>CM012454.1:21463499-22810999 GCA_003999625.1 Oryzias javanicus
CAATGGAAACGTTTTCGAAACTGAATCTGTACACTCTGGTATGACTTTGTCGCAAAATAGGTCTCCAGGGAGAATATCTTCTGCTGATTTGTCCAAGACATTTTTGGGGCAACTATAGCTGCAAACGATCATCCATAGGTTCACCTTTCATGTCCTGTAACAGAAAAAACATTTGTTAAAAAATTGATTTTTTTATCGAATAAAATGTGGTTACGCAAATGTACTTGAAAGACAGAACAGAAGCTCAAGAATCCACTTGAGTTATTCCTGTTTAGTTCAGGGAATTGGCCTTTTGTAAGGTCGTTTTGGAAACAATTCCAGCAGACAGGTGTCAGATAAACGGTCCAAGCAGTTCTTTTTCCGTTCAACCGTCATTCCAAATTCTCTAAAGATCGACCGTTTGATGTAGACGGGCAGAAAGAGGCGAGCTGCGTTCATCTGTCAGTAAATATCATGTTACCCACCCGAGGTCTGGCTTTGGTAATGACTACAGACGGCAGCGCAATATTTATGAACAGAAAATAAATAGTGTCACACCTCAGTGCTGATGATACTCCTCTGACTGAACGTCTGTGTCACCGACGAGGAACTGAAACAAGCTGCCACACTTCGTAGACGGCAGATTCCTTATGCTTTTTTTTTCGTTAAATGGAAGTAAAAGTGAAGTTACCGCGTTTAATGAGGACGACGACTGCTGGTAACAAGGATCTGGTTATAGTTGAACAAATGACTCTGTCACGCCTCACGTCTTTCCATTTAGCGGAGGCTGGAAGTACCTTTACTTACATTAATTGTCATTTTGTTTCCGGTCTCCAGCAGCGTGCGACGGCGATCTGTCGCCGATTCGCTAATGGGTTCTGTTCGCTTTGGTCTCCTTGTCTCGCAGGGCCGACGAGAGCGACGCTTTCCTGCCGTCACATCATCAGTTTGCAGGAAAATTGTTTGTTTGCGCCTTCACAGATTAGAAAGAAGAACCATCGGACTGACACTGCCCAACCAGAGGCTTCTTTGTAATGTGTGGAATATAAATGCAATTTTACTCAAATATACACAATTCATTAAAAACCTTAAGTCAATCTCTGACCCTTTAACACCAGAACATTGGTGTTGGCGTTTTTTGAATTATCGCAACTCTTCAACAGTTTATGCAATTTACACAATATGCAACAGTTTACAGTAGTAAATAGTTTTGGCAAGCGACATAAATATACTCGTTCTGATGCAAAGAAAAGTGGCACTGGAATTAAGTTAATTGTTTAAATTGGAGTTGTATTTGTAAGGACAATGAAAGTTGCAGTCACTTTGGACACACACATAGTAAGGTGTGTGTACTGGCGACTGCTACATGCATGTGATGTGAAAGTGCCTGCAGGATGCCTCCACAAACGACATTGATTTTATAATTTCAGTCAGGCTGAACGTAAAGAACTCACACTTCTCACTTAGACCAGGGGTTTCTCGAGCTACGGCCCGCGGGCCAGATCTGGCCCTCTTCCACATTTGGCCCGGTCACCCAAACTGTTTTGGCTAAATTTGACCTTTTTCCATTGTTTTAGGATAATTTGGCCTTTAGCTAATATTTTAGTTGTATTTTAGCTGTTTTAGCTAATTTAGGTTTTTTCAGTTTTTAGGCTAGTTTTGAGTTTAGGTCATATTTAAGCTTCATGCTAACTGCTTTAGCTAAATTAGACATTTTTTTCTGTTTTTTAGGCTAATTTGACATTTAGCTAATAATTCAGCTACATGTTAACTGTTTTGGCTAATTTTGGCTTTTTTTAGGCTAATTTGGCATTTATGTAAAATTCCAGCCACATGCTAACTGTTTGGCTAATTCAGTCCTTTTTCCTGTTTTTTTTAGGCTATTTTGAAGTTTAGCTAATATTTCAGCTACATACATGTTAACTGTTTTGTCTAATTTAGAATGTTTTGAGTTTTTTCAGCTAATTTGGCACTTTGCTAATATTCTAGCTAGCTATCAGCTTCAGCGTTTTCAGCTCTCAGCTTCAGTGTTTTTTGCTATTAATTTAAGCATCTTCAGCGATTCGTCTATCACAGGTAATGCTTTATATCTAGTTGTTAAAATGTTTTTTGGTTATATTTTTCTGTGAAGATTACAGAAATTAATTATATAGATATATTATTGTATATATTATATACATTATATATATATATTATATTATTATATATCTATTATACACACGTATATATATATTTATGTATGTGTGTGTGTGTTTGTGGTATACATTGCCTGTTAGGAGTGTGCAAAGTTGGAGCTGGTACCATAAAAAAAAAATCAGATTTTGGTGCTTCGCATAAGAACGATTGAGACGTCCCGCACCCAATCTGCGTAAAGCTTCAGCAAAACTGATGAAAGTGGGGGGACCAAAGTTCTTCTGAACTTCTCAACAAATGATTTAAATTCATTACCATAATAGATCGGAGCGACACGTATAATGCTCTGAAAAACGACTGATGTGGCAAAATATGTGTTTACTTCCGTTTCTGAGAAAACTGACGTGTAGCGTTGCCGTGCAGACTATCTGTAAGAAACAAATAAAGCATCTTAGTCGAATTTTAACCAAGCAAATAAATTATCTGGTTTTTGTGTGAGATACAGTTGCAGTTCTTATTATTCTAATCATTGAATACAATTTATTTTACAATTTTATTTATATGAAAGTTAGTAAAAAAAAAATAAATTAAATTATTTTTTTATTTTTATTTATTTTTATTTTTTATTAAAAAATAAAAAAAAGTTAAACATTGACTGGTACTGTCTTGGAAAATATCATATCACGACACATGTATCAAGATACGTATTGTATCACCAGACTCTTGACGATACTGATTATATATACTGTAAATAAAATGTAGATGCAAAATTTGTGTGTAAAAATAGACAATACTTTTTTTTAATGTCTATTGGCCTGTTTGCATTAAAAAAAAAGATAATTCTACCCTTATTTTCCTTTAATGATGTTGAAGACCTCAGGTGTAGCTGACTGCTGTAACTAACTGAGAAATCTTGAAAACAAAACAAATGGAAAAATTGTTTTAAAGAGACTCGTCCCTCCCATTGCATTTAGGGAAAAAGGACATAAACATGCAGAATTCCTACAAGAAACACAGATTTTATATTTGAAATATTTAGTTTTCCAATGACACCAACCTCTAGAAGACGAGCAGTCCATCATAGACCAAATTTGAAAGTAATTTCCCAGAGAACGAACTGAAAAATCTGAAATCTCAAAAACCAAAGTTGCATTTCCAAGACCATATCAATTTGTTCATTTTTCTCTTGAAATCGATGATAAATTCTCAAGTTCTGGACTTCCGTTATTTCTCTCCTACATTTACATTTCACTCTCATTAGTTGAGAGTTTTCTTCAATCTGTCCACCCAGACCAGGAAGTCCGACCTGGTACCTCCCCTCCCCATCATTTAAAATCCCTTCTCATATCAGTCCCAATCTGAGGCCCGATTGTCTCAGGCTGTGGCCAATTAGCCAACACGACTGACAAACGAGGAGAAAGGCCGTCATGGTGTTGTTGGAGATGTGGTGAGCGTAGAGGAGCTGTAAACAGACACAAACAGACAGTTCATAAAGCACACACAGTTGAACCCCTCGTATCCGCTCCGACACTCTTCCATTTGTGCTTTTATAGATGCTCGGCGCGCGTTTTTCTATCTTTATTGGTAATATTTATCAGTGACACCGAAGACGCACTCGGACGTGGGCTGAAATATGAAGTCATAATGCATTAGCGCCCTCAGCTACCTCCATGCAATTGCTGATGTCGGGATGACAAATCCTGAGTAATAAGCTGTAAAGCCCTGGCTTTTTCTTTTCTTTTTTTTTCCTTCACTCTGTGCTTGAACAGCAGATATATTGAAAGAAAAGCAAGAAACGGCGTGTAAGTGACTTGGAAAGAGGCCAGGACGCCACGCGTCAATTTTTACAAATAAAATCAACTTGAACTCAGATGGAGTGCCTCGTGAACCACACACAGTCACTGCTGAGCCAGCGGTTTAGCATCTGTTTATATTCAAACACAGTGTGCATGCATGTGTAGGAATGGTACCAGTACTAACATTTATGATACCAGCGGTACCACATAAAAACCTTGCAGTCGTGCTGGATTGTTTCTGGTCATGTTGTTTCAGGTCATCTCTTTCTAGCTATAGAATAGAATAGAATAGATAAGAAGCTTTATTGTCAGTTCATAGAGTGTATTGCAGACTTCGTGAAATGGGTTTCCTGGGACCATGAGAGGGAAAATTAATAATAATAATAAAAAAAACACTAAACTACCAGCCAGCAAGGGACTCATAGGGTTTAGTAGTGGGCAGAAAATGTGGGCCCTGTTTCCATTGTGACCCCATCTGTGTTTGCCCACATTGACTTAAGTGGACACTCAGTGGGTATGCTCGCTAAGCTATCCAGCTATGTAGCTCAATACAGAAGAGCTCGCTACTGCAGAACTCGCTAGCGCGATACAGTGGAGTAGAACTGAGGGAGCACTGGAAAATAAAGTGAAAATTAAAACTTGACATATTGATAAAATCGGTAAACAATAAAACATAACCACAAATATTATTAAAAGGTCTCTTTAACAACTGTAAAATTATAAAACATGATCAAGTAGAGATAAATTAATAAATACAAAATTAACAGAGATGATAAAATTAGCTTAAAGGAAGGTAAAAAATGTGGGTCTTAGGGCCTTTCTTAAAAGCAGCCGTGCTCTCTGCGGCTCACAAGTTCTCTGGTAAATTGTTCCACAGACGAGGTCCACGATACTGAAAAGATGCCTCTCTGTACGTTTTAGTTCTCACAGGGGGCACAATTAGTGAACCAGTGCCAGAGGATCTCAGAGTCCGTGAGGGTTCATATTTTACTAAAAGATCAGATAAATAAGAGGGCGCGAGACCATTAAGACATTTAAAAACCATTGAAAGTGTCTTAAAACAGTCCTGAATCATATGGGGAGCCAATGCAGGGATTTTAAAATTGGTGTGATGTGGGCCCTAAGCACTGGGCCCAGTGTGCCCAGCTAGACAGCTCTGATGACCCGTAGCAGAAGAGGCCCTTTGGTCAAGCAGGACCTTGACCCCAGGATCCCAAACACCCCAGCAAAGAGTGCGAAGACACTCGATGTAGGTGAAAAATGTAAAAGTAACAACTAAAAAACATGAAGTAAAACAGCTAAAATATAAAAGGAAATACAATAAGTTATGGTTCAGTTATGGGAACTGCCAGTCTTCAGATACCCTGCAGGAATAATAATATAGTCATAGGAAAAGATACAGACAACAGATGTTAAGTTACAAATATATATATGTGATATTTACTACAAATACAGGAGGTTGTGAACCGCTCTTAGTCTGGCTCGTCACCAAGGAACTCTCTGTCATGGGAAACCCTACCAGGGGTAGAAACCCCAGACAGCTCAGCTCCAGAGATCATTCCAGCTCTCAAACCCCTCCACCACGTTAAGGTGGCGGTCGAAGGAGGGGGTGTGTGTGTGGTGTGTAGTGTGTGTGTGTGTGTGTGGTGTATATTGTGTGTGTGTGGTATGTATTGTGTGTGTGTGTGTGTGTGGGGGGGGGTGCATATGTGTGTGTGTGTGGTGTATATTGTGTGTGTGTGGTATGTATTGTGGGTGTGTGTGTGTAGGGGTAGGGTGGTTTTCTGTGTTTTTGTGTATTTTTTTGTGTGTGTTGAAATCCTACTACATTAAAACTAAAACTCCTTGGACCCGATTCAGGTCGGTGCAGGTGAACTGGAGGTCCCAGAGAAAACCCACAGTTCTTTTTTTTTTATTTTTAGAGGGGGGGCAGCACTGTTGGAATCCGACCACATGAAGACTCACATTCTAAGTTTTTCAGTGGTCGGAAAGGTTTGGGTCCAGTGCAGGAGGTCAATGTCTCCTATTCTTCTTTTTGCCTTTTCTGTTGTTGTTGACCTTTGTCCACTGTTGTTCACCGACGTTGGATTGTTCAGAAACTGGATTTCCAGAGTCTTTCTGAAGTTGACCCTTGGCAGCTTCCATTAGAACATCCAGTTGTTTGGTGAGCTCATTGACCTCCTGTTGAAGAGCTTCATTCTCCTTCTCCTGTTTTTCCAACTTGGTTGCCAGCTCCACATTGGATAGAGTCAGCTCCTCAAGTTGTTGATTTTTATTTTTTAAATCTTCAACTTCCCCAAAGTCATCGAGCTCATTCAAACACCACATTTTCTGTCCTTGTTTCCGTTTGGATTGAGTAGGTCGAACTCCTTCAACCAACTCAACCTCATTTCCTTGAAAATCACCAAGGACTTCTTTATATTTGGAGATTTCCTCATCCAAAATCTTCATGCGTTTGCGTTCATCCTGGAGCCCTTTTTCCAGCGGTGTCAGTAACTGGATGTACCAGTCCAGATCTTTCTGAGCAGATTTACTCCTCGGTTCTTCCTGGTGAATGAAAACTTCCTTATTCTGAAGTTTTTCTTTCAGGATCTGGATCTGGTTGAGGAGGTTGCTCTCGCTCTCCACTTTCTCCACTTTTTTAGGAGGCCGATATTCCTCCCTTTTAGGAGGCTGATATCTCTCCTTTTTCGGCTTTTGATGGCTCCAGTCTGGAACCATCAAAGTTTTGCTCTCACCTGTTGACATGAAGGTGAAGACTTGTTTAGGAGCATTTTTGAAGAGGTTCTTCCTCTTTTTACCCTCTCCGCTCTTCATCTCAGTTGGACCGTTGGTGCCTGTCTTTCTTGTGTTATCGGACATGATGATTGTAAATTCAATATCAAAGTTCAAGACGAGAAATCTAAACAAGTTTGAACAAACTCTTGCTTGATCTCCTAGTGTCTTTGGTCTTTGGTGCTTTTGGAAAAACTAAACAGAAGGTGGAAACCACCGCTATTTAAGAGATTTTATAACGAGTAGTTCTTACATCATATGATGTCATATGATGTCATCACTGTGCGACATCATTCAGTTTGACTTGGTTGCCATGGTAACAATGACATCAAACACTTCTGTGCTATGTCATGTGATGACATCATCAAACATGGACTTATATATGATGGCTCTCAGCAGTCACTGCCTGGTAAGACCATCTTATTTTTGCTTATGGAAAAATGTCTTCACCTTTGAACAAACATTTGACCCCCGCCACATCCTCCAAAACTCACTATAATCTGCACACACTTAAGAACTGGTGAAAATTGAACCAGGAGATTAAAGGGATCTTCACACACATGCTGCCAGCTTAAGTCTACAACCATCCCAGCAGTTTTGTTGACCTTTGACCTTGGAAGAGGCTGCCATTTTGAATGAATAAAAATGCACCTTTAATACCAACTACAAATTTAAACTCAGTTTATTCATCCATTTTTTAACCAGTTTTTTCTCTTTTTGGGGTCACTGGGCTACCGGAGCTTAACCCACCTGCCGAATTTGCTGAAAAACTTGCATTCAGGTCACCTCATGTCAGATGACCGTCAGCTAAACTCTATCAGTTGAAGGAACATTCCTTCACTGCACTTTTGGGTCCTCGTCTCCAAAGGTCGCAGAGGTACTCGTCTCTGAAGCGACTTCCTGCGTTGACCTGAACTCGGACGGACAGAACTGGGGAATGCTGATTGGTGGAAGGGTAGATCGGTAGAGACGGTGAGGGGCCGGAAGGAGGAACGGTGGAAAGAAACAAACAAACCCGGCTCTCCCTTTGGCCGTGGCATCCCGATCAGTGTCACCCTCAGTGGCGTTTACTGATGGGAAGTGACTGGTGCAGAACTCGGCCGCTCACCCGTGGACGGCGTCTGTTGCGGGAACAAATGTGCCGATGCTGCACTCCTCCCTGGCGGGGCGTAGCCGAGTGAACGACTTCATTTCCGTCCGTCCGCACCCCCACGCCCCCTGAAATCAAACGTTTTCGACTCTGTCTTCAGCCGTTGGGCGACTCCCCCCAAAGGAGTGGCGGATAAGGCAAAAAAAGGCGGTGCAGTAAAAGAACGAAGGGAGGGAGATGATGACTCCACGCAACGGGCCGGGAAACTGCAATCCGCCGCTGATGGGTGTGTTTCTGCCAGCGGAGGGGGAATCCTGCAGGGTTTTCCCCTCCTGTTGTCACTTTGCAGAGCTGTCAGAAACGGGGAAACCAATCTTTTTTTAAGGGAACAGCAGCTGCTGCTGGTGCAATTTCAATGGATTTTTTCAGCTTCTGTCAGTCTTAGTTTCTTTTAAACTCTCCGACAACTCGAGTGTGTTTTCTCCTCCGCTGTGTACCATAAACTCGACATGAGGCTGATGTTTATTCTGATTCATTTTTACCCATCATCAACCACTAATTATTTATTTTTTTTACATTAACCCAGTCTGTGTTAGATTTTCAACTTTCAGCTTTGAGGAAGGTTCTTCACCAGCTAACACAAACTGTTTGATTTGTGAGCCACAACGGGTTCTACAATTTGACAGACCAGGAGCAGATGACTAGCATTTTTTGGTAATCCGCCTTCTAAAAGAAATAAATAACGTGAAATTTGGGTAAAGACATACTAATTTTCATTTAAAAAATAACATACAGTTACAGGCGAAAATATGTGAACCCTTTGGAATTACTTGGTTTTTATGCATAAGCTGGTCAAACGATAATGCTTAACAAAAACACAAATTGGTGCTATTTAAGCAGGCAAAATTTTCTCCATCGTCTCATTTCGATTGACATTAAAAACAAATGTCCCTTGTACATAAATTAAGGTACTCCCAAAGGGTTCACATACTTTCTCTTGCAACTGTATTTTAAAAGATAACATTTTTGAGTTTTTATTTTAAAACTGTGTTTTTTTTTCTCATTTTGTGCCTTCTGCATCAATAGGTTACTGTTGAGAGGAAATAACACAAACTTAAAGAACATATATGTTGCTGTGTGACATGTCTTAAACTTCTGATGTGTACCCCGCGCCGTTGGTATGCCTCCCCTTAATATGTATGTTCGACTCAGAAATAACACATAAACTTCAGAAAAACAACAAATCTAACAATAGTGAGGGTTATTAGTGTAGTGAGCCAGATTAAATAGTTTAATGGGCCACATGTGGCCCCCGCGCCGCAGTATGTCCACCCCTGAACTAGCCTCTATGGGGCTGGTTAGTTCAATAGACCAACTTAACAACAGTAACAACAAATGTCACGAAAGACAATTTCTAAAACATTTCCTGTTGTTTTTAACTCTTCATCAGATCTACTGATATTTTATCCGTTTTCTGATGGAGGACACATATAAAGAAATTCAGGCATAAAATTGCAATTTCTTTACGCAAATTGTTGTGAATCATCATATTTGTGACTTAGAAAAAAAGCTTCATGGTCCATTCTAAAACTCTAAGACACTAGATCCATGTATGTTTGTTTATAGGATCCTCATTAGCTGTGCTTAGCTGACAGTAATTAAAAAAAGAGTTCCTACACCCAAAATGTTGATTTGTTTCTCATTCAACTTTTACTCAGATCCCTTTTTTAAGATATACAACTCCAAAATGTGTTGTTTTTTTAAAGCATAATTTGAATTTTTTTCCATTAAACTTAGTGGTAAAAAGTTCCAAGCTGTTAATTCTCTTAAAATGCTTTTTATTTATTTATTTATTTATTTATTTATTTAAGGAAAACATTGTCTTAGCCCTGTTGCATTTCTGTTGCCATTGAGTCTAGATTTATTTTAAAGTGGTTACAAATAAAGATGCATCAAAGTCTCCGTGAATTGGTTTCTGACTCAAAGTTGCACAACTGGAGAGCTCCAATATCGGCCGCCATTTTTGTTGTAATGTTAGGTTGGGATGGGAGGGGCTGTAAGCTAGTGGGAGGAAATATAAACACAGAGCTCTCAGCCACATGGAGGAGAAATGGGGGCGGGGTTGCCAACGGCCCCACCTAAAACCAATGAACTGCTGCTGCTCTGCAAAAACTATACCCTACAGGAAGAGTTTTTAATTTTTTTTTATTTTGGCTAAAATCAACATATTCCTAATTTAAAAAACAACATAGGAAACGCTTTTGCAATAGATCAAAACATTTTTCTTTTCTTTTGGGGTTGCAACAATTATCGTAGCCAAAAATAAAAATACAAAATCATCAAAAGAAAAGAAAAATATTTTTTGTTTTTATGTAATTTGACCTTTTATAAGCTTTAAATGCTCAAACTAAACTAAAAATCCTTTTCAAAGTCACTATAGTGAAGTCATTTTGTCCTATGATTTTTTTAATCTATTTTTTATACCAGTTCAGAGTCCCAGGATTGCTGGACCACATAATTCACACATTATAACTTGGTATCATCAGTTGTAGCAAAAATAAATAAATAAATAAATAAAAATAAAGCAGTTCAGACCAAAATTTGAATGATTTGAAATTTGAAAAATAATTAGCCCGGCGTGGTAAAAAGTGTGTTTATTTATTCATTTTTATATTCTACTTTGTTTCAAAATAAGAATTATTTGTCATCACAATCAGGAGGTACAAAGAGATGTAAAATATAAATGAAAAATGACAACATATGAGTACAAGAGTTAAAAAAAGAAAAAAAGTTCACAAATATGATCATTTTCATCACTGTTTGTATAGAACATTCATTTTTATTTCTTAAATATCCTTAAGTGATGATGGAACATCAACTGTAATCTTTGTAAACTGTTTGGAGGACCTTTGACCTCCCGGCTCTGCTGGGAAACTTTGGATCAGATTTTTGTTCGTAGCTGAGGTAGAGCGTCCTGCCAGCGTGCGCCGTGGGTGGATGGGTGACCCTCCGCCTCTCCGCTGAGTCACAGGAGCGCTTGTGTTTCCTCATCTGACAACAAGTGTGAGTCTGGACGACGCTCCTGCGTCTCTAAACGTCCTTGTCAAAGCTGGCAGCCTCGCTCGGTTTGTCGCTTTAAGCCAACATCACTGAGGAAGAGGAGGAGGAGGAGGGAGGGGGGAGCAGGGAGCAGGTCCACTTCGGTCCGGCCCGGCTTGGAACAGGAGAGGTGATGGGACCAGAGGAGAAGAGGGGGATTTGGGTCTTTGGAAGGAGCGTGAATGATGGAGAAGGGAGGAGCCAAAGAGAAGAGGAGGGAGGAGAAAAGGGGGAGGAGTTAGAGAGATTAATTCAGGAGAGAAGAGGAACACACACATACAAAGACACACAGATGATACAAACGCACAAAGACAAACAAATACACAAAGTCACAAACACAAGGACACATACACACAGTAACATACACACACAGAGCCACACAAAGAAACCCACAGACACACAAAAATACACACACATACATATATAGAAACAGACACACATACAAAAAAGTAAAGTCACACAAACAAATACACAAAGACACGTACATACAAACACACACACACAAAAGCTACACACACACGGAGACACGAAGACAAACAGACACACACATACCTACAGACACACATACAAATACACACACAAACAGATGCACAAATACATACACATGAAGCCACACACAGACACACACAGAGCCACACACACTTCAGCGCCTTCACCTTGTGCTGCCGCTTCACACACACGTGTGCAGACTTTCTCACATGGATGAGGAAGGCGCCTCGTTCCGGAGACCCCCCCCCCCCCCCCCCCCGGTTCCTCGGACTCACATCTGGACTCGTCAGAACCCGGACCGGACATCCGTCACCCACCTCCCGTATGGCACAGCGAGTTCCCATCACTCTCCGCTCCTCCCTCGCCTCCTCTCCGTTCATTCATCCCTCCATCACACCCCCCAACCCCCAGCTGTGAGGCGGCGTGCCGGCTGAAGGACACGGCGCTGCGCTCCGCTCTGGCGAGGCGCTCTGCTGGGAGAGAGTTGGAGAGCCCGATCAGATAGGGAGAGCAGCGCTCCTCCTCCTCCTCCTCCTCCTCCTCCTACTCCTCTCTCCGTCTTTCTCTCCACCCCGTGCTCCCTCGTTCATGAATGTCACCTCTGTCTGTGGGAAATGCCGGATTCATCAAGCTCTCCGTCCTTTTTCGCTCTCTTTCTTCAGGGTGCGAGGACGGTGACAGGGTGGTGAGGAGCCGCACTCCGTCCAGCAGCGTCCCTCCATCAGCCTGTGGACCTGATGCCTCAGACCGGACGGTCCCCACTTCTGCTTCTTTTTCTTGTGTGACACAGCTGCAGATGGAGAGCTTTTGCTGGTGAAGGACAAAAAAAGGGAAAGGAGTCATCCCTGCGCTATCACTGATTCCACTTTGGAGGGCTTTTACCCGGACACTCCTTTGGGACCTGTTTTATTGTTTAGTTTTTTATAAAATGAGTCCAGTGGTTCAGTTTCCGTTCAGACTGGGCTGAGAGCACTCTCAGTCGGGATTTTCGGACGACAGGGATGGCTCATTGCAGTAGAAGGACGGTAAAGAATCAGAGTTTTTTCCGAGCCTGAGTCCCAGAAAGAGAGAAGGCAAAGAAAAGGACATTTGAGGGTAACGATCGCTCCCAAAAGTCCCCGTAAGTCTAAGCATTTCCTTCTTTCCATCCTCTCTCTTGCTCGGGACCCCCTCTCAGACGTCTGCCCCTCTGCACCATCTCTTCAGCAAGTGCTTCGTCACCCTGGGTGAACGGGCAGAGGGGTGGCCCACGGTACCCCTCCACACCTGGGCCCCACCGCCGAGCCGCCGAGGGCTGGTGAGGCGGCTACAGGGTCAACCCTGGGAAGATGGCGGCTCTCGCCAGCTCCCTCATCCGCCAGCGCAGGGAGGTCAAGGACCCCCAAGCCAACCGGCAGATCGCCAGCAAGCGCAAGCCTTGCCCAAAGAGCAACAAGTCCCTGTGCCAAAAGCAGATACTCATATTGATATCCAAGGTCCGACTATGTGGCAGTCGAGGGAGGAAAATGGAAAAAAGACCGGGTAAGCCGTCGTCTTTACTGCTTTCTCTGCCTCTTTTGGTCCCGGAATTGACTTGCCAGATTAATACCAAATTGTAAAGTCCTCGAAAAAAGGACATTACCAGAGTTTTGATCTGAATCTGAAAGAATTCAGGGTAATCTGAACATTCCACACCAGTTGAGACTGTACAGAACTTGGAGTTTGGATGGGGTTAGGAGAACAGGCGTTCGGACTCTATCAGAGGGCGGGGTGAGTGCTTAGGACTAGGGTAAGGGTTGTAAGATGGCTATTGTTGATCTAGGTCCTCACGGGGATTTATGATAAATGTATCTGTTCTGACTCTGTCTCTGTCTATTTACCCTCTCAATGAAAACCATTTACCAAATTTGGTTGGTAAATTCAAAGAAATAGCATTCATAGTCAACCGCGTTGACTAATGACCCAACATCCTGCCGATGCGTCTTTTTACTTACTTTTGGGCTTTTAGACGTCACTTTGCCGTCCTCAAAATGGCAGAACTTTGTACTTTATTAGACATGTGGAAGATGCAGAAAATTCCATTTGAGACCACTTACTACCAAATGCAGTCCATGAATCATTGATAAAAGTATTGATTATTGTCCTGGAAGGCCACTTTCTCCTCAAGTTGTGCACATGAAGTCAAACCGGGAAGCAGAACTTCTTCTGTGAAAGTTTTCGGCAGCTTGTTTGGTGATATTTCTTTCCGTTGTTTAGTGTGTTGGAGATGAGCTCCTTTTTTTGATTGATCAGACGGAATAGAGATTTTCTGTCTTGTATCAGGATGTCCTACCCGTCTGCGCGTCCATGGACGTGTACGTCCTCTTCCACCTTGCATTAGTGCAACTGTGTGCACATTCCGCGATGGTTATTACCACAAAAAGTCAAGTTCATCCTGATAATTATGGATAGAAGTTCAGATGTGGAAGCAACAGCTGCCACACAAGTGCTCAGTATTGTAATCAGGGCTGTAAAATATGTCGGACGGGTCGGGGTGGCGACTGCTCTTTGGGGGAAAAGGCCAAGCGTGTGTTAGAACCCATTGTTTGCAGTCATTTTCCCCACTAATAGCGTCGCTGCTTTTTGTCATCCTTATGGATTTATTATGGTAATTGTAGAGACAAGGTGTGGAAGCTGTGGTTACAGATGCATTACCAGCACCGCCGTTTCCCGCTGTGATTTACCGCAGACGCCGTTCAGGGCGTCTTTTCCGTTCCCTGATGTGTGGAGCTCATGAAGAACCTTTCTGATCTTTCTTTTTGATGGTTAGGGGTTTGTTATTGTTTGACTTCCTGCTTTCCTTTGGCAAGCTCCGCCTCTTCGTCTAAGGGATACACTTTGGTGACTTTATTACAGTTTTATTTAAAAGTACAAATCAAGCAATATGCAGATGATTGATGAAAAAATCAGTTTAGCAAGATTTTAAATTGCAAACTTTTCCACCCAAACAATAACAACAATAAAAAAAAAATCAGGCTTTAGAGTTGGATTATATTTATTACAATTAAAGATAGATAGATAGATAGATAGATAGATAGATAGATAGATAGATAGATAGATAGATAGATAGATAGATAGATAGATAGATAGATAGATAGATAGATAGATAACTTTATTACTAATGGTTATGGTGGTCTATCCCATCCTGGATCTGGGTGGCTATTATTGGGGGGAGGGGGTATGTCCTCAAGCTTCTTATCTATGTCTATATCTAGGTCAGTCTGAGGGAGGTTTATTTGTAGCCACTCCCACATAGTTTATCACTCCATAGTCCAAGTAAGACGCCAACTTCTCCTTTGATAGATGATGAGGAGCGCTAGTCCTGCTGTAAATCAAAATGTCGTTGTCACGCTGTTTTTGAATGAATTATTGTGAGTTAATGTGTGTTTCTTTGCATAATTATGATTTTATAAAAATAGTTTAATTATGCATTTGCTTTTATGGACCTAACTGTTGTTTTGCTCCGCCCTTTTGACCATTTTTGGAAAGTTTTTGAAGGAGGTGGAGTAAACTCCAGCCAATATGGCTGACTGAGTTTCAGCTTCATGTTTGCGATCTAGAATCCTATTGGTTATGTCAAAAACGGTCCATCCACTCTGGAAATCACCTCGTCTGGACTAGGGCTGCCACAAGCGATTATTTTAAGAGACGACTAACCACTGATTATTTTTTCCAATTAGGTCACTAATCGGGTCATGCGCAAATTGGATGTAAAGCATACGTCTTAACCATCATTAGCTTTAAATTACATGTGGAGTGCCCCAAGGCTCCATCCTAGGACCACTTCTATTTAACATCTACATGCTCCCACTGGCCCAGGTTATGAAGAACAACATTAGTTACCATAGCTATGCAGATGACACACAGATTTATATTACACTGACACCAGGAGACCGAGGCCCTGGACAGGCCCTTGGTAAATGCATTGAGGACATTAATGACTGGATGTGTTACAACTAACTTAAGTTGAACAAAGACAGAACTGAGGTTATACCTTCGGGGATAAAGAAAAACGGTTAGACGTCACTCCAGAGCTTCAATCTAAAAGCTACCAACCAGGCCAGAATGAGCCTAATGATAATGATAAACACAGACCTGAATGTTGCTAAACACATTAATGCAGTCACAAAAACAGCCTACTGTCATCTCAAAAATATCTCAAGGATTAAAGATTTGATGTCTAAGCAGGACCTGGAGAAACTAGTGCATGCTTTCATCTTTAGTCGACTTGATTACTGTAACAGTGTTTTTACAGGACTACCAAAAAAATCCATCAGGAAACTGCAGCTTATTCAGAACTCTGCTGCTCGGGTTCTCACAAGGACCAAGAAAGTAGACCACATGAGTCCAGTTCTGAGGTCTTTACACTGGTTACCTTTCTGCCAGAGGACAGACTTTAAAATTCTGTTACTGGTTTATAAAGCTTTGAATGGTTTAGCACCAAAATACACGACTGATCTCTTGACCCAGTATGTACCAGCCAGACCTCTCTGGTCATCTGGATCCGGTCTTTTATCAGTTCCTAGAGTCAAAACTAAACATGGAGAAGCTGCATTCTGCTTCTATGCTCCACAGATCTAGAAAAGGCTTCCAGGAAACCTTAGATCAGCTGAAGCAGTGTATTTAAATCCAGGTTAAAGACTCACCTGTTCTCAGCTGCATTTGATTAATATGTATTCAAAAGTTTACGTCCGTACTGTTTATCTATTCTTGTCTTAAATTAAAACCTTTTTACTTTCTTTTAATTTTATTTTAATGATCACACTTAACTTTTTATTTTGATTGTTTCTTTTAATGTTTTATGTAAAGTACTTTGAATTTTCTCTGTACATGAAATGTGCTATACAGATAAACTTGCCTTTCCTTGCCTTTAAACCAACTGAGAACTAGATATATAGCATCGCCTGCGATAATGCTGTGAGCTGAATTTAGCCTCTGAAGATGCTAGAGCTGTTAGCTAAAGATGCTGAAATTGATAGCTAAAAATTCTGAAGCTAATAGCCAGCTAAAACATTAGTTAAATTCCAAATTATTCTCAAAAAAATGCCTAAGTTAACCAGAAAAGCTAGCACGTGACTGAAATATTAGCTTAACTCCAAAGTAGCCTAAAAAACAAAAACATCCTAAATTAGCTAAAATAGCTAGCATGCAGCTGAAATGCTAAAATAGTTTAAAAAACGTTCAACTTTACAACACTCTGACTCCATATAATATAAAGAAACGACTAATTGACTATTAAATTGAATATCGACTTTTTTAATAGTCGATAAGTCATTGATTAGTCGACTAATCGTAGCCGCTTTAGTCTGGACCCATCCATATATTTTTGGAACCTGCTGAATCCCTTATGGCAAGTGATCCTCCATAAACAGGAAGTAACCAATGGTCCCAGAAAGCCGAAATCCTATAAACTTCTGAACAGCTATTACTCAGTCATTCTGTTTGTCAGAATAACCATTCTTGCTCTGGTGTCTTTTTTTTTTTTTTTACGTTCTTGGTGCTAAGCAAACTACGGCCCTGGGGCCATGTGTGGCCCAATTAACCATTTAATTTGAAATAAATGATATTGATCATTTATATCAATCCTTTTATGTTTGTCCTTGTAATTTTGGTGTCTCATCTTAAATGGTGCACCATAAATAAACTGTTTAGCATTCATGATGTTATGCTGTTTTTCTCACGTTCATGTGCTTTTTTTCGAATCAAACTGTTTTTTTTTTCCAATCATTCCAAAACAACAAACACAGCGTTTTTCTAAGAGTGTTTTTCTCTGAAAGAAATCAACCAATTGGAACTAAAATAGGAACACACACAAAAAATATATATATATATATATTATAGGTCGCTTACCAAAACACTTCAAGCATCTGATCCGGCCCGACTGTCAAGGTTTTGAACCCTTTGTGGCCCACGAGTCAAAAAGTTTGCCCACAGGGTTGCTGGAGCCTATCCTGTTTACTGTTGGACAAAAGGGGGGGGGGGGGGGTGTGCACCATTGTCAAGTGTCTTGTCTGAAAAAATTTTAAGAGGTGAAAATGTAACATTTTATTCATAAAAGTGGTGAAAAAGCCATTTTTTTCGCCTCAAAACTATATTCTTTCTCTTTGTGTGCCTGCTAGTGCGTCACCGTAAACTGTTTAGCTCCCCTCCGTCCCGGTGAAGGCCATTTGAGGCTATTACAGGAGAGAATGAAGTGTACTAAAAAAGAAAAACCCGTCGGTGTGTGTTTGTGTGTCCGCCAACATTTGTTGCCTTCAGGTGAGAGATGGTGGCAGTTAAGTATTTGTGTCCCTGCTTGACCCGCATCCCCCTTCTCTCTTATGCCCCCCCCCCCAACTCTAACCCTCACCTAACCCATACAAATGATGCCCCGCGACTACAGCCCACTCAGCTTATAACAAGGTCATCCCGCCCTGCACACGTATCAAGAATTGTCGCAGCACTTCAAACAGAAAACGCACGCCGCTAATAAATCAGCCAACAAACACAAACAAATGATGAGGTTTCCTGATAATTTGGCCGGAGAAGAGGTAAAAGATAATTCCATCCAGCTTGTTCGTGTGTGTTTGAGTGCCATGTGCTGATATGATCTAATGAGGATGTTAAGCCGCCTATTGGATATCAAAGCTTGTACTGTGTCTGGCGCCGCGGCGGAAGCTCTCCTCTCTCCTGTTAACAGGATTGGTTCGACGCAAAAAACAAACCGCAGCGATCTGGTGGTGCTAATTCATGAGAGCCACATCAGCCGCCCTCATTAGCGCGTACTGATTCATCAATAACGCCCGTTTGGAGATCGAGCCGTTTACTGCCCGGCGGGACGAGCCGCCGCCGCGGCCGGGGACGGCTGTGGCGGCGGTTTGTCTCTTTATCAACCCCTCCTCCTTCCTCTCAGTCCATCATCTTCCTCCTCCTAGCCTTGACGGCACCCTCCGCTCCACAAACACTTATCTTCTCAAGGACGTCTGGACTCCCATAAGTGTCTCTCAATGTCTTCCTTCGCTCGCCGCGTTTCACCGAAGTGTCGAATCGTCTGAATTGGTTGATTCTGGTTCACATGTATGTCGGTATTGAACACGTCAATATCATGAAGGGATGTCACACGTTAATACCGGAGATGCCGCCAGTGACATGCGAATGGCACACGCTGTAACTCTTCAACCATTTAGGCCACATGTGTCAAAGTCAAGGCCCGGGGGCCGGATCCGGCCCACTGGATAATTTTATCTTATTGTTATTAACGGCCCGATGTTATCTTCTAACTTAAATAATTTTGTAGGGCTGGGCGATAAAACGATAATTATTGATATCGCGATAGAACATTTTTTCAATAGAAGAATGAGTCTATCGCGATAGACTTTTATTTTGAAGGGTCCGCAAAAAACACTTGCTAGCGAACAGTTTCTCCTATTTGTTGAGTAAAAGTTAGAGAGTTAGTCGCCAGTAAGTGTTTGTATCTAATTATTGTGTTTATTAGCTCTCATTTCGGTCATTTTTTGGACTCCACTCCGCGTCCTTCATCTGCATGAAAGGTAAACAAACGCGCACGAGCCGACTTCCACCTGCAACCCCCGCTGCCGCTGCGCACCTCGCGCCCCGCGCACATTATTACAATCAATTCTCTGTCCACGGCGAATGAATTTGGCATCCAATTAATTTACTGTAGACTGTATTATTTTTAAAAAGCGTCAGATTTGATGCTTTCAGTCATCAGAAAGTCTTTCGCTCTGACGCCCCGCTGGGTGTGGGAGAAGCTTCCGTCAAAACTTTTCTGGAACTCTTCGTGAAGAACGCGGATACCGAGAGATTGATTTATTTTGAAGAGATGAATAAAAACATCGGTACACATCTCTGTGTCGGAGTTCAGGAGACCTTCCAGCGAGGAGCGGCCGCTGTCGCACTTCTGCACCCAGCTGGCAAGAGCCGACAGGGGAAAGTCGAGCTAAGGCAAGCCGTTAGGGTCAAAATTAACCAGAAAAAACACTGGTATGGCAGTGCGTCACCTGGACATGTACTATGGTTAATAATACTTATTTGACATATTTAAATGTTGCCACAGTTAGTTTCAATACAACAATTAATACCAAAAATAATGAAAGTTTAATTTCAAATTTGCAGTTTAATTTGGTGGGATAGCATATGAAGCATTCCTTTCTGTCTCCAGACATGTACATGTAATCAGAAAATACATGTTTTGTTTATGTTCAAAGTTCAAAATGTGTGAGTTAATGCTTTTAAGTACTTTTTGTTTTCAAACATGTATTTTTAACTTTTCAAAAAAGTAATTTTAGACTTTTATCTTCTTTATTCTTGTTGTTTTTTTTTACTTGTTACTGATCCAAAAAATGTTCCGAACTGTGATCTTAAAGCCGTGACACGATCCGAGCCGTGTGTTTTTTGATCTGTTAGACCTCTACTAAATACAACAAAAATAATTTGTAGTACATCAATACATTTTTGTTATGTGAATTTATTTGTAGACTTAATTCTTTGTTTTTTAATGGAACTGAAGAAAAAGTTTAGTAGTCTATTTCATAAACTTTTGAAACTTGAAAGCTTTTACTTTAATTTTCAGCTTAGTTCATTTATACATATATTCGTGGTTATCAAAAAACTAGTTGCTTTATTTCCATTGGATCTGTTATACTTAGTGTGATAGGAAATAAATATTTAAATTTAAACAACCTGGTGATGAGTTTACATTTCATTTTTGAGCCACAAAGTGTTCAAATACAGTTATTTGGTTTATATCGTGATCAATATCGTTATCGCGCAATATGTAAAAAGCTATATCGTGATATAAAAAATCCCATATCGCCCAGCCCTATAATTTTGACAAAATATTTTTTTTATAAAGAGTAATATATTTATTTAAGGTTTTAAATAATTTATTCTAGAATAATAATCTTGCCTTTTTATTATTCATAATTATTCATAAAGCTTAAAAAAATTAGCATTCTGCTAGCTTTTTGCGACTATTTTGGCATTTGCTAAGATTTTTTAGGCTGTTTTGGAGTTTAGATAATATTTTAGCTACATGCTAGTTGTTTTACTAATCAGCCTTTTTTTGTTTTGCTTTTCTTGCTATTTTGGACTTTATCAAATATTTCAGCTTTATGCAAAGAAAACAGACTGTTCAATAATAATATTATTTACCTTTAGTCATGCTTAGGATGTTTTTGAGTGAGGCTAAAATTTATACGCTAGCTATTTTGGCAAATTTAAGCTTTTTCTAGTTCTTTAGGATATTTTGAAATCTAGCTTGTTTTCATCTACATGCTAGCTATTTTGGCTAACCTAAGTTTTTTTTTTTTTTTAGCCGTCTATCAGTTTCATTATTTTCAGCTATCAGAGATTTTAGCTATTAATCAAAGACACATCATTGTCTTCATTAGCCCCATCCCCTTTTTTTTTTTGCATATTTCAAATCCAAGCTTAGAGTGGAGTCAGTCTCCAACTACAACATATTTTCAAACAATTAATTTTCAAATTTCAAACAGGTAGTTTTTTTTTTAAGTCATACTCTTTCACACAGAAAAATAAATTCTGTAAATATAATTCAAAATCACAGGAGAATGAGGCTTTGTTTACTTGTACCTCCTCTATAAATGGCGGGTTATTGCGTGGACCTATCAAGTTGGGAGTTTGGCAGCAGAGCCTGTGGCTGCAGCAGGACCGCAGTCATCCATTGCCAATATGAGTCATCTGCCTGGACCGGACGAAGGTGGGCCCGGGGTTAGCCTTTCAAATATTGGAATAGAGATGGGAAAGATTTGTGAAATTTGCACCGCTTTGACAACTAAAGGTGGCGGACATGGGCTAGTAAGCAGAAGCAACAGAAAAATAGGAAGAAGCCCCTCCCTGCTTGTACAGTGTGAACACCAAATTGTCCTTCAAGAATGCGCGACACATGGCCGATGTATCCAGAGTCTTGTTTGATGTTATATTTCAGTTTGTTTCCATTTTAAACACCAGAGTGAAATACCAGATCCATTAAAACTTTACTAATAACTGATTTAGAGTTACAGCGACCGTCTGTGTCACCAACAGGCTCCGCCCTCTGCCGGTACGGCAGATGTTGCGTGCGAGACGGCGCCCGAAATAAACGATGTGGAGGTGTTAACACTTGATCAATGCGGGCCCCTCCCAGACGATAGATTTATGGAGCCCACCGCCGTTTGTTTTGCCGCAGATCTCAGTCTTCGTTATCAGACGAATAGTTCTGCTCTGGTGCGTAAACGAGAGCATCCAGGTGAACCTTAAGTTCTGTCTGAACTGTGGGGAAGGGAAGAGCGTAGACGTGTGACCTAGTGAAGCGATCTTTTCCTCTTCCTTGCCGTAGCGCTTCTGTTTTTTCCAGCCTGCCGGGATTCACCATCTTGAGAAGAAACTGTTGACTCGCAAGCCTTCGTCAATGTCACAAACCCCTCAGAGAGATCTCCTTTTAATCAATAACCCATCATTTTGATGGCAATATTAACATACTGGAGACAGTCGAGCCCCGATTTGCATTTTATGAGCTAATCAATTTCCCGTGTGGGTTAAGCAGAACGTGCTAACGGCTTAGCATTCGTAGACGCCTCTTCCTACACCGGTACAGGTCAGAGCGGGATCTCTCTCAGCTCCACGCGGGACGCCGTCCCAAAGAAAGCTCCCCCCCACCTCCACTTGTGTGTTTTTAATCTCAAACCTGCTGTCAAGTGAGGAGCAGGACTACGGGAGAAGGCTGCATGCTTTTCTTCTGCCGTCTGGATCTGATTACATGTTAATTTGCTTTGATCACATGCGCCCAAGAGTGGCGTAAGATCCACTGACAGGTGCTCCGGACCGCGCTGAGAACAAACCTCCGTCCCACCGAGAAACGCAAGCCTTAAAATAGAAGCTTTGGACATCGCTCCTGTGAGTTTAAAGCTGCAATGAATTTAATGTCGGCCGTTTTATTTTAGGAAAAACAAGTTACGTCATGAGGAATGTGGATCCTCAGTCCTGCCAGACTCTGCCTTGGCAACAAGTCTGTTTCAAAGTCAAGTCCAAGTAATGGTTGTGAAAAATAAAAAAAACAGATTCAAATAGACGTTTCTGTAAGAAATCAGAAATTGGAATTGATTTAACAATTTTCAGAAACCAGTTTTGTTTTGCATCCAATGAAACAAAATGAACTCTCTGGAACACTCACAAGTGAGAGATGTGGGCGGAGCCTGATCAGACCACTGGAGCTGACCAAACAGAAAAGACGACATGATGTCAAGAATAGGCAGGAAAAAAAATGTAAAAAACAAAAGGATGCTTCATTCAATTTTTCAATGTTATTCCAAGCTTTAAAAGTCTAAAAAAAATGCTAGCCTAGAAGCTATTGCTAAGTAACTGATGCTAATTTGAAATAAAGTTAATATTCAGTTAGAAAACATTCGTTTATCATATCAACCATCATAGAAAGTGTTGGGAACTTTACTTTAAAAAAGAAATTAGGTATAGTTACTTCTTGATCCAATAAGTAACTTTGTAGGTTCATAGTAAAAGTAACTAGTTACCAGCAAACATAGTACTGAAAAAAAGTTGGCTAGTGGTTGTCAAAATTGTGACTTTTTAAGTCAATTGAGATGAGTAGAAGAACCTTGTACATGAACGTAACCATTAATATTTACTACATAGTAATTAGAATAACGTAATAGTGTTAGCCTTAAAATTTTTAAATGAGAAATGCTAGCATTACAAGCTATTGCTACTATAAATATGCTAATTTGTAAAACAAGTTGATAATTAGATAAAAAACAATCCAACTCTTTGATTAGTGTCAACCCTTGAAAGTGTTGGTAACTTTAAAAAAGTAATAAGTGATAATTTGTCACTTCCTAATTTGATAAAGTTGTGTTAGCTAAATTGCTGTGTAGTATAAGTAACCAGTTACCAAGGAAAGTAACTATTAGCATTTCTGTTAAAAAGTTCCTGCAAGTTAAAATTTTGATTTTATTTTCGTCAAGTAAATAGAAATGAGTAGAAAAAACATGAAATTGTATGTAACCATTAATATTAAGCATTAGATTTAAAAGTCTGAAGTGAAAAATGCTAGCCTGATGAGCTACAGCTAATTCAGTTATTTTAAGAAATGTGACAACAATTAGACCCTTTAAACTGTGTCCACTAATTCTAAAAGTGTTGGCAACCTTACTTCAAAAAAGTAATTACTTACAGTTACTTCTTGTTCCCAGAAATAACTTGTTCCAATTTAGGAGTTTTATGGTAAAAGTAACCAATTACTAGAAAAATTTATGTTGGCGTTTCTGTGAAAAAGTTGGCTACTGTTTGTCAAAATTTAGATTTTCTCATCAGTTTTTTTTTTTTTAAATGAGTAGAAAAAACATGTAATTGTACATAAACATCAATATTTAGTATAAGTTAATGTGAATAACCTAATGGGGTTCGGAAATGGGAAATGCTAGCCTTACAAGGTATTCCTAAATAAATTAAGCTAATTTGTGAGAGAGTTGATGTTTTGCTAAAAAATAATCGCAATCGTCGATTTGGATACACTAATTTAAAGTTTTGGTAACCTTATTAAAAAAATATATATATATATATTATTTGTTGAACCAAAAATTAAACTAGTAACTTTATAATAAAAGTAACTATTTGGAAAAGTAAGAATTGCTTTAATGTAATTTTTTTTCATCAAAATTGAGATTTTCTAATCCGTTTTTTTTTTTTTTATGTCAATTGCAATAAGTAGAAAAGTCATGTACTTGTACACAACCATTAACATTCATTACATAGTCATTTGAATAGCCTAATAATGTTAGCCCTTAAAGTCGGAGTGAGAGATGCTAGCCTTATAAGCTAATGCCAAATAACCAATTAACAGTAATTTAAAAGAGTAAAAAGTCTCATCTTGATCCAAAAAAAAAATAATGTGGTAACAGGAATACTTTACAGTAAAAGTAACTAGTTACCAGGAAGAGTAACTATTTGCATTAATGTATTAAAGAGTTGTAGCTTTAGCTCCAGTTTTAATATTTGTAACTCTTAATGTTATTTCATTGGATATTGGACATTTTTATGGTTTTGTCCCCATCAGAATCCATAAGTATTTCATCAGTTATGGTTGAAGAGTTACGGTAGTTCAAAGGGTTTTTGGTATTACGCTGTCAGTGGTGATAGCATGAAAAACCAAACAACTGGAGTGACTGGAAGAATCCTTTCTTTTAGTCGACTTCCACAACAAAATTCCTTCATTCATAGGAATAAAAAAGCAGATTTTTAAAGCTGAGCTTTAAATTGTCTGTGCCGGCTTCTACAATAACAACAGATGAAGTCAATGAATTCTTTATTTTAAAGTTCAGTATTGTCACAGAAATCCACGTACAAACATTGCTTCTCCCAAAGGCAATTACTCCTCTGCAGAAGACTGATTGGCCCCTGAATAACAGGCATACATTGGTACGGAGGAGGCCTTTCCCAAACACAGCTGAATCATAAAAACACCCCAAAGAGATTCAGCATTTCTGGCATTTGGATAATAGAAACGTCTACAGTCTGTCTCTAGAAATGGAAACGTCGTTGCTTTGCAGGAAAATGCTCCATTTCCACCCATGTGATCTATAATGTACTTACCTCACCCCCTCCGTGCTGAAGCCATGATTGGTGCTTACCGAGGTGCGTTTGCGGACACTGAACAGACTCTGGGCTGCGTTCAAGAACTCTGAGATGTTTATGGTTGTTTACAAAGAAACGGTATCGGCCGGGAGTCTGCCTGTGTCTGCCCCGCGTGCTACACCAGCACAGGTGCGTGACGTGTCCTTCGCTTTAACGCGCCATCAATCTGGAAAACTGGATCCGGGCCAGCTCAACCTCCACAACCTCCTTCAAACGGCAGAAGGAACACTAAAAATGTCTGGACTCTAAATGATCTGTCAGCTTCCAGCTCTTTACACGGAGCTCCAGACATTATTTCAGACTCCCAGCAGGGGGATTTTTACAGTCAAATTCTCTGAAACCAAGTTTTACTTTTTAAAAATGATGGATTTCCTTTTAAAATTTTTTTTCTCTATAATAGTCCATGATTTATACATCAATGCTTCTCTTCAATCCTCATAATGCAGTTGTTGTAGCTTCCAGCATTTTTTTTTTTTTTTTTTTCGGAAAAGCTTTCATTAAGCTCTTTTTTTTCTGTCAGCAAGCAGATGTTCCGAGCGGAAAAAAAAGGCAAATACTCGGGGATGTGTGGCGCCTGCAGAATCAGCAAACTCATTCCTAATTTCTATCAAGCTAAAACAACGGTCACATATCTGAAAAAGTTAAAGGTTTTACGTTGGCTGGACGATTCTTTGATGCCCGGGCACATTTGGAGGTCGCGTGGTGGCAGGAAGGCAGCTGCGCAAAAGTGGACGGATGAGAGGATCTCCAACCAGACAGCAAGGCCAAGTGGGCCCCAAATGGTTTAAAAGTGGGTAGAAAATGTGGGCCCCTATTGGGTTTGTCGGCAATTTCCATGGTGGCCTCACTTTAGTTTGCCCACATTGGCTTAAGTGGGGACTCAGCGCCCGTTGGACAGCAAAGCGACCTCCGCGAGCCAGCAGGGTCACCGCCTAGACAGTGAACACAATTTTGGCTAAGAAAATCACTGGAACAAAAATCCTCTCAGGCGGCCATATTTGATTTTTTTTTTTAAACCGGCTGATCAAGCCACTGAAAACGTCACAAGCCCAAAGCCGAGTCCCTGATTGGTCGATGCGGCGCTGGACCTCAGATTGCATCTGTACATTGACTTAACATTGAAACTGGACGCCCCTGTCACGCCAATCACATCCGGTGTGAACGCAGAAATGGTTGCAATAAAAATCAATTATATTTACATATATATATATATATATATATATATATATATATATATATATATACTGTATACATATGTGTCTGCGTGTGTTTGTTTGTGTGTCTGTATGTGTATATATGTATATATATATACACACACAAGTATTATATATGCATGTATGTATATATATGTATATATGTATGTATATATATTTGTATATATATATATATATATATATATATATATGTATGTATGTGTATATATATGTGTATATATTCACATACATATGTGTGTGTGTGTATATATATGTATATATATATATATATATATATATATATATATGTATATATATATATGTTTATATGTATATATATATATGTTTATATGTATATATGTATGTGTATATATATATATATATATATATATGATATTATATTCCCCTTAAATTTTCTTATTTTCTAAAACTCAATAATTTTCTTGCCCTAAAAATTTTTGTTTTTTCAGACTTTTTTTTACTCTAAAAGACTAACGTGGAACTTGGTTTTATCTTCCACAAAGGTCAAAAGACAGTTGGAATGTGACTCATGCACGACATATGTCTCCAATAATTTATGTCCAATGCATAAATGGATGAATTTATATGTTTATTCATGCCAGGAGCGTTCAGTCTTTCTAATAAAACCAGAAGCGGAACGGTGGATATGAGCTGTAATATTTCGCGGTCCATGCAAAGCGGACAGGTAATTATGAGGCTGGAAGAGTTTTTTCTGGAAGAAATCGAGCATCGGGGAGATTTGGATGAAAACGAGACGGGTCATTCCCGGTTTTCACATGTTGGATCTGCGTAATTCCCTTTGTGGACCCCCTCCCCTTTGTACGCCGCCGCGTGTCCCACAGCAGCTGACGTTCCGCCGCTGTGAACAAACTGTCCGTTCTCACATCGGGCAGCTGCTGACCTCTGCCAGACTTTCTTGGCTGCTGGCTTGCGAGAACATGGGCCGTGTGGCAGGACGCCATTTTAACACCCTGGCAGAGAAAGAGGGGGGAGATGGATGTTGCTTGTATCCATCAGTCTGCGTGTCACTTTGAATTCTGTTGGAATTATTCACCCGGACGTTTATAGATTATTGTTGCAATCCTGCTTTTTCCATTAAACATATATAACTGGAAAGACTTCGGAGGCCATAGCAAAGGGCGACTAGTGATTTTAAGAGGAAAAAACTTTCTTTATTATTATTCTTTGGTGCAATTCTACCTGATTTGCTGCCAAATTTCAGCGGAAGAGTTCCTTCACATGACAGTTGTAATATTCCAGATCAGTTTTGGTTTATTTGAGTCTTAAAAACCAAAGAATAACAAAACTGCCCAAAAACCAGTTTCAAAATATATGTGAAGCGAATTATTATTTTTTTTAATGAATACTAACATCAATTGTATTTTTAGGGCTCGGAAGAGGTCACTTCACAAGGTCGTATATGAGAAGAACATTAATTGATGTACTTTACAGCCAATTTTTAATAAAATCTAAAAACTAAAATATGTTTATTAATAATAAAATCATAGTGAAGGCCATGAAAACCAAATTAAAGCAAGCACAAAACGGAGTTTGACCCCTTAATGCCTGTTGTTGCCAATATGTGACAAACCTCTTAGGCTGCATTAATATCTAATTTGAAAATCTACTTAAAAGTGAAAACATAAGTGAACTTTTTTCATAGTTAGTAAAATATCGAGGTGTTAAGGGGTTAAAAACACAAGAGATACCAACAGTTGGTCATTTTCTCCATACATTAAAGTGAAAAGGCTTATTTTGTTTGTTGGAAAAGGGAAAACCTACAAATTGTAATTTTTTACTTGGCTTTAGGATTCTTATTAAAATAAAAAGTATTCTATTTCGCTTTTTTCTGCACACTTGTTATACCAAATCCAATGTTTTAACAGCTGTGATGATTTTAAAAATCCAGTCTGATCCTCTTTTTATCTACCGTGAAAGCATTCCTAGTGGTTTTTTAATGCAGTTTTTAGAAAAAAATCCAAAAACCTATTTTGTTTTTTAGGACATTTACCTCGGAGTTGTGGGCGGAACTGGAAGTAAGCCTTTACTGGTATCCCATCATACTCTAATTCCCAACTCTTCACATATGGTTAATGTACGTTTTGGGTAAATTTACGTGCTGGCTGTTTCGATTAAATCAAAGCTCTGCAACCTCTGGGCCGTAAACCGGTACCGGGACGTGGACCACACCGTCCTCCTAATCCAAACCTTAATGTCGCAGGCTCAGTACGGGTTCCAGACGTGGTACCGGACGCGGACCATTCCAGCACATTCTCACTCCCAAGTCGTCACCTGTTGACGTTTGGTTAACCGCGTCACTTTGGGTGTCTCTAACTTGTTTTTTTTTTTTACGTACTCACTCCCATTAAATCACGGGTCCCCAACCTCCGGGCCACGAACCAGAAACAGTCCAGTAAAAGGCACCAGTACCCAAACCCGGTATCATAGCCTAACATCCGACCAGATTCAGTGCAGGACCCGAACCAGTACCAGACGTGGTACGGGCCACAAACCGGACGTGGGATACCGGTACTAGACACGTCGTGAGGACCAGTGTGCATCTTGTACCGCATCCGGTACTGCATCTGGTACCGTGTCCCAAGGGTTGTGGAGCCTGGATATAACAAACAGCCAGCACGTCAAAAAAATGACGAGTTGGAGAGGCTTCAAACGTCAAAAAGTGGCGCAGAGGGGGCCTTATCTAAATGTTAATATAGGACGAGTTGGATGTGAGAATGTGTTGTCTGCGTCACGTACCGCATCTGACAAAACGAATGGACCCCTTATTCAATTTGAACACCCAGCACATTAAAAAAAAAGTTGGGGATACCTAAAATGTCAAAATGTTACGCGAAGGGGTCCTTAACCATGCGTCAATATGTGACGACTTGAGAATAAGAATGTGATTTCCCTTACAACCCCAATCTAACATTAGCGGTCTAATTTCATGATAGGGTCGTCATATGACGGCCACATGGGCGATCTACGGGCACTAACGTATCACCTGCAGACTCATGTATATGTATACTAATAATTAGAGTGTAGCATTAGGGCACCGTTCATTATAAGACCCAGAAACTTCCATTAGTCTCACAAATACTTGACGACACCTTTATCACAATCATGACAATTATACTTTCCATTTTCACGATGTCCCTTGTCGTGATTGTCTGAGATACACCTGTGCTCCACTGGAGATGTGGCCGCCCCTCTCAACAACCCTTCATTTGGGCCTGGACAACCTGAAAACCCACAACCCCCCATTTGGGTCCAGTGACCTTATGTAATCTCAGACTGTTGGTTTGGCATTGTCTCTGTCCAGGGTTCACACTGGACACCCCTCTAATAATGTCGCTTCAGGTTACAACTCTCAAAGTGTGATCGGAGTTCGCTCACAGGCCCCGGTGGTTTCGTTGACCCCCGTGGTATGGGGGTGTCTCGTTTTGGGAACATAGCTCCCAGGCCTCGATGATTATCTGAAGAGGTTTGGCAGAGACCTCTGAGCCACAGGCCATCGGAGTTTGGAAAGACGAGCCGTCGGATCTGTTTAAATCCGACGTTGTCACTCTCACCTGTGTTCGTTTCTCAGCCCCTTTATTTTAACTGGTCAACTAAGGGACTTTTACTTGTTCCTAAATCCCGAAATCAACCAATGAATTACAGATAAGCTAACCTAAAGAAACGTTCTACTTTTTTTTTTTGCTTGAAAACAGTTAAAGAAGTTCCATTATTGTCTAATGGTCACTGTGTCAATGGGATGTATTCAAATTAACTCAATGGAAACTTGGCTAATATAAATAGAAAAACACTTGAATTATGTTTGATAAAGTGAAAAGTTTTAGACACATTAGGGTACGTATTTTGCACCAACACCTTGACATGTGTTCTGAAACATCAACTTCCTCTTTGTTCTCTTTGAGACTGAAGTTCAGGTGGGAAATCTTTGAAGCAAAGAGGTAAAGATTTTATTCTGACTCCTAACTTGGTGAGTATTGACTTTTTGTCAGCTCCTGTTGAACCGTAGAGGTTTGGAAAGCACTAAACCTAAATCAACTTTGACATGAACATATATATTTGTTTTGTTGGACCTTTGTGTGGAGGTGGTCTAAATCATCCCGTCTTCTGTCAGGTGGAACATTTTGGTTTTTGGCGTATTCCCATCGTCCATCCAATGACTTACCTGCAACTGGATATGTTACGTTTTGGAAAATAAGTTTAAGATGAATCGATGAAATATGAAGATGAATAGACTATCAAGAAAACGGCTTAAAACAAAAGTTGCTTCATATTAAGGAAATGCAATTTCGGGTTAGTGGATCGGGCTAAAATCATGTGATTTATCTTGAGTTTAGCAAGTGTTATTAAAAGGATACAAATAACATATTTTTTCAAAAAGCACTCAAAACATTTAAAATACCAAAATATTTACATTGAAGGTCTGGCATTTAATTATTGGACAGTAGAGCTACCATCACTCCATGAATTTTGAAGGAAAGTAAAGGAAACCTTAAAGATAAGATGACTTTTGGGTAGGGCTGCCACGATTAGTCGACTAATCGATGACTAATCGACTATTAAAATAATCGACGACTAATTTAATAGTCGACTAGTCGTTACTTTATATTATATTGAGTCAGAGTGTAGTAAAAATGAAAGTTATGATTGCATTTTACTAGCCTTTAAGAATATTTTAGCATTTATTAAGGTATTACAGGCTAATTTTGAGTTTAGCTAAAGTTTCACCTACATGCTAGCTATTTTTGGGTAATTTAGGATTTTTTTTAGTTTTTTTAGGTTAATGTGGCATTTAACTAATATTTTAGCCGGCTATCAGCTTCAGCATTTTCAGCTATCAATTTCACCATCTTCAGCTTTTGACATCTTCAGCAGCCAAATTCAGCTTACTGCATTCACACTAGCATTATTGCAGGTAGTGCTATGCATTAGCAGTAGTAGTTTCAGTTAGCGTAAAGCTAATGATGTGCTTTACATCCAGTTGATACATGACCCGATTAGTCGATTAATTGGAAAAAATTATCGGTGATTAGTCGACTATTAAAAGAATCGTTTGTAGCAGCACTACTTTTGGGTAAACTGGATCAAGTCTGAAACCAGATTTTATTATCATCTGATAAGAATAAATGTCATATCATTCATTTATGTTAAACTGTACATATATATGTAGTTTAACTGTATTACTGTGTAGGGATGCCTAACCACGATTCATGTGGTCCACCATTTTAAATTTGACGGATCACTTGGAACAAATGTGAGCCCATTAATCCTAAACATTTATATGAGTCAATTACTAATTTTATCCATTCTTGTTTTTTTTTTTACTTTAATCATATTGGTTGACGCTCTAGAGATTGAGCAGATGATTGGTTGGTCAGGGGTTTTACTCTCAAGCTTTTTGGATGTTCTTCCTTTGCAGTCCAAAAACACGGTTCATAGGTTGAATGTGAGCGTGTGGTTGTTTGTCTCTGTGTGGCCTTGTTATGGACTGCTCAACTGTCCAGGGTGTTCCTGATCTTACAGTTGAGGGGATAGGCTCCAGCATCACTGTGACTCACCACAGGAATAAATGGGTATGGAAGATAGATTATATTATGTTTTAGAGATGCCATTACTTTAGGGACACTGAACATTCCAAATTTAAAGATTACTTGAAAATTGTATTAAAAAAGTTGAGATACGGAAACAAAGACAGAAAAGTTTTTAGTTTATTTTTTTATTGGATGTCTCATAAAAGTAGATGCAAGAATTAAGAACCAAATTGGCTAAAAATGGTGTTCCCCACAAAAGTGGAAATACGCTAACAGAGGGATAATATTGTTTTGTTATAGATTGGTACGATCCTGTCAAGGACAAGATTCTTAAACAGAGGAAAGGAGGAAACTGTTGAAACGACAAAACATTTCTCCACCTTGAAGAGTGCAGATTTAGTTCCAATAAGAACAAATTTAGTTTTTATTTTTGTTTAATTTCTGCACAAGTAAAGAAAATAAAAATTTATTCTAAGTAAACTGTGGTAGAGAATTGAGGATGGAAATGAGAAACTAGGTGCTATCCTGACAATAGAGCTGGGTGTCATCAGCAAAACATTGAAATGGATGTTGAATTAATGAAAGAAGCTGAAAATGAATGGCTCCAGGAAAGTGCCTTGGGGCACACCTGAAATGACGGGGGACGACTGGGATGTAAAGATCTTTGGCTGGATGAAGATAGAATCAACTAAGAGATGAAAATAAAAACATTAAAGAGCATTTATAAAATCTAAAGAAAACAAACAAAGAATGCAAATCTAGATAGAATATTTTGAAGTGTTTTTTGTGTTTCTGATGTAGTCAAAGATCACTCACAACAACAGATCCAATCGGACTGTCCAAAATAAACCAATATTGACTATGAATCATATGAACGGGCCAAACCAACGGGCGGCCGTGGTGCAGTGGTAGGGCAGTCGTCTCGTGATCGGAGGATAGTGGGTTCGATTCCCTGCCCGCCCATGTGTCGAAGTGTCCTTGGGCAAGACACTGAACCCTAAATTGCCTCTGGTGGGAGGTTGGCGCCAGTGTTCGGCAGCGGAGCCACCACCAGTGTGTGAATGTGTGTGTGAATGGGTGAATGGGTCTGTGACTGTGAAGCGCTTTGGGCCCTCGAAGGAGGGTAGAAAGCGCTATACAAGTATACGCCATTTACCATTTACCATATCAGCAACAATAAAATATGATATGAATTGAATTGTTGTTAAAGTGAGACACTAGACCCCTAAGAGACAGAGATTGACAAAGAGAAAAGAAGAGTGTCATCACTAAACGAATGTGGAAAAAGACAGAAGTGAAATGAGCAATAATTTGAGACAAAATCTATAAAAATTGACTAAATATGGGGAAAAGACACGAAGAATTAAAACCAGATGAAGAGGACAAGAAGTCTTTATGTAATTCATGAGCTTTTCTTTCATTTTTTGAAATGTTTCCTTTATTTTGTTATTTGCAATTTTTGGTTCATCTCAGTACGTTTGCGAAACCTCCAAGAAGTTTGTATTCATGTGATAATCTGAGTCTGAGTGCTGCTTGAGGGCTTCAGGAAAAGATAAGCAGACATAATTAGGAGGTCATTAATAAACTTGTTGATGAGCACTTCATGTAGCAGAAAAAGGCAGATCGTGTCTCTGTGTGTTCAAGAGGGGGCTCTCCCGCTCTCATATTCCATATCTGTTGGCCGTGATAAGTTATTATTATGAGATATGTCCTGCCTGTGACACGTACGCACTGTCATCTCCGCTCCATTTACATGAAGAGGGCTTTTAGTAATGTCCTTGTATCCTCAATGACAGTATCTCTGCATACGTCAATGAATGCGCGCGCTCTTATTGTGTGTAAGGATTTATATCCCAACGCTTATGAGGGGGCGCGATTCATGCATATGCATTATGTCTTAATTGGTTAATGTCTGGTCGTGCTTCAGTACATGGAGAGCTGCTCCTGCGTGAATCTCCATCACATTTAAAAAGTGTTTTGGGCCAAGATGGAGAAGGTTTTGCTGACCTTCATCCCAACGTTCAGTGTCTTGTTGGTCTACATTGAAGGAGGGCTACAACGATTTGTTGGCGTAATCGATGCAGTCAACAATAAAACTGTGTCCAGACTGAATTGTTTTTATTGATGTGTCATATTACGCAACTGTGTTGTGTTGATCCAGTGCGGTGGCACACTCTCGCTTGATACAGGCCACAATTTGGTTTTAAAACACTTTTTTTAAAAAAAAAAACAGCTTTTAACAATTTTTTTAAGCAAACTGTACCCTGTGATTGTCAACTGTTAGAGGTTTGTTAAGGTAAAAAAATTGTTAGCATGCTGTTTGCTAGCATATTAGCATGATGCTAAAGGGATTTCTCAAGAAGTAATTGTCAAAATATTGCTGCTGTTGGGGATTTAATTGTGATAAATCATTTATGATCTATTTAGTCAACTTTTAACAGTTAAGTTGTTTTAAAATCACTAGACATTTTTTAGGTTAAGGCATAAGAAGTTACCCATTGTGATGTTAGCATATGTTTGTTAGCATCATGGTTAGGGCTGTAACGAGTATCCGGGTGCTCGAGTATTCGCGATCTGCTCCCGAAAATCCGAGTACAAATATTCGCGACGTCCAAGATCGCTGATTTGCGATCTTCATAAATATAGTAAAATATGATCAGAATATTATCTGGTAATGATGTATTTTTCTTCTGGAATTCAGATTAATGTATTATGTTAAGTTTACAAACTAAAACAAAGCCGAAAGAGCAGCGTTAGTAACCGAAAGTAAACACTTTTTAGTTGCGGAGAAACTTCCGGTTTTCAAAGTAAAACTAGCGAGATATATTTTTCTGTTCAAAAACTGAGACTGAAGTTCTGATCACTGACATAACTTCTGAAAAAATGAATTAGCTTTAACATCTGAGCTTTATCTCAGTGTTTACATTCTTTTGGCTATGGTAACTCTTCAACAGTTGACGCAATTAACGAAACTCCATCTTATTCTGAAGAAACGCAGCCTCACGCTGCTGAAAGGAGGATGTAATCAACGTGAATCAGATGATTCTGCTGCAGAAAAAAATACTTTTTTCACACGGGCTCTGCACCGAAACATATTGAAGAACTTTGAGGATAAAAAAAATGTTCAAAACATTTTTAAGTTTTGTTGTTTAATGATCCAAAACAGCAGTAATTTTTGTCCTCTTTATGTTGTTTATGTTACTGCTGAACAACCAGAAGGCTGACAAAAAAAAAAGTTTAAAATGATAAACAAAATTTCTTTCTATCTGAATCTTTTTGGGTTTTTTTTAAATCAGTTTTGTTGATTCTGATCTACTGTTCTGAATAAATGTATAAATGTTGGTGATTTAATACAAATAATTTCAATTCTCCTCCATCTAGTAAATATTCTCATAACAATAAACATTATATTAAAAAGTAAGAATCGTGGTTCAACTCGTGAATCGTTGAGCTTGATTCGTGAATCGTATCGGATCGCCACCTAAGCAACGATCCACAGCCCTAATCATGGTAGAGGCCTTTCAATTTAGTTATAATTGCCAAAGAATTGCCTAAACATGCGTAGTTTTTAAAAAAAGTTATTTTAAATCAAAACACTTTATTTTAATAAATTTTCTTTCATCTTGATGGTCTACAATTTCACTATATTATCTCTATGATCATTTATGACACTTGAGATAGATGACTAGAACCGTAAATAAACACAAGAGCCAATAGATTTGGGAACAAGCTGATCAAATTAGAACAATTTTGCCATCAGTTTCAGTTGCTGTCCAACCACGATCCATGTGGTCCACCATTTTGGATTTTAAAATGTTAGCTTTCGACTCAAACCTAAAGCTAACATTTGGTTAACCTGAGCTTCAGCTCCAGTGTTGACATTCTTTCAGCTACAATAACTTTTAAATCACCTTCGCAATTAAAATAAATCCGCTAATTCTATCGCGGGAAAAGCAGATTTTACTTGATTGTGTGAATAATCGAAAGTTTACGGTTCGTCAGAAAGTTTAGGCGTCGCCGGTGATATTTGTAGTGTTAATGGTTTTTATAAAAGTTGTTTAAGCATGATTACGTTACAAAACTTAATTCTACGTACACAACTAGCACGGGATGTGTGTTCAAGAATGTATTGGGTTCCTGAACTCGCTTTCAACATATGGTTTCACACCGGTACTTGATACTATTTTTCAAAATTTAAAAACAATGTATGGGTTATTGTTTTATTACACTCTTCCAGACTTATTATAAGCCAATTGAAACATTTTTCTCTTTTTTTTGCTGCTGTTTTGTTATACATTATCCAACCTCAAAAATCAAAGTTTGAAGCGAATCCTGATGAATTTGTATCGTCGTATCCCTAAAAACACCCACCATAACTACTTTTTTCAGAAAGGTTTGACGTATACAATACGAATAAATAAAAAACTAATAAAAGCTTGTTGCTTCCTACATTTCTGGGAGCTATTTTTTTTTATATTTATTTATTTTTTGTAAATGGCATTTGTATTATTCTAAATTTTGATTATTTACATTTCTACTACAAAATGCGTATCCACTCCAAATATTGGTTATCGGCCATCTTGACTACTAATACTACGACTACTTCCGAGACACCCATTGATAACTAGAAAGGTTATTCCAGAAAGGTCTTAGAAGTCAAAATCAAGCTAAAATCTTTAAAAAAACAACCTGATTCCAGCCAGTTTAAAGCATGCAGTAGTTGGGTGTAAATGATACTAATACTCTACATTTCCTTCTCCTGCACGTCAGGAAAATCTCAGACCAATCTATTTCAAACATCAGCCACTTTACACACCCTGAGGCTTGTGTGTATTATATATAGCTGCAGCTGAAGCATAAATGTTAGACAAATGTCAGTCAGGTAGCTGGGGAGAACTCCTAAGTCACAGACCGAGAGGTGGGATGGGAGCAGGAGGAGATCCCAGTTTGCATTTGTGATAAAAGGCGCTTGCGAGCACAGAGGCACTCTGGGAAACACTGACTGGGTGGTGGAAAAGACACAAGAGCAGTGTTTACTGCTGCGTGTGTATTCTCTGTCCATGAAGAGTGATTAATCATAAGTGTGCGACCGGGCTGTGCGGTTCGTGCACCAGTGAACTGCGGCTGTTTTATGTGCAGCTTATCCTTCCCAACTCTCGGAATCGAAAATATTTATAAGATCTTGACCGCTATTCAAACCGGGACAAGCGAGATTAAAACCAGCGATAAAACACGGTCTGTGTTTTGTTCGGTAAATGAAAAAGTAGCTGGCATTCACTGTCAGAAACGTCTTAGTTCGCACTTACAGCTTTGGACATTTGGACAGCTAATTTCTTAAATCCTGCAGCTACAGCACTGATTAGAATCTGTAATGTCAGCATGATTTACGGTCCAGAAGATGTCCGCTGACAATGACCATGTATTCAGGCTAATATTGCCTAAACCCATCCATCCATCTATTTGCTATATCCTGGATGGCTTTGGAAAGCCGGGGCCAATCCCAAAGATCAGTGAGCGGGGGTGTTGGGAGGTTCCCCAGGCTGCAGCTGTTTGTCAATTCAAACTGGCTTCTGTCCTAATATTGTAATTTGTTCAAGAGTACCTTACATCATCTAGTAAACAATCCTTCCAGCTCGCGCCAGTAGACAGACTAAAAATGACTCTTGGCAAACTGTCCTCTAAACCAGGGGTCCCCAAACTACGGCCCTCCTTCACATTTGGACTGGCTCCCAAACTGTTTTGGCTAAATTACACATTTTTTCAAGTTTTTTAGGCTAATTCAGCATTTAGCTGATATTTGTGCTGCATGCTAGCTGTTTTGGCTAATCTATGCTTTGTTTCAGTTTTTTCACCCAGTTTGTAGTTTAGATATTATTTTAGCTTTATGCTAGCTGTTTTGGCTAAATTTAAAATTTTTCCAGTTTTCAGGCTAATTTTGCATTTAGCTATTTCAGTCACATACTAGCTGTTTTGGCTAATTTAGGCTTTTTTATTTATTTGTTTTGACTAATTTGGAGTTTAGCTAAAAATTTAGCTGTATGCAAGCTGTTTTGGCAAAATTTGACATTTTTCCAGTTTTTAAGGCTAATTTGGCATTTAGCTAAAATTTCAGCTACACGCTAGTTGTTTTGACTAATTTATGGTTTGTTTCAGTTTTTCAGCCAGTTTGGAGTTTAGATATTATTTTAGCTTTTATGCTAGCTATTTTGGCTAAATTTCTCCAGTTTTTAGGCTAATTTTGCATTTAGCTATTTCAGGTATTCTTAGCTAATTTGGAGTTTAGATAATATTATGTTTTGGCAAAATTTGAAAATGTTCAAGTTTTTAGGCTAATTTTGCTTTCAGCTATTTCAGTCACATGCTAGCTGCTTTGGCTATTCTAGTTTTTAGGGGTTTTTTTTGGCTACTTTGGAGTTCAGCTAATATTTTAGATGTATGCTAGCTGTTATGGCTAAATTTGACATTTTTCCAATTTTTAAGGCTAATTTGGCATTTATGTAAAATTTTAGCTACATGCTAGCTGTTTTGGTCAATTTAGACTTTTTCAGGTTTTTCTTGGCTAATTTGAAGTTTAGCTAATATTTTAGATTCACGTTAGCTGTTTTGGCTAAATTTGAAAATGTTCCAGTTTTTAGGCTAATTTTGGATTTAGCTATTTCAGTCACATGCTAGCTGTTTTGGCCTTTTAAGTTTTTTATTTTGGCTACTTTGGATTTTAGCTAATATTTTAGATGTATGCTAGCTGTTCTGCTAAATTTGACATTTTTTCCAGTTTTTTAGGCTAATTTGGCATTTAGCTAAAATTCTAGCTACATGCTAGCTGTTTTGGCTAATTTGAATCTTTTGAGTTATTTCGGCTAATTTGGCACTTCGTTAATAATAGCTAGCTATCAACTTCAGCGTTTTTAGCTATTAATTTAAGCAGCTTCAGCTATTAATCTATCACAGGTAATGCTATATAACTAGTTTTTAAAATGTTTTAGTGTTATTTTTTCTTTGAAGATGACAGGAATGATATTTTTTTAATTTGTGTGTGACTTTTCCTTCCTTTCACTTGCTGTTTTTCACTCATATTGGAAAAAAAACAGTCAAAGATCAAAACAATGATGGGATGATCACTCTGAATAAATAAAAAGAAACAATAAATAAAATATTGACTTTCACCAGTGGAGAAACTGAAAATGACATCCTATATAAAGTGAATGTTAAGGAAAAAAAGTAAGTAACTGTACTTGGGTTACAATAGATAATGAAATGATCACAAATCCTTTCACACTGTTCATGTGTCCATGCGATAGACCTGCGCCTGCTCAGCACAGCCCTCGCCCAGCTGCTGAGCGTGCACTCGCCCACGCTCAGCGTAAATGGCCTTATGGGGCTTGACTTTGACACGTGTACAAAATTAAAGCCAACTGAAACATAATTGATGATGAAACTGGTACATAATTGTCCTTAGATGTGGATGAGAGTGTGTGTGATTGTGGCTGGCGACCTGTCCAAGGTGTACCCTACCTTCCTTCAGAAGTAGGCGGGTTAGGGTAGCTACGTGACCCCAAAAGGGACAATCGGTTTAGAAAATGGATCTATTTTAGAACGATTTTTTTATCTGATTCTATACAGAATATTTTATCTTAAGTTATAATTTTATATGTTGTAATCTTACTAATTCCTTCGAATATGTGCAATTTGTATTACAAATAAGCAAATTCTCCCACAATGCAAAGTTTTTTTTATAAAGGAAAAATCTAAAACATAATATTTGTTTGTGAGATTCCACAGAAAAACAAATTTTTTGAGGAATTGCTTGAACATAAGTTTGCAGATGTGACTCCATCCATCATCGATTCTCCCTCCGTTGTTTTCACAACAAGAGCTTTTGTTCCGCTATAAACTCAAGCGTTTAATATCCTCCTCATTTCCGCGTTCCTCAGCCTCCCTGCAGCCTAAAGCAGGTTTGTCTTAAACATGATTACTGAAGCTGCACTCCCACACCAGCAGCAATTAGACGGACAGAGTGACTATGGATTCCCTCCGACGCCGCCTCGTTATCGCCTCGCCTTCCCTCCGATTAAACCAGAAAGTGAGGAGTAAAGCAACAGCTGATCACCTCATTGAAGGCCTGTACACCCCCCACCCCAGACTTTGGACCTTCCATTTATGGAAGTGCATCTCCAAGGACCTCAGAAGGTAACGATTAGTTCACGTTGGCTTTCCTGTTTCACGGCAGCAATGATCGGGCAGAGGGAAAGTCATTACTGGTTCCCATGTTTGTGCGAGTCCACAAATAAACTCACTTTAGGAACAATTAGGGGGTTTAGAGAATTATATTAGGGAAATTGAAGAGTAGGAAGTTCCTATTAGGTCTACAAACTCATATAATCTTTTAAAGTCTCTCTCTGATAAAATGGTGTTAGTAAAGTGTTTTTGTAGCATTTTTCTGACAATACAAGACGCACGAGAGCAGACGAAATACCGCTGTTGGAAAAAAGTTGAAGAAAAAATGCACAAGCTCGTTTTCCTCGTCCAAATGGCGCCTGGATCCAAACTAGTTAGCTCCAATATTGCTCGCCATTTTTATTGCACCGCTAATGTTAGTGGTGTAAGCTAGCGGGAGCGCGTGTAAACAGAGAACTCTCAACAACAGGAAGGGGATGAGGTGCCGCTCTGCAGAAACTATGTCCTAGAGCACGACCTAAGTTTTTTGATTTTGGCTAAAACCGGTATAATTATTATTAAAGAAAAACACCAGGAATTCTTTAAAGATGATCGTAGTGGGTTTTCAAGGCAAAGCACTGTGTAAAGTAGATCTATGAAACAGTTTAACGTTTAAAGACGTATGGTCGGCTAGCTCTAAGATTACTTTGTTTAACTCTGTTAACTATACATTTATATCAATGTTTTGTAGAAATCGTAGCAAAAAATATAATTTAAGTGGGTTTTATCTGCATTTTAGTGTGGCTAATGTGACCTTGAAGAAGCATGTGCAGGTCAAAGAGTAGGGGGTCAATAATTAAACCCTGAGGAACTCCAGATTTCATGGACAAGTATTGCAAATATTTAGTTGCCAATAGAAACAGAACAAAAATGCTTCCAAGATGGTTGTGATCTAACCGTCAATCCCCTGTTCTAGTCTGTAAGAAAAGATTTCAAGATCCATATTTTTTTATTTTCTGACAATTAGAAAAAATAAAATGATTCGAAACTGAATATTATCAAAGTGAATTGTTAAATTGTTAAATGGTTGGTAGCTTAGGCTAAATAAAGATGAGTTTCACTGGCATAACTGTGATGTGAAGGATTTTAGTGACCCTGACAAAACAAACAGGTCAAATATTAGAGGCTCAATGGTAGAACCCTGAGGAACTCCGCATGTAATTTGAATTTTTGGTTCCTTCTGGACACAAGTTCACGTTTATATTTCTGACAATTAGAAAAAAAGAATGAAATGGTATTGAAGAATGTCAAAAGTAAATCTTTAAATTGTTTAAAAAATTAGTGTTAAATCCCATTGACAGAAGTCAGGGTGATGGGTTAGGGTAAATACAGATGAGTTACTTTAGCATTACTGTGATGTGAACATTTTAGTGCGCCTAATGTGACCCATATGAAACATTCAGGTCAAATATTAGTGGATCAATGATAGAACCCTGTGGAACTCCGCTTGTAATGCAAATTTTTGGTTCCTCGTGGAAATGAGACTGCCTTCTTGATATGTCCACACCCATTATTCTAGTCTGTAAAAAGGATTTCTAGATCTGCATTTTTTAACATTTCCTCTGTTTACATTTTTTCTGACAAAGGACTAATTTAGATAGAAGAATATGATAGGGGATTTTTTAATTTAAAAACTAACGTTAAAGGAAAGTGTTGAAACAAAGTAAAACACATGTTTAATCAGATTAGAGACAGTCGTTTCTGTACTTGTCATGTAAAGCTCTTTGATGTGTGCAGCAGGCGTGTCTAACTGCTTCAGCTGTCAGACGGTATCATGATGTCTTGGTTGTGAGAACCAGCCTCATCACATAAACTATGCTGAGGAAATGCTTTAATGTTCTCAATCATTTCCTGGGTATTATGGGTTAAACAGAGGATTGTTAGCTTCAACAAATACTCTGTAAATAAACAAATTAGCATCTTTAACGTCAAAGGAGTCTAACAAGCTCCAATGGACAGTAAGGACATGAACGCTCCATAAGCAGATGGGAAGATGTGGGTTATCGTCTACAACTGGAGATAACAGGGATGCATGTTTGCTTTTTGGGGGGATAAAGGACATTATCTCCACTCAGTTCAATAAAGCAGCTTCCATAATTGAATAGTAGTTTAGTAAATGCAGGTAAATGGAAACTATAGCATGGACAATGACGGGGAAGGACCCTAAAAGGAAAAGACCTTTGTTTCACCGTTCTTTTGTCCAAGCACAAACAAATTAAACACTTCAGGCACAAAAGCTGCAGAGATTTACAAGGTTTTTTTGTGTTGCTTTGTTTACTTTTAGTGACTTTTAAAACAATAGAACCCGACGATTAATGTTCTCCGAGTTTGGAGCGCTGCCAGCAAGAATTTTAGGGGAAATTGAAGGTCCTGTGTGTGTACATGTACAAAGTCCCACTTTGGCTTTTTCTAAAACTGTATGGAAACACTTCCTGAAAGTTTCTGAATCCAATGGTGGTGTTCAACAGGGCTCTCCCCTTGGTCCCTGTTGTTTTTACTCAAAATAGTTTATTGGTCTGCGGAGTTGACTTAAAATGATCATACTGGTATATATATATAATTATGGGATCACTTTTAAAAATATATATTTAAAATCAAATGGGGGCGTGGCCTTGTGCCTATCAGGCGATCATGCAATCATAGCTCAAAAATTGCCTTTGTGGGCCAATTCCAACAACTGACAACTTGTTTGTTTGTCCCATCCATGTGCTAAAAATGAAGGGAAGGGTTTGGTGATAAATCTAGCCAAATGGCAACAACACCAAAGCTAGTTTAAAAAAAAAAAGACTTGAATTGGTCCTTATTGTTGGGGGTTGTTGGCAAAAGGGAACACAGATGCTGGAAGGACTCAAACCAAAAAGGTGAAGAGTTCAAGAAATATTTAATAGCAAAAAAGTCACCAGAAGGCAAAGAGACAAAAACCAGTAGAAAACACTAGAAAAGTCTTCTAGGAAATCCGTAGGACACTGCAACAGAGTAGAACCAAAAAGCTCCTACCTACATACCATAATAGTAATAGACAATTGCAAGATGATAATGATTTTGATTCCATAAATACGTCTGAGATTGCTCTGCAGCTCGGTAAATAAAACAGCTGATAAAGATTAAAAAAAAAGTCTATTTTGCTTCTTTACCTTTAAGGTTTCTCTTTTGGTGAAGATTCGGTCGGCAAAAATCTGCTGATAAAGTCTGATGTCCTCCTGAGAGTCATCAAACTGCAGCTAAAAAGACCTCTGATTGGGGAAAAGACGCTCACTACAGCAGTGTAAATACTGCAGATCTGCTCACAACACAGAAAAACGGCTCAAGTTTGGTTGAGCCGCCTGCTCACGTAGGCCGACTCCCCTCATCTGTCCTGACCTCTGATAGATTGAGAGATTCGTCATTCTTAAAATTGGAACCATAGATTTGGCAGACGTATGCAGGTAGCTGACGTGTGTGTCTTAAGTTTGGCAGGACTGCTACAATTAAAGAAAGCTAGAGTTACAGTGATTGACTTGCCAAATTGGAAATATTTTTTAAGGGTTTGATAATAAAAAAATATCAGTAAAGAAAACCAAAATCATTTAATCAATTTTTGCACAATAACTTATGAAGAGTTATTATAGAATACCAATGTTCCACATTTGAATTTTATATTTGCTTGTTTATTGAGGTGAGCTAAATATTTTTTCCTTGCATCGATTGAAGACGTCTTATCTGACCTTTTGACCGGATTTATCTGTATACCCCTTATAGTGGTAAAGACATAGATCTGTCACTAAAGGGATAGCCCTAGTTTGTCTTCGACCAAACTGCTCTAAGCGGTGGATACAGACTGCAAGGGAAACATGGACAAACCTGTATGGGGCGCACAGGTGGAACACAAAATATCGAGATCATAGACCGCTAAGTGAACCCGTACAGAAAAAAATGTTCATGCGGTATTATTTTCTATGGGCATGCTGCAGATGACAGGTTGTAGTGAACACTTATAGATCGTGCAAGAATAAGGGTGAAGTAGGTGAACCGCAGGTGTGTCGCACAAGTTCCAGAGACTGCTCAATGGGGCCAGTAGTCAACCCTTTCTAAAAAATATTATGGCGTAAGGGCACCCTACGATAGCATCATGGTTAAGGACCGCTCCGCATTACTTTTTAGCTTTTTGGGTGTCCCCAACTTGTCATTTTTTGACCTCCTGGCTGTTCTAATTAAATCAGGGGGTCCGGTTGTTGTCGGACCCAGTGCTGAACACGGACCAAATGTCGACCAAACCTTGGGACGCGGCTAGTACATATTCCTAAATTTATCCACCCCCTTCACCTGTGCAATTATTACCACTTGGAATTTTACCCTTTGAAGCCCTAATCTTAACTTATGGAGTTGTTTTAGATATTTGAAACGGAAATAAAACATTTTAGAAAAAGTATTAGTACTTTTTTAAAAAAAAAACACTTTTCGCTTTTCTAAAATAAACTGAAATAATTTAAGCTTCAAATGTTCAGATTTTTAGGTTTCAAAAGTCTAACTTTCAATTTCAAAACTTTTATTTCATTTTTCTTTTTTTTTCCCACCTTCAAATCTTTTTTTTTTTTCTTCATTTTTGAATCTGAAAATTTCAGTTTAACAACTTTTGGCCCTGTTGTGGCGCATTGGGGCGGGGCTAACACGAAAGACCAATCAGCATCAATAAGGGTGGTAACTTCAGTCCCGGTGCATTCACTGACTACTAAACCTGTGATAATTACGATCATAAAATGGTTGTTTAGTCTGAAATATCATATAAGTTTTCCCACAACGGGTGTGAAAATCAGAGTTTTATCGAACCGCCGTTCTGGCCCGTTGACAGCGCCGTCTTATTGTGTTAAATACAGGCGTAGAAAACATCATTATACTCTAATAAAATGGTTCTGGGGTGGGTTGCCCTTATTAAGCGTACAGAACCCAATGTTAAATACAGTATGTCATGGTGCAGCGGTACTTCGTAGAACCAGTAAAAATTTTGCGAGACCTCGCCCGTCTAAAAGTTACTGAACAAACCTGCTGAAATCACCGAAGGGATCGCCTCTGTACCCCAATTTTCTGTACTTTTTCACTGTTGATTACCAAAGCCTGCCACTGCAGTTGACAAATGAAGGCTTTACCACCGCTGTCGTTCAGAAGGTTAGCTGTTTATCATCAGATAGCTGCTTGGTGTCCCCAATTAAAGCGCCGTTTTGCCAGACAAATAATAGCTGTTACAATTTGGATCGGGATATAATTAGCAGTAGCATTTTGAGAACCTGTGTGGCCTTTCAGCTGATTGCGGAACTGCCATCGAGAACAGAGGAACGAGGATGTCCCATGGTGCTTTGGGTAAGCGATATGGGATTTTTTTTTTTTTTTTTGCACTTAGCCATTAATGAATTGAGGACAGACTAAAGGAGAGTCTCTCTCTGCATATCAGTTTAATTAAAGAGTACTGATGCATGAGATTAGTCTGGGAGCCTATGGTGTAAAGGATATGATTACACAGTGTAAAAAAAAAAACACAAAAAAGAAGGTGCTGAAGCCAGAGTGTGAATGATGGCATCAAATGTACAAAGAAACCGCCACAGCGCAACAAACTGCGGTGGAAGCAGCTGCCTGTGGGGCTGCGCAGCATGCTGGTCCCATGACACTCCTTACACTGCCACAGCATCCAGGGTGTTTCCTGTCTGGATGCTGTTTCCTCCTGACTCAGGCGCTGTGTGAATATCTGTGTGTGTGCGTGCAGCTGTCTGCTGCTCACAGCCTAATTAGTATTGTCTCAAAGAATCTGGTTACGAGATTCAGAACAACTGCTTTAAGACACACACACACATTTTAGGCAGCTGTGTTGATGTCGAGAACGGAAAAAAAAAGTGCTGCATGGTCGGTTTTTATTTGACTCAATTTCGTCAATATTTACTTTCATATGTGCAGTTTAAGCAAGAATGAGACTGACTTTGATGTATAAAGTTAGTTTGTCGTGTTTCCGCTTCAGTTTTCCTCATAAAGCAAAGGTTTCAATGAACACGCATTTACATTATGGAACAGAAATGGATTAAAAAAAACTGTAAAATGTTCCATTCAAGGATGAAGACTCCATCTTTACCCTTGCATTTGTCTCATGAAAAGACCAAAAGAACTCCACATTGATGAAGAAAGTCACCCGATTTCTCTACTATGGAAAGCGTAGGGGTGCTGTAGCGGTTAGCGCTATCGTCTCACATGAATCCCACCTTGGATCTTAATGTTTGGAGTTTGCATGTTCTCCGGCAAATTCAGTGTTTCAAGGGTTAACTGGTTCCTACCCAGCCAGCAAGGCCAAGTGGGCCCCAAATGGTTTAAAGTGGGCGGAAAACGTGGTCCCCACCTGTGTTTGTCCACATTGGGTTAACTGGGTACGCTCACTATCATAGCCAACCACCTGGTATTGTGGTAGGAAGCTCTGCTGTAGCATGATAGCGAGCTCCTACCATAGCAAGCTAGCGTGCTCCGTTGTACTAAGCTAACAACCCCGCCTATAGCATGCTGACAAATTCCTCTGTAGCGAGCTATCAATCGCCACTGTAGAATGTTAGCAAGCTCCTCTGTAGCATGCTAACAAGCTCATCCTTAGCAAGCTCTGTGATATCATGCTAGTGACCTCCCTGTAGTGAGCTAGCAAGCTCTGCTGTTGCAAACTAGCGACTTCCCCTGCAGCGAGCCAGAAATCTCCACTGTAGCATGCTAGCAAGTTCCTCTGTAGCAAGCTAACAATCGCTGCTGTAGCATGCTAGCGAGCTCTTCTGCAGCGAGTGCCGCTGTAGCATGATAACTAGCTCCTGCAAGCTTGTGTGTTCCATTGTATTGAGCTAGCAACCCCCCTCGTAGCATGCTGTTGCGAGCTAACAAGCTCTGCTGTAGTATGTTTGCAAGTACCTCTGTAGGAAGCTAACAATTGCCACTGTAGCATGCTAGCAAGCTTCTCTGTAGTGAGCTAGCGAGGTCCTCTTTGCAATCTAGCAATCTCCCATGTAGTGAGTTAGCAAGCCCCGCTTTAGCATGCTATCAAGTTCCACTGTAGTGAGCTAGGGAGCGCCGCTTTACCCAGGGCAGCTGGCTAGCATAGCGAGATGCCCAGTGAGTAACCACTTCAGCCATTGTGGGCAAAAAAAGGTGGGGTCACCATGGAAACTGTGGACACACCCAATCGGGGCCCACATTTTCTGTCCACTTCTAAGGTGTGAATGAGAGTGAGTGTGGCTCTGAAAAAAACTGCTGACCTGTTCAGGGTGTATCTGGGAAAGGCTCCAGCAACCCCACAATTCTAATAGGATTCATGAGGTTTGGTGTACCCACATAAAGATTACTACATTTATATGTCTTAATCATCTCCAGATCAATCATTTTGACCTCTGACAATAAATAAAATAAACTTTTTTATCTTTTTTCTTTTTTTACAATCTTTCATCTGGACTTCAAACAGTAAACTTGGACTTGTATTTGGGTTGTTATCGTGTGCAGAACCCATGTTCTCCTTGGCTTGAGGCCATTGTTTAAAGGTCAGAAGTTTTATTTTTTAGGATTATCTTTTTTTTTTTTTTACTCACTTTTTATTAGTTTTCTTTTCCATTTTCTGACAAAAAACAACACTGAAACAGTCTGACACAATTTAAACACAATAAAAACTTACTGGAATGCTTCGGAATGCCTTTGACCTCACGTGTGTCTGATTCAGCTGGTATTTTAAAAAAATGTATACCACCTACATTTAGTTGTTTGAATTCTATTCTATTTGAATTTTTAATTTTATTGCATTTTATTTGAACATTGCAAAGCACTTTCTTCTGTAAAAAGTGAAACATAAATTTATGTGGCAACATTTGCTAAATGTAAATTTGATAGAAAATACAGCAAGTTATACTTAACAGAGCTTCACTGACCTCAAAAACAATACTTTTAACAGACAAACTGGATTTTTAAACATCTTTTTTTTCAAAATAATGACAATTATCATTAAAAACTGTACTGTATCTTCAACTAATCGTACAGGTTTGAGTTTAAAATTCTCTGTGTGTATACAACTTGTAATAAAACATAATAAATATGACTGTTTAATTTGAAAACAATTGAAAGCTGCGTCTCCTCCTTCTCTCTAATGGATGATAAATCCATTTTCTAACGATCAATCCAATCTCCAAACTGCACCGCTATTGTTTGTCATTTAATCTAAAGGATCCGGGTCTGCGTGACAGATGGCGGAGGAGCTCTCGGAATAGGACCTGAGGGAAACTCCTGCGTGATAGCTTACATGGGGTTTGGCGGCGGCGTCAACAGAACCGAGCTCGGAAATAAAACAACAAAAAGGGAAGAAGCCGAGCTTCTTTCCTTTCTGGTGACCTCGGTGTCTCATTAAACGGGGTTTTCTTCTCCGCCTGTGTGTGAGCAAATGAGAGTGAGGTGGGTGTAGGAGAGGTTGATTAGCATTGTGCTCCATGTTCCACTGCTGTAGCTCCAGGAGGGAGGGAGATAAGGCAGGAGAGTGAAAGAAAGAGACGCTGCTGGCTCAGCAAAGTGCCAGAAGAAAGGAGGAGAAGAAATGAGGTGAGGAGATGTTTGCTCCACACGTGTGGAGGAAAAAAGGAAACAAGAGAAGCACTTAAAGGAAAACACTTTGGTTTGACTGGTAACTGATGTTGATAAAGTTACTTTTAAGCTATAATGGATGATTTGTGACTTGTCATATAAATGAAAGTATCATCTGCAAAGTATCGTGTCAAATTGTGACACATTGGACCTGTGTGGTGCGTTCAAGGACGCGCTGAACGCATCTATGGTGTTCAGACATGTCTGTCGCTAGTTAATACTAGCGAACATTTCTTCTATTCTGAAAAATAAAAGACTCTGTCATAAATTTCAAGCGTAAAAAACCTGTAATTATTCATTTGCCCTTCATGATCGATTTTCAAACAGTTCCGTTCTTTGAAGTGGATGCCACTCATACGTCACTACCAAATCCGAGTCTCTGATTGGTCAAAGTTCACTTTTTCAACTTTTGACGCGAACACAATTGCTGCACGTTTTATACGTAGAACCCATAAACGAACATTAAAAAATGCATAGCCAAGCATGACTGTGAGACTTCTGAATGGGCAATAATCATGCGGTGATATAGACTTCTCATTGGAAGGGGTCGCTTGGATGTTCTTGTTTTAAGTTTGCATTAGAAAATAAGAAAATCACACCTGCTTGTCCTTACCATGAGCTCCATGTTTCCACTCATCCATTCACTAACTACAAGCAGGAAATAGAAATGACTAGTTCTGATTGTTTTGTGTTTCACAACCTCTTTTATTCCTCTGACATTACATTGTGAGCATAGAGTGCTGTAGTACAATCACTACTGAACATGAGACGAACACTCCAACGGTCACCAACCCTTTTTGCTCTGTGCAGTGGCTAAATGTCAGGCAATCTTTTCACAGACTGGCCTTTAAAGTACAGTGGTTAAATGCAACAAAATAAAATAATATGACCAGCATATAAACCGGCCATTTCTGAATAAAATAATAATAAGCGTCAAACCACCATATTTGAAACTTTATTAGCAGCATCCTGATGATGTTGGACAGTCTGTTGTCATTGGGGTTTGTGGGAACAACTGCAATATGCAATAAATCCATATTTCAAGTAGAAAATGCAAATGTCTTTTATTTTGAAATGAAATTTTTTCTGTTTCTTCATTGACACGTTACTACACTTTAAAGTAACCTACTGGTGTTGATAAAGACGGTCATCTATCTGTCCTTCCTTCCTTTCCTTTCTTCCTTGCTTCCTTCCCTTCCTTCTTTCCTTCCCTATTTTCCTTCCATCCTTTCCTTTTTTCCTTTCTTGTTTCCTTCCTTCTTTTCCTTCCTTTCTTTCTTCCTTCCTTTCTTTCTGTACTTTCCTTATTTCCTCCTTTCCCTCCATCCATTTTTTGTCTCGTCCTGGACCATTCAAACAAAGATGTCCAGACTTTCCTGTCCTTCCTTCCTTCCTTCCTTCCTTCCTTCTTTCCTTCCTTCCTTTCTTCCTTCTATCCTTCCTTCCTTGCTTCCTTCCCTTCCTTTCTTTCTTCCTTCCTTCCTTCCCTATTTTTCTTCCATCCTTTCCTTTCTTCCTTTCTTGTTTCCTTCCTTCTTTTCCTTCCTTTCTTTCTTCTTTCCTTTCTTTCTTTCCGTACTTTCCTTTTTTTCCTCCTGTCCCTCCATCCATTTTTTTTGTGTCGTCCTGGACCATTCAAGCAAAAACTTTCTTGTCTTTCCTTCCTTCCTTCCTTTCTTTTTTCTTTCCTTCCTTCCTTTTTCCTTCTTCCTTCCTTCCTTCCTTCCTTCTTCCTTTCTTCCTTCTATCCTTCCTTGCTTCCTTCCCTTCCTTTCTTTCTTCCTTCCTTCTTTCCTTCCTTCATTCCTTTCCTATTTTTCTTCCATCCTTTCCTTTTTTGTTTCCTTCCTTCTTTTCCTTCCTTCCTTCTTCCTTTCTTCCTTGCTTCCTTCCTTCCTTCCTTCATTCCTTCCTTCCTTCCATGCGTTTTTTTCTCTTTCCCGCTCCTAGATTTTCCGAGGTAGAAACATTTGACCAATATACAGTATAATGTGTCATCAGATATCATCTGGTATTCCAGGTGGTATTGCCCCATGCAATGCTTTAATACTGCAAACGGTCCCTCCTTCTTCTGTTAATTCATTTCACGTAAGTGCAAATGTCATATATTTCCCATATATCAGTTTGAATTGACCCCTTTCAGCCTGTTCCACGTGCGTTCTGAAGCTCTTTCAGCCTCTGGAAGAGACCATTGCTGGTCAATATTATCCCTCTAGTGTAAAAGCAGTTTTTCTGTATTTCTACATTATTTTTGTCTGGAGTTATAATTATTTTTGAAAACTGTTACAACGATAAACCGTGGATTTCTCTCTGAGTTGATAACTTTTTATACGTTTGCATGTATCCGCCCTGATTTGCATAAAAGCTAGTTTGATGATGGTTTACGAAATTAACTCAACTAAAATAAAATAATTTTATTGTTTTAGCTTCAAAAATAACATTCTAATAATAGACCACGCTCTGCATAAGATGTGTGCTCAATGCTGATTTTGCACAGTTTCCATCAATTTAATCAGACGTATTATAATTGCTGTTAACATGATTAATGAATGCGACTTTACATTCCATTTCATTAATATTATTTGCAATGAATTATTTGCATGTTTTTTCTTGTGTGACTGTTTAATTTAACAATAACCCAATCAGCCGACTCCAGCCTTCATTTTTGTCCTGCAGAGACTTGAACTTATTGGTCTCCAACATTTTTCAGCTGCAATTGAAGATTTCACCTAAAATAAGTTTTTTTCTATCGGTATAAGAATAAATTATGAAAGTGCACAAAAATGACAGTTTACTCGTAATCTGAAGGGATTCCCTGAGCATAGTGCATTATGGGAGATAATCTTATTTCGTTGTTTTTCTTTATTGATTCTATTTATTGATAAAACAAATCAAAATCTTCTTTTTCGTTTTTTATTATAATTTTTTTTTCTTAAATCAGTGTCATAAGTGTGAGCTAACAGTGAAGGAGTGATCTTATAAATGTGCTCAACAACCAATCTTCACTAGAAAGATGTTTAGTTTTTACATTTATTGACCTTCTTGATTTAACTTAAAACCTGAAGACTTAAAAAATAAACCATTCTGTGTCAAATTAATCATTTCAACAAGTAGAACTCGTAGTATAAATATAAGTAAAGATTTTATTTTAGACACAAAGATGGAAAGAACAACTAAGTTCATGACATATTTTTGGTGGTTGGGATTCAGGCCAGTGACGTCTTGAATACGCTGACTGATGATTAAGGGCCAGGCTTTGACAAAGCTTTGCTTTTGGGGGAATCTGGATTTTTGATGAATGCGCTTCGTAAAATGCCAAAAAATATGCAGGTTCTCTTGTGATTTTACACAATGTTCCCATGTTTATCATAGGAGTTCTAAAAATAAGTAACAGCTCAGCCAGCAAGGCCAAGTGGGCCCCATATGGCTTAAAAGTGGGCGGACAATGTAGGCCCCAATTGGGTTTGTCCGCATTTTCAATGGTGGCCCCAGCTGTGTTTGCCCACATTGACTTAGGTGGCTACGCTAGCCAGTTGCCCGGTGGACAACATAGCGAGCTCCGATGCCCAGGGTCCAGCAAAGCAAGCAAGTACTGCTGCCCAGGAGTCAGCAGAGCTAGCAGGGGCGCTGTCCAGGCTTCCAGTCCCTGGGTAGTGGAGCCAATGTGGGCAAACACACCTGGGGCCACCATGGAAACTGCGGACAAACCCAATTGGGGCCTACATTGTCCGCCCACTTTTAAGCCATGTGGGGCCCACTTGGTCTTGCTGGCTGGGAGTAGGATTCCAGATGTTTTAAGGCTGTAAATGTTTTAAAGATTGATTGACAATAGTATGTAACCAATCAGGATGCATTACCAGTGTGCCGTTGAAAAAGAGAGTGTGCAAAATTGGACTGGAAAAAGGAAACCAAAAACAGCACAGCAGTGATGATGCGGATGTAAACACTTTAGAAATGAAGTGATCGGTGAGCCGCGGACAAATGTAGAGCATTGATTGTCTCGTTAGCCAAACGGAAATAATTACTTTTATTTTAACGCCGCTAAAAACGTATGACTCACTTTCCTGTGTCTCGTTACGCGGTCATCTTTAAAGCTGTATAGTAGTTCAAACAGAATTCTCTTAAAAACAATGTCGTAACACCACAACAATGAGACACGGAAACTCATTAAAATGTGATTCTATCGACAATTTCCATGTCATAGACACTTATTAGCGTGTGTACATGTAACCAGTAGCCGTTGTGCGGGATTCCTCCGCGGTACCAAACCAGCAGTGAAAAGTGTTGAACCTGGCCTTCACACAAAATCCATCAGCAACATAAAAAATATTGAATAAGGGAAAAATCTTCGCTGCACATCTATCTTTCTCTTCTGTTTTGACCCGCCCCCATGACTGCTGGCCAATGACTGAAGAGATGTTTAGTCTCTTGGTTTTGTTTACAAGGTTTGGTCAGAAATAGAAAGCAGACACACCGAGGATGCTAATTGACGGTATATGGGCAAGGAGCGAAAGGCGGAGCAAAAAAAAATGCCTCATATTTCATAAATAATTTGTTTTTTTGTGTTTTGAAGGGAACATATGACCATATATATGGATTAAGTTTACTCTGAAAGGGTTAACAAAAATCCCGGTACGGCCCCTTTAATGTAAGTAAACCTTCTAATGTGTAGGAGTGTCAGACTGTGGGGTTTTGTTGCATTACTAGCAAGTTTGGGAGTTATACTCCGGTGTGTCCTACATAGCAGAAAATACTCTCAGCTGTTGCTTGCCGTCAATCAATCGATAAGAAGAAGTTCTCTAACAGAACCTGAGGTGCTCCCATCACACATTTATCCACATGTTTTGTTTAGACGTCTGAAAACCCTCCAACTCCCTGAGAGGTAAGGACTCATAGCAAAGCTAGTTCTAAACCTCCTTATTAGGAAAAGTTGTAAACTTGACCCTTTGGGGGCATGTTTTAACCAGGTTCACGTGTGAAATGTGTCCTCTGTAGTTATGGAATAATGCACTTCATCCAGAGAGCCTCTGAAAGCAAGAAATGGTCTTGTATTTGCCTCTAATAGCTCTTTAGGGAATATGCTTATATGTCTCTTCATTGGTCAGCGCTCATCAGGAGGAGCAGAAATATGGTCTGATCTTTAAAGGCAGAGATACCGGGAAAGAGAGGAAGATGTTGATGCAAGAATAGAGGAAGGTTTTCTGGATGAAGAGAGAAAAAACGTGGGAGGAAAGTTTGGTTCCTGACCATTGACTCTCCAGTGTTACGACACAAGGGCCATTGGTGATTGATCTCTCCACTCGTCTTTTTTTTCCTCCTCGTGTGATCAGCTCCTTTGTCTCCTCCTGATTCACTGACTTGCCTTCCACCTCTCCCTCAGCAAATGTTTTCAGATAGTTTATCTCCATCTGTCTCCGTCCTTCATCGCTTCCTCCTTTCATTCATCTTCCACATTCGTCTTTTATTCTAATTTTCTTCTCCTCAGCCCTTCCTGTCTCGCTCCTCCTCGCCCTGTGGTCTTGTGCTCGGTTGATCCGGTCCCTCGGTTGTTTCCGTTCCGCGTTTTTCTCCCCTCTTTGATTTTTGCGCCCTGGCGTAGGAACACACAGGGGTGTGCGGCCTGGCTGCTGATCGTTAATGTAATTAACATCAGTAAAGAGGGGTCCTGGGACAAGGAAAAACCTCTGCATGGCTGACTCACGCTGCCTCATCCTCCTTCGATCAGACCTCTGCGGGTTTCTGTGGATGTACAAAACTGGAAAGAAGAGATGAAGCAAAAGGAGAAGAAGGAGTGAGGGGAAGTAGATATGGAAATGTAGGCATATATCAGCTGAAGTTCAGAGAGAATAAACTTTTTCTAAAAAAGAAACAAGCTAATGGTACATTTATTCAAGAAAAGGTCATTCCATAGCAATAAACATAAACTAATGTAAATATGACCAATTTTAACCATAGACTCGACCCCTATTCTGGGTTTCCACTGGTCCGACTGTGATACATCTGTGTTACGCTGTGTGTGGAGTCAGTCTCATGACCACCAGTTCATTTACATACTCTCTATTGCGTCTCTGGTCTGTCCCACCTGAGTCTCTGAGGAGTGGGACGTCCTTCCAGCCCTTTGTCATTTCTCACAACCAAATCTTAAGCCCTCTCCTTCCTCATAGAGTCCTTGAGCTATGACCTGACTTGGTTTGCACCCCACAAGACTTGAGTCGCGCCCCATGAGACTTGAACTATGACCCACGATACGTGAGTCGTGACCCACAAGATTTGGGCTACAACCCATGAAACTTGAGTCGCAACCCAAAAGATTTGAATTACGACCCACGAGCTGTGAGTTGTGAACCACTAGATTTGTGTTACAACCCATGAGACTTGAGTCACGACCCATGATACTTAAGTTGCAACTTGAGTTGTGATCCACGTGACCCAAGATAAGACCCACAAGAATTGAGTCGCGACCCGCAAGACTTGAGCTACGACTCACAAGACTTGAGTCGCGCTCCGCGAGACTTGAGCCACGACCCACAAGACTTGAGTCACGCCCCACGAGACTTTAGCTATGACCCACGAGATGTGAGTCATGACCCACGAGATTTGGGGCACGACCCATGAGACTTGAGTCACAACCCAAAAGATTTGAATTACGACCCACGAGATGTGAGTCGTGACCCACAAGGTTTGGGCTATGACCCATGAGACTTCAGTCACGACCCATGATACTTAAGTTGCAACTCACAAGACCTGAGTTGTGATCCACGTGACCTGAGATAAGTCCCACGAGAATTGAGTTGCGACCCACGAGACTTGAGCTACGACTCACAAGACTTGAGTCGTGCTCCACGAGACTTGAGATATGACCCACAAGATTTGGGCAGCGACCCATGAGACTTGAGTCACAACCCAAAAGATTTTAACTACGACCCATGAGACTTGAGTCACGACCCAAGATACTTAAGTTGCGACCCACAAGACTTGATTCGCTACCCTTGAGACTTTAGTTGTGACCACCCAGACTCTTTCCCTTTCATTTCCACAGTAAATTTGCACTCTGACCCCAACTTCTTGTTTCCTTTTTTAAAGTTGTATGTGTGCCCGTGTTGTCCCACTCTTTCCTCTTGTTCCGTTGTCAGTTTGTCCTGTTATCTTTTTCTCCACGGTCTCACCTTCAATCATTCAGAGACAGCTGCTTTTGTTTCTGTGTTGGTCCATCTCAGCAGTTCATTTATGTCAGGCTGTATTCTATCAAGAGGGAACTGAACGGTCTTTCCTTTGTTAACTGCAGGAGTCACGTTCTGAAAATAATCAGTGAGAGTGACAATTTTGCTGTTGTGAAACAAGGAGAAAGGTGTTACTCACTTGTTTGATTGAAGTGTGAGTACCTAAACTGATCAGAATTTCAATCTTCTGATTGTCACACAATCATTTGTGATTCCTCAATAGACTGTATGGTGGAGTAGTGGTCAGCACTCTTGCCTTATATCAAGTAAGGATAAAATGCAGGTTCTCTGAGGATTTTCTCCAGGAACTCTGATTGTTCAGGGCGCACCCCCCTTTTGCTCAGCAGTGTTTGGGATAGGCTCCAGCAACCATTGACCCCATAAGGGATTCAGTTGTTTCTGAAGCTGGAAGATGAATAAACGCCCTCACTAGACAGCATTTTCCTAAATTTAGGGGAATTCCCATTTCCCCGAGCTTTCAAAACTTTTTAAGACACGATTTTGTTTCGCCACTTTAATTTCTCAAATTTCTAACCCAATCAACTGTTCTCTTGTTTGTTGCTTCTTTTCTACCTAACAATGTGCTTATCACCGTTTCTCATATTGAGCAATATTATCAACAACTGAATGATGCAGAAGCTGTATGGTAGTGTAGTGGTTAGCATTCTCACCTCACAGTGAGAAAGTCCCGGTCTGAATCCTGGGTGGGACTTTTCTGGGTGCATGTTCTTAAAACCCTTGTGCTCTCCTAGTCACGTTTACATTGAAAGTGGGGTCATCTGGACCCCACAAGACGGCATCTGGAACTTTTTTTCCAGTTACTTTTTTTTCTTTTTTTCACTGGTGTCCGTGACAGACATGAAATCCTGTCCACTTTTGTCATGGGAGTGATCACACGTCAATGTAAGGGTGGGGTCACTTCAAAGATGTCGCCGGCGACACTTAAATACCACATGCTATTATCAATGTTGATCGCTGAGACCAAAATATTTGACTTTTCATATTTAATTTTCACCGATAGACCACACCTCACTACTTTAAAGTGTTGCATATCCGTTTAAGAACCTAATGGAATTATGTTATTTGCCTGAACAATTGAAGAGTTATTGTAGTCCAAAAATGTTAAATTAAGTTTCCGTATTAAAAGGTTAAAACATGTTTTTCTATCTTTGTTTCAACTCCCAAAACTTCTAACCAAGTCTACTCTCTTGAGGCTTCAGGTCTTCTGTACAGTCTTCCTCTCAATGTTTCTCATATTAACTTGTATTGACAAAAACAGCAACATTTCATTGGAAATCTGAGCTGATTTTCCTCAATTTGGTTTGGGTTCCATCTACTACTTTCTTCACTTCGACACCATAAGTTGTGTTTTAGCTGTTCATTCTCCCTTCTGCATTTTTAAGAGTTTTTTTTTCGGTCATTTTAATTACAGTGTAATACAGGAGTCTAGTAAATTTTCACCAGCCGGGCTCTAAATCACTTTGATCAGTATTGATTTAGCTAAAAGCTAAAGCTGGCCTGTATTCAAAGAGAGAGGAAGATTGAATGGAAAAGAGGGCGAGGCGGTTTATTCTGAAGGCATCCCGCCCCTTTTTCTCCCGCCACCCTATGAGCAATGAGGCTGCCGGCGTTCCGGAGATGATTGATGGTCCTTGTAAATACGGCTATTACCATATAGGCTCTCCCCGCCCTTCTCCTCATTATTCACTGACAGTTGGGGCCACCGCGAGTCCCTAATTTCATGCAATTTAGGAGTGCAGCTGTTGTGAGTGGTGCAAGAATATGGAAGCTGCTGCTTCTTCTTCAAGGGTCCAAATGTTTTTCAACTTTTGAGAGAACTGTAGAGACAAAAGTACGGTGGCCCTAAAGTGCAAATCACTCAAACATGCATGAAAGCAAAACATAATAAAACTGCTCTTGGACCAATCGGTTTCAGTTTTTTTCCAATCCTACTGAGCTTCTGTTCATTTTGAGATTTTCGTGGTTATAACAAGATCTGACTTGGAGTGGAACAACTGGACTGGGTATTATGGGATGTAGACAGAGTAGCGGAGCAACAATGAGACACAGCAACTCATGGAAGTGTAGCCAGATTAATCTAAGTCGGAGCACACATGGCACGTCTTCTCGCCAGTACTCGTCTTACAGCATACCTTCGGACCAAAGTAGCAGTACAAAGTGTTTTACCTGAGGTTCATAATTGGTCAGTGAAATATGAATTTGCATCGGTGAACTATCTCGACAAGGACTGCTAAGCGTAGGACTTCCATCTTTCATTCTTATGTTGCTTTGCCCCGCCCTCGTTATTGCTGGCCAATGACTAAAGAGATCTTTAGTCACACGGTTTTGTTTACAAGCTTTGGTTTGATATTGGTTTGTCCATTTGACGTCAGTTGGAATACAGACAATATGCAGGGTTCAGGACTCAATCTGGACCAAATCCTAATTTGGTACGGACCAGCTAACCTTTCCACTCTGAATACACCATAAGAAGTGAAAGTTGGCATGAAGTGATTAAGGATATCATCATTAGTGCTGGGTATATAAAATCAATCAATAGGTCTGAATTGATCTAAGCCTAATAGATCAATAATCTACTAATAAAAGTAGAATGCTAAAGTCAGCTAGCTTGATGCCAATGTATAATTGGATTTCCCATAGGATGATGGCTAATGCTAATGCTTGGTCGATGTAAACATATGTTGCTGACTAAATTAACATATTTTTATACTCATAGACATGAATTTTCCAAACTCTTTGAAAGAAACATTTATTAAAGTAACTATTTGTGGTCTAAAACACAGTTTTTGCTTAAATTTTCTTCTTCTTCTGGAATAAGATGTAATGCTATAGCGCGATCGCCACCTATTGGCCAAACTGAAACGCCCTCCAGGAGAGGCAGGACAATTGTTGGAGCTTCTTTATTTGAGAACACTGTATGCTATTAACAATCTCATTTGAATTTCACTAATACAATTTACAGTATGTGAACTGTATCAGAATAATATGGAAATTTGCTAAATAAATAGAGATTATTAATACATTTCTTGGCAAATGTGTAAACTCAAAATTGAATTGAATCAAATTTAATTAAGGGGATAAAAGAAAAAAACGCTGGTGAATCAAATCAAATAAATTCTTGTTATTGGCAACACCCAGCCCTAATCATCACCCAATCAGAGGCGTCCTATAGTATCTACCTTTTCATTTCTAACATTTAATTTTGATTTCTGGAAATTACTTGTATTTTCTATCATAATGTAGTGTGACCAGAGCGACTGGGTTTACATGGGAGGCAGACGTCTAGAAAGTTCTGGAACAGAATTCTTCATTTGACCGGAAGCCTCACATTGGCTCCACAGCTGACACTTCCTCCTTACCTCTTCAGCCTTCTTTCACACTGAGCTTATATATCTTTTATGGGCCTAAATGGCTTAGTGGTAATACAAGTTACCAGGAAACTATAAATTCAAACTCCTGTAAACAAAAACAACTCAAATAGTCACAAACCAAAACAGGAGAGGTGAGAAACATGAGAAGTCAATAAACAAATTCAAACCTGTGGTGTATATTTTGCGTAAAAGACTCAGCTGAACTTCAGGGCCACCGTACAAACGTCAATCATTACAAATCGCACTGTGCGGGTATGATATTGCATTTCGGATAACTGCTATGTGAAGGGGAAAAAATAGAGAAATATTAGCAGTTGTGAAATTCATATGTCCGTGGATTACTGGCTCCAGGCTTTGAGGCAAGTGGTGAGAAAGACAATATTAGATTCAGTGGGGAGTAACAAGCTTATTAACTGCGAAGGGGAAGAAGAGAGGAGTTTCTCAAACCAGTGTGCCGAAGCATGGCATGTTAAATAGCAGCGGCAGAGCGGGAATGTGCCCACAGTGCTATATTTGATAAAAGACAATTATGCTAGAGTGACCTTTGCCAACTTGAAGGAAGCAGTAAGACTTAGAGTCTGATTTGTAGGCAGCGTACGCAAACAAAGTCCAACAAAAGAGATAAAACAAGCTGAACATACCCTAAGTCGAACGATGCACACAGAGCCACCCGCTCAGACAAAGACTGAACAGACTACACTCTTTTACTGCATGGATGTAAATCACTGCTGCTCCGCTGCTCAGCCCCGGAGGAGTAATTACTTGAAAAATTCAACTGTGCCTTTGTTTCCTCCTGTCACGCAGCACAAAGAACAATCTGTCAGCTGGCTGACTTGACTTACAGGAGTTGTCTCAGGTACAATGTAACTATTCAATTCCACTTGGCAGCGCTGAAATTGGATGGGAAACAACCTCTGCAGGAGCGTTACTTCAGGAAGCGAAATGTTTTCGTTTGATGAGAGGGGTTTGTTGCGTTTAGACATTCTTTAAAAGTCTAATAAGCTTGTCTCGTCCTTTGGGTAGTTTTTTTTGTAAGTTGGCGTCAGTGATCCTAACGGTTCCAGAGTCTACTTTGGAAGGAAGGAAAGTTAAGGGTGGTTGAGTCCAACTTTGTCACTGAGAGGTAAAGGTACTACCTTCAAGTACAACAGCATTCTGTATTGGCTACTTCTTCCATCTCTTCTCGGTATACATTCTCACTCCCGACTCATATATGGACGTATGGTTCTGGCCACTTTTTTTGATGTTTTGGGTGACCCCAACCCCTCGCTTTTGGACGTTCTGAATGTTCCTTTTAAATCACCGGTCCTCAATCCTCGGGACCCAGTACCCATACTGTCTTACCGCACCAGTCCCTAGGGTTGGGGACCCTGATTAACATCTGTGGCCCCCGGACCGGTACTGGCTTAAAGCCCAAAGTTGGGGACCCTTGACTTAATGAGAGCACATCCAAAAACATTGAGTTAGGACATCAAAAAGGGACGTGGAGGGGGCTTGAACCACATGTCCACATATGTCGAGTTGGAACTGGAGAGTTGTAGTCTCTTCAGTGTGTCCTGTGTCTTTCTTGGTGGTACATACCCTGCAACCCTTTCCCAGAGAGGCGTACAGGAAGCATCCAGACCTGATACTATTGCTACCTCAACTGGCTCCTCTCGGTGAGGAAGAGCAGGTGATAGACCTCGTCGCCTTATCTTTGATGCTACGCTCACATTGGTCATGTGACGCCTTTTCTTAAACATACATTTAGCGCATGGTGTTCCCGCTGGACAAGTAGGGAGGGTCTTCTTTTACTTTTCTACTGTTTACTAGCGTGTGTCAGCAACCTGCAGATTGAAGAGGCTTGGCGTGAAATGTTGAAGTAGTGCAAATCTCACGACTTGGTGTCATACAAGTCCAGACCACATTTATGAATTTCTCTGTCATAATCGTTTTTAAAGCCAACATATTCTTACTCCCAACTCATCATATATGGATGTTTGGTTTAAGATTGAATTGGTTTAACTTTCAACGTGCATTTAGTGGCCACTTGTGTTGTACGTACAGCCTGAAAAACATGTCTTAGAGTTTTAAATGTGGAAGCTCAAAACGTGCATATATGAGTGTTTACATAGACTCATTTTAAAATGAAAGAGCGTTTCTGAGCCCAGTGTGAAAGTAACTTAAGGAGGTGTCAAGCCACTCAGTAGAGGAAACTCATTTTGTATGCAGGACCTTGATCTTTCGATAATGAACTCGAACTCGTGACCTTTTGCTAGTACTGGAACAACCGATATATAGAGAACTACAATACCTGGCTCAGTTCTGTCTCTTCACCACAACAAACTGGCACAGCAATCACATACCAGCAGACGCCATTCCAATCTTCCCATCAGTCTGACACTGATCTTTCCTCACTCGTGAACAAAACCTGAACGGCTCCACCTGAAGAGCACAAGCTACCCCTCTCTTGTCAGGAGCCATGGCCTCAGACTTGGTCCTGCTGGCACTTCAACAAATGGGCGTGCAGGGCGGGAACCGAACCTGCAAGAGGTTTTCCACTCTTCCTCTGAACCACAGGTATTCCAAACAGCCCAACACTTACCGGAGTTTATGGCTGGATGAAGTGAGCAAGACAACATCGTCTGCAAAAAGACGAAATCATGTTATCCCTAAATTAGACCCCTCCGGCTCTGGCTGCACTGTTCATCAAGATTATGAATAAAACCATTGATAAATGGATAAATTGATAAATATGAACCGGGAATGGATGATCAGAAAAAAAAACTGTTTAAACTGTTAAAACTTGGTTTTAATGTTAAAATTCAATATTTTAAAAATCAAAGACACCATTTTTTTTTACCTTCAGCTATATAATTATGTAAATTTGTTTTTTCCTTGCGAAATAAAAATGATTTTAAATGGAAATTGAGTCAAACACATCCAGTCAAGTCAGTGTTTTGGCAGTGGTGGCCATCTCCAATTCACACTTGTATGTATTAGATCCCACATGCTTATGTAGAAGTTTTACTTTTTGTTCTAAGAACAATAAATATTTGATCTGCGATCACATTGTGCTGTTGACAAGTCTATTAGAGGCAGAACTAAAGCTGTGTGGTTTGTTTAAATGTGTTACCAACACAGTCACAAATGAAATCATAAGTGTTTGAGTAATTTTGCCGCGTCAGCAGGTTTCTTCCTCTGTCATGGGTTCCCTTTTTATCACTGTGATGCATGAATCTGCTGAGCCTCTCCCCAGTCTGGTTTCCAACTTTTAATCCCGTCAAACACTGATGCTGGTTTTTGAACTCCTGCGACTGTAATTCATCAGTGCGGTTGCACATCTGTGCTCCCTGGAGTGTGGCGGCGGCGGCGGCGCCGACTGAACACAGAGCATTCATGAAGGAAGTCTCTGCAAACAGATGGAAGTGTAATAATCTGCTTAGAGGGGTCTGACGAGGAGAGAAAAAATGTCTCTATTTGAAACCGTAAAATCGAGTGTGCACCAATGAGGGAGACTCCTCCCCTTTAGAGTCTCCACCCCTTTCTCCTGCTCGGAGTGAATGACAGTTAAACGTTGCAGTTTCTTCCTCTAAAAGAGCTCAAGTAAATGTAGGAATGAGAAAAAAATATCCAGAATTGTCACTGAGAGTTGTACTTTGAACAAAAAATTAAAAACGTCTTATTTTGAAATTTGTATAACTTGCACTACAGAAAAAATAAATAAATAATGAGGATTATTTTGAAAAAAGGTATTATTTTTCTATGGAAAGCTATGGCTTCGTGGAGCAACCGGGTTGAAACGCCAGGAGGGAGGAGTCACACAGTCCAGTTCTTATACACAGTCAATGGTCTAAAATCACTACTTGCTTCACTTTATAAGTCATTTTTCAGTTATTTGGATTATTCGAATCTCCAGTTCCAAAATGTAGATTCCTTGAAAGTTCCCAGATATTCAGTGTAATAGTGAATTTAAACCACAATACATTGCGTTTGAACGATTTGTCATTTCAAAACGTTTATTTTTCATCCAAGTTTTCAGTATCAGAACACAGTGGATTCATCAGCATTCCTATTATAATGTTTTTATATGTTTGTATTTTATCTCAGCCAATGAGTGAGGTTTTATTTGCCATTTATAAAAATGACTGCTTCAGGCTCACTTTCCCTCTTTCGTCTTTCTCTTATTGTGGTTACATAAAGGTGTTGTAAAATGCTATAAAAGTAAAGCTTTGATCATTCAGTCAGTCCCTGCCACTCTGGTCCAATATTAATATGATAAATTCTTTAAAAATAAAAAAAATAGTGGTGTTTCTATTGGTTTTATCTTGATAGCAACCATTTTATTTTTTGATCACCTGGGGGTGATGAATGGGTCTATGTCATTTTTAGAACAATCGGCAAAAGTAAAATTTTGGATTTCCTTAGCAACAGATGTTTTTTGCTAACCACAGCCACGTTTCTCACATTTTCATGTCATATGTCATAGTATTTCATTCAGGTTGAGTCAGGGATTCATATTTTCAATTTCCACAATGTTCTGGTTAAAATTGGCCGAGCAACAAGAGAACGCCACTTTTGTTAGCTCCCCAAGCTAATCCTGTTAAAATCCACAACTTATAATTCCAACATTTTTTTACAAAGTAGATTCCCAATGATGCTCAAAGAATTAGGAAACAATAGATTAGGAGAAGGAGTTAATATTTGTAGAAAGCTGTTTTTCTTTTCTTTTTTTTTTTGAGACATTTTGGAAATTTCAAAATGGCGGCCTCTTACAGTGGTCAAAGTCAACAAAACTTCGGTTGTGGTCGTAGACTTAACTTAGCGGTGTGTGTGAGAAATTTTTGGAAGATCACTAAAAACAAAATTTTTCTTTTCCCATATTGTACAAAAATATGAGTCACTAAGTGTCACACTTAGACACAAAATGGCCGCCAATTTGTACATCCTGTGGCAGTTTGTAAGTTCTGTGGCCATCCCATAATAACATCCATGATTTGTGTGCTTTGGTTTTGTTGGTGGATTTTGAAATTGATCATTGAACCCTTTTTGACAGTTTGTCCTGCTATGATGTCATCATTTTTTTAGGGGGAGGGGTCGTTTACTATTAAAAAATATCCTTTTTTTCAGGTTCAAAGTGTGTGAAAATGTTGGTGAAGTTTTGAGCATGTGGCAAGATCAACATTTTTACTTAAACACACGGTAAAAAAAAGAAGAATTGGGTGGTTTTATATCCTAAAACCACATTGACAAAAACCAGCATGTCCTCAGATGCCCCGCCCCTTCCTCTGACAGTCTGTCATTCAGGTTTCGCTGCCGCCCTTTATCCCCCCTCTTCCTCATCTCGCCTCATCAGAAAAAGCGTAACTCAGGGCTTCCCCGTCGACTCGGTGTGCAGTTTTCCAGATGAGGAGGGGTAAAGAGGAAATGAAGGCGCCTCTGGGGAACAGCGGAACACAACCTCGGTGGTAAATATTGAGAAGAGGCTTTTATTCTGCCTGCTGGGGAGGGGGAGGGGGAGGGGGGGTTGATGATGACAGACATGGATCTTGGCGAAGCGTCTCTGCCAAGTCCGGCCTGTCAACACCAGAGGGGTGAATGGATGACTATTTACAGCCCGGTTGTTATCTAACATGAGGCAGCTGGAGGGTTCAAGGTGACTTTATCGGTTGAAATTCTTAAAAAGGCAAATTATACCTCCGTACTTAGTGTTAAACGTCAGGGGTGTCCAAACTTTTTCCAAAGGGGGTCAGATTCGGTACAGTGGAAATGTGTGAGGGCTAACCAACAATGTTTTTACATTAACTATTTAATGAACATTTTATTGTAATGACTATAGAACAAATAAATGTTTTTTTTTTTTTTTTTTTTTTTTTTACCAAAATCCTTGTCAATTTGCCTACGTTCACACTCGTCATTCGTAGATAGTCCTGTATGTCTCGTCTATTAGCGCCTCTTCCTGCTGAATATGAAAATGTGATTCAGCCAATCACAATCAAGACGTATTAAATATATTTCTTTTGTTTTTTAAGACATGTAAAGTGTATAATTATGAACATATAACATATTTTAAATAGTATTTTATGTTAATTTAAAGTTTTATTGGACTCTAATACAAGCCCATATGGGTTTTTTGTCTATTTCTACACCTACTTTTTGAAGTGTTTTTTACCAGTTTTTTTTTTTTTTTGCAATATATTAAAAACTCGAAAGGAGACTAAGAGCCGTTGGCTATTTAAACGAGTTGCCGCACTTGGTCCACGGGCCACACTTTGGACATGCCAGAGCTAAACAGATCATCGATGAATTCTTACGTCTGTTATTAGTTTACTGAACGAATCTCAATGAAATCCAAGCAGAATCCTTTCAAAATAAAGTCCTTAGTGTTAGAATGTGAAGTTCTGGTGGCGGCATATACCACCAAACCGTTGACTGCATTGGAGATGGAAACAGTGTAACTGTGAAAAAGTCTTTAACCAACATTTTTTGAATTTCAATAAAGTTTTGTGTTTATGTGTAATTGAAACTTAGCTATTATGTGAATGAGACTGACTGTAAAGCACTTTAGGCCTTAAAGCACTATTTCATTGTTCTTTGTGTTCAGTCATGTCTTTATGTTAATGATTGGTTTGTTGACTTGGTTACCTTCGACCTTATGGTCAGTTTTGTTCTGTTTCTCCATTTCCTGGATCATCATTTTACATTTGATATTCTATTTAGCTTTTAAATAGATCTATATATGGTAAGAGGTATTCTGTAGTGATTAACTTTTTATGGATTAAAATTAAAAATCAAGTATTTTTCAATTAGTTTATATGCGTTATTTTATGTGTGTTACTAAAAAAAGAAGTGTAGTTTAGTGAAGTTTAGTTTTTAACAAGGGTATCTCTGTGGGTAAAATCCTCTTGTAGCTCAGTTGTTGGTACCGCGCGGCCCGTTTGGATCCCAGCCGTGGAACCGACCGCGTCCACGCGGAGAAGGAATCTCCGTAAAGGTCAGCGTGCGCTTCCCCGTGATCCCGTCCAGCCTTTGCTCGGCTGCAGATGTGTTCAGCTGCACACGGCCTGGTGTGCGGTCCCAGGCTTAATTTGAGATTAACACACCGGATGTAAAAGATTACCGCGCCGCACATTTGACCTTTAGTGTCTGGCCAGCCGGCGATGGACGGACGAGCTCTGATCTTTTAGTAATTACAGGGACTCGGTCTCGCTGAGGAGGCCGGGAAGAGCCGAGAAACATGGACGGGGGCCCGGATTAACTCACAGTTTACGCAATTTAAAATATAACCTCTGATTTATCTTAAGAAGCTCCACTTTTGGTTTTTTCTAAAGCAAAAGAACCATTTACAGTAGTAAATAGCAGCTTTGAAGATTAATATAGTCAGAAAATGGTTGAGGAGCCATTTTTGAGTCAACAAAATGATCACGGTCAAACATTTAGAATTAATTGCAAGCAAAATAAACAACATAATTGCGTTTAAGAAGTCATTTGACAGTATAAGCGACCTGGACAGAGTAACTCCACCCCCCTGGCGTTCCAAACAGGAGGTACCCGCTAGTTCCCTGAAGCCAAAATCCCATTAACTTCTATAAAGAAATAACATTTAATTATCTAAATTTAGGAAAGGACTCTATTCAATAAACCGACCAATTAGGCGCCTTAATATAAGTAGGCGGAGCCTACTGATCCCCATGTCCAACTTTTTAAATGTTTTTTTGACAAATATGGGGTGTAAAGCTCGTGTTTAAGTGGTAGAATTGTGATCTTCCAAAAAGCTAGCTCCTGATTGGTTAGAGTGGTTGTCATAAATAAACATTGACCCAGACCAATTTGGACCAATCGCTGCTTGATGACATCTATGTCAATTTTTTTTTTTTTTTTGGCTGAATCAACTTCATTTCAAATAAACTACATACTGGAGTTTAAGAAGAAATGTTAATTTTTTATCTTCTTATATAGTCAGTGACTGTATAGGAGAACTGGAATGTGTGACCCCTCCCCCTTGCTGTTCCAAGCAGGATGTAAACTTGTTCCCAGAATCCAAAATCTTTATAGAGAAAAAACCTGCTACTTTTTTTCTAACAATATTTTTTTTTTTTGTAGTTAAATCTATTCAAGTTAGAAACCGGCCAATTGGATGCCTCATTTAAAAATAGGCGGAGTTTACTGGCTTCCATGTCTTTTTAAATGTTTTATTGACAGATTTTTTTCTAGCTTGCGTTCAAGAAGTTTGGCGATTCAACAAGCTAGCTCCTGATTGGAGAGAGTGGTTGCCATAGAAACATCTGGACCAATCACTGCTCACTGACGACATCTTTGTCAAAAAATGTCGACTTCTATTCGTTTTTAGATGCTAATTTTTTTGTTTCTGTGAGAAAAAAAACCAGTGGTTAACAATCTGGTTCTTGCAGTCCAGAACTGCGACGGGACTGGATTATTTTACGCTTTGATAGAATTTTCAAAATTTGGAAATTTGAGCAAATTTGAGGAAAAACAGATTTCAAAACAATTTTTAAAGTAACAAGTTGGATTGCAGCAACACACCATGTTCAGAATTTAGGACAACAAAGCCCGAGTCCCTCTTTTCCCACAATCCCTCCTTCTGTCGGTGAGGCTAACTGCCAGCTGCCCCCACAATCCTCTGGGCTCATCCATATTTGATGCTCCTCATTAAAAGTTGATCATGGAAACGCTTGGGCTCTCTGATTCCGCGCTCCCAGCAGCACTTTTGGAGTAACAGAGTCATCTCTGCCATGCTTAAGCAGCTTTGAGGAGTTAAACTACAGTAAACAAGGGGGGATGAACATGGCAGCGCGGCGATGGGGGGGAGGGGTCTGTGTCAACAAAGAGCGGAAAATCAAACCAGGTTATGAAGAGATTTCAACAAATCCGTGGAAGTATATTTTTGGATGAATTTTGAATTTCTGCTTTTATTTTGAAACATTTTAGTTTGAATTTCCTGAACAGCCTCACCGTAGAGGTTCTGATTGCTGTTTGGGTTCCATATTTCACGAGGTAACTAAGCCAGAAGAGCGTATTTACTCTCACAAGACTTTAATGACTTGTCCCTGAAAGGCACATTAAAAAACTTGAATTATTACCAACTGCTTTTACACACGGCCACTTCGCTCAGTCTTTTTTATTCCACCTCGGCCTAATCTGCAAAGGCGTCGAGGTTTGTTCTGACTCCGTTAGGCGGCTTTAGAGGTGATAATATAATCAAATCAAAGGTGGAGGAGGGCGCCATGAAGCCCCGGTTCAGCGTGTCTAGAAATAGATTTTCATCCTAAAATAAAGAACATTGTAATCAGTCAATTCTGTTTTTCCATGAGTGTTTCAGACCAAAAAAATGTACATTTTAACCTGATTGCAGTGGCAATAACGAGGTAGAATTGTTCTTACGTCGCTTTAGCAGCTATACTTACCGACTTTAATAAATAAGATAAACAAAGCGACGTTCTAATTTCTTTATTTTCTAAAAGAAATAGATAAAAATGGGTCACAGCAATCAGAAAAGATGAACCACTAATTACATTTTTGGTAACAAATGTTGTTGAATATGAGCTATTTGGGGGAAAAAAACAAACTGGATCTCTTCTAATGACCACTAGAGGCAAAGGGAGGAATCCTGCATTCCATCAATGACCGTGTATGATACAATTATTCCAAGAGGTCATAATGTTGTTACTCAGTCAATATATCTGCCAGAATAACAAATTTCTGCTCTGATACCTTTTTTAGCTTGTTTTTTCTAATCCTATTGTATTTTTCATAATTATTTTTTCTGTTGTAAAAGTTATAAAATTTATAAAGAAAGTATAAAGTGACCAATTTAATGAAGGAAGGCGGGGCTTACACTAATGTAACCAAAGTGGTGGGATGTTGAACCTTCTTTTTATTACGTCACTAGAAAGTTTGGGACTTAGCATAGCCGTAGTGACATTTATTTTAGCAGTATCCATTTGTTTTTTCTACGTATGGCTAAGAAGGTTGGGAGTAGTCGGAGTAAGTTTTGTTTTGGTCGTATTCGGCTGTTTTGTCAGTGTTACTAAGGTTGGGGAGTGACGTTTGTTTTAGTGTTTTGTTTTTTTTATGTGTGTTACTAACAATGCTAGGATTTACCGTGATTATTGTAACGTTTGTTTTCGAAGTTTACGACCGTGTTATTACGTATTAGCAAGGTTGGGAGCTAGCATAGTCACAGTAACATTAGCTTTAGTGGTATCTGTCTGTTTTGTTGACGTGTTATAAACATGGTTGGGCGTTAGCGTAGTCACAGTAACTTTAGCTTTAGCCGTATTCGTCTTTTTTGTTTATGTGATTGCAAGTTAGCCTAATTACCTTGATGTTTGTTTTAGCAGTATCCGTCTGTTTTTTATGTGTTACTGTAGCAGGAAACCATGTGATCCCAGAACCACGACAACAGAAATTGACCCTGAGGCCATAAAAGATCACCTCCCCCCCTTTCAACAGGCATTTGTCTTCACTCCCGTAACACCTCGTCAGACTGGAGGGCAACAGACCCCAGAAACCCTTAACAACCTCCACCATGAAAGAATGCGTGGGTAATCCCAGGTTACCATGGCGACCAGCCACTCTGGAGCCTAACCAGCCATCTTGATTTACAGGACAAACAGAAAAGTGCATTCCATTGAATAAAGTTCTTTTGAAGCCACAAGAAAATGTATTATTTGTTGACATGACGTTCTACAGATCCTCTGAAAAACAGGCCGGAGACATCACCGAAACTGGATTTACAAAAACCTTTTGACCCCATGGCTTGAGACGCCCCAGACGTTTTATGTGTATTCTGTGTTCTCTGGTATCGAAATGTTTTTTTAACTTCAACATCTTTTTACTGGTAAAAGTTAACTAAAGTTGTGCATCTTTTATAAGAAGGATCTGGCAGGTAAATAAGAAACGAACCAGAGGTCTTATTTTATTTTATCCTTCGTTTTTCTTTTTGGATTTTGGTTTAATTCTTCTTATCTTGTGATTACTTTCCAAATGTTGATGCTTATTATTATTTTGTTTTCTTTCCAGCATAAAGGGGTTTCTACTTATGAGACGAGTTGATTAAAAAAGGAATTAAATGTTTCTTTATTTCTTTAATGTTGGTAAGAGATGTTGGCTTATAAGGGCTTTTCTCTGATACACACGCACACGCCCACAAACACCCCCACAATTAGGACCCCACCCCCAGATTAGGAATTAACAAGCCTATTGGAGTATGTTAATTAGATGAGGGCGTAAGACCGGCCCAACTCGTTTCTGATTGGTCAGTTTCAGGGCCTTTGTCCCTCGCACGTTCAAACTGTAAGTCAGTCAAGAGATGGAGTTCTGAAGTGAATGAGGGAAGACCTCTCAGAAAACAAGGAGATAGCTTCAAGCAGAAAAGATTTTTGGAGGGAAACTCAGAACAAAGGACAGCTCAGAACAAAGAATTAACTTGTAAGATTTTAATAACTTCGAGATGAAAACTTCTGTGAGATTTTTCCATCTTTAAGATTAAACAAACCGAACCGTCAACCTTTTTACGTTTTATGCAATTTTAACTTTTCATTTTTCTTTCTAATTTTTATAAGTGACAAAATAATTACTAAGTTTTTGTAGCCCGGCCAGCTTTGAAAACTTTTAATTTAGTCGCTAATTTTTGGAACCAAGCGTGACTTGACCACTTGAGACTAAAAAAACCCTGGACAACAACCTGAATCTTCCTTTGGGGACAGATTCTAACTTCAACACCTGGCTGACTTCTCGGGAGAAGGGCAGTCTCTCAAAGCTGAAACTAAAGAGAGGCCTTCCTGTGCTCTTTGGAACCAGAACCAGACCGCATGGTGAGAAGACTTGCTCCAGCGTTTTACTGTTTGTGGTCAGAGAAACATTTTCTTTGATTTAGAATTCAACTAAGTAATTATTGTTTCAATCACCAGAAGCACATTTATCTCGATTTTATTAAAACATTAATTTTGCATTAGATCAGACACATCAGACATTGCAGTCATACACCTTCAGCCCATTCACATAATTTTAATTTGTTTTAAATTTCATTTTATTGATCTCTTCACGTATGCATTTTGAATAGTTTTAGAAAAAGTTCTTTCTTTCTTCTTTTCATCTCTGCAAAGTATAATCAATGCTGTGCTTTCACACTCAATAATCCTTCTTGTTAATCCAATTTTATGCAATAAATGAACGTGTATAAGAAGTCGTTGTTCTGTCTCATAATTTCCATGGTTCACAAAACGTCCCTTCAAAGGTAAAGACACTCACGTTTCCTTTTGGATAAGTAGACTGATAAATTTGAGTATTACTTTATTAATTAGAAATAACAACTAATAATTAAAGTGATAATTTCCTCTTTGACGAGGTGGTGCCCCCTACAGGTGAATCTGAAAATTGCAGATTAATAAACTTTATAACTTTGACCAGATCTGAAGGCGAATATCACATATTCAACCCTTCATATGAGTATTAATTGCTAGCCATTCATGCTACATTACTAATAATGCTAAGATTTAGCGTAGTTATAGTTAGGCTTGTTTTAGCGGTTTACATCTGTGTTATTACATATTAGCAAGGTGGGGAGTTAGCGTAGCCACAGTAACACTTGTTGTAGTGGTATTAGTCTGTTTTTTATGTGTTGCAAAGAGTTTGGAGTCAGAAAAACGTTTGTTTTAGCTGTATCTCTGTGTTTTGTGTGTGCTGGGATTCAGCGTAATCGCAGTAACGTTTGCTTTAGCCGCTTAAGTCTGTGTTACCATGTGTTAGCAAGGTTGGGAGTTAGCACGGTCAAAGTAAAGTTTGTCTTATTGTTACGTGTCTGTTTTTGTAAGTATGGCTAACAATGCTGGGATCTAGCGTAATCATAGTAACGTTTGTTTTAGTGGTTTCTGTCTTTCTTGTTACACGCTAGCGGTTGAGAGTTGACGTAGTCACTGTAGCATTTGTTTTAGCATTATCCAAATAGTTACTAAAAAGATGTACCGTAATCATAACGTTTGCTTTAGCGGTATACATCTGTGTTATTATGAGTTAGCAAGGTTGGGAGTTAGCATTGTGAGAGTAATGTTTGTTGTAGTGGGATCCATGTGTTGTGTGTGTTTTTAACAATGCTGGGATTTAACATAATCATAGTAACATTTCTATTAAGGTTTTTTGTCTGTCTTATTACATGTTAGCGAGGTTGCAGGTTAGCATTGTCACGATAACGTTTGTTTTAGCGATACACTAGGATTCAGTATAATCATAGTAACATTTGTTTGTTTATGTCAGTGTTTTTATGTAAAACTAACAAGGTTGGGAGTTAGCGTAGTCATTGTAACGTTTATTTTAGTGGTACAAGTCTGTTTTTTAAGAATGGCCAAAAAGGTTGGGATTCAGAGTATTGACAGTAATGTTTGTTCCAGTGATATTAATCTGTTTTGTGTTGTGTTACTAACAAAGTGGGGCGTTAGAATAGTCACAATAACGTTTGTTTAAGGGGTGTTTGCGTGTCTTGTGTGTGTGTGTTTTTTTACATAGTTTGGAGTTACAGAAACTATGATTTTACTAACACTTTCAACATGTAGTGTGTTATGAACAAGCTCTAGAATTTGACCGATGAACAGACTTTTATCTTAGTTTGGCCTTATATATGACATAAATTGAAAAGGGACCATTTATTTATTGACGGTTTGCCTTATAGTCCGTTGCGCCCCATTATGCGGAAAATACGCCAAAGATAAATGATGGTAGCTAATTGTACAGTTGTAAAAAAAAAAAAATCATTCAAAAATGAACTACTGAAGGTTAACGATGGATTTGACTAATTCCTGGTGGTTTTCTGGCCCATCATTAATTTTTAAGCTCTCTGAACCACAAAAGCTGTTCAACTGGAACTGCTAACGCTAAACTCTAAGACCCAGAATCTCCTGGTTCCAGCAAAAGATTTCTCTGGTTGACATCCAGCTGGTGGTCCAGCCAATTTAATTAACTCCCCAGATTCCCCTCACTAATCTCAGTCACTGAAAACTGCAGTCTCTTGAAGAAAGAGACATTAAATAATCCTCCTGAAAGTTACTTTTCTCTTGAACGTCCTCCCCTGACAGCAGGTTTCTGGAATGGCCCGAGCTCCAATACATGTGTTTCTGCGGGTCGCTATCGGATTGACAGGCGGCGGCTGAAAGCGCCCCCATACAAGAGTCCGGTTTGAAGTCAGAGCAAAAAATAAAAAGAACCTGCTTCTCTTTCAGCTGAGGTTCTATCAATCTGGCTGAAGGCCACAAGCTCTCCCACACAAACGGCCCGCTGCGAGTAAATGTTAAGGGCTGCCTCTTGTTTAGTCTGCGCTCACGGCTGGATGTGTGCATGAATACATGTCGCCTTACGGCTGTGTGCTCCCCGCTAACCGGCGTGTGAACACTGTGTTTGCTCTGCAGAGCCCCAGCTGAAGGGCATTGTCACGCGCCTCTACTGCAGACACGGCTTCTACCTCCAGATGCTGCCGGATGGCACCATGGAAGGCACAAAGGACGAAAGCAGCTCCTTCTGTAAGTGCAAAAGAGCCACACTCTCCGCAACTGTCAAAGGTCTCTTTATGGCGGCCGAGAGGAAAGCCACGAGGAGATTTTCACTTCAAAGGAGACTTACCTGGAGCTCTGAAAACCCAGTAAACATCAGCTAAATGAAAGTTGTTATCACTTCTCAATAATATCCTAGGCTAATTCAAGTAATTCTGACATATTTTCATTGAATTACTCACTATTAAGACTAATCAGAAATCAAACACAATATTATATTTTTTGCAAACATTTATTTTCATCTATGGTTTCATCAAATGTTTAAGACAATCTAAGAAAAATTGTTTTAGACTAATTTAATACTTTATCAAAAGTCAACAACAAACTCTTTTTTAAGAGTAGTTAGACTACAGTCATATATCCCAAAATGCTACCAAAACTCAAGTGAAAAGTTTTCAGCAAATTTGGCAGGCGGCCGCCCGGGCGCACTTTGAGGCAGTCAGCTTCGCGGCAACAGTTTGGTGGCTTGCCAGAATTGCCTGAAATGTCTCTGGATGGTGGTCGACCTTATCCAGTGCCCGGTAGCCCGGGGGGGTTCATGAAACGCATGTCTGACAACTGCTTGACCATAACCATCTACATTTATGTCAAATCTTGAGGATTCTGCCCATGCCGTCCCATTGGCACGGTGGTAGTTGTATTTGTCACCATTGGTTTTTGGGTAGTCCGGGTCTTTGAGGCTCATACCTTCAGGGATATCATACAGATGGAATGTACCATTGTCGTGTTTGCAGTAAGAGTATCATAAAGTATTTGTAGGAACCACTTGAGCTGCTTGGGTGATGCTGTTTCTAGTCAAAAGTAAGGTTCGACTACTGGCCCCTTCTTGACCACAAGCAAATGCCGAACATACAGGGTGTGCAGGTGATGCGCAAGGATCCGTACAACAACTCTAGAATGCAGACCCATACTACACTCTGATTGTCTAATTTTGTCTTGCAAGGTTTGTGCCCTTATCACGTGAACAGCACAAATGGACTCATTGTGTTGTCTAGGATTTAGGGAGGTTGAAGAAAGGAAAAATCCATGCAACACACCTGTGCCCCACCTACTTCGTTACCCTTTCGTCTTCTATAAGTGTCCTCTATGACTTGTTGCTAGCAGCAACATTTTTTCCCTAGAACCTTGACATTTCGTGCAGATCCGTACCCCGTATCCATGTAAAAAGATTGATTGTGTTTCCAAATTTTAGATTTATCTTTGAGCTCAGTTTTAAGACTGAAGTTTCTTTTCTACATCGCTCACTCAAAGACTGATCCATCTCCAAATAATCAGAAGAAGTGATTGTTTGGAATCATTGAGTTTAATAATTGTCTGAGTCGATGCTTTTCAGTAAACTCAGATCCCGCTTGCTTCTTCAGCTGCAGCAGCGAACACATCATCATCATCATTACCTCTCTGCAATGGGTCATCTCCTGCAGTGTGATTACTGACTGAAAATAAAGGTGTCCCAGAGCCCCAGGACTCCCTCCAACCCTCCCAAAGAGATCAATATTATTCTTACAGGATAGCCCTGATGTGGCAACGCAGCAATTTTTTTTCTGTCAAAACATCACTTCGGATGGAAAACAAGAAGTTTGCAGTTTTGGATTTACAGTGTAGGATGACGAAAAGGGTCAACAGGGCACATTATTACTCTGAGCTGTGGTTCCCCCAGTGAAAATTATATTTCAGCACTTTTTTTTTTTTTTTTTTTTTGGCTGTTCACCTGCTGAGTACACAGTTCTATTACTTTAAGCTTATTATTTTTCATTGGTGGTTGGCTTGGAGATTTCTGTTTACATGTAGGACTTGTATGTCCACAACTTTTATGTCCATAAATACTACTTTTGGCCTTCAGAACAAGATCTGTTGACAGCTCTTCGAACTACTGTAACTCTTTGACCGCTTATGCAATAATTCCCATGGATTTTGAGATAAAGCAAAGCAGCTTTGCACCAATTTTCAACACTTTACTACTGTAAACCTTCAAGCAGTTGGTTGTGAAATTGGTCGAATAGCTACGGTAGTTCATAGAACGTAGACGATGGGTTTAGAACCATCATTTTGTATCTAGTATAACGGTTGCTTGTGTGAGGATCAGTGACTGTTTGATTGACTTACATTACGTGTTCAACAATGGTTAACATTTTAAAAGTAAAACTGTTAGATTTGTACATACAGACATGGAGAAATCTGTGTATACCATTTGGTTAATGAACAAAACTATAGTCAATGGAATATCTTGAATCTGACCATCTTAACAAGCAGATTAATAAAAATATAGTAAAAATTGGTTGGTTGATTGGTTAGTTGATCTGTTGACTGTTTTTTTTGGTTGGTTGGTTGATTGATTGGAGTGTCAACACATTTAGCATAGTGGGTCATATTTCATGAAGCGAAAATGTGTGAAGGCCAACCAATCGGCAGCATTCTCAGAACCATTCCATTCAATTGAACTATTCTTTGAAAATTGTATTATCATGGGATGCTTTGGAATACAGTAAAGTGGTAGAACAGAAATACATCTGAATATATTTTTACCTAAATCAGTGAGAAATTCATTTTTGAAGACAATAAAAAATGAAGAAAAATGTCTTCCTGGTAAAAAGAATTTAGCAAAAAATAAATCTGTGATCACATTAAGTGTTATATATCATTATATTATTAAATACTCAATGGAAAATTCTGAGTAAAAATTATGTAAACAGGAAAATGAAACATTGTTTAGAGAAAAATATCTGTTAATTTCGCTAACTGTTGACATCTTTGAGCTAGAAAGTGTAACATAAGATTCATGGGACATAGTGCAATGGCTTAGCCAATCACAAACAAGAAATCATAATCATCATAAGTGCTGGGGGCCTCTATTTTTGAATACCAGGATGACATGAAATTGCGCCAGACTTTGGACATGCCTCCTTTAGTGTTTTCTAATAAAAAGGGTTTATTGTGATGTCATGTGAGATTCTGAATTGAAAAGAAAGAACAAATAAGCAACTGGAGTCCTACATTGAAAGTACTTTAGGATTCAGCTCTGCGGTCAGACATTTACAGCAGTTTCTAAGTCAGTTTTAAGAGGAGAAGTCCAGCGGCGCCGAGGTAACTGGTGTGATGGAGAGCTGTCACGGCCCAGCAGTTATAAATCCTTCAGTCCCAGCTGTTAGGGAAAAAAAAAACACCTCCAGAAAAGCCCACGGTAACTGATTAGACCTGCTCTCACCTCTCCCTCTTATGCAATGGCCCACCCACGCCGAGGCTGAGCATCCTGCTGAACTTTAAACATTCTCATTTCCAATCTGAAATATTCATCACGCAATACCGAAGGGGAAAATTTGAAGGCTGATTTTCAGTACAGGAGTGTAATGGCTGTTGTGTAACAGCGCCTCTCATTTGGCGGAGCATTAACCATCAGATGTCATCCAGCAGCAGAGTGTTTGCGTGGGTCGGACTTGCAGTTTATTTGATCGCAGCTGTAATTCCGTCAATTGCGGGACGCGGCGTGGAGCTCTGGAGGCAGAGCCCGCCGCGGCTTTGACAGGTAAGTCAGAAACTGTTGGCTTCCTGTCTGAGTCAGACTGTTTAGCCATTCAAGTGGGAGTTTTTGAGTGAGTGAGTGAGTGGCATCATGGAAGCCATTATCAATCAAAAGCGCAATCGTCTATACGTTAAAGCACATAACTTTTAAAAGGACCAATCTGCTATGAGCAGAAACTGTAGATAGGTAGAAGTAACTGGTCTTCCATACAGCATACTGAAGCTGAAACGAATACTTTATCATGAAATGACCATTATTGACCAGGAAAGACAGTCAAACAAGTCAAAGAGTCGACATGAGAGAACACAAAACATTAGATTTCCTCTTTGTTTAACCCGTCTTCCTTATTGATTATTGGCTGATGAAACTTTGGTCTGATGTCATACCCCTTATCTCGCTTTTCTGAACAATGTGACCGAAAGCCTGAGACAGCATCTCTACCAATCGAAGGCTTTTGTTTTTTGTCAAGAAAGCGTCTAGTAGGATAGGGAGAAAATAATTGATCTTTACTTTCTGCAGACCAAGGTTAGTCCGTAGTGTTTATAAGTATAAGTGTCTATAAGTGTTTTCTTCTTTGTTGGGGGGCCGGGGTCGGTTTTAAGGCTAATGGAAAACGTGTAACAATCACAGGCAAAACATTAAGATTCATGGTTTTCCAGAAAGCCAGACATAGCCAAATTTTAAATATTACATTTATGTAATCTTCACAGAAAAAAGTTATTTTAGAAACAAAATATATAGCATTACCTGTGATAGGTTAATAGCTGAAGATGCTTAAGTTGTTAGCTAAGAACACTGCAGCTGAAAACGCTGACGCTAATAGCTAGCTAAAATATTAGCGAAGTGCCGAATTAGTAGAAAAAACTCAAAAAACTCTAAATTAGCCAAAACAGCTAGCATGTAGCTGACATATTAGCTAAATGCCAAATTAGCGTAAAAAGCTAGAAAAATGTCAAATTTAGCCAAAACAGCTAGCAAAATATTAGCCAAAATCTAAATTAGCCTAAAAAAGTTTAAAAAAGCCTAAATTAGCCAAAACAGCTAGCATGTAGCCGAAATATTAGTTAAATGCTGAATTAACATTTAAACTGGAAAAATGTCAAATTTAGCAAGACAGTTTGGAGGGCCGGGTCAAGTGTGGAGGAGGGCCAGATCCGGCCCGCGGGCCGTAGTTTGGAGACCCCAGGTCTATAGCAGAGGCCAAACTATTAACCCGATCTGGTTGTGTCACTGTTCTGTTTTTTGGCTTACTTTTTAGCCTTGCTACCAGCACAGATAAATTATATCACTACAATGCAACACAATTTTGTATTTGTCCTTTTTTCACAGTTTTTCTCTAGTTTTGAAGCTCAAAGCTCCAATATTTTTTTCAGTTTTCTCAGAATTAGTTACTCTGTGGTATTGCTAAGACGGTGCTAATGTTATTCGGCGTAAAGTAATAGCTAACTTAATAAAAAATCTATTGGTGTTTTTTTTTACACTGTAGACATTTTTACTCTTAGTTTGTATACATGTTTAATAGTATTATTATATATCTCATACACACTATATTTCAGTGTTTTGTATAATTATTTGTGTTTATACTGGATCAGTTCACCCAATGACCTGTGCGGTGGAGTCTTGGATGAAATACTTTAAAAACAAAGTTTTAGATTCTCTTCTGTTGTGTACTGGCTCAAATTAACGAATGTTTCATATTTTTTAAGTAAAAATTTAAAAGTGTTATTTACATTTTGCAATTGTTTAAATTTAATTGACCGCACAACCCAGTATTTTTATGTAGTTCATAGTCTTTAATAAGTACAGGACTTATTGACAAAGCCTGGCTGAGAAAAAAAAATGCAAACGAAAAATTTGAAAAATAAATTCTGACAAAAACCTTGCTAAAAGGCGATTGCCGTAAAAAAAAAAAAAATGAAAAAATATTCTTCAAACTGTTCTCATAAAAGGTCCCCCACGTCCAATGTTTAAAATATTTAAATAACTGATTCTCCAAAGCCCACTTTCAAGTTCTAGGGGTGTGATCTTCCAACAAGCTCACTCCTGAGTGATGAGAGCGGTTGCCATGGAAACTTTGACTCCAACCAATTTGGACCAATCACTGCTGACAGGCGACCTCTGTCTCCAACATGGCGATGCCCGTACCGCTAAAAACTAAAAATGGCAACTTATTTCTATTGATGATGTCACTCTCACCCACTCCAGTTCTCATAAACAGTCAGTGGTGGAAATATTTAAATAATGAGGAAATTACCTTGTTACCATACCTTCCTTAAACCTAAAAAAACACTTAAAAAATACTAACAATTATGGATAATGCTTCACTTGGAAAGCTTCTTGGGCATGTTTCAACTACAATCAGGGTTGATGATGTCATATCCTGCCAAAATGGCCAAAAACGAAGTAGTAGCTTAAAATCAACCCAATAGAAGCCTTGCATTGCATCTGTGCACCTGCAGTTCTGTGCTGGAGGAAATCACCTCCAGTTGTTTTCACTCTGATCAGAAGGAGAAAAAAAAAAAAAAAAAAAGTGCACCATCATCTGATGAATAATTGAGGGGCTGACCTGGTGCAATGAAGGAGCAGGGCTCTCTCTTGTCCCCTCTACTCTGAAATAACCCTCTTTAGCTGAGTTATCCCGACTGAAATTCATTAGCAGGGCAGAGCAAAAAAAAGAACGAAAATTAAGGATAAAAAAAATTTTAAAAATCCAAATAAAAGAAGGAACAACTGCCCTGAGGGGATGCAATAAAACAAAGTGGGATGGGAGAAGCCTTGCTTCAGTTTTATCACTTTTTCCTGATCCCTCAGGGCTTCAATAACTAGGTGATGGTTGTCACCAGACTGCAAGTGGCTTCATGTTGAAGCAAAAACTAAAATAAAAAGGGTTCAGTGAGGATGGGAGGAAGAGAAAGAGGCCAGGCTGGAGGGAAGTAAGACAGACAGACAGACAGACCGACTTCGGAGGGGCGGTTGTGGATGGGGGGGGGTGAGCAGCTGGCGTACAGCTGATGGCTCCTCAATCACTGCGTCTCCCTCCTTTGGTGGGAGGTCAGGAGGGTTGCCTCCCCCTTCCCTTGGCCTGCCCTTTCCCTCCTCGGAGCTACACTGCTGCTGGTTATGTAATGATATTGGAGGAGAAATTGGGTTGGCGACCACTCGGTGAGTCCATAGTGGGAAAATGTTTATTTTTTTTGTCTATGGGTGTGCTGCCAGTGACGGGTCATACACAACACGTATGCAACAGCGAAGGGTAAGTAGGTGATGCACAGGTGTGTCGTAGAGATTTTTCAATGTTTCCATCCTGAGGACTGCACCGTTAGTGCTGTTCAAGTGATAAATGTGCTTCTTATGTACAGCCTGACTGCAAGGAAAGTAGACATTCAGAGGGTAGTCACTTTGGACAGCCTATGATCATCTTACAGGTAAATGGCAGATATTATTATCGCACTTAACTACCTTTTTAATAAGGCTTGTATTGCCCTACAGTCACACACGCATTATCTGTGTTTCTGCTACGCATAAACACAAAACTTTCTAGAAATGTCAAAAGAACAAAAACGCTTTGATTTACAGCAGATATTCACATTTCTGTCACGGCACTAGCGCTCATCACCATCTAACAAAGGAGACGTCGGCGTCTTATTCCGGCCGTGAAGCGGAAACCTACGTGAGATGAAGCCACAGATGAAAAATGTTATATCTGTGGATCCAACATATTATCATCGCCAACTCATCACATGTTGATGTTTTTGGTTAAGGACCTCTCTGCGTCACTTTTTGACATCTAACTATTTTATTTGATTCTTTATGTTTTTCTCCTCTTTCTGTACAGCACTTTGGGTCTGTATGGACAGTTCGAGTGCTTTATAAATAAATTTTATTATTATTATTTGGTCAAGGACCTCTCCACGTCTCTTTTTGACGTTTAGCTAACGACCCGTCCACGTCACTTTTTAACATTTGGTTAAGGACCTCTCCGCTCTTTGGGTGTCCTTAATTCGCCATTTTTAGACATGCTGGCTGTTTGTTAAATCAGTCCGCAACCCTCGGGACGCACTACCTGACGCGGTACCAGACCCAGACTTGTCCTCGGGAAGCGTCCGGTACCAGTACCCTAACCCGGTGCCTCTTCATGCCTGGTTCACGGCTGGTATCGGGCTAGGGTACCGGTTTGTGGAAACCTCATTGATCTACAGTGATAAAACTTTAGTTACAATTCTTTTGCCTTTCAACCAACCAGCCAATCAGCAGCCTTTTACCGTCACCAAATCGGTGCTCTGTTCAGACCTGCCGTTTCACACATTGACAAAGCATTTTTACGGACTGATAATTTTTTTGTACATCTGTGATACAGTTTTACAAACAAAAATTTGTTATTAGAAGTCCGACAATCGACAAGACTAGCAACTTATCTGTCTTGTATTACCACACCATGCAAGTATGTGACAAAGTCCACATGTTAGTGTAGAGTTCAGGAACACAGATTGGTGTGGAGCAAAGTGAGTCCTCCCAAAGACATTCCACACTACAACAAAATAAAAAAGGGTCACGTCAGTGAAGTGTCGGTTTTAGACTGCGTGTTGATGGATGGATCACATCCACTGAGTCTGAGTCAGCAACTGTTTTGTATTCAAAGGTGAAAACAAAACAAAGTGAGATTGTTGACATTTTGTTACAGAAATTACACAACGATGTGTCAGTGTTGGGTTCCCATGACTACCATGGATGATCAGGAATACACAGCAGGTACAGTTTTTAGCACTGGGTGAATACATATTTTACATGTATTTGATGAGATTAAAAACAATCAATTGATCAAGATCTCTTTTGTGAGGATGACCTGGCCAACAAGTCAAGAGTGGGTCGCCCACTGGGTAGTTAAACCAGTTGAACTTTGACCAATCAAGGACTGGGATTTGGTAGTAACGTCTGAGTAGCGTCTTTTTCAATACACGCACGTGGCAAAGGTATGTGATTAAATACCCACATTCAGCGCATTCTCAAACGTGCTATACCGGCTCGGTGTGAACGTAGCTTGAACACAGGTGCAGATGAGGTTAGAGAGCAGCCGGTTGTAATTTTTGATTTTGTAGTTCATAAAGAAATCAGCGAAAAAAAAGATTAGCAAGAAAAACAGAAAATAACAATAGTGCAAAAACTATTAAACAAGCAAGAAGAAAAAAAATTATCCTTAAAAATTAGAAAAACAGCATGAAAAATACAAAAGAAATTAGGATAAAAAATTTTGCACAAAATTATTATTAGGGCCAATTTAAAAGGAAAATTTTATTTTTTAAATAACTACTTTAAATCTTCAAAAAAGTTTCACAAAAATTCCAATGAAAACCTTGAGAAAAATGAAGACAGAAAATTAGCATGAAATATGAGAAAAAACATTAGCACGAAGAAGAAAAAACTATCAAAAGAATATGGCATAAATTAGCATGAAAACAAAAACAAATTAATATTAAAAAATTACCTCGAAAAAAAGTAACATGAAAATGTTTTGCACAAGAAATACCACAAAAATTAGCATGAAAACCAAAGCAAATATTACACAAAAAATGAAAAAAAAAACTTGACATGAAAAAATACAGCAAAAATCAGCATAAAAACCACAGCAAAAATTAACAAAAAATGTATCATAAGAAAACACAAAAAGAATCATCGGAAAAAAAGGTGCACAAAAAATGCAAAAAAAAATCATCATAAAAACCACAGCAAAAATTAACAAGCTAAAATTACCATGACAATTACAAAAAATTCATCATGAAAAAGTTAGCTGAAATATGAAAAAACATTAGCATGAAGAAGAAAGAAATAGCATAAAAATACGACAAAAATTAGCATAAGAACTAAAACTAATTAACATAAAAAATTACAATAAAAAAAAAGTAACATGAAATTATTTTGTACAAAAAATACTACAAAAATCAGCATGAAAAAGAAAACAAATACTAGCACAAAAAACTGAAAAATACAAAAAACAGCATGAAAAAAATACACAGAAAATCATCAGAAAACCACGGCAAAAATTAACTCAAAAAATTATTGTAAGAAAATACAAAGAGAATCATCGGAAAAAATGTTTCAAAAAATACAACAAAAATTAACACAAAAAAGGTGCATGAAAATCACAAAAAACATTTGGACAAAAGATTATTTCAAAGTTTTAAGAGAAAACAAGAAAAAAAAACAGAAAATGTGTTGAAAATTTACATGAAAAACTTGATAAAGATTAGCATTAAAAACAACAATAATTAGCACAAAAAAACATAAAATTTAGAATGAAAGACACCTTTTACCTATGGAATAGAATTTGCTTCCATAAATACTGTCAAAGTAAAGTTTTAATGACAATCGTCTTAAGAGAATTAGTTCACCTTTGCAGCTTTAGAACATGTTTTGTTTTCTCAATGCTTTTATTTAGTAATGATTTTAACTGAAATGAGGTTGAGGTGCAAAAATTCTGAGCCACTTTCCTGACATGTGAAGGCAACGTCAGCCTGTCTGCATAAAAGCAAGAAAATAATGTAAACACTGAAAGCAAAAAGTTCTGCCTCGACAGATGAAACCTCAGCAGAAGCATGAGGATTCTGAACCCCGAAGGATTCGGGATCACAGAAAAAAAAAGAGAGAATAAAAAGACAGGAGAGACTAGTGGGAAAGAGGAGGGAGATGAATGGATAATAATAAAAAAAAAAATCTGGTTTCACATGAAAGCGAGTGACAGCGAGCATCGGGGGAGCCCAAACGCGACAAGCAAGGAAGAAAAAGAAGAGGAGAAAACCACAAAGATCACAAGACGGAGTGAAAGGACACTGGGAATACGAACAAATGGAACGGAGCGCGGGAAAAAAAGCCTGGAGGGGAAAGGTTGAAGTTAAAGAACAAGACGGCTGTCATCGAGCTGCAGGGAAATCAGGCGTGACGCTCGGCGAGGAGTCGTTTAATCCACTTTGGAGCCTCATTTTCCCACAATGCAAACGACGGTGTGAGGACAGGAGCCGTTTTATTTCCTGCTAATGCAAATCCACGTCTTTATTAGGACTTTGTTTCAATGATCACAGAGCTTTAGGCGGGCTGCTAGAAAGTCTTCTTGAAATGATCACGACCTATTTGCAATCAAGACGTTAGCTAAACGTCGTTCATATTGAACATGGGCTGAGTGGAACTAAGATCCTAATTCAATGGTGTCAGGAGTCTCCAATGTGTGAAGTAATTCTTTCTTTTTTTAGTGTTTGCTTTCGTGAAACATAAGAAAGTACAGAAATATTTACTGAACACAACATAAATTTGCAGCTTTTTAATCTGGATGTTCAACAGGATCTTAAGTGGTGAGAAGACGCCTGAGGAATGTTGAAGTGTGATGTCATCACACTTGTCAACCCGATTCACGTAATGACCTATCGGCCGAGAACCTTAATGGACGACCATGGAAGAACGCAAGAAATACTTAATTACGTGTATCACATATGGATCATGAAAGACCAAAATTTCATACACGGAAAATGCGCAAAATGTATGTAGAGGCTGTGGAACATGAAAAATGATCTTCATATTTTGGAGTATTCCTTTGGTGAAATTGCTGAGAGTCAGAAAAAGATCACGTGTGTTACGTAGAATCTACCCTGGATGGCCTCAAGCTCCCTGCTCCACTGAACGGCTGGATAGGTCCGACGTTACTCACCATTTTTGCTGCAACGCTAATGTTAGCTATGAAGAGCTGAAAGCTACAGGAAGAGTGTGTAAACAGATGGGTGATGGGAAGGGAGGGCGGGGTTTCTACACCAGTGATTCCACCAACAACTCGAAAGCAAATTCGGAATGAACTTCTTCCGCTCTGCGGGAACTTTGTCCTAGAAAACAATAGTTTCTTTTTTTATTTTGGCTAAAAACAGGACAACCACAATTAAAAAACCAAGAGGAATGATTTCAAAATAGATCAAACTATGACTGGATTGGAACTTTAAACTTTTAAAAATTCAAGATCATGACTGATGATGTTTCTCTATCAACACAGCAACGAATACAGCGAGCCGGAGGTTCTGTCTGGGTGTTAAACTCCGTGATTTCCCACGGATCAGTGTAATCCTCCGTCTCAATCCACCGGAGACCTGCTGTTCTGTTAGATGCAGACCTGGAGCTCAACTCTCCGTCCTCCCGCTGTCTCCGTCAGAGCGCCAATCCTCATCCTCTCCAATTTGTCCTTGGTTATTTATTGCGCAGGTGATCTCCACCCCCCCCCCCCCCCCCAATTGACTCGTTGGATTGATTTGGCAACGCCCCCACCTTCGTTTCACTCCCTCTTTGATTAATCTAAGGGTCTTAACGGTTTCAGAGGAACGACGGGACGTCGGGAGAAGAAGGACGAGAAACGGGACGTCTTTATTAAACCAGCAGACAGTTATTTGATCCGTGTGATGAGAAAACTGCTTCTTTATGAAAGATGAGAACGAGTGACACCCCCCCCCCCCCCCCCCCCTTGTAAAGCAGAAAATAAATGGAGTGAGAGGAGAGATAAAAGGGAAAACAAAAGACTGTGCGAGAAGTGGGAGGAAAGTGAGTGTTACTAAGTTCTTTATTCTCAGCTCAATTTACATTTTACTCCAGATGTTTTAGGAAAAAAAACTCTTGATTTTTCCAGGTAATAAAGAGTAATTCCTCATTTATGCCTTCAGGTCTCAGATGTAGATGTGACTGACTGTAGGTTATGCGTTGGTAGGGTAGTGTTCAATGTCTCCAGTGTTTTTGATTGTAAGGTCGTACTTGTGTTGGGTTATTTTTAGAACTCTGATTGCTGTAGATTATGTGTTTGTAGGGTTGTTCCCAACGTCTCCAGTGATTTTTGACTATGAGGTTGCCTGTGGGTTGTTTTTAGATCTCAGGTGGCTGTAGATTATGTTTCCAACTCTTCAAAGATCTTAGACTGCCAGGTATCCTTGGGTTTCTTTTAAGTATCCACTGGCTGTAGTTTCCGCGTTTGTAGGGTTGTACTCAACAACTCCAATGTTTTTTTACTGTAAGGTCGTACTTTAGTTGTTACTTTTAGGTCTCTGACGGTTGTAGGTTTTATGTTTGTGAGGTTGTTCCCAATATCTCCAGTGATTTTTGACTATGAGGTTGTCCCTGGATTGTGTTTAGGTCTCAGATGGCTGTAGATTCTGTATTGGTAGGATTGTTCTCATCTCCAGTGTTTTTTGACTGTAAGGTCGTACGTGTGTTGGGTTACTTCTAGGTCTTCAATGGCTGTAGTTTCTGTATTGGCATCTCCTGCTTTTTTTCAAACACTGAAGAAGATGGAAGTAAATGGGATTTCAGACACTTTCAGTCAATCTAAATCGGGAACCTTGTACCTAAAAAAAAGAAAAAAAGGTGCAACTTCTGTTTTATGAAAGTTGGTTAAATGTAAAGACCTACGTGAATCAGAAAACAAGTATTTGTGAAGTTTAACAACACAACAACCAGGTATTCTGAGAGGCAAAGTCGCAGTAAAGCATCAGTGCTCTCCCAAAAGTCTAGAAGTTGCGCTTACTCTCTATTATGAAGCTCCTGCTACATGTTTCATTCTTTTATTGGCATGTGACCAATACACGTCTTGCTTGGAAAAATGTTCAAACTACATTTGTACAGTCCGATCGTTTGCAAATTCCTTAATAATTGAAGTTACAAAACCAAATGTGCTATATTGTTATGTATATCATTATCAGCTATATTGCAACGGGACATTTTGATCTATCAACCATTCTGAAGACTAAGCATTATGGGTTTTTTGCCATTTTTCTAGTTAGTTTTCTATTTTTCCCTATGAACATAGTGTTATAATACTAATATAAAAAGGACTTTAAATGACGTGGTAGTCGTTTCTACGTGGAGTTCTGTTAGAAGGCGAGCAGCAGAGACTCCACACATGTGGGAGCGGTTGCTCTGGCTCCATTCGTCATCCTGGCCGTGCTCTTTAGTGACACTTTGTTCATTTGAGAAACCAACTCTTTGAAATGCAGGAATCGATCGAGTAAATAAGAGAAGGGCCGAGCTGGAGACAGCTGAGAAAGGCTGCACGGGCACTTTCCAGTACAACTCTTCAGCCAGATTTAAAGTTCTATGAGAACCGTGGCTACAGCTGATACATATGAAAAGAGGATACATTTATATTCTGTGAAAGAGAAACAGTCATCCATTAATGACAATCAGCTCTGATGTTGCCCAAAGGGTGGAAATGATGACGTAATGACACATTGACCAGAAGTTCTCCCGTATAACTCAAAGCTCCAACATCTGAATGACAACCTCAAACATAAAAAAGAAAATAAAGATTTATAAACTTTAAAGTTAGTTCTACCTACTTAAAAATGAGACTCTGAACTCTAGAAATCAATGGGAAGTTGCCTCCTTTGCTACCAGTGGCTCCAGTTTTCAGGGAACAGAAGGATGGCACTTGATTGTTTGTCCATTTGTCCGTCCGTCCGTCCAAAAATACTTATAATCTGATCATTTTTCTCTTAAACACATTTCCCAAACGTTTTTACATTTTCTGGAACTGTAATCTTTGTAATACTGTAAGAAAACTTTTGGCAAAATGTTTTTTTTGTTTTCTTGGACTTGCAGATGACTTGTCCACATTTACACACTAAGATGGAACTCAGTTTGTAGAAGACCAAAAGTAAAAAAGATTCAATATCAAGTCCAACCCTAATTAAAAATAATATGTGTTTTATCTGATTCTTGAGTCATATAACAGGAAATGATGTCATTAAACCCCACCCCTTTTGAAAATTGTAAAACCAGTGAGTTTAAAATACAGTAGCATTACATTACAGTCAAACAACGTTTAAATGACTTTAAACTTTTAAAGAGGATTAGATTAAGTGGAATTTACTGAGTCTTGATTGATTTAAAAGTCTCTCAACAGGGGTGTTCACAAAATCCGCTACATATTTGAGTTCCAACAAATGAAAACAAAATCAGATGACACTAAACAGTTATAAAGATCAAGACTGTATCAGAAACTGGATTTACATCTTAAATCGGTAGATCAGGCGACGATATACTGAAGTTTCTCTTGGATGTTTTCTTGGTAATAAGCATAGACTGTAACTGAGAACTTGAGCGAGTGAGTGTGACATCACTCATTCCCAAATGAAGTGTATTGGGTGGCCATCAATTCCACAAAATGGACGCTGGCATGTTGGAGCCAGACGTCGTCAGTGAATGGTAATCGGTCCGAGTCGGTCTTAGTCACTGTTTCTATGGCAACCACTCTCGTCAATCAGGAGGACGCTAGTTTAAAGTCTACACCCCTACCGCTAAGGAGCGGACTTGAGTGAATCTATCAATCAAATGTTTTGAACGTTGGCACCGCCTACTTTCTGATTGTTCAAATTATAACTTGAATAAAGTTAATCAAAAACCAGAGCAAGAACGGTTATTCTGAAAAATAGAATCTGTTTATTTCTCAATAGATATCTGTGCATTCTTGGAACTAGTAAGTACTTCCTGTTTGGAGGACAAGTTTTCATATACAATTAATTTCAATGAGTTATTTTGTTAAGTCTGAAGCAACTTGAACACCCATCAGGCTGAACGTGGGCGGTTCTTGTTGTCAGTTGGTTAAGGACACGTCGTCGTCCTCTTCTATTTATTGTCCTGTCACACTCCACTGGACGCATGAGTTGTGACTTCCTGTCAATCCCTTCTGTCAGTGCTGATCCCGTCTTCAAAATAGTCCGCTTCCCTTTGAGCTCTTCGATAAAACACAATTACTCTGCTTCCTCGTCCTCGGACTGCGCGGCGCAACATTGAACCTACTGTAGCCGATGAGAGAACGTCTCTAACACCTTTCATTCCTCTGTCTTTCAGTACAGTTCAACTTGATTCCTGTGGGCCTGCGGATAGTGGCCATCCAGAGCACCAAGACTGGACTCTACGTCGCCATGAACAGTGAGGGCTACCTCTACACTTCGGTACGCTCAACGTATACTTTACCAATATATGACCATTGCCTATTCCAAGAAACCAAAGATTTCTACGGTTTTCATTTGGACAGACTTGTGAAAGTCGTGTGTAGCAACTTTTACCGTCTGAGATGATTGACCCATCACCACTGATCACTCTTTAATCATGTTTAGTCCTGTTTTCTATCAGGTACTTGGTATCTTTCTAGCTGTGGTCTGCAGTGAGGCTGAGCCACAACCACACGTTTGAGAGGAGATGATCGGAGTACACTCCAAGCAGAGGAGGAAAAAAAAAAGTACTTTCCCTTTTTTGGCACGGACTAAAGTGAGTGAGACCTTGTATGAAGTGCAGCGAGGCGCTCTCTTCAGAGTCCATTCAGCGCTGCTCCTGTGAATGGAGGGGACGGCTGAGAGGACGAGGAGAGGGCTCTGGCGGGGTGTGAATTGCTTCACTGGTCGTCAAAGATGACGCTGGCCTCCAGCCCTGCCTCATTTGATTGGCTACCTCTGAAGCTAGCGTCTGGTTCTATTATATTTTAGACACAAATATTACAAGAACAAAAATCAACAGAGAGGACAGATACGATTGGAGTTTGGAAAGTCAATGTCTCTTTTGCTGCTGTATGATAATATGTGTTGCTAATTCAACGACACAAAAACAGGGATTGGCAACTCCAGCCCTCGAGGGCCGCAGATACTCAGGACTGATTACCTGGTTCAGGTGTGTCCAGTCAATAAGAACATTCCGGAGCAGTGTGCATCCAGGAATGTGGCCCTCGAGGCCTGGAGATGCCAATCCCTCGTCTACCTCATAGATGCGATCTCCCTTTTGGTTGTCAGATAGTTTTACTTACAGAAGCCATGTCTTAAAATGTATTCTTTGGACCATCAGTACTTAAAATTCTTGAATTATCTTAGAAATTAAGTGTGTGTCTTACTGTATGTGTGAACTCTGGTTGTGTTTATTGACCTGGAAGAAGTGTTCTCTGGTACCAAATGTTTTAGTACGACTTTGGTAAACTAGGGTTGATTGATTGTTACTATTATTAGTACTATAGTCAGGAGATACTATACGTACTGAGATCCAACATAAAACATTGAAAAGGTGAGAGAAATGTTTTGTGTTACGACTGAACAATGTTTTTGTCAATAAAGTTTGACTTATCTGTCGTGCTAGTCTCTGCAAAGAGAAGACGAACACACTTCATTAGAGAGACTTCCCATCGACACCGTTGACCAAATGCTTGCTGCCTCTATCTGGGTAGTGTAGTTATTTGAGGTAGATTCAGTCTAATTTGTTTGTCCAGCTTATGATATTAAGATGGTATTATATAAGACAGATTGACATCATCGTTTGGACACTACATCCACACACATATATCACAACCAATTAGAGCACAAGCCACACCTCCATGACCATATGGAGCCATAAAGTGATTAGCATACCCTTCTGACACTGGACAACAAGACTTTGTGTTTATTCACATAATTATGATTTAATGGAAACTGTGTAATTACGAAATTGTGCTTTTTCAACATTTCTAGAATTTCTATAAAGTTTTGCGCATCTGTGTAATGGCAACACAGCTTCTGAGTTTTTGCTTACGCAGCATTTCCTGATTGCAGAAACTTTCTTCGTTCCAATCTTCTTTTTATTTCATCATAAACCTGCTTGTTCTTCTGTCTTGACCCACACTTTTTCGGTCAGGTATTCACACCTGTGTTGTTTATTCTAGCGGGTTTTATCTTGAAAAGTTATGTGGTTTTTCTTGACGCAGAGGCTGAATTTCAGGATCCGATCTGACTTTCGCAGTGCTGTTTTTGGACTCTCTGCGAGCCGAACTTGTTCCACTTCAGTTAGTTTGTATTTGGGTCCCTTCATGATAGCCTCCGCAGTGAAACCCCGTACCTGCACATATGCAGAGTCTTCGCCGGCTCCGGCGTTCTCTCGATGAAAAGGAAGGTGACCCATTTACTAAGGGAAATAACCGCAGGGAACGACAGGATGGAAGCAGAAAAAAAAAACATTTGAGAAAATCCCACAGAGAGGAGAACAGAGGGAGGAGATGAGGAGGAAGTCTCACCTCCATCACCTACTCTATCGTTCGCTAACCAGAGCAGTTGGGTCAGTTAGTAAAGCTGTGAAATAAGCACTTTTATAATGTAGAGCAACACTAAACAAAAGTAAGATTTTTTTTCTTTTTTTAGCTGTAATACATAATCAAGTAATTAGTCTCAGTTTTCAGCTTTTAAAATCCTTAAACTTTTAATTTAAGAACAGATTTGACCACTTTTTCAATAATTAATTCATTTTAAACAGATCCAAGATATGTGTCTTGAGCTAAAACAAGTAATTTTCCATATAAAAAGCTTTCATCAGGCCTGGGTCACGTGCACCTGCACTGTGGGGGAGGGGTTGACTCATAGGGGGTTGTGCTCATTAAGCCATTCACTTATGAAATGAAACTTTTGAAATATTTAGAAGGATTTAATCATAAGAGTTGCATTTATATACGCACAACAACCTAACCGTTATTTTTAAACGTTTGACCGCAAGACAGAAAATAAATCATACGAAGGTGCATTCACACTGGACGCGCGTCAAATTAACTGCTTATAGCCCCTGCCGCGGAACATCCGCCAAAGTTGTTCTGGAATTCATCCGTTGCCGCATGATGGAAAACATGGATGATGTTGAGCGAGTAGCTTGAGTTCATACAGAGGCGCTGGCTAGCACGTCTCCGTATCCGGCTTCAGCAGATCTTTCAGTGTTTCTCCGGGAGCGGTGTACTTCACTCTTGCGGTAAGAGCTGCACCTGAGGGCCGTTTTAAACATTACTTCTGTCTGTCTGTGGTCCGGTTTGGGTACTAACCTGAGAGGGGGAAATAAAAATAAAACTGGGGGATCTTTTTGTTATTGTCTTGATAAAAACATCATAAGCCCATGAAGCTACAACGGCACTGGAGCCTGGGGAGCGGAGCACGCTAGCTCGCTAAGCTATCCACAGGGCGTTTAGCTAGCTTAGCGGTCCATCCAGCTCTATGACTGTTCAGAGGAGGACAATCCTAACATCCAGCAGCCATATTGAATCTCCTTTCCTACCCTTTGATCTAGTCACTGAAAATGTCCCGTACCCAAAGCTGAGTCCCTAATTGGTTAAAGGCCCACTGCACAAGACGCCCGCATCTCGCCGCATCTTTATATTGAGTCAACATTAAAACTAGACGCCTCTGCCACGCCAACCGCGTTTGGAGTGAATGCACAATAAGAAAGCCACAAGTCTTTTTTATAGAATATAATTTTGATGCACATTCATTTTTTTTGTCCTTTTACCATCAGGTACAGAAAATCACAACAAAAGTGTAGAATACAATTATTATAAAGCAAAAAAATCTAATACAAGAAATGTATGTAAAAAAAAATATATACACCTCTCAAAAAATAAACTAAAACTTTTATAATAATTTTGTTAAGTTATCTGACATGTAAGCATAATCGACTAAACTTTATTGACTTAAACAAATTAACCAAAATTACAATTCTATGATTTTTTCCAATTGCTACCCTTTTTTTTTTTTAAGTGATAAAGCTGGTTGGTCACAAGAAAATCCAAGATGGCGGCCATATTTAAAAATGGCGGCAATTTTTAAACATGGCCGCCATTTATAAAGATGGCGACCAAACACTCAGCTGCTACAATAATAATGAATGTCTATTTGCTTCAGTCTCAATAATATGGGCTGTTCAAGCATAAGATGCAGCTTTTAAACTTGAGAGATACCAACAGAATACTATTATATGTTTATTATTTTAAAATCGTAAACATATTACGTGGCTAACGTGCCTTTCTTTTCTGAAAGAGAGGCTCCTAAAACGTATTCACAGCAAATTTGGTTCTTGAACCACAAAATGAATAATAGTTCATTAAACTGGCTCCACTGAAGCCAACAATCCAAAATGGCCTAGAATGATTGTAAAAATAAAGTTGTCTTTCACCTATTCCAGGTTATTTTTAGAGCATAAATCCTGCGATAAATGAGGGACAACCTTTTTTTTCTCTACCTTTGTGTCTAGCAACGTCCTCCTGATCCTTTGTTACCTCAACTCTAAAAGTTCATTTTACTGTGTAGCTTCTTTAGAAAACAAGGTGGTGCTTAGTTTTTGGGAACTTCTACTAGAGGGGAATCCAGAGCGGCGGTGGCAGAAGCAGTGTTGCAGCGCATTAATCTTTCATGGACCTGCGTGGCACAACAACCTCCCCCTCTGCCGCACAAGCAGATAATTACAACACTTATTTTAAGGATTCCAAAACAAAATACCTCCTCCAGGCGGATTATTTGCCAGCGGTGACGCAGAAAAACGATTAAAGTAGTTTTCTGGTCTGGCTGCCGTCGTCCCCCGTCATTTATCTTTATTTATCCTTCTCATTTGAAGCTCATTTGTTGTTACTTTCCACTGAATCTTCTTGGTTCTTCTCATTCTTTATTCTGCCTCCCTCTGCTGCCACAACTCATTTCACCCATTAGCATCTATGGGATTAGATTTAGTCACCTAATCTAATTTAATGATGACACCCTAAATGCACTGGGACATTTCTGTTGACCTCAGTCTATCTTGCAAACTCATTAAACAGCCTGGAACAGAAACTTTCGGGGTTTTTTTTTTTGTTTTGCCTGATCATTCATTCTGTACGTATGACCAAAGCTCTCCATGAATGTGACCTCACGAGGGAACGGAAGGAGAAGGTAATGGATTAGAGGACCAACAAAGTAATTCTGCATCAAGGTCGGCGTGTACAGTTGAGGGTGGGGGTGTACATCAGTGGTCCGTTGGTCACTTGGTACCGGAGAAAAAAAAACCTACATTATATCAGATTCTGTCATTTTGTTAGCATAAGGCATTTTAGGCATCCTGGACAAGCCCCCATTGTTACAAGCCCAAACTCAAGTCAGTGTCGAGTCGAAACAAGGTAACTAACTGAGGATGTCACAAAAAAAACGGGACGCCATAACCTATTTAAGGACAGTGGCTGAAGTTTACAAGTTTTTTTTTTTTAGCTAGACAACCTTCTTTTCTCTCTATCAGCTTCTCCTGAGAGTCAGACAAAAATGTATCAAAAATATTTACATTTATTTTCCAAAAAAAAGTTTTGCAGAACAAAAATGGGCCCTTAAAAGAGGTCAAAGTAACAAAAGTAACTGAAGCTTTAAACAGGAGGACAAAATCAATCAACTAAACATACCAACCCACAAACTTAAACTGACCTAACTAATTGGAAACACAAGGGGACATTTATAGTGGCTGATCAGACCAACTAGACACACACAAGGGGGAACTAAAAAGAACTAAGACAACTATAGAAATACAGCAACACAAAATTAACTTGTCCATCCTAAAGTAAGCTAACAGAAAAATAGTGAAACTAATAAAGTAGAATGTAACCTAAATCAATGTTTAACAGAAAAATAGTTTCTCCTCCCCCGGGCAGTGGTTCAGTCCAATTAGTGTCCTGCTGCATATAAGGCCTCTGCTGTCTGGCTTGCGTTCTTTGTTGTCAGGCCTGACTTGGCATCTCCAGCAGCAGATGGTGGCAGCAGCAGCAGCAGCAATGGGTTCCACAGCACCGGTAACTCAAAAAAACAAAAGATTAAATTAATGAAATTAAATTGAAATAAAGCTTAAAATATCTCAATAAATGTATATTTTAAACCAAACAAATGTGTGTCTTAATTGAAAGAAAATTCAGGTGTATGTGCAGGTGAGTGTATGGTGCAGGTTACTGCCCTGATGGTGTGGCAGCGTAGGCAGCCATCACACACCCCTTCTATCAGCTAATCGAGTCGTTGCAAGAAAAAAACAGAAAAACAAATGGAACAAAAACAAAAGACAAAATTACTTTTTTTTTTAATTTAAAGCTAATTTGTTTGCTTGCAACCAAGTATTCTTTTAGATCTTTGTTTAGTTTTTCTACAACTGTTTCTACATCCGTATGAGAAATTTAAAAAAATGGATGTCATCTGCAAACAAAATGGTAAATGTGGATTTACCAACACATGAAAAATCATTTATATAAATCAGAAACAACTAAGGTCCTAAAATAGATCCCTGGGGTACACCACATTTTATTATATCTCTTTCAGAGTCATAGCAATTCATTGTCACATAATTGAAAAGCCATTGATGCACAATACCATGAAAACTATATTTATATAATTTGTCCAACAATATTCCATGATGCTCGGTATCAAATGCTTTTGAAAAATCTAAAAGTACGGCTATCGTAATTTCATTTTTATTTAAAGCCATGTACATCCTGGCAGTGAGTTTATCTAGTGTCATGTAATTGGAATAGTTTTATCTAGTTTTACTTTTTGAACATTGTGTATAACAGGAATTTAAGAAGGATGCTGCTGTACAGAGGAAAACTAGCTTAGCGCTATATCTATGTCGTCATCACTTTCTGCCAATCAATGGGTGGTCACAGCGGCTCCGCCCCAACTGTTCCGTTCCACTTTTCACTGGACCTACAAAACACCAGATCGGACCGGACTGGACTTTTAAGTGAGAACGAGGCTATGTTGTCTCACATTCGACTGGTCCATCGGCTAAAAAAGGTTGGAAACCACTGATGGGACAGACTGATGCATCTTGGGAGGGTTTTTTTTTTTTTTTTTTTTTACTACTTCTCTTACCTCAATTCTAGCTCATTATTCAGCGCTAAAGGCCCCTCCGGAAATCAGCGCTCTTAAGTGGAAGTAGAGGAAGTGACAAAGTCATTATGGTCTGATTGGGCGTCTGGAAGTTAGCCGTTAGCGCGGCTTCAGTTTTAGCAGCGGCTGCAGCAGGTAACCAGCGGGAGGCTGATTTTCCGCCGTTTAGCTCGGTCTGCGCCGCCGTTTTGACGTCAGTCAGCTGCGGGGTTTCCGGATGGGCGTTTGAGAGCGGACGTCAGAACAACTGAGTTCATGAAACGGAGAGCTGGGATTCGCAATGAGGTTCACTTTTATCTGAACTCTGTCTCCTTTGACTCTCACAACCTTTACCATCAGCATGTGAAGTACATTTTCGTTATAAATCCTACTATTTCACCTTAAATTGTGTTTATTTGTGTATGAAATATCCAATAACTGATTTGGAGCCAGACTTTGGAAGTCAGATGGTACCCCGCCTTCGTAGGGTCGGTTGGCATTTCTTTTCGTAGACTCTATGCCCTCTATAGTGTGCAGTGAACATCTACACACAGGGAGCTCATCTTACAGTTGGTCTTTCCTGTACAATAAACACCATCCATAATTAATGAAATACAATAAAAACCCCTGGCAACACTTTGATTTTATTTAGAGAGCGTTCACAGCCAGACAGAGGAATTCTGCAAACGTCTAAAGCTGATTTAACCTCACGTACAAGAAGAGAAGATTTGTTTTTCATGGCGCCTTAAGGTAAATTCGGGGAGCTGTTGTGCCGAAGTGAAAGAAGGAACGTTGAAATGTTCTTTTTGTCCTTATGAGTCATGGAATTCCGGCAGATTAGTTGTTGATTGAGGGGACAGGAAGTGAGATACGGCGCTTTTTCCTGTCATCGTGAAGGCGGTTTGAAGGAGGGAAACCCCGTTTGACGGCAGTTCGATTGAAGAGGGAGCAGCTGTTTCGGCGGTACAACAGAGGCGGAAGATGGAAAGAGAAGGACGGCCTGACATGACGAGACTCCGACTGAACATTATGTGTCCTCTGGGTCCGGCAAGCCGCCGCCGTGCCCATCGTTCTCCCCCCTCCCACCGTCTGTCCAACTTTCAATCTGTCTTGTTCCCTGTCTGGTCATTTGTGTCCCGTGGTATCTCCTGTTAACCGTCATTATTTTTTTCTCTCTTCCAGTCCGTGACAACTTGTTCTGTCCTTCTTGCCTTTTTCTTTTTTTCCTTCAAAAATAAAACCCCTACCTTTATTTTTTGACCTTGTCCCGGTTCTGTTCTCCTCCTCTGTGTTCCCCAATCCCATCATGACTTATGGAGTCGGCCCCCTCCTCCTCAAATCTTTCACGTCACCTGCCAACGCTTCCCCCCAGGCATCAGCGTGCCTCCCTGTGCTTCAGTGTGGTCTGCAAGCGGAAACGCGCCACACTGATGCAGGAACGCCATTGGTTGAGCCTGAAATCCACCGTCTGCTAGCATGGAGTAAAAGTCTTTGCGGGAAGGTCTGTGACCTCGGTGTTACCAGAGTATTGAAGTGATAAGTAATCAGTTTGTCAATAGATGCTCAAATACCCACTGAAAATGGAGGTTTTAACACATTCTTGTAGTATTTTTCTGATGATGGAAGACATAAAGAAAATTGGATTGTATTTCTCGAAGTATTTATTTATGATTTATTTTGGCGAAAAAAAATACAGTCCGAAAACGCCTAGCGCAGTAGGACTGTATTTTTAGTTAACCTGTTTCTAGCATATTATGAGTTAGCATAGTAACAGTCATTTTAGTGCTATCAGTCTTCTTTTTAAGTGTTACAAACGTAAAGGTCGTCACAAGTACTGTCAGATGTTTTTTGTGTTACTAAGTTGGGAGTTAGCATAGTCGCAGTAACGCTAGCTTTAGCGTTATCAGTCTGGTTTTTTTCACATGCTGCAAGCAAGGCTGCAAGGTACAGATATTGTGACTACACTAACAAGGCTAACTGTGTTGGACTTTTTTTTTTTTTTTTTTTTACATTTTTTTTTACTAACAAAGTTGGGAGTTATTGTTAAAACATTTGTTTATTATAGCCGTATTTTTAAGTTTTTAAAGCTTCAAACAAGGCTGGGTGTTATTGTAAATATGCTAATGTGGCTAACATGTAGCAATGTAGGACTGTGTTTTTGTTCATGTGATGGACAACATGACGAGTCAGCAGTCATTGTAGGACTTCTTTTAATGATACCAGTTTGTTTTTGAGTGGAAGTTTCAGGTGTTGTGAATACACTAACAAGGCAAACGTGTGTCAGACTATGTTTTTTTTTTTTTTTTTTTGTTTCTTACAAGATTGGGAGTTGATGTAGTCAAAGACCTTTTGTTGTAACGGTATCAGTCTGATTATATGTCTGTTATAGTAAATATGCTAATGTGGCCAACGTTCAGCAATGTTGGACTTTATAAAAATTGTAAGTTTCCTAACAAAGTGGAGAATTGGTGTAGTCATATTGTAAATATGCTAACGTGGCTAACGTGTAGCCGTGTAAATGTGTTTTTTTTACACATCACTAACAAGGTTGGGAGTTAGCGTAGTCACAGTGATTCTGGTTTTGGTGGTAACAGTTTACTTTTTCACATGCTGCCATCAAGGTTGGTAGTTGCAGGTATTGTGAATATGCTATCACGGCTAACATGTAGCGGTGTCAGACTATGTGTGTTTTTTTGTTTTTTTTTTACATGTTACTAAAAAGGTTGAAGGTTAGCGTTGTCACAGTCATTTTAGTGCTGTTGCAAACAAGGTCTTACTGCATTACAAACAAGGTTGGGTGTTTTGTAAATATGCTAACGGAGCTAACGTTAGCATATTTGTGACAAAACAGTTAACAAAGTTGGGAATTAGAGCGCTCACAGTAATGCTTGTTTTAGCTGTATCAGTCTGTTTTTTTTCCCATGTTGCAAACAAGGTTGGGAGTTGCAGCTATAGTAAGTATGCTAACACGGCTAACATGTAGCGGTGTCAGACTGTGTGTATTTTTTTTGTATGTTACTAACAAGGTTGTGAGTTAGTGTAGTCACAGTCATTTTAGCGCTATTGCAAACGAGGTTTTAAGGTATTGCAAACAATGTTGCGTGTCTTGTAAATACGCCAAAGTTGCTAACGTGTAGCATATTGTACTGTGTTTTTTATGTTACTAACAAAGTTAGAAGTTACTTTTGTTACAGTAATGTTTACTTTAGTGGTTTACTTTAGTGTTTTGTTACATGTTGCAAACAAGGTTGGCAGTTTATTGAGAACATGCTAACGAGGCTAACACACTAGCTACTGTGAACGCAGTTTACAGCATCTGACTGATGTACAATCTTATGTGATGCTTCAATGTTTTTGTCTAATGTGCCTCATAGTTCGATGTGCCTTATATATGATAGTATAAAAATGGTCCATTATCCTTAAATACTGTATTACATAGGAAATACATTTAGGAAATATAGCTTTTTTTTGGAAAAGATTTATGAAACTGGCAACGATTAACATATAAACTTAGAGCTAATGATCAGTTTGTAATTATCCGGCCTTGATCTGTGTTTCTGAACCAGGAGATCTACGGGGGTGCAGCAGAGGCTGCAGAAACGGTGCCGGGGATGAGCCGGCTCACGTGGGACTAGCTCAGCAGAGGTTAATGGAGGGGGGAAACTCCTTGTCACAGCTCCATTGTCTGAGGCGACTGGGACCTGCTTACCTGCAGGCACCACCTGAAAATTGCTTTCTGATAAAAATAGTGCTCAAGCGCGGACCTGGCCCACTTTATTAGCTGTGCGCTGTGGACGAGCCTCCGGGGTGGAGGGACAGCAGCGGGGAGGCAGGGGGAGGACCGGATCGGGGCTCAGCGTGGTTATGCTGTCTGAGACACGTGCGCGGTGGAAAAAAATAAAACTCGTTCACTCCCCCCGTGCGATTTCGCCACCCTCCAATTCCCCTCAAACACACATGTGCAGCCAGGTATAAACAATCTGACAGAGGCAGGAAGACGTAATTGGGCCGGACTCCCATACCGACGACCAGCTTTGGCTAAACTTTCTGCTGTTAACAGGGGAAAGTTGGGCAAAGTAAAACTTCACTGGAATGACTTTGTGGGTTTAAAGCCCTACTTTCAAGAACAAGAAGCTGAGAATCGGTTAAAAAGATAGAAGATACACATAAAAGAAGAAGAAAAGGTGCCACGACGATGTAAATGTCTTTAAATCTTAATCTGGAATCACAATATAAATTGTATTTGTAGTCATTTAGATTTGGTCAATAAGACAAACTACAGTTGTTAGACAATAAAATGTTGATGGTTGGAGATTAAAGCCTTTGTCAAAACTGCCCTCACAGGTAGATACGACTGTAGCGGCTGGATATAGTTGGTTAAGTGCACAACTGGCACATGGGGGTTAAATTCCCAGATGGATCCACTGTGAAACTACTGCCTGACTTGGTAGCCATAAGGTGGCCTGAATCTGGGTCTCCCTGCACCAGCCCTGATACAGGATTGTGTCAGGAAGACATAAAAATCTATTCCAAAGCAAAATGTGTGGCTGAGTCAAAGGTGAACAAGAACTGCTAGATAGGGCCGTCTGTGGGTGAAAAGGAGGTGCACAGTTAACCGCATGAAATATCAAAATCGTACTGCATGCTGCAGGCGACGGTGAGTACACTTGTACAACATGTAAGGGCAAAGTAAGCGAGACACCAACTCGTTCTCGTCCCCAAGTCGTCACACACTGATGTTGGGTTGAGGACCCTCCGCGTCACCTTTTGACATTTTGGGTGTACCCAACTCGTTTTATGACGTGCTGGCTGTTTGTAAAATGAAGAGTCTGCAACCCTCGGGATGCGGTACCAGACACGGACTGGTCCTCAGGATGGGTCCGGTACCAACACCCTAACCCTAATCGGTTAGGTACCCTGTTAGGATAACTAACCGATTAGGGTTAGGCTGCTGGTACTAGTTAGATACCCTAACCCAGTACCAGATGCAAACTGGGCCCGGACATAAACTGGTACCGGGTTAGGGTACCTGTACTGAGTTAAGATACCTGTACCAGGATAGGGTACCGGTACTGGGTTAGGGTACCGGTACTGGGTTAGGGTACCGGTACCTGTACTGGTGCGCTCCACGTTCCGGTAATGGACCGGTTCCGGTTTGCAGCCTGAAAGTTGGGACCTGTGATTTAATAGGAACAGCTGGCACAAAACGTCAATTTGTGACACAGAGGGGTCCCTAACCATCCGATGGCCTAACTATATGACGGGTTGGGAGTGAGAATGTGAGGAGCCTGTCTGTGCTGCTGTAGTAATATGTGGCACAATACAACTTCCATTAGTCTTGATGAGCACTTCACAAAACTCTTATCACACAAACAATGGTACGTTCCATTGGGGTGGCTCAAGGGAATTCCCAGATACACCAGTGCAGTCTCTCCTCTCTACGACCCTCCATGTGCCCGGACAACTCAAGAATCCTCAGTACTGGTACTGGTACTTAGGGGAGTGAGGGGCTGTAAGCTAGAGTGTAAACATATGAATGATGGATTTTTGTTTTTGTGTTTGTTCCGTCTATTTATTGTTTTCCAGAAGTGTTGTCATGTCTGGATAAGTCCACACCAGACCTGAACTCTGCAGAAACGAGTTGGTCACATGACCGCAGGGCTCATCCATCTTTTCCCAGCAGCACAGTGGTCTGTCTGTTTGCCAGTTCATCCACGGCTCTAAATTCCATGCCGTTCAGGCTTCTCTCCGTGTCTCCGCCTGTTTTCTGCTCGTGTTCTCCTCTGGGAACTCCTCTGGAGATGGATGGAGGTACCAGTGATTAAAGAGGGGATGCCTCTTCTCACATGATCAACCACAGAGGTAGAGAAAGAGAAAAAAAAAAGGGAGCCGCTGTGCTGTGAAGGAAATTGGATATAGGACATCAGAGGATGAAGACAGGTCTTAGCGTCCGCCGCGGCTTTATCGTGAGCCAGCACAAAGGCCTTTCTGCCCCCTGACAGGTGAAGGGAGGACGCAGGCTCCAGAGGCGGGTTCATCCACTACGAAAATTTATGGGATGCCAAGGATAACCGCGTTTAAAAGCTTCAGGAACAGAAGGTTTTCTCTGTAAATCTCATCCGGCAAGTGGACTTTTCTTTACAAGTTCCATGCAGTGTTCCTGCCCGGAGTCACAAAACCAGTTAATTGGGATGGATGGTCTTTGGTGATAAAGTGAGTTACCGCATCCATCATTTCACGGCGTTCCGTAGCAGAGGAGGTGTGAGGGGAGGTGAGGAAGTGAGGAGGGGGGGGTGACCTCTTCAAGTTATTCAGTTCACTTGGTATTCCTGCAGAGCAGCGTTGAGGAGTAGGTCGCACAACACGAGAACGCAGGAAGTATCCAGCAAAAGAAAAAATAACCCAAATTCAAGGCATGGCTCGGTGCTTCGTAACCCATGAACAACTGACCTTATGGATAGATTGTACCACCAAAAAAAAAACAAAACACCAACCTGTACAGGGCACACTAGTGGTCCACACTAAATATCAAGGGTATTGAGCGCTTGGTGAGACCATCAATTGAAAATAGGCTTCCATATTTTTCTCTACGACCATCTTGCGAGCAACAGGTCGTAAAGAACTCAAGGGTATTATCCGTTATAAGTGTCTGTACTGACCAGAATAACTCATTTTTGGTGACTAATGCTAAAGACTAGGGCATGGGTGCCCAAAATGTGGGCTAAGGGCCAAATTTTGCCCTCCAAAGGTTATCTTTTGGCCTGCCAAGTCAAGGCTGCGGAAGTTTAGTCAAAACCCATTGATTCTCTATGGTGTTCCAGAACATTAAGGCTGTAATATACTTTCGCCCTCCAGATGGCGCTGTTAGCACTTTCTTTGCCAGCAGATAAAGTTTGACCTCCACGTCTCTCATTCGGATCTCAGTCTGCTGTTTTCATTGGAAGAAAGTTTGTTTTAGATTGATCTTGTTTTTCAATTAAAAATGGCCAGTGAGGCCTCGCTGTTAAAGACAAATATTATTAACTTTTTATTCTTACCAATGTTACTTTATAGAATACAGAATCAAAATAAATAAATTAAACCGTATTATTTATTTTCTCCTTTTTATTTCATGAGATACAAACAAAATATCTGTTTTGCCCGTGGACCGGGATCTAGGGCTGCTACAATTAGTCGACTAGTCGAAGACTAATTGACTATTACAATAATTGACGATTAATTTATTCGTCGATAAGTCGATACTTTATATTATATGGAGTCAGAGTGTAGTAAAGTAAAAAGTTATAATGACATTCTGCTAGCTTTTGGGACAATTTTGGCATTTATTAAGGTTTTATAGTCTATTTTGGAGGTTAGCTAATATTTCAGCTACATGCTAACTGTTTTGGCTAATTTAAGATTTTTTTTGGGCTAATTCGGAGTTTAGCTAATATTTCAGCTGCATGCTAGATATTTTGGCTAATTAAGGCTATTTTGTTTGTTTTATAGGTTATTTTTGAGCTTAACTAATATTTCAGTTTCATGCTGTTTTGGCTAATTTAGGATTTTTTTTTTTTTTTATTTTTAGGCTAATTTGGAGTTTAGTTAATATTTTAGGTGCATGCTAGATATTTTGGCTAATTTAGGATTTCTTTTGTTGTTGTTTTTTTGGCTAATTTGGAGTTTAGCTAATATTTAAGTTCCCTTCACCACTTAGGCTCTTTTTTTTTTCTTTTTTTAACTAATATTTTAGCTGGCCATCAGCTCCAGTGTTTTTAGCTATCAATGTCAGCATCTTCAGCTATCGTCACTCATATCTTCCGCAGCCAAATAAGCTTACAGCATTCACACTAATATTGTCGCAGATAATGATAGTGTGATTATATCTAGTTTTTAGTTAGTTTAAAGCTAATGATGGTTAAGATGTATGCTTTAAATCCACTTTGTGCATGAGATTAGTTTACTAATCAGAAGAAATAATTAGTTGAGTATTAAAACATTCGTTTTTGATCCCATTTAGATTTTGGCCCTTTGAGCAAAAAAGTTTGGGCCCTCCTGATCTAGAGTGTGGCGTAAGTACAACTGCATAACCGATAAGTCATGAGCGCGTGCAACCTTCATGAGCCTTGCAAATACTTTACAATCACACACTTCCACATTGGTATGTTGCATTTTCAAAGGACCAACAAGACAGACCTCTGCTCCCCTCCCTATAGTTTTTGGACATCCCAAAAACCCTAAGGACCCTAAGGCTCAACCCTTTAGTGATTCATCCTCATTGTCCTCAGCTTTGAACCTAAGGAGTCCCAAAGACTAGTTAGAAAATTCAAGGTGACCTTGCTTATCAACCAGTAGACCCAAGACTGTGGAACGCTCTGCTCTTATCGCTTCGCCGGACTGACAACGTTGACTCTTTAAGAAACAGCTGAAGACGCTGTTTTTTTAAAGCGTTTAGTTAATTGTTCTGTTCCATGTTCTACTTATTGTTTTAATCTGTTTTACTTTCATTCACTGTTTTATTCCGTAAAGCACTTTGTGATTTTATCTGTGAAAGGTGCTATATAAATAAAGTTTACTTACTTACTTACATACATGTGATTCTATTTTTTATTTTTTTACCAAACAGCCGTTTGTTGGTGATTATCAGTCTTTCGAGCATTGACTTTCAATCTTTTCTTTAAAACTTCCCTCCCCCCCTCCCCCCACAAGTAGTTTGGATATATAGTGTTCTGCTGTCATTCTAGATCCATAAACATATTTACTGAGAAATACTGAAGTTAGTACGTTTCTGCTGATTTCCCAAACTGAAATAACCGAAATAATATTTCACCTGATCTGAGTCCAGAACTGCACAGATTTGTCTATCTTAATTGTCCTAATCATTGACTGTCCTTCCTGAGACTAGAAGAATTGATGGTTTGCTCATAGCAAAGTCTCAGAAAATGGAAGCTAACGGCTCCCTGGTTAACACTCAGTTTTATGGTGTTGGACTGGACCATGTAGATGCAGAGAACTTCCAGGTGTGTGACAACAGATGGCACTTTAACTTCAGTAATTGTGCTTTTTGGCTGTACTGAGATGCTCATGCAGATTTTTTTGTAGTGAGAGTACACACACACTGTAATTAAGGGTGGTTGTAGAGCAAAGGAAGAGTAGTCGACTTCAGGTCAGAATGCAGTTTTGGTCCCTGGCTTACCTGCCCATGTGTCGAAGTGTCCTTGAGCAAGACATCGCTCTTGGTCGTTACAGGTTGGCGCCAATGCAAAACAGCGGAGCCACCGTCGGTGTGTGAAAGTGTGTGTGAAATGGACTCTAAAGCGCTTTGGGTCCTAAGGCTTTCTTAAAGCAAGATAGAAAGTGGACTTCCAACAAGCTCACTCCTGATTGGTGGCAATGGTTGCCAACGAACCATTGACTCCGACCAACTCTAACTAATCCAATTTCTGGTTCCAATATGGCGAAAAGTTGCAACTCATCTTTGTCTTCTAAGGTCACTGTAACCCTTATGCTATCCTAGGTATGTTGACGTTGAGAGTGGGGTCATCTGGACCCTACAAGACCGTGCCCTGAACTTCTTTTCAATGACCTTTGATTTTCACTAGTGTCCATGTCAGACATGAAATCCTGTCCACCTTCATCCACATTTGTTATGAGAGGGATCCCATGTTAATGTTAGACTCTGGTCATCTGGACCCCATTAGATAGCACACCTCCACTTTTGATAGTCTGAATTAAGGTTGGTATGGGTGACCCTGAGCTCCAGGGTCAGATGTTCTTGTGTTTTTTTAAGTTTGTCTCAGTCACAGTCACAGTGGATCTTCCTGGTTCTGATGGGAAAACTTTCTTACTCGTGGGCTACCAAGGGTTCTTATATTTGACAGGAGGGCCGGGACCAGGGGTAGATTTGTGGCGATTCAGAATTAACACGAGACATGGACAAAAACAGGCCTTAATCTTGATATAAAAATAACTTTAGTACAGTTTTTAGCATTGTGGCTTTTACTGTGTTGTTTGTTGTCCATGTGCTATGCTAGAGAACTGCTTTTAACTAAATTGCCCTTGGACTAATAAAGTTGTTCTCTCTATCTATTTACTGTAGTCATTGTACTCATATTAGTACTATTTTGGGGTTGATGTCCATGAAAAAACTCAGACTCAGGGAAATGGTGTGTTCACGTGGTGTTGGAAAAATGACCGTCCGACTTGGAAATCACACATGAATATTGGAGAAACAACATGTGGCCCTCGGCCGTAATTTGCCCACCCCTGTGCTGGACTTTTCTTGCATTTTGAGCAGGTTTCTTTGGGGTTCCTCAGGGATTAGTTGTGGGCCCATAGTTGTTTTCTATTTTTTGCTGCCAAAGGTAAACTTTCATCTGTATGCTGACGACTGTTGATTGGAGCCAGAAGGGAGTCATTTTTTTACAGGTGGCATCACACTCACTCGCTCCAGTTTTCTTATACAGTCAGTGGGTACAAGCTCCCCTAATTTAAGGATTAACTTCTGAGCTGCAAGAATCTGAGAATGGAAACATTTCAGGGGAACATCTGCCATAATCTGCCTGTATTTGAAAGATTGTGGAAAAAAAAGAAGCAAATGAGCAGCAAAGATCAGTCGGAGCTCCGGTTCTTCCAAACTTATCTGCTGTTCTGCACTAATGCTGCACCTGACAGGTGGCAAAGTGGCAATTAGTCAATCGGTCAATAACGTCTTTCCACGGAACGACCTGAAACGTTCACGCCTCCAGCTCCTTCGCTCTGACCTTCCTCACCCGCCCATCAAATCCGGATTCTCTCTTTCCGCGAGTCAGCACTTTTCTCCCCCCACCCACCCCCCGTCTTCGACTACCCCTCGCCCCTGCCTGCCTTGTCATGCAGATGCTTTCCCCCTCGTGGCGAGGCGGCGCAGCAGACGCACGTGGCCTTGAGGAGGATGGAGTAAAACGCGAAGGCCGTAGGAGAGCGGGGAGCGCAGAGATAAAGAGAGGATCACCGAAAACTGACAGGAAGACAAAAGACTAATAGAGAGGGAGGGATGAAAAGAGGAGGTAAGGAAGGTTATCTCTGACTCTGTTTGGAAAATCCCCAAACGCACAGCGAGGGTCTGACCGTCAAGGTGAGAGGCAGAGGACACCCCACCCCACCCCCACCCCCCCGGCTGTTCCCTCAACTCCTACAAATGTGTGCGCTTGTTGTTCTCTCCAGTGTGTGTGTTCGCTTTTCAACTCACACTTTGCATCTTCTGTCCAGTCAGATGAACATGTGTGGCGTGTGTCTGTGGTGGGTGCATCGTATGTTTGGTAGATGTGTTTGTTTAGTGTGTGTTTGGTGTGTAGATGTGTGTTTTTTCTTTGTGTTGGGTGTGTAAATGGCACATGTGTGTGTTTACATATATGTGTAGAATGTAATAGAATAGAATAGAATAGAATAAAATAGAATAGAATTGGATAGAATAGGATAAGTAGAATAGAATTGTATAGAATAGAATTGGATAGAATAGAATAGAATAGAATTGGATAGAATAGAATTGGATAAAATAGAATACAATTGAATAGAATTGGATTGAATAGAATTGGATAGAATAAAATTGGATAGAATAAAATAGAATAGAATTTGATAGAATAGAATTTGATAGAATAGAATAGGATAAAATAGAATAGAATTGGATAGAATAGAATTGGATAGAATACAATTACATAGAATAGAATTGGATAGAATAGAATTGGATAGAATAGAATATTTTGTTAGGGACTCAAGGTCAAAACAACAAGACCATAATTTAAAAAAAGAAATTTATACATAAAAAGTGCAGTAATTGTTCATATAAAAAACACTAAAACCAGTGGACATAAGAATCAAAGTAAAAACCTGCATCAAAAACTAAAAGGGTTGAAAATGCGTCCATACCAGAACCTCCAGATTGGAGACTGATATAAGTTTGCATTTCTTCTGTAGAAGTTTGTGTTTTGTGGATAGACGTGTGTGTAAATGAGTGTTTAAGCATGTAAATGTATATTTGGTGTGTAGACGTGATTGTTTGGTGTGTAAATGTGTATGTTTGGGGTAAAAATGTGTTTGTGTGCTGTGTCTATGTGTGTGTTGGGTTTGTACATGGTAGATGTGAGTGGTATGTAGATATGTGTGTTTGGCATGTAGACGGTCCGATCACGTGATCAGAAATCAGGCCTGATAACGTGGTTGAAGACTCGATCGGAATCGGGCTCCGTTGTCCGATCAGGATCAGATATTTCTTTATTCTTATTATGATCAGCGCTTTATATTTCAATCTTATTATTCTGGACAAATCCTCCACTAGAAATCTGCATGTCAGGAACTGATCACTAAATGTTATTCCCGGAAAACGCAGCAGAAAACAGCGACAGTTCAAGCAGAGGACTGATGTAAATAGTTCAATCAAGCTAGCTAGCCGATCATGGTTTCAGACTTCTGGGATCAATAACTCTTTTGAAAACGCTTTAAACTGACAGCTAGTGTCTCTAAACAACAACCTCTAAAGACATTTCAACAGAAAAAGACAGAGTTTAGACAGATGGCTAAACAGCAGCTGCTAACTGCTACATGCTAGCACCGGGTCCTCAGGATTTAAGGACCCTAAGGAAAGCTGTCCTTTGATATGCCTGTCTTATTTATCAGAAAGAGAAATAAAAGTTAAGAAAATGAACTACTCTGATAATAAAACCGAAAGTGTGATGTCTTAAGAAAGTAAAATGAAGCACGTAATCTTAAAAAACAAACAAAAATAATAATAAATGAAAATTAATTATGATATCAGCTAGTCAAGAACACTCATCATCAAATTCATGCTAAAACAATCATAATTTATTTTTAATAATTTTAAATGAGGACATGACTAATTATCACTTATATAACAAGAAAATATGATTATTTTCCTAGATCATATTTGCTCTATTTTTACTTGTTTATTAAAGCTACTTCACTGAAGTGTTCTATTTAAGTTTTTAATGATAAAAGAAGGTTAATAAAATATAAATAAAGGACAACACAAATCTGTTTATTCAATTTGTTCATGTTTTAAATATGTTACAAAAGTATCGGATCGGGACTCGATATCGGCAAATCCACAAAATCCAATGACTCGGTGTTACGGCCCCTGGCCTGCTAGGCTTGTGTGTGTCAGTATATGTATGTATGTATGTCTGTTTGTGTAGTGTTTTTACAGCTTCCTTGAAAGGCCTGCAGTGTTTGCTGTTGGCTCGCCCCCCCCGTCAAGGAAACCATCTCTCCTCCCTCCATCCACCTTCACCAATTACCAGGCCGGGACGGGAGGATATAAAAGAAGTGGCCCAACCTGGATGAGGTGGCGGCTGAAATTCCAGAGGGAATCTGTTTCCTCAGCCTGCCCCTGTTGTCGGCCTCAGCTCTAATAAGCCTGCTTTTGCCTGGTGTTGTCCTTCTTGTAAATTTAGTTTTTGGACTTTGGTTTTCCCTGAGAATGTGATTTGCTTTGTGGTTTTGTATTTATGTTAATGCCTATATTGGATGCTAAAAAGCCTGAGATTTTAAGTTGAACTTCTTCTCCCCTCCTTATTGACTACTTGTGTTGGGTTTAGTTTAAGTTTTTGTAATAAACGGCCCAGCTGCCAATCTTATTTGATCCCTCCCGGTTTCTTTTTTTTCTATATGTTACACCTTTTCCCCTTTGGGACGTAACATAAGTGGGGGCTCGTCCGGGATCTTTGAAGGGATTATTGTATTGTGTAGCTGTGGTTTCTGGTTCTGACAGGCATAGTGCTGACGTGGCACTCTGGAGGTTTGCTTGTGCTCCTACGCGCACACTGTAAAAGGGTAAAACCATGGCGACTGGCTTTAGTCTGGAGGGTTTTGTTGCCCATCCTTCACTAAAATTGTTAAAACTGTGCCGGAAAAGCGATATGGTGGAGATTGCAAAACATTTTGAGGTCAATTATGTGAACCCGATTGGGAAACAGGAACTGTTTGACTTGTTGGTGAGTACGTTGGAGGAAAAGGGCGTGTTCAGGCTACCGGCCCAGACTGTGCCTCTGAAGTCCGCGACGGTGCCTCGGACAGAGGTGACCCGAGCGCGACAGCGGCGCCCCGACAGCGGGTGACCGCGGGCACGCGGAAACGCTTCCCGTGCCAGGCACACCTCAACGAGACATGACAGGGAAGACTGGGCGGGACAGGTCCCCCTCAGCCTCCCCGCTATGAGCCGTTTTTTTTCCCGGCAGCGATGGGTCGCGGGATGAAGCTCGGCTGAAAGTGCGTCTTGCCCGGCTGCAGATGGAAGCTCAGGAAGAGCTCAGGAACGGCAGATGCGTCTCGAGATAAAACGTCTTGAAATCCAAGCCGAACAAGCGGTGCGGATCAGACAGCTGGAGTTGGAGGCCCAAGCCGTTCTTCCGGTATCCCCTGCTGCTGACGCCCAACGGCTCAGCGCAGCCCCTCGGGATTCCCGGCTGACGTCACTGCCTCTTTCCCCACTTTTACTCACCGGCCCGATTGATGTAAGTAAATTCATTTCAGTAGTTCCCACATTCCGAGAGTCGGAAGTGGACTCGTAAATTTCTCCTCGTTTGAACGTATCGCTGGCACTTTTTTGAAGTGGCCCGAGAGGTTTGGCCTTGTTGTTGCATTGTAAAAATGTAACGGTTAAATGCGCAGTGAGGTCGTAGCATCGCTCCCTCTCGCTGAAAGTTTGGATTATGATAAAGTTAAAGCGGCTGTTTTACAGGCATACGAACTGGTGCCTGAAGCCTACCGGCAGAGGTTCCGACAGCAGAGAAAGGGTCCGACCCAAACTCATGTGGAGTTTGCGCGGGAAAAGAGTGTTCTTTTTGACAAGTGGTGTGCATCTTCTAAAGTTGATGATTTTGTTTCACTTCGTGAATTAATATTGTTGGAAGAGTTTAAAAGAAGTTTGCCAGAACGTCTTGTGGTGTATCTGAATGAACAAAAAGTGAATACTGTGACGTCAGCAGCGCTGCTGATGAATATATGTTAACTCATAAAACCTCCTTCCCTGTTCAATGACCACCTGAGAGTTGCAGCTTTACCTCAGCAACCCGCAACAAGCCAAGAGAAACACGTGAATGTTTTTACTGTCACAAAGCTGGACATGTCATCGCTGACTGTAGTCTTCTAAAAAGCCAACCCGAACCTGCACAACAGAGCCCATTGAGTCCTAAAGGGATTGGTGTGATTCTCAAAACGGGTAAAAATAAGAACCCAGATCCCTGTTTTAAACCTTTCCTCTTTGAAGGTCTCGTCTCGCTGACCGGCGAGCGCGCGGACGAGCGCTCTGTGCGCATTCTGAGGGACACTGGAGGGGCCCAGACGGTAATTCTGGCTAATACTCTAAACTTTTCTGAGTGTTCATCTTCTGGTTACAGCACTGTACTGCGTGGGATTGGGATGGAGAGCACGCCCCTCCCTGTGCATCGCGTGCACCTGAGGTCCAACTTGGTGTCTGGCGTGTTCCCCATGGCAGTCTGTCCATGGCTGCCCGTAAAAGGCGTAGCCGTGCTGCTGGGGAATGATGTGGCTGGCGGTAAAGCACCACATCGTGGAATGGTACACAAACCCACCTTAGCGCAACATAAAAACAATAATCCGCCCCGTGCCTTCGGACGCAAGGTGCACCCTGCCTGCGCCTTTACGCACGGGCAGACCCGGAATTACGCAGATGTTTATTTGACTGGCAGTACTGATTATGTGATGAAGTCACGCACTGACGTTGACGGACCTTCGCCGTCGCAGGTGAAGATGGCGAAGGAGCCCTCATGTGATTTGGAACGCCCCGGGCTGTCCGCGCTCTCCGGACGCGCACATTTAAGCGCTGCGCAAAGACCCGGCCAGTCTTTACGCACACGTTTATCCCGTGGTTCCTCTGTACGTGGCTCCGCGCCTGAGTCACTCGAGATCAGTTCAACTGATTTAGAATTTATTCAAACCCCGCGAGGTCCCAGTCTGGCCCTAAAGGAAAGGTTCCCGATACCTCCGGAGGTAAAACGGAAAAGAGCGCGCGTTTTTGGTCTTCAGCTTTGTAAAAGTCATTGTTGCGCAAATGCCCTTGTAACAGAGAAGGTTAGGTGATGCCTTGTCCCGCTCCGTATGATGTAAAAATAACGAGTAAAATACACACACACCCTAATTCCTTTTCAGGTGGTTTTGCGTGCATACCCGAATTTCTTTGGGTTTGCAGCTTAAGGGGAGGGGTGTTACGGCCCCTGGCCTGCTAGGCTTGTGTGTGTCAGTATATGTATGTATGTATGTCTGTTTGTGTAGTGTTTTTACAGCTTCCTTGAAAGGCCTGCAGTGTTTGCTGTTGGCTCCGCCCCCCCCGTCAAGGAAACCATCTCTCCTCCCTCCATCCACCTTCACCAATTACCAGGCCGGGACGGGAGGATATAAAAGAAGTGGCCCAACCTGGATGAGGTGGCGGCTGAAATTCCAGAGGGAATCTGTTTCCTCAGCCTGCCCCTGTTGTCGGCCTCAGCTCTAATAAGCCTGCTTTTGCCTGGTTGTCCTTCTTGTAATTTAGTTTTTGGACTTTGGTTTTCCCTGAGAATGTGATTTGCTTTGTGGTTTTGTATTTATGTTAATGCCTATATTGGATGCTAAAAAGCCTGAGATTTTAAGTTGAACTTCTTCTCCCCTCCTTATTGACTACTTGTGTTGGGTTTAGTTTAAGTTTTTGTAATAAACGGCCCAGCTGCCAATCTTATTTGATCCCTCCCGGTTTCTTTTTTTTCTATATGTTACACCTTTTCCCCTTTGGGACGTAACACTCGGAATCGAAAAAAACCTGATCGGGACATCCCTAGTAATTGGTGTGTACCATGTACACTGTACATGGTATGTGTGTGTTTTTTTTTGCTTTTTTTTATAGTATACAGGTTTTTTAGTATGATGTGTTCATAGTGTTTAAATGGGTATTTGGTGTGCAGTCTGTTTTTTTTATGTAAATATGTGTATTTTGCGTATAGATGTATGTGTTCCCTGTGTAGATGAGTGTGTTGATGTCTTTATTCATTGTGTGATTGTGTTTTGATGTGTGTCTTTAGCGTAGAGGTTAGTTTTAGTGTGTAGATCTTTGTTTTTTGTGTGTAGATGTAGAAGTTTGATGTGTAGATTTATGTGTTGGGTGTGTAGATGTGTTTTTCGGGTGTGTAAGTGTGTATTTTTATCATGTAGATGTATAATTGGAGTGTAGATGTGTGCATGATGTGTATATGTGAGCTTTAGGTGTGAATGTGTGTGTTTAAAGCGTAGATGTGTGTGTTGGGAGGTTGTGCGAGTCCATCAGACGCTCCTTCACGGCGTCCCTGTAAATGCCAGAATCTTGGCACCGACTGGAACCCCTCTCTGCCTGATGACCGGGAAAAAAAATCATCTTCTCTGTTAGTCAGCAACTTTAAGACACGAGTGAGGGATGATGGTGGGAGGAGCCAGAGGAAACGCACGTTTATATGGATATTTCATTGGAAGTGGTGGGGCCGGTTTGAACGTAGCACGAGATATCCGACCTTTAACCCCTGAAATATTATAAAAATATCAGCTGATTTTGTGACTCCCTCTGCTGTTGATTAGGAAAGCTTTACACTCGTTTTTCTTCAAAGGTTTCCTCTTAATGGTTTCGTTGGGTTAATCGGATAACAACCAGCTTATCAGGTAAACAAACTTGAACGGTCTCCTTCTGGTCAAAAACAAATCCATTCCAGTCAGGTTCAGCGCTAACAGTGAAGCACAGAGAGAGAAAGCAGCTATTAATTCATGATGAAACCAATATTTGTTTTTACGACCCAGCTGTTCCCTTTAACTTTTGTCCCTGCAGGATATTTTTTATGACACGTTGTGTTTTATTGGATTGTGCGGAAGAGACAACGGAGGGGCGATAACCAAAACTGGAGATGTGAGCTGACAGACTCGAATGGGGGGGGGTTGAAGTGGCCCGATGACCCGGCGTGACGGATCTCATATCCGTGAGGCTCAGAGCGGTTTACCAGAACCTTCTTTTCTCTCTTTTTACTTTCATATTCAAATCGGGGGGGCACCTTCACACTATTTTGTGCACATCTTGTTTTTTTTTAAGCTGTTTTAACTCTTTAACAAAATAAAAGCCCACACCCCAATAGACCCATTTATAAAAAATGCTTATAATTATTTTTCTGGAAAAAAATTACATAACAATAAAAACTCTTTTTGAAACAACTGAATTAAAAAAAAAATAACTTTGGCCCCTTGTGGTTTGTATAAAAAACTTTTTAAAAATAAATAAATTTAATTAAATTTAGTCAAAATATTTGTAGTGATTTGTTATGAAGCAACGACTTAGAAAACCTGTATGTGACCTGCAGGTAAAATCAAGGTCTATGTGAACCCATAGAGCAAAAAGATTCATAATCATAATTATCTATGGGCATGCTGCAGGTGACAAGTTGTTGTGAACACCTAAATAATTCACTGGTGTTTCATACTAGTTTTTATAATTTTTTAACCCTCCCAAATCCTGTGAACCGCTCAAGAAACTCGTTACCTACGACGTAAATGTGCACTCCCTTCCTGCAGCCTGACTGTTAGAATTGAGGTCGTTGTGTAATCAGAGTAAAGTTTGTGCGCCGTACATGGTGCAGGCGTCCTACCACGACTTATCACTTATCATGTGCACAATCAGTAACGGGCCAGTTTTCTCACTTTTCTAACGACTACACCAGAGGTGCCCAAATCCAGGCCTCAAGGCCGGTGTTCTACATGTCTTCCAACCAACCTGCTGTCGGAGCTCCTTATTGGCCAAACACACCTGATTCAGGTAATCAGCAGCAAATAAGGCAGGATTTTTGGAAAACCTGCAGGAGGCTGGTCCTTGAGGCCTGGAATTGTTTACCTGTGGACTAGAGTGTGGTGTAAGGGCACCACCTGTACAACACAAGTGTGTTAAACTTCCTTTAGCCATACGAGGAATTCACGACACACTTACCACACACACACAACAATGGTACATACAATCCAGTTTCAAAAATGTCCCTTGACTTGGCCATACAAACCTCAAGGAAACTGCTAGACACGCCCACTCTCACTAATTTTGTCCTTGTCGCATACATCTGTACAGGTTTTGGGGTTGCCCAGGCACATTGAGGAGATGTAAGTGGAACACAGGTGTGTCTTGCAGTTTGTATGACCACCTTAAGGGATGTCGTTGAAAATAATTGTAGTATTATGGTGAATTTGGTAAGTGTTAGTAAAGGCTAATGGTAGCTACATGTACTTATGACCTACAGGCGATGCTACCTTACGGTGTCCTTGCACCACATGAAAACTGGCCCCTTTATGATTGCGAGAAAATGCTAGAAGCTAGGATTGTGCACAATACGTAAGTGTCTGTACGATGCTCTGATTGCCTAATTTTCTCATTTCTAAAGGATTTGGAGGAAGTTAAATAACTGAAAAATCTGTACGACACACCTGCGTGTCACCTACTTCTCCTTCACCTGTTGTTTTAGTGTTCTGTCTCATGAACAAAAAAAATATGCATAAACACTTTTAGTCGTCTAAGATATTGATATTTTGTGCAGATCACCTGCCCATTTTTTCCATTTTTTTTTTTTAATATATAAAAGGCTAATCGTTAATATTTTAGTTAAATTAACCCCAAATTTCTATGACATCACAGTGACACATACTCTCTACTCCGTTTGGTTCGACTCGTCGCTCCTCTGCAGGATACTGCGAAATCTTGCAGAAACGGAGGCGCCGCGCTCTAAACGTTTATGTACTGTGGCCCCTTCCATAACTGCTCTGGCATCTCTTCAATGGGGCCTCATTAATGTAAAAGTCACCCATGTGTGAATGACAAAGCAATTACTCGAACTGCTTAATGAGGCCCGCTCTATGTCTTATTAGACGCTTGAAAATGACTTTATTATGTGACAGCAGCTGAACACAGAGATCCGCCTGATTGCTTTTATTTTGAAGAGCACTTGGGTTTATTTAAAAGCTGTTAAGGCAAATATGAAATGATGAGAGGGAATCTGTTTGTGTTGGAGCTTTAATTTGAAGGTCAACGTTTCCTCCTTCTATAAAAAACGATGAGGTTAAGTGGGGAGATGTGTAACTTTGTGTTTCGTGGATCTGACGTTCTCTGGAAGAACCGGGACTTCAGTCAAGCCGGTTGGTGTTCACACTGGACTAGTGCAACGCAAAAAAACCCAAATGTTCAGTTACAAGATGTTTGAACATTGGGGACGTGTGGTGCGTTCAAGAGCGCCCTGTACGAGGTTTCATGAAGGCACTAACAGTAGGTGCTATTTACACCAGACACGCAGGTAGTAACAGGGAGGAGATTCTTCTTCTTTTTTGTTTTCCCCTTTTTTTTTAGAAGCATTCATCTGTTACCTATAATTAGTAGAAGCTCGGAGCGAGAAGCCAAAGTGGTGTAACCATTAGTTTGTGATTGATTATTTTTCCGATTGCCACTTCTGCGTTGTGGAAAGCCACACGTGACTACAAAATTCGGAATTCCGACTGGTCTCAATGCAGCGCCAAAAAGTTCAACCGGTTGAACTTTCAACACTTGATCATTGAACACCCGATTTGTATGTAGAGTTTGAGACCGGACGTAAACACTTGTGTAGCAACGTGCAATCGGGAGCGTTCGGTATGGAGAGAAAATAGACTCACTCTGATCTGTGCGTGCGTATTTTTGATTTGTGCGTGCTTGATTCTTGATCCCGTGAGGGATGCGTTCAAGTACTACCAGAATGCTCGTTCACCGTAGTTCTCTTGTCAGCCGTTTTAAACTTCATATGTGAATAATATCCGGTAAAACTTGACATTTTCCTACTTTCTTAAAAATATATTCCTGATAATTAATATAAAAAGTCTAGATAAGTGTTTTTCACGGACAAATTTGTGAGACGTGACGAGTCTCACGATAAATTTGTGCGTAACTTAGGCTGCGTAAGAGGTGATCCGTGCGTATTTTTAAAAAGATTTTTGTGTGTGATCAGTTTCAGGCTGTTGTAATTTTAATTTGGGCATATATACCTTCTATATTGTTTACATTTTAATAAATTTTTTTTACTGTTGCACAAAACGTATTATATGAGTTAAAAATCAAGAATCACGCACACACAAATCCAAAGTTATGCACAAATCAAGAATTATGCATACACGATTAAAAAATACATTTATGCACAAATCAAAAATTTTGCACGCACAAATCAGAGTGAGTCTATTTTCTCTCCATACATCTGGACATGGAAAATTCTGGCCTGCGAGCGTTTGACTGGTCTTCTCTTGAAGTGCCCGCAGGAATTTCCGAGGCCGGAGTGAACGTAGCATCAGAGCAGCAATTTTCCTTGAAAATCATTGCTCCCTCAGCAGGAAACGGGCGAGTTTGTGTGAACGTCCCGTCCTCAGCGTCCTCCTCTTCATGTTTCTCTTTCTCCTCTGGCTTCACCTCCTCCGCTCCGTCTCTTCTCTCTGTCGGTGGGAGTGAATGATGAGGAGTGGAGCCGGTTCATCTGTCACCGCCGGTGTTGTGTGTGTGTGTGTGAAAGAGTGCGCGTCCATACGTGTGGCATGTGGCGCCGGGCCGCCCCCCCGATGTCAAAGGGATCTGTCATGTCTCTGTCACAACAGCAGACACGCATGACTGACCTAAACACATACATGCACACGTATCGACACATGAGAATCACACATAAATTCATGCCTAAAATCATACAATCCGACAGGTCTACACACTTATTGGTGTGTTGCACACAAACACATCTGCATATACACAAGTACACAAATATGCACACACCTTGTGCATGTCCGAATGCACCTACACATGTGGACACATGCAGATATACACACACCTATATGCACACTCACGCGTGTGCACACACGCATATGAAAGCACACACAGGATGTGTTTGTGTGAATGTACAAAATGACAAGCCTTTGTGCACACAAACACACACATACACATCTATATATACGTACACAGAAATGCATACGCCAGCATGCATGCACACACACATGTATGAACTTGTGTTGAAACTTCAGTTTCAGTAAAAATAAATTTCTATCATTTTTGTTTCTGAACTTAAAACCGCTTAAATATCACTGATGATCTGTAAACTAGTATTTAATTTTTTAAACTTTGAATTTTTCTTTTTTGTTTCAAATTTTTTCATTGTTTGCATTTTGCAGTTTGTAACTTTTTCTTTATTATTTTTCTTAATTTTCTTCCATTTATAATTTTTTGAATTTTTTTAATCATCAGTTTTTTTGTTTTCTATATATATTTTTTTCCCCATTTCAGCTTTTTATTTGTTATGTTTTAATGCTATCGCTATTTATTTATTTTAAAAGTATTGGAGTTCTTGATGTTTTTTAATTATTATTTGACCTTTAACTTTCCCAAAAGGAGTATTTTAATATTTTTGTTTTTTCAGAGCTATTAAGGCAAATAAAAAGAACAAAATATGGTTAAAAAAATAGATTACACACATTTTTTTCGTCAGACAGAAAACCAGTAGTTTTTCTCCAAATTTGTCCTCTAATATTCTAACTTTCAACCGGAGTAAAACTAACATTCATAACAAGCAGGGACAATTTTGATGTTTGGAGCACCCCCTGCTGGACACATCAGGAACTGCATCCATGATTCTGAGCGTCTTTTTGTTTTTTTTCCAGGAGGGGGGACACAGCTGCCAGCTTTCCCAGATCGTTTAGTGCTTTGGGTAAACAGGTGGAAGACCTTTGCTCAGCTTTTGACAGAGAAAAAGACGGCAGTTGTGTGTGCAGACAGATGTGCGTCCGTCCCGTGTGTGTGTGTCTGCCCTGAGATGAGACCATCACTTTTCAAGGAGGTCCTGGATATAATCGGACATGGCGAATGGGTCGAGCGCTTCGGTTTGCAGAAGTGACTGCCGTTCCGCATGCAACCAAGCGTGCAAACGGGGCCTTTGTTTCAGTCAGCAGATCTGTGCTGAGTAAAGCAAAGTCCCATTGCATTAAATATTAACAATGCGCTCAGCCGAGGGAATTCAGAGACACACCCCCAAACGGAGACGGGAGAAACCAGAAGCCAAGGGAGCAAATTCCGTTTATTTTCTGTCAGCGGCGCCGCAGACTCCTCCTCCGGACGAGGTGACGGATGAGCGCGGAGCTGGCCGTTAAACTTCATCTTGAATTATCTCAAGTTTGAGAGGGCCGGACGTCTTGATGGTGATGAAACGCCGTTAAATGACAGCGACCTGCAGATTAATGAGGCGGAGTAGAAGGGTCATATTGGCTCCAAGACTTCGCCGGATCTCTGAGTCTTTTTCGTGTCTGTTTCCGTCGAATATCAGCTCACTCCAACAATGAAGTCAAGATTTGGCTGCAGTGCTTGTTTCTTTTAGAAAGTAGTATTCACTGTGCGTCGGGTGATGGGACGCATGTGCTACCGGATGATGGGGGAGGGGTAAAGTGGGGGCTGGGTTCTTGTTTAAATTTTTGCATCTTTGTTTTTAACTGTAAACGCTTCATGCTACAAAAGTATGACAAGCCCCTTTTATTAATAAAGTTTGATTTATTTATTTTTTTCTAAGTTGCAACAAATCTGGCAACTTTTTCTGGTAATTTTTTCCTGGTGTTTAGGCCAATGACTGTGTATGAGAACTAAACAGAGTGACTCCTCCCCCCTCACGTTCCAAACAGGAAGTACCAAGTGGCACCAAGAAGCCAAAATTCCATGGACTTCTATTGAGAAATAAACAGAAATAAACTGTTTACTCATTCGTCAGGATAATTGTTCTTGCTCTGATACCTTTTTTTTTTAAATACATTTTCTTGAGAATCTTTATTTTTTCATGCAATTTTTTTCTAGTTTGTCAAGTTATAAACTGTCCAATTAGGTGCTTCCATAAAAGTGGGTGGAGCCTATTGGCACCCACGTACCATGTTCAAAGTGTTTGACACTTTTTGTAGCCTGCTTTCAACTGGTGGAGGTTGGACTTCCATGAGGTTCGCTCCTTATTGGTGGGAGTGGTTGCCATAGCAATGAAGACTCAATCTGACCAGATACTGAGCTGATAATGCGACGTATTCTCATTCTCAACTCATCATTTTTTGATGTTCCAATTAAATCAAGGCTTCCCAACCTCTCAGTAGCATCTGGTACTGGGACATGGACCACACTGGTACCATAACCATAATCCGGTACCGGATGTGGCCAGTACTTGTGCCCTAGTCCAGCCCAGAACTGGGACAGCATCTGGTAGCGCGTTCAGTACCGCGTCTGATACCAATACTAATCTATCTGACCTAATCCTAGTTTACGGGTTACGTTTGGTACCGTAACCCGGTACCAGACGCAGATTGGTTAGAGTATTGATGCTGCATCGATACATTGATACCCTCCTAGTTCGAGTCCAGAACCGGTAATCTAACCCTAATTGTAACCAGGTACCAGATGCAGATTGGAACCGGTACTGGACGCTGTACTTGTTCCGGACTGGGCTAGGGTTAGGGTACCGGTACTGGCCGTGTCCGGTACCGCCACCAACAAAACGACTCTGATTTAATAGGAACAGACAGCACATCAAAAAATGTCCAGTTGGGGACACCCAAAACATCAAGAAGTGATGCAGAGGGGTCCTTAACCAGGCGTCAAAATGTGATGACTTAGGAATAAGTATGTCTGGCTCCAAAATGGCGGCGTCCATATGGGAAATATTTTATTCCACTTAGTCAGTTCTATTTAAAAAAAACATTCAGAAACGTCCATATTTTGACCAGTACCGGTTCGGTATAGGAACACAGAAGGGACTGGTACTATATCCTTAACCCAATACCAGTTCCGTGTCCATTATCATGCCTGGTACCGCGTCCCAAGGGTTGGGGACCCATGGTTTAATCGGAACAGCCAGCATGTCAAAAAAACGACGAGTTGAGGACACCCGAAATGACAAAAAGAGACGCGGACGGGTCCTTACCCAAACATCAACATGTGGCGAGTTAGAAGTGAGACTGTGTGGGGCGTTTAGGTCGCTGCTTGGTTGCATTTAGTCATTTCATCTTTTCCTGAGTCCAAACATGAATAAGACAAAAGTGAAGACTCTTTATTGGGTTTTTATACTCATCTGTTTTCCAACTTTTAGAAAGTGCGGCGTTTAGTGACTTCATTTTCATATTATGGCTTCAAAAATGAATTAAGTATTTTCGTAAATCATAGCTAGACTTGATAATAATAATTATACGTATTTTTATCAATATTATCTGAAATATTTTTGTGGATTTTATGAGCTTAAACCCCAATTTATGTCAAAATACTACTTGAATCCTGATTCTATATTTTAAGATATTTTTTTTTAATAAAAATATGGAAATGAAGACTCTTTTCCATGATATTCTAACGCCGTTCCGAGTTGCAGTAAATCATAATTTTTTTTCTCTAAGTTTGATGATCCTTCGACTTATTTAAACTATTTTGTTTATCAGTTTATAATTGTAGGAAACCCTCGTTTTCATGTGTCCGAATGGCTCTCCATGTGGGTTCCGTCCATAAATCCAAACTATGACTTTTTAATTCCTTATCAACATAGTCTACATTTGCATTAATAGTCTCATTAATCCTTTAAAATTAGCCTCAAAGTGCAGTTTTATGACGGCGGCCTCATTTGAAGGCAGTAACAGTAATGGTTTTGACATCAAAGAAAATCTACGAGAGCCGCAGAAACGTGTTAATTGAGAAACAAATGTGCAACACTTTCTGCTCTCTTTAAAGGTCAAAAGAATCCAAAACCTGTTTAAAAGTCGTCGATGTTTGGACTTATTTCCTGAGAAGGAACGCTTATCCACCTTTGAGGTGGTTTTACAAAAAACTGGTCATTGTATGGAAACAAAAAACAAGCCTAATTGGAATTTAATCTTCCTTTATCTGCTAAAATCTGTTTTATTTATTTGTAGAGTTTGAAACACGTTGATCTACAGCCTGAAGATCTAATGATGGCTGTCTATTACACCTTCAAACAGACCTTCCAGTTTCCGTCTGTGATCGCAGAACTGCCATAATTGGTGGCGAGAAAAATGAATAGCGGCTTGATTGAATGGACATGTAGTTAAAGAGCAGATTAGCTTGTTTATGGGCGCTGTAATGATGGAGATGAGCTGAAGGAAATGACGAAGATCCAGAAGTCGGAGAGGAAGAGGAGTGAGGAAGGCAGAGAAAAAAAGACCTTATTCAGGAGATTTTTGCTCACCCGTCACATCAAGGCTCCAAATCAATCCTGCAAATTGGTTTGTTCCCGACAAGGTTACCAAATGACGGAGGAAAGGAGGGAAGGAAATGAAGAGGAGAGGCGGAGTATGACACCGAGGAGGGGTGTGGCGGTGAAGGATGTCGTGCTGTTGATGTCTGTGCGCGGTAAAGGCCAACGGCGTGATCACTTCACTGTGAAGAGGGTGACAGATCCAGGATGATGGCTGTTTGTTACCAAACTGCTTGAGTTTTTTCTTACAGTAGACCGATTCCTGGTCTATTCTCCGTCTTACTGATGAATGTACATGTCATTGCTGTTGTCACCAACTTGTATTTATCTCATCTCCCAATAGATGTCCCAGTATTTTCACTGTCTCTGTTTCCTTCCCGCTCTCTTGCTGTTGGATTTACAAAGCAAATAGTTTTTTGTCTTTGTCTTTTTTCTGACATTGCAGCTACTAAACATATTATTTTTGTCTCGTGATGGATGTTCCAGTATTTTAAGTGTTTTTGTTTCAATCCTTTTGCTCTTGTTGTGTTAAAAAGTCTTTAGATTTTGAGTTTGTCCGCCTTTTTCCTACCATTGCAGTAACTAAGCACATCATTTCTGTCTTCCAACAGATGTTCCAGTATTTTCAGTGTGTCTGTTTCCCTTTCTGCTCTGTTGCTGTTGTGTTTACAAAAGTAATATATATGATATATATATATATATATATATGTATATATAAATATACATATATACATAATATTTATAATATATGTATATAAAGTATACTGTATATACATTTATATATATATAAATATATATACAGTATACATATATCTACAAAATCAATATATAATAATATAATATAATATAATATTCTATATATATATTTTTTTTCTTTTTTTCCTGCCAATGCAGTTACTACTCACATCCTTTTTGTCTCCCAACAGATGTTCCAGTGTGTATTTTTATTTCCGTCCTGCTTTGTTCCTGTTGTATTTACAAAACACATATTTTTATCTGAAGAACTTCTTTGATTATGAGTTTGTCCATCTTTTTTTTTTTTGCTGAAGTGGTTTGTGGTTCATTCTTTTTGTCCCGTGACAGATGTTCTAGTTTTTTGAGTGTTTCTGTTTCTTTTCTGTTTTATTCTTCTAGTTTCCAAACTGCTTTTTTTACTTATATGCCCTTGGATTTTGATTTTAACTATCTTGTCTAAATGCAATCTTTTTGTCTTGTAATAAGTGTTTTTTGTATATTATATTATATGGTGTATTTTGAGTATTTCTGTGTCTTTCTTGGTTTGTTCTTGTCGCGTTTCCAAGCAAAATTTTATTTGCCTTAAATGATCCAGATTTTAAATTTCTCCATCTTTTTTCCGGCCATTTCTGTTCCAAATGCATCCCTCTTGTCTTGTGACGGATGTTCCAGTATTTTGAATATTTCCGTTTCCGTCCGGCATTCCTTCATACTTTGTTTTCATGTCACCTTTTTTAACTATCCACACCCTTAAGCAGGCAAACTGAAACTTATTTACCTTGACCGAGAGCTGTCAAAAGACACCAGATAGACCTGTAGACCTGAACAAGACTGGAATGAACCAATCTGCAAAAAAGCAAACAGGTTGATGAGAAGGGATTGGTTATTGGAGAAATTATTGGAAAATATTAAGGAAAAAAATTTTGACTGACAGTTGAAGCTTCTTTTTAGCATCACTTTGAGAAAACTTTGGCTGTAAACTGGTAAAAGGGTGAAAGTATTTTGATGGATCAACCTGTAGTAACATCCAGGAACAGATCAAATCCCCTCCAAACACGCCTGATTTGTCTCTTTGTGCTTGTGTCTTGCAGGAACACTTCACACCCGAGTGTAAGTTTAAGGAGTGTGTGTTCGAAAACTACTACGTCACGTACTCGTCCATCCTGTACAGACAGACCCAGTCGGGGCGGGCCTGGTACATCGGCATCAACCGGGACGGACAAGTCATGAAGGGGAACCGGGTCAAAAAGACCAAGGGTGCTGCTCACTTCCTGCCCAAACTTATTGAAGGTACTGCAGGCAAACGCCACAGTCAATAACAACGTTTAAAAAATCACATAAAGAGGGTAACACAGAACTTTAATAAAAAAAACTCCCCCCCTTTAGTTTTAAATTTTAGAGAGAATTTGTGTTGGTTATTTTTTAACAACACATTGTGAGATCTTACAACAGAGCACAGAGTGAGACATTTATGAGAGATGAAATTGTAATTTTATGAGAGTAAAGTCAGATATTTATGAGAAAAATAATCGTATTTTATGGAAATAAAGTCAGTCATTTATGAAAAATAAAAATTGTAATGTAATGAGAATAAAGTAAGACATTTATGAGAAAAAATTAGTCATTGTTCGAGAATAAAGTTGTAATTTTTTTAGAAGAAAGTCAGATATTTTTGAGAAAAAAGTTGCAATTTTACTAGAAAAAAATCAGACATTAATGAGAAAACTATTTTTCATTTTTATGAGGATGAAGTTGTAATTTTACAATAATAAAATGAAACATTTATGAAAAAAGTATTGTAATTTTATGAGAATATTTATGAGATATTTATGAGAAGAAAGTTGTTAATTTATGAGTATAAAGTGAGAGATTTATGAAAGAAAACTCATAATTTTTTAAGAATAAAGTTGTAATTTTATGAATTTAACGTCAGATTTTTATGAGAAATAAAACCATAACTTTATAAGAATAAAGTCGGACATTAATTTGATTTTTTTTTATTTTTGTGAGGATAAAGTTGTAATTTTACGATAATAAAGGGAGACATTTATGAGAAAAAAATCGTGATTTTATAAAAATAAAGTGAAACATTAATAAAAAAAATTCATAATGTAATGAGAATAAAGTTAGACATTTATGAGAAATAAAAACATTATTTTATTATGTTACAGGGAGACATTTATGAGAAAAAAATATTTTATGAGAATAAAGTAAAAAAATGTTAGAAAAAAATTCTAATTTTATGAGCAAAAAGTGACTCAATTAAAAACAAGTCACAATTTTACAAGAATAAAGTCAGACGTTTACAAGATAAAAGTTTTGTTTCTACAAGAACGAAGTCCAACATTTTATGAGAAAAAAATAAATAATTTTACAAGAATAAATTCGTAAATTTTAAGACAATAAACTTGAAGAAAAACTCATATTTTAAATATCGTTGGTAGTGTTAGCCTCCGCCCACATCACATCCTGCCTAAATCCATCTTGACTGATAGTCCTGGTTTGAAAAGAAGAAATAATCGTGAACATCCTCTTTTGTTTCTCTTCCACCCCCTAGTGGCCATGTACAGGGAGCCGTCTCTGCATGACGTCGCTGAACAGAGTCCGCCCAGGAAAACGCCCAAGACCTCCAGCGATTCACCAGTGCTTCACGACGACAAGAAGGACCCTCAGTCTAAAACCAAAACCTCCTCCTCCTAGCGCTTAGAGACTGGACGGAGAGGAGCAGCGGACGCCACGGGCCAACCGCCACCGGTGGACGCCTGACGGAGGGTGTTTGGTGGAGGGGGGCTCCTACCCCAACCTGCTGCTTATAACACGAACACGTCGGAGGAAAAGTAGCAGGTTCAGGAGGCGGGATCTTCCCAGACCCCGCCCACACCAACCCTTCATCCTCTCTGTGGTGCAAAAGCAATAACTCCATGATGAGGTGAAGAGTGAAGGAGCATGCCACCGCCGCCTGATATCGGTGACATCCTTCGAATTAACCAAATATCCCGTGAAGGTCTTTCTGCTCTGGTGCAGAGAGGAACTCGTCCCTCTGCAGCACATTCTTCTTCTTCTTTTTTTTTTTTTTTCCCTGAGGGGTTTTATGCTAATGTTAGCTTGAACCAGAGCCATGCTAATGCGAGGCTGTCGCACAAACCGTTGCAGGTTTCAGTTCTGCAGAGCCATCTGCTCAGTCCACATCTTGTGTCAGCAGTTTTTTTGGTTTTTTTTCCTGCGATGGCCTGAATCCCCGTCAGCCGGGCTCGTTTATTTATGCGTGCGTGTGCGTGAGGTTCCCTTTTCCCGTGTATTCACCTTTGATTAGTTTGTGACACGGACTCAATTTTCCACTCGGCAGCACAAGGGAACCCCTCCCGTCCCCTCGGCGCGGGTAATGGAGTCGGGGGGCCGATCAGAGTCTCTCAACCCTTAAACGAGCTCCCCAGGCGGCCCTCAGAACCCCGCGCTGACATTTGCACGCGCCCCGACCGCGCGCACCCTATTACCTGCGCATCCGGAAACCCTGACTTTGACGGTCAGACGCGATGACGGCTCTGCCCGTTTGTTGCCCAGCTCCCTTCACTGTGGCCAATCATGCATTGCACAAACCCTCAAGGGCCGGCTCGCCATCTACAGACGCTCCTCCAGTCACCTTGGTATAGAGGGGGCGCGCCGATAAATCACCAGAATACCACAGCGGTCTCCAAACTACCAGAGAAATCAAAACTTCAGAAATCTGTTTTTGCTGTAATTTAAAGCTTGAACAAAGACATGTGAGAGTTCCTGGTCCAATTTGCTAAAACAACGTTAGGTATGTTACAAAGACATGCATCAAAGTGTCGCCACAAAACATCTGTTTGGAGATACTTTTGTTTCAGAAAGCCCCAACTATTCAAAAGTCTCCACTGTGAGTATTTTGCTCCTCGCCTGAACTGCATTAATACATTGAACAAAATGCATTCTTGCATCAGTAACCATTTGTTTTCTTCCACTGTGATGTTTCTGTGGCTTTTCTACACCACTGATGAACTTTACGGTGTCCAGACGCACCGTAAGAGACGGAACCCAACCCCTAGAGCAATCGTCAAATAGAATAATCGGTCCGAGTGGTCCCACTGACGGTGGCGTTCACTCTAAACTATGCAAAGCTTCAGAAGGACTAGTTGTATTGACTTGATTGAGATGTTGCCACACTTGGCAGAACCCAAAATGTTTCCTTGTTTTGATAGTTAAAGTCCCATCGGTTACCACCATAGACCGTAAATGAGAACTGAACCGAGTTTACTTGCGACCAAAAGAAGTCAATTAAGTCGCCACTTTTTGGCAATACACATGCCGCCATGTTGGAGCCAGACATTATTAAAGAGCAGTGATTGGTCCAAATCGGTCAACACTTCTATGCCAACCAATGAAAGTTTTGACCTTCAACTTTTATTGAGACACATAATTGGTCAGTAAATAACTTTCACTACATAAAAGACATTTTTTAAGAAATTAGGATTATCAAGAATATATTAATAAAAAGTATCAGAGCAATATTAGTTATTCTGATAATAACTGATAGCATTTTATTTCTCTATTGAAGTCTATGGGATTTTGACTTCCTGTTTGGAACGGGAGGTCCAGTTCCCATAGACAGTCAATGGCGGTCACATGTCCAGGTATGCGATTGTTCACATTTGGCCCCTCCCCCCAAGGACCTAACACTTTATTCTCCCCTTCTTTGGGAGACATTGGGTTTTAGAGTCAACCGTGGGTTTGAACCAGCCTCAGGAGAAACACTCTCCCACCAGGCCACTATGCATTTGACTTGGAGTATCAGTGAGCTGCTAATATAACTGCACCAGTGCAACGTTTAGTTGATGTTTGGGTATGGAACCTTTTTGACGTTTTGAGTGTTGTCAACTCATCATTTTTTTGACGTGCCAGCTGTTCGTAAAGCCAAGGTTCCCCAACCTTTGGGACGCGGTACCAGATGGGGTACCGGATGTGGACTGGTCTTCAGGACTCGTCCAGTACAAGTACCCAGACTCAGTACAGGTACCCTTACCTTAACCTGGTATTGGTTCATGTCTTGAACCACGTCCAGTTCGCGCCCAGTACCGGATCTGAGCGGTGTCGGGTTAGGGTACTGGATTTGGGTACTAGTGCGCTACACGTCGCACCACTGGACTGGTTCTGGTTCACATCCAGGACCGCGTCTGGTACCGGTTTGGGTCCAGTACCGCTTCTGGTCCAGCGTCGGGTTAGGATTAGGGTACCAGTAGTTGGTTTGGGTACCAGTGCATTACGCGTTGCGTTACTGGACCGATCCTGGTTCACCTCCAGTACTGCTTCTGGTATTGGTTTTGGTCAAGTACCGCATCTGGTCCAGTGTCAGGTTACGATTAAGGTATGGGTACCGGATTAAGACCAGTGTGCTACAAGTCGCGCCACTGGACGGGTTCTGGTTCACATCCAGGTACTGGTTTAGGTCCAGTACCGCATCTGATCCAGTGTCGGATTATTATTAGGGTACCAGGTTTGGTCATGCGTTCCGGTACTGAACCAGTTCTGGTTTGCGGCCCAGAGGTTGGGGACCCGTGATTCAACGGGAACAACCAGTACGTCAAAAAAAAAATCCTTGGGGACACCCAAACATGAAATGTCCCTAACCAAACATATATTTGTGAATGTGTTGGAGTGTCAATCAGGGAGGCGTTGGGTCCTAGTCTTTGGTGGGACCCAACCATTGGTTGGAGCTCTGAATCATCCAGTCTCATGGAAGACACTCCACCACTAAGCCGTTGAGCTATTTAGCTGCTTAAGCGGAGAAGCGTTCTTCAACGCTAAAGATGGAATACAAGGGCTTGATTGAACAAGAAGTCTCTTCGTAGAGGAGAAAGGGACTAAGGAAGGGATAATCCGCTTAATTTTCTAATTAAAACGTCACTCTGAGACTTTTTAAGCTGTCGTCACGTAAAAGTGTGGCTTCACAACACTTTCCAAATGGACAGCCCAATAGGACTTTCAGACACAGCAGAATATCTCAAATTATGTTATGTTATAGGATCATACATCGTTACACAATTTTAGAATGAAAGTTACTAGATTTTGGTCTAAAATGGGGGGAATTTGCGATTTTCCCATTACAAAAGTCCTCAGTTGAGTTGGTTCCTTCTTCTCTAAAATCACAACTGTGATCTTACGGCAGTCATGTTTATATAAATAGTGAGAAGTGAAAGTCGTGTTTGCTCAGGGATAGAGATGAGACAACAGAGAAAAGACAAGATAAAGGTGTTTTCTATCTGAACAGCTGCACTCACTTGTCCTGTGAATAATCCTGTGATCCTACGCGGTTGTAAATAATAACAGCTGATAACCCGACCAGGAGTGGGGCGAGGTGCTGAGTAATCGACTGCGTCAGACTTTCAGAGGGGAGAATGGGAAACGAAACGTGAGGCTTAAATACTTCCCTCATTTCGTTGCACGCTCAATCAAACTCAACGTTCACACGCAAGACCTTCAATTAAACGGTCAAATAGACTCTCGGCTCGGCGTGTTTGACCAGCCGGCCTCCGAGGAGATCCAGAACAGCGTTTAGCCACCATTTGCAAAAGTAATTACTCAAATGTTTAATTAAAAAGGGGCCAGAAGGAGAACTTGGACCGGACACTGTTGGCTGGGACGATGGGAGGAATTCAGCAAACGTGACACATACTTTTAAATTTAAGGGCTGGGAAAATCCACGTTGCAATACATATTTTTTAACGAGTATTTGTCATGATTGCTGCTTTTTTCAAGTTTTAACCAGGTTGAGAGGAAAACAGGAAGCGTTAAGGGCTAAAGCTTTAGTGAATGTATAGAAACGATAAGAAGGGTGACCTAAGACTCGTCGTTTGAAAAAAATACTTTCACATTAGATTACAAATGACTCATTTTGCTTTTCGTTCCGACTTATATCGTAGTGCTACTGGTATAAAAACTAATAAAGACTCAGAAAACAGTCGAGCATGAGCTGATATATCTGCAGTGCTTCTACAGTCATTGCATTCCTGCCTTTAACTTGATTTTCAAGCAGCAGTTTTATGGAAGAAGGCCCTTTAGGAGGGATTTAGTCCTGCACCAGAACATTTCAGGAGTGACATTTCATAAGTCTTAGTCACATGCGCCGCTACGGGGGGTTCACCCATATGAGTGCTGTGAGTTTTTGGGTTGTCCTGGGCCAGTAGAGGGTCGTAGAGAAAAGAGAGCACAGGTGTGTTTTGCAGTTGTTGTGTGGCCGTAAGGGATGTCATGAAAGTGGTAACATTGTCGTGTATGTGGTAAATGTATCGTGAAGTATTCGTAGGTTTAATGCAAGTACTGGCATACAGGTGATACAGTCATACGATGCCTTTATGCCGCACTCTAGTCGTCTGGATTGGATCCTTTACTCACGTCGTGTGTAGGTGAAACTACGATCTGATTGTCTAATACTCACATTTATCGCGTAGTACAAACAGGGCTTTTGCAAAGTCGGCGGGAAAAAGTACTTCATCCTTACAGGTGGTATAGCCCAACATATTTTGATTCCCAAGTCGCCTCTTTTTTTTACGTTTGATGAAGGACCCCACCACGTCACTTTTGAGGTTTTAGGTGTCCCCAACTAGTCCTTTTTTGACCTCCTGGCTGTTTGTGAAATCAAGGGTCCGCAACCCTCGGGAAGCGGTACCAGATGCGGTACAGCGTCCCGAGAACCAGACTGGTGATCAGGACATGGCCGATACCTGTACCCTAACCAGGTACCAGATGAGGTACCGGATGGGAACTGGTACAGGGTTATTGTACCGGTACTGGGTCAGGGTACCGATGCACTCTGCCATACTGGTACCACACCTGTTCCAGTTAGCAGTCGGGGAGGTTGGGGCCAGCACGTCAAAAAATAACTAGTTGGGGACACCCAAAAGTGATGTGGTGGGGTCCTTAACCAAACGTCAATATGTGACGACCTGGCAGTGAGAATGTGTTATATATTGGCAGATTGTAAGTCTCCGGTCAGTCCGTCTCACGACCATCAATTGGTTCACATTGTCTCTGTTGTGTCTCTGGTCCGTCCCCCCTTCCCCCCCCCGGCTACTAGAGGAGAAATTTGTCCTGCCACCCCTATGGCGTCCAAAACTTTGGGAATCATTCCCCACCACCTTCTCCTAACTCAATGAGTCTTTGTAATATGCAGGTTTGGTGTCTTAAATGATGATGTGCTTTTGTCCATTGTCCATCCATGACAAAATGACGCAGGTGTTATCCTCTGTGTTATCCGTGGGATTAACTTTCACGTGGGCTTGCTTTCTTGTTACTTTTTGCTGCAAAATTAACAGTGTCGACGGACTGACTGAAATAGATAGAACGGATTTTAGACGCTCACGCTGATGGATAATGAACGCCTTGTTTTGTGTCAATGCAAATGCACCAGTAGAAATCAGGCGTAAGTGTTCTACGACCCGTTGATCGCCCATAGAAAAAATATTAAGAATGTGGCTCTGTGAGTTAACCAAGTGGTCTCTGACCTTGAAATTTCTTGCGTACCACCTGTACCCCTTTCTGAACCTGTTTGCCCCGTAAGGAGAACTGTGACTAAGGCTTTACCTGTGTTCATCCTACAGCTTTGTGTATGGATTCAAGGTTGAGGACAATCCAGTAAGGAGGCTTTTTTAACTCAGACTGTTGATGGAGTTTATTTCTATTCTGACGAGTTTTTGCTAAATTTACAGAACTATTATAAGATCCGATATTTTTATGAAATCTTGTTATTTTGGGGCCGTTAAAAGATTTAAAGTGGAAATCTGGGTGAGAGATTTCACATTTAGGGCCACACAGAGGTAGAAGTACTGAAATATTTACCAGGATCACCTGTTTTTAAGTTTTATTTTTTAAAATAGCAAATTAGTTTTAGTTTTTTGCTTCGGTTGATTCCACTTCAAAGATTTTTCCTTGAGTTACTGGATGTTTGTCGTTTGTCTGGACGATTGATTGGCGGGGCTGAATTTACCACTTCCCACCTCCGGATCGGGCCCTAGCCGTTCAAAACGCCGGCCCCCTCTGGAGAGTTTGGCGCTCCTTTGCGACGGGAGTGGATATCGAAGGGGAGTAAATGATGTGTATCTGATTCGGCGGCACACCTCTCTCCCCGGGGACTCCCTTCACTCCGGTTTTTTCTGGAGTCAGGGCCCCTCCCCCTGCTTACTGAGCGAGTTACAGCTGCAGCGTGGGGGAGGGGTCACATAAGGTTGTGAAGGACTCGGAAGAGAGGCGTTCGTCACGCGACTCGGTGTAGCTAAGTCGTCTCTTTGAAGTTTTCTTTACTTCCCGTGAACCCGGCAGACATCCCGTCAATCAGCTTTGGTCCTTGTCTGTAACTGTCGTGTTTCCGTGACTGAACATCTGTGTGCGTCTGTTGTGTGTAATCGAGAAACGGCAGGATGTAGATTAAAAAAAAAAAACAAAAACGAAGGATAAATCGGAGGCCGAATCGATGAGCGCGTGTCCTTGGACAGAAAGCAATAAACTTCATTAACAAGGTGCTGTCGGGGAAAAGAGGAGGCTTTTTCTTTTTCTTACTCTGTGCCCTTTTGGTTGTGAGCTGGCTGGTTTTACTTTGAGGTGGAGTCCCTCCACCCGCATCTGCAATGCAGCAGAAAACACACAAAAAAAAAGGGGGAGGAAGAAAGAAAGAAAGAAAGTAAGGAAGCGAGAGGCTCACGTGTGGAAGATTGAGGACTTCCCCCGGACAGATTTATTCCTTTCTTTAAATGACGCACGGCGCTAAGCAGAGAGTTTGTGTGGCCTTATCCATCTCATTAACTCCACCCTTAAGATTGTGTTAGAAAGACATCTGCAGGAAGGTCTTCACCTCTGATGAGCTCCGACAAAATAAAAGTTCTTTCTTTTCAGCCAGCACATACTGGGATTTGGGTATTTTTAGAAAATATAATGTGAATGTAATGAAAGTTTGTGATCCTCTGTTTGGGAACTAAATGTGTTTTGGTTAGTAGATGCAGAACTAAAGACCCACTCTGATAGAAAGTTGTGTTTTTTTCACATGTTCTTGTTGTATTTTTTTCAAAAATTAATTTCTCTGTATTTCTTATTCAAATTGTTGTGAATCAGGAGCAGACGATAAAATGCAGCTTGAAAAATTCACTGGGCGGGGCTACAAGCTCCATGCTCCGCCCCATTCTGATGGGGGAGACAAGTAGCTCCATGAACGTCTTTGTTTTCTTTTCGTCTAGCTCCAATATTTGCTCACCATTTCTGTCGCACCGCTAATGTTAGCTTGCAGTTGTGAGGTGCTGTAAGCTAGCAGGAAGGCGTGTTAAACAGAGGGATTATGGGAAATAGATTTATTGTCCCGCCCCCAACTCAAAGGTGAATTTCTATTATTTTCTTATGTTTTGACTAACAACAAAATAATCATAAGTTTATTTGATTTATATGGCACCTTAAAATGACCTCAATCAAACATGGCGCCGCACATTAGAAGTTCAACAGCTAAAATGTTCAAACTGTTCCAGATAAAAATATAGATAAATTACACGAAACCACAAAAACACCAGATAAATGAGAAAACGAATACAAAAACTTGGCAATAAAAATTTGTTTTAAGAAATTTTTTTAAAACGTAATTGTAGAGTGACTGGGAACACTTTGAAAATAGATCAGACGATCATCAGCGTGGGTCTTTATGTTCTTCAGGAGCTTTCACACGAGCAATGCTTGGATCTTTTTGGTTCAAATAGTAGCGAAATGGTAAATTGGTGTCTCTAAAGCCTCGTTTCCACTGAGCAGTCCGGTCCGATCCGGTCCGGTCCGGTAGAGTCCGGTATTTTCAGCTTTTCCATTGTAAAATGTACCCATTAAACAGTACCGACCCGTACCTCTTGAGGGCCCTCATCTGATGTAGGTCCACTGAAAAGTGGAACAAAACGGTTGGGGAGAAAGTGATGACGACATTAGAAAGTGCCAATATAGCGCTCATTTAAGCTAACGTTTGTAAGCGTTCAGGTTTTTCCTGTTTCCTCTTTGAGTCTATATTGAAAATGTCTGCAAACAACAGAAAGGCCTCGTCTGTCATAGAACTGCAAGCGTTCCTTGTCATCCTTGGTGACGGTGTAAAACAGGGTGAGCTAGCAGCCCGCTAGCGGTCTACACCACGCATGGCCCGTGACAACAGTCATGGATATGCGCCAAGAATTACCTGGACAGTACCAAATTTAAATGTAGTGGCGACCTGTCCAGAATATATCCTCTACAGTAGCAGGGATAGGCTCCAGCAACCGTGTGACCCTGAAGGGGATTTACCAGGTTCAGAAAATAGATGGATGGGGTAGAGGAATGCAGAAAATCTGTACTTTATTTTTGGGTTGGGTGTGTTCAGTTGACCAAAATGTATTGGAAATATAATGTATCTTGTGGAGGTTGTCCAAAAAATCCAAAAAATTGGAGACAACCTCCAAATTCTATGACTTGTCCCATGACTTTTCCATCTTTTTTGAATCTATTATGTCCCCTAAACTATTTGGTTGGTGCAATTCATCGATTTGCCAAACAGTTTTGATACGTTTAATACCCTCCAAAGTGGGCTGTCCATTCCTGGAAAAGAATTCAGGTGTGGACCAAACAGCTCAGTGTGAAAGCGCCTATTTTTCAGTATAAAAAGACGACATCTTTTGACCTCCAAGTCCTCCTCTGAGTTTCATTTGGGCCCAAAGGCAGCTTGTGAACGGGCCCCTAAAGCATACGTGTGTGTGTGAGCGCGTTTATCTTCGATTGATCTTTTATTTGATTAGTTTTATACCTTTTTATTTCTGTTTAAATGCATGAACAAACTGTGAGTCTTCCAGAAAGGTTTGAAGGAAATCCTTGTTTAGTCTTCCAAAATGCAAAAAGAGTGCTTCCGTCTTCCACGTATCAAAGCCACAATGACACTATTTTTGTATTTTACTGGGGAAAAAAAAAAAAAAAGAACTATATCTATATATCCCTCTATATAAATATATCCATGCAAATGTGGGTTTGGGGTGAAACGCCGCCCCCTGCTGCCAGCAAGGTGGAGCAACACCAGCGTCTGCCATCCAACCAGGAGACGAGAGAAATCACACGGTAGAGACTGACCTGCAGACGGGAGTCGACGGATCGCAGATGTGACGGACTACGAGCATGCATGCGCCAAACATTTACTGGACACTTTGGAAGAAACAGTACCCAATATTTACTCTTTGACTCCTTGGACCTCCTTTGTTTCCTTCCTCCTCTTACTATAACTCTTGTCTCTGCATTTGCAATATGATCTGTATTTATTTCTATAATAACTTACACAAAGACAAGAGAGGCGTATTATTGAGTATAATTGAATAAAATAAACTAATATATTTGTATGATTGTACAGCTGGTGTCTGGAGACTCTTTTTTATTGGTGGGGTTTGATTTCTTTGAAATGCTACACGACGAGTCAAACATAGAATGAAGGCAGTGTTTCTTCGCAATAACGCGGGGAAATTTCCATGATCTTGCAGATTTCTTACAGCAATTTTTGACATTGTGTTCTGAACCTATCGATCAATTTCCTGAACAGATTTTGCTAAATTGACATAAATCTTCAATTGCAATCCGATCTTTGTTTTCATTCTATAATCCAAATTCTTCCCTTACCCCTACGGCTTCTGCCCACCAGTTGTAGGGGCATTTTAAGCTGTAGTGGTTTCCAAAATGCTTTCTTTTTTTTTTTTACAGAGGAGTCGTAGGGCTAGTTACCCCTACCCCAGTAAGGGGAATCCCATTTCTTCACTTGTTTCCCGATAAGTAAACTTCTTAAGTTTTCCGTATCTCTCCGTTTGGAGGGCTAAATGAGGGGCTGGAATTTGGATTTAACCGAAAACTGGACTTTTTTCTCAATTAAGGTTTGAACGTTGAGAGTTCCAACAAGAGAGAAATGTTTTATAAAGAGTTTTACAGGCTTAAAACATCTGAAATACTTTGCAGATTTAATCTATTGCTGGTTATTTCTAGAACGAATATTACTGTATGCAGGCGTTTAACCAACGCAAAAACCAAAATTTAAAGGAAACAAATTTTTGCCATTGATTACTAATATTTAAAATTTGGTCATTGATTGGCTTATTTATTAATTGTTCATTAATTGTTTGTGTTGGTTTCAGTGATTGGCGGTAAACAATTAACTATCTTCATACTAACATTTTATTGAAATTAAAAAAAAAAAAGTGCAGATCCAGGTTTGACTCATTTGCCACAATTTTCTCACCACATTACAGCAAAAAGCCGGAGTGGAGTTCATTATTGTAAATTACATAATTGCATCCTACATCTGAAAAAACACAACAGATAGTCAAAGAAGGAAAGAGTCATCAGAAGAACCTGATGGTTTTCTGGATCGGTCAGGGATACCAAATTAATCTGATCATAAAAAGCAGAGTCTTCATAGTTTCATATCCAACATCAAGAGAAAAAAAAGTGTTAATGATATTTACTAACTTTTTCACTTAGAGAAGTTATTTTTTTAGCTTGACCAGGGATGCGACTTAAACTCAGGTGCAACTTTTACATCATTATTTATTTCATTTAATAGACCGATTCGGTTATTTTCCTACTAACAACCACTAGAGGGCACTGTCGGTGTGTATCAGTATTTGATATTGGTAGTTTGGCGTAGATCTTCCAAAGCGATACAGATGATGAAGAATTCAACAGTTTTAGTGATTTAAAGTGATATAAAGAGTTTAGTTGGCTTGTTCTTTTACTGCGAATGCCTTAATAATTGTCTATAGTCGCGTTTCCATTAACTCTGAAATTTCGAAAAACGGAATTCCGATATTAAATTCTCCTAATGGAAACACCACAATTTCGAAAAAACTCGCCTTTTTCGAAATAAAGTTTTTGCGCTTAGAGGAGGTGGTATTTGGGCCGTATCGAAACAGTAGTTTTTCAAAAAACTGTAATGGAAACACTTTTTTCGAAACAAACGAGTCACGTGACCATTAAACGGATATGACGTTTCGGACAGGAAGCAGGAAAAGCTAATCAGTTTGTGGCAAATAGCCTCACACACCCCATACACACACCTGTGTACGGTCGTTTTACTGACTCCAAATGTCTCTGCCACTACTCGGCACATGTTGCTAGTTTGTAGATGGCGATGGCGATGCGGTTTTTCACAGCAACTGGCTGCCTTGGGCACCGCACAGCGGGCGCCACGAGAGGTCCCACAGTATCGCACAGCTCATCAAAAGTTGAGCGTGTCATGCGAAAATGCTGAACCACAGCTCTTCAGTGAATTCTTCAACCACGATTTCCCAAAACTGTTTGACTCTACGTCGCTCCCACGTAAGGAGCCTGCCGCTCCAAGGCTCGGATCAGACGTAGACGTTTTCTCTGTTTTTTTAATGACTTATCGCGGGAATTACTTCGAGTTTTTCGCATAATCATGGTTTAATGGAAACGCTGTTTTTTCGAAACAGTGTTTTATCGAAATTCTAGAAATTTCGATAAAGTTTTGCGCAAAAGTGTAATGGAAACACAGCTTATATGTTGAAGTGTTGCCACAAACGATTATTTTAGTATTCGGCTAATCACCGATTATTTTTTAGTCGACTAATCGGATCATATATAAAACGGATGTAAAGATGAATAAGTTGATTACCAGTTAAAATATTAGTTAAATGCCAAATTAGCCTAAAATATGAAAAAAAGCGCCAAAGTTAGCCAAAACAGCTAACATGTAGCGGAAATATTAGCTAAACTTTAAATTAGCCTGAAAACCCTTAATAAATGCCAAAACAGTCCCAAAAGCTAGCAGAATGCCATTATAACTTTCAACTTTACTACACTCTGACTCTATATAATATAAACGACTAATTGACAATTAAATTAGGTCGTCGATTAGTCGACTAATCGTGGCAGACCGAATATGTTGCACTAATATACCAAACTACTCCTATGTTTCATGAAGCTTCATCAGTTACGCGAGTAAAGCTTATATTCGGTCTATTAAGGCTATGTATTTCTGTTATTAAGGTTTGCTTAATAAAATGAAACGTTTGGTTTTTTTTGCCCACATTTTGTTTCGTGAATTTATTCCAAAAGTGCGATTTATAAATAATTTTTTTTTCTTTATTGTGGGTGTTTATTTTTTTATTTATTGGCATCCGCTACTTGTAGTTTGTTAGGTGGAATATTTACAATTTATCGAGGCTAAAATACATTTTTACTGGATTTAAATGATAAAATAAAACAATTAATGGAATAAATAAATCCTGTCTGCTAATCAAACATTTCCTTATTAATAGTTTAATATCTGTATTATAAGCAAAAAGATTTTAAACAACAGTGAGATTAGATTAATGTAAACACAAAGTCATTAAGATAAGAAAAAAATAAGATAAGATAAGATACTTGTGTGTGGATTCATAACTGTGGTTAGATGAGTACATCTCCTGATAAAAATCTGAAGTTTCCTGTTAAAAGGTAATCAAAACATCAAACTATAACGTCTTCAAATGTAAAGTCATAAATTTGAAGTTCCAGTGTCTACACATCCCCCTCCCCCCACACACACACGCCGCCGCCCAGCCCCCGACCACCGGCGGGACGAGTGTCTTTGACAGCGCCTGCTAGCTGTTAATAGTTAGCTTCTACTGTAATTAAATTGGCAGCAGGCCACACAGCTGTGACGGCGGGCCGTAAATTAAGGTGGTTCGGATATGTGTGGGAGCGCAAGAGATGAAGGGATAAAGGAGAACAGAGAAGTTTAACTGCAGTTTTTGTTGCCTTTTTTGGGGGCGTTTACGAAAGCGGGGGGTTTTGATCCGCTTAAGATAAAAACGATAAACACAGCTACATTCTTTAAAAGTTTTTATTGTCACCATTAAGAAGAAAAGGTTTCTTTTGCAACAAATGGAGTCTATTTTTCATATTTCAAAAAATGGATGAAATAAAGCTCAGATTGAGGCGGAAATGTCTCAAAACTTCTTGTAGAGAAGGATAGACAGACTATGAGAACAAGAAAATATGGTGTAAGACATGAGACAAATGGATTTAGAAGAGGATGAAAGTCCCTGAAAGCAAAACTTAATGAAATCACTGAAGAGTTATGCTGGGACGGGAGGAAAGAAAGATGGAAGAAAATGACCTGAAGGAGAACGAGGAATGAACTGAGAAGGAGAGAAAGTGGAAGGAACACAAGATCATTTAGAGAAGGTAGGAAAGAAACAAGAAAAAAAGGCTTTCATTAAAGAAAACTTTAATGCTAAAGTCACAAAAACAACATCACAATAGGGAGGCATCGGCTGAATTTCCTGATATTAAAAAAACTTGTTGGCACTGTAATGAATGTAACGGCGGCGGTCAGGCGTCTGGATGATGTCATTAGGAAATTGGGCGATAGCTGGGCTAGCTGGATAGCTTTTTGGGCTCAAATTGCAAAATGTGAGGCCATTGAACGTTGAATTTTGACCAATTAAGAACCTGGATTTGTTAGTGATGTTTGCTTCCTTTATTAATTAATGGTAGTGCCAACCGTTTGACAATTGATCATGGAAGAGAAATTAATAATTGTAGTTTTTGCCCCAACGAGGCTTTCAGGTATCGGAATAGAGCTGTGAAAGAAAAAGCCTGGAGTAAGATCCGCACAGCCTCTTCCAACTGTGAGTACACGCACTAGTATCGGGAAGCGATAGACTAGAGTAGCATACATCCATCTTAATCTCCACTACTTCCCTGTCTTCTTTTTCACACCCTACACTATATGCACTCTCCTCTACTTCTCTCTATCAATTCTGTCCCGCCTCCACCTGTTCATTCTATTTATGTCACTCCTTCAACCATCCTTAATCTCCTTGCGAGGATCTAATTACCAATGCATAAGCCTATATGTTCTCGTCCTGTTTGAGATCAAAAGAAAAGTTTATTTTGAATTTAAAGTTTTAAAAAAAGTCTTAAAATGAGACTCTGAGAAGGTGTAAATTACGACTCAAGTCACCAGAATGGGGGCAGAAGGTTTTAGTGTTATCTCTTTATGAGTTCTTCTGGATTTATTGCCAAAGACTTAAGAAATGTGATGAGGTAAATGTTAATACACTTGGCACACGTCCCGAAATTTAATAGAAAAAATTGGGGTTCTAAAATCGTAAAGATTCAAAATGTTTTTTTAAGAACAATCCGTTTCTTAGACTGATCCACTGACATACTGCAAACATATTCAATACATGAACGGAAGTTTGACCCAAAAACACAGAAGAGCCAGAAAGACGGTAAGTAAACCTCTTGTTTGTTCATATTATGTCTTATGGCCAAACTGAGGTCGACACACAACCCCCCCCCCCATGGAGGTAATTGGAGTACTGGCACCAGTTGTTCAGGCTGTCTTGACTGACAGGCTACAAACAGACCAAAACAAACTGCTGTTCTGCTCCTGTTAGCCGTGAGGAGTGAAGAACTGGACGATTAAGGGTTGTTCTGGGGAACGGAGCGGGTCATGAAGAACCTGGACCTGTTCTTGTTGGCATGCTGCCTTCAAGGCTTGAGCACTTTAGGAGGTAAGGCAACAGCTAACGCGGCATTCCCGACACATATCTGTAGTCCTGTAGCTCCTACATAAACAAGTAAGGCCTTAGTGACTTGGACCTGTCTGTCTGCGGGTTCTTGGGTTGTCTGGCCCGTGTATGGTTGTAGACAGGTGAGGTAGCATTTTAAGATGAGACCAGGTGTGTCCTAAAGTTTCCTTAAGTCTTGTTCGGGCATCTCTTAAGATGTTTTAAAAATTGAACGCACTATTGCGGTGCATGTGGTGAGTGTATTGTGAAGCATTTGTAAGGATAATAGAAGTTGTACACACTTGTGACATGCGGGTGACATTGTCGTGTGGTGCCCTTAACCCTTCCGTTCTCCTTAGCTTGTTTACATTAAAAGTGGGGTCATCTGGACACCACAGGACAGTGCGCTGAACTTTTTTTTTTCACTGATTTCGGAGTTTCACTAACGTCCATGGCAGACATAAAATCCTGTCCCCCTTCGTCCACATTTGTCATGGAAGAAATCGCATAACAATATGTGGTTGGAGCCATCTGGACCCCAAGGAGAGCGGAAGGGTTAAAGGGTCACCAAACCCTAGATCAACTTTTTTTGGCCGTTAAAAGTGCTGATTATTGGTCCATGACAAAATATTGACAATTTGGAATAAAAGTGTATATTTCTAAAAGATAATGGTCTACAGCCGTCTGTGTGATGCCCCCTACAGGTTGAATCGGGGTGTTACTTTTGAATTTTGCCCCTTAATGATCATTTGCATGTCACGCATGCACGAGTGTTCAAGTGATAGTTTTACTCCGTAGTCCATAAAAACATGTATGGAAGCATTTGTGAGTCATAATTCAAAATGTCAATACTGGAAATGATTTTTCATTTTCACAATGTAACTGCATTGCTTGTCTTCTAAATAAAATTTCTGTTAATGAATTTTAATTTTCAAATTGTGACAAAGGCTAAAGGCAAAAAAAGCAAATAAACCCAATCCCAATCTAACCAACCAACCCAACCCAACCAACCAGAACTACCAACAAGCCCAGTCCCAACCCAATCAACGAACCAACCCAACCAACCAACCAACCAGAACAACCAGCAAATCCAATCCCAACCGAACCCAACCTAACCAACCAACCCCAACCAAACCCCAAACCTACCTAACTAACCCCAACCCAACGAACCCACCCAATCCCAACCTTACCAACTAACCCCAACAAACCAACACAATCCAACCTAACCAACCAACCAACCAACCCACCAACCCAAAAGAATAAAACAACTTAAGGTTTGGTCTTTGTTTCAGGTGCTGCTCAGATGGAGCAGGCTCTGATGAAGAGTCTCTTCTCAGACTACAACCTGAAGGTCCGGCCGGCCCCCGTCCCTGAATCGAGGGTTGTGGTTCGAGTTGGAATGACCCTGTCCTCCTTTGTTGGACTGGTGATGATGCCAAACACTTTTTTTTTTGTTCTTGTTCAGTGTTTTCTTGTGTGCATCTGTCAGACATTAACGTAAACCCTCTAACACTGCAGTCCAATTGTTGACCTCACTCTGTTACAGTATTGTACCACCTCAAATGAGAATGATCTTTATCGTCATTCAATCACAATGAGGCCATTTTTCTCACTGCTTTACTTCTGGCAACAAATGAAAAAATTACTATTAACTTTTTTAAAAATGCAAGATGTTCCACCTAGAAAGAGAATTTGGTCTGTAATGTTCAACTGTGAGAGAAAGAAGGTAAAGAAGTATCGCTCACTCTACGACTTCAATGATTGGTCTTTGACTTCATCAGACCAAACTCATCCTTTTTAGGTAAGAGAACTTATAGATTCTGTGACAAAAACGTTTCATCCCCTCTGGATATTTGTCCAAATTAAGTCCAATTCTCTGCGTCAGAACATGTCTGCGGTCAAGAGTTTGTCACTATTCTCAGCAGGATAATCTGGCCTTATAGGAAACACACACACTAAGATATTCCTTAAAGGTATCGTTTGTGGTTTGTTTCCGACACTTGCGGCTCTGTGAGAACGAAGCCTCCATCTCAGCCCCTCACAAGCCTCTGCGGGGGGAATCTGCGAGTCCGCTTCTCACTTTCTGACACGTCAAGGTCTGCAATCACGTGAGCGAGCGTGGCATTTGTTGACGTTTGCCTCATACGTCTTCGGGCCTGCTGATGCAGTCGTTTCATTATGGATGCGTTTCAAAACAAAGGCGCCGGCGCGGTCGTAAAACAAGCCTTCGTCCACGCGGCATGCAAAACAACCGCATGAGGTGATGTAGAGGCGCTCTGTGAGGAGTTATTAAACCACACGAGTTTCAGAAATGACCAAGAACAACATAGCTTAAAGCATAACTTCCTGATGCTTCCTTCCATGGTTATAACACTTTTTAGCCATTTTGGTCACACTGGTCTGCATTCATACCAGGGGTCAGCTTTGAAGACCCACTCTGATGAAAATAGTACTCTTTACATGTTCTTGTGGCCTTTTTCTCAAGATGGAGGACATAATGTAAATTAAGGAAATTAAGCTTTAAATTGTGTTTTAGACTATTAAAAATAAGTCCTGATCCATGTACCCTAACCCTGAAATCTGGCTCACACTGTCCGGTCTGTCCCCCTGTGAACGAAAAGTTCCAATATTAGTTGCCATTTTTAGTTGCTCGTTAGGTTGTGGTTGTGAGGGGCTGTAAGCTAGTGGGAGAGAGTGTGAACTCCAAGTGTTGTAACTGCTAGTTAAAAGCCTGCCTCAAGGAGCCCAGAGTGTGTGAATGAAAATCAAGACGAGGATAAAGAAAAAAAACTTTTTTTTTTATTTTTTTTTATTCGTCCTTTGCTATTAGCTCCTCCCACACACAGTGAGACCAATGGGTTTATAGTCACACTTTTGGACAGGTGTCAAGAGGAAAATTTGACCCTAATTGCCAAGTGAATCATGGTTGTTGTAAACACAACCCTAGAAACTCACTTCCTGACACAAGCAGTAGCAATCCCAGAATGCACTGTGGCAACACATATCCAGCAAGTGAGACCTTCTGCCTCTAAATGACTCTTTTTAAAAATTATTTCTCTTTATTTCACCATTTAACTATTTAACTTCTCTTGTATTCTTAGGAAATTGTTGGTTGAGTGATTAGTTGGTTGGGTTGGGATTTGGGTTGGTTGATTTGATTGGGTTGGGGTAAGGCTTGGTTAGGTTGGGTCGGTTTGGAGTGGTTGGATTGGGGTTGGTTGTTAGGTTGGTTGTTTAGGTTGGAGTTGAGATTGATTGGTTGGTTAGGTTGTGCTGGTTGGGATTGGTTGGTTTGGATTAGTTGAGTTGAGTTGGGTTGGGATTGGTTGGTTGGTTGGGTTGGGGTAAGACTGGTTGATTGGATTGGTGGGTTGTTTTGGGTTGGTTGGGTTGGGATTGGTTTGTTAGGTTGGTTGGTTGTTTAGGTTGGGGTTGGGATTGGTTGGTTTGGATGGGTTGGGGTTGGTTGTTAGGTTGGTTCTTTAGGTTGGGGTTGGGATTGATTGGTCGGTTAAGTTTGGTTGGGTTGGATTGGTTTGTTAGTTTGCGTCGGTTGGTTATTTAGGGTGGGGGTCTGGATTGGTTGGTTTGAGATTGGTTGGTTAGGTTGGGTTGTGTTGGTTGGTTGGCTGGTTGGTTTTTGGGTTGGTTAGGTTGGGATTGGTTGGTTAGGTTCTGTTGTTGGTTGTTTTGTTTGAGGTTGGGATTGGTTGGTTAGGTTAGGTTGTGTTGGTTGGTGGGCTGGTTGGTTGGTGGGTTGTTTTGGGTTGGTTGGGTTGGGATTGGTTGGTTAGGTTCTGTTGTTGGTTGTTTAGGTTGAGGTTGGGATTGGTTGGTTAGGTTAGGTTGGGTTGTGTTGGCTGGTAAGTGAAACTACATGAAAAATAATTACGCAAATGTATCATACTCATTACAACACCAATTAGTAACATAATTAGTAATAATTAGTAACAATATTTGAAAAATATTTGACTACAAAAACAAAGACACACTTAAGTCACAATTGATCCATAAAATATGGTGATTATGACCTTAAATCAAGTAGAGCTTATTATTATTATTATGTGTAAACGATGGTACGTTTAAGTTTCAGTGTTTTAATGCTGTTTTTGTTGGGTTTTTTTCAGAACATGAAAAATGAAGAAATGAGCACAATAGTAGTCATGAACCTGGTAGGTCACTTTAAATTAACCTAGCATATATATATATAAAACTAAATGTATATATATATTTATTTATTTATTTACTTTTTCAGTTTAAATTTAGTCTAAGAGTACTTTTTTTAATGTTCAAACAGGAGTGGACAGACTATCGGCTGACGTGGAATCCCAAACAGCATGATGGGATCAAGATGCTGCGTGTCCCGTCTGGGAAGGTGTGGCTTCCTGACCTCGTCCTCTTTAATAAGTAAGCAGCAGAGAGTGACATCGATTACTCAACAGAGACGGTTCCGTCTTTTTTCTGACTTTAAGTCTGTTTGTTTGGATCTTCAGAATTACTATATTGTCCTAATATCACAATTACAAGGACTACGAATCGCACATAAAAGTTGGGTGATGTGTTCCCAGACTAGCCGAGAGACGTAGTCCCTCCAGCGTGTCCGTGTCCCGGCTCCACTCGAGTCAGTCAAGGTGTCGCTCTCTGTTCTTAAAGATTAAAAGACTTCATCTATGCTTCATTTCACTAATAACATTTCAATCAGGAGGGAAATCCTCTCCTAATTCATCAAGTTGCGGAGGAAATTAATGCAAAAAGCATATTAGAAAACAGGCCAGCACTCGATAAAGAAACACTTGTCAGTGTGTTAAATGACACTTCTGGATACCAAGCGTTGGCTTTTCTTCCGTCCTCCGGCACACATCCATTCTCCCATCAGCACCACTGTAAATATCCACGTCCCTCCATTCATCAACACTTTAGGGGCGATTAAGCAGCACGGCTGGCTAATAACCGAGCTGATGGCAGCAACTTCAGCTGCCGGGGCTTCCTCTTGGAACTGTGCGTATCGACAATAATGCCAGATAGGTTCTGGCGGGGGATCGATGTCTGTTATTCCAGCAGAAACGGACGGAAACGATGTTTACAACACAACTGTACCTGATTCTGGACGGATGAGTCGTGGGACAAACTGGTCGGATGTATATATATATATATGTATATATATATACAGTGTTTCTTTGTTTATCATTGGGGATACGTTCTGTAAATAACAAGCCATTGGAGAATTAACATTCGATGCTGTTTGTTTTGAACTTTAAAAGTACTTTTTTCATCCAAAAAACTTCAGTTTTTCTAGTAGGATTTTAAAGAGGCGGAGCAAAAGCAGTTCACAGAAAAGAGGGAGTGGTTTCTTGATTGGCAGATAGCTTACATCACGGGGTATTAGGGCCACAAAAAAAAGTAATATTACGAGGCTTTTTTTTTTGTAAATTTACAACATTAAATCTCGTAAATTTACGATTTTTAATCGAATAAATTCACAAGTTTTTTTCTCCTAAATTTATTACTTTAAATCACGTAAAAATTTGACTTTATCTATGACTTTTAATCTTGTAAATTAACAACTTTTATTTTTCTAAATCTATGGTTTTTTAATCTCGTAAATTTGCATGTTTTTTTCTCGTAAATGTATTTCTTAAATCTTGTAAATTTTTTGTTTAATTTAGTTTATTTATGACTTCAAATCTCTTAAATTAACTTAATCTAGTTAATCTATTACTTTAAATCTCTTAAATTTATTAGTTTTTTCCAGTAAATTTACAACATTAAATCTCGTAAATTTACGACTTTTAATCTCGTAAATTAATAACTTTTTTATTTTTGTAAATCTATGACTTTTAATCTTGTAAATTTACACATTTTTTTCTTGTAAGATTATTACTAAAATCTCGTAAATTTTTTATTTAATTTTGTTTATATATGACTTTAAATCTCATAAATTAGCAACTTTTAATCTTGTAAATCTATTACTTTAAATTTCTCGTAAATGTATAACTTTAAATCTTTTAAATTAACGATTTTAATCTCATTAATCCATGATCTTTAATCTGGTAGATTTACAGGTTTTTTTTTTTGTTGTTCTCACTGACTTCTGGCCCTATAGTTTGGATTGGTGTTTTTATGAGACCCTACAGATGAAACCCACCTTGTGTACAGTAACGACGGCGTGTTCGATGTGGCGCTGCACGTCCACGTCCTGGTCTACAGTAACGGCAGGATCACCTGGACGCCGCCCGCTCTGTACCTCAGCTCCTGTGGAGTCAAGGTGAGCGTTCATCCTGCAGGTGCTGGAATTCTGATGTTTTTATGAACGTCTGACTCTTTTGTCTGCAGGTGACTTACTTCCCCTTTGACTGGCAGAACTGCACCATGCAGTTCCGCTCGTACACCTACGACTCCACAGAGATCGACCTGCAGTACGCCCTAGACGCCAGAGGCAACGAAATTCGGGAGATCCAACTGGACGAAGGCTTCAGCGGTCTGTCTTTATCCGTCCTGAAATGTCCTTTAAATCTGCTTTAACCCTTTAACTATCCATCAAGACAAAATCGATTTAAAAAACTGTTTTTTCTGCAGCTTATTGCATAGATCTCCAACATTTAAGAGGCCAGTTAATATAGACCACAACCATGTAGGAGCCACAAAATCACCTTTTACTATTATGATTAATATAGTTAAACAGTTGTTTCTTTTCTTTATGTTAGAAATAAAACATAAACACAAAAATAAAATTGCCTTTTTCCCCAAAATACTAGTTTTTGCTCACAAAATACTACATTTTCTACAAGTACTACATTTTACCTACAAAACACTGCTTTGTGGATAAAAAAAAAACAACTATGTGGTTAAAAAATATCAATTTGTGCTCATAAAACAATAATTAACTATTTTTTTCCACACAAAAAATATTTCTTTTCAACAAAATGCATATTTTTGTCTACAAAATACTAATTTGTGCCAAAATTGATAACTTGTGGCCAAAAAATAGTCATTTGTGCCCACAAAACAGTAATTTGTTCCAAAAAATGCTATATTTTTCTACAAATTACAAACTTTTACCCACAAAGTACTATTTTATGTCCAAAAAATACTAATTTGTGGATAAAAAATACTAGTTTGTGCCAAAAATTGCTAACTTTTGCCCACAAAATAGTCATTTCTGCCACAAAATGCTATTTTTTTCAACAAAATACAAACTTTTGCCAACAAAATACTAATTTATGCCCAACAAATACTAATTTTTGGATAAAAAAATACTAATCTGTGCAAAAATTGATAACTTGTGGCCAAAAAAATTGTAATTTGTGCCCAAAAAAGTCATTTGTGCTGCAAAATGCTATTTTTTTCAACAAATAACAAACTTTTCCCCACAAAATACTATTTTATGTCCAAAAAATACTAATTTGTGGATAAAAAAATACTAATTTATACCAAAGATTGCTAACTTTTGCCCACAAAATAGCCCCTTGTGCCACAGAATGCAATTATTTTTGCCCACAAATACATTCATGCAAAACATTTAATTTGTCCTCACAAAATAATATTTTGTCCCTTAAAAAATGTAATTGTTCCCCACAAAATATGACAATGCTTTCAACCATTGACAGAGGTTTATATGACGTCCTTTCAAAATAAAAGACACCCAGTGTCACATAAAATACTCTCAGTGCAGCAAATGTAGTGGTAGGTATTGTGATGTCAGCATTGATCGATTTCCAATTAATTGACTTTTAAAACTCTAATTTGTTGCAGCCAAACTCACAGTCACTGATTTCAAAAGGAAGTTTTCTAAAACTGTTCCACCATCGGTTGAGCGGGCAGTTAAAGGGTTAATGCAACATTAGAGTCATGGTTGAAAGTTACTGACTTTCCAATTCTTTCTAATTTTCCCATAGAAAGTGGCGAGTGGCACATCAGACACAAACCGAGCAGAAAGATCATGAAGGACGACCTCTACGAGGAGATGACCTTCTACTTAATCATTGAGAGGAAGCCTCTGTACTACATCATCAACATCATCATCCCCTGCATCCTCATCACCATCATAGCCATCTTTAACTTCTACCTTCCTCCTGATGCAGGTACACAAATATCAACCCTTGTTGTTTCTGATAATGTTGTTTTAGTGCTAAATTTGCTATAAAACTCCTGATAAATAGTAAAAATGGATAAAAATACACCAAACATTTGATTAACTAATTTTGTTTTAATCGACAAGACCTCTTGGAACTAAGTTGAACTCAAAATTGATTGACTTCTTCATCAGGAATTGGTTTGGTAATGAGAAAATAAAGGTTTAATTTGTTTATTTTGATTCGGTATTCATTAAGGTAACACACATTAGTAAGAATAAAAATAATATTTGTCTTTAAAGGGTAACCAAACCAGGAAGTTGGAGGGTGACTCCACCCACTGCTGAAATTTGAAAATCCAGTCAGAGGGGTGGGGCTTGGGGGCGGGGCTTTTATCATTACTGGAGCTTCTTAAACTTACATGGTTTGACCAATCACAGCATTCAACTGTAATACCTCATTTCAACCTGTAGGGGGCAGCACACAGACGGTTTCTGACTATATTTTAGAGAAAGAAACTGTTTTATTTCAATTTGTCAAAATATTTGGCAACAACCAACAGATAGAATTTTTAAAGCTCCATTTATAGAGATCAATTGAGAATTTCTGAAACCAAAAGACAGCGCCACCCGGAGGCTGGAATTATATTACAGCTGTGAAGTTTTGGAACGTCACAGAGCACGAGTCAAACTCAAGGCCTAATGTATCCGACCCTCCAGATCAGGGGTGGGCAAACTTTTTGAATTTGTGGGCCAGAAAGGGTTCTAAAATTTGGCATAAGGGCCGGACAAGGAGCAGATGGAAGAAGTGATTTGGTAATGAACCTCATAAACTAAAAAAATAATATGGAATTTAGATAAAAAAAACATGCTTTAATTTGGATTAAAATTCACATATATCATTTAAAAACAGAAAATTGGGGAATTTTAATTTCTAAATTTTGATTTTTGTTCTCTTTTTGGTGATCCAATGGGTTGATGTTCTTGAGAGGAAAATGCAAACTCAAAAAATCCAAAAAAATCACCTTCTGACTCACACAAACGCCAGAGAAACAACACCATTCATGAGAAGAAACCAGAAATACAATGAAAATAAAACAATAATTAGGATTTTTGATTCAATGTATTTTAATTTGGAGGGCCAGATTAAGTAGTGTATGTGGCCCCCGGGCCGTAGTTTGCCCACCCCTGCTCCAGATCATTTTATTATTAGGCGTGTTTGAGTTGACTTGCGCCTCGCCTGCTTCGTCGACGAGACCAAGCTGCTGCAGGAGGGGGCGGAGAAAGGCGCCTGAGATGAGGGTGAACGATGAGTCTGTACGAGAACGAGGAGTTGGGGGTTGTCCTCAACATTCGGCTGAATTTTAATACGCCACTCCTCCTAGTATGATCTGTGCTGTTATGTCTTTTATAGTATTTTTTTACATCTCTTAGAGTAAAACAGATGAAAAAAATAGTCGGGGGATTCATTACATGTGCACAATCCCAAATAAACAGATAAAACAAAAATAAAAGTTCATTTTAAAGACAACTATGACACAAATAACCACAGATTATTTAAAATTTTGTATATTTTTTCATCAATGACTCACTACCTTCCAGAAAGAGTAAAAAAATACACATATTTCCTTCATTTAGCGCCAGTTATTTGACAATAAACTACAAAAACTTTCAGGACACCGTTTCCCACAATGCATTGTTTTGTAGTCATCAAGGCGGCTTGCAGACAGCGCAGTACCTATTTTCTGGCTGCGCTGGCTTAGGTAGGCGCCTTGAACCCGCCCCTTTCTCGCGATACTTCATGTCGTCGCAAATGTGACGTCGGTGACAGAAACTAACCAGCATGCACCGCAATCCAGGCGATCTGCGCAGCGCCGCGTCTGCCTGCATGATCTCAAACACGCCTATTAACAAATTTTGACTAAATATATTTTCATGGATAGTAAAATATATAAGTTATTTAAGGTTTAAGTTGATTTATTCTGGGATAATATTCCTGCCTGTTTTTATTCATAATTATGTTAAAAAGTTATTATTTTTTAAGTTTTAAAGATTTAGTTCAATAAATGTTTATCCTGTTCGGATGTTTGGCCTCTTGAGTCAAAGAGTGGAAACAGGTAAGAGGTTTTAACCGAACACTTATCTGAACATCTTCTCTGGTGATAATTATGCTACAGGTGAGAAGATGGGTCTGTCCATCAACGTCCTGCTCACCCTCACTGTGTTCCTGCTTCTGCTGGCCGACAAGATCCCAGAGACCTCGCTGGGCGTCCCCATCATCGTCAAGTACATCATGTTCACCATGATCCTGGTCACGTGCTCCGTCATCCTGAGCGTGGTCGTCCTCAACCTGCACCACCGCTCGCCCAACACCCACATGATGCCCATGTGGATCCGGAAGGTCAGCCTCCGAGACTGTTCCGAACACAAACTTTATGAAAAGCAGACAAATGTTTCTTTAGAAAAAAATTAACATTTGTAAATAGGGATGTCCCGATCCGATCACGTGATCAGAAATCGGGCCCGATCACGTGGTTGAAGACTCGATCGGAATCGGGCTCTGTTGTCTGATCAGGATTGGATATTTCATTTATTCTCATTATGATCAGCACTTTATATATCAATCTTATTCTGGATAAATCCTCCACTAGAAGTCTGGATGTTATGAACTGATCAAAAAATGTTATTCCCGGAAAATGGAGCAGAAATCTGCAACAAGCAGAAGACTGATGTAAAGTTAGCTAGCTAGCTAGCCGATCATGGATTTAGACTTCCAGGATCAATAACTCTTTTGAAAACGCTTTAAACTGACAGCTAGTGTCTCTAAACAACAACCTCTGAAGGAATTTCAATAGAAAAAGACAGAGTTTTGTTTCTTTTTAATGTTAAACTCTTCGTGCAGCAGAGAGACGGCTAAAAAGCAGATGCTAACTGCTACATGCTAGCGCCGTGATTTAACTCCTTAGGACCCGAGCTGTCCTTTGATATGCCTGTTTTATTTATCTGAAAGAGGAATAAAAGTTAAGAAAATTAACTCCTCTGATAATAAAACCGAAATGTGATGTTTTAAGAACTTAAAAAGAAGCAAATAATCTTAGAAAACAAACACAAAAAAAAAACGAATAAATTAAAATTAATAATGATCTGAGCGAGTCATGAACACTCATCAAATTCATGCTAAAACAGTCAAAATTTATTTTTAAGAATTCTAAATTAGGACAGGAATCACATTTGGTCAAAAATGTTCAATAACTAAATATATTAAAGTAAAAGTCACTAAACTTTCTCACTTGACTAATTATCACTTATAGAACAAGAAAATATGATTTTTTTTTCCTAGTTCATATTTGCTCTATTTTTTACTTGTTTATTAAAGCTACTTAACTGAAGTGTTCTATTTAAGTTTTTAATGATAAAATAATGTTAATGAAATATAAATAAGGGACAATATAAACGTATTTATTAAATTTGTTAATGTTTTAAATGTGTTACAAAAGTATCGGGACTCTGTATCGGCAAATCCACAAAATCCAATGACTCGGAATTGGATCGGGCCCAAAAAAACCTGATCGGGACATCCCTATTTGTAAATAAAAAATGTTTTTTAAATTGCATTTAGTTGTTCAGGTGCTGTAGCTGTAACTCTAGCCCCCATCATGATTCCTCCACCACTTACAGGCTTCCTTTAGTAACATATAAAAAAGAAAAATTCTTCTAAATCTTCCTTCAAAACATTTTCAAATTCTTGAAACGTGTTTTTTAAATGTGGATGATCCATTTTAAAAAACCCAATCAATCCCTTTGGGGTTACAGTGTTGCTGGAGCCTATCCCACTTGCTGCTGGACAAAGTGGGGGTTCATTTTGGACAGGTTGCCAGTTTATTTCCACAAAATTAATCAATTTTACACTTTTATTACGTTTTGCCCATTTTCCATCACCTTTCGACCACACCTTCTTTTCGTTTAACGGTACATTGAAGCTCTGTTTGCCGTCACATTTTCTCCTTTGACTCATGACGTCAGAACATCCGGCGGTCTGGAGGCGTTTCCGTCATCCCTTTGTTAAACAACAGAGACATTTTTCAGCTCTTATCGCTCGGCTGCTTCTGCCGTCTCCGTCCTTCTGCTTCTCCTTCTGCTCCATTTTTTGTTTTTTTTTTAGCCCTCTCAGCTAAACCCTCTGCTGATCTGGAGAGATGTGAGTTCTCCAGCAAACAGAGAGGAGCACTGGGAAGCAACGTCTTTGTAAATGACGTTTACCGGGTTCCTCGCCGGTATCTTCGGCCAATCATGAGTCAATGCTGTGAGGAATCCATACAAGGATCAATAAGGACTCATTTCAATCAATGTTTCGACAAAAATCCGGTACCTGAGTGTCACTGTAGAGAAACTTCACAAAGATATTCACAAAAAAATATCATAGGTGACAAAAAAAGAATACAGTCTTTAAACTAAATCTCATTTTGGGCTTCAGTATTTTTGAAAATCCAAACTAACAATACTTTAAATTAATGCTAATTCTTTTTTATGCAAATCTTCCGGTATTCATAAGGTAGTAAAAAGACAACTATTGCCCCGTTACTGGCAGTTTTCCATCTGCCTCCTGCACTGAGCCAAAGTACTGAAGGCGTACGCGTTCCTCTGCCCAGAAATCACTGATTTATTACACGGATGAAATGTTCCGGTCATTAAGGCTGAGAAAAAAAAGAGTGCAAAGGTCAAATTTATCACTGAGATAACCTCTCAGAACAAACGAGATGGGTGGAGAAACCTGTTCTCCAGATGTCCTTGAACACCTCACGTAGCTCTGAGTGAAGAGGGGCTGTAGAGATGGACTGGAACTCCTCCAAGTCCAGTTAAATGAAGTAAAACATATATATATATATATATAAATATATATATATATATATATGTTTGATAAGATCCGATAAGAATAAAATGATTCTTTTTCTGCTGCTGTTTTAAAGACTAATCAAAGCCATAAAATCACCTCAGATTTGGCTTTAGATCAATACGATAAACACTGAATTGCTTCGTCTTTTTTGTCTTTTCTAGTACTTTACATTTTTTCTCCACATGGAGGCGCTAAAGATGTGGTGGCAAATGTTACACAGCAACATAAGGGAAAAGTTCATACCCAGTAACTCAAATATGCAAAAATATTGGCCAATGGGGTAAAAAAAAGTGGTCTAGTTTACCAAGAACTTCAGTCATTAAAACGTGTTTTCTTAAACTGAGATTGAAAAAATATTTCTTAATATGAGTATTTTTCTAGCGATAAAGAAAGTGAGAATTTTATTTTCCTAAGATTCAGTTTTTAACAGTAAAGTTAAAAGTGAATTTTGTGTTTTTTGTATGTTTTTTTATACCAGATACTGCAATAGTTTAAAGTACTTTTTCTCCAGTAAAGCATCCAGTACCGGGTAAGGGCGAGGGTACAGGACGCGTCCCGTGGAGCGATCCGCATCCGGTACCGCGTCCCGAGGGTTGTGGACCTTTGATTTTAAGAACAGCCAGCATGTCAAAAAAATGACGAGTTGGAGCACCCAAAACGTCAACTTAAATACAAAAAAGATTTCTAATTTACCTCGAATGGTGTTTTGCGCCAACCTGCAACCATCAGAGGTAAAGTGGGGTTCAGTGTCTTGCCCAAGGATACTTCGACACATGGGCGTGGCAAGGAATCGAACCCACTATCATGAGACGACTGCCCTATCACTGCACCATGGCCGCAATAAGGACTAAATAGTTAACTTCTGAGATATCTCCGGCAACACCTAACTCTTTGACCCACTGGAACTCTTTGACACTTTGCGGCAGGCCTCGAGGGCCGGTGTCCTGCATGTTTTCCAACCAACCTGCCGTTGAAGCTTCTTATTGGCCGAACACACCTGATCAAGGTAATCAGCAGGAAGCCGGCCCCCCGAGGTCTTGATTGTTGAACTCCTGCTTGTCTACTTTTTGCCATTATACCACACGTCACATAAACTGTTGCATAACGTTGAAAATCCATTGGAATGACTTCAACTGTTTAAACGGTTGAAGAGTTACAATAATTCAAGGAACGTCAACATTGGATTTTCATTTTTTCCCGATATCAACCTTGTTTTTAATTGACTAGTCGGTTAACCTGCTACACATTTGAGTCCTTCATAAAGTCATTAGAAACTTAATTTGAACATGTAGGAAACCCCAGTTTTAAACATGAAGAGTTTCAGCTGAAAACCTGAAGCATTTAAGTTCAAAGTGAAGATAATATTTAACTGAAGCTAATCCTGTGAAGCCTAATTAATTTTTGTATGAGATATAGATAGTGTTAATTAAAATACGTTTGCCCTAATCAAAATATTTACATTAATATTTAAGAAAAAAAAATTGAGAAATTTATTAAAGTGCAAAAAATTAGCTAAACTTTTTCAGCCAAAAGTGTTTATTTAATGGAGGCAGCCATTTTGAAGTGAGCAGGAAAAGCCCTTCTACTCCCCCTAGTGGAATGATGATGAACTGCAGGGCAGAACATATGAACCAAATTATATCTAAAGGGTTTTTAAGGGACGTTTTCCATTCTGCTAACGAGATTTTGGGTATCAAAGAGGATCCAAATGGTTACGTAGGATTAAGTTCAAGTGGTATCAACTTTCCCTCTGGTCCGTTTTCCCTCCTCTCCTCACTCAGATCTTCATCCACATGCTGCCGCCGTATCTGTTCATGCGGCGTCCAAAAGTGGAGTCCCTCCAGTACCTGGAGAGCGTTCCCCGCCGGGAGGTGAAGATCACGGCCATCAGCAAAGCGGCAGACGAATACTTCATCCGCAAACCCGACTCCTCCATCTTGTTCCCCAAACCCAACAGGTGAGCATCCCTGTAGTCACTCCTAAACCTGAACTACCTGAATAAAGGAATAATCTAGAACCTCCATTTTAGCAAAAAGTTTTTCAAATTAAAGTTTTTATTGTTTTTTTTTTTCCTTGCAATAAAGAACTTGTTAAGTATCAATGCGATCATTTCTAAGAGCTACCGGAGTTTTAATGCAATTAAAGCTGCTTCTAAAAGTATCAGAGTAATCCAAGTAATCAAATTACACTTTTAGCTTAATTTAATTACATTTTTGAGATGCTTAAATTTACATTAACTGGTTTAGGCTTGTCGGGAAACACATCCTTCAAAATAAAAGTGAAGAAGGAAGATCAAGTACATTAGTTAAAACATGAGTTAGCAACATGTAGCTTAGCATAAAAGTTTTTCTATTTTTCCAGATTTTAAATTCTAGTTTGATGCGAAATTATTTCAAACATTCAGCCAATTTCCTTAAGTGAAAGTCTTTAAATTCAACTTTGTTTTTTTATTGAATAAATTACATTCAAAAGGGTTAAATAAATAAACAAAAATGAATATATTGAATGATTGTAATGAAATGTTTTAAAGGGTTAAATAAGGTTTTAGCCTATATATTCAGTTTTAGTCCTCAAAACTGTCAAATTTTGATTCATGATTTAGATTTTTAATAAATTGCCAAACTTAAACTTCTATTTTACTCTTCCTTTGTTCATAACTTTGTCAAAAAAAAAAAAGAGTTTGCTGAAATAATAACATTCTACACAACATGTTCAACCATTTAGACGAGACAACAGACACGCTTTAACGTTGCTCTTGGAAACAAGCGCGACCTATCTCAGATAACCTCCCGAAAAGTCCATTTCTGCTCTCTGATGAAGAGATGATCCAGAAAACAGAAAAGAAGGAAGGAGGCTTTAGTGAGGCTGAATAATTTCCACCCTGAAGGCGGCTCACCCATTTCAGGTCACGGCCTTTTCACCTGCCACACTCACTGGAGCAGCAGAGGAGGCAGCTGCTTCATGCTTTGAATACCAAGCTGCTGGTGTGTGGTCACAAGGGCTGCACTGCCCTCTGGTGGTCAACTTTGAACCTGCAGTTCTACTGAATTGTTGTACTTTCTATTTTTGAGTTTACCTTGTCATATTCCTCTTAAAAACTTTGACTTTATTTTTCTTTTTCTTTTTTTTTTGCATCTTTTGAATTTTTCACCTATGTAATTTCAAATTTCAAATTAAACAGTAAAACAGTAAAAAAAAAAAAAAGCGTTTCTTGGGAAATTAAAATTAATATTTAACAAAACTTTTTTCACAGCAAAAGCACTTAGAAAAATCAAATAAGTCAGATAATTTACTTTAATTTAATTTCCTATCGTGTGCTTAGAACACCAGCTGTTCCATCAGTCCTGTCAGCACAATGTTTCTCCTTAGCATTAGCACAAGCAAGCTTGCAAAAAAATTATTTTTCCTGTTGCTTGCAATTTATTTATTTATTTTTACCAGAACATTGTAAAAAATGTAATACATGAATCTCTGGCTCAAGCTGAACGAAACAATATGACACACAGTATAAATATATTAAGAATGATGGCGTGGTTAGCTAAAACGTCCGTTTCTAAGGAAATTTTAAAAATTACTTTAACCTTTTCTTCTAAAAGTTATATAGATCTGTCCGTCACCCTCAGGCGACCAAAAAATATAATGGTTGCTATGGAGATAAATCAATGGAAAAGCCGCCATTTTGAAAAAAAGTGGGGGTGAGGTTTTATCAATTGACCTTGGTGGCAGGAGCGGTTAGCACCTGTGGCCCATATAACGCTACGTCAGTTTGATTCTTATCATTTTTAAGTCTCCTCCAAATGTTCCTAAATTTGAGAACCAAATGTTGCAGTTCCTCAAATGACCACTAGAGGCCGGTATCTGAAAGACGTCTCATAGTCTCATGTTAAAGGTCTATTAAAATTCTTTGAGATTGAACTTTACTACTCATTAGGGTCGTATTTCATCATTTCGTTTTTCACCACACGTCACTGGTGTTGTTACTCTTCATGCTCCAACAGCTTTTGTGTCGAAGCCACATAGCATAAAATTGTGTCCCGTGTTGATATATAGTTTTGTAACCATCCTGTGAACATTTGTGAGTGACAGCTGAGTTATGAGGGTACCGGCTGTAATGTTCTGCGGGCTTCTGCCCACAGCTGCTGGCACTGCCAGAGCCGGTAACCGAGGAAACGCAGAAACATTCACACGTACACACTGACGGCTTCCTCACAACGCCCCAGACCGTAAAGTCTCAAGACAATCTGGATGACCCAGAACTGACCAAGAGGGTAATAGAGGAAAAAAACAATCAGAAAATCAGAAATAAAAAAAAACAGCTTCAAAAATGAAAAAAGTAAGATAAAAAAAGAAAAAATGTTCACACAGTTTTACGTTGAGTTATGTTGCCTCCAGTATTGAGGAGTTATTAACGTTAATTAGCTGATTCTGATGGGGAGTCTGTTCTGTTATGCAATCCAAGGGTTGCATACGTGAGCAAAGCTGCAGAATCGCCTAAAAGGTCGAAGATCAGACCTTTGGTTTCATTCTGTAACGGTTGAATACTTACATTAGGTCGAAGAGCGTGTGTTTTTTTCAATTCCAATGGATTCTGATGCATAGAAAAGCAGCTTAGCGCAGATACGTAACGCTGCTTTTCTTTGCATCAGAACCGGTCGGTTTACACTGGTTAAAATATTAAAGGGAAACCCAAGTTAGTGTTGTATCAAATACTGGATTTATTCATTAAGACACAGCCTTAAACACTGCAGCTTCTCCTTAAAAAAACACTTTCAGACACTAATACAGCTTCAAATGTCCCTACGATTGCAGCAATGGGGAGGAGCCAGAGGGGTAGGGAAGCTATTCTGATTGGGCCCTTAAAATTTCAAGTGTTTTCTACGCATCTCAGTTTTAAACTTCTAACAAATAAAAAACTACATTACAACAGGGTTCCTACAGTTTTCTTCACGTTAAATTGACAACATTTTAACACCTTTTTAAAGTCGTGCTAAAAAATATAAGATAAAAAAATCAATTTGTTAATCCTACAGTGGGAAAATTGCAAAAAGACAAATTAATTTTGCCAGCATTTATTTACATATTTGATCAAAACAATCTTTTTTAGTTTTTTTTTTTTTTTTTTTTACAAATCTTGGTTAAACAAAATAAAACTTTTGTCATAAAATGTGAAATGAAGAAGTTTCCAGTAGAACAGTTTTTAAGGCTCAGATATAAAAAATTAAGACTTTTTAAAGCCTTTTTATGGTATAATAAAAACTTAGAAATATCATCTTCTGTTTTCTGCTTTTATACTTTAGTTTTTAACTTATTTGTTTTACATGTGTTTGTAGCGTTTCATTGTAAAGCGACCTTGACAACCTGAAAGGCGCTTTTAAATAAAATGTATTATTATTTATTATTATTATTATAATTTCCAAATTCATGATTTCAACTCTTTTAAGTCCCTATGGGAACCTTTTACCATTCATTACAAAACATTTTTAGATATATCGTGATATATTAAAGAAACATATTGATCATTGCAATGTTTACTGTATCGTGATACTATCTGTATCGTGAACCGTGTATCGTGAATCGCATCATATCGTGAGATTGTGGTCCGTGTGTCTCCTCCTCCAGGTTCCATTCCAACGGCATGTGCACGGATCTGAGGAAGTTCATCGACGGTCCGAGCACCTACCTCGCTCTTCCCGACGAGCTCAAGACGGCCATCGACGCCATCACGTACATCGCAGAGGCTCTGCAGGCGGAGAAGGACTACGAAGCTGTAAGTGGACTCTGTCTTCACCTCCTGTGTTCTCCTCAGGCTTTCTCTCATTTCCTTTCGTTGTCTCCACCACAGCTGAAGGAGGACTGGCAGTTCGTGGCCATGGTGGTGGACCGCATGTTCCTCTGGATCTTCGTGGTGTTCACCACTCTGGGCACTCTGGCCATCTTCATCGACGCCAGCTTCAACCACACCCCCAACGACCCCTTCAAGTCCCCCTGGGGGTCTGTTTGACCCCAGTTCTAGACGAGCTTTTTATTGATTTGAAACCATCAAGATGTGGAGAATGTTAACTTTTAAACAAACAAGCATCCAGTATCCTGTGCTGTTTTTATGCCTTAGGTCTGTAGTTTGCTTTGTCACGTTGAAGAACACAACCATTGATGTTTGTAGGGGAGCTCTAAGACTTCCAAGTATCCTTCAAAATATTAAACTGACCCCAAATCCATCGGAGATGTTGAATTTTTAACCAAATGCTTCAACCTGGAGGACACAGTCATTGAAAAACGTAGAAAAGTGTGACAAGCTTTAGTAAATGGAATGAAACGTAAATATTGGGTTTCATGTCTCATCACATAGTCGGTCTTAGGCTTTGTCTCGATTCAGAAATATATATACTCTTTCTCTGAGTCTTTTATGTTTCCATCATATATAAAAGTATTATAAATAAACTTTTTTTTTCTAAATATTAAACAATATTCTTAAACGTTAAGGAGCCTCTGCTTGTCTTTCCTTCTGACTGTCAATTTGCGCGGCAAAGGCAGCCGGTTTCAATGTTAAGTCAATGGCACAGACGCGAATTGAGGCGGAGCAGCGGTCTGCCGTGTTACATCTACCAATCAGGGACTCAGCTTTAGACTCGAGACTCGATCAGCAGGTCGAATACTAATCCGATGCGAGCGTTTTTTTACTAAACCTTTATCTAATTTCTTAACCCGCTGGGGCCGCGGGGTCGACAGAGCATGTCCTGGCTGGGTATTATTTTTCCCTGAGTTTGTTTCTGTCATAGAAAAGCGAGATAGAAAGTGAGATATAAACCCCCGGGAAAATATTTGAATGATCACATAAACCCAGACATGAAGACGTGATTACTGATGCTTTTGTAGAACTTTTCTAAAAAAAAAAAAAAAAAAAATCATACATTCTAAGCAAGATACAGAGACACCGCTTCATGTAGAACCTTAGCTGTTAGCTCCTCCCACATGCAACCACAGCGTCAAACTCAAGGGCCACGTCTTTTGACAGACAAATTCACACAATTCAATGATAATGGTTCTGTTCGAACTCCGTCCTCACTCACTATATAGTACTTTTGTCATTTTGCAGTGCTGTTAGAATCTACAATTCCCAAATTAGAAATTAGAATTTCCCAGAAGCCTTTGCAAAAAACTAGCGTGCTTTGATGCTCACTACATTAGCCAAATATATTGCGGTCGAACAATTTTCGGGTCACAAATAAAATGTTCGTATTGATTTTGTTTTACCTTTGTTAAATCTGTAACGTCACACCTGGCTTTTAAAACAAATGAAAGAAAAGTAGTGAGCCTGGAGTCTGCATTGGACTGACTTACGGTGTTCACACTGGACTGTTGGAAGAAGCTAAATATGCGAAATATTGAAGATCTCTTGAATTTTGTTTCAGGTTTTGTTCTTTGACTGCTCGATAATTCTGTCCGGACACAAACCGCAAATATGAATTTGTCCTCCATGATCAGTTCTTACACGTTTGACTCTTTTATGAGTCGAAAAGTATCCTCTGATTGGTCTTAGTTCAACTGGATGCACATTTTGCCCATATGTAGGTTTGAATGAAGACACATTTTAACTTGTCGTTGAAAGTTGTTCCTGAGCCTAGAATGAAATAAAACCTGTTTTCATCAAGTCTCTTTAGACAAAATGTCACTTAAATTGTAACCTTGATACAATTAGAACTCAAAAGGTAGAAAATCAAAGTTTTTTTTGTCCGCTTGTGAAATTGACGACGGTGTTTCAGCAGAACGGCGGTCTGGACTGAGCGCTGGATATGCCTTCTGCTGTTAACACATAAACACCAGAGCAAACTAGATGCTGGATCGAGCGCGCCGAATGCCGTTCTCCTCTCGGTGTCAGAATGCGGCCCGTGGATATTCCTGTCCCGTTTGTTTTGGTGACTCCACCGTACATGAGTGCGGCCCTTCATGTGGGAGCTATTCTTGTGCACGTGAAGCGCCGGCCCTTTAACAGGTTCCTTTTGTTTTTGTTATTCGAGTAAAGATGTCAGAATGCGGCGGCGAGCGCCGTGACCCTTCCCCCGGTGCATCACCTGCTCCCTCCTCTAAGAATAGAACCTGATGGTTGGGCGCGTCTGTGGGCGCTCCCTGCATTCATCTTTAATAGATAATTAATAGATGAATAATAGATAATCAAATCCATTTCATCTATTTGGACGGTGATGGACTTACCAGTTTGGGGGTCCCTGGCAAGAAATGAAATGGGGCCCTCAACACATTTGTATTAAATCCTTACCTAGGTCTAAGCATCATATAGCTTCCTCATTGGTCCACCGGGAGACAGAACCAATGCCAAGAATCCAAATGTTTTGATAAGCGTTTATAAGATGAATTTATTTATAGATTTTATTTAGAAATCGAACAAAAAACAGGCAAAATTCAGTGAATTTGAAGATAAAAATGAAAGACGGATGGAATACATTTATGGAACAGGTTAGTGGACACAGGTTTATTGTGTTATTAGTAGGCTCTACATCTCTTCGCCCCTTGACCCCACGCGCCTGGTTGGGGCGCATTTCAGTGAGGAACTAAAAACTCCAGAAGCAATTTTCACCAGCGTCAAAACCCGTCCAATCTGACGAAACTGAATTCTCTTCTCTCAAAGTTCCTGTTCAATGTTCTACCAGCCCAAACACTTACACATGATCAGTGTAATGCATTTTCAGTGATTTTCTTCAGATTCTAATTCAGAGTTAAATAATAAAGGGTATAAAATGTATTTTAGACACTTTATATTAAGTGTTCCGCTCATGAAATATCAAATGTCCTGTCGAACGTTCCTCTTTAAAGACCCACTCCAGTAAGAATCATGTTTTTGATGTTTTTAACGTGTTCTTGTAGCATTTTTCTCATAAATGAAAGAATATGAGATTAAAATTGTGAATCTGAGTATTTGTTTTTTCAAATCGTGTTGGATCAGGAGGAGATAAAATAGGATGTTTGAAAAAGCATAAACTTGTGATGCAGTAACTGCCGTAGGCGGGACAAAGTTGAATTCTAAATCTCGACTTGCAGACAAAGAGATCCATTAACGTCTTCATTTTCCATGTTCTGAGCTCCCATCTGGTTCTAAGCTGTGCGACTGGATAGCTCTGATATTGTTTGCTAGCGTTAGCATGGGCTTGTTAGGTGATTGTCGATAGCGGGAGAGAGGGTAAGTAAAGGCATGCTGGGAAATTTCCAAGACTAACCTTCACACGACTACCCAAAACTGAATTTATAATGAGTTCTGAAGAAAATATGTCTTAAAAACTTAATTTTTTGTCCTAATCAAATCACATAATCATGATTTAAAGACCACTGAGAAAAAATGTTCAAATTTCTGGAAAAAGTGAAACATTGGATCAATTTAACAGAAAATCTGTAATTCAAGAATATTATTATCAAGTTTATTTTTTATTTTAAGCAAACCATTAACTCAAATGTTTTAATTTGATGAAAACTCATCATTTTAAATGTTAAAAAATTACAGATTGATCCAACGTTACACTTTTAATAATATAGTTGGAGCAGAAATTCAAGTATTTGGTTTTTGAGAGTCAAGTTGCCCCCCCCCATGTCGTTACATACTGATGTTTGGTTAACTCGTGCTCTCTAGTGGGGTCCAGATGACCCGACCCTTATATTAATGTGGGATCCCTCCCATTACAAAGGTGGACAGGATTTTATGTCTGCCATGGACGCCAGAGAAGATAAAAAATCTTTGAAAAATAAAGTTCAGTGCGCTGTCTTGAGGGGTCCAGATGACCCCACTTTTCATCTAAACATGCCAAGGATGCTGCAGGGGTTGCGTACCTCTCCGGATGAAAAATTGACGACTTGAGTGTCGTATTTTGACGTACCGGCTCCCCCTAATGAAAAAAGGGCTCCCCCATCTCCGGACTGCAAACCAGTACCGGTTCGGTGCCGGGATGCATACCACACCGGTACTGGACGTGCGTGGTACCAAACACGGACTGGAACTAGTTCCAGTATCAGAACCGTGCACCTGGTACAGCGCTTATCCGCTACCAGACGTGGTACTGGTTTACAGTCCAGGTCAGGGTATCGGGGTTGGACCAGTACCGACCGGATGAGGACCGGTCCACGTCCAGTAGTGCTTTTGACAAAATAATTGCGCCCCAAAATTATCAAAAAAGGATGCAGAGTGGTCCTTAACCAATCGAATCGTCAGTATGTGACGACTTGGGAATGAGAATGTATTGGCCATCATGGATTACACATGCTTGTTAGCTCTTTTACTGTTAGCAGAGAGTAGAGTGATAAAAGCTGTAGACCTGGAAGAGGGACTTCTGGGAAAAGGTGCCGTTGAGTTGACTTCTCCATGGGTGAGAACAGAGTTTTGAGTCTGCTGTTGGCACAGACTCGTCTTCTCGAGACACGAAGAAGTGAGGCAACATTTTGGAGATGGGTTCCAAGATCTTATGGGTAGGGTCAACTTTTGTGATGCCCCACTGAAAAAAGGATGTAAAACAAGGGTTGTGAAAGGAGAACTTTGTTTCTGAAAGGTAAAAGTTTAATCTACCACTGACCTCAGAGTTGCCGCCCCCTCTACCCAAAATAAATGTCTTTCCTGTCGGGACACAGGCCCAGTTGTTGTTGCCTTACTCCCATCCTCTTCCTCCGATTGGGGCACGCCAACAGGTGCAGGCAACAAGAGCACGCCACCCAATCAGGCGGTGGTTTTTCCCAGGAATGCACCCCCCCAAAGAGGTGAAGGGGGCGGGCAGAAGGCGAGCTGGATGGTCAGAGGGCGCTGCTGCAGAAGCAAGCGGCAAACCAGGTTTGGGAAGCATTTGTCTGTCTGGATTAAACTCGAAGACAGGAAGAAGATTTCATGATCGACATGGTGGGAGAAATGAAAATGAAGTGGAGTCTAAGGACGAGTGTCATCGTCTTTGTGTGCAGCTCCTTTTGTCTGGCTTTTACTGGTAAGGACGTGGGGTCAACAATCCATGTTATTTCCAGTGGGTATTGACTGTTGTTGCATAGACTTTTTGAAGTTGACGCCACATGTGGTCAATTAAATAAGCTTCTGGCTTTCAATAGCTTCTACGAAATTTTCTACGTAGATGTTTCACCTTTATGAATACAAATAACAGCCATTTCTGTAGTTATTATAACTATAAATATAAATATTTAGATACAAAGACTTCAGCAATCTATTAAAATAGTCTGTTTTATGTTATTTTTTAGTCAATACAAGATTATCTAGAACTAATAGCTTTCGTGGGACGCCTTCATCAACAGGTCATTGTCTGTTAATCAGGATCTATTTTTGTGATTGATAGAGCTGCTATCTCAGAAATCCCTTTGATCCCTGCTCCCTCGCTGCATATCAATTACATCAGCTCAGTCACCTTTGTGCTCCGGCGGACAGCACCTGCCTGGTGCTCCGGCATGCCCTTGACCTCCAGTGTCCCAAACATGTCAAACTGGACAAGTGGATAGAAAAAAATAGAAGAATGGGATGGTTTGAGAAGAAAGAATAGAAAGGAGTTAAAGGATACTTGTGCACAGGCGTGTGAGGTGCTTTCAAGAACACGTTGAGCACAGGGTTTTGAACAAGATTTTAGCATACAATGTTACAGGTCTGCTATCCAAGACTAGCGCATGTACTTATAATTGGAAGAGATTTAGTGTGAAATGTCATGGTTAATTTTCAAACAGTTGGAACTTAAAAAGTCACTACCAAATCCAAATCCTTGACTGGCCAAAGTTTTGTATTTTGCGTTTTTGCCCGCAAATGAAAGCTTTTATAATGACCAGTGAACGCGAGAATCTTAAATGAAGAAATGGGTATAGCCCTTATGCTAACTTATGGGGTTCAGGTGACCCAAACCTTCCATTAAATGTGTGACCCCTCCCATGACAAAGGCGGACAGGATTTCATGTCTGCTGTGGACACCAGTGAAGATAAAAAAAAACCTTGAAAATTAAAAGTTCAGCGCGCTGTCTTGTGGGGTCCAGATGACCCCAGTTTTCATGTAGACTTCACTGGAAGTGCAAATTTCGGTGTGAATGTAGCATCAAAATTGGAGGTTATGAATCTTTGGACACACAAGGTACATGTTTGTGGGAACCCCCTCTGTAGTTTTACAATTCTGCCATTTATCATTTATGTATATGAACACAGTTTTTCTCTCTAATTGGACGTCACAGTGATTACACAACTTCTCTGTGACAGCCTTTACGCTCATGGTAGGTATCCCAAACCTAAGAAATTCAGGAAATTCTTCATTTTGGCCCAAAAACTCCAAGTTCATTCCAGTTTTTACTCTGTATTTAGTCCCCTTAATGGCAGAATTTTTTTCCAGCTATGAAAATAAAAGTACTATTTTGTTTTTAGGTAATTTTGGAGCCTAAGTGGCTTGTCACATATGTGTGACAATTGGTATTAAGGGTTACTTCCCTTCTGACGGTGTCAAATTTGTTGTTTGCACTTGACCTATCAGCTGAAGGAGTGTTGGGCCCAATGTGACCCCCAATGGATTCCACGTTTAGAGTCTTTGGTCCTGTTGCTGTCATTTCTCCCTCTTTTGCTTTGTCGATTCGTCCAGGAGCCTCGGAAGCAGAAAAAAAACTCCATCAAAAATTATTCCAGAACTACAACTTGAAAGTCCGACCGGCTCGCTTCTGGGAGGAGAAGGTGATGGTGCGGGTGGGGATGACCCTTTCCCAACTCGTCAGTTTGGTAAATACAAATACATGTCAACGATGGAAGTTGTTTGATGGACGAGGAGACAATCAGAGGAACTTTAACATTCTATGCTTGTGTCGCTACAGAACGAGAAGAATGGTGAGATGACAACAAACGTCTACATGAACATGGTGAGAACGTAAAAAATAATCTTTTTTTCTTACTTTAAAGTCCTACTCCGATCATCTTTAGAGTTTGAAAATGTCCCCAGTTGTTTTTTTAATTATAACTATGACATTTTAAGCCAAAATTAAAAAAAAAGGTTTTGTTTTCTAGGATATAGTTTCTAGAGAGTGACAGTAGAAAATCACATCAGAGTTGTGGGTGGGACAGTTAGTGCAGCGAAACCCCGCCCCCTTCACCTCCACCTCTCTGTTTAAATGCTGTCCTGTTAGCTTAAATGGCGAGCAATATCAGAGCTACCCAGCGGTAAAGTTTTAAGCCAGATACCAGCTCAGAGGAAGAAAGTGTTTTAATTGTTTTATCCTATTTTTAACTGGAAATATGTTTATTTTTATGTTGTTTTTATAAATTGGTGTATGTATTTTATATTGCAGTAGTTTTAGTTTTATAAAATATTTTAGATTTCATATTGTATTTTATATTGCGTTTGTTTTTTTATCCTTGATAACTTGTTTTACATTGGATTTCTTTTAAAATGTCTTAAAATGGTTAATATGTTTATAATGTTTAGATATTATGTATTTTGTACTAGGACTACAGATGGAAATTAGCTAGTAAGCTATAATCTGGTGCAAGCATCTTTGCTTTCTAAGCTCAATGTATTTGTACACTGTCCTGATAAATTAATAAACTAAACTAAACTAAACAAAAACGTACACGGAGCAGGAAGCGTATTTGTGATGTCACAACTACAATCTGCAATTTTTTCTTCTACTACTGATTCAGGATTCAAATAATCCTCAGAAATGCAATTTTAAGCCTATTTTTTCATCAGAAAAGCATGTTAAAAACACCAAAAACCCCATTTTCATTGGTATGGGTCTCCAACAAGGCTTTTGAAGTTTTTTTTTTTTTTGTTGGGTTGTTTCTTTGTAAATCTGTGCATGCACTTTTCCCCTCTAAAACATCTGACACACTTCCCTCATTTCTCCATATAACCCAGGAATGGTCAGACTACAGGTTGTCATGGAAACCAGAGGAATATGATAACATCGACGTTTTGAGAATTCCAGCCAAAAAGGTGTGGCGTCCCGACGTCTACCTCATCAACAAGTGAGTGGATTCGGGTGGCAACGCCTTAAGAGAGCAGAGCAGGAAAACACGTTTAATCCCAACTAACATTACACCCTAATAGTTAAATAGTTGAAATTAGGAATATGATACTTTTGTTTCAGAAAATCTGAATCAATATACAGCATAAACAAACCAATAGCACCGCAGTTTGTCTCATCTTTGTCTGTAACTGATGCTCAAAAGCATCTGTGAGCACTGCTAAAACCAAAATGTAGGCCACTTATAGAATTCATGAATAGAGAGGATGGAAGGAGCTGCCAGGAGTTCTGACCTCGACCCCTCTGAACACTTGTGAGACCACACGGACTGGCTTTGAACAAGTGCTAGTAGGAGAATTAAATATCAACCTATCAGTGGCTGTGGTGATGGATGTGTAGGAGGTTTGACGTCATGTGTGGTTCTCCTGTCCCGCACTCAAACTCACATGAACAGCTGTTACATTTCTAGGATGCAATGTATGCATCTACCCAAAGACTCCGTTAACGAATGTGATTTCATCAGGGGTTGACCTCCAGAGTCTAACCAACAGTTTTATTAGTGTGTATTTCTATTTTTACACATGACTAAAGTTATATGGTGTTGTACTTTGGTAGAAACTCATGAAAAGACATTTCTCTGTCATTCGTGAAACCTCAGTTCTGACGTGTCTGTACAACACGTTCTCACTCCCAACTCATCGTTTTTTGACATACTCGCTGTTCCCATTACATAACGGGTCCCAAACCTAACCTAACCTAACCAAACCTCCAGAACCGGTCCAGTACTGCAATGAGTAGCGCACTGGTACCCACGCCTGGTACCCACGCCTGGTACCCTCACCCGACGCCGGAGCAGATACTGTCCCGGACCCGAATCGCTACCAGAGATGGTACTAGGTGTCAACTTGAAGCAGTCCTGGACGCAAACCAGTACCAAGTAAAGGTTAGGGTACAGGTACTGGATGTGTCCCAAGGGCCAGTCCACATCTGGTACCACATCCAGTTCTGCATCCAGTACCCTGTCCTGAGACATTGCAGATCCTTGATTTTACGAACAACCAGTATGTTGTTTTTTGACAAACTGGCTGTTACCATTAAATCATGGGTCCCCAACCTCCGGGCCGCAAACCAGAACCGGTTCAGTACCGTGATGCAAACCCGGTGTCGGTACCCTAACCTGACGCTGGACCAGATGCTGTCCTGCTACCAGATGTGGTAACATGGCCAAACCTGAAGCAGTACTGGATGCAAACCAGTACCAAGTAAAGGTTAGGGTACAGGTACTGGATGTGTCCCAAGGGCCAGTCCACATCTGGTACCACATCCAGTTCTGCATCCGGTACCCCGTCCTGAGGGGTTGCACACCCTTGATTTTACGAACTGCCAGTACGTTGTTTTTGACAAACTGGCTGTTACCATTAAATCATGGGTCCCCAACCTCCGGGCTGCAAACCAGAACCGGTCCAGTACTGTGATGCAACCCCGGTGCGGGTACCCTAACCTGACGCTGGACCAGATGCTGTCCCGCTACCAGATGTAGTAACATGGCCAAGCAGTACCAAGTTAAGGTTAGGGTACTGGATGTATCCTGAAGACCAGCATCCGGTACCGCATCTGGTACAGCGTCCCGAGGGTTGTGGACAGCCAGCATGTCAAAAAACTATGAGTTGACGTCAATAAGGGCCCTTAACCAAACGTCAATATGTGACGACTTGGAGATGAGAATATGTTGGTCTGTATGTGTGATTCAACGGTCAGCCTGTAACCTGAGCTTCACTCGTGTGTCCTTCGCAGTAATGACGGCCAGTTTGACGTGGCTTTGTATGTCAACGTCCTGGTGCACAGCGATGGGAAAATCAACTGGTTACCGCCAGCCATCTACCGCAGTTCCTGCTCCATTGATGTACTTTTCCAACTTTCACATTCATATTCATCTTTCCGCTTCGTTTTTTTATAGTATTTTAATTTTTTTGTTTCGTCCAAAAACCCATAGGTGGCTTACTTTCCATTTGACTGGCAGAACTGCAGCATGGTTTTCCAGTCATACACCTACGATGCCTCGGAGGTCGACCTCCAGTATTTTCTCGATGAAGACGGCAAAGAAATACACGATATCGTCATCGATGAAAATGCTTTCACTGGTCAGTACTTACCTTGGACTCCAATAGGACTCCAATTCCTATTTTAATTCAAAGTCCTGGACCACAAGGACCAAGTCGGTTTTGCAATTCTACTTTTGTACGGCACCCTTGAGGGAAAATTTTAACTCGACACATACTCAAAAACTAAAACTGTATGTATTACCCAGTACCCACAATAAAAATGATGACATCACAGAAACCATAAAAAAAATAAGTGGGGCCTAATTATTTTATGGAACTTCAGAATAAAATAAAATTAAAACCCCCCCTGGGGGTAATTCCAAAGGATGTTTTGAAATATTATGGGATGGCCACAGACATACAGCTTGGTGGCCAATTTGGGGAAATATTTGCCTTTAATATGGGAAACGAAAACACACTAGTGATGGGAGTATCGATACCACAGTATCAAAGTATCAATAACCATACATCACCAATTTTGTTATGGAGCATTAAAGTATCAATTACTAATTAATAAATTGATAAATAAAAGTTCATTTTTAGATAATTTTGGTGATAAGGTGAGTTACTCAAACACCCCCCAGTCTACATCATATTGAACTGTTCCATCGGTCACATGACCAGAGGAACTGTAATTTGTCCATGTTGCACATTTCAGAAAGAACGGTTTTGTATTTTGAACATTAAAATTTTTAGTTAGGCAGTTTTTGATGGTATTTGTTTTTAGGATAACAAAAAATATGCTTATAAAAAAAAAGTAAGAAATAAGAAATTGCTTGTAATTGGTATTGGTAATTGTTACTGAATATTTTTTGCTAAAAGTAATCGTTATTGTATCTAAATCTTGAAAGTGCTTATTGCTCAGGAAGAGATGGCAATTTTGAATTAAAAAAAAAATCATAATAGTACCTTTTAGGTATGAAAACTCCTACCAGGGATTTATATGATAACTCTTCAACCATCACTGGACGCTACTTAGAAAAGAATGTTGGTTTCAATGTTTGTAGATTTTGAACGACGTAAGCGTGGTGAGATTCATTCCTGTTGCTCACACGCTTTTTTACCGGAATATTGTGAAAATGTAATAAATGAATCGTCGCTTTGAGCTGAATAAAATGTTAATATAGATATATTAAGGATAGCAAAAATCTCCGTTGCCAACAAAATCCAAAAATGTACTTATGCGAAACCTTTTAAATATGACGTAGAGCTGTTGGTCACCCCCAGGTGAACAAAAAGTAAAATGGTTGCTATGGAGATAAAACCAACAGAAAAGCCGCCATTTTAAAACAAGTGTTTCAAACTGGCATGTACCAGTTTTAAGGGTATGTCTGGTGAGGGCCTGCGGCCATACAACGCCACTCGCTGCTTCAATCGTCTTTGTTCTTGCTTTGACGTGGACAGAGAATGGAGAATGGGCCATCTGTCACAAACCCACAAGAAAGAATGTCAAGGACGACCTGTACGAGGACATCACCTTCTATCTCATCATCGAGAGGAAACCTCTGTTCTACATCATCAACATCATTGTGCCCTGCATCCTCACCAGCGTCCTGGCGATATTTGTCTTCTATCTGCCTCCTGGAGCAGGTCAGCACATTGAACATGTTTGGCATCAATGGCAAGAAGACAATGTGTTTCTCGAGTACTAATCGGCTTTAGTGAAGTCTTTAAAATGTTCATGGGAGAAGGCTGGAAACCCAAGATTTTTAAGTACAACGAAGAACTAATTTGTTGTGTCCTACTGTCTTAATCGTCCTGTCTTCAGGAGAGAAGATGACCCTTTCCATTTCCGTCCTCATCGCTCTCACTGTCTTCATGTTGCTGCTGGCTGACAAGGTGCCAGAGACGTCCCTCAGCACCCCCATCATCGTCAACTACGTCATGTTCACCATGATCCTCGTCACCTTCTCTGTCATCCTGAGCGTGGTCGTCCTCAACCTCCACCACAGAACGTCCAGCACACACATCATGCCTAACTGGGTCAGAAAGGTAAGAGAGAGGCTTCTTCGAAACACCAATAAGGACACAGCGTCATCAGATTTACCTTCTCCAGGTGTTCATACACATCTTGCCAAAATACATTGGTATGATGAGACCGAAAATAGAGGATCCACTGCTGGAGGAGGAGGAGTCTTCTGAAGATAGCTCAACACCTCGAGGTTTTGGAGGGAGACATCCGGGAGGAGAGTACTTCTTTCGCAAGATCAACCCAGATCTTGTGTTACCCTGGAGAGGCAGGTAGGACTACGTTCTCTGAAGTATTAGTACTAAGATGTCCAAACGGTTAGTAGAGTCGTTTGGATTTTGTCTGGTACTGTTGAAAGGGTGCCAGAGTGACACTCGAAATTGTGCTTCAAAAATTAATAAACACGCCAATTTGTTTCTCAAACAGTGTGAAGAGGTGCCAAGGGGTAAAGGAGAGAGCTTGGATGTTCCTAAGATGCTTAATTTAGGGCGACAGTGGCTCAGGTGGTAGAGCGGGTCGGCCAATAATCGAAGGATAGGCAGCTCGATCCCCGCTCCCGTCAGCCAACCATCGTTGTGTCCTTGGGCAAGACAACTAACCCTACTTGCCTCCAGTGTGGCTCCACTGGTGTGTGAATGTTCCGGTGATGGTCAGAGGGGCCGTAGACGTGAACTGGCAGTAACGCCTCTGTCAGCCTGCCCCAGGGCAGATGTGGCTACAGGAGTAGCTTACCAATCATCGCCACGACAACGTTCTTTTTTCAGAGAAATGTACACGTCACTCTTACCCAAGAAGTCACTAATTTTAATGTCTTCCCGTCAAGCAAACTTGCGCTCACTTTGTCTTCACCTTTTACCAAAGCTCCGCCTACCCTCACAACCAATTCTGATACATTGTACAGCAATAGCTGAATAGAATATAAGTGATTGATATGTACAAGACAAAGTATGAATGTCAGTACCAATACCAAGTGATATGAGTTTTGGTACCCATCTCTAGATATGAAGAATTCAAACATCACATAATGTGCCAGTAGACTCTGCTTTAGTTTGAGTTTGAGAGGAATAAAAGTGACAGCTTGTGGATCCACCAACGATAATAAAAACCAAAGAGAATTCCTACAATATCCCAAGAAAACATTCTTATAACACGAGTAAGTGTGTTTTCTTAGGGGTGTCCATATCCAGGCCTCGAGGGTCACCTTCCTGCTGGTCTTCCAGAAATCTTGCCTTATTTGCTGATGGTTACCTTGATCAAGAGTGTCTAGCCAATAAGGACTTTTCAACGGCAGGTTGGCTAGAAAACATGTGAGACCCCGCCCCTTAAGACCTGGATTTGGATATCCCTGGGCTATAGCACGAGAACGTGAAATCAATTGGTTTAGGGTTGCGTACTGTGTGTTGGACAAAAGCAGTCTTCAGTAACTCAGGAAACTTGTCGAGACAGCAACAGTACACAAAAATACCTGTACACTCACACCGTCAAAGAAACTGAAAAAGTATCTTTTGCATACAAGAATGACCCGCAAAAAGCATTTTGAATCAAAATAGTCCATAGCAACCATTTAATTATTTTCTTAGATGGAGTTCAGGAGCATGTGCAGAAATTCTTATGTTTCTAGCTCAAACTAAGTTTCACACTTTTCCATAGCAACCATTGTGAAATATTGCAAAATCCCCTACTATTCAGATAATAGTACTCATTGGCATGAAAGTGTAATATATATGCAATCATTGCGTCAATTCTTTGTTGATCAAATGATCTTTATTCTAAATATTTGGGGTAATATTCTTGATGGATGATCCTGCTTTATATATGAAATATGAGTCATATTTTTGCTTTGTTGAAACTGTTCATTTGTTTTTACTGTATCTTCTTCCAAACTGGACTTTTTCCATTTCCTTGTGTGGTTGTCATGACAACATAGCTTTTTCTTCCGCTCTAATGTTCATAAAAGATTTGCATAGACGTCATTGGGATGGTTGGAGTATCTGTCCACACTTCCGAAGTAGTTTGCCATATTTTTCCTGAAATCCCTAAAGACACTGGCGAGGATTATTTTTATTTCCTTCTCGAAGACACTGCGGTCCATCCAGCTTCACTCCGGCTAATCTTATTATAGACGTGAGCCTTGACACTCAGCTCTGGCATCGCAAACATCGCGGCGGCCCGGAGAACCCGGCTTCTCGGCAGCTCTCGTCTGGCTCCAGAGGCATCAGATTCAGCCGCAGCTAAGCCCCGCTTCTCCGTCTACAGTCGCCAGCCTCTAAGCCTCTGTTTAGGTTGGGCATTAGGGGGGATAATCCAACAGAAGGAGAAGGAAGGGTAAAGAATGGATGGGAGAACAAAAGTGGAAGTGAAGGCTGTTGTTGAGTGATCTGGGCAGGTGGTCAGGTTACGCCGTCACAGTTCAAGTTTCACATCAGGAATAAAGAGGGGACTATAGCTGCTCAGTGACTTTCATCCATTGGGTTCAATGGATTTTCAAAAAATCCATGATATCTACACTCTTTGGTGACAATATTACCAGTTTAAGCCATTGAAAAGTATTTTCAAGTATTAGGGTGCCAATATTTGAGAGGTATTTGTAGTTTTTTAATTATTGATTTAGCCTCATTTTTATGAGTATATGCATATATATTGATCAATTTTGTGTTGTTTTTTTCTAATTTAGTTAATTTACTCAGTGACGTGGCTAGGAACATTTTTAATTAGGAAGCGGGGGAGGGATTTGAAAGGTGATAAATCAGAAAATATTATTTTAGTTTTAATGGTAATTTTATTTATTTTTTGTTAATTTTTACTTTTACAATTCTTAAAGAAGCTTGAATTGATTTTATTTTTTAGTATTTCTCAATAATGAGAACTAATGATTTAAGCTGAAAACCAGGAGGGAAGGGGGAGGTGCTGGGCCCGTACTCCCAATGGCTACCGCCCCCTGATTTTACACTTCTTGTTTTTATAGTGTAAGCTATCTTAATGACAAAATTGTAGGCGCTTTGACAGGTTTTGGGTTTGTCTTTAATGCATTTTTTTTTTACTATTTGTGAAAGTCCCAATGTTTTAAGTCTAATGTAAGTCGCCCCCCGGCAACTCACGTTCAAGTGGCCACTTCCGCGCTTAAATGTGCATTTCGAGCTTTAGCATTCTATAGTGTTAATGCGCTTCTTAATGACAAAATTGTACATAGAAAACGCATGAACTTTGACCAACCAGGAAGTTGGGTTCAGTAATGATGTATGGGAAATTAATAATTGCACTTTTTGCCTGGCTGGAATAATAAGACACAAATTCTTAAATATTTAGGAAAAATTAGCCAAAACACCTATTGTGTAAATATTAGTCGAACTTTAAAACAGCCTAAAAAAATCTAAATAGAAAAGCCTAAATTAGCCAACATAGCTAGCATGTAGCTAAACTATTAGCTAAACTCCAAAATAGCCTAAAAATTTGTCCAAAAAGCTAGCAGGATGCCAATTTTGAAAACTTTAAAACTGTAACTTAACATAATTATGAATATTAAAAAGGCAGTGATATATTCCAGAATAAATTAACTTAAACCTTAAATAATTAAAAAAATGTATTTTAGGGGTGTCTGTTTTGAAAATATATTTTGTCAAAATTATACAAGTCGGGCCAGTAATAACGACAAAATAACGGGCCTTGACTTTGATCCATGTGACATAGATGATAAACTCTGTAGGTTTTACATCCCTGTTGACCTGTAGACGTTTTGTTTGCTCAACTTGAATGAACAGATTATTATATGCACAGAAAAAATTTGGTAAAAAGTTTGATCTTTCATGAGTTAAAAGCACATTGGTTACCAGCTGTCCTGAGCTGCACTGAGATGATCCTGCTTGACACAGAGCTTCTGTCAAATGAAAAAAAAAGAAATAAATGTTAAAAAATCACATTTTCATAGATGTTAGGTTCTTTTTATATTTTTGCTTTTGTTCCTTCCAAAAAAAAAAAAAAAAGCATAATTCATACTTATTATTAAAAAAGGAAGGTCATGAATGCAAATCCAAATTTCTTAAAGGCTAAAGTAAGACTCTACGGCTCCTTCTAGGTTTGGATCAGGGAGAAAATGAACCCTAAAGGTTGCCGACCCCTGGTCTAAGCTAACACCAGTTTTGGCATTTTTAAACCAAACCAATCATTTCCATTGACTTCAAAATTACAAAAATGAAGATACTTAATGGAAACAATTTCAAAAATGATTGACTGAGTGACTTTCATACGTTATATATATATATCTGTTGGATCCAGACAAAGAAACATCAATACAAAGGAGTATTAAGAGTGAAAATGAAGGATAATCAGTGTAACGCCTTCTCAGTTTTAGGTTTCTGACTTTGTGCTTGTTCTTTTTTCGTCACACGGGTCTGTGAATTGGTGAGTAATGACTCTAAGCCGCGGCACGCCGTCTATGTATCATCGCATACCTTTGCTTCACGCTAATCCCCTCGAAGCGCAGCAGGAGCCGGTTCACCCGCGGCCCCCCCCCCCCCCCCCCCGCCCCCCCGCCCTCTGTCTCTGTTTGGACCTTTCTGTTTCTGCACATTGTTAACGCATAGGATGAAACCGAACACCGCCGACAGAGACAGGCGCGCTCTTGTGCACGTCTAAAAACAGGCGAGCTATAGGGAGGGAGGTGATGGTCATCATCGTTTAAACACGGGGATTCAGTGTGAAGGAGTGTAGAGCATTGCTGAACTGGTGTGTATAGTTACACCTCTGGAAGACTCAATTAAAAAAAATCTCCGCATCTATTTATTGTCAGAACCATCTGAATCCCTTTTGGGGTCATGGGGTTGCTGGAGCCTATCCCAGCTACTATTTGGTGAAGGGAGGGTACACACTTTTGCAGGACCGCATAACTACAGATATAATTCAGAGATATCCATGAGTCTACAGTTGTGTTTCCATTACACGTATGTGCAAAACTTTATCAAATTCAAGAAATTAAAAAAAAAAACTTAATAACACTGTTTCCATTAAATCATAATTCTGTCATTCATAAGTGATTCAAAAACATGGATGTGAATTTTGATTTAAAACAGATACATTGCCACAACACTAGCACTCATCATCATCCATCAAAGGAGACGTCGGCGTCTTATTCAGCCGGTGGAGCTATGTGGGAGTGGCTACAGATGAAGATATTTTGGGAAACCGTGGTTCTTAGAGGAGCTGTGGATCCAACGATTCCACGTGACACGCTCAGCTTTTGATGAGCCGTGTGACGCTGTGGGACCTAGCCGCCGCACAGCTAGCGTGGTTTCCGGTTGTTGGTCACGAGACTCATTATATTTGAAAAAAGTGCAGTTTTGCAAAATATGTCCATTTTGATATTTCGAAAAATGTAAGTTTTTTTCCAAATTTTTGTGCTTCCATTAGCCGAATTTATTATTGTAAATCAAATTTTATTGTCAATAGAAACGCAGCTAGCAAAGCGGGACTTTCACAGAAAGTTCCCGAAAAAGGGTTTTCTTGCTGTAAGGCAAGACTGCTAACCACTTTATAACGATCCACCCAATTTTTTTTTTTTTTCATGAAAATAAATGAAAAAATCTTCCAATAGAATCAGCAGAATTTGTTTTATACAATTTAACATATATTATGATTTCCTTAATTTTTACGACAAAATTAAAATTTGAAATTAGGTATAAATCCCTCATATTTAGGAATCGCATAATTTTAACATTTCCAATTATGTGTATTTTGTTTATCTTTATAAATTTCTTTATATTTTGATCTTTTGTAAATTCGTCCCCAGTGGTCTTTCAATTGTGAACACGCCGGTTTTAGCCAAAAAAATAAATAATAAATAAAATGGTGTCATTTTCTTGGACATATATTCTGCAGAGTTTTTCAAAAATTTGCCTCTGAGTCGTGGTTGCACAGTAAGCCCGTCCGCACTTCCCATCAACCGTCTGTTTACGTGCTCTCCCGCTAGCTTACAGCCCTTCGCAACCCCAAGCTAGCATTAGCGGTGCAACAAAAATGGAGAGAACTATCCAGAAGTCCGGTTTGGATGCAGATTCCAGCTCGAAAAAACCTATTTGTCCATAAATAGATGCTGCAGAATGGAGCCGATTGTAGATTCTACATCACAACTACAAGCTTTTTCAAACATTTTTTTTGAGTAACAACGATTTTAATTTAAAACAAAATAGTTTTAAGCTAAATTTTCTTAATAAAATTCCACAAGAACATATTAAAAACACTGTTTTCATAGGAATGGGTCTTGAAATGATATTAATATACATACATTTTGACCAAAAATATCATATTTTAAACCCCGTAAGAGTCCAGCTTCCATTTTTTTGGACAAATTTTGTTTAAATTGACATTCTAAAATTCTTCTTTTGAAGCAAAATGATTGAAGTGTGTTTTTTTTAGTTCTTAGACTAATGTTTATTTAACATTTTAATTTTGATGATTTCAGGCTGAAATAACAAACTTAATGAGAAAAACTGAAATTCAGCTCAAATTGAAAAAAAACTTTACTTCATTTAAAGACAGTTCCATTCATTGTTCAATTTTCCTCCTGGTTTGTTGGGAAAAAACAAGTTCCTATATGAGTACAACATGAGTCCAGGTCAGGCGGCGTGGCCGAGTCGCTCACATGTTTCGTTTTACGCGGCAGCTGTGCGAGTGGAAGAATGAGCCGGTCAAACGTGTCACATAAAGGCGGCGTGCACGTCTGACACATGTTGTGTCTCAGCAGAGGCGAGCGGTCCTGCGGTCGTCACTCACGACATGCACGACATGAATCTCCGCCTGTGACGCGGCGTCCAGCGTTTCCCGCTAATCCCCGACACAAAGTCAGAGAATTGACTCGGCACGCCTGAGCCATGTGATATTCCACCGTCTATTTATACCGCAGGTGTGTTTCACCATCCTGCTCAACTGACATGTTGATGACGTCATGTCTGTTCATTTGGGGCAGTTTCCTAAAAATTTGATTTAAATGAAGACAGAGAGAGGAACGACTGATGAAACACTCGCCAAAAAAAAGTCAAACTGAAAGGTCATCAAACAGGTTTGTCTTTTTTAAACCGCCTTCACTAAAAAAAATAACTAATAAGATTTATCTCTTCGTCAAAATTTGCACTAACAATTCCTAATTAAATTTTACTGCATTTATAAACATAAAATAGAATCTAGTGAAATTTACTTACGTCCACAAGTCAGATTATACGGCGGAGTATTAAGGCCGCTTCAAAAAATGTATTTTTATATTACGACTTTAAATATCTTTAAAGAGAAAAAAGTCGTAAATTTATGATTTTAAAAGTCATAGGCTAAATTTCTGACTTTTAATCTAGTAAATTTATGAGTTTTTTCTTGTAAATTTGGTACTGTAACGTTTTAAACAATTTTAGCCTGTTGAAATCAAAGACGATTTAACAATCATTTAACAATGCAGTCTCCCTTTCATTTTAATAAATAAAAAAATAAAAAAAACTTGTAAATTTACGAGATTAAAAGTCGTAATTTTAAGCGCAAAAACAAGTGATATTACTCTTTTTTTTTCTTTTTTTTTGGTGGCCCATAAAAGATTATGATCCAATCTTAAGTAATAAAAAAAAAAGAATTTCTCCAATAAAATTGACATAATATTGAAACAAAGTTGAAACAATTTGAAAAAGTAGATCAATATAATTTTTGAAAAAATAGGTAAGGCAAGGCAAGGCAAGTTTATTTGTATAGCACATTTCATGTACAGAGACAATTCAAAGTGCTTTACATAAAACATTAAAAGAAACAATCAAAAGAAATAGTAAAAATGTCATTCATTATTCAAATCATTAAAATAAAATTAAAAGAAAGTAAAAAGATTTTAATTTAAAACAAGCATAGATAAAAAGTGCGGACGTAAACTTTTGAATACATATTAATCAAATGCAACTGAGAACAGGTGAGTCTTTAACCTGGATTTAAATACACCGAGTGTTTCAGCAGATCTAAGGTTTTCTGGAAGTCTGTTCCAGATCTGTGGTGCATAGAAGCTGAATGCAGCTTCTCCATGTTTAGTTCTGACTCTAGGAACTGATAAAAGACCGGATCCTGATGATCGGAGAGGTCTGGATGGTACATACTGTGTCAGGAGGTCAGTCATGTATTTTGGTGCTAAACCATTCAAAGCTTTATAAACCAGTAACAGTAACAGAACTTTAAAGTCTATCCTCTGAGAGACAGGTAACCAGTGTAAAGACCTCAGAACTGGACTGATGTGGTCTACTTTCTTGGTCCTTGTGAGAACCCGAGCAGCAGAGTTCTGAATAAGCTGCAGTTTCCTGATGGATTTTTTTGGTAGTCCTGTAAAAACACTGTTACAGTAATCAAGTCGACTAAAGATGAAAGCATGCACTAGTTTCTCCAGGTCCTGCTTAGACATCAAATCTTTAATCCTTGAGATATTTTTGAGATGATAATAGGCTGATTTAGTGACTGCCTTAATGTGTTTATCAAAATTTAAGTCTGAGTCTATCACTACACCCAAGTTTCTGGCCTGGTTGGTAGTTTTTAGTTGAATAGATTGAAGCTCTGTAGTGACATCTAAACGTAAACTTTAAGTTCTTCACTAGGAAAATCTCTTCTTTGTATAATCTTTGAATTATGATGTAGATATTATGAGGAATAATTAAGTATATATTATTGAAACAAAAATTTTGTTTTTCTTTCAGCTGTTTTTTTTAGACAAAACATGGATTGTTCGTCTTTTTTTCTGCAGGTTTATACTCAGGTGTTTACAAACAGGAAGTATCTGGCGGTTCCAAAAAGCCAAAACCACGTCGACTTCTGTAGAGAAATAATCAGTGATTCTATTTGTTAGCATAACTATTCTTATCTGATATTTTTTTAAATGTCTTTTTTCTTTTATTTTTTAAAATTTTGCTGTGCAAGTCATTCTGACCAATCAGATGCCTCCTGAGTGAAAGTGGGCGGCGTTCTTTGTGTCATCCAACGTTCAAATATTTTAAAGAAATTTTTGTCAAAAAAATAAACAAACAATTAATGGTTTTAGACATTTCTCACTTTTTTATATGCACTACTGCCCCCTTGTGGCGGCTCAGCACATTACAGCTCCATATTATTATTATTTTTTTTTTTAATTACAGGTTTTAGGAATAACAAACCAGCCGCTGTGAAACCGTTTCTGTTTTCTTCTTTGTGTTTCAGATGTGAGAGCACCGCCCACCTGCAGCGGCTTCCCAACACCGACGGCTACTGCCTGGTCCTCCCTACAAACCTGAAGTCGGCCATCGCCGCCGTCACTTACATGGCGGAGCAGCTGAGGAAGCAGGACACGGACGACACGGTGAGCATCCTCCCGAAACTCGGTGAAACGCTGACTCAGCTCTGACGGATGCCCCGCCCCCCTCTCTAACAGATGACAGGAGACTGGCAGTTTATCGCCTTGGTGGTGGACCGGCTCTTCTTGTGGCTGTTTGTCATCATTACCACCCTGGGAACCCTGGCCATGTTCCTGGACGCCAGCTTCAATTACACACCTGATAACCCATTCCCATAGAGGACCACACACACACACACACACACACACACACACTGTGCAGTTGTCACTCCACTGTGACCACAGCACCTGACGTCGCTGATCGATGAAAGATTCCTCGTAGATCTGATAAGTTCCGGACTTGTTCCGAGTCATCACGCCCTTTAAAGGAAGCTTTAAAGGAAAACACACACTATTTTTTTTTGTCATTCTAATGCTAGACTCTTAAATCCAAAAGACGCCATTTTTATAGCTTCCATTGACATCACAAGACTGCAGTATGATGTATGGACACTAGAGGGCAGTGAAAAGCTAAAAAAAAAACGTATTTTCTGCTTTAAATTCACTGTTAAAAAAAACTAAAAATCACATTTTCACACCCTTTTTTTGCACGTCTGTTATGATTATTATGTATCTATGCAAAGTACAGATTTTTATTTCAATCTGAAGTTTTTAAAGACTATTTCTCTTTAAAATCATCTAAGCATGTTTGAAAGATCGAGTGTATTTTATCAAATTAAACACTTTCTTTCTTTTATTTATTTATTTAACTTATTTCTTTATGACAAAATGTCTGTTTTTTCTTAATTGATTTTGCTTTTTATTTACTTAAATTTTAGAAATTTGTATTTTTAAGTTTGCAATATTGAGATTTTTATTTATTGTACTGAAACTTCTTGGACTCATTTGTTTCAGTTTTCTAAATGGATTAAAAATTTGTTGCATGAATTTCTTATTACGTTTTCTTTGTTTTTGTCACTTTGCCTCAATCTTACAGTTTTTTATTTTTATTTTAATATAATCAGATCTTGACGTTTGAAGGTGTAAACGGTGAATTCGCTTTTTGGAGCATCAATATTTTTATGTTTGGATAAAAGAGTTTCTACGATTGTTTTTCAAAAAACCTTCCTTACTATTGATTTTAAATCAGGTCAAATGTTTTACCGATCAGGGATCCGCTACATGTTAGATCAAATATTTGTAATTTGTTACATTTAAAATGTTCATCTTTGAACAAATTACAATTTTTGATTTAATTTATCACTTTTTACAGTGTCGTAAAGGGTAGAAAATGAAAAAAGAAGCCCCTCGCGTGAACAAGAAAGGCGTTTAAACAAGAAATGTTCTTATTAAAACACCATGTTTCCATATCAGCACTGTTGTCAAAACAATAATAATCTTTTGGAAATTGTGTCAACATTTGTGAACTTTCTGTCATCTCTTAATCTATGGTGGCCCTGAAGTACAAATCACATTAACTCAAAAACACTTTAATTCCAGAAAATGTTTGTAGTTTTTCTCTGCAGCCTTTTTGTGATCATTTTGGTTTCATTCTTTTGGAATCAACTCAGATTTAATTTTTATTTAATTGTGATTAATTTTGTATTTCATCTAACCTAAATTTTTCTTTTCTAATTTATTTTAATTTAGTCTAGTTTTTGTTTGGTTTGATCAATTTTTATCTGATTTAATTTAATTTAATCTGATCTGATTTAATGTTATCTAGTTTTTATTGGATACAATTAAATTAAATTTAATTTAATCTCATTTACGTTTGGTTTGATTTGATACATATTAATTTTATGTAATTTTATTTGATTTGATCTGATCTGATTTAATTTATTCTAATTTAGTTTAATTTAGTTTTTGCTTAATTTGATTTTTTGTATTTAATTGTACTTAAATTATTTTCATTTATTTTGTATTTCATCTAATCTGAATTAATCTTTTCTAATTAATTTTGATTTAATCTATTTTTTGTTTGGTTTGATACAATTTAATTTAATTTAATTTAATTTGATGTAAACCTATCTGATTTAATTTAATGTAGTTTTTATTTGGTTTGATTAATTTAATTTAATTTAATTTTGGTTTGATTTTATACCTATTAATTTAATTTAATTTTATTTGATTTTATCTTTTCTGATTTAGTTTATTCTAATGTAATTTAATTTAGTTTTTGTCTGGCTTGTTCTGATTTGATTTTTTTATTTTTTTTATTTTATGTTATCTGATCTATCTAATTTATTTGAAATCTTATTTATTTTTATCAATTTGATTTGATTTGATATCGAGTTTTTTTTGTTTTTCTATTACGTTTTGTGTCTGGAATTTTGTCTTGATCTCCTAAATGTAATCATTTCTTTTTCTTATCTAATTGTTAATTGTTATTTAATAATGTTTTTCATTTTAGTGATTTGTTGATGTGATTTGGACCTCAGGGCCACCGTATTATTCCCCTTACAAACCTGACTAAACCTAAACTAAGTTTTGCTTCCCTAAATACAAATAAGGCTTATTTTAAGGTAGAGAAAACAGAGAAACGTTGCTGTTTCGGTGACCCTCAGAGACTACGGGACCGTGACCTCCTGCAGACGTCGCCGTCATGCGTCTGACCCTCCGGCCTCCGCGTGACGCTGGACTTCAGCTCAGTGCTGTGCAGCTTTGAGCCTCTCCGTCTGCTTTTGTGTTCCGACCGTCCAAACAGGGTTTGTTCCCTCCCGCGAAGCTCTCAGGATCGTCGCGGAGGGTCGGACAAAAAGAATGAGTCCAGAAGAGCGGGAACCCAATCGGTCAGACGAGGCGGAGGACACGGAGAGGAGCAGGCGCCGTCCCCCTCGCCCCCCGATGGGAGGGAAAAACCCAGAGTGTTTTATTGCCGATGCCTCAGTGGCTTCCAAGACCACTTGGTGGAACTTCAGGCTTTGAGTTTGCTCACTTCAGACCCACCGGGGGGGGCGGAGCCTCCTTTGAGCTGATTTAGCTGTTTTTCTCCTTTAGAGTGTTGAGCAACGGCGAAACCACCCAGATGAATGCCTGTTTACGGACAAGGCAACAAAGTGTGAGTGTTGGTCTTTTTGTCCTCTCTGACATCCAGTTGAGAGAAGATCAAATAAATCTGGTTGCCAGTAGCAACCAGACTCCCAGTGAACCCTGGTCCTCCGTTTTCTCCTCTTCCCGCTCCTCTGTAGTTCTCTTCTCTTTTATATCGCGATACATATCATGATATGTATCGCGATATTAGACAGTACCAGAACAATTTTCCACTTTGATTTAAGAAAGTAGAAATTCAACTCAATAAGGTTAAAAACAAAAGATTGAAGGAAGCTCATTAATAATTTATTAAATATCGCTTCGTCAGCATTTTAAATTTATACAAGTATCGCCAAAAGCAAAATATCGCGATATATCGCTGAATCGATTTTTTCTCTACTCATCGTCATCATCAATGACGGGGGGGGCAACAAGGTGAGAGACTGAAGGATCGGAGTGAGGCAAAAACCCCAGCGGAGGAGGAGGAGGAGGAGGTGATGAAGCCGAGTGAGTAATCTGTCAAAGCCTCATTACAGCTGGTGTAATCCCAGCAGGAGGTGAGCGGGGGGGAGAACGTCCTCCAAGGTTACGCTTCTGTTGCTCCGTTCTTCCTCAGGACTCTAGTTTGTCTCAATCGAAGCTCTCGGAGGAAGAAAGGAGGCGGAAAAAACTAAACAAAATACCTCGATTTAGTTTCAACTTCAGTGACTGATTTAAAACGAGAAACTCTACTTATCTACATAGCTATAGGTTTTCTAGAGCTGGTTGACCGGCACCGGTTCGTGGGTCGCTTGGAACCGGGCCGTGGACAGAAAACAAATAAATAAATAAAGGCGCTAACTGAGAATATTTCCGTTTCGTTTATTTTCTGGAAGGAAGTTTTATTTTGAAAGGCTTTTGGATTCTGCTCAAATCACCCGTCTGAGTTAAGCTAACTAGCTGGCTAACTGAATCGCTAAGCTAGTAGCTCAAGGCTAAATACAAAAACCAAACAATAACTATGTGCGAATTCCCTCCTACTCACTATATAGTGCGTTCACCGTTTTCTAATCTACTAATTCCAAAATCAAGTGTGCTCAAAATTTCCCAGAATTCTTTGCGAAAAACTAGAGTGCATCAAGGCTCACTAGATAAGCGAAAATAGACCACAATGCATTGCAGTCGAACAATTCTAAACAAAAAAAAGTGTTTAAATCAACATTTTCACCATCAGAACACAGTGGAGTCATAAATCTGTTCAGAAACTTCAGCACAAAAAATGTTCATTTCTGCTACGAAATGAAAAAATGCAAAAAACGATCAAAAGATCATCGGAGTCTGGATTAAATGTTACAGACATTTTATGTTGCAAAAACCACGTCATGTTTCTTAAATGATTTCTAAATCAACAACTTTCTCTCATTGAATCTTCATCATCTGCATAAAAAATATCTACTGATATTTTTAGACTTTTTTAAACTAAATTTCCTTTTATTTTGAAAATATATTTTCATAAACCAGAAGCCTAAAAATACCAACTTTAGCCACGTTTGGACCGGTCTGTGAAAATCCTGTCATATTTAAAAACCGGTCCGTGGCCAACCGCTGTTTTAGAGCACAAAATGTGGGTTTTTGGATTTTTAAAAATTTTTTTTCCTTGAGTTGCACTTTTTGAGGATGTGTCACTAAAGAGAAACCAAACACTAAATCAACTTTTTTTTTCGGCTGTTGACATCTACAAATAGAGATTTAAATGTGTTGTTTGTAGCCACATTTTTGACAAATTAAAATAAACTTATTTGATTCCTGAAATGATAGTTTAAAACCATCAGTGTGCTGCCCCCTACAGGTTGAAACGAGGTGTTACAGTGGAATTTTCTGATTGGTCAACTACTGTAAGTTCCTGAAGTTTGATGTCACCTTGCTCTGCAGCTCTAGTATGAAAGCCCCGCCCACCAGTCGTTAGCATGTTAGCTTTAGCACGTCTCGTAGATGTATTGCCTTCGGTTGTCATAAATCTTCAAAAACTTTCCAGCGGATTTGGAAGTTAGACAACAGTGGTTTAGTGTGATTGACAGCAGTGAACTAAATCCATATATATAATCATATATGACCTTCTGACCACAAAAAAAAATATTTATGAAATATGAGTTATTTTCATGAGTTTTTTCCGACCCGGAAGTAAAACGACTCGATCTCTGAGGCTCCGCTTCCTGCTGTGTGTGTGGGTGCCGCCCATTTCATGACATCATCTTTTGGCGGCGTGTCTGTGTTTTTCAAAGATGAATTCACATTTCTGTCTTCATAAACTTCTAAAGAAAGAATTTTTAACGGAAAATGATGCAATCTTTCAGTCAGAGATTTATTTCAATATAATATAAATATTTTTAAAAATCCAAACTTGTAACCCTGCCCAAAGCTGCATGTGACAAATTAATTACAAAAATAATAATAATAAAAAGTAAAGTTTTTTTTCAAAAGGAGTTTTCATTAATATAATTAATTTTGATTATAATGACCCGAAAAAAGTAAGAGTACAAAGTGGAAATGATTCATTTTAGAACAAAATATTGACAAAAAGAAAAAAAGCATCTTAGTACGAGTTAGTCCATCTTAATAAATCCTCACAAAATCTAAAAGTATCTATTTTTTCTTTGAGCATCAGTCTAAATTTTTGCCTCAAAACAATAAAAACAAACAATATTAAGTTTTAAAAAGTTTCCTTAAATTTGGAAATAAAATGACTGAAATTTGAGTCTCAAATCAAGTTTTTCAAAAGGATTTTGACTCATTTTAATAATAATTTCCCAATTTCTGGACTTTAGCACCAAATAAGACAGACAACTTTTTTAAGAAAGATGTAGAGCAAAGATGAATTAAGAAACTAGAAACCCTGGTTTTAAATTTTAACAAGGATAAAGCACAAAATTCCTTCATTTACAATCTGTAATAAATACTTAATTTCGTTGCTTAAAAAAGACAAAAGATTACAGTTTTTGTTTAAAAATGTTATTATTTTGGGGAAACATTTTATTCACAAATGTTTGTTTTATTTTATTTTTTTAGAAACAATTTGAATATTTTATGTCAACTCCTTCTAAGACTAGAAAATAAAAATGATGTGAAACTTTATGATAATTTCAATTTATATAGAACTTTGGGTTGTTTTAATATATTAAAATTATGTTATTTTAAGTTTTTTTAACATGTTTTTTTTCCCTTTTGGCTGCTCAGACTTTATTACTGTATGTTGCTTGTGAACTTGTACAACTTTCTTTGTTTTGTCATATTCAGCGTGATATGTAATGTTGAATTTCTTATATTAAAAAAATCTTTGCGAGGTTTAAATGCGCAGAATGATTCCAGCAGAGGGATTGGTTGAGGGGTTGGATCGGGACTCCTGTGCGTAAAGACAACCTGTCGCTTCCTGTAACCAGAGGGAGCGTTTCCCAGCAGATCTTTTCACACCCACTTCACACCATCACACACTTCTCCATCCTCCGGCTTCACCTCTCCAGCGCCTCTTTACGCGCAGCAGCCTCGCGCGCATTTTGACTTTTGACGTTTCCAGACGGGCGCTTTCTGGAAAACAAATGGCCAATTCCGGCATCCAGCTGCTGGGCTTCTTCCTTTCTCTGGTTGGCATCGTGGGGCTGATCGTGGGCACCATCCTGCCGCAGTGGAAGATGTCCGCCTACATCGGGGACAACATCATCACGGCCGTGGCCATGTACCAGGGCCTGTGGATGTCCTGCGCCTTCCAGAGCACCGGGCAGCTGCAGTGCAAGATCTACGACTCCATCCTGCAGCTGGACAGTGAGTCCATCCCGCGGTTCCTCTAGTTCGTACGCACCTTTTCTGCTCCACAGGTTTGCGCGCTTGTGCGTAAACGTGCGTAAAAGTGACAGATTTGTAACAAAAATGAATCCAGACTATTCAAGAATGTTGCAAATGACAAGGAAAAGATTATTTTAGATTTTTTAAATAATATTTACTTCAATGAGCACTCTCTAAGTCTCTAAAAATACGAGAATTAAGGGAGAAACCGGAAATTAGAAAAAAAATCTTCAAAATAAAAGGGCAATTTGACTTTAAATCTTATTATTTCCTTTTATTTTATGTTATTTTTTATGCACTAAATTCACTTTCATGTTTCTTGGCACAACAAATAAAAGCCTCTAAAAAATAATCATCTAAAATAATAAAAATACGCAAATTTTAATTTATTTTAATCTGTTTTAATTTAAAAAATCTCTGAAAACTTTTCCTACTCGAAAATCCCTGTTATCTGCTGAATAAAAGTGTGACTCGAAAAAATAATGTTCGAATTCCTTCACCGTTCACTGTGCACTCTATACACAGTAAAAAAAGAAACGTTGGATCAATTAACAAAAGTTATGTCACTTTTAACTTTTAAAATTACTATTTTTTTAATCAAATTGAATGTTGAAGTTCATAGTTTATTCAACTTAATACTTTTATTTGATATAAATGTAACAAATTACTGAAGTTTTGTTCACTGATTCAATGTTTCGCTTTTTACAGTGTAGCCGTTCACCCTTTTTTAATTTTTGTTCTATGGCATTTTGACGATTGTGCGTTGTTTTGCTATCGTTAGCTTTCCAAGGATTAGACGAAACTAGATCTTAAGTGTCGAATAAAACAGAATTCTACTGAACAATATGCTAGCAGTAAGGGCTAAAGAAGCTAACGCCAAAACAGTTGTTTTTCAGCAACTAAAATACTCTTTGATTTGAGAAACAGCTTAGAGGCAAATAGGCCACACCCCCCGTTTCTCTTTCTGGATTTGAAGCCAATCTGGAAAAAACTAAAGGTTGCAGTTCCTCAAAGGAGCACAAGGGGCTGGTTTTAAAAAGGAGCAATTTCTCATTGATTTCATGTTTTTTTTTAAAAAAAAAAAGTCTAACAAAGAATGTTATTTAGTCTGGTTTCAAATGTTTTATGTCTGTTGCTTAGTATTTTTTATTCATTTTTGGAGATTTTTGGTGCAAAATCCTCTTAATTGTGTTTTTATTATGTAAATAAATTGCTTCCTCTGCTAGCCAAACTTTGCTAGCATGTAAAAAATAATCGTTCTCCTTCCAAACAAATGTTTTTCCTCATTCAAGACACCACTTCCGCACTTTGACGTATCGCATTGAAAACTCATAAACGTTTTTAAGACTGTTGTCAGGCTCTACGTACATAATGGCTGACAAAAGTTAAAGAATGTTGACGGTTAGCTAGGTGATGTTGCCAAAATGTGCGACCGAAGAAACTCAAAACCAATTCTTTTTGTGAGGCTTTGTTTAGTAGTTCAAATACCAGTAATCCTAAATTTTTGGTTGTTTTTTTTCTTTAAAAATTCCGATATTTTATTTTGTCCCCAGTAACAAACACCTGAAACTGGTTAGAGAAACAGTGAGCCTCAACGACCAGGACTGTTCATCCTCGTGCTGCTTTTCCGCACAATCCACCGTATTGTTTGCGCCTGATATCCTCTCTCTGCCGGTTTTGTTTGTTTGGGCAGGGCAGAGACGGTCTGAACTGGCACAGGCTGGTTCTAGGTGGACGAGGGAGCAGCGACGGGGGAGGGGGCCCTCACCCTGTGATAGGTTTATGGGGTGACGGGGAGGGGGAGCGGGATCTTTTGTGTGTCGGCGTTCTTGGAGGTCTCCGGGGTTCCAGGAGGAATTCACAGTCAAGTTTCCTGATGTGAAATAAAACGAAGCGCTTTGATGAACTTTACAGAAACCAGAGTGGTTTCTAAGGACATTTAAAAGACATCTTCCTGCTTCCTCACTGCTAGTTTTCCTTCCTCTGACAACCTCAGGTGCGCTGCAGGCCACTCGCGCCTTGATGATCGTCGGCATCATCGTGTCCATCGCCGGTCTGGGCGTGGCCTGCATGGGAATGAAGTGCACCACCTGCGGGGGAAGCGATAAGCTGCGCAAGTCCCGTGTCGCCATGACAGGAGGCATCATCCTGCTAGTAGGAGGTCAGGATGGAAATGACTTATTTTTAATCGTTTGTGGGTTTAAAACTAAAAAAAGGAAATTGACAAAAAAAAAAAAAAAAGGTATCTTTCCTCAACAAAGAATCAAAGAATCGATGCTACAGAAAATGTCTAAATCAGGGGTGTCAAACTTAATACACTTTAGGTCGCGAGCGGAACACGATAAACATTCATTGAACATTCTAAAACAAAATTCTGAAAATTTTAAAATAGTAACTTTTTAACATAATTATGAACTAGATGTATAACATTACCTACAGGAACTCTGTAAGCGGAATTTGGCCGCTAAAGACTCTAATGCTGACTAGGGCTGTAACGAGTATCCGGGTGCTCGAATATTCGCAATCCGCTCCCAAAAATTCGAGTACGAATATTCGCGACGTCAAAGATCGCAGATTTGCGATCTTTAAAAATATGGTAAATTTTAGTAAAATATGATCAAAATATTATCTGGGAACGATGTGTTTTCCCTCTGGAATGCACATTAATGTAGGATTTTAAGCTTACGAACTAAAACAAAGCCGAAAGAGCCGCGGTATCCACCGGAAGTAAACAAACATCTTCATGACGGTGAAGCTTCTGGTTTTCAAAGTAAAACTAGCGAGAGCTTTTTTTCCGTTCAAAAACAGACTGAATTTCTGTTCAATGACATAACTTTTGAAAAAATGAATTAGCTTTAACATCGGAGCTTTAGCTCCAGTGTTTACATTCTTTTGGTTATGATAACTCTTCAACAGTTGAAGCAATCAACGAAACTCCATTTTATTCTGAAGAAACGCAGCCTCGAGCTGCTGAAAGGAGGATGTAAACAACGTGAATCAGATGATTCTGCTGCAGAAAAAAATACTTTTTTTACACGGGCTGGACCGAAAAATGTTGAAGAACTTTGAGAATTAAAAAAACTGTGGGGAACATCTTCAAGTTTTGTTGGTAAATGATACAAAACAGCAGTGATTATCCTTTTTTGTTTATGTTACTGCTGAACGTAACCAGAAGGCTGACTAAAAAAAAGTTTAAAATGGAAAACAAAATTTCTTTCTATCTGAATCTTTTGGGTTTTTTTTAAATCAGTTTCGTTGATTCTGCATAAATCTTGGTGATTCAATACAAATGATTTCAATTTTCCTCCATCTAGTAAATATTCACATAGCAATAAACATAATATTAAAAAGTAAGAATCGTGGTTCAACTTGTGAATCGTTGAGCTTGATTCGTGAATCGTATCGGACCGCCACCTAACCAACGATCCACAGCCCTAATGCTGACGCTGATAGCCAGCTAAAATATTAGCTAATTGCCAAATTAGCCTAAAAAAAAAAAAAAATTAGGTTAGCCAAAACAGCAAACATGTGGCTGAAAAGACAATATGTAAACTTTAAAATGTCCTAAAATCTAAAAAAAAAAATTTTTAAATTAGCTAAAACAGCTAGCGTGTAAATATAATCCTAACTCCAAAACAGCCAAAAAATCTAAAATTAGCCAAAACAGCTAGCATGTTTTGCCCTTATTGTAAATAAATAGTTGCATTTCTTTATGTTTACGTTGGTAAAGTGTCACATGTCTTTACTTTAACACACTATACGCTAGTAAATTGTTGCATATCTTAACATTAGTACATTATATGTCAGCAAATTGTTATATATGTTTACTTTAGTACTATTTGAGTCATTAAATTGTTGCATATTTTAACATTTTTTTACGTTGGTAAGGTGTATATTTTTACGATCGTAAAGTGTCACATATATTCACATTTGTACACTTTTAAAAGTTTTGCACGTCTTTATATTTACTTTACATTAACATAATGCCACGCATCTTTACATTAGTACATGTTCTATTAGTAAAGTGTTGTAAAGTTTTGCAGATCTTGACATCAGTACATTTTATGTAAGTAAAGCGTTGTATATTTTTACATTAGAGTACTTTATGTCTGTAAAGTGCTGCATGTTGATGCAATTCTGCCTCTGCGTGTCTGATTTAACATTTTTGTACAGATAGAAAAACATGCCTGGCTTTGACGTGAACCATAGTAATAGAACGAGGAATAAAACTTCGATTTATCGAGAGGATTATGTGTTGATCTTAGACAAAGCATTTTCATTTCTTGGATCTCCTGCCAGTCCTTCAGAAGTTAGAAGGTTTGAAGTTCCCTCCACCCACATGTTCCAGCTTCCTGTGATGACCCGATTGAATGAGTCCAGTCTTCAAGGCCTGGAATCTTAACAGTAGAGATCAGAGGTCTTCTCTGACTGAAAAGATGACTTTGTTGCTTAAGAAAGAGTTGAAAGTGAGTCCACGGGCTGACTGATGTTCCTGTTCTTCTTCTTCTTCTTGTGCAGGACTGTGTGCCATTGTGGCGTGCTCCTGGTTTGCTCACAATGTCATCAGAGCTTTCTATAATCCTTACACTCCCGTCAACACCAAGTGAGTAAAACACAGAAGCTCCTTTTGTTCTTTGGTAACCGTGAAAGTTGATCAGAGATGCTCACGAGTCAAATCTGAGGTTTGGTGACAAAAACAAGAGAAGTCTTTAAACTTTAAGAAAATTATACAAAATTTTGGTATCAGACGGGGTACCAGATGGAGTACCGGTCCCAAACCAGTACCAGATGCGGTACCGGATCTGAATTGGTATCAGATGGGGTACTGGATCCAAATCGAAACCAGATGCAGTACTGGTCCAAGATCAGTACCAGGTGCAGTATCAGACCTGAATTGGTATCAGATGGGGTACCAGACCCTAACCGGTGCCAGACACATTACCAGGCGTGAATTTGGCCCAGACGAGGTACTGGACGCGAACCGGCACCGAGTTAGGGTACTCTCCACATCCTGGTTTGCGACCTGGAGGTTCTGGACACGTGATTTAATGCAAACAAGCAACGCGTTAACAATCGGAGCGTCCTTCCTGGAGGTATCACATGTACACTTCCCTATGTACTTCCTAATGAGGTTACCCATACGTCCAAAATTATCCTCACGATGAAGATACACTTACACAAACAGCAAACAATCGTCCTTTTCTTGAGGTGGTTGTACGAACCTCCAAGGAACCACAAAACACACCTGCCCTCCCCCAAAGAGCCGGTCACTCGTCTCTACTATGAGTCCATCCCAGTCCAGGTGCAAGAGACTAAGACTTATAATGCAGGAAATACTTTTAGATGCTACCAAGTCAAAAAAATAGATGAAAGTTACAAACTATAAAGATGCGTTTTTGTACTTTTTATCTTTCAATCCAGGTTTGAGTTTGGAGCCGCTATCTTCATCGCGTGGGGCGGCTCCCTCCTGGACGTCCTGGGCGGGGCCATGTTGGCGGCATCCTGTCCTACGAAGAAGCAGGTATCCAAGTACCCACCTATAGGCGGTTCCCGCTCCGGGGCTGCGGCCAGCACCAAGGAGTATGTGTGACGTGGCCCCCTCACTGCTACTCGGGACTTGAAAAGACGCAGAAGAAGAAGAAGGCGTTCGCCCATTGTCGCAGCATCAGAGCGAAGACTTGAGGGAAGATTTGCCGAGAGGAAACCCCCAAAACTGGACTTCCCTTTTACTTTAAAGGCAGATCTTCCGCACGATCCATGAAAGCTGTCCGACCCTCACAAATACGTTATAATTAGATCTCATGACTTCATAGACTCGTTGGTTTACAGCCGGAACGGTGGATGGAAGCCAACAGTGGCGACCCCGTGCAAGAGAGCCACGTTTATTAGCATTTACCATGTAATTGAAGATAATCAATTTTAGTCTGCTGCAGCTCGGAGCGACAATTCAGTTTTATATGAAGTGTTGGGACTGAAATAGAAAAGCCGAGTGTGAGTTTTCACAGCATGTCTTCACACCGGGCTGCTACAAACGCTGCTCACACAGGAAATATTTGGTCACCATCACTCACTACGGGACGAAGCGGCCTCTGTTTATTTCGTGAAGGTTTTCGCTCCACGTCTGCAGAAGCTTTTAGGGGATTTTCATAGTCGTACTGCTGTTGAGACGTTTGCGAGTGTTTGTCAGAAAGTGGATCCATAGGAAGTGTTTCAAAGTGTATTTTTAACCTGTGAAAAATAAAAATGGTACTGACACAATGTGACCACACTGAAATCTGATGCAGAAGCTACTACATACTGAAAAAAAGCAGATGCAAAAAATTGACTTTTTTTTACCATCTTGTTCTCATAATGTCGATAAATCTTGCAGGAAATGGGCGGGTCCAACAAGCTAGCAGTTCTTGATTTTGCTCTAATATAAATTAAAAAAGAAATGGTAAAATTATAAATACAAAGAAATATCAAAGTAAAATATAAAAGTTTGCATAAATGTAAATAATTTAAATTAAAGGTGAGAAAAGAATACGTTTTTATGAAACACTTGTCTAGCTTTTGTTTGATTTTTTTTTACATTTTATGATGAACAAATGCAGTTAAAGGTTCCTGTTTTTTTTATCAGCTCACTTTAATATTGATTGATTGATTGGTTTATTTCAAGCATAGGTTGAAAAATACAGTACAAAACACACAATTATTTCAAACTCGTTACAGAAACAATAAGATGCATTGATTAGAAAATATAAAACAAACAAAATAAAATACACTTATGTCACATTTGGTTCATTCATTCTTTGTGATTATTAACTAAAGTCAGTAGAAAAGGAGTGGGAAGAAGTGAATTTATATAATCCCACCCATACTTAGTCACTTTATTTAACTGTTTTGCATAATTATGTAATCTGGTTGTTGTTTTTTAATTTTTTTATTAAATTCCCAATAGCAGAGTAAAGTGTTTGTTGATTACTGATTAATCTCATAAAACATTATTTCAGTAAACAGTAACATCAATCATACATCATGTAACTGATGTATAATACTCATTGATTATCATCCAAGTATGATAGAGTATTAAAGCTTTAGAGTCAGCATTTCTAGTATAAAGTTACACTTTTTAACATCAGAGTAATGTTTGACACGCCCCCTAGAGGTGGCCCAGCTCCAATGAGTTTCTGAACTTCCTTCAATCCAAAAGTTATGGGGTTTGCTTTCTTACATTTTCTAAACTAACTTTATATTAACTTAACAAAAATAAATGTATCTTGTCATCTTCAGTTCTAGACATGGAGTAAATTATGTTTAAAACTTGATTTATACTAGAACTAGTTCTTTAATGTTAGTACATAAAGCTGCAGTTTGACCAAAGTTCAACAAAAAGTTATTTTTATTACAACATTATTAATATAAGGGTCAGAGTAACGACTGGAGGATGCCTCCTCTGTGATATTAAACACAATCCCACTTTTTGGTATAAAAATGAGATTAAAAACAACAAATTATGTGTGCAGGAAGAACTAAAAACATGGATTAGCAAATATGCTTCAAAATAATGAAAAACTATTAATGTAATTGAGCAGCAGGAAGAAGAAAAACTCTGACTTTGAGCAGTTAGAAGATTTAAAGCAATTTGGTGACACCTGGTGGCCAATCTGAGAACTGCATGAAACTTTTGTTTTTGGAAAATGTATATTTACTATATTTATAATAAAATAAACAAAAAGTAAATTTTGTCAACTTTGAATGATTTTAGATAAATAGAGAATATGGAAAAGTATAAAAATAGCTTGGTATAATCAGAAAACAGTTTTAACCATTTTTAGAAGAAATTGTAGATTTTGATTGATCATTTTTTTTTTATCTAAAGAGCTGAACTATCAGATGATTGAAGAAAAGCAAGAATTAAAAAAATATATATTATTCTTATCTATTTTTGAATAAAATTAATTCCACCATCAATGATGTTTTGTTTTATTAGAAGATGCACAAAAGCATGAACTTTTCCCATCATAACTGAGCCTAAATGAGAAGTTTTTAATGGCAAAATCTGGAAAATGAAGACAAAGGTATTTTTACTTTTTAAAGTTTTATTTTCAAATTGGTTACTTTTCAAGACCCAGCAGGAACCCTGTGAAGTTCACGACAAAGAAGCAAAGACTTCATCAAGATCCAAAGGTTTTATTTCCAGAGAGACACGTTGAAAACGGCACCAGTTCCATGCAGAAAGGCAACCACGAGTCACACCGAGTGAAAAAGACACGAAACGTGGAACGAGTTACGACGGAGCATCGGCGTTACCGCCATCAAAGCGCAACTTCGGCGGCGTCAGATTGTCCTGCGCGGCTCATCGTCGCACCAACCCAACGGTCCTTCCATACCCGAGAAACCGTCCAATTCCGACGCATTGAGACCTTTAGTGCTTTAGAAATAAATATCAACATTCGTGCCACGATCTGTATAAATTATAAAGCATCGACCTTCATTTGGCATCGGAGAGTCGTGGGATCAACTATGAAACCAAAAAAACGAGGCCGTCTGCAGAGTCAACCAACACAAAAAAATAGCCCTTTTGGAGCGAATCACCAGCTTTTGATTCTTCATGCATCGTGCTGTCCTGCACTGAGCGACTGCACCAAAGCAGCATGCAGCATGCGCTCCGAATCAAGTACAAAAAAGATACACCAAGTCCGTTTTTAACAATAAATAATCAGCAGTAGTGAACCCACCAGCAGGATCATCGCAGAACTCCCTCACATACAAGTACGGCCGCTAAAGCAGACGGCCCAACAGCTCTGTCCCATTGACGGGTGCAGCTCCGGCTAAGTAGCCCTTGTTGAGTTCTTCGCGCCGAAGAAACATCGTCCCGTCCCGACGGTCTACTGAGGTAATGCAGGACTCATTCGCAGTCCGAGTGGAGGTGAAGGGAAATCAACTTTATGTACAGTCGGGGCGTCGGCGGGACGCTCGCGAGCTTCTGCGGGGACTCCCAGGTCAAGAGCGCTGACGGACGTCCGGTTCCTGTCGGCACTTCCTGCTGGAGTCTAAGAGATGGGGGACAGCGACACCGCGATCTGGCCGTTGTTGTTCATGATGTCGTCCAGGTCTTCGTCGTCCAGGTCCACTGAGGAGGACCAGACAGAGTGAGGCTCAACTTCAACCCTTCAACACCAGAACGGTCACTCTACTAACTACTACAGCTACAGTTCTGATGCACCTACTATTATTATTATCATTAGTATTACTCGACTCCACAGCTACTTCAAGAGTTACAGTAATTAAAAGAACATAAACGCTAGGGTCGTAGTAGGTATGAATACTATTCGAGATATTTTCTCAAAATTTTTTGTACGAATATTTGTGTCGTCTAAAATCGCTGATTTGCGATCTTTTTAAGTATTAAATACAAGGCAAATCTGTTGGAATTCTGCTAAGAGTTACGCAAATTCATCAACGCTAGCGGCATAACTAATGTATGAATACTTAGATATTATTGATAGTTTCCCAAAAAACAGAGTACGAATATTTGTAACGTACAAGATCGTCGATTTGTGATCTCTATAAATATTAAAGCCAGTTACGGTCATTGCCTAAATAATTTGAGAGTTAAAGAACATTGACACCTACAGCTTTAACTAGAGTAAAATATACTCTGGTTTTCATGATGGCGCCCCAAAACTTTGAGAATGAATATTTGCTACGTCCAAGATGGCTGATTTGTGATGTTTATAAATTAGGGCTGTCACAATTAGTCGACTAATCAACTATTAAAATAATCGACAACTAATTTAATAGTCGATTAGTCGTTACTTTATATTGTATGAAGTCAGATTGTAGTAAAGTTGAAAGTTATAATAGCATTCTGCTAGCTTTTTGGAATATCTTGGCATTTATTAAGATTTTTTAGGCTATTTTGGAGTTTAGCTAATACTTAATCTAAAAGCTAGCTGTTTGGGCTAACTTAAGCTTTTTTAGGCAATTTTTGACTTTAGCTCACATTTCAGCTATATGCTAGCTGTTTTGGCTAATTTAGGATTTTTCCGTTTTTTTAAGGCTTATTTGGAATTTAGCTAATATTTCAGCAGCATGCTAGCTATTTTTGGTTAGCTCTTTTTATTTTTTAGCTAATTTGGCATTTAACTAATATTTTAGCTGGTTATCAACTTCAGCATCTTTACATCCACTTTGCCCATGAACCGATTAGTCGACTAATCGGAAAAAATAATCGGTGATTAGTCGACTATTAGAATAATCGTTTGTGGCAGCCCTATTATAAATAGCAAATAAATCAAAAATTACACTAATTGCACAAGACTAATTCAAACAAGATCGACACGAGAGCCGTGGTGATATTTGTGATAGTCTCCCAAAAATGCGAGTACAAATATTTGTCACGTCTGGGATCACCGATTTGTGACCTTTATAAATACAATTACAGTAATTGCATAAGTACTTCAAGAGTTGCACTAATTCGAAGAACATCAACATTACGGTTGTAACTAATGTGTGAATATTTGGACATTCACGATAGTTTCCCCAAAAACTTTAATACAAACATTTGTGTCGACCGAGATTACGGATTTGCGATCTTTATAAGTGATTTTAAAAAGCACAAATCTATTGGGAGTTACGCTAATTGCTTATGTACTTAAAGATTTACGGTAATTCAAAATATAATAATACTAAGAACGTAATGAGTGTACAACTACTTGGACATTTGTGATACTTTTCCAGAATTTTTAGTACAAATATTTGTGACCTCCGAGATCTTTATAATAACGCAAATTTCAAATGAACTCCTACTATGGAGAGAAGAGAGTGTTGATCTGTGCGTAACTTTGGATCTGACCTTGTGTAATTCTTGATTTGTAACTCGTACAATACATTTTGTGCATAAGACAAATAATATGAGATTGAAATCAATACAAAAAAAGACATATATAGACATTTTTTAATTAATTATTGGGCATATCTGTTCAAAAAAGTGGGAAAATATTGAGTTTTCACAAGATAGTATTCACAATCTTTTTGGAAACGTGATAAGTCTCATCAAATTTGTGCATAACAAGCGATTTGTGGGTATGGTTAGTTTCAAGCTGTTGTAATTTTACTTTGTACATGTGTAAATTGTATTTTTTTTATTTCATTTTTTTTTCTACTTATGCACAAAATGTATAAGTTACAAATTGGAGTGATACTATTTTCTCTCCATATCTTGTTGCTCTGCTGTAACTATGTCATAAAAAACATTTTTTTTTCATATAAATTTTGGCTATAATTGTATAATTATAATTAACAGACAACTGGGAATGGTTTTACAGTAGATCAAAAGAAGATTGGAAACAGAATACTGATAGTTTTGTGGATCCAGTATAAAGCTTACCTTTCTTTGACCGGCCGATCTGCCCCAGCTTGGGCGCCCTCTGCCCCAGCCTCTGGGGGTTAGCGCCCCCTTCGTGGCCGTTTACCTGGGGGTGTCCGGGGTTGAACTGTCCCGCCGCACCGGGCTGTCTGGGGGGCCCGCTGGGCGGGATGAGCTCGGGGATTCCTGAGGATCCGTACATGTCGTTCTCGCAGACGGCCGCTAGGTGTCGCCAAAGGCCGCGTTTTCAGTCCCCCGTGTCGTGCGGGGGGTCTTCTCACTTCCGTAACTTGAATGTATGGAAACCGAGTGAAATGGTGGGGGGGGGGCGTCGGTGGGGGAGTCCGCGGGGTCTGCCAAGTGAACAAGAGTTAAAAACTATTCGAGTTTTCTATTGAATAAAGAGTCTAAGTCGCCATTACGGGACAAACAAATGACGCGTTCGGCTGTAAACACGAACGGCGGATACGATACACGCCGCCGCCACTCGATGAAACGCTGCATTTTCAAAGCTTTATAAATAGAACAACAGTTTAATGTACATTCACAAACGCTCACCTTTACGAAGCCGTAGTAAAAACCCAGTGAAAGCAGCGTCTCCGGACCGTGTTGTTGTTTATCTGGACTCGCTGTCTTTCTCTCTCGGCACACCGAGGAAGTTCCGATTTAAAGGGACCTCCGCTCTTCTTCTTCTTCTTTTTTTTTTTCTTCTTTCGGCTCTTAGGGATTTCCCGGTGTGTGGCGCGAGGAAGTTCACGTCACTGCGTGGCGGCTCGAAAGTGACAGAGATGACACTCCGGATGAACCAGGGGATGTTTAGAGGGGACTCGCCCCTCCTCTAACCGGAAGAGTGACAGGTGAGCCAGCCAATCACAGACGGGATGATGTTACTGTCGCTTAGCCGAAAAGGTCACGTGCGTTTAATAGTTAGCTTAAAACAGGAGGGAAAACAACTTACTCATTGTGAGATTTTCTGTGACTGCTGGTTGTTAGCTGACTCATCTACAGTCAAAAACAGGGAAGACTGACATTACCAACACCACAACCTTTATTTAGAAATTTGCTTTTCCTTTTTTTTTTGTAAGAACTACAGGAGCTAAAAGCTTTTGAAATACTTGTTAGCATTTACAAATTACTTTAATATAAAGTTTATGCTTCAACAAAACTAAAATACCAATATTCAGTAAAAGCCCATCATGGAATACTTTTTTTTCTGAAAAAAGCAAATCTTGTCACAACTACCTGTAAAAGCAGTCTGAAACCTTTTTGCGGACCAGTTTAATGTCAAACTTTTTATTTAAAATTTTTAGCTTAACATTTTCCTCAACTTTTGAGTTTATTAAAAAAAGTGTATTTGTACTCTAGATTTTGTTTAAAAACAATTAAAATGTGAAATAGAACACTAAAAAACAACAAAAAAAAGTCAATAAATGCGAATTCAGCATTTGAACAACTATTAGCAGCATGTTTGTAACATTACAGCCAGTTGAATATTATCCATTATTTTTAAGGTCTATTGGAACAACTAGCGTAAAAAAAAATCAATATTTAAAGTAAAAATTCTGTTTTTGTTTGTTAAATGCAACTTTTTCTTTGAAGTTGATGGTTTCTCTTCTGTTTCGTCTCTAAATCTTTACTTCAAAAATAAACTTTCCAAATAAATTGCTTTTTTTGTTAACTTTGCTAGCTTGCGGTCTCAATTTCACGGTCAGCACTACTGCTTTAAGATAGTGGCGGACATATTTTCAATTCATGTTCTTTAAAATAAAACTTCTTTTAGAATCAGACCATAGAAAATATTGAAAAATGTAGGGTGCGTTTGTTTGGGTTTTTCTGTGTGGACGAGTGTCTCGAATTTAAGCACAAGTCTAACTTATGCTACTTTTTTTTAAAATATTAAAATTTTTGATGATGAAATTTTACAATTTTTACATTGTAAAATTTGCTGATGACGAAAACTTGAATGAGTTATAAAAACAAATAAACATACTTAAACTTAAATGTATGATAGCCTATATTTGAGAATCTAGCTAGCATCAGAGCACACTGGTTTTTCGCAGAGACCCCTGGGAAATTTCCAGGGCACTGCTAATTTAACATTTATCCATCTGCTTTCGGGGTAACAGGAAAGCTTAAGGCTTCCTGTTAGCTACAGTCCGGCGAAAGGTAAGGCACACCATGGGTATTTTGTCAGGCCTCAAACAGATAACCACACACGTTCACAGCTAGAAGATAATTTAGCGACACTTTTCAACCAGAAATATAAGACAAGCAAAAACAGAAATGGCCCCAACCACGATTTGATCCAGGGGCTTTTTGTGTGAGGCAATACTACTGACCAGTAAACTGCTGTACAACCTAATAGCTAATAGCATACGCTAATAGTCCTAAAAATGTTAATGTAAAGCTAAATTATCAAACAGTTTCTGATAGGATGGAGTGATTTGACAGATTTTGGAGAAAAAAAAAAGTTTAAGACATTTTGGATTTTTTTTTTAAATGTGACGCAATCAAAGCAATTTAAATCAAATTACTTATTTCAGATTTTAAATAACTGAACTCAACCACACAACCATTTTTTTTTACTTTAATCATTTTTTTTCTCTGTTTGAAACTCAATCAGACAAATGTTAGTAAAGTAAATCCACTTGGTTTTCTCAGAAACATTTTAAGCACAAGTTTCTTGTGTAGTTTCCTATAAATAACAAACATCACATGTTTAAATGTAAATGTTTCATCAGACTGATGAATGCTCGGGCACACAAACCTCCACTCTGTAAATGAAGTGTAAAACCTAATAGTAAGCAGTTTTCTAGGTGTGCAGTTTTCCAAAACAGCTTCTAGCGTTGTGTAAACATTATACAGATTTTCACAGTCATGGAAAATTTCCTTTTTTTCCTTGTTTTTGATGAGATGAGAGGATAAGAGGATTTTAAACGGACTTTACTTTCTGTAAAAATGGCACTAACTTCTTTTTTTTTCTTATCTGGTGTTTTTGCTGAAAAGACTAAGACGTTCTCTAGACAAAAATCCCTTTAGTTTACTGCCAAACTGAGGGAAAATACTCTAATCTTGATTTAAAGATACAAGTCATTTAGGTTAAGAGGTCACCAACTCCTTTCACTTCACTGGCCAACCTGTTAGTCAGTGATTAACTATGAAAGTTAGACACCAACATGTTTTCAAAACCACAAATTCAAATAAACTAACAGCGTTTCAAACAATTCATGTCTTAATAATACTTCCATTGGCTTCTGTCAGGATCCGACTGATGAGCAGCTCACTCCAAGTTCATCATGGTTTTAAGAGCAGCTCTTAAGTGATCTAAACACGGTCATGTGAACTCAACAACACCAACTCCTTCATGGGTCTTCTAACACTAAGTGGCCTTCATCCACTTAAAACGTTCAGTTCTGGACTTTAGCACACAAAATAGTTCTCATTTATGGTAGAAATACTGTACATGTTTTTTTAAACTCCTCCCATGAAACTATTCTTCTGATTACACATGATTTTTGATTTAAACAATCATAATCTTGTTACTTGCAGAACATCATTTTTATGTCACAATATGTCTCTAAAAATTACTTTTTGATGCTATGGATTTTAAAGAGCTTTACGCTTTGTGCTAGTTTACTTTACGTTACAGATGGAACCCTTAATGTTTGTTTCCATGAGTTTACTTATGTTACTTTACATTTTCAGTGCAACCCTAACATTGGTTTACCTTACGTTAGAATTTCGATGCTTTGCTTTGCTTCATTTTGGTTTACTTTACATTGCTACCCTGAGGTTAGTTTACATTACATTGATGTACTTTGTGTTAAGTTAAGGTTGCAACGCCAGGCATCAACACTTGGTGTTAGGTTCCATAAGTTTATTTTATTATGTAATATGTTATGATTGCAGCCCTGACATTACTTTACGTTAGGGTTGCAAAGCTTTACGTTGAAATTCTTTATGTTACCTTACATACTTTTTATATAATTCTACTTTATGCTTGCAACCCTAACGTTAGTGTTGCGATGCTTTACATTACGTTGGTGTACTTTATGTTACAGTTGCAACACTTTAGGCTAGTTTACATACGTTTATGCTACTTCACCCTAATGTTACTTTATTTTACATTTGAAACGCCTCACTTTACGTTGGTTTAAATTAGTTTACGTTATATTTGGGTTGCAATGCTTTACGTTAATTCACTTTATGTTACAGTTGCAACGCTTTACTTTGTGCTAGCTTACTTCAGCTTAGTTAACATTACTTTTTGCTAATTTACATTACAGTTGATTCACTTTACGTCAGTTTTCACTGTTTTAATTTATGCTACTTCACGTTATGTTACATTAATTTACTTTACGCTACTTTTTGTTATGATTGCAACTCTAATGTTACTGTACGTTACGGTTACAACACTTAACGTTGGTTTACTTTACATTACATTCGTGTTGCAATACTTTATGTTAGCTTACACAATTTTATGCTACGTTTGCGTTAATTTACGTTACTTTAGAGGTGAACGCTCAGGTGTACTTAATGTTACAGTTGCAAACCTTTACAAGTTTACACCAGTTCATGTTATGGTGTCAATGCTTTACGTTAGTTCACTTTACGTTATTGTTGCAACAGTTTATTTTACTTTACAATTGCCAAACACCGTTTTACTCTGTTTTAGAATCAGCTGGTTTAGGTTGATTGTATAAATGCTTCACGATTTCAAAGTGCTACAGATTAGCGCAAAGCTGATTTGAATAACTTTAATGACAAATGGTTACAGAGTTACAATATTTCAAAGAACGTCAACACTGGAGCTAAAGCTCTTGTGTTTAAGCTGCTTTAGCTTAACATTTTTGTTTTTTAAAAAGTGTGTCGTTTTTTTCACAGAGAAAACTTTAGTTTTTCTTGTCGTAAACTAAAAAAAATTTCATGTGAAGCTTTTCTTCTTAGCTAGCATTTGTGTTGGGGTCGTAAATATATGTTATCCTATTCTTACTTATTTCCTTTACCTCTTATTAGATGCGTCTTAGTTCTCTTTATTGTGTGCTGAAATGTCTTGATCTAAGCTGGAAGTGGACAACCCTGCGCTGCTGATAAGGAAGATGCAGCGGCTGAAGAGCAGAGATTAGCAGGAGCCAGTAGAAGTTACAAGGCTGACGATGAATCACCTAGTCAAAACATGCACACACAAACTTTAAAAGTTGTTTTTGACCTTGTATAAGAAACAGATTTGGACCGGTCTCAGCTGACGTTCTTTTGCTTCCCTTCCCCTTAGCAACTGAGACCAACCTGTAACTAGGGGCGTGTCTGACTCAATAAAATGCACGGAGAGAAAAAGCCTGGTTGGAGTTGGTTGAAAGATTGTGACCGAACAGGCTTTTGGCCCACTCTCCTTGCAAGTTTTAAACTTTAATCAATTCTCTGTGTCTCTTTCTGTGCAGGTTGTTTTTCTTTACAAATGTTAGAGATTAAACATAACATTTAATTGGTCCTTCGAGCCGGATCTCCAAGACACCTGATGGTTCCAGCGCGAGAGTGAGACCCAGAAAGTCTGTGGCCACAGCATACGATCCGTTTCCAGGGCTGGCCCTCACTCGCGGGCTGGGACCTGAAGGTTGACGGAGGATCCACGGACACAGAGAATTGTGAGTAGAGTCTTATTTAAAAGGAATGACAGAATGAGAGATTCTCAGAAGGAGAATTAAAACAAAACCCTGACAATTCTAGACACTATCAGGTAAAATAGAGCAAACAGTTAAAGTCCGCGGGAGGAGTAGACTCCCCTAGTTACGTACTAGTTAAATTCTACGAAGGGCGGCGGCGTCCTCTGTGCCTCTGTGAAAAGAAGAATTATTTCAAACAGTTAAAGTCCGCGGAGGAGTAGACTCCCCTAGTTACGTACTAGTTAAATTCTACGAAGGGCGCGGCGTCCTCTGTGTTGAAATAAGAAGTAATAAGAGAAATAAAGTAAAACAGCGCGCAAAAGTGTGAAAGTGTGAGACTGTGAGTGTGATTGGAAATACAGATACCATTAGGTATTTGGATTTCATACCAAATCAACAAGGATGAAATAGTGAACCTTCTGTGGATGCACTAGGCAAGAAAACTCCACCTCTAAGGTATGAAGTGAGTTTTACCACAGAAGGTTATTAATCACTATCTTAGTTGAAAGATAATGAGACTTTTATAGAATACCCTAGGTATTAACAAACTACTGGAACCAAATTTTATTCAAAATGGGGAAGGGGCAAAGTAAACTAAAACAATAAGTCCTTGAGACATTACAAAGATTACAGAATAGTAGAAAATGAAAACCCAAATGCGATAAAACAACTTCCATATTGGATTGATCAATATAACTTTAATGGTAAGCTTTCAACTGTAAGAATAGTAGAATTACAAAACAAGATAAAACAAAAACAAAAATAAACGAAAACAAATGGATAAAGAAGGATTTGAAGAAACAAAAGTATGGATAAAAATAGCAAAACAGAGGGAAAATGGAGAACGTAAAGCCAGGCAGAAGAAAGAAGAAAATAAAAAAAAATAAAATAAAAAAAGAAAGAGAACGCGAAAAGGAAGAAAAAGAATGCCAGAAAGCAGGAAAAGATGGGATGTTTCATAGAAGAGAGGATAATGAGTGTTCGGGTCCTTATGCTGCTGCACGCAGACAAATGGAGCAGGCAGCAGACGGAATATTTACAGGAAATGCAGATGGTCATCCTTTGATAGAATTACCTAATCTCAGAGCAGGAGAAGACGGCGTGGAGTTGGTGATTAGAGTGTACAGAACATGGACTTTAAGTGTTATGATTAAGAGCAAGAAAGGAAAAGATGCAAATAAAGCTGAAGTGTTTTTTCAAGGTCCAGATGAAGAGGAGGAAATGATCTATTGCTTATACTCTAGAGGTAAAGGTCGTGGTAGAAGAAGAGAGAGAGAGAGAGGAGGCCGTTTTGGGCCTCAAGGTAAACGCCCCATAGTCTGTTGGTCCTGTGGAAAAGAAGGTCACATGGCACGGGATTGTGCAAATCCCACACCCCCTACACATCAAACAGCATGACTAGCATGCTCTTACACCAGCTGATGCTCCAAGTGTTGAAAATAGTTCCACAGAAGAAGAAGTGATTTTAATCTTAGAAGACTTGTTTTTTGGTGAAATGAGCCTCTCCTGTTATTATAAGGCCTAAAACAGAGCACAGACCGAGAATTAAACAATATCTATTGAAGCCAGATGCTGTGGACGCATAGCACCTGTAATCAATGATCTATTAAAAGCCGGTGTACTGATAGAGTGTGCTGACTCTCCTGTAAATATACCAATATTCCCAGTTAAAAAAAAAAAAAAAAAAAAAAAAAAGGCACCCCCATCCACAGGATGGAGGATGGTGCAGGACTTGATTGCTGTAAATAATGCTGTTATTCAGAGGTCACCCTGTGTGGCTGATCCTCACACCTTGCTTAATTCTTTAGACCCAGAGGCCAAATATTTCACAGTAATTGACATAAGCAACGCCTTCTTTTCTATACCAGTACATAAAGATAGTCAATACTAGTTTGCATTTACTTTTAAGGGTAAAAGATACACCTATTCCAGATTGCCCCAGGGCTATTGTGAAAGCCCTACTATTTACTCCCAAGTCATGGCTTCTAGTCTGTCATCCTTCGAGCCGCCGTGTAACAGCCAGTTACTCACCTCCGTGGATGACATATTAGTAGCATCAAAAGAGAAGATGAATGTCTTAAAGATACATTAGCACTGCTAAAGCAGTTAAAGAATAATTATTTAAGGAAGTAAACATAAGTTGCAATTATGTCAAGAGAAAGTGAAATATTTGAGCCACCAACTAAGTGCAGAGGAAGAACTATTCTAGAAGAAAGAAAGTTGCTATCCTACAAGCTCCCAAACCCTTAAACAAGAAACAAATGATGTCATTCTTAGGATTCTTAGGATTAACAAACTATTGTAGAAGCTGGGTTCCAAATTATGCAGAAATAACAGCTCCATTACAAGCATTAGTGTGTACGAAAGAATTAAAAAAGTCAGATAAATTAGACTGGACCCCTGAAGCGGAAGAAGCAGTCTGTGACATAAAACAAATTATGGTAAACAGCAGTACTTTGGCCTTACCCGACTAAAAAAAGAAAAAAAAGAAAAAAAAAAAGTTCATACGAATGGTTGATTGCAAAGGTCATTTTATGACCTCTGTGTTAACTCAAAATGCATGGTAGTAAACTCAGACCAATAGCTTACTACTCCACTAAAATCACAGCCACATCTAAAAATAGAACGCTGTACAGTTTTGAACCCAGCCACATTAGTACCAACAGGAGGTGAAGGCTTATCACATGACTGTGAAGCCTTTGTAGACAAAACAACCAAAGCAGCAGCACAAGAGGAGAAAGATGTACTGCAACTAAAAGGAACTGATTTAAATGAGGATATACCCAAAAGCAGAGTATCCTTTTCAACATACATATGGATTTTATAGAATTAAACAAAAATAAAGGAAAGAAATATTGTTTGGTGATAATAGTTTCATTCTCTAAAAGGATAGAGCTCTTTGCTACTGCTCATCCAGATACATTAACGGTAGCCAAAGCCTTATGTAAAATATAATTCCAAGATATGGTATACCTGAAATAATCTACAGTAATAACGGATCTCATTTTGTGAATGATGTAGTTTTTAAAATAGGACATGCCTTCATATTAATTTAAAAAAGAATTACAGTGCTTATCATCCACAAAGTGCAGGACTGGTTGAAAGAATGAATGGAACAATAAAAAGAAAAAACAGATTAAGGAAATGTATGGAAGTAACAAAGAGACCATGGACAAAATGTTTGGATTTGGTAAAATTATATATTAAATAACAAGCACGAATGGATTGGTTCCATATGAAACCTTGTTTGGAAGACCCTATAGATTACCTTATTTTACAAACGAATGGGAAATTGATGATGAAAGTACACTAGCAGACTATATGAGAAAGATGCTTCAACAGCAAAAAACAAAAATCAGACCAGACTAATGATGATGTCACATCTTCTGTGTTTTCACAGGATAGCCAAATTAGTCGAGCCAGGAGACGTGGTTATTATTAAAACAGAGTAAAAATACATCACCACCACAGATTAGTGGAAGGCCACAGAAATCTGAAGCTCTCCGACAGCGCCTCCAGAGCAAGGCCGACTACAAAGGGGGCTGTGAAACCATAGGTTACAGTCGTCTCAAACCCGGTGAAGATTGTCCACAACTCTGTGCAGGTGATAGGGAGAGGCTTCAGGACCCTAGGCAGGATGTTGACCCCAAAGCAGCAAATGGTGGTGATGGGAGTAGTTCTTTTAGGAATGGTAATAATAGTTCCTTTACTATATTGGTTTGAACAAAAAGAACTGATGGAAGATGTGACACATACCAACATAAATAAATAATAATAATAATAATAATATAAAATAATAATAATAATATTATTATTTATTATGCATGAGGCTGCAGCAGCTCAGAGATTTAAACAGGTGCCGAGCCATGTAAGGATTTAAAAACAAATAAAAGGATCTTAAAATTAATTCTAAAATAAACAGGTAACCAGTGCAGTGAAACTAAAACCGGGGGAGATATGATCATATTTATGTGTTCTGGTTAAAAGACGAGCAGCCGCATGTTGCACTAGCTGGAGTCGAGCTATAGCCGAGGTGTTAATGGGACAAAAAGGACATGACACAAGTAATAAATGCAATGGGAAGAACTTTGAAACCTGTGGGAGGTCTGCCTAAGGTTAAAGACATTCTGGTGGTTGATGACAATCTGACCACAGATGATTGGTTCAGGATTACTACAGGAATCACTAAACAGATAATAATTGGTTAACTGATGGCAGAGGAGGCAGCTTCAAAGTAGTCCAAAGCAGATGATTGTGTTGTGTGTTTAGGCACCACAGACCACTCTTAAAGTAATACCAAATACCATATTACAGAAAAGGCACAGACTAAACTTTTTAAAATGTGTATGACTCTTGAAGTCATAACTTTCAAACCTCTCATGAGGGATGAGGTTTATCCGCTCACAACAGCTGAAAAGCAGAAACCACTCTTCTCCAGTAAGATACTAAAGCAAATTACACATGTATTTACAGAAAAGGCACAGGACCTAAACTGGGGAAATTAAATTAAAATATGTATGTTGAAACTCTTGAAGTAAACATAACTTTCAAACCTCTGTCCCGCAGTGACAACTGGTGGTGGTGTGGAGAAAACAAGCTGTATGACAGACTGCCTGACACACCACAGGACATTGTGCCCCTGTGAATTTATTACTTCCTGTTTCTATAACCCCACTTTCTGTTGCAGACTTTCTGACCTGACGACAAGAAATTAACTAACCAGGTTCTTGCAGGTTTCGAGTCATCCATCTGTCCGTGGTGCACCATTAATAAAAATGTTGATGAGATAGAACAACGTTCACTACAATGTTCAGAGATTAGGCAATTAAACAAAGGCAGAACACTGCCGTCCCGGGCGATTTTCAGCTACCTCACTTATGGCTTTCCAAAGCAGAATGGCTGTCGACACGGTGCTGTCACAGCATGGAGGAGTTTGTTCAATATTTGGTGGATCAGTGTTGTACCTTCATCCCAAACAACACTGCAGCGGACGGGAGTCTCACCAGGGCCTGGAGGGCTCCGAACTTTGAACAAATGATGAAAGACCACTCAGGAGTTGATACATCGCCCTGGACGGGTTGGTGAGATGTTTGGTAAAAAAATAATTGGTCATGCCATTTTACTCTCTTTTGCTGTCTTTGCAGCCACCCTGACCTTGTGTGGATGTTGTTGTATCCCTTGTATAGAGCTCTGTGCACCAGGATGATTGAAAAAGCCATTAAACCACAGGTGTCCGAGATGTATGCTCTCCTGCCTCAGACTGACAAACCTCATGGTGAAAATGACAACAACAATGATGATGATGATGATGTTGATGATTATAACTTTCCAGATTTGTTTTCAGTTCCAGAAACCTGCTAACCACCCCTCTGAGTGTAGCATTTTAAGTTATGACAATGATGCTGTGGCTGAAAATCTCCAAAAGTGAAGGGGTCATGTGCTGAAATAAAATAAGCAGAAAACGGAAAAACAGGGGGGCGTTGTTGGGGTCGTAAATATATGTTATCCTATTCTTACTTATTTCCTTTACCTCTTATTAGATGCGTCTTAGTTCTCTTTATTGTGTGCTGAAATGTCTTGATCTAAGCTGGAAGTGGACAACCCTGCGCTGCTGATAAGGAAGATGCAGCGGCTGAGCCAGAGATTAGCAGGAGCCAGTAGAAGTTACAAGGCCTGACGATGATCACCTAGTCAAAACATGCACACACAAACTTTAAAAGTTGTTTTTGACCTTGTATAAGAAACAGATTTGGACCGGTCTCAGCTGACGTTCTTTTGCTTCCCTTCCCCTTAGCAACTGAGACCAACCTGTAACTAGGGGCGTGTCTGACTCAATAAAATGCACGGAGAGAAAAAGCCTGGTTGGAGTTGGTTGAAGATATGTGACCGAACAGGCTTTTGCCCACTCTCCTTGCAAGTTTTAAACTTTAATCAATTCTCTGTGTCTCTTTCTGTGCAGGTTGTTTTTCTTTACAAATGTTAGAGCTTAAACCTAACAATTTGTTAGAAACTTTTTGAAGAATCTTGTTTCTTGGATCTTTAACATTTTCATTTAATACATAATCCGTGTACACAGAACAGAATACTTTAAAATGTGAATTTAACGCAGTGCATTATCTATCAGGAACAAATCTTAAATAATTATAATGCATTTTATTGTGAAAAAGCATACGTTTTTAAAAAAAACAACAAAATAAAAGCTACACTAACTGTTGTTTGCTGGGAAACCACAGGATTTTTGCAGATTACCACCCATATTCCACTCTCATTCGTTTTAGGGTCAGTTGGGGAGGGATGGAACGTCCTGCCTGTCAGTGGGGGAGCAAAACACTTCTCAACAGAAAACGTTCTCCTTCACTTCCTCTGAATGGATTCGATGATGGCCCACTGAAGGGAATCCTTGTTGCTGAGTTCTTCAAATATTCACAATCCTGTAAAATATAAACATATACATGTCAGGGTTAACTGTAACCGGTGAGCGTTTCCATCACGCTCGACTTGAGTGAGAATGAATGTAATCTCCGCGCACATCGGATTCTACAAACGAGTCCATGCACAACTGGGAGATTTTGAAAAACGAAACAAGTCCTGATTGATTCGGATGGTCGACCACAGGGGCCACGTCCCGCAACTATAAAAGAGTGTTTGTGCAGCCCAGCGGAGCACAGTGAGGGCCAGCGGAGGGAAGTCATCATGGCCTCGATCATGACTGCAACCGTCCTGCTCCTGGTTCTGATGCAGTGTTGTTGCTGCAGCGCGCGTACGTACTGACGTTGGAGCTGAAATCTTAGCAATAAGACTCAAACACCGTGATAGATTTAGTCTGGTCTATTGTTTGTATGATTGATAAACTTTGTTCTTTTTTTGCTTTGACAGGTCGTAATAATCGATTTCTTCGTGATGAGTTCACCAAAGAGGAAATAGAAAAATGCAAATGCAAACGTAAGTGATTACTGATTATTGATAAGTCTTGATAGGATGATAGGTGGTTGAATAATTATAGGAGAGTTTTTAGAACACAAAAACAGGAAAAGACAACTTCGCCTAAAAACCGTAGTTAAAACTAAAAAAATGAGCACTGTCTACGTTTATTTATATATATATATATATAATTATGATTGTTAGCTTTTATTGTGGTCTAGCCTAAGATATTCAGTATAATTTTAACTCTTTAATACTAGAGGTTAGGGTTGTGCCAAACTATCAATATTGCAATATATCTGGATATTTACACCGATGATTGATTCTCGATGGGTTCTCACCAAGTATCGATATTGTATTTTTGTTTGAAGAGACGCAAAGATTCAAAAAATACACAGAGGTCCCACTCTGACAAAAAATACAATACACAGAACAAAGAAAAACCAACACCCCCACAGCCGTAACAAGGGGGCGGCCATTACAAGAATTTTGCACAAATTAGTGGTAGTAGTTGTTGACACTGAATTTTACAGATAATTCAAACTCAATTGGTGTAAATGCTTGACAAACATACTGATTTCAGCAATGTTGCACAAATGTGTTGCTCAAAATAAGACACGAGTGTTTTACTATTATTGTGTTCAAGAAAAATTCTGTGTTCATTTATATATTGTTAGTTATCAGAGACAATTTTTACCAGTTATCGCAGTATCGCGAGATCATCGATATCGTGACCCACGTATCGAGGGGTACCCTGTGATTTTCAGCCCTACTAGAGGTATCATCCTCAACAGGAACTTACACATGTTCTTTAAACTTTGTAACTCTAACATTGGTAATTCCAACGGATTCTAACGCACAGAAAATTGACGCAAAAGCTAGTTGTTCGATATAACTTAGTATATTGCATTTCGTTGCAAAGTTGCTTTCCCCACCTTTCAGAATCCGTTGGAATGACCTTAATTGTGTTACATAGAAGAAAGCTAAAGCTCCAGTCTCAATGTTTTCATTTTGAATTTTGTCTTAGGTGTCACCAATGCCACGTTTAAGTGCCCCCTGAAGGACATGCCTGTCATTAGACTGAAAGACCGGCATAAGGCGATGAAGAAGTGTCTCTGCGATGCAGCTAAGACTGGTGGTGCGTAAACGGTGGCTGTGAGAGCCTGAAAACTTCACGAATACTAATACTACTAAATACTAGTTTTTATATAATTAAATGCTTAAGTTGAGGAAACCATCAACTCAAAGTTTTAATTCGATGAAAACAAATCATTTTAAATGTAACAAATGACAGAATTTTAGTTAATTGATCTAATGTTTCACTATATAAAGTGTATGAACTTTTGTTTATTTTACTGCACAATCAATAAAAGATATTGACATGTTTATCTTGCTCTGCTAATGTAATCTGTTTTTTCCCAGGGCGTCCGGTCACAAAAAAATTCTGCAGGTCCAAACCTGTACCTGGTCCTATTCCTATTCCTGTTCTGTAAGTTCAGGACTGAGAAGAAATGGAGCGTCTGCAAAGTTCAACGACCTGAACTAGAGTTTTATAATCCGACCATCAAGTATGACATGAAGATATGTTAAAGAAAGGGTCTGACTGCTGCTTAACCTCTCACTTTGATGTAATTTTAACGTTTTTTTAAGCAAAGTTTTTTCTATCTGAAAGTTTTCAAAATTCTTTGGAATAAAAACTTCTTGTGTTATTTTTTTATGACAGTAGATGTATGTTTGAACCTTTTTTACCGCTGTAAATAAAACGTGTTTAAAAAAAAAAAAGCTACAGTCTTTTTTTATATCATAAACTCACTGTTCTTTATCACATGAGTTGCTAATTTAAAGTTACGTTGATTAAAAGCTAAAATAAAGTAAGAGTTTTATTAATTAAGGAAAGTATGTGAAATATTCGGAATAAGCAATCTGTATTTTTTTTAGGAAAGTAAAGTCACAAAAATAAAAAAAATAATTTTTGTTTTGTTGTTTTTCTCAAGAATAAACTCCATGTAGCAATCAGGTTTTTTTTTTTATTTTAACAGTGTAAATTGCCTTTCCTATTTCAAATTGACACAAAACACTCCTTAAAAACACATGAATGAGAATTGTTTCCTTTGTTGTTGTGTTTGCATTCTTTTTTAACGTTGGTTCTCCTGCTGGTTCTTTATGAAACCTCCATTAAAGAAGAAAAGAGAAATTGCATTTTTCAAAACAAAAGGAGGATGCAGTATCAGTCAAACTTTTTATCCTCTGTGTTCACTCATGTTTTGTGGAAGATTATTAGTAGTTCTAGCGATTTACAAACAAGTTCTAGAGTTAAAAAACTTTAGAACTTAGAACTACAACTTTTTTACATGTAAAAAAAAGTTGGGAGTTATAGCTAAAAATAAACACACTAACTTGACTAACGTGTAGCGTGTTGGACGTTTTTTTTTTGTTACTGTGTTACTAACGATGTTGAGCATTAACATAGTCACAGTAATATTTGTTTTAGCGATATCAGTCCGATCTTTTGTGTGTTTAAGACAATATTGGGAGTTACTGGTATCATGGCAAAAGTGTTGCAGTGTCAAACTGTGTTTTTTCTTTTTTTTTTTACTTCTTACTAACAACGTTGGAACTTACTTGGATAATGAATATGCTAATGCGGCTAATTTGTTGCGGTGTTGTGACTTTTTTTGCGTGTTACTAAAAAGGTTAGTTGTTAGCATTGACCTAGTAACGTTTTTTTTCTTTAACGTGTTTTAAACAAGGTTGGGAATAAGTGGTATCATAAGTATGCTAATGCGGCTAACGTTTTGCAGTGTTGGATGTTTTTTTTTTGCATGTCACTAACAAGTTTGGGATTTACTAGTATCATGAGTAGGCTATCGCAGCTAATGTGTTGTGGTGTCAAACTGTGTTTTTTTTTTACATGTTACCTACAATTTTGGGAGTTTAAGGTATGGTGAATTCGCTAACGTGGCTAACATATAGCCATGTCAAACTGTGTTTTACATGTTACTAACAGGATTGGGTGTTAGCGTAAACTCAGTAACGTAGTAACTATGTCTTAGCTGTATCAGTCTGTGTTTTTACATATTGCAAACAAGAACGGGAGTTACAGCTATCGTAAATATGCTAACATGGCTAACATGTAGCAATGTCAGACTGTTTTTTTTTTACATGGAACTAACAAGGTTGGGTGTTAGTGTGCTTACAGTAACATTTACATTTGTTATATTACCCCTTTTTATTTACATGTTGCAAGCAAGGTGGGGAGTCTGAGGTATTGTGAATATGCTAGCATGTAGCCATGTCAAACTGTGTTTTTCTTATGTGTTACTGACTAGATTGGGTGTAACCTGGGACTCACACTGCTAGCGTTACAGCTCAGGTGCGATGCGGGAGCTGTCTAGCTACAACCGATGGCTCATATTAGCTACAGGTTGACTCGTGGCTGCAGACCTCGCAAAACTCCAAACTACATACATTCACACTAATCGCCCCTTTGTTTGACAACCCTGCAACCCGTTCCAAGATGACACACCAAATATAAGATGATAATAAATAAATAAATAGAAAATACAATAGTACAAAAAAAAACAGAGAATATTAAACATATTTAAGAATACATTTCTTAAAAACACACTAGCTAAAAAAACTGTTAAAAAAATAATTAAAATGGAAGGATAAAAAGACAGCTCCTACAGTGTTTCCAAATACTGGATCTAAAGCGAATGGCACTAAACCTGATGTTGTGTATGGACAAAACGTTGTGAACGCCTGCAGTGGGACTTCTGCGACGCTCGCATCGGCGCTATAACGCTAGCGGTGTTAGCCCGGGGTTAGCGTAGTGTTTGTTTCACCCTCAGCTTGTGTTTTTACGTTTTTCAAACAAGAATGGGAGTTACAGCTAATATGAATATACTAACGTGGCGCATGTAGGACTATGTTTATTTACGTGTTACTTACAAGGTTGGGAGTTACGGTTATATGGTCAACAATTCTTATGTAGCTAACACTTCTAGAGTTACTGTGATTGCAGTTATTAAATTCTGACTGACGGACTCATCTCTGACTTTTTTGTGTCACTTATTACACCTTACAGTTTGAACGACAGCGTAGGTGGTGTTTGCTCCATCTACATTCTTCATCTCATGGGGGGTCTGTTTGTTTACATGTCTTTCTCTCACTCGTTCATTCATTCAATAACTCTTCAAAGTTCACTTGATTTTTAGCTGACAGCGTGCTTTTGATGCCCTCCCCATGTCCAGATAAGTTTGAAAAAAGAACTTTAGCAAAAAGTAATAGACATTGTTCAGACACGTCAATACTGATCTGAGTTATCGGTCTTCGCCGACACACCTGAGTGACATCCTGCCAATATAAAAAACGTGTTTGTGCAGCGCGGAGGAACAGTTTGAAACCAGCCTCGCCATCATGTACGGGATCACAGCAGGGATCGTCGTCTTCATCCTCCTGACAAACTGCGTCTGCAGCAACACAGGTACGAATCGAAAAGATTTATCGCTAAAATACGTCTCAATAAAACTGACCGGTTATGTTTCCACAGTGGAGAAACTCGTTGATACGGGATTTACGAAGCAGGAAATCCAAAGATGCGCCTGCAAACGTGAGTTTGTTGCAATTAAAGTAATGTTAGATACATAAAAAATATTGATTCAAATCACCTAAAGTATATGGTACATCATCTCAGCGTTCGTCACTTTGTGAAATTGTCTGAGCTTTAGTGCAAATCAATCAAACATAAAACACAAATGTCCAAATTTGAGGGTTAAGTAATGATGCTAAATTAATCAAAACAAGAGTTTTGAAAAACTCCTTTTGATTTGATCAGGTATGAAAGGAAAATGGAAGTGTCCCAGTGGACTTGTACCCAAAAATGATGATGCAAGACAGGATCTAATGAAATGTCTTTGCAATCATTTCTACAAAACCGGTGAGTAAAAAGAAAAGTGTTTTCTTCGTTTCTATGTAAAAGTCCATGAAAACAATGTTTTTTTTTTTGTATCTTATCTTTTGATTTCAGATCATCCAAAAATGCAGGTCTTCTGTCCTCCAAGAATCTCGCGAATCCAAACTCCGCTATGAGAGAAATCCTGAAAGAAAAAGCTTTATGGACATACTTTACATACATACTGTATTCCAAATAACCAACATGGATAAAATATCATTTCTTTTTATGCTTGTTTGTTTCATTTATTGTCTCAGCCTGTTCTATGGTCTATGTATGATTTATTGTCTTTTAATTGCAAAGGTGTGGGCTTTTTTTTTAAAGTGAAAATACAAAAATAAAAAAAATGTACATTCAAAAAGTTAAGAAAAAAAAGTTTTTTGGTTTTTTTTTAATACAACATAAGTATTTTTAAATTTTCTTATTTACTTTGTAAATAAACTTTTCATTTTCCTCACGGAGTCTTATTCTTATATTTCTGCAATGCTAATTTAGTGTTTCATTAGCGGAGAAAAGTAAATTATAATTAATGTCATTATCATTTTTAATATTAAAAATTAATTAGTTCGGCTTCCTTAAAGAGATAAAAAATATATATTTTTAATTGAAGTTCTGGTTACTACAGAATTACAGATTTTTTTTTACTTCAATTTTTAGAAAAAAAATTCAGTTACTATTGATGCACATCAGTTACCAGAGTTGCTGCTTTTTTATTTTTACTTTTAATTGAAGTAAAAAAAAAAATCTGGTAAGTATCTGATGCGGAACAGATGCTAACAAGAAAAAAAATGGTTTTACTTCTAGAACTTTTCTTTTTTACTAGGCTACTTCAATTTGCTATTTCTAACTTTGATGTCACTTTAGGGGCTTCGCAAATTAGAAAAACGAATAAAATAACATAAAATAAAAATCACTCCGAAATTAAATCATCTTAATTTAACTGAGCAAAAATGACATGAGCTTGGCATGGCTGACTATAGTAAAAATAAAAAAAAAATAAAGTGCTATCACATTTTTTTGCTAAGTTTTATTTGTTTATGTTTCTTAAATTCTTCACAAAGGCTAATTATTCCCACAATGCTAACCGCCAGCTGCTAGCATCAGGTACTTTTGTTTGATCGATCGATCGATACAAAAGATTCCATTCAGGTTGAGTGGCTGACTCTACAAACACAACTGAAGCTGCATTGTCCTTTGACCCCAGACTACCATCTTGGATTTTCAAAAACAAAAATTCATGTTAGAAGAAAAACAAATTTTTAAAAAACTCTGTTGCCAACGAAAAAAAAAAAGTTATTTTCCCAATTCTTCTAAAAAAAATGTGTAGATGACCAAAATTAAATGGTTGCTAAGTGGTAAAACTAACACAGAGGGCGCCATTTTGAAAAAGGCTTTTTTTTAAAAAACCTCTAACCAAGGTGGCATGGCCAGAAGCGGAGAGTGGGGGATGGTTGCACCCAGTGTGGGTGTGTCAGAAGGGGGCAGCTAGAGGGGGGATGGGTAACATCTGTGGACCAGACAACGTCCTGAACAGCTTAAAGTTAATTTGTTCTTTTTCTAAGAAAAAAGTTTATGTTTTTGCACAAAATTTTCAAACAAATGGTTATGAAACATATTTCTTAAAAAGTCCATAATGTGTATTTTTATCTCAACTGGACATCTTTTTTGTGACTGTTTGGTGGCTGCTGGGACGCTGGCATAAACTTTCCTTCTCTTGCACAACTGTCATCTTTGGTAATCTCGTGTGAAATCATCAGCTTCAGCCCGTATTGTCTAATTTCTGCTCATTCAGAAGACCTTTTGATTTTCTGGATCAGCTTTTCCTGACAGTTAATGATAAAATCCATTGCCAAAGCAGACATTTATGTTGTAGCATTTTCATTAAAGGGATGAAATTTCAAATCTAACCATACTCTTAATGGTTGAGTGTCATAATTGGGGATTTGATATATTAATTTTTTCTGCAAACTGTGCAGTATAATTTTTTTTAATGACTTGGTTCTTATCAGATTCAGGTTTTCCCTGTTAACCATCCAGAGGTTTCTTTATTTGTGTCAATGGTTTTTACTGCTTCAATGTCATCATTTTATTTTATTTTATTCTACTTTTTGTCATTTTTTGTGCTTTTTTTTGCCACCAAGCCCACTCTCCTCCTGCATTTTGTGCACCAGTTTCTGTTATTTTTCTTAATTAAGTTCCCAAAAAATCCATAACAAAGTTAGATACATTTTAACGTAACATTTTAAATGCCTCCAAACCATGTTTTTCTTAAGTCTTTTTAGAGGATTCATATACATATGACCATGTTTCACCTTTGGCAAATGAAAGAACAAATTATTTATGAAAAATGTGTTATTTTTGTCTTCTAAAAAGGGGCTGTTCTCACTTTGTGACATCAGCTCATGAGATCCCGTTCATTTTTGTGGGACGGAAGGGGCTGGTGTTCAGAGCACAGATTTTTTAAGGAATGTTCAGAAATGCGTGAACGGATCAAAATACTGCTTTGGGATTGTTTATAGTGAGGAATGATTATATTATACTTAAAAGCTCATACACTTTATTTTGAATGGTATAGGCCCTTTAAAGTTCTCTAATAATAGAACATATCTGACTGACTTGACTAAAGCAGTTATATCACTTGGAGCCCGAAAGCCGACACTAATAGTTAGTAGGAACAACCTGTCAGTTGAGCTTGTGTAATATTTACACTAAAAACACAAAGCAGTTAACGTGCAGACAGAAGAAGAAGAGGGAACAAAAAGTTCAGCAAAGTTAATGATAACCCAGCTCCTGGTGTTCTATTTTACTGGATAAATCAACCTTTGGAAAGGTAGGTCACCACCATTGACAGGTTAAGGACATTTACAGTTAAACGTTGATCCATGATGCTTAAATTAGAGTTCTGATTGGAAGGGAGAATTTCCTTTTCTCTGAAATTGTAAGAGGTCTGAGACAAGGTGAAAAAAAAATACTGATGGGAAAAATTAGAAAAGTTGGAGTTGTGTTTTAACTGAGATGTAGCTCTTTTCTTTGATAATAATCTAAAATCAGAATTCTAGTTTTACCTTTAAGAATTTAGCTTTTAGGGGCAAAATTTGTCAGTATCTAAGTACTCCATCTCTGTTTTAAATGGATTTAGAAATAGATGGATAGGTGTTTGAGTTACATGAATATTTGGATTAAAAAGTGCATATTTTTGGAATTTGAAAGTCATTTTAGAAGGATTTACACACTGTTATGCAGGTTTTGGAATTGGTTTATTCCAGTTGTGCACCTTTGAAGACTCAGTAAAGAAAGAAATTAGTCAAAAATGTCTCATGTTTTTGGGAAAAATCCAACCAAATTGGGTCTTTGGTTAAATCTCTTAAACTCATTGATTTGGTTTTCTCTGTTTTGATGGTAGACGTATGTACCAGAAGGTGGTCCAGGTCCAGCCTCGGATTAGGGGTCAAGAGGCAGAGCAGTGGAGCACCGGTCTGTGCGAGTGCTACAAGGACATGGGGGACTGTGAGTACGGAGCGCAACATGAAAACGTTGGGCGTAGAAAATGAGAATCCTACTGTCAGCTGGAGTTGTGCGTTAGGCTGCCTGTGTCTGCTGCCCGAATAGCGTGTTCACCTGTAAGGTGACCAGGGCGGCGGGAGCGTGCCCCTGCCTGCCTCTGCTGGACTGCATTAGCTGTGTACCTCCAGCTTCTTTAGCCATGAGGGCATCGGTCAGGGAGCGCTACGGGATAAAGGTAATTACTCGTTTCACCTGAGCAGATTGATCAATAAAAAGAGCTTTACAATGCAATTATGGGGTTGCATGGTGGCGAAGTGGTTAGATACTCCAGCTTCCTCCCACAGTTCAAAAACATGCTAACATCCTCTAAATTGTCCCTGGCTACGACTGTTAGACGTTTTATGGGTATGCGATTGTATGGCCTATGTACCCCAACATCTCCCACCAGTAGCCATGTTAGGAGGATTGACCAAGGGTTGATGGATGGATACAATAAAGGCTACATACAAGGGGGGGGATTTTCCCCAATCTCGTGCTTGCGCCGTCCGATGCGTCTAATTTGTTCCAGATTGAGTCCCGAACCTTTGGTTTGGTCTGTATTCCATCAAGCAGACTACATTTTTCTGGACCAAAGCTGTTACACCAATTTCTGCAGTCATTGGTCAACAATTATGGGGGAGGATCAAAGTAGAAAGAGAAAGATGGAGTTTGCAAATCTTGCCAGGATAGTTCAATTACTCAAACTTTTTATTTTGCTGAGCAATTTTGAACGTCTGTATCAACATCAGGTTCAACACTTTTTACTGCTACGTTGGTACAGGGGAGGCATGCTGCAAGGCGGTCACTGGGGACACTATGGCTAGTGTTTATGACATACATTTTTGGGAAAACAGTGTGAGAAGCAATATGTATCATGTTTAAAAATTGTTTTAATGAGCTTGTACTCATACGACCACATTTGAATGCATGGCTGTTGCATCGCTGCTCCACATTTGTCCGCTAATGACCGGCTATGGTGGCCGTTTTAGTTTCAGTTGTTCCGGTCCCAGCATTCAGACTGCAGAATATCAGTGAACAGAAGTTAAGTCCGATTGGGAAAAAACCAAGACCGCCTCAAAAGATGAGTCAGAGAGCGATCCACTTGCACGTATTCCAACTGAAACCTTGTACCGGATTATCAGTGAATACGAACTGTGGTTCACTTTAAGAGGACCAAATGTGTCCAATCTGAATGGACCCTTAGTTTTTATTCAATCTCTAGATCTAGGATAGGCAATTCAAGGGCTGCAGTGTCTGCATAATTTGCAAATATCCAAGCCTTATTAATGACTAATTACCTGATTCCTGTGTGTCCGGCCAATTAGAACATCCCAGAGCAGGGTATGTTGGGTGCAGGAATCCGGCCCTTGAGGCCTGGAGTTGCGTATCCCTGCTTTAGATGTTCCACCCCCAGTTCCCTACTGTTACTATAGATCACAGTGTCATCTGCAAACATTATGATTCAAAGAGATTCTGTCACCAGACTGAACAAGAAGGAGCTCAAAGCTGATCGTTCCTCCAACTTGAGCTCCTGTGTCACACCTCACACATCCCACCCCGTCTTACAACTTCACCAAACTCCTCTGCCACTCCAGACCTCCTTATCTGAAGTGTAATTTGTCCTTTTGTGTCCTGTCACAAGCCATCATCTTGACTAATAAATGTAAATAATATAAAGAATAAACAGCCAACTGTTGCTTATACCCGGAAGGCACCCCACCCCCCAGTGATGACAGGACCAGATATCCTGACAAGAATCAGCTCCCAGTCACCGATCAGTGCTCCTCCATGGCAATAGCAGATGTCTGGTGTGCAAAGAGCACATACCAGGGAGTTTGAGCGGGAGTTTGATGTCGGCGAAGCCTAGCCACTCTTCCCTGGGACCGTGAAGACGAGAGAAGATAAGGCACACTGCGGGAGCCGGCGGAGGCCACGGAGGCAGAGGCTGGAGAGCTGCCATCTGAGATGAGAAGGTGGTTGGTAATGTTGGCTTTCTCCGGGGGTGGAGTGGGATGCGGATCACTGGCAGAGCTGCGAGGAACAAGCTGGTATGGTTCTGAGAGTTCACGTGAAAGCAGGTCCAAGCATGTAGGCAGACAAAGAGATAAAGGGAACAGATGAAAGCTGCTCATTTCAAACCCTGAGAGCCGTTAAGAAGAAAATCATTTCTGTTGTGTTTTGTTTCATTACTGCTTCAATGTGGTTTGATCAAAGTAGAATGATCAATAACTTGACAGTAATAGACGTGTTCGGCTGCATTACTTGACTATAGCTGAGATGTAAAACTGAAAGAAAGGGACCACACTGTGGTTTGGCGTAATTATTGTTTTCTTCTTTAAATGAAAGCCTTTTTCTGCTACAAATCCATTAATTATCAGATCAGCTGGACATCCACACTTAAAACATTGAAAGATTAGGAACGTTTGTGTCCCTGGATGCGTCATAAAGGACAAAGGTGGTCATTAAAGATGTTTTTCAGTCCTGGTGTTTGGACCACTTTCGCTGCTGCCATGCTTTTTGCACAACAGCTTTGTGTGTTACCTTAAAGTCCCACTTCAACCATATTTTTTTCTTTTTGTAAAATTGTTCCTAGTAGTCTTTTAATCAAGACTGTTCAGCTTTTATCCATCCAGGCCGGGTACACCCTGGACAGGTCGCCAATCTGTCACAGGGCCACAATCTCACACCCCTACACTCTCCCTTTCACACCTAGCGAAATTAAGAGTAATCAACTAATTCAATTCAATTTTATTCATAAAGCATAATATCACATTATACAAAAACATAAAGTCAGTCAAAAAATATAAACAATAGCTGGTTGCTGAGCTAAACAGACTAAGCTACACTTAGAACCTTCTTCTCGGTAAGGAAAAATTCCTTTAAAAAAAAAAAACTGATTCAGGGGGAAAATAATTAAGAAACCTCAGGGATATCCACATGAAGGAAGGATCCTCCACCATGACAGACAGGCTTCATCCAGAAGGAACTGAGGGACAGCTGGAGGTGCGAGACGAGCCAGAGGCGAGGTCCACAGCCGAGAACAAGGGCACAAATGAGCCACCTGGAATCTAGAAACAACACATGAATCGCACTGCACCAAACAGGCATTCATTCACATACAAAGCATATTTTTGGATGATGGGAGGAATCCACACCGAAAGGTCCCCCGTTGATGATTCTGTTTCAGGTCCCCCAGGCGGGACTTGAACCAGGGGGCCTTCTTGCTGCGAGGGAAGACCGCTAACTACTGCGCCACCTTGCAGCCCTGTCCAGTTTTTAGCCAAAATCAAAAAGCCTTTGTTGATTTTTAAGACATATTGTATAACTAGTGGCAGTAGCTCATTATATATACGGGACTGTGGGCGGGACTGTTGGCTGGAGATACCCTGCCCCCTCTCCATCGCTTGGAGCTGTCTGTGCAAGCTGATAGCCCCAAACTAGCTTTAGCAGCAAGCAACATTGGATCAATTCAGCCTTACAGTTTTGCGCAAATGAATGGGCAGAGCTAGGGAGTGATAATTTGTCTAGACCATTCAGTAATTAGCCCCAGGTTTTGCTAGCATCCGGGTTTCTGATCCAACGAGATTTGAATTGAGAAGTACTCAAAAACTCTATTTTGAGAAAAAGGCTATGAAAACATGTTAAGAACACAAAAACGATTTAAGCATTATGCAACGTTCACACCGGGATGACATTCCTTCAATTATGCGGAAACACAAACTGTTTGGAAAATTGATCATGAAGGAGGAATTATTAATTTGCGGTTTGTGCCCCGCCGGACAATAGGATTAGTGTCACTCCAGTAACATATAGTATTACTGTAGTGACCATTACCGTAGTAAAAGTAATGGTCACTGATAGGATAGGTCAAAGTTTCAATGCACATTCAGTTTTTTACGTAGAGCCTGAAAATGGACTTAAAAACTTGCTTAGCAACTTATAAAGGTGGGAGTTTCAAACGTCAAAAGCCCGTTTACACACGTTACATAGACTTCATTGGAAAAGCGGGTGTGAACATTGCTCACGGCTTTAAAAAGGAAAATTGAAGGCTGACTTTATTTTGATTTCTGTAGCAAGGATTTATCAGGAAAAGATGAATACAATTGTAATAGTTTTCAAACATGTCGTATTTGGGAGAAAAGTTTGATTGAAAGTATCAACACATGCTGGAACAAGACAGAACAGCAATCGAGATAAACATCAGAACTTTCATTTTCCCCTCGTTTGGCTGTAGAAATGTGCAGTTTGAGCCTCCCACAGACGGTGAAGCTTCTCCACCCTCTCCGTGTGTCTTCCAGGGCAGTGCGTGGAGCGACTGCCTGTATGGATGCTGCTGCTACACTCTCTCTTGGCTCCAGATCTCCAGAGAGCTGAAGAGAAGAGCAGCCTCCCACGCCTCGTCCTCCCACGCCTCGTCCAGATACGCCGCTCTGGCTTCCCTGCAGGGGGCGCACTTGGTCTAAACACCTGCAGAAGTGACTCTGCCGCTGATTTAACCACATTTCTCCTGGTCAGTCACCACTCCTGCAGCATTGTGTTCTGCAGAGGAGGAAACTAAGGTCCTAAAGGAAAAAAAAAAATGGCTTTAAAACTTATCAAAAGTTGAGAAGAACTTTGTATAATTTCCTTCTTTTTTTTAATTTGCAGTAACTTCTCATGTGTTGTTATCGATTGTTTTGTTCTTTCCTCATGTTGGTTCCTTATTTGTGTGTTACACATGTTGTTTAGTTTTGTTTTCCTGCTTTTTGTTGCTATTCTACGCTTGTTTTAGTGTGAATGCTTAGTAAGCGATCACAATATAGTGATTCTCCCGCTCCTTTCTTTATGTTTGGCATGTAAAATCTCAATCATACTTTCAATGATTTCAGCAATCTTGGTATCAAAACGTTCCATTTGTTCAGGACATTACTGTTTGTGTTTTTGGTGTTTGTAAACTTGATAGTTTTTGAAATATTCAGCAAAATATTCCCTATAGGAAATGAATCAGAAAGTCAACAAACCTTTAAATATATCCATTATGTTTTCATCTTTTATAGTCATTTTCAAAAATTTTTAAATTTAGCTAATATTTGAGTGACATGCTAATGTTTTGGCTAATTTGTTATCTACTTGAGGCTAATTTTGAGTTTAGCTTCTATTTTAGGAACATGCTAATGTTGTGAATAATTCAGTTTAGTTAGGAATTTTGGGCTATTTTTGAGTTTAGCTTGTATTTAAGCAATGTGGTAGCTTTTTTTTTTTTTTTTAAACATTTTTTTAGTCATTCTTTGTATGAAATTAGTTTTGTTGTTTATTGCTTATTGCTCATGCCAGCTCAAACAACATTCCAAAAATGACAAACAAGAAAAAAAATCTTATATCTGCTCCTACAAATCAATCACAAATTAACAATGACTTACAAGAAACAAGACAAATTCATTCAATTCATTCTTACTGATAATCGCACCCAGTTCCTAACCTGGTGGAGGCCTACTTCCATTTCTTTTAATTAACATCCATCATTGTAAAATATCTTATTAAGGTTTTGTCCTTAAACATTTTTTTAGTTAATTAGTTCCACAATCTAATTCCTTAAATTGAAATATGGGTCTGCCTCAGAGTTGTCGTGCAAAAGGAACTTTAAAATGATTTTTCCTTTTACTAAAAGCTGAATTAAGATTGAGTATTGTCTGACAATGTATAAAATTTGGCTTTTAACACAAACAGAATTTTTAAATCAGCCAAGTCTGGGAATTTAAGGAAATGAGATTTTGTAAACAAATGATTGGTTCGTTGTTTGCTGCCTTTTTTATGGATAATTCTTCAAGCCCTTTTCTGTAACAGAAACAACGGCGTGGTAGTATAAGCTTTCTTCCCAGACTTTTGTACAATAATTGAAATAAGGAAGAATAAAAGAGCAGTATAATTAGCTAATATTTTAGCAACATGCTAACGTTTTGGCTACTTTGTTATTTTCTGAGGTTTTTATTGGCTAATTTAGAATTTACCCACTATTATAGCAACAGGCAAACACTTTTGACTAATTTAGTCTGCTGAAGAATTTTTGGCTATTTTGGAGTTTAGCTAGTATTTAAGAAACGAGCTAGCCTTCTTTTTTTTTTTTTTTTTGGGGGGGCTAATTTGGCATCTACAAATGTATTTTGGACTAATTTTGAGTTTAGCTCATGATTAATCAAATTTTTTTGCAAAATTGGCATGTATTGGGGATTTTTAAGAAATTTTTATTACAAATTTTTGAGAAACTTCTACGCTCTTTCATAATTCTTTGATTAAATTTCCAGTCTTTTAGTAAATTTAACATTTTACAAATAGCTTTTGTATTTTCAGCAAATTTAGTCACTATTTTCAGCAAAAAGCTTCAGCATCTTTAGCAACTACTTTCATCAAAAATCCTTCACTCTGGCATTATCGCAGGAAATGCATCTTTTCTAGTCCTTAAACTCGTAAAGCTGGAGGTTTCCAGTTAAAGAATGAAGGTCAGTTTAAGTGATGCCGATTTCACCCGTCACATACTCGAAAACTCACCAAAATTTGCTAGTACCCGATGAAAAAGAAATGTCGACATAGTAAATGCCCCTCCCCCAACAAAATGATGACATCACAGCAGGAAAATCCATCAAAAGAAAAACTGATGAAACAAAAACACACATGTTGGGAAAATCCAAAGAAATTTTTTAAACTATTATGGGATGGATGGAGATTGGCGGCTATTTTAAAAGTGAGAAAAGATTTTTTTATTAAAAGGAAACTTTTTTCTTAACGAAATTTCACAGACACATCACGAGTCTACAACCTCTACCAAAGTTTAATTGAACTTTGACCTAAGGAGGAGGCCACCATTTTGAATTTTCCAAAAACGTAGCATTTAGTACCAGCCACAAATTTAAACTACTCCTTGGGATTTCGATCTGTCGAATCCTAACTCCTCGAGCATCACTGGGAAGCTATTTGGGAAAATATTTTGGATTTCAATATTGTAGATTTTAAACAGCATTGGCATGGCGAGCTTCCAAAAGTTGCATCCCTTTGTTAATCGGACATCTTTGAGCGGAACATTGTGAATTTAAAAACATGAATCCCTTGCTTAAGCTGAATGAAACAATATACAACATTATATGATTTTATTAGGAATGGCAAAAAAAAAATCAGGTTGCCAAGGAAATAAAAAAATTTACTTTTGACAATTCCTCTAAAAGTTACATGAAGCAGTACATTCATTCCAGGCGATCTAAACTTAAAATAGTTGCTAGGGAGATAACACCAAAAGAAAAGCTGCCATTTTGAAAAAAAAAAAAGTTTTTTGTGAATTTGTCACGTGCAACACTGACTGGTTTATTTCAACTGCTTAGTTTTCATTTGTTTGTATTTTACTGGAAATAAAACCTCTTCCTCGGTTAGTAAAAATTCAAACTTGCATTTTTAAATTTGAAGCGAGTAACAACATTGGAGGCTGGTTTTACAAGGGAGAGATTTCCTAGAAGTCAGGTTTCACCCATGCATGTGTAGCCGGATGTCAAAATGTTTTGATGTTTATACATTTATTTTCCTTCAGGGCAACTGTTAAGAGATGAATGACGTTTTTTGTAAAAGATAATGTTCTTTTAGATCCTTTATGACATCCAATAATTGCTCCAGGAAAACCAGGAATGGAAAGTTACGTTAATCAAAGACTTTACAGCATAAAGCTGGGTGAATCCTCCAAAACAAGACGATAAACAGTTTGATGCCAATCATAGGAAGTGGCAGTCAGACTGCACAGACTGGTTGGCACACATTTCTGTAGACGTCATTGTTTCCAACACGCCTTTATAATGCGGCTTCAGGCCGCCATTAGACACTGAAGGACTGACGGACTGAACCACAGTGAGGTGAGGTGATCACTGACATCCTGAAAAAAACATTTTCTCACATTATATTCAGATTATCTGACAATTCATATTTTATGTTGGATTTTTTGTCAAAAAGTGTTTGGTGTACATCTGTTTTTTGTACATTCTTATATAGAAAGTCGTGTTTTCACCACAAATGCTTTACTTATATTTAATATGTTAAGAAAAGTTCTTTAATGGTTTTGAAGAATCTTTATTTAAATGCTTGATGGGTAGAAAAGGCATCTAAAAAATGATCGTTTAAGTACTTTGAGTCATTGTTCATTTTTTATTACGTGAGTTGTTGGCATGATTTGAATCTTTTTTTGATTTAAGTACAAAAATTGGAAAAAAATTGTCAGAAAATCAGAGATGTCAGATTATTTTAATGTAATTTAGGGGTTAGGGTGGTAATTGTATCCCCTATATTTCAAAATATACTGTATTTTACTGAAATAGTCATCTCCAACCCGTCTGAAATCGCACTTTCAAAATAAGAGAAAATTTGGTGAAGCTAATGAGACCAAAATGAGACTGATTTGGGACAAAATTGGGTAAGAAAATATGACGTGTAGGGCTCTTATCCTGAAGCTCTACGAGATGCTTTAAAACGATTTCCTTTGTTGGCAACACTTAAATAACACGCTCAGTGCCGGGTCTGATGCCTTTGGTGAGATTTGATGCTATGAGCAGATGCTCTTGATGTTTATGGCATGGATTCATCGTTTGCCAAATTATGCCCAGATTTGATTTTAGACTCAACTTTGTGATCTTTTAGGACACAGGTGTCAAACTCCAGGCTTCCATATGTTTTTCAACTAACCTTTCATAGAAGCTCCTTATTGGCTAAAAACCAGTAGCATGCCGGCCCTCGAGGCCTGGAGGTTGATACCCCTGCTTTAGGGCGATATTTGATTTTATGGGGGGTTCAGTCCAGGCGATGAAGCCACTTGTTTGCAGAGGCGGACTTACCATTAGGCAAAGGTAGGCGACCGCCTGGGGCCCCCATTACTTGGAGGTTCTCAGCTGAACACTTTATAAAAGTGTTTAAAATATATTTTACACTTATTGTTAGTTTACTGTCATAAAAAAAAATCACTGAAATGGCTTAAGACTGACCATGTAAAAGTCTTTTGTCCTCCCCCGTCCTTCTGCAGCCATGGAATATTCCAGTCAACAGCAGGTTGGCAGCAGAATAAAGTTTTCCCAGATTGGGCGGGTTTAGATTCTGACCTCGTAGGTAAACATTGCTTTGGGTGGGTGGATGTAATTGGGGATCGGTTCAGGAGCTTTTAGTTCCTTTCTGAAATACGATTAAACCAGGCACCTGGGGTCAGGGGCGGCAGGTGAAGCAGGAAATGTATAGCCTACTAATAATAAAATTAATTTGTGTTGCTGAGACGAGATTTCCCATCCTAAGAAGTTCTGTTTCGTCAAAGAGAAACAAAATCAAAGAGGTCAAGTCAGACAAGATAAAAACCTGGAGACCATTTTCTCCCTCATGGTCTGACCCAGCACCCCGTTGTCCCTGGGTTTTGGCTTCGCAGGGGGGTGTCATCCTAAGGTTCCTCTTTCATTCTCCAGGTTTTTGAACAATAGAATTCTGAATAAAACAGGAAACCCACTGATGATTATAATCAAGCATTAAAAAGGCAAAAAGTGTTAACAAGCAATAAGCAATTGAAGAAAAAGTAGAATTTAAAAGGGTTTAGAACTAAAAACAGTATAAAAGACATTTATAGAAATGTAGAAGAACATATATGATTATACACAAACCAGTTCCATAAATGTAATTTATACGTTTGATCCCAATCATTTCCTTTTTATCCTCAAAATTGCTAAATTTTGCCTTTTTCAATTTCAGCGCAGGTTAAAATTGAATGATTTCTATCTATAAATGCTCACCAAAAACATTTGGATTCTTGACACTGATTCTGTCTCCTAGTGGACCAATGTAGAAATTATTTGATGTTTTAACCTACAAATGCTGCAGGGGGCCCCATTTTATTTTTTTGCCAAGGGGCCCCCAAACTGGTAAGTGCACCAGGGCTTGTATGAGCGCTGAAGCGCTGATGTTACGACTCAACTAATCGAATAAGAACCCTCATCATCATAGTGCTGGTCATAGACGCATGTTTAAAAAATGGTTTGTATTTATTTACATTGTGGACGTTTCTGGGATCAGCTGGTAATCTGGTAAATCTCTGAAACCGTTTGACTTTGTTCTTCTCTGTCAGGAACTGAAACCATGTCAGGGAAAGCTCAAACCCTCCAGCCCCGGCCGTACGTCGCCAGCAGCGTATCAAATGAGTGGAGCACTGGCATCTGTGAATGCTTCAATGACCTCCCCAGCTGTGAGTGTTTGAATGGACCACTGTACGCTCTAGGTGTTCCTCAGAAATGTCACTGTTTTGTTTTGGGCGTGTGGCTTCTGAATAGGACTGAGTTAGTTCATACAAAGGTCAAAACAAACATCTGTGACCTATATCATCTAGGATTAAATGGAGACTAAAATATCCGTCTATAGTGTAGCTGAGAAGCTGTCAGCTAAACAGGTTATACATTAATCAGAGGGAAAGAATCAAAGCTGTGTTGTTTCTGGATGCTATGTCCTTGACGTCATAGACTTAGTCATAACTGCCCTTACAGGTGGCTATAGGCCAGGGGTCTTTTATCCCTTTATCCTGACTCTTTAGCTTTAATGACAAATACTCATGATTTAATATATGAGATTAGTTAGTTAGTTGAGTCAAATCTGTAGAAATGTTCTTTGAATTTGTGTTTTTAAGTCATAGTCACATAAAAGTCTCTAAAAGTGTTTTTATTTTGGTAAATTACACTAAAGAGATTAAAGTTTTGAACAAACGTGGTTTCAAATGATTGAAAATGATTTAGAGTTGTGTATTTTCAATAAAAATTATTCAATGCTGTGAGTTTTTTTGTAATAAATAGATTCCTCTAAAAGTTTTATCATTGAGATTAAAAGGAAAAAAGATCACAAAAGTTCTAATGATAAAAAATAAGCTTGACTGCGTTGCATTTTTAATATAAGTGAAGCTGTTGCAGCTGGACGACCTTTTTAGAAACAGGGTGGGTCTTATTTTGAAAGGAACCGGTATGTGCTGCCGTCAAAGTAATAGAAGTCACAACTCTTATATAAAGGAACATGTAGTAACCTGATGTAATTTAATTATTATAATATTTAAAAACTACATTTATAAGTAAATGTTTAATTGCCCAAAAAAAGCATAAATATTGTGCATTTGTAAACGATAAAGTGAGATTTTGTGTCTCCTGGTGGGTTCTGGTCTTTAAGAAACTAGACCAAATGGCTCTTTTAGCCTTAAAGGATGCAGAAAAATGAGTGAAAAATAGCAGACCTTTATGAAACATTTAAGTGGTCCACATTAAAAGTGTATGAAGACCCAAAAAGTTTGTTTTTTACAGGCCGAGTGGTATACTTGTACCTTAAGGACGTGAGGACGATAGTGTCGCCTGTAACATAAGTGTATGGACCCTACATGACCTTCACAAATACTTCACAATCAACTTACCACATGCACGACGATGGCCCCATTCTCATGACAACCCTTGAGGTGGTCGTACGAACCATACTCCCCTTTACACCTAATGCTGGAGTCACAGTGCCAACAGTAGCGTCCAAATCCAATTAAGAGTCCACGTAAATGCATGTATTTTGCTTTCATGCCCGCAACACTATTTTTTTGTCCCTTTTCAGGCAATACATAGAAAACTCAAGCCAAATGAATGCGCATTAAAAGTTAAACCAGTTGAACTTCGACCAATCAGGGACTGGGATTTGGTAATAACGTTAGAGTAGAGCGCTTTTTAATTCACGGAAGTGCCAACCATTTGAAAATTGATAAATGAATAGTTGAAGTTCGTGCCTGGATGAAATTACACAGCACTAAGTCTTAAATATATCAGAGCTGTGTCAAAAAAAATGTTCAGGAACTTGTGTTCTGCATGTTCTTACACGCATAACACATACTCGGTGTAGAGATAGCGTCAATCGTAAGTGGAGGGTCATAGACAGTAGAAACTACACGACTCAAGATGTATTTTACAGTTCCCTAAAAAATCGTAATGCCACCTCAAGGGACAACATGAAAATGGAACATACCATTGTCATTAGTAAGGTGCGAGTACTGGCTCTTCAATGACTGTGTTCAAATGCATGGATCTGCAAGTCATACGCAAGTGACCGTAGGGTGTCCACACAAAATACTCTCTGATTGTCTAACTTCCTTCTTTCTAAGTCATGAAAAGCACTAACATATTTAGCAATTTGTGAATGTTTCGAGGGGTGGAAACAATAAAAAGTCCTTGCACCTCTCCTACTTCAACTTTCCTTGTGTTCTCTATGACTTGTTGCACACAGCAAACCCGTAGTCAAAAATGTGCATAAAGATTATTCGAGGTTGACAATCTTAATAATTTGGAGGAGTTTGACCATTTTTTTTGCCCGCAGACAGCCCATGTTTACCCGCAAGGGCAGACATGACTCAGGCATAGGAGGCAGCCACTTCTCTCTGCCACCCTCCACGGGCTTGGACAACCAAAAACCATATAAAGGAGAATCCAACCAATGACATGAACAGAGATGGACAAAACAAAGCTGTCACTATTTTTCTGCGTTACAGATATCTCCCGATTTCTCTGTTTTGGGACAAAAGGAAGCAAGAAGTGACTGGTCCGAGAATCTGTCAATCAAACATGGCACCACATCTTATTGAGGAATCTGATTGACCAGTTTAGAACTTAAATAACTTGCGATAAAGAAAATATATCATGAAAAAAAATAGGTTTAGCAAGAACTTGTTAAAAAAGAGACACGAGAGCAAGAATGGTCATTCTGACAAACAGTCTATGGAATTTTGCCTTTTTGGGACCAGCAGCTACTTCCTGTTTGGAACTTGAAGGGGGAGGGGTCGACCGGTCCAGTTCTCTCTATGTACTGACTGTGTATGCGACTAATACTTCCTTCTTTCTTCGATTCCTTCAGGCTGCTTTGCTTTCTGGTGTTTTCCGTGCTTCTCTTGCATAACGGCCAAAAAAGCCGGAGAGTGTCTGTGTTTACCTCTGCTGGACGCTTTCGGCTGCATCCCGCCCATCACCACCGCCATGAGGGTGTCCATCCGCCACCGATACGGCATTCAGGTGCGGCCAAATTTCAGTCAATTCTCCGAAGTCTACTAGAATAGTTCAGCTACCGTTTATCTGATTCTCAGTCGACCACAAAAAGCTTTTTGAACAATGAGGGTCTGAGATCTCGTGGAACTATCCTGCACTTAAAGTTCATATCTAATGTGTCTTTGTCATAGGGGGATATCTGCCACGACTGCGTGTACTCCTGCTTCTGCGGGCCCTGCACCTGGTGTCAGATATCCAGGGAGATGAAAATGCGCAAAGCGCCCATGATCTACCCAGCCTGAAAAGGAGAAGTCCTTAATGCCCCCAGGCGTCACCTGCCCCATTCATCATTAGCTTCATCACGATGTGCCCCGCCCACTGGTTTCTCCGGAGCGTCAAACACGTCTGCACAGGAGGAATGTGATGGAGAAACATAATGGACAGAATGTACAGCATGTACCATATCAGATAAGATGTGAAGGAACGACAAACAGGTTTTAATGAAAATATTTAGTAAAAAAGTTCTCACACTTACTTACTTGATGTTTCATAACTGTGCATTTATATACTGTGTCTTCTTCATGGTATGAATGGCGGTCTTTGACATGTTATGGTTTCGAAAAACAAAATATTTTCTGTCAAATCTGTGAAATTCTATTATTATGTCATCTTTATCATTTATCTCTCATACTTCATCACATCCTGGTGATAAATAGTCATTGTAGTCCAAAGTAGTAATTAGTGCCGGTATGTAATTAATTAATTATAACCTGTAATTAATGAATATATTTTATACAAAACCTAATAATTGTTGTGAAAAGCCTCATTTTCATTTAAATTTGTGACATTGTGGTGCAGTAAAATATCAAAATACAACAAAAACTGTGGCGCCATGAAGTTTTTGAATGATTTTTTTGGTCAATTTTGAGCAAAAAGAAATAAAAACATCCGGTTTTAGAGTGCTCCAATCTAACGCCAATTAAAGTCACGTGAATTAAAAGGGACGCCATCCATAGAGGCCCGAAATAAGATTTTTGCGCCCCATCCCCCGCCAGTTAAACGATTATTTTCCAAAGAAAAAATACATTATTTTTTGACTGGAAATTGGTAATGAATGTAAATAAAACAGACAAACCTCTGCTTAGAGTCCATTTTTTCCTCCTCTCTATTTCTTTATTGACCTTAAAGGGTCACCAAACAGGGAAGTTGGAGGAGGATATGACTCCACCCACAGGCAAAATTTGTAAATGCAGTTAGAATGGTGGTGCTTGGGGAGCAGGACTGTTATCATTACTGGAGCTGCAGATCATGACGTGAGACTGAAATGGTTTGACCAATCACGAAATCCAAATGTATCACCACCACCAACATGTGACAGGGCTGAGTTATTTTATTTATGGTTTTAATTATTACAATTTTGAACATTTTTAACAAAATGACTTGTGTGTCAAGCTGTAAAAAAAAAAAAAAAAAATCAATGCAATTTGGCACCTCCTCCAGTAGATGACACTCTAGGCGACCGCCTGAGCCACTCCCAATTCTGAGTCCCTGATTGGTCAGCTTTCCACTCACATTCAGTGAACTTTCAGTTTTTGTGCATAGAACCTGAAAACATACTTAAAACTTGAAAAGCGATTTTCAAGAGTTTTGAACTCAGAAGCCCAAATATGTGTTTACATAGACTTTTTATTTATAGCATCAAGCAAACAAGACGTCTTCAATTCAGCAGGGATGTAAACACCTAGTTATCTATGTGCACTTCTGCCATCAATTTAATAAATGTAACTAATGATAATTAAGTAATCCTTATTTTAAAAATATATATATATTTTCTTTTATTTCCTGTCTTTATCTCAGCAGTCTTACACTGCTGGGTTTTGTTATTTTAGTTTGGGGTTGGACTTTGGTAGTCTTAGTTTGCAGTTTCTTGGTTTCTTGCACAATCCGCAGGATTTGCACATTTTTTTTCCCCTAAAAGATACTGATTTTATTCACAAACTTGTGGTAAAATAACAAAAAAAAAAAATTTAGGATTGCAGAGAGGGCCGTAAAATTTCAACACTGGATGTTTACAAAGGCAAATATCCATTGGGAACCTGTTGATCACTGTAATGCCGTGGCAATAAACTGTGCTTGTTTTACAGTCTTGGAACAATGGTATCTTCCAGCCTCACAGGATGGAGGTGAACGTCAGGTCTGTCAGCCGAAGCCTGGTCACAACTGAGTCATGCAACAGGAAAGCCGTCTGCAGCACGCCAGCAAATGTGCTGGTGAATTTCTATCAAAGGAAATACTTTGAAGTTTTTGATGAATAAACCTTTGAATTAACTCAGTTAATATGTCGAGTCAGATTTGAAAAATAAACGCTTCTTCCTCACAGTGTGCACCAAAGTTGACCTTCTGTCCCCGACCGGCAGACTTTTTCATCCAAACTCCAATGTTCTGATCAACAGCTGAAATCTGTCATCTGAGAAAGCAGCGTGAGCTCCGAAATAAGAATTTAAACGATGGGTATCGTTTTACTGAACAATTAAAGGAAGGAAAGGTCCTGCAGCAGCCACTTTCTCCGAGGCTTTGTTCGGTCTGGGGAATGAGGTCGATGTAGGAAAGGTGCACAGGCTGTGGAAAGAGTCCCATGAGAAGAAACGATAATGACTGTTTTGTTGTGTGGACTTCCTTGTTTGAGCAATCTCCATGACAACAGATGTTACAACAACCAGAGTTCCCAGTCCCGCAAATAAAGCTAGCTGGATTAGCTAATGCTAGCTAAATTAGCCGGACCGTTGTCTCGGTGCCAACAAATAACTACTCAGTTCCAAGACTAAACGTGGGACGAAGTTGTGGATGAAGGTGGACAGGATTTTGTCTAACCTCACTCCCAACGACCAATGACCTCTCCTATGGGAGAGGTCATTTAAAATGCCAGACTCAATATTAGTGTTGGGCAGGAGAAGCTTCACGAAGCACTGACACATTCCCTGCAATCTTCAATGATTTCGATATCTGAAGGATAACTGAAGTCTACCTGTGAAGAGCGCTTACACTGTTTCAATCAAAGATTAGAAAAGTGTGTGTGGTCATTCAACGCTAGTGGCCCTTCTGTGACGAGTTAGTGAGCTCCACTCTAGCATGCTAGCGAGCTTTCGATTCATCTTCTGCCCGTTGATCGAGTCACAGAAAATTTCAATTTCAGTCGGCTCAATTTGCCTCTGTATCATTGAGTTAACATCCGCGTTTGGTGTGAACGCAGCATCAGGGCGGTTGTGACTAAACAACACCGTAATCAATATATATTTATGTACACAAATAGATAGAGAGCAATAGGCAGTTTTATCTGTATATTTGTAGGCGTTCTATAGTCGCGTTTCCATTAACTCTGAAATTTCGAAAAACGGAATTTCGATATTAAATTCTCCTAATGGAAACACCACAATTTCGAAAAAACTCGCCTTTTTCGAAATAAAGTTTTTGCGCTTAGAGGAGGTGGTATTTGGGCCGTATCGAAACAGTAGTTTTTCGAAAAACTGTAATGGAAACACTTTTTTCAAAACAAACGAGTCACGTGACCATTAACCAGCTATGACGTTTCGGACAGGAAGCAGGAAAAGCTTTTTCACAGCAACTGGCTGCCTTGGGCACCGCACAGCGGGCGCCACGAGAGGTCCCACAGCATCGCACAGCTCATCAAAAGTTGAGCGTGTCATGCGAAAATGCTGAATCCACAGCTCTTCGGTGAATTCTTCAACCACGAATTCCCAAAAATGTTTGACTCTACGTCGCTCCCACGTATAAGGAGCCTGCCGCTCCAAGGCTCGGATCAGACGTAGACGTCTTCTCTGAATGGAAGGATGAGAGCTAGCGCCGTGGCAGAAATGTGAATGAACCTGCTGCACATCAAAATAGTGTTTATATCCGTCGCCATGTTTTTTTAATGACTTATCGCGGGAATTACTTCGAGTTTTTCGCATAATCATGGTTTAATGGAAACGCTGTTTTTTCGAAACAGTGTTTTATCGAAATTCTAGAAATTTCGATAAAGTTTTGCGCAAAAGTGTAATGGAAACGCAGCTAATGACCACAAAGTGGACTTAAAGGGGCTATACCATGAAAAAAAACAACTTTTTGAGGTTTTAAGGGAATTATACTGTTCAATTCTCACTATAAAGAACCCCAAAGTAGTATTTCAGAGTAATCCTCTTAAACCTGCGCTCTCGGCAGCAGCCCCTCCCATAATCTGACATAACAGTGTGAGACCGCCCCTTTCAGGAAGAGTCTGACAGCTCCGTCCCCAGGCATATCTTCCAGTTGTGTCCTGTCTTCAGTGAATTTTAGCTCAAACGACTGCATATTTTCGTGGGAGAAACGAAGAAAGAAACTCTAGGAGGACGTCATGAAATATGCGGCAGCCAAACGCAGAGGCAGGCGGAGCCTCCGGAATCAAGTTGTTGTATTTCCAAGTTGGATAAAAGTCACAAAAATAACTAATATTTTATAAATGATTTGTTTTGTGTGTTCCAAAGGTAATATATGATCATATATCTCAGTGTTTTTCAATCTTTTTTGAGCCAAGGTACACTTTTTCAATGAAAAAAATCCCGCGGCATTCTAGTATCCAAAAAGGTAACAATTTTTAGTCTGTATTGATGTACAATCTAGTTTACCTTTTTAAATAAGTGGGAAGCGTCAACCAGCGTTTAACCCAGTGTTTCTCAAGGTCAATTCTTGACCCCCACCACCACCACCACACACACACACACACAAACACAACTTTCTGCTGCGAATATCATTGGTACCATCAGTCAATTTGCTCAAGTTAAACTTACACCTCTTCAAAACAGTTTACATTTATTATCATTAAAGAATGATTAAAAATAATCTTAAAAAACACTTCTAAATAATCCGCTTTTATGAATGTTTTTTTTTTCTTTTTAAGAATACTTCCAACACTTTCAGACAGAGTAAAAACAACGGTCTTTTCTTGTTTCCCTCCACAGTAGTGATGAATTCTGGCTCTTCTCAAAAATTCAGTTCTTTTGCATTAGCTCTCTGAAAACAGAGACTTTTTCAGCTACTAAATGGCTTTTTAAGTTGTTTTTTGCTTTATTTAATTCATTATAAACTACTATATAAGATTAGGCACAAAGTCCAGAATATAAACATGTTTTCATTCCTTTAAAGTGCATATTGTTTATATTGTTATGTACCCCTTCCAGATGGAATGTACAAAATCAATGAAAAAAAGAACTATAAACTATTCAGTTTCAACATTTTAAGTTTTTTTTTCATTTAAACACATTTGAAGTGAACAACACAAAACTCTGCAACCACAATCCAAAATACAAATCCTGGTTTCTTCTCTCAGTCTTCTCTCGCTCTATATATATAGATATAATAAATATAGAATATATCTACACATATAGAATGATTTTCTGCTAACTCTGTTCCTTCATACTATCAAAACATGTCAAATGGTTCCAGTTTTTTCTTATTTTCTAATGTCTCCAGTTTCTAGGAGGTTTTGAGTTGATGTTCTCTCTCTCTCTCTCTCTCTCTCTCTCCTCAGCTCTTGCTCTGCTCTACCCCCCCTACTCCCCCGCCGTCAGTGCGCGCACTTTCTCTCTCTTTCTCTCCGTTTATTTAATCTCTGTTAAATATTTTCCATCACATTTCTTGAGGTTTAATAAATCTTCCTCTCTCTGTGTGGATATCCCGGTCACTGACTGTCCTCCGATCAACTGTTTAGTAACTAACAGAAATTGTATGATCCGCGCCCCCCCCGCCATTTGAGAGACGCGGCGTTAACGCAATGCTTCATGGGGGATGTAGTGCATACACTCGCGCGGATTCCGGATTTACTCACGTCTCTGAGCTTCATTCTTTTGTTCACTTTTTAAACTGTCTGACATCGGATCCTGCAGGAAGCTACACCGCTGAACACGAGTTTTAGCTGCTGTTTCTGTTAGAACCGACAGACTTATTAGAACAAGGAAGTGAGGACGGTAACCACTTCTGATTGGTCAGATTGATGACATGTGATCAAGCCTCCAACAATGATTGGCGGATAAGGTTGAAGGGGGCGGGACTTTTCTGAAAGACGAGTTTGCGGCTAGTTTTAGCGGTGAGATTGCGGTAAAAATTATTCTGATTAAAGAGTCATTTATAGAAACAAAGAAAAAATTATTTTACAATCTTGCATATTCCAAACTATCTACCAGGATTAAATCAGGCCCTGGCAGGCAGTGACTGCTGAGAGCCATCATATATAAGTCCATGTTTGATGATGTCATCACATGACATAGCACAAAAGTCTTTGATGTCATTGTTACCATGGCAACCAAGTCAAAGTGAATGATGTCGCACAGTGATGACATCATATGATGTAAGAACCATAGACATAGAAAGATAGACGCCGCATCACGTGATCCTGAGTGAACCAGCGGAGCCGCCATATTGCTGGGGTCAACCTAAGCTAGGCTACATTCACAACAACATAGACTGAACCACTGAACGGAGAATCGCAACCGATTGCAACCATGCCTTCGGATGCAATAATCGGCGCTCGATTCAGAGCCGATCACGTGGAATTACATTTCACAAGTAAGTTTTAACATTGTTTTTGTTTTTTACAAATTTTTCAAGCCACCTGAACGTGTAATCGTAAACGACGTTATGTGGCTAACAGCAAATATGCTAGCGGCAAAAACTGTTCCTCCCTCGTGTATTTATTTTACTATATTGTTAATTTTTTCCTCTTATATAATCTCCGAGGTTTCCCAGTGAGGTGGAATTACGGAGGAGATGGGAAGTTGCGATGAGAAGACAGGATTTTGTTGTCACCGAGTACTCCAGGCTCTGCAGTGAGCAGTTTAAACCGGATGATTTTGACCGGACTCTGTTTTTCATAAAGTGCGGCTGCACCACATGGCAAAAATGACTACTCTGGAGTTTCAGAGTGCCAGCACACGCAAGAAACTGTCTACACAAGTTCTTTTTCAGGGGTTTTAGTTGTGGCATTTTGTGCACAACTAAGTATATAAGTATGTATGTTCTCATAGTTTTGAAGTTTGTTTACTAAAACAAAATGTATTTCGTTATTTTTATTCTGTAAAGTAGCAGATGTTGAAATGTTTATTGTGCATATATGCCATAGTGAGGATAAAGTCTATTATGTGTTTGATTTTCTTTGTTAAGGCTGAACAAATTTCCCCCTAACATTTGAAACACATTATTTTTACTGAGATGCCATTACATGTTTTTTTCTGTGTTTTTTGTAGGTTTGATGAGTTAAAATTGTTTTTCAACCCCTCTCAGATGGAGAAAATTCAAAATAATAAATAAATAAAATAAACTATCAAACTTGTTTTGCATATTAAATCAATTCTTTCTTCATTAAAATACCATAATCATATGATATATTATGTTTAAAAGCATAAAACATGTTTTTTTTTAACTCTCAGAAACATTCCTCATTAGAAACAATGGCACTGCAGGGGCACTTTGACCTCATCAAGATGGCGGCGCGTTGAGACGTCAGCTCCAATAGGGGGCGACAAGCGATGCGGCGTCTATCTTTCTATGTCTATGGTAAGAACTACTCGTTATAAAATCTCTTAAATAGCGGTGGTTTCCACCTTCTGTTTAGTTTTTCCAAAACCACCAAAGACCAAAGACACGAGGAGATCAAGCAGAGTTTGTTCAAACTTGTTTAGATTTCACGTCTTGAACTTTGATATTGAATTTACAATCATCATGTCCGATAATACAAGAAAGACAGGCACCAACGGTCCAACTGAGATGAAGAGTGGAGAGGGTAAAAAGAGGAAGAACCTCTTCAAAAATGCTCCTAAACAAGTCTTCACCTTCATGTCAACAGGTGAGAGCAAAACTTTGATGGTTCCAGACTGGAGCCATCAAAAGCCGAAAAAGGAGAGATATCAGCCTCCTAAAAGGGAGGAATATCGGCCTCCTAAAAAACTGGAGAAAGTGGAGAGTGAGAGCGACCTCCTCGACCAGATCCAGATCCTGAAAGAAAAACTTCAGAATAAGGAAGTTTTCATTCACCAGGAAGAACCGAGGAGTAAATCGGCTCAGAAAGATCTGGACTGGTACATCCAGTTACTGACACCGGTGGAAAAAGGGCTCCAGGATGAACGCAAACGCATGAAGATTTTGGATGAGGAAATCTCCAAATGTAAAGAAGTTCTTGGTGATTTTCAAGAAAATGAGGTTGAGTTGGTTGAAGGAGTTCGACCTACTCAATCCAAACGGAAACAAGGACAGAAAATGTGGGGTTTGAATGAGCTCGATGACTTTGGGGAAGTTGAAGATTTAAAAAATAAAAATCAACAACTTGAGGAGCTGACTCTATCCAATGTGGAGCTGGCAACCAAGTTGGAAAAACAGAAGAAGGAGAATGAACCGCTTCAACAGGAGGTCAATGAGCTCACCAAACAACTGGATGTTCTAATGGAAGCTGCCAAGGGTCAACTTCAGAAAGACTCTGGAAATCCAGTTTCTGAACAATCCAACGTCGGTGAACAACAGTGGACAAAGGTCAACAACAACAAAAAAGGCAAAAAGAAGAATAGGAGACATTGACCACCTGCACTGGACCCAAACCTTTCCAACCACTGAAAAACTTAGAATGTGAGTCTTCATGTGGTCGGATTCCAACAGTGCTGCCCCCCCTCTAAAAAAAAAAAAAAAAAAAAAAAATGTGGGTTTTCTCTGGGAGCTCCAGTTCACCCGCACCGACCCGAACCGGGTCCAACGAGTTTTAGTTTTAGTTTTAATGTAGTAGGATTTGTAAAAAATAAATAAATTTAAAAAAAAAAAGAAAAAAAAACACAAAACCACAAAAAAACCACCACACATACACACATCCACCCCACACACACAACACACACACCACACACACACACCATACACCACATACACACACCATACACCACACACACTACACACCACACACACCACACACACACACCATACACCACACACACCACACACACACCACACACACACACCCCCTCCTTCGACCGCCACCTTAACGTGGTGGAGGGGTTTGAGAGCTCGAATGATCTCTGGAGCTGAGCTGTCTGGGGTTTCTACCCCTGGTAGGGTTTCCCATGACAGAGAGTTCCTTGGTGACGAGCCAGACTAAGAGCGGTTCACAATCTCCTGTATTTGTAGTAAATATCATATCTATATCAACCCAGTCTCAGTGAAATGCGTCCCTATTCCACGGCTTTGCACCCTCGGAATCCCGTGCATAGTATACGCCAAACACGGTTTTTGCGTGCATATGATACGCAGTTGCAGCCCATTCAAAACAACAGGAGCGGCTTTTAGGTTTCGTTTTGATCACGTGGTCGGATGTTTAGGTTTCTCTGGATCAGGTGACTGATCACGTGACTTTTGAGTTTCTGTCCGGCACCGTAGATCCACTCTTTTTCTGGTGGAAAATCCCTCAGAATAAAATACTTTGTGGACTAATCTTTATTTTGATAATATTTCTAGCGAGAAATGTACCTATGTTACTATCACGACATGCATTTATTTTGGACATACAATTCGTAGTTTGTCTGTTCTGCTTGACTTTTCGGGCTCAAAAATCGTAAAACAGCAACGTCTGGGGTGCACGGAACAATCACGGAACCGGGCGATCAGCAGGATTTGGGACCCGAGCCGCATCGGAGCCGGGTCAAGGTTAGGGTTAGTGTAGGTTCGGAGAACCCGCCCAGAACCTTTTTAATCGGGCCCGAATGACTTCTGTAAAGCTAGAACGTGATCACTGCCTGACGACTTCCGGTCCAGGAGACGGTCAAACGTGATCCCGAAACGAGGATTATCAAACATAAAATAATGTTTCTTTAATTTCTGCCTCATAAACAAACACAAATGTCGGTTATTTTAAGTGACAATAACGAGGGAGGCTTTCAGACAAAATGAAGAAAGAAAAACACAATTGTGTTATTTTTTTATTGTTCTTTTTTATTATTATTTAATATATTATTTATAATAATAATTAATATTATTATTAGTGGTAGTAGAAGTAGCAGTATAATTTATTATTATTGTTGTTATTATTATTATTATCATCATTATTGTTATTATATAAAAAAATAATAATAAAATGAATGAAATAAAAAAAATCAATTGATACATAAATACATTGTTGATCCCACAAGATCAACAGACTCCAAGTTTTAATGATTCTTGAAAGTTGAAGGGTCAAGAGAGAATCTCATTATTCAGACAATTTTTTATTCTATATTAAAATTCATCCATCAACACTCATCTTCTGCAGTCAAGTCCAGCTTACAGGATTCACACCAATATTTTTGCAGGTGATGCCATTAATATTTAAATCATAATTGTATTAAAAAGTTACAGTTTTAAAGTTTTAATAATGTAGTTCTAGTGTGTTCACTAAATGTTTATCCTGTTTGGCTTAAAAACTAAGGCGTGTTTTGGATTTTGGCCCCCTGTGCGACTGAGTTTGACACCCCTGGTCTATGCCATTCAAAAAAGCTTTAGGATATTTGGAGAATTACCGTCAAGTTTTACTAGAGATTGGGTTGGGAAGCAATTTTTGGTGTGAGATAAACAGGTCGTTTTGGGGCTGACTATGTAATTGTTTTTATTTGTACATTGTACCAAATTTATGTAAATAATATCCCTAATTTATTGTGAATAGTTACTTTTAACTTCTTATCATACAGGTCAAAGAAACGGGAGGCTTAAACAAATTATTTATTAATAAAATAATGATATAAATGAATATGAGCTCTGGTATTGCTAATAAATTGATAAATGAGCAGGTGTTTTTTAGATTTTAAATTGGTAAAGTTAACAGTGCTGTAAAAATTGACAAACTCGTTTTTCGGAAACTTAATTATTTAGAACTTCAGCATTCTGGTATGCTTGTGTTTAATGTAATCTGTTGGTGACATGGACTTTAGACTCTGCGTAGTAACAACTCCTAGTTTGTACATTTTAAGAAGTTTAGAGGATTGTTCCTAAACAACAATGATCACTCATGGTTTGTTTGATCAGTCCTCCCTGAAACATAGACAACGTTTAAGCAATCTACATGAATAGACATTAATTGGAGCTTAACTTTGTCGACTTTGCTGCTAACAGAGTAAAATTTCAACCGTCTCCTCCTAAAATGTGCAGTACATTCTGGGATGTATCATGACTTCTGCGAAGAAATATAGTCTAACTTTCCAAATTTTGAGTTCATACCAAAGCTATTTCACATTTTTTAAATGTATAGATGAATTTTGAATTTTACAGAGGTCCCACACTTCAACAGTGATGTATGTATCAATTCTAATGAGAGCGACCCATCAGCAGGTTTTACAGGATCCACGAGCTTAAAGCCCCATCGAGGGTTATCCAGGCTCTTTAGGGTCAGTACTGTTTTGTTTTTTCATATATTTTTCAAATGTAATTAAGTTTATTACAAACAGCAGATGACCTGTCCCACCTTGAACACTCCTCTACTACACGATGCATATCACTCTGGTCCCTAGCTGCTTTGAGACTTTCAAATCACTGCCTCATGTCATCCCAACCGACAGAAGAAAGCTGAAATCAGCTAAACCCAAAGTGAAGACTGTAATGGACGGATGAGTCCAAGATGAAAAATGCAAAGATTGGAACATGTGAGGACATGCCTGCAGACCAAAACCTTCTGCAAATTCAACAACATCAAACAATGGTTTACAGCTGCTGAGGCAAACACACAAGGACAAGGAAGAGGCCTACAGGAGTGTAGGTCGTGACCTTTAGAAATAGGTCAAGATGAAAAAGAAGATTAAGGGAGCTAAAATGACCAACACTGCAAAGATAACAGGGCAGTTTTCTGCCAACAACTGCAAGTTCTGCAGACCCTCATGAAAAGAGATGCCCCACCCCCACCCTGCAGAGAGCTGCCACCATAACGACTTCTATTCAGGTTCTAAAGGAACATAGCATTCCCTCCCCCATCAATCTTAATGTAAAGGATCGACTTGTCTCAATAACTTCCTTCAGACTGGACACCTAACCTGGACTGAGGATCTGTGAATGTTCATCAACAGTTTCAGAAGCAGAAGATCAGGAGGTTCCAGGACCTGATGGAGTGTCTCCATCCTGTCTGAACGTTTGCTCTGACCAGCTGCCTCAAAGTTTCACCCGTCTCTTCAACAGATCCACCATCATCCAGTTCCTAAGAAGTCCTCTCTCACGTGATTAAATGACGCAGACGATGCAGTCAACACAGCTCTCCACTACATCTGACACCACCTTGACTCTGCAGGGAACTATGCATGATCCTGTTTGTGGCCTTCAGCTCTGCATTTAATACCATCATCCCAGAGCTCCTCCATCAAAACGTCACTGTGCTTTCCTCCACTTGTTAGAGCGGGAAACGGAGCGTCTAGTCCTTTGGTGCGGCCAAAGCCACCCGGAGCTGAACATACTTAAAACTGTAGAGATGACAGTGGACCTCAGGGAGAAGGAACACAACCCCCCCATCCCCATCCTCTTCACACAGAACAGTCCCCTCTATAGACCCATACGCGTTCTTAGGGTCCACTTTTTTGAGGGACCTTAGGTGAACCTCCCAGGTTGAGTCACTCTGGAGAAAGGCCCAGCAGAGGTTGGACTTCCCATGATAGCTTAAGAAGTGACTGAAAAAGCTTGTGTCAGGAGCTGCTGACCATCTTCTACACTATAATCCATTCTGTCCTGACCACATTCATGGTGGATCTGCAAGCAGACAGGGACTGACTGAAGAGAATCATAAGATCTACTGAGACCTGTGTCAGAAATTTATTGTTTATTTAATTGAACCAAAAGCAAAAGAAAATCACTTCAAAATCTTGAATGTTATTTATCCATCTAATCATAACCTTCATAATATTTTAAATATTGACAAAAATACGGACACTTCTTGCAGCAACGACAAATAAACAGTTTAGCAACTGTTTTTTTCATTGTTTTTAAAAATGGTAGAAATCTAAATTTTTCTGGTTTGATTTTCAGTGCTGGTTAACTTTCAATAGTGTTCATTTTACATTTCAAAACTATTAGATTTAGTCTAAAAACAGAAAACCAAAAAGCAAAACTTGGTATTAATACTTTAATAATACTTGATAATAAATTTGATAAATAAATGTTGTTTTTTGACAGTGCCACTAGTTTTTGTTGGTTTCAAACATGAATTACTTATGTAACTGTCTTATTTGAATTTTTAGAACACATTCTTAAAATAGTTAATAGACCTAGCATCCTTTGTTACCGCCATAGCAACATAAAATTCCATTGCCATTATGTAGTTGAGACACCTGAAAGAATGAACGTTAAAAAGACTACGTCTTGAACACAAAGAAGTAAATAATGTTGAAAACAACTGTCTAATTGTCACTTGAACAGTGATCAAAACACAGCCCAAGTGTTTATACATCCTAAAATATGTTAAATTCCCTCCCAAAACCCAGGTGATTTCCTCCATATTTTGTTCTTGCCACTGAGAAGCTTGCCCTGTGAATAAATGTTACTAGTTTATGAGGCAGAAATCACAGGAACATTATTCTGATGGTTTAGAATCTGTGTTCTGAGATCACTCATTTTCATCTGCTAGACCAGAAGAAATCAGACAGCTCTACGTTACATTTATGTTTTATCCTATGGATGATACAGCACCATCCTCTGATATTTTATTAAACCAAGCATACAACAGACACAAACCTGTATCAATAACATTTTAAGAAAGAATAATAATAAAAAATGTTCCCTGAATAGTGAGATTCTCTCTTGACCCCTTCAGCTTTCAAGAATCATAAAAACTTGGAGTCTGTTGATCTTATGGATCAATAATTATTATCATTTATTTATTATTTATATAATAATAATAACAACACCATTATTATTAGTATCATGTTTTAATAATAACAATAATATTACTTTTTATTAATAATAATAGATTAATACTGCTACTACTACCACTAATAATAATAATTATGATGATAATAATAAAATAAAAAGAACTGTAAAAAAATAACCCAATTGTGTTTTTCTTTCTTTATTTTGTCTGAAAGCATCCCTCGTTATTGTCACTTAAAATAACCGACATTTGTGTTTGTTTATGAGGCAGAAATTAAAGGATAATTATTTTATTTTGATAATCTTCGTTTCGGGATCACGTTTGACCGTCTCCTGGACCGGAAGTACTGGTAAGATTGAACACGTTCTAGCTTTACAGAAGTCATTCGGGCCCGATTAAAAAGGTTCTGGGCGGGTTCTCCGAACCTACACTAACCCTAACGTTGACCCGGCTCCGATGCGGCTCGGGTCCCAAATCCTGCTGATCGCCCGGTTCCGTGATTGTTCCGTGCACCCCAGACGTTGCTGTTTTACGATTTTTGAGCCCGAAAAGTCAAGCAAAACAGACAAACTACGAACTGTATGTCCAAAATAAATGCATGTCGTGATAGTAACGGGCACATTTCTCGCTAGAAATATTACCAAAATAAAGATTAGTCCACAAAGTATTTTATTCTGAGGGATTTTCCACCAGAAAAAGAGTGGATCTACGGTGCCGGACAGAAACTCAAAAGTCACGTGATCAGTCACCTGATCCAGAGAAACCTAAACATCCGACCACGTGATCAAAACGAAACCTAAAAGCCGCTCCTGTTGTTTTGAATGGGCTGCAACTGCGTATCATATGCACGCAAAAACCGTGTTTGGCGTATACTATGCACGGTATTCCGAGGGTGCAAAGCCGTGGAATAGGGACGCATTTCACTGAGACTGGGTTGATCTATATATTTGTAACTTAACATCTGTTGTCTGTATCTCTTCCTTTGACTATCTTATTATTCCTGCAGGGTATCTGATGACTGGCAGCGTGTAACTGTTTATTCCCGGAGTCTTGGTCTTCCCATCGAGCTGATGTCTCAGGACTTTCCAAACCCATTGGAGGTATTTGGCTGTTGCAGCTTTTCCATGTTGCCTTTTCCAGGTTGCCATTTAGCTTTGGAATTCCAGGGCACTTGTAACTGTCCTCAATGTGGAGAAATAGCCTTTCTCTGCCATGACAAATTAATAATTCACTCCAGAAACACCTAAGAATGAATACGTATGCCCAACAGATTCAACCAAATGCTATATAAATAAATAAAGTTAAAATAAATAAATAAGAATATGAATAGGAGGTCATTTTGATTCATGGCATCTGCTCAGTATAATCTTTGATTTTACTCAATAAACAAGTTACCAGCAAGACTTAGAGGATGAAGATGGGCCTGATATGATTTTTTGAAACAGCAAACATGAATTGTACATATTTCACCACTGATGGATTTTGTAAAAATATCGACTATGGTAAGACATTGTCTATAATACATTTCAGTAGTAGAAGCATGTATAAAAACTACTCTTCTATCAAGTTTAGTCATTCTTTCAGTGTTATAAGTATATCTGAAACCTGGTTTAAGGAAGACAAACATTTTCATTTTGAATTAGAGGAAGACGAGTTTAACTATATTAACAGACTGATAAACCATGGGGTGGAGTTGCTTTATATGTTAAAAATGATATGAAATTTAAAATAATTACTCATATGACATCGACTATAGATAATGTACTTGAATGTTTGACAATTGAAATTTCTTATAAAAAAAGGAAAAATAATATCGTGTGTACAGGACGCCAGGTTCCTATCTGGTGTGCAACAGTTACTATTTGGTGCGTATCAGTTACTAACCAGATTTTCTTTTTCCTTTAATTTTAGAAACAAAGTTCTGGTTAGGAGGCAGAACTTTTTTTTACTTTAATTTATTTTTTACCGGGACACTGTGAATTTTAGATTTTTTTTTTTTTGTAAACTCATTTTTTTTTTTTAAAGGTTCCCTAAATATTTTTAAAAAATTTTTATAAGCTTAAATTTTTGTACAGAACCCATAAGTATGTTTAGAAAAAAAATTTTTTTCTTTTACTTTAATTTTTTTTTTTTTTTTTTACTTTGATGTCCCTTTAGGGGCTCCGTACCAAAGCGATTAGCAGCAGGAAAAAAAAAACTTTTTTGGTGTTCTCTTTTTTCAGGTAGTTAAAGGGTTCATGGGTGAATTTTATAATGGAAATGCTCAAAAGCCTAGCCCGGTCTGGCCCGGCTCGGCCCAGTCCAGGAAATGAGGTAAAACGAGGTTCTACTGAAGGAGACTGCATAGTTCCTCGACAGAGAAGTACCTTCGATCAGATCGCCTTTACTAATGTTTGTATGTAACCTAGTAGATTATTTTACCTATTTATTTCAGTGTTTTTTATGATGCTTTTTATTGTTGATTCGATGTTTTATGTTGACATTTTAAACGTTTGTCCAGGGATTACAGATGAAAAACATGGTTACTGAGTCATACGAAGGGCTACCAGTTCTAAATAACACATTAGTTGAGTTATACATTATTTGCTTATTATTTGCTTTTAATCTTTAATTTTACTGCATACTCTGTATTTTATTTATTTATTTACTATTATTATTATTGTTATTATTATTTGTATTATTTTTAATCTTCTTTCTACTGTTTTTAATGTAATTTGTTTTGTAAGCGTCTTTGAGTATCTTTTAAAAGCGCTATATAAATAAAATGTATTATTATATTATTATTATTACATTATTAACAATGAATAATTCTCTTCTATATGAAGACACTGATTTCTCACCATAATTATCTACAATGACAACAACCTAGGAGACAGATATCAATATTGACCACTTTATTAATCTCAGTAATTGTTACTATTCATCAGATGATTGCTTACATTTCATGGGAAAAACGTCTCATTTTCACCAAGTTGAACCACATTCATTAATCAAATTACACATTTTTAAACTAATCTTGTCACATTTTGAACTAATGACCAAATCTGCAGCATTTTTAAGTAAATGAATAATCTTTGAACCGGAGGAGGTCAGAGGTCACCTAAACGTATCTAAAGTTTGTGTATCATGAACATATTTTTAAGAAGTTTTCATTTTTTTTTTCTCTTTTTAACTTGTCTAACAGCTGAGCAGATAAGAGCTGAAGCCCTTTAGTGTTGGACAGATTTAACTTTTACAATAGGAGTTACATATTGTATTTGAATAAACCCCTTTTGTTTATTATTATATTTTATTTTTTGAATTTCACGTTTTATACATGGATTTTTTTTTTTCTTATTTTTAAATCTATGTAGATGCAAGCGTAATTAAAAAAAAAAAATTGAGTTTTTAAGGCTGATAAAACTTTTTTTAGAAGAGACCTGTGGTCACCCCGTGTGGTCATTGTGGGCCGGTTGGTGACCCCTGATATCTGCTCATGTCGGAGTCGGGCCTGCTCAGTGATGCAGCAGATTCTCTGTCTGTAGTTACTGGTTAACCGGGGCTTTGTAATGCGTTGCCGTGCCGCCCGGCCGGCGCTTATATAACTCCGAGGAGGCGGAGGAGGGGACTCCTGCTGCTTCTCTTAATCACTCCTGTTACTTTCTGACGTCTCCACATGAGGCGTTCGCTGTTTATCAGGACTTTACGAGTCTGACCTGTGAAGCCCGACTGGAGAAAAGTTCACCAGAGTTTGGAAAATTGGCCGAGACGAGTTGAAGCAAAGCAGGAGATTAAAACAATCACCTGAGCAAACGTCAGCTTTGTGTCTTAATCTTAATCGTTTTTCCCTTCACAACTTTAACCAAGATCTTCATGATTTGCTCTATTTTTGCTGTTTTTAACCATTACATGAAGAAAAAAAAAAAGCAGAATGCTTCCTGTACCGTGAATGAATGAACTCCCCTTTCACGCTCCAACCTTTGCCCCGCTCTCAGCCTCCAGTAGGGTGTGTTTAAACCTGTGTAAATGTTAAGGTTCAGGCAGTTCGGAACCGTTTGTTCCTGCAGTGCTACGGAACTCAAAACACCTCGAACATCTGGAATTGAATGCAGCCATAAGCAGGTGAGACGTTCGTTCGCTTGACTTAAAATGTAAAGCTGTTTGTAAGAAAACTGTTAATAGTTGATTTGTTGGCCTTCATAGTTTGTGGGACTGTTGAGCAACATCTGTAAATATGAGCTCGTAGAAGGATGGCGAGAAGCCAGAAAAACAAAAATACAGTCAAACGTTTTATCTCTTATGTCTGAAATTTGATTTACCGCTTTATTTCATTTAAATATATATTTAAATATAAATATATATATATAACATTTGGAAATTTTTTAGGTTTTTGATTTTTATGTCTGTAATTGTTTTTTGAGCTTTTTAGTTTTTAATCGTTTTTATTTCTTTTTATGTTTTTATGTATTTTTTTACCTTTTTATTATATATACATATGTACATTTATTTTATTCCTTTTAAGTCTTTTATCTGTTGTGTCTTTGTAGTAAATGGACCTTGAGTCTGTAATAAAGTATCTATTAATAATTAATTAATATATATATATATAAAAAAAATGTAAAAAAGCTACATTATCAACCGCACTTACAACATTTCAATGAGAAAACGAGTAAAAAAAGCAGAGAATGTGTGTGAAAATACATCCGTAGGATGAAATAAAGATGATCGGTAAACTGATCAGCAGCTTTTCAGTGAGGACTTTGACTTAGGGCAGGGGTATTCAACTCCAGGCCTCGAGGGCCGCATTCCTGCAGGTTTTCCAACATACCCGGATCTGGCATGCTCCAATTGGTTGGACACACCTGAACCAGGTAATCAGTCATGAGTAGAGTTTGGATATCTGGAAATTATGCAGACACTGTGGCCCTCGAGGCCTGGAATTGAATACCCCTGACTTAGGGGCTGCACGGTGGTGCAGTGGTTAGCGCTCTTGCCTCACAGCAAAAAGGCCCCAGCTCAAATCCTGGCTGGGGGATCAGAAACACCAACTGGGGACCATTCCAAAAACATGCTTCATAAGTTAATTGGTTACTCTAAATTGCCCCTAGGTATGATTGTAGCCCTGTGACAGACTGGTGACCTGTCCAGGGTAAACCCTGCCTTCACCCATCAGCAGCGGGGTTAAGCTCCGGCACCCCCACGACCCCGAAAGGGACGAAGAAGGAAAAAAAAAAAAAAAAAAGACTTTGACTGGAGCGTCGGACGACTTTTCTCGTCCCGCAGAGATACGACCTTCTGCTTGACCAACACAGTCTCAATGTCAAGTGACCCCTTTTTGGGCGTCCGGAACTGGAACCGGTACCCTAACCCAAATGGCGTCCAACACCGCATCCGGTACTGCATCTGGTGTCCCGAGGACCGGTCCGCGCTCCTTACCACATCCGGTACTGCTTACCCTCGGTTATGGACCTTAACTATCAGCAAGTCCAAAAACGTCACCCTTTTGGGTCAATCTGTGACCATTCTGACCCTATAATGTATTGGTTTGACCTAAGAGAACCTGCCTGAGAAAACCAGCTCACCATCAACTTAGTGGGAGGAGTTTAATTAGGTGAGAGTCACATATCACTACACTCCCACCTCCGTTCTCGACAACTAATACTTGGTTCACATGGCGTGCAATGAGTCCATGATACATGTGGCCTCCAGTTTCAACATTGCTTTCACAACGTTACAACCCTTCAATCAAAAGTTTGAGATTAAAAAATATGAAAAAAATATTAACAAAAAGATGTTAGCTAAAATATATCAGATTATTCTGACTAATAGAACTAGAAAAGTGCATTACCTCCGATAATGCATGTGTGAATGCATTTTGCGGAATGTGATTGCTGAAAATGCTGAAGATTTTTGCTTAAAATCAGCACAAAAAAAACCTAAAAAGTTGCCAAATTAGCCAAAAAAGCTAACACAGTGCTAATATGTTAGCTTAACTCTGAATTAGCCCAAAAAACCCCTCAAAAGTTGCCAGTTTTGCCAAAAAAGCTAACACGTTGCTAATGTGTTAGTTTGACTGCAAATTAGCCCAAAAAAACCTGAAAAGTTGCCAAATTAGCCAAAAAAGCTATACGTTTCTACATGTATTAGCTTAACCCTGAATTAGCACCAAAAAACCTAAAAAGTTGCCAAAATTAGCCAAAAATGCAACACCTTGCTAATATGTTAGCTTACCTCCAAATTAGCCCAAAAAAAAACCTCAAAAGGTGCCAAATTAGCCGAAAAAGCATGAGTGCAGAAAGTTTTATAACGATTTGAAAAATGTTCCCATAGACTTAACATAGGGCTAAAAATTAGCATAAATTGCGCAAAATCGCAAAAACCGTAAAATTTGCAAAAACCAAAAATACAAGCAGTAATGTCCTTAACGACCCGAACGTTTTGATACCAAGATTGCTGAAATTGCATAAAGTGTACTTGAGTTTTTACGTGTCAAAAAACGTACGGAAGAAAACGTAAATAGGTGAAAAACAATTGTGTGAATGCATTCAATGCATTCACACAATGACTGAGTAATAACTGTTGATTTCTCAATGGAAGTCTATGGGATTTGGAGTTATTGGACCCAGCAGGTACTTCCTGTTTGGAACATGAGGGAGGCGGGGTCAAGCTCTCCAGTAATATATATATATATATATATGTCTATGGCCTCACTCACTCCACCCATAAAGTTAAGAATCTTGCAGCTGTTTCACCTTCGGTAATTCCTGGAATCTCAGAAGCTCGAGGCTGAAAGCTGCATAAAAAGGTCTTTGTTAAAGCTTTCCGAGGTGTCATAAACTGCAGCCCATTTACTCGTTTTACTGAGTTAGCGCTGTTAGATAACCCTAAACGAATGTGAAGCTGTTAAAAGGAACACGAGTTTGACGTCGTTCTAACAGATCCTGCTTTGTCTATGAAGGGGTTGGAAGGAGATGTTCTTAATGATCAATGATTTTAAACTCATGAGGATTACCTCTAAAAGGGGGGAAACTCACCTCGGTCAAGAACTTCAGGTTGAATCTTTTTAAATTAAAAAAATTTTAAAAAGAAGGAAAATGATCCACAACCTCCAGTAATTAACCCTAGAAATCCCACTACATTAAAGAATTTATAGAAAATTCACATTTTTTAAAATAAGGATATTTTTATTTTTTAAAAATGTGGGTTTTTTTAGACACAGATAGCATCAATTATGATTCTTTGGGAGATTTAGTATTTTCTCCGAGCAATGTTAGCTTAAAATAACAAAATATTAAAACAAGTGTTCAGAAACAAAAGGAACTTATTTACCCGTCGTCTCACATTTATCCACAAGAGATTTGATTATTAGGAAATTGTCAATTTTTTTTCAAAACCAAAAGTTTTGAGTAATTCTCACTGAAAAATGAGGCAAAACTTTTCCCGCCAAAAGTGTTCTTGAGATTTCATGGAGGCGGCCATTTTGAAATGACCAGGATTGATGTGGAATGGAATGAGGAATAATAAAATACGGACACAAATGTATCCAGTGGGGATTTTAAGGAAAGTTTGGATTTAGCTAATAAGATTTGAGTCTTAGATATGAGAAAATGGTGTATCTCTCTGGAGATATCTCTTACTTCACCTAAATATCACATGTTCTTTGACATACCAGAACTCCTCGACAGTGTTCTGCATTCTGATTGGCTGTAGAACTTGTCAATCAATCTCCTCGTGGCTCGGAATACATTTAGCTCACCAGAGCTACAAAAATCTTTGATTTCCTTCTATAATTCTTGACTTTTAAGGTTTTATAAACTCTGAAATTGATTTTATGATATAGAAATGAGTCTTTTATTGTATGCTTGTACGCTGAGGTAATGGGTTTTACATCCGGTTTCTAAAACTCTGTAATCCTAGTTTATTGCATTGTATTTGACTATTTTACTGCTTTGTATTTTTAGTGTAGCTGATTTATTATTTTTATGTTCCTGAAGGTTCGGCAACCTTTCAACAAGTTAAAAGAACATTACGCTGGAGGATTTTGGTTTACAAAGTGAATAGTACATTATTTCACAATGAAAAAGATGATTCGCACCCCAAGTTAATTAGTGATGTTTACTTATTAATAAATACGTTATGTTTTTTTTCAAGGGGTTTATTAAGTATAAGGGATTAATAAATGTAAAATTAGCTAACTTTTACAAAATGTGTTAATTCTTTGTCTAATTCATTTTATAGGGTCTACATGACTTTCTTTACCAACAATAAAGGGCATTCCTGATTATAACATTTGAAAATCATCTCAATGCAGAAGAAATGTACGTAAGTAGTGGGTTGGTGATTTAATATCATGTAGTAAAAGATGGATACATAAATAACAACAACACTTACTGGTGCATCTCAACCAGAAATTCATAATTATTATAACTAATTTAAAATAAATAGTTAACCAGAAAATTAATTGTAAATGGAGTGATCCTTATCATGATTTTCATAATTCTTGATTTTTTAGTTCAAAATTTTAGAACTAGTCGTGTATTTTGTGGGTTGACATGTACTTGACTTCAGACTGATTTTCTGTGGCAAACACACCAAACTGCTGGATGGATTGTTGGAGGATTGTGGGTATTGTAGTCAGGATCCTGGTGGAGCAATGCATACTGTATTTCAACTGTTTGTGAAGTTGATAATGTTTGACTTTTTTTTACTTAATGACTAAGATAGACCTAAAATATGTTACTTTTTCAATTTAAAAATATTGTATTTTTCTTTCACCAGAGAGCCACAATAGAGGCCGATCCCTGGTATAGGTCAAGGGTCGTCAACCTGAAGCTCCTCCATTGTGACCTTGAAGAAAACTTAACCAATTATTTAATTAATGTTTTAATTTTTCAGATAGGCCTAACTAATTAAAATGATGGTAAAAGGTTTAACCTATAATCAGAGCGACATTCATTTAAATGTATGCATTTTAAAATAATATGGATTCTACACTAATGTTGTTTTTATTCACTAGTTAAAGAAGATAAAAGATGATAAAGTTATACTAAGTGAAAATCTCATGTTTCTTACATTTTTACTTAATCTGCTGCAGGGGGAGGATCTGATTAAACACAGGATGTGCTTATTTTGAAAGGAACTTGAATGTGCTTTATTGTGCAAAAAAAATAAAGAAAGTTGAAAATCTTCATTATGTGTAAAAAAACTTTAAAATTATACGGATAGAACAAAGTATGTTTATAAGAATATATATCTTTACTTGACAAGGTATAAATAATGTATCTTTATTCCATTGTGAAAAAACATAAACAGACTGCTTTATATTCTTATTCCTAAGAGGAACCTGGACTAAATGGCTTTTTCAAGTGTCAAAGACTAAGATTCCCTCTTTAGCGATGACTGTGGTCACAAATCCTTCATTCCCACAGCGGGGCGACCTAAATGCACGTTTTTCAGCATATTTGACAGGATATTCCCATTTTTACACGCTGCGTGGTGGCCATAGAGGTTTAAGAGAGTTCTAGTTTTTGGGTGACCAGACCGCTCTGATTACCGGGTGGCCGGACGGTTTGGCACCCCTCTGTCTCAAAACTGACATTTTGTGTCTCCATCTCCAATTATATCAGGGCTCCCCAACCTCCAAGCCACGAACCGGTACTCGGACGCGCTAAACCAGACACGGACTGGAATTTCTACCGATACCGTCCCATGGTTGCGACCGTAGCCTAATCGAGGAAACGCTGCGTACTCGTCAAGACTCCTGCGTTTTTGTTTTATTCTTTTCTGTCATCCGAAAGGGAATTTTTAGCCCTATAGAAGCATGAAGTTTGTGTTTTCCATGAATTGTTTAACATTCCTCTCCTTACAGCCACATTTAAAGTGGTTATAAACTCACGCCGTCTTACTTCAGATGCCACAACCAAGACATCTGTCATCAGGGTGGAGAAATTTTGAATAAGAGGAAGGTGTAGAAACCAGACAGCAGCATTTTCAACTTCCTTTATGATTTAAAGAGCCCCACGCCCAGACCCAGAGAGGGGGAGAGGTTGTTTTCAGTGAATCGGTGTGATGTTTTTCCACAAACTTGGACTATTGGTTGTTTTTACAGACCATACAACTTTATTGGTTTTTCATGCAGCCTTTACTTTACCGTAACATTGTCACAATCACATTAGTAAACATTACATTGGTAATAACTGACTAGTCGAGGTATGTTCTTGGTGGTATTTTGTTTTGATCCTTTCTACTCTGTTTTACTTGTGTCGTTGATTATAGCCATCAAGAGAGTAAACATAATCACTGATTAGCGATTACACTAATCGGATTAGCAGCATGTGACTGTTGCCTCTGAAACTGCAGAAGTAATCTTTCAACATTTTTGTCATGTCTTTGATAAATCACACTATGGTCTAGTAGTTTGTTGTTAATCTGAAGGCGTATTTCTCTCATTTAACAATCAGAAAAAGACAACAAAATTATATGCAAAATGCTAATTCTCTGATGGGGGGCCGGGTTGGTTTGTAGGCTAACAGAAAAAGAGTAACAATCACAGCCTAAACAAAGATTTGTGGTTTTTCAAAAAGCCAAACATAGCCAAATTTTAAACAATTATTTCTATAATCTTTTTAAAACTAGATATATAGCATTACCTGTGACAGATAAATAGCTGAAGATGCTTAAAGTGAAAGCTAAAAACACTGAAGCCGATAGCTGAAAACGCTGAAGCTGATAGCTAGCTAAAATATTAGCCAAATTAGCCTAAAAACCTCAAAAAAAATTTAGATTAGCCAAAACAGCTAGCATGAACCTAAAATATTAGCTAAATTCCAAATTAGCCAAAACAAAATAGAAAAGGTTTAAATTAGTCAAAACAGCTAGCATTTAGCTGAAATATTAGCTAATTTGGTAAATTAGCCTAAAAAAATCAATACAATTCTAAATTAGCCAAAACAGCTAGCATGTAGCTGAAATATTAACTAATTCACCAAATTAGCCAAAAAACTGAAAAAATGTCTAATTTAGCAAAAACAGCTAGCATAAAGCTAAAATATTAGCTAAATTTTAAATTAGCCAAAACAAAACTGAAAAGGTTTAAATTAGTCAAAACAGCTAGTATGTAGCTGAAATATTAGCTAATTTACCAAATTAGCCTAAACACAAAAAAAAAAATCTAACTTAGCCAAAGCAGTTAGCATAAAGCTAAAATATTAGCTAAATTTTAAATTAAGCAAAACAAAACTGAGAAAGGCGTAAATTAGTCAAAGAAGCTACCATGCAGCTGAAATATTAACTAATTTGGCAAATTAGCCTAAATACTGAAAAAAATGTCTAATTTAGCCAAAACAGCTAGCATGAACCTAAAACATTAGCTAAATTCCAAATTAGCCAAAACAAAACTGAAAAGGCTTAAATTAGTCAAAACAGCTAGCATGTCGCTGAAATATTAGCTAAATTGGGAAATTAGCCTAAAAATTGAAAAAAAAATCTAATTTAGCCTAAACAGCATAAAGTTAAAATATTAGCTAAATTCCAAATTAACCCGAAAAACAGAAAAAAGAGCTAAATTAGTCAAAACACTTTGGGGTTCTTTATAGAGAGGAATGAGCAGTAAAATGCATCTAGAACCTCAAAAAGTAGAATTTTCATGTTTTGGCCCCTTTAAGGTGGAAGTATAAACTCTAAGAGAATGAGAAACTGGGAGGTGAATGTGACCCTTGAACCTTCATCGTTCTTTCTCGTGTTTCACAGAAAATGCCCCCCGCCGTCTCTTGGTTGCTGACAGTCCTGGTCTCGCTGGTTCTGCTCGGATCGTCTCCCTGCAGCAGCAGCAGGATCCTCGTCGTTCCTGTTGATGGCAGCCATTGGGTCAACATGAAGGTGATCCTGGAAGAGCTTCACTCCAGGGGCCACGAAATCACCGTGTTGCGCTCCGCCAAGAGCTGGTACATCGCCAGCAACTCCTCCTTCTACACCTCCATCAACGTGCCAATGCTGGAGGATGAGGCCGACCGGGACTTCTACCACAAAATGATCCAGGATGTCTTGGATTGTCGTAGATTTCCTGCTTTTATACGGACTTTTTGCCAACAGGAACTGATGACGTCTGCATTTTCAGACGGCCATGGGATTCTGGCAAGAGCAGCAACGACTATTTTGGAAGATGGAGCCCTCATGAAAAGGATCCGAGACACTGAGTATGATCTTATGCTAACAGACCCTGCTCTGCCTTTAGGGGTTATTCTGGGAGGTTACTTGAAGCTACCGATGGTGTTTAACGTGCGATGGATCAACTTGGGGGAGGGTCATTTGACCATAGCGCCATCTCCTCTGTCCTATGTACCGATCTCAGGAACCGAGCTTCATGATAAAATGGATTTTCTTGACAGGGTCAAGAACATGTTGCACTACCTCCACACTGTAGTTGAGCAGCATTTCATCGTTAACCCTGCTTACTCAGAGCTTTTTAGACGCTACTTCCCACCTGGAACAGACTTGCTGTCTCTACAGTACTCAGCACACATCTGGTTGTTGCGGGCAGACTTTGTCTTTGAGTTCCCTAGACCCACCATGCCTAACGTGGTGTACATCGGGGGCTTCCAGTGCAAGGAAGCCAAACCACTCCCTGATGAGTTAGAGACATTTGTCCAGAGTTCTGGAGAACACGGGGTAGTGGTCATGTCTTTGGGGACTCTGGTATCAGCGCTTCCTCATGAAACCACCGAGGCCATCGCTGCTGCTTTTGCTCAGCTCCCTCAGAAGGTGATTTGGCGTTTTGTCGGTGACAAGCCTTCTTCACTTGGAAACAACACTCGTCTTGTCAGCTGGTTACCTCAGAATGATCTCTTGGGTCACCCCAAGACCCGTGCCTTTGTCGCTCACGGAGGAACCAATGGGGTGTATGAGGCTATTTATCACGGAGTCCCCATTGTGGGTCTACCGCTCCTCTTTGATCAGTTTGACAACCTCCTCCGATTGAAGGCGCGCGGTGCAGCTCGGGTTTTAGAAGTCAGATCGCTGAACAAGGAGAACTTCCTTGAGGCGCTCAACGATATCCTCAACAATCCTACCTACCGCAATAATATTCGGCGACTCTCTGAACTCCATCGCGACCGGCTAATACCTCCCTTGGAAGCGGCCATCTTCTGGATCGAGTACGTCATCAGGAATAGAGGGGCGGCCCACCTACAATCGAGAGGCTTTGACCTGCCGTGGTACTCCTACTTCTGCCTGGACGTGGCTGCTTTCTTTGTGACTATACTTGTAGCCTTTATCTGGGTCTCAGTCTCAGTTTGTAGGTTTCTCTGCTGCAGGTGGTCCAAGAGAAAGATGAAAGCAGAATAGCAACTGAAACAAAAGCAAAGATTATTGATCATTCTTCTTTATTAATTTAAGATGTCTGACTTATTTATATACACGTCTGCCAAGTATTATAGGATAATGATCAAATGAGGAACCACTGTGAAATCCTAATTCATTAATAAATGACAAGCAACCAGCATTTATCGCAACTGTGTATGAAATGTAAAGAATGCAAAAATGTTTACATGTAAATAAAGTCTTAATTTACAAAAGTGTGTAAATTTCATATTTTATTGTTTTATTGTATTGTATAATTTTGACAGAATATATTTTTATGGAGAGTAAAATATTGAAAGTTATTTAAGGTTAAAGTTGATTTATTCCGGAATAATATTCTTTCTTATTATTCATAACCATGCTAAAATGTTACAGTTTTAAAGTTTTTAAAATTGGCATTCTGCTGTTTTTTTTTTTTTTTGGACTATTTTGACACTTACTAAGATTTTTTAGGGCTATTTTGGAGTTTAGCTAATATTTTAGCTGTTTTAGCTAATTTAGTCTTTTTCAGTTTTTTAGGCTATTTTAAAGTTTAGTTATTGTTTCAGCTACATGCTAGCTTTTTTGGCTAACCTGGAGGTTCATTTTTTATTTGTTTGTTTTTTAGGCTAATTTGGCATTTAGCTAATATTTTAGCTAGCTATCAGCTTTTTCTGTTATTAGCTTCAGTGTTTTTAGCTATCAATTTCAGCATCTTCAGCTAGCATCACAAGCTTCTTCAGCTGCTAAATTTAACTTACAGCATTCACATTAGCATTTTCACAAAGAATGCTATATATTTAGTTCACGATTATGTTAAATGTTACAGTTTTAAAGTTTTAAAAATTAGCATTCTGCTAGTTTTCTGGACTATTTTGACATTTACTAAGATTTCTTAGGGCTATTTTGGAGTTTATCTAATATTTCAGGTAAATGCTAGCTGCTTTAGCTAATTTAGGTTTTTATCAGTCTTTTTAGGCTATTTTGGAGTTAGGTCAATATTTACATGCTAGCTGTTTTAGCTAACTTAGGCTTTTTCAGCTTTTTAGGCTATTTTAAAGTTTAGGTATTTTTTCAGCTACATGCTAGCTTTTTTGAATAACCAAGAGGTTTATTTATTATTTATTTGTTTTGTTAGGCTAATTTGGCATTTAGCTAATATTTTAGCTAGCTATCAGCGTTTTCTGCTATTAGCTTTAGTGTTTTTAGCTATCAATTTCAGCATCTTCAGCTAGCGTCACTAGCTTCTTCAGCTGCCAAATTTGCATTTTATGTTTTATGTTATTTTATGTTAAAAAGTTACGGTTTTAAAGTTTAAACAATTTAGTTTTAGAGTGTTCTATAAATGTGTATCTCGTTCTGGATTTTGACACCACTGAGTTACATTGATGCATTAAACTCACAAATGTATTTGTGTATTTGTATTTCAAGATGTTTTACCATGGATAAATAGGTGTACTGAGATTATATAGAAGGGTAAAGTACTTAATTTAAGTATTGAAAATTGAAGGAATGATATTTGATAGTTTTGTCCAAATGGTTTGATTTACACCTAGATTAATTGCTCCAAACAGAAGTCTGTCACTGGTGTGGTGACTAACAGGAAGACTTTAACAAAGGAGAGCTTCCTGTACGATATGGAGGAACTTTTCACTGGTACCCAGGACAGAAAGCTTTGTTTTTACCGATGCAGAAGTGTTTCTCTCCCTTCTGGTATTCGGGGCTCACCATCGTGCATGCACAAACCTGAAACTTCAATTTAGCTTCTAACAACCCAACAGAAGGGTAACAAGAATGAGGCTGTATTGCTTTTTGAAGAGCTGGAGCAGCATGCATCCTCCTGATGCTGGTCTGCTAATATATGTAAGCTATAATGTAGCTTCTAAGTCTGAGGGTTATTATTTGACTATGGAAAGTTTAAGCTGACATTCGTCTATGAATATGCAGGATTTAAAAAAAAAAACCCTACCTCTTCCATCTGAAATCACGAGGTAAAACTGTTACTCAACACTTATTGTCCCAATGCAGCCATTCTTTGTCCCGACAATTTCAATTGTACGTTTGCTGTTCCTTCCCGTGGAGTCGAAGTCAAAATCTCACATCAGGAACATTGGAACTCATAGTTTAAACACAATTCCAGCAAATATCTCAAAATGGACTCCTGGTTCACCTGTGGGTTAGTCCCATGGTGGCCCCAGTTATTTTGCCCATGTGGGCACCGAGTGGAATGTGTCTGTGGGATCCAGCTGGGCAAACTTTATTAATAGGATCCAGTTATGCCTAAATCATTTTATAGGTGGGACCCAGATGAGGCCCATTACAGCTACAGTATGGGTCCTAAGTGGGTTTGTCTATGGGTTCCATATGGAACCCGCTGTTGCCAATGACCCTTCACCTTTTACTAAGCTTTCATAATCAATTAAGTACATTTTACTTCTAATTGTGCAGCTGAAAGATTTTAGGGTAAATAAAACTGAACCATTTTACATAACGAATTTCTATCTATCCAGGAAAAGACCAACACCATAATCAGAATTAAGATTTCTGAGTATTTTTGTAGAATTCTTTTAGAAGTTGTCCTGAATAAGCTTGAAAAATGTTTGTATTATAACTCCCTAAATAAATAAAAATGATGTCAATGTAAACCCTTATTCCCCCTTTCTAGTGTGACAAAATTCCACTAATATTTTAGTTCCTCAAATGACCACTAGAGGCAGGTTTTGTTGGACGTACCTTCCCATTAACCCCCATTTCAGAAAGTCAAATGATATGGAACCTGGGCCCATCACTTCAGCCCATATGGGGCCAAAATTATGTTCAGTTTAATTTGAAACTTCGTTTCATTGCAAGATGTGAGAAAAACATACTAATGCTAAAACAAATGTTGACCACGCTAATGCTTAACCTTGTTAGCAACACATTAAAAAACAGTTCAACACTGCTTCACGTTATTTATAATACCTTAAACTTATAACCTTGATTACAACAGGTAAAAAATAATACTGATACTGCTAAAACAAAGTTACTGACTACACTAACGCCCAACGATGTTGGCCAGACATAGAAAAACAGACTGATATACTGCTAAAACAACTTTTTCTGGGAAGAAACTCGTAATTTTGTTCTTTTTTTGTGGTACTAAACTAAAAAAGTCGTAATATTACTTTTTCTTGCAGACCTCAACTCGTAAATATACTGGAAAAATGTTTTAATAGTAGTTTTGATTTTGTTTTTTTTTCCAGCCCTAAACTTGTAAATCTATAAAAAAAAAATTCTATTACTTTTCTTCCTTTCTTGGGGTCTCAAACTTGTAAATTTATGAGAAAAATATCGTAATAATAGTTTTTTTTTCCCTAATCTTGTAAATTTATGATAAAGAAAAGAGTTACAAAATTATGATATTTCTTCTTTTTTTGAAGTCTTAAAAACTTGTAAATTTTGAAGGAAAAAAAAATTTTTTTTCATTTATTTTTCTTTTTTTTTTAAATTTAGGACAAAAAAAGTGTGATATTACTTTTTCTTTTTTGTGAGCGTAAATTCGTAAAATGATGAGAATCATTCATTTTTATTGTTTTTATCTTCAAGGTGTGGAAATATGTCGGTGTGTGTTTGTGCGAGTGTGTGGAGGGGTGGGGGTGGGGTTTGAGGGCATTGTCCTTTGTTTTTAACATTTTATTATTATTATTATTATTATTTTATTTATTTTATGTTAAGCACTTTGATAAAAATGAACTTTTTGGAAAAGTGCTATATAAATAAAGTTGATTTGATTTGATTTGATTCATAATATTACTTTTAAAAGTAAAAAGTAAAAATATTGCTTTTGTTTCTTTTTGTAAAATTATGAAAAATTGTGTAACATTATTAATTACTAGAATATATATAATCTAATATATTTATATAATAATACAATATATTAATAATATAATTACTATAATTTATTAATAAATTAATGAACATTATTTTGTTGTTTTGTGGTCCTAAATTTGTAAATTTACATGAGAAAAATTTTCTGTGGGGCAACTCTTTTTTTTTTTGTGGTTCTAAATCCTTAAAGCAAGAAAAAAGTCGTAATAATTCTTTTTTTTTTCTGGTGGCCTCATACTACGTCACATTATTGACCAAGGAATGGGAGTTTTTCTGTTTCGTCAGGACCCAAAATGTCAGTGATGTTGGACACAAATAGACGATTACTTCAATCATGACAAAATTTCCGTGTGTCAAAATGAAACCACAATGGCCAAATAGAAGACCTGAGAAAGGGAACTGAAAACCTTTAACTTTAAAAAAAAGAATATTCAGTAGAAACAGGAGTTCAGTTTAATTCAAATTTATTTATATAGCCCCAAATCACAAAACATTTGTCTAAAGTGAATGATTGAAACTAAAACTGAAGGGAACAACGAAGTCATGAACACAAAATCTGATGGAATCGGACACAATAATAAAGCAACAATCTTTAAAATCTTAACACTTCCCTTTAACGTTGTCTGATCTAGAAACATCTTATATTCACAGAAAATCCCTCTAACTGCAGTGAAATAACACAAATCTTCAACCAGAAGGTCCTGGGGGCCTTTGTGCGGCGGTGAACCCTCCCCTCCCGCAGACGGTCCATCACTCTGCCAAGAGTAAGGGCGGCACAGAATAAGAGCAAGTGTATGTTTTTGTTCTTGGCCAGAAAGGCGTTCTCCTACCTCAGGATGTTGCCTTTAAAGCTGAAGAAGTGGGTTTCCTCCAGAGGAAGTGATTGCAGAACAGCCGAGGCTTTGGCCAGACACCGGCTTTCTCAAACACCGGCTGTTGTTCTCGACGCGCAGCACACTCCTGCGGACTGAGGAGGTGAGTGGGCTGATATTTGAGGGTTTCTTTCTCGATGCACCTGCTGGTTCTCATGCGCACCGTTTTGCTCAGCAGGGGTCTGGATGGACTCGTTTGACCGACAGTATGAAAGGAGGCTGACCTTTCACCACGTGGATCTGTAAATGCTCCAAAAATGGAAATCAAGGCTGGATGCAGGAGACGACTCTTTGCTCGAAATGATGGCTACTCCTAATACAAGTCTGTGGCGGCCGGCGTCCGAGGCGTCCCACGAGAAGCATCCCACCAACATGTCTAATGTCACCTGTGACCTACCGCTAAACACAGACACCTTTGGCCTGACTTGTATTTATGGAGTCATCTTCTCCTTGGGTCTCCCTAGCAACCTGCTATCTCTTTGGGGGCTGTACCATCTGGGACGCTCTGGTGGGGTAGGCTGTCAGCTGGTCTACATCTTCAACCTGCTGGTGTCAGACCTCCTGCAACTGCTCACCCTCCCCGTCTGGATTATATACCTCCAAGGGGGTCACCGATGGCCGTACGGACAGCTGACCTGCGAGCTGGTCGGCTACGTTTTTTACGTCAACGTCTACGCCAGCGTCATGTTCCTTTGCCTGATCGCCACGGACCGCTGCCTGGCCATCGTGTACCCGCTCAGCAGCCGCCGGGTGCGCACAATCAGGGTGGCCGCCGTGTCGGGCGTCGCGGTGTGGACCCTGACCTTCCTGTTCTGCCTGAGCGGACTGCTGCCGTCGGTGTTTGACGCCGACCGGCAGCTGTGTCTGGAACAATATCCTGTCAGCGCCAAGTTTGCGTACTTCAAGATCATCACCGTGCTTCTAGGTTTCCTGCTGCCTTGTGCCATTCTAGGGTGAGCTGTTCTTAGATTTACACTTACTGGACGTCACTGACCAACCACATGTACCAGACAGTCTCAATAGTATGTAGTACCATAACATCCTTTAGCAGACATGTTTTGTTTATAAGGAGTCTGGTCCATTTTTTATGGGTTTGTACTTCTTTTTAAATCAGTCCTACAACTTTGAGCATCTCCTTCCTGAAGTTCAGTAGATGGACTTACAATTAGGCAAAGGTGGGCAACATTTAACGAAAATGTCTAAAATAATCTCCACTCCCGTTATTATCTAACTGTGTCATAAAAAAGCCAAATCACTGAAATGGCAAAAGACTGCTCCAGGGTTTTGTCCTCACGCAGGAATGGAACAATCCACTGACAACAACCAGAAAGAGAACAAACAAACAAACAAAACAAATGACAAAAGGCTATACAAGACATAAAGAAAAAGTAACAAGGATAAAGTCGTAAAATTATGAGAAAAAAATGTAGAATTATGAGAAAAATTTAACAAAATAAAGTAATAAAATTAAGATAAAATAGTCAAAACTATGATTATTATAAAAAAAAATAATTTTACAAGTAAAAGGCCAGTTTTTTGTTTTTTTTTTAATAAAATCTCACTACTAGTGTTTCAAATAATTCAATAAATATAATTGAACTTTACTTGTTTACTTATGTTGCAAACAATGGAGAGAAATGAGATGGACATCACAGTATTGATCAGGAATTTACTTTTCCGGAAAATGTACAACTTTAGTTTCAATAAATTAAGAAAAATCTTCCATGTAAAATTACAACTTTTTAAATAATACGTTTATGATTTTGTTTGACCTTTTTCTTACAATTTTATGACTTTGTTCTAATATATTTATTTTCCTTATAACGCTCCATCATAAGAAAGGCAGAAAATTTTAATTTTGAGAATTTTTCTATTTAATTTAGTCCTCTTGGCCTTACTAAAACGACTAAAACAAGCACGCCAGAGGGCCCCAGGTTATTGTTTGCTAAGTAGTTTGCTAAGATACCAATCAACACATTCTCATCCTCTAGCTATCACATGTTGACGTTTGGTCAAGGACTCCTCTGTGAAACTTTTTGACATTTTGGGTGTCTCCAACTTGTAATTTGACGTCAAGGGTCCGCAAGCCTTGGAACGCACTACCGCAAGTAGCACGAAACACAGACACGTCCTGAGGGTGTGTCCAGTACCTCTACCCTGACCCAGTACCAGTACCCTAACCTGGTAAAAGCACCCCAACCCAGTTTACGGTGCTGGGTTGGGGTTAGGGTACCACTGTTAGGTTTGGGTACCGGTGTGTTCCGCGTCACCGGAATGGACCGGTTCTAGTTTGCGGCCCAGAGGTTGAGAACCTGTGATTTTTAAAAAAATGACCAGTTGGGGACACCCAAAACATCAAAAAGTGTCGTGGAGGGGTCCGTAAATAAACATCAATAAGTGACAACTAGGGAATGACAGTCTGTTGTACCAATAGAATATAAACTGGAGAGTGCTTTATTCTGTGAAGTCACAGCCAAGACAGCAAGGCCAAGAGGGCCTCATTTCACTGCCCAGGGACCGGCAAACTGGAGGGCGACCCTACTGGTTCTGTGGGCCCCTGGGCAGTGGCGTTCGCCACGCTGTCCACTGGGCACCACTTAAGCCAATGTGGGCAACCACAGGTGGGGCCATCACGGAAACTGTGGACAAACACAATCGGGGTTTTAAACCATGTGGGACCCACTTGACCTTGCTGGCTGGGAGGGAGGTGAAACTAAAACTGAAGTATCTAAAAAAAAAATGAGTACACCCTTTACATTTCTGGAGGTAGAAATTTATATCTTTTCATGGGACAGCACTGCCAGAATGAATCAATAAAATAAAACGTAGTTAAATAATTAGTTAAGTTGGAAGTTTTCTTTAGGGCAAAAGAGCCACAATGGAGGAATGGGGAGGTTGCAGACCCGTAATCTAAACAATAAAATATAATACACCAGTAACTTTCAGTTTTTCCTCTTTTCATATGTTAATTCTATAAATCGCTACCCATAATCACCGTGTCACAAATCATAACTTTTGTTCTTCCATCTTATATGGTGACAGGTTTGATGGATCTTTACTGTCATGGTACGAGATTACACAAGCAACTTTTTTCAACGTAGTGTTAAAAATATACATACAACCTAAAATGTCATTGGTCAAAATTAAAGATAAGTAAAAGCCAATTCTTTCATCAATTAACTGAGGACAAAAGATCTTGGTAATTTTATGCCATTTTTTAAAAATGATTTTTGTATTATTTTGTGCTTCTTGTGGCAAATGGACGTTGAAATCTTTGTGCCGTCTCCTAAATGTATTGATTCACAATCTAAACCGTTTCTTTCTCCAGTTACACCTCAGCACACATCGGAGTGACGCTCCGGCGCTCGCCTTCCCTGTCGGATCACGAGCGGCACAAGATCGTGGGCATCCTGGTGGTCATAACGGTCAACTTCATCGCCGTCTTCGGGCCGTACCACCTCATGGGCGGCTACAGGTTCGTGTCCCTGCTGCGGACCGAGGCGCCGTGCCAGTTCGAGCACTCCATCTTCCTCATTTACCGCCTCTGCTACGGCCTGACCAGCCTCAACACCCTGCTGGACCCCCTCTTCTACATCTTCCTGTGCCCCGACGCCCGGCTGGAGCTCCAGAAGTCCCTGCCCTGTTTGGGGAGGGGCCAAAGCGACAAGGGCGTGACCGCCACCGTGAGCAGATATCGCCTCAAAGCCCAGGAGCAGACTGAAACCGGCAGCTTTCAAGCCATTTGAAGAGGGTTGGACCTCGTCTCAGACCCCAGGGAATCAGGCAGAGCAACAGCACCCCCTAGTGGTTCAGTACATGTAATACATTTATGCCACACTGGAGTTTCACATCAAGTTTTGACAAAAAAAAAATATATATATATATTTGTTTATTGAAATATATTTAAATGTGAACTGTCCCCACTTTAAAAATAAAACAAGTGTGAAACAAAAACACTAGAAAAGTTGTTTTTTAACAAGATCTGGAAACATTCAATCACGCTTTCAGAAGAAAACCCACAAACTGATAACTTAGACTCATGCAGGCGATGACACATCCGCCGTCGGCGCGGTTCATCTATCGAGACACTATGCAGAATCTGCACAGAATAATCTGAAATCTCTAAGAACTCTCAGCAATATCACATGCAAGGGTCATCTTAAAACACATTTTTACAAAGCAAAGAACTAAAAAAACAGTTTGTTATCAGCAGTTACATTTTCTCACCAGTCACAAAAGACAATAGAAAAAAAAAAAAATAAAGCTTGTTTTTCAGCACTTTAGGACATCATTAAAAGTTATAAAAGTTATGAAAATGTGAAGCAAATTGTGAAAAAAAATGAGTTCAAATGCAGTTTAAACTTCTCTCGTTTCAATTTCAGATGCAAAGGAAAATATTCTCAAAGATTGTTGGTTTGAAGATGTTCATGAAGAAACTGCTCATTTCCGTTCATTGTTTTTTTTCCAGTGTAACTGAGTTGGTTTGACGTTTGTCTTCGTTTCTCTAAATTCTCTCTTGAGGGTTTTAGCTTTAAGTCATCATTTCATTGGTCAAATAAAGCATTTTGTGTCAAATTCACTGATGTGTTTCATTTGTGTGTCCTTTGACTTCAGAATTGAACCCCTTTTGAAAACAAATGCCTGTTGCAGTTCATCCTCTTGGTTAGCACAAATTAAAGGGCTAATCTTTAATTTCTTTATAACTGTGTTAGAAGCTTACTTTGGCTACTGAGATTCGTTTGTTGATGCTCACTTTTAGAATGACTTCGTTTGACCCTTTAGGACATAACAACAGAGCTACCAAATGAATTAGCTTTAAGTCATCTTAATACTTCCATGTTATTTTTGTATTTCTTATGCAGTTGTTGGAGCTGACGTCAGATAAAGAAAAAATATGAAACCCCAGAAGGTGAAAACCAGTTTTACACTCATTTGAGGTAGTTTAATGAAAATGCTAAATAAGAAAAAAGCCATAGAAAAAAGAAAAACAAATATTAGCATTTTTATGCAGAGAATTGAACATTCAAGTTAAAATATTTGCCAACTAAATGTCAACAAAATAAACCCTTTAACACTGACTCTTTAGCTCCAGGGTTTTTGAAGTACTTCGAGTAACTCTTCAACCGTTTACGCCAGGGGTCAAACTGGTGGCCCTCAGGTCAATTACACCCCCCAATATTTTGCGGCCCCCGCCTTAATATGAAAGTTCAATGTCTACTAAGCAATATCTTCTGCATATCCGCGCTTCTTTGATGATATCTTTGTATTTGCTTTGTGATGTTTCAGCTTTATGCTTAAAACTTTGCATTTATTATTGTCTGGTCGTAAGAAAAGTCCTTAGCAATGGTTGCTAGCATCTTTAGCTCCTGTCATTTCACAGGACATGCAGAAGATTTTGCTTAGTAGTAGATAGACATGAACAAATATTCAAGAAGCTTGTTCAGTAGACACAGACAATTGATATAGATATAGACAGTGAATGCAACATATTTTTTTTTTTTTTTTGGCATAAATGAAACCAAGAAAAATTGAGTAAATTGGGAACCCTGGTTTACGCAATTAACGTAATTCCGACAGATTCTTAAGTGGTGAAAAGCAGCTTTGTGTTAATATGAAACACTTTATCACTTTTCAGATCAGCTGATTTTTGTTAACTGTGTATATTTTCAAATAGTTATAGTATATCAATGAAGATTTGTTATTTTGGCTTTTCCAGCAGTATCTCCAGAGTTAAAAGGTTATCCTATGGTTTTTGTTATGAATTATAATAAGATTTGCTTCAGAATAGTAATAAAAAAGACTAATTCACATTGTTTTATTTTTTGTAATAGACAATAAATTATAGCTAACCTAAGTTTGGATATTAATCTACGCAAGCAAGGACACAAATACCTCTTTTTCTCCAGATCTCACAAGGATGGATTCTGGGTAGACAAAAACAATTTGCATCACATTAGATTTAAAAGTCAGCATGACAAATACTCTCAAACCATCATTCTTTAGGTTCAGATCAAGTCTCAGAGTTGAAGACAAGAGGAAAAAACCTACTTGTCTGAAGGTCATCCTAACCCATAAACTCAAGTTCCCATCTAGGAATCGCTCAGTACTCCTGTGGGAATACTCTACAACTTATTGGTCTGTGAGAGAAAAAGTTTAATGTCTTGAATTTGTTCATCAGGTCTTTAAGTGAATGAGATGTCTACAGGATATTGTGATGAAAGCTACCTGGCAACAAACAGATCTACAATCTAATTGGTTCCTGCTACATTTTTAAAGAGGATGTTCAGTCTTTCTCCTCTTGCTCTTCAGTTTTTGAAGACACATTTGCGAGGCTGTTCTTCCTTCTCGCCACAAGCTCAGAGTGGTTGGAGCGAAGGGTGCTACGGCGACGGGAAAACTCCGCCAGATCCTCCGCCAGCACGCTCTCCATCACCGCCCCGAAGGAGTGCCTAATCTTCAGGCACAAATCGGGGCAGCTGAACACATACAGGATCGGGTTGAGAACGGCGTTTAAGAAAGCAATCGTTGCTGCAATTGGAAGGGCCTTTTCAGCAAATAATTTCACAGGGTGATTGCTTGGGGCCATGACCTCCATGATGATGAAGAGATGGTACGGGGCCCAGCAGAGAATGAAAGTCACAACCACAGCAACCACGAGCCGGACAAAACGCAAAGACCGGCGGCAGCCGCGCCGAGCCAGGGTGGAGTTCACCGCCAAGTAGCTGAGGATGATGATCACAAGGGGAATGAGGAAGGCAAAAAAGAACTTGATGAAAGCCAACACCTCTTTGCGCTGCTTGCATAAAGCCTGTAGATCGATCAGATTACTTGGTGGATACAGAGCATAGTTGTAGTAGCAGAGATTCCTTTGGTCTTTAAGGGTTAAGGTGTCCCGGAACATATAAAAGGGAATGGTGAAGATCACGGCCAGCACCCAGATCCCTGCACAAATCCTCGTAATGAGTTCGATGCTTCTGTTGTTCTGGGCCCAGACTGGCCTCACCACCACCAAGCAGCGGTCCAGAGAGATGGCCGCCAGCAGGAACCCGCTGATGTACATGTTGAGGAAAAAGATGGAGGAATAGATCCGGCAGAAGGTCTTGCCCAATACCCAGTTATGTCCTTGGGCCAAGTACACGGTGAAGAAAGGCAGAAAGGACGAGGTCAACAGGTCAGACGCTGCCAGGTTCAAGATCCAGACGCTGATAACAGAGCGGCGGACGTACAATCCCACCACTATCAGGATCAAGAGGTTTTCCACAATGCCGATGATCGAGACTATTCCATGGAGGGAAATGATAAACAAGTTCATAGAACTCAGACTGGGTGTATAGTGCGTCTGGTTGGTGGAGAAAGTCATGCTTTTGTTTGGAATTATGCACGCCATCTTGTCTTGTAGAGCTTCTTGGTGATGAGATCTATGAGAGAGGTTAATTCATAGATGTCAAATACTGTTTCAAATTCTTCCTCATCTTTTTAACTTCTATCACTTTGTAAACCAAACATGTTAGTGTGCATCTACAGGAACTTTGCGTCTTCACAGATATGTCTATTACACTCTTTTTATATATGAAAACCACAAATGTCTTAACCGGTTTTGTCTAAAACCTAAAGATTATTGATGAAGAACAACATTTCTCTCGTTACACGTAGGATTGAAATTAGACAGACAATGATGACGAGATGTTAGATTACCATATCTAGAGATAAAGACATAAAAAAGCTAGTTTGAAACATTATTCAGCAGGTTGAGTTCACATTTTTTGCTGATGACTAAGTGATTTTCTTGCAAAAACACATACAAAATATACTATCCTAGTTGCTGTGATCTAATCTTCAATTTCAAGAGCAACTATTTTCCCACTACAAAACAATTCATTTGAATTTAAAGACATGAAAAACAACACTCACCGTGGCTCTTGATGCCTGAACGTGTAACCGGCAAGTCTGACAAGATCTTGCTCTGTCTTGCGTTTTTGTTTTACGCAGCGCATGGGCTTTTACATGAAGGAAGTGTTAACCTCAAGAGGAACGTGTTCTTCTCAGAAGGTGATGCTCAATTTCAACCTTTTGATCAGAAAGAACTGTGTGTGACAAATGTGTGTCTGCATTCTCAGTAAAGTCTTATTAGTTCTTTGCTTTTTATGTAAAATATTTATACAAAATGTTCAATTGAAAGGATGCATTTATATAGAATAATTAGGCACCAAGCTGCATTTTTGTGTGTAAACTGCCACAATAAGCCCTCACATGAACACATGTTTGGAGTCCCACTCCGATCTGCTTTTGATCTTTCAAAATCAAAATATCTGAGACGTTTCTAGGACATAGTTTCTGCAGAGCGACAGTAGTTCATTAGAAATTCATCTGAGTTGTGTTGACGTTGCATGCTCTCATTTCCCATCAATCCCTAGTTTACACTCTATCCCACTAGCTTACAACCCCGAGCTAACATTAGCAGGTCAGCAAAAACGGAGAGCAATATCAAAGTTTTGTTCCAGATTCCAGCTCAGACGATGAAAACAAAGACGTTCATGGATCTATTTGTTTGCAAGCAAGCGGATGTATCAGAATGAAGCGGCGCAAGAAAATTGAGGCCGCGTTTTTGACAACACCATCATTTAAAAAAAAACTGCATTTTTTTTTCATCTGCTGCTGATTCACAATCATTTGCATAAATAAATACTCAGAAATGCAAATTTAAGCATTTGTTCAAATCATGAGAAAAATGCAACATGTTAAAAACCCCCAAAATCACTATTTGATTGGAGTTTAACTTTATGCAAGTTAACCACCAAAAATCTAATCGACAGCAACTTCATACTTGACATTTTGTTGCTGCTGTTTGAATCTGCGCCAGAAGTTTCAGTCGAGACCACAACAACCACAGGATATCTTACACAAAAGCACATGAAGTTTCTTTATGAGTACAGTTTTACTAAACCTTATGTACAATCTTTTGTCTTCACACTGGCACTTTTTTCTCTCTACACACTTGTTCTGATGTTAACAGACTCTAAAAGCCCATTGGTAGTGTTTGGTCACTTTATAACTCTTTGTTCTGCTTCTGTCGTCTACCGTCGTCCGTCTGTCCACAAGTCTTTGCTCAACATCGGTTACTTTCCTAACTCAAACTGCTTGAATTCCAGTCATTTTTGTTTGGTCAGAGTTCCCTTTTAAGGTTTCCTTTCCTGACACTGGGCCCCTTTAGTGATTTCATAAACACTTTTGTCTGTTTTTTCTCCAATTTCTGTCTTTGCTTCAACTTTTGTTATTTTGTTTTTAACTCCTGCTGCAAATGAGGTCATATTTATGCTCTTAGGACCATTTGTGGTAGCGGTATATGGCGTGTACTCGTATCGCAACGTTACCACAAGCGCTTTATAGTTACATTCACTGATGCACACAGACACATTGACACACCGATGGCCGTTTCACTGCCGAACGCTGGCTGGTTCAGTATCTTGCCCAAGGACACTCCAACAAATGAACAGGCAAAGCGGGAACCGAACTTTCAATCAGAGGTTTATCGCTCTTCCTTTGCACCACGACCGCCCGAACATGGTGACCTTTTGGTGAGTCATTCCAAGCTTTGACTGAAGGGTAATTGATTTAATTACTAAACGAAGGCTAAGTTGCTTAAGCGTGGTGCCTCTTGACCCCAATACTTCCAGTAGAGTAGTTTTGTGGCAACAGGTAGATCAGTGGTTGAAGTGGGCGGCTCCCAGTTGTGAGTGGATCTGAACATGTTTCTATGACCTCAACTTGTACGTGAATACTTGTGTTGGGTCCAGATTCTGTGTCTTACCTGTTTCCATTGGTGTCTTGCGCTCTCTTAGCTTAGATAAACATAAAAAATGTTAAACTATGGAAACCAAAATTAATAATTAAAATGACAATGTAACTTCAGCAATAAACGAGGGTCCACTGTAGTCTCTAAAATGAAGAGTAATTATATATAATGTCTCTATATATGTGTTTGTGTACATCTGTTCTATTTATCTTTTTTTACTCTCTGTACTTTTAATATTTTTCTTGTATGTTTAATATTTTTAATAAAAAAATGTTGATATAAAATTGCTTGAAATAAACGAATTCCAATTCCAAAAAAACAGAACTTTTGTTTTTGTTTCTTCTTGTTCTATTTTATTTCTTCTATTTATCCTTCTTCTTTCTTTTTCCTCCTGGCGCTGACGTTGTGTTTTCACCGTGAGACTTTTCCCACACATTAATTTAGAGATGGTGATGACGCTTGCACAATGTTTTCACACCTGAAATGTCACCAAACCACAGTTGCAACCTAAGTCCCCAGCTTCTCTTCCGAGACTCTGTGCCATCTGAAGTTCAAGCTGCAGCTCTTCATATGACCTTTGGAGGCTGGTTTCAGATAAGAGTACTAGAAAATAGTCTATTTCTACTGTGGTATGATTTTTCTTACAGGTTTACTTGAGCTCAAATGTGTTCAGTGTTAGGTGTGATTGATTTTTTGACTGGAAGGTGGTTGGATTCAACATAAGTCTCAATCTACACTGTCCCTTCCAACACAGTTGCTTATTTTTGAGGGTAATGTTGAGTAGATCAGAGTAAATTCCAGTAAATACCTGAAAAACTTCAGGCTCCAAATTTGGGTTGTATCAGAGATTCTGTACCTGGGTTGCATAGGTCTGCTGTATCCATTCAGATGTATTATTTCAGAGTTTGGACCTCCGGTGTCGACAAAGTGAGCTCTAGTCCATTTGAGAATCAGGGTCTTAGATCACATGCAGATGAACTCTGGTGCAGTTTCTTTTAGTGTGAATGCACATGAACTAAACAATTGAGGGAAGCCTAAGGGAGAATACTACACAAAAGAAATCTAATGTTAAGTAGAGCAAAGCACCAAGATACAAAATGTTTTTCTCAACATGTACCTTAGTTGAGAGAGATATAAGTTTGGCCCAATATTTAACAATTGAAACGCTAAAGTACTGATGTTGACATTCTTTGAACTACCATAACTCTTCAACCGTTTACACAATGTAAACTAGATGATTCGACATGGAGAAAAACAGCTTTGCAACCTTTTTAAGTATTAAAGTGTTTACACAATTTAAACGGATTCTGAAGTGGAGAAAAGAAGCCGGCAGTAAATTGCTTACGCGATCGACGTAAACTAGCCAATTCTAACATGGAGAAAAGCAGCTTTCTACTGATACGCAACACTTTACAGCCGTGAAGTGGTTACACAATTATCAAAAGCACATAAACATAAATAAGCTGATTTTTGCATATCGCTGCAAAGCTGCTTTTCTCTGGATCAGAATCCATTGGAATTATGCTAATTGCACAAACGTTCAAGGGGTTATAGAACTTTGAAGAGAGTCTGTTATTTATTTTTTTCTGTGCATGAGCATCCCACAGGTTAATTTTTCCAATAGGTTGCATGTGAAGTGAAAAGAGAATTGGAATCAATGTATGTAGGACAGTGTTTCTTAACCATAGGGCCGCGGCCCAATCTCGGTCCGCGAGCGCCCTCTAGTGGGCCGCGAAAAAAAATCTGTGCTAAACCTGAGGGCCGCGAGGGCCGCGGGACCTGAATACAGCCTCCTACCACTTGGTGGCAGTAAGCGTCACGCCGGGTTCACACTGACCCGAAAGCACCACGAAGCAGATTGTGCGCGGCTCCCCCGCCGCTCTGTGGTTTACAGACCAGACACGCATTTTTCCGCGGCGGTCCACAGGGGTTTCAGCGAGAGATTTTGTTGTTTTTGCCATCATACAACCTAAAGATATTACCGCGTGTTTCTGCTAAGAGGAACTCCTCTGCTGTTGTTTTACACCCAAAATCCAGCCCCGCCCACCCGCTCCGGAGCCGGCTCACTGTGTGCGCGCGTCCCTGTCTGTTTTGTTTGTGTCTGTGCGCGTGCGCTCGCATGTGTGTGCGTGAGTAAATTCATAAACTAAAACTTTTACCCATGTCTCTGTTCTCTGCCTCTCTGTTGTTGTTTACTCCTGAACCCCGCAGTGGAGTCTGCTCACTACGTTGATCTGTATGTGTCTGTGCTCGTGCACGCACGTGCGTGTTGTGATTGTATGTATACAGTTTGTTTAGATACAAAAACATGATTACTTTTGTCAATCGCGGCATTTTATTGTAAAAAATTGGTTATATTTTAAAAAGGCTGATGTTATTCCCACGTCTTTACACTCGAGCAGCATAGAAAATGATAGAAATTCATATTGAACACATGGAATACATGCAGCCAAGGTCTCATTGCTGCAATGTTGCACATATTCTAAGTGTGTCCAAGGCTGGATGTTTTTGTTGGACGCACGTATTTAAAATTCAACTTAAAGTTAAATTCCCATAAACTGTCCCGCTCCTAAATGTGTAAATGTGTTCTCCACATTTGACCATCTCCTGGTGGAGCCATGAGCTGCAGAGACAGCTGACCTGTAACCATAATCCTAACCTTAACCTCTTTCATCTGGGTCTGAGCGTCTAAGAACAAAGTTTAGCACTGGACGCACGGTTTTCCAAAATTACGTGTGAATACACACTTTATTTTAAAAATAAACCGTATTTTCTCTTGTAACTTTACGTAACTTTCTGCCAGAATTGATGCTGAAGGCTCGCGGCTCACGCTCAAACTAAAGCAGACGCCGAAACGATCCGCTGCACGGTGCGAGTCCTCCACAGAGGACCGCACCGCTCCACGCCTGGTGTGAACGCCGCCATAGGTTAACATGGGCGCCGAATAGAGGTGGCCTCTGTTCTACGTTGTGGCATGAGCCAATAGTATGCAGCTATCGGCCCCTCATCATATTTTCTTTATACCGAGGCTCTTTGCCTCAGTTCATGTTTAGTTTTTTTTTTTTTTTTAAACAGACTGTTGTGACTGTTGTTGTTAATTTGTCACAGATTTGGAGAGAAATATCTAGTACTAAATTAAAACTTATAATTTGTCAAGTTCATCAGCAGGTTATAAAATAATCTTTTAATTAGCATTTTATTTAAATGTAATTTACAGTTTGTTTAATTTGAAACTTATTTGAAGTGTTCTTGTTTTATAACAACACAATTTAATTGATCAAAATGCCTTATAGATATTTTTGGAATTCTAATTTGTGTTGAGGTTGACAACTGTGTTTTACCTGTTCAGTATGAAAATAAATGTCTGAGATGATCACGTTGTATCATTTTTCCCCACAAGATTTTACTTTGATAAACCATAAAATGACTCGATTTAATTATCAAATACAAATCAAACAAGATCTGGATCAATTTACATTAACATGCTTATATTTGAATGGGCCTCGAATCACTTTGTACCGGGAAAATTGGGCCCCGGTTTCAAAAAGGTTAAGAACCTCTGATGTAGGAGATGTGTCGCAAAACCAGAACCGAAGTATCCAGAGTTTCACTGGAGGGGTAATTCCCCCAACCTTCTACTCCCCAATTTGACACAAACCAGGAAGTGTTGCAGTTCCTCCAAAGACCACTAGAGATTGGTTGCAGAGGGAATTCCTGGACTCTCTTGTTAAAGAGAACAACTTTGTACCTAAAATAAATTTGTGCAGATTCTGGGTTCAGAAGATATTTTTCCATCCCTGGATGGATGCTTATTACCATTCATCAATCCATCTTTAGAACCCACCGAATCCCTTTTGGGGTCACAGGGTTGTGGTAGCCAACCCAGCTACTGTCGGGCAAAGGTAGGGCACACCCTAAACCAGGGATGCCCAAATCCAGGCCTTGAGGGCCGGTTTTCTGCTGGTTTCCCAGAAATCCTGCCTTATCTGCTGCTGATTACCTGGATTAAGTGTGTTTGGCCAATAAGGAGCTTTAATGGCAGGTTGGTTGGAAAACGTGTAGGATATCAGCCCTCAAGGGTTTGGGAACCCCTGTCCTAAACAGATTGCCAATCTGTAGCAGGGCAACATCACTCCTAGGGGTACTTTAGAGACACCAAAAACCTATAAAGGATTATCAGAGAAAACCCACACTTATACAAGAAGAACAACCAATCTCCACACAGAGAGAACCTAGCTGTCATTTGAACCAGGGCCTTTGCAATGTGAGACTAAAGTGCTAACCACTACACCACAGTGCAGTGATATTTATTTACATATTATTTATGACAACTTCAAGAAGGATATGTTTATTTTAAATAAGCTATTTTAATATATTGGCTCTCAAATTTGTTAATTTTTCAGAGGTGGGTGTGTTGTCCAACCATATTTGGTCCCATCCATAAGCCCTCGCAAAATCAGGCCAGCGTTAGGAAGAATGCATCAGAGCAAGAATGGCTATTCTGACAAATGAAAAATAACTGTTTATGTCTTAATAGAAATCTATGGGACTTTGCAACCCGCAGGTATTTGGAATATGAGAAAGGAGGAGTTGCTAAATCCATTAATATTCATGTCTGGTCTCACCCAATTGTTGTTTATGGAACATTTTACAGTTGGGCGGAGTTAACTCTAGTCAATGTGTCTGCTCCTCTTCAGGCTTCAATTTCACTGCTCAGAATTCAATGACAGAAATGTCCAGTGAGCATACATCTTATATTGTGCTCTGAGCACAGAGGGAAATGCAGGTTGCTATGGAAACATGGACATTTTCCTTTGAAATCTTGAAATAAAAAGAAGAAATCCGTGATCCCGCGCTCCAGACATGAAAAAAAGCGAATGGTTGCTATGATAATAGCGGCTTTTATCTCACATTAAAGAGGGAATTTTCCCATATTTCTGTAGTTATAAACTCACACATCTTGATGCTAAAGAGATGCTTCAGGTCTGTTTCTTATGTTTGTCCAACTTTTAGAAAATGGGAAAACTGTTAGATGCTAAACACTGGGTGCTGGACTGTCTTATGTAACAGTTCTTATTTTAAATATTTGCATCAAGCATTGACTTTGCAGTTTAAACCATATAAAGGAACAACAAAGGATGTTTTCACCATACAAATGTACTACTCGAGTGGCTGTGTGGGTTTTCAGGGGAGGGACACTTCCTTCTGGTGTGCATAACTTTTTTTTGGTGTTATGTTCTTGCAAAAAAAGAAAGAAGAATTAAGAGAACGAGCGTGTGAAAAAACAGAACCTGTCCGTTTAACCCCTGGGAGATCTTTCTGACCAAACTCAAGGCCCTGACGAGTCCAGGCTGCAGTGTAGAAGTGAAGTCTGCTGCGCCAATACACTGCAGACCACAAAACAGATAAAGGGAAGCAGAATTGAACAATAAGCATGTTGCAAGTGAAGAAGCGCTGTCATATCTAGACCAAACATCAGTCATGAAAAAAACAAAAAGAGAAATTGTTTTGCTCAACTCTCAAGTTTCAAATCTGAATTTGTTGCAGGCCTGACCCCTACTGATTGGTTGTGCAAAATGCAAGGAAAGGACATTCCTACTCTTTGTTTTTAATTTATTTTTGTTATTTGGGGACTGCTTATTCTGCTAAAGACCCACATAAATAAAGTAACCTTAAATGTGCAGTTTTATTCCATCAAATTGTTGATTCAGTGAGGAATGGGGAGGGGAAGGGGGTACGGGGTTGATCTGTGCCAACGTTCTCACCCACAACTCAGAGGTGAATTTCTATTAAACTCTTCCCGCTCTGCAGAAACTATGTCCCAGAAAACGACAGGTTTTTAAAGTTTGGCTAATAATCATTGAAAGACCACTGGTAATGATTTCAAAAGATCATTGGAGTGGGTTTTTAATGACCAAAAGGAGGGAAATTTGAAGTATTCATTTTAGCTGATTGTCCATTTTTAGCTACATTTAGGCAAAAAAAAAAAAAAAAAGAGAATTCTCTATTGACAACAGTTTCTTCATCTGTATTCAGCTGGGAAAGAGGAACCCTTGTTGTCTGATAAACATTCACACCTCTGAGTTAGTTTTTGGTTTTTTTTAACATGTTTACATGCAAATAGAGGTGAAGTACTGACAGTGTGAAAGTCTACACTCAGTTTAAACATCTGTCATCACTGAACACCAGGATTTTATCTTTTCTCTCTTTGCAAAGGCTGATAAACGCATGAATAACAAATAATCCCCGTGAAACACTTCCAATCGAGATTTCTGACCAATTGCTTCCCTTTTATTCCCTAAAGGCATTCTGGGTAGTGATAATGTGACTTTATTTGTTTTGTTTAATGCACCCAATAATCCAGTCCTTATGGTCCAAAAAACACAGAATTCTAAACAAATTGAAATTTGGAGTTCCACAAGGCACCGTTTTAAGACCCCTTTGTTTTCCACTATTCTCTCAAACATCTTTTTTTTTATTGATCTTTATTAAAAAAATATATTCAGGTGAAAGAAAAAGTGATTTTGACACAAAAGAAACTTTATTGGTTCACTATTGGCGCACATTCTTCAAAAAGGTTAATACAAGTCTAAAGCAAGTAGATTTGTTTTATAACATTTACTACATAGCAGCAGTTATGAAATGTTCATCATTGTAAATTCAAACTGAAACAGCAAAGAAAGCTGAAGTTTGTGGGACATAAGTGAGTCCAGGTGGAACAGATGATGGTTATTGATCGTAGAGCGCTGTTGTCAGGAAAGAGCTCCCTGACTGCAGTACAGCTGGTAAACAGTTCTGCTGAGAGCTGGACCCAAGTTTCTGGAAAACAAACACCATCGTCGAGAGGTAAAGTGAAACCGGTTCCGTCCAGTTCAGAATCACAAACAGAAATATCATTAACAGTTTAAAATTTCTTATATGTAAACCTAACATTTATCTCATTTTAATTAGTTACACTTTGAAAATGTAGACACGAGGACTTTAAACAGGAAAAGCTTCACGGACTTAAAATGTTATTTTAGGTAAAAACACGTTAAATTTATAAGATTTCATTAGTGATTACTAATAATCTATCGGTAAAATAATAAACATTTGGATATATTGTCAAGGCGTTTAGTTTTGGTCAAAACTAGACAAACATTGATTAGAGTTGAAGTTCCTGCAGTTTGAATCCCAGGAAGATACAAACCTCTGGAGTTTCCCGTATCGGACGCAGGACAGGAGCTTCTCTTTCTCGGCTTCGCTGGAGCAGCGATCGTAGGCGCTCAGTAAACTGAGAACAGAAGCAAATGCGTGAACGGGTTCACTACGCTAGCCTGTCACCATCGTCCAAAGTACGTTGAGAGCGACGCCATATTGGAAAGGGCGGTTATCAATGAGACGTGGTTTAGCAGAGACCATACGAATGGTATCAGCAGCCAATAAAAAGACAAATAGCATGAGGATTGTCTAAGACGTAGGAACAATAAAAGACTCTATATATTGAAAAACCTTTATTGATCTCCTGAAAACAGTCAAGTTTCCTGTGTTTACCTGTAGGGGGTGCTGTAGTGCTGCAGTATGGCAGCTGCCTTGTCTCCGGACAACCCGCTGATCTGCATCAACTGTCTGGCAAACACCTCCCTCACCGTTTGACACTGAGGGGAGGGGACGGAGCGGATTCATCATCACGCGGGTTCAGAAACGTTTGGAGGAGACGTTTGGGGAGAATCACCTTGTTCTTCACGGCTCCGTGGTTGAACTCCGCAAAGGAAATGAGGGAGCAGGACGCCGTGGCGTCGTCGTCCGTCGCCGCGTCCCCTTCCTGCTCTCTGGAGCGGCGGATCAGGGTGCAGTTCTGTGATTGGCAGGGTCAAAGGTGAGAGAAAAAAAAATCTCCAGATACATTTTTTTCTTTTGTGGCACCAACCGAAACCTGTAAACATCAAAATTTACTGAATTTTACAAAAATATCACATTTAATAGACTCATAATGTCCTGCTGGACACTTTATCTTTTATTATCCTTTATTCCCTTAATGCTTGTTGTATAAAATAAAACAAATTAGCTATAAAATTAAACAATGTAGCATTTATTTAAGAGCAAAAACAAGTGAATATCTTTTTTCATAGCTGGGAATAAACTCGGGCATGAAGGGGTTAATTTGACTTAATTTGAAAATCAGAGATAAACCCATGCGAGACAAAACTAAAAAAAAAAAAAAATCCAGGAAATCACATTGTTTGATTTTTAAAGAATTTATTTTTAAAATGGAGCAGAAAATATTTTTTAGCTCCAACAAACACGACTGAATTCTATCCTTTCCCTAATACAGGTCCTGTACCCAAACCATGATGCTTCCACCTCCGTGCTTTACAGTGGTCCTCCCTCCAAAGACGGCAATTGGGGTTTTATCTGGTCACATGACCTTCCCCCAGTGCTCCTCTGGATCATCCAGTTGGTTTCTGGAGAACTTTAGACGGTTCTGGTTTAAGCAGAGGGACCTTCGGAGGATTTGAATCCATGACGACGTTGTCAGTTACTATGGTAACCTTTGTTCGTAGGTCCCATACGTAAATCCGTTCATGGTGAGATTACTGAGAATATTGAGCAGTGAGTTTGAAATGGCTTCCAGCAGGACAACGATTCCAAACACATCGCCATGGCAACAAAGGAGTAGCTATGTTAAAAAAAAAAGCATTTCAAGTTTCTGGAGTGATCCAACCAGATTCTAGACCAGGGGTCTGCAACCTTTCATGCTAAAAGAGCCATTTAGTCCAGTTTCTGGCAGACCAGAAGAGCCACAAAGTTCAATTTAATCGTTAATTTCGTAATATTACAATAATTAAATTACAACAGGTGTCTCTATGTTGTAGTTTATTTTGCTTCTGACAGCAGCACACGCTAGTTCCTTTCAAAATAAAATTATTTTCAATCATCATTTGTTCAAAACTTTAACCATTTTAATGTAATTTACTAAAATAAAACAGACTTTTATTTGACAAACTATAAATTAAAAATAAAAATTAAAAAAATATAAAGATAATATAAATAAATATAAAGAATTTCTGACAGTAAATTCCACTTTTTTTTTTGCTGAAATGCGTCCATTTTACAAATCTAAACAGAAATGACAAATTTCAAATAACAAATCTCTTATTTATTAAATCGTTAGCATTTTTCATTAAAGCTAAAGAGCCACAAAGTAGGGACAAAAGAGCCAGATGTGGCTCCGGAGCCACGGGTTGCAGATCCCTGTTCTAGACCTCAATCCAATAAAGAATCTGTGGAGGGAGTTGAAAGTCTGTTTTCCAGCAACAAAACATCCCAGCTCTTGAGGAGATCTAGATGGAGGAATGGACCTAAAAATCAGCTAAACCAGGAGAAGATCTACAGGAAACTTTGGAAAACATTACAAAGTTTTTAAGGGACCAAATGTGTATTTTCTCATTCATAATACAAATAAATTATTCCTAAATTAAAAAAAAAGCAAAGTTGATGTATTACCTGGTAGAGTTTGGTCAGGTGTCTGGTCATGACGGTCAGGTAAGCCGCCGACTCCCTCACATCCTGAACTCTCTTCACAAAGAAGCCGTCCACCACCTACAGCGCAGAGGAACAACGCATGAATCGGCATGTGATGCTTTCTCCTCTGACAGGAAGCCCCGCCCACCTGTGTGTTCACTATGGCCTGCTGCAGCGTAGCTTCAGGTAAGCTCAGGTGGGAGGCGGCGGCCGTGCCCCCCTCCACTAAATAGATGGGCTTGCGGAGGCCACACCTCTTCAGACGAAACTGAGGGAGTAACAAAAAAAGGAAAAAAACTTTGAGATTTCTGATTAAAATAGAAATACTGTATTTATTATATTTTTCTGAAGATTAATTTATTTTAAAAGTTAAAAGTCCTAATTAGAATAAAAACAGCTTTCTTAATCTTAAATGGGAGGGGTTTTTATATAACTCCACCCCCTTTTATGCACGTCGTCATGTCAAGAACCACAAAAAAGGTACATTTTTGGATTCATTCCTTTTCCTCTATATAATCGGTTCACTTTTAGGCTTTTTTAAAATTTTGGCAACACTTTTGGAATTCTAAACACCGGCATTAAAAAATTTTAATTTACTCTAACTAAAAGTTGGACTTTATGTTTTGAAAAGACAAATGGAAAGGAGGCAAACTTACACAAAACTTTAACACATTGCTGTTTGATTCTGAGGAACAGAAGTGATTTCCCGGGTCAATATGACCCAAAGACTACCTTTGGGACACTATATTATATTTCATTGTATACATTGATGACATTAAATAACTCAAGCAGGACAAGTTTTTGAGTAAAAAATATCTTTAAGTATGTTTTTTAAATTTTGAAGTGGGTCAATTTGACCCAGAAAGTCAAATAAAATATTTCATTTCATTTGTTGATAACAAATACCTCGATCAGGAGAAGCTTCAAAGTAAAAAAAACTTTAAGTATATTTCTAGGATTTTTTATTTCTAAATGGATCAATTTGACCCAAATAGTATTTTTGTTATCAAACAAAGTATTTAATTTTGTATATTGATAGTACTAAAAAACCCAAGCAGGAAAAGTTTAAAAATAAAAAAAAAAATTTTTTTTGTTGTTTTTTAAATGGGTCAAATTGACCTGAAAAGTATTTGTGTGATAAAATCATGCATTCAAATGTATATTTTGATAAAACTAAAGAGAAAAGAAGAAAATAACAAGAAGAAGGAGGTAAAAGTTAAAGTAGATTTTTTTTAGTATTGTTTTAATTTAGAAATGGGTCAGTTTGACCCAAACAGTAGTTGAGTTATAAACTCATTAAGTTTTGATCTTTATATTATGACACTAAACAACCTAAGCAGAAGCCTAAAAAAAACACCTTTAAGTATTCTTTTAGACTATCACATTTTAAAATGGGTCAATTTGACCCAAACACTCCCTTTGAGATAAATAATGTATTTCACTGAATGTGTTAACACTAAAAAACCACAGCAGAAGAAGTTTAAAAGTGAAAGAAATACCTATAAGTACTTTATTTTAGATTTTTAAATCTCAAAATGGGTCAAATTGACCCAAACAGTACCTTTACTATCAAATAAAGTATTTAATTTTATTTGTTCATAACACCAAAAAAAATAAACCCAAGCAGGAGAAGTTTCAAAGTTAAAATGTTTTAGGGATGAAAGAAAAAAAAAGTTTTTTTTAATGGGTCAAATTGACCCAAACAGTTCCTTTGTGATCAAATCATGCATTTCATTTTATATGTTGACAACTCATAGATAAAAAGTACGAGATGTTTCAAAGTAAAAACAAAAAATGTTTTGAGGTTTTTGGTTTTTTTAATGGGTCAATTTTGACCCAAAACATAATGAGATGGTAAAAAATTAAAACTATTCAGATTTTTCTGAATTCAAAAGTGATCAGATGTTTTTCCAGTAAAATCTGTGGTGGAGCTGACCTTCTGCTCGCGGAACCACGCGAGGATGAACGCAGGCATCCACGCAATCCTCTCGCTGTGCGTGAAACATCAGCCGCGCCGAAGCTCGCTCCTCCTCATCCGCATCGTGCTCACATCCCGCGACTCGTCGCATATGTTAATCCAGCACCGACCCTGGAACGGGAGCCATCTTTTCCCGCGCCACCCACAGGAAGTCTCCCACGTTCAGCTTCCTCACGTCGAAGTGGACGCCGTTCCGCTGCAGCTCCTTCACCAGCTCCTGCTTTCGGTGCTGGCTCCCGCTGCGCGACAAACGCACCGCGTCTCAAATCTGAAGGTCAGACGGAGCGTCGTGGTCGTGTGAGGCTCACCCCGTGGTCTCGATGAAGTCCACGCACAGGAGGATCTCGTAGGTTCCAGGAGCGAGAGCGTCTGCGCTCCTGCTCGTAGTTCTGGATCCTTGAGGTTCTGCTGACGAGGAAGCGACGTCTTCGCTCTGAGCGACGCTCTCGTCGTCTTCGTCGCTCTCTGTGAGATCCACCACTCCGGCGCGGTGGTCCTCCTCCTCCTCGTTCCTCCCGCCTTCTCCACCTCCTCCTGGCCCCGCCTCCTCCTCCACCGCCGCCAGCCGCCGGGCCAGCGCCAGGCCTTCGTCTGTGAGCGAGTACCTGCAGCACGAAACACAGCTCAGACCTGCAGGAGGTCTGGAGGACCAGGGACGGCGGCGGACCCACCGTGCCGGACTGTGAGTCTTCAGGAGCAGGTTCTTCTGGATCAGGGTGCCGACCGAGGACCAGGCGGTGTACTTGCTGCCCGGGTCGGGCTGCGGGGACAAAGAGTCAGCTCGGAGAAGCAAAGGGTGGAGGAAAGCAGGAGGAGACGCCGACAGCTCTCACCACCGTGAAGGACTTGTCGCAGAGAGGCTGAGCTTCCGCCTGCAGCTCCAGCTTCATCATGTACGATCTGCCGCCTGGGATCTGCCAGAAACAACCAATCAGAAACCAGATCTGCACCAGGAGGAGGCGCTCCGCACCAACGCACCTGCGACTGTCGGTAGAGAGCCAGCAGGACGGCGTGGCCTCCAGACCTCCTCTGGGGAACGTACTCCCTCTTCCTCCTCGCTCCTCCTCCTCCTCCTCCTCTCGGCCGGCCTCCATCTTCGTCGCTTTTCTTCTGTAGATCACAAAGAACCGACGATGAACTGTGTCAGTTCAATTTCCAGATGTTTCTGGGGAGGCTCCGCCCACATCCCAAAGAGATGGAGGTGTTTCCCAGAGGAGAATCCTTTGATTTCAAATAAAGGGAAAACAGGAAGCCAAGAAGCAGCCTTTCAAAATAAAATGTTGTTTTAGAATCTGTAGACACATTCATTTGGGATAAATGTTGTATATCAGTTTGTTTTTTAATTGATATTTTTAAATCAGATTCTACTTTTTTGATCAATAGCATTTTCTGCTTTGGTTTTTCTGTGAAATCTTTTGCGTTTCTATTCATTAATTTATTTATTGTTTTTATGCTTTTCTTATATTAATCTGTTTTATTCTTATTAATATTGAGTAAAAAAGTGTCTCACATATTTTTTTCTTGTATTTTATAAATAAATTCATAAAAATGTTTCAGTTTGTCTTTTATTGATCATTTTAAATCAATTTTTATTTTGTGTTAATTACATACAAAAATTAAAGCTTATAAAATATATGACAAAATGTTTTATTTTATTTTTTTATGTTTTGTTTCTTGTAGTTTCAGACATTTTCTTAACTTTTCTTTATTTAGCTTTTAGCTATTTAAACTTTTGATTCTTTTGAAGTTGTTTTTAGCTTTTAAAATAGCTTAATAATTATCTTTTAAATGTCCTTCAGCTTATTTAAGGGAGAAACATCAACTTTGTTCTCCTGATTTTATTAAAAATGACGTGAGTCTGCTCTCTTTTGGCAAAAAGTGGCACTGCCGCTTCAACCTGCCTTCAAAAACACACAAGAACAGAGTTATAAACCTTCTGGAAACATTTAATGAAAAAGACCACAGTGGTACAGAGCCAGTCAGATAATTACTGGTAAAGGAATTATGTCAAGAAATTTAATATTATTTGACGCTGAACATTTTTTGTTCTTATTACAATAACATTTTTTATTTACCTCTAAACTATCAAAAACTGACAAACTCTGCAAACCGATTAAGTTTTTATCATTTTTAAACAAATTAACATAAAAAATTATTATTATTTTTTTTACGAACAAAACAAAAATAAAAAAAAAAATCAAAAACGTTAAAAATCAAATCACCTTCTTGGAAGGAGCCAGCCTGTTGTTGCTCTCTTCTGTCCCAGGAGGGGGCGCTGCCGTGGAGCTACAGTGAATGGGAGCGTTGGAACCTGAAGATGAGGTGAAGAGGAAGCAGTGAGTCCAGCTGGAAGTCCCAACAACCCCCACCATGTTCAGAACCGCGGTTCTGAGCGGTCTCGGACCTTTCTCTCTGTAGTAACGCTGCAGCTTCTCCTCCAGGATTCTGCAGATGCCGTCTCCAAAGTTCTGCAGGATCTTCGCCTCTCGAGCGTTTTGCAAAGGGAGGGGGTATTTGTTCAAGGAGTTGATGGCCTGATGAAAAAAAAAAAAAAAACTATTTAAACTTTTTTTTTAATCTTTAAATACAACTTAAATCCTATAAATTTGTAGGCAAATATAAAAATTTTCACTAAAATACATGGACCAGAAAATGTACTTCATTTCAATTTATTACTATAAAAATAAAGTGTTTTTATCAGAGAAATTGTGTCTCTGTACAATGTTTAAAAATTAACCTAAAAAATAAAAGACATTTATCCTTTTTATTATCTAAATTAGAAGAAAAACAAAAATAATTCTGTGGCAACGAGATCCGGTTGTTCCCATCATCAATGTTTCTGATGGTTTGACTCCGCCCTCTGCGTGTTTGTGCACACTCATCAGAGGAAAGAGAAACGTAGTTTTGACTGATGGCGGAAGGTTCCTGATTTGTGAAGTTTTTATTTAAAAGATAATATTTCATAAAAACACTAGAAACAAACAGTAAATATGAAAAGCTCATCAAAAGGTCAGATAATTTTCAACATCTTTAATTTTTGTTTAGCCAAAAAGTCATAAAAAAATAATAATGAAGCACTAAAATTCCTCAAAGTAACTTACTTTCATATTGAAATATTAAAGAAATAAATATCAAATTCTTTCTCTCGAAAAACTTGTTACGACACAAAGAGGTCAAAATTGTTCTTTATCCATGTCTTATCTCGTAAAATATTGTGCCTAAGTTAAAACAAAAAAAATTAAAAAAAACTTTTTTTATTTAGCAAAAAAATACAAATAAAACACAAAAATTCATCAAAAATAACATACATTTATTTTTTACATAAACAACTTTTTCCTCTCAAGAACTTCTGTTTCAGCTCAGAGTTCAGATTATTTACAAAATTATTATTTATCCTTATCTTATCCTGTAAAATGTTGGCTTGAAGTAACTGTGTTTTAAATTGATCCAAAACAGTCATACATAATAATAAAGTACTAAAATTATTAAAAAATATCAAACTTTTATTTTGAAATACAAAATACTTTTTTTTCTTAGAATCTTCTGCATTAACTCAAAGAGAAGTTTAAAGAATAATCTTAGTAATAATCTAATCTAAATCGTTAAACAAAATAACCAAAGCAACTTTGCCAAAAAGTCATTAAAAGTGACAATAAAGCACTAAAATTAAACAAAAATTTTCAAAAACTTTTATCTTGAAATATCAAAAAAAATGTATCTCGCAATTTTTTTCTTTAAAGAACATTGTGTTTCAACTAGATGAGGTCAGATTATTTCCAAGATTGGTCTTTAGTCTTATCATTTCCTATACAATATTTGCTTCCATAAACAAAATCAATAAATTTTATTTAAAATGTTACTTGAAAAAAAAAAAACGTATTTTATTTTGAAATATAAAAGGTATACAATTTTTTTTTCAAAAAAGTTGTAAAAATTAATAACAAAGCACTAAAATTAAGTTTAAAAAAACTTACCTTTTTTAAAATAAATAAATAAAAATGAATCGCGCGAACTTTGTGGAAAACTTCGTGTTTCGACTCAAAAATAAATAACTGACCCGTTTTAGTCGTTTTGGTATGTTCCTCGCGCGCGGCTGAGCTGCCTCTGCGGCTGCGCGGTGCGGTTCTGCACGGCGGTCGTACACGTACCTTCTGGTAGGTGTACTGGATCTTTAGGCCTTTCTCTTTGGCCTCGTCACGGAGCTCCGTGAGCCATTGGAGGAAGAGTGGGTTCGGACAGGGCGGAAGGGCGCGCTTTCGACCGAACCGGACCGGTTCCGAAGAGGGCATCCCTGAGAATCTAACCGGAAGGTTAAAAAACAAGCAAACATTAAAAAAGAAGAAGTACACTCCTCACGAACACAGAGTTAGCTTTAAGCTAACTACTGATTTTATTAACGAAATAGTTAACTATTAAATAAGTATATAAAAAATACATGTGAAGTGAAAATATCGATATGTTCCTAAACAAAAATATTATAAAAATAAAAACAATTTGTCTACTTTTTACATTTAATTTGTAGTTCTAAAGTTAGCGCCTTGAATTCAAAGCAAAGCGGCACTTCCTTGTTGACACTGGTCACGTGACCGCTGTAGGATTGGTTAACTTCCGGAATGATTGCCGCCTAGAGGTGGGATGTCAAAAAAAAAAAAAAAAAAAAAAAAACGGTTTAATCAATACGTAAAACAGTACTTTATGTAATAAATACAATTATTATAATCATGTTTTGTTGCCGTAATCAAGAGTTTATTTAAACTGTAATTATATAATAATGTGAATTGGAAGTTTTTTTTATGTCTGACCTACAATTCATCACCTGTTTTAAAGACTTACAGGGAAAATATTATATTTAACTTTTTTCGTATACTAACTATAACACTAAAATATGCAAAAATGTACTTAGAACTTGGAGAAAATGTCCTTACAACCTCATGGTGGTGCAACAGGGGTAATCAGTCGATTATTAAAGTGACTCATAAAATACAAAAACCCTCAAGCTGGTTCAGCTGAGCGCAGGTAATCTCTAAATCGTATTGTTGATACTCAGAATCACAACTGTTGTGATCAAAAAATATTTAAAAAGAGCCGCAAAAGCTTCCCTTCGTTTAAACTTTTCCAGACCGTTATCCGCTTTCCAGGCGAATCCCCCTCTGTGTCCCGCGGCTGTAGGAAGCCCGCTGGAATCCTTCAACAAGACCCAACAGAGATCAGGAATCTACCCTCACCCTGCCAGACGCTGCCTCTGCTTTCCTAAAAACACACACAAACAGACACACACTCAGCTCAGTCACAGCAAGAAAAACGAGGCAGCAAAACAAAACTGGGATGTTTTGAGACTGTCATTATAAATAAAGTTTTTTCAAACAAGAAAAAAAGAAAATGTAATGATTATTAAAAACAAAAGAAGTGATGGGAGTTTCTCAGTCTGGTGACTCATCCGTGGTGACAAATTCACAGTAAACCATTTCAGGTTTGGCGAAACTGAAAACCAAATTTAACTTCTGTCATTCATCCTGCTGTCAGATTCAGTTCTGTTGGTTCCAGATCTGTGCCGCCAATTCAACCCAACCCAACTGTTTCAAGTGGTTTTGTTTGTTGTTTTTAAGATCGTCTACCTTTGTCTACATACAGGTATTCGCTTTTAAACTTCTCTGATTAAGTAGTTTAGTGTCATCAACCCATCCATCTATCTTCTTTTGCTCACTGGGACTAGAGCAACAGTATAAGCAAAGTTGCCCAGACTTCCGTCTCCCCGTTCACTTCGTCCAGCTCCTCTGAGGGGACCCTGAGGTATTCCCAGGCCAGTCGAGAGACAAATAGTCCCTCTTCTTTAGTATTCATGTTCTAATACTTTGACTTTAACAGTTTGTCTGGGACCAGAGATGCAAATTTCATTTAATTCCTGTAGTGAAATGACAATAAGGAATCCTTGAATAGTCTTACCAGCGTTTCCTAGGTCTTCCCCGGGGCCTTCGCCCTGTGGGACATGCCTGGAACACCTCCCCAGGGAGGCATTCGGGTGGCATCTGGACCAGATGCCAGAGCTACCTCCACTGGCTCATCTGGATATGGGGGAGCAGTTTTCCCTGGGTAACCGAGGTTCTCACCCCATATCTAAGGGAGTTCCCTGTCAGAAAATTAATTTCAGCCACTTGTATTGGGTACCTCGTTCTTTTGGTCATAACCCAGAGATAATAATTGACTGGTAAATTGAGAGCTTTGCTTTCTGGCTCAGCTCTCTCTTCACCACAACGAAATGGCACAGCGACCGTATAACAGCAGATGCCGCTCGAATCCATCTGTCGGTCTCACGCTCTGATCTTCCCTCACTTGTGTACAAGACCCCAAGATATTTAAACTCCTCCACCTGAGGTAGGAGCACCCTGCCAACCGAGAGAAGGTAACCAACCTTTCTCTGGTCATGAAACATGGCCTCAGACTTGGCGATGCTGACCCTCATCCCAGCCGCTTCACACTTGGCTTGCATGCTAAAAGGCTCAATGAAACTAGCAGAACATCATCATCCACAAAGACCAGAGAGGAAATCCTGTGGTCCCCAAACTGGATCCCCTCCGGGCCCTTGCCATGCCTAAAAATTCTGTCCATTAAGACTATGAACAGAATCAGTGATAAAGGGTAGTCCTGTCAGAGTCTAACATCCACTGAGAACGGGTCTAATATATTACCGGCTATGTGAATCAAGTTACTGCTCTGGACATACAGAGACCGGACAGTCCTCAGCAAGGCTCCCCATACCCAGTACTCCCAGTGTTTTCAACATATTAATTTAAAACCTTTGTATTTATATACAAAGGTCAAATTGGCCCAAGAACATCAATGGTGTTCTTCATAAACAGGATGGAGAAATGAATCAAACTCCATTTTCTATTTCATCCTTTATGATCCAACATCTCCAGACTAGATTCTGGACGGTGTACTGGCAATTTAGGTGTAAATCTGAACTTTGGTTTAGATGCCATAATTTGAGTTTAATTTAATCCACTTAACTTTAACAGTTTTGATTTATTCAATCAAAACAAGAACATTTCATCTGCTCTCATAATTTTTTCATCAGAGAAAGTCAGTTCTCTGTAACTTGAGGACAGGAAGTGGATGCTTCAGGAGGAGGGTAGGACGAAGAGTACACCCAACTCTGCATGGAAAGACAGGACGAGGAGGTTTAGGTTGTTCCATCCATCCTGAATAGCTTGCCTCTCGGATCTTCTGCCACCTACATAACATCCCTATGTCTGACTCCACAATGCTTACAAGGTAATGATATAATGCCACACAGAAGAAGAGCAGTTGACCTCTGATTGGAAGGTCACAGGTTTGGTTCCCGCCACCTGTCTATGACTGTGGGTATCACAGCACAGCAGCTTTACCGTTTAATAAACAGTCACTGAAGGCTCAATCAACAACATAACCAAACATTTGGTAGACGTTGATATAAAATTCAAATCACATGTGTTGGTTATGTACCTGTTGTCGTGTTCCTCCATTGTTCAGACTAGAACCAGACGACTTGTGGCTGAGATAATCCTACTCCTTCACAGGTAAAGCCTGAATGTTGAAACGGTGTTTGCTGCACGGCCGTTACCCGCTGACTTAATCCCTTAATGAGTTTGGGATTCCACGGGGTGTCTTCCAGATTCCTGCTGTGTGAGTCTGACTTCTAACGTCCCACGAGTTCTGTTGGGGAAACCCTTAAATGTCTGTGGCCAAGGCACAAGGACTAGAGATCAGTCCTTGAACTTTTTGTCGTACAGGTGCTTTTAGGTCACAGTAAGCCTTTTCTTGGATGAACGGGTCTGATTTGGCCAATCAGATTGCTGGAAAACAAGCAGAGATGGGGATTTTGAAGACAAGGGTTGGTCCAGTGATGTGATGAAGGAAGTTCATTTCAGAACACGTAACTGTGATCACGCTTTACCGGTAATGCTTCTCTGTAAGTCAAATGAAACTGCTGCAGAGACCGGTTTGCCTATTGGGTTTGAACGTGACTCTGAAACTCTGCCTCTTTAGGCTGTGACTCATTTAATTACTCGCAGACCCGTTTCATCCCAGTAACCACGGAACCAAAAAAAAATCATCTATAAAGAAATTAACATGGTTCTAAAGAGTGAAGTGTTTCATTTAGGTTTCTGTTGCTCAAAAATGAAATAAGAAACAAATCCCACTTTGAATGGAACTGAGCTAAAAAATGACCATCTCCATTAGTTTGGGATGTTCTGTCTTCTGTTTCTGAATATTTCATTATTTTCATTAAGGTCCTGTTATTCATCTCTTTAGAAGTTTGCCTTTAAAGATAAGCTCCGGTATTTTATAAAGCATCAGTTTGAAAATAAAAGTTGATTTTAATTAAATTTCTTCTTGGTTGCAGAATTTCTCTAGACTATAGGAATATTCAAGGATATACCCTGGGGTATTAGGGTTTCTATAAGAGAGAAAAAATAAATATATTTGAATAAAGTCAAATAATTAGGAGAAAGAATTGGTAAAATTATGAGAATATGGTTATAAAATTAAAGTTTTTAAAAAATGAGAGAAAAACTACTAAAATTATGAGAATATATTTGTCAAATTTAAGAGGAAAAGTTGTAGAAGTGTGAAGAAAAAAGTTGCTAAAATATAAGCATAAGATTGTAAAATTATGGAGAAGACAAGTAACCAAAATTAGGGAAAAAGTTGTAGAATTATGTAAATAAATTTTTAAAATTTAGGGGAAAAAGTAACATTTTGAGAATGACATCATAAAATTATTGAACTACAGTGAACATTTTAAAGGAAAATAAAATTGTTAGATTAAGAGAAAAAGATTTCTTGAGGATAAAATTGTGAAATAATTGTCAAAATTTTACGAAAAAAAAATCATGAATTTATTATTTAAAAATACATAATTTTACATGGAAAAATGTTAAAAATGTTATTGAAAATAAATACTGTTTATAAAGACAAATATTATATATAATAAATATAAAATATTATTGAAAGTAAATGGTAAATAGATTGTTTTAACATTTTAAAAGATAAATTTCCCATTTTATTTAAATAATTCTTGTAAAGTTATGACTTGTTGAGGTTTTATTTTATGACTTTATTCTCATATATTTGTTAATGTTTCTTCGGCCACCCCTTCTTCACGCTGGGGTGACCGTGCGTTCTCCATTGCCGGCCCTCAGCTATGGAATTGCATTCCAGCAGAACGCATGATGTCAGACCTTAACAGTTTTAAATGTTATTTAAAAACACACCTTTTTAGAATGGCTGTTAATGCTCAGTAGTTGGTGGCATTTTATTTTATTTCATTTTTATTTGTTTTATTGTATTCTTATTGATCTTTTATGTATTTTACTGCAGACTGCTTTTGTAATTTTATGCTGTTTTTATTTATTTCTGTTCTTAATTTGTCTAATTTTTTTTAAACTTTCTTCTTTTATTGTGAAGCACTTTGGCATGCTATAAGCAGGTGTAAAGTGCTATATAAATAAAGTTCATTCATTCATTCTTTTCATATTTTTCTAACCTTTGAATTAAAATAGAAGATCATTAAAAACTTTCGCAAGGATGCTATGACAGAACTGGATCCTAGTATAGTTTCCTAAAGTTCTGTTTCTTTACAACAGAGCCATAGGTTTATTCATTGTGTGTTTGGGGTGTAGGGGTCAACAGAGGGGGAAGGGTGGGTTGTTTGTAATTTGCGTTTTTATAAATAAAATTTGATTTGATTCTTCTTACTGAACATTGTGATGATGCATCTAAATTTTGTTGGTGACAGGAGTCATTACCGTCTGTCAGAAACATACAACGACAACTCAGTAATATATTACTCACTTTAATCCTTTAAGTATTTTTCATAGAAAAACATTTCTTTTCAACTGTACAAAGATACCCAAAGTAAATAAAGTCCCTCATAGAAATACACAGATCAACAAAACATTCCCGGATCAGAGGGTGGATCATCCAGAGACCTCATAGAGTCTATACCATACGCAGTATCAGCATCATATCAGACAAAACAGGGAAGGTCATAAATGTGTGAATGATTTCTTAAGAAACAGTTATGTACATAAAAGCCCAAATCCAACAGGTACATTCATGAGTGTCCACTTAGAACTGTAAATATGATGAAGCAGCTTTCCTGGTCCTGTGACTCCACCATTTCCTCCAAAGTCCTTATCCTTTACTGTCCGGCGGAGCCGCTGGTATCGTCGCTGTCGCCCTCCCGCGGGGACCCCGGCGTGGACCCGGCGACGGACCCTCCTCCGGATCCTCCCCCAGCAAGCCTGCGGGCGGCCTTGCCCTTCAGCAGTGGGCTGTCGGGGTGAAGCGTGTGGAGGTGCACCGCCAGTTCATCCTGAGTCCCCGCCGTGTGGCCGCACTCCTCGCAGACGTACAGCTTGTTGCGGCGCTCCTTGTACGCGTACTTCAGCGTGACGCCGTGGATCTTCTTCATGTGCGACTCCAGTGAGCAGCGCTGCGTGAAGGCCTTGTCGCAGAGGCTGCACTTGTACGGACGCACGCCTAGAGCAACGAGAACTTGCATGTTACGATCTTGTGTCTCTAAGTCGGTTAGCTGTGACTAACGAGGATGGTAGTACCTGTATGCGTGCGGACGTGTCTCTTGAGGTCAAAGGTGTCGTTGAAACCCTTCCCGCAGAAGCTGCACAGATGTCTCTTGGTCTCGTTGTGACACTTAATGTGTCTGTTGAGCATCCGCTGATACTGGAATGTCTTCTGACAAACCTGCAGGAAGCAGAACCAGTCAATGCCACGCTGTTCCAGAGAAACACGGAATACAACCTCAGAGACCGATGCAAATGATCCAGACCTGCAGAACAGTTCTCTAAAAACCACCGCCAGCATCAGAACGATCTACAACATTCAGGACACCTCATCGACCGAAACATACCCATTCAAGGAAGCGCCACAGAAAAGCCTGGACAGTGTTTGCAAAGTTTGTAGAGATAAGCTTCCGAGTTTGAGAATCTAACCAGGAAGCAGAGCTCCAGGATTGCTCCGGCGTATTTGATTAATAAAATGAAAGAGCCGCCTCCCTACAGTAAAACACGGGGGAGGTGGTGTCATAATGCGCTCCTTCTGATACCGGCATCACTTGAATTCAACAAATAAATCAGGGAATCTGAGACATTTTGGTGTCATTGCTGGAGAACTCTGGTGAGCGGCTGCAGAAGGAACCGGTCTGGCAACAACCCGGATCTCACATCCAGCAGCACAAAGGACAAGAAAAACTGAAGAAACTTTCAAGAACTACATGGAAAACATGTTTGCTTAAGAAATCACACAAAGACCTCACCTTTATTGTTAGGTAGCTGTTAAGGTTTTAGCTAAATAGCTTGGATTTTCAAAATAAAACACATAACCTCCAACCCACCTGACACACAAATCCTCCTGATGCTGTTGTCGACGTATTCTGACTTTGACCTGAGGGCTGGGTTACCATAGGAACCACCTCAGCTGGGGGTGGGGCTGGATTTGAGGTAGGTGGCATCACAGTAGCTTGTGGTGTTTTTTGCGTTGGAGTGGGAACCGATCCCAGAGTGAGAGCGAGAGGCGACGGATCCGGAGGCAACTCGCCTGTGGTTACCTGCCATGAGGAGAAGCAGGTCAAACTTGAGGCTCCGAGCCCGGCGGGCGTCAAGAAGAGAAAGCGGCTTCCCTTACCTTGATTTTGGCTCGGACGTAGGTAGACCCTCCCTGCGACCTTCTCTTGAGGTCTGACCGCCCCTCCGGTGAACCTGCCGGGCTATGGGGCCGGCCGAGGATGGTGCTGGACGGCAGCTCTGCCCGTGTGTCCACCTGGGGGTGTTTGGTGAGGCAAAGAGGTGCCGGCTCAGCGGGACTGGCCTCCTATAAGCTGGTTGTCATCCTGTTTATAGGGAAGTTTGTCAAAACTATGGTAGTTTAAAAAAAAATGAAAAAAATCAATTAGCTTTGAACACTTTCTAGACCTTTTATATGTCACAGCTAAAGGATGTTGGCCGCATTTTAGATACAGCTACTTAAGCTAAAACCCTTCAAGAACTAATTGTAAATTTATGACTAAACTGTCTAAGAAATGAATAAAACTGAGCAAAAAATATAAACTACAGCAAAAGACAAAAAAGGATTATTCTGTATTTAGTTTTGAAATTTATTTATTACGCAAATTTAAATTCATTTTATCAAAAAGAAAAAAAGGGAGGGGGGCTGACACTGCTTGCATGAATGCAAGAGACACAACATAGTGGCAAAAGTGGAAGCATAACAACAAAGGTCGATGCACAACGACCAAAGCCGACAACATGACCACAAAAGTCGAAGCACGACAAAAAAAGACAACAACATGGTGACAAAGCTGATGCATGATAACAAAAGCCGACAACAAAACAGCAAAGGCCGAAGCATGACAACGAAAGCCAACAACACGACGACGAAAGCCGAAGCATGACGACAAAAGCCGACAACGCAACGAAAGCCGAAGCATGATGACAAAAGCTAAAAACACAATGACAAAAGCAACAACAGTGAAAGTGAAAAACAACAGAAGTAAACAACTGACTTTATTTTTTAAAGTTGTATTCAGTTTCAAAGCTAGAGCATCTGCCTCAGAGCTTCCATCTTGAAAAAAAACTTGATGTAATTCTGAAATGTCTCACATTTGCTTAGATAGTTTATCCATAGATGAATAAACTAACAGGTATGTACGCTTTGGTGATTTTTCGTGAAATACAAAACAATTAAAAGATTGTCTTTGAACCCGCAGAACCCAAGAACTTTTTTTTCTTCAAGGATTTTAAGGCATTTTTTTTGTTTGTTTTTTTTCATTTAGGGTATCGGCAATTAAAAGCATCCAAAATAATTTAAATAACTATGGCCAAATTAGACCTCATGGTTCTCCAAGGTTATGGACACAAAAAAGGGGTCATATTTTCTTCTAAAATTCAGCTAACTTGGGATAGTACCAGATAATCCACCTCCCCTGTATTTTTATCCATTCATCTGTTTTCCGAAGCCGCTGACACCTTTTTATAGTCACAGGGTTGCTGGAGCCTATCCCAACTGCTGTTAGGCGAAGGCAGAGCTGGACAGTTCCCCTAGAGACGATTTAGATTCACTATTCAACCGTTGAAATATGTTTTTTGACTGAGGTAGGAAAAGCTCGGAGAAAAGTTGTGATTTAAAAAAAAAAAAAGACATCAGATGAAAAAACTCAGGTTATTAATAAACCAAATTTTCTTTGAAGACCAGGCGGCGCCCTGCAGCCATGCTCCATAGGACAAAAGGTGGGAGCGACAAACGGAGAAGAATGAACAGAAAATGATTGCCCCACTGCGTTTCAAAACGGCCAGGCGGCCCGCTCCGCTTCATATTTGCACAATCGCTCCATTAGCAAGCACGCAGAGTCAACGGCGAGTATGCGTTTGTGTGCATGGGTGTGCTCGCGTTGGGCCTATTGTTGGGCTGCACGCACACACATGCCTGGAAACGCACGCTTTAGCAGTACAGGGAGACTTGTTTGACTAGACGGTCTTGCAGCTCCAGGTTTGTACCTTCCTCAAACAATCCACCTCCGCAGGGCTGGATGTCACCGTGAGTGTGTGTTGGGCTCCACAGGTAGAGACGCCGCCGCAGTTTGCAGGCATTCAGGTAACCACCAATGCCGGTGGGACCGGCCTCTGCACAGAATCACTTGAGACCGCTGGGTCACAATCAGATAAAACCCAAATTTTCATGCAAATGAGGCCCCGCTGCGGCTTTAAAAGCGGCGAGGACACAATGGCTGATCTGTAAACCTGTGGAGGTAACGGTACGGAGCAACACAGGGACGGCTCTGTGCCGCTCCAACGGCATTCCGGCCGTGACGGGACGCAGCTGAACGTTTCTCATCCTTTCCTGCTTTGTTCCTTTCAAAAATAAGCTAAGAAAGTTTTTCGCGACATGAGTTTAGAAGTAAGTTGCTGATAGGAGATAAACCAAAAAGCTTTAATGCCAGAGATATTGGTTTTAGAGCCCACTCCTATGAAAATGCTGTTTTAAATATGTTTTTATGGCATTTTTCTGATGATGGAGGACCTATATTTATATAGATTGTTGTGTATTAGAAGAAGACAAAAAGATATTCCTTCCTCATTCGAGTTGGTATCAGATTTATGGCTAGAAATCTTGTGAGGTTGGGGATGCGAGGGCCGTAAGATAGCTGGGGAGCCCATAAACATATAGTTCAGCTGTGGGTGAGGGGATTTACTCCGCGCCAGCAGTCCAGCCGACAATGAATGTCTAGAAACGATGTGTAGCGACTATGACAAAAAACTCAAAAGTCGCAGAGAGACTGACTCTGGGTTATCGTGTGACGCTCTAAACAAAGGGATTTGAATTAGATTGTGCTTTAAACCTTTTATTAATGACAAAAAGTTCATTTAATCCACTCTGGCTTATTGAAACCAAAAGAAAAATGTGCAAAAAGAGACAAAAAACTGTCAAAAAAATGTGGCTTTTAACTTACAGGTGCAAAGTCAACAGGTAAGTCACAAAAAAAATGTCTCCGCCCACAAAGATGTGGGTGAATTACCTGCTCAATATGACTGCAAACAAAAACAAAATATTAATTTACCTTAACACAAACAACAGTTATATCCATGGCTCCAACATTATCTCCAAGAAAACTATAAAAGGTTGATTTTGGCTAAAAATGTTACCGCAAATGCTTACACCAAAAGATGATCGGAGTGAGACTCTAAAGCATCTTTTTGAACATTTAGGCCATAAAGGAGATTTCAGATGTTTTATTCTATGAGGCAACATCAACCATTAATCCTGAGTGAATGCAGTTTTAAAAAAGCGAGATTTAAAACCTTAAAATAACGTTAAAGAAGCAGGAGCGGCATCCTTTAATGGAGGAATGTATTCAATTTAACGTTACTTCTGCAAGAAATCATAACATAAAATCTGCTAAAAATAGATAAAATGTTTCGCTTATTTTGCAGTTTTAAGCAACATATTTAAAGTAATATCATAATTAAAGCATAAAACCTAGCTAACATTATTTTACTGCGGTTAGCATCGCCTTTATCACTTTTATCAAAGCGTTTACACAAAAGGTTGGCTAGAATTTTTGCTCTAACAATCATCACCTCCTTATGTATTCTTTTTTTTTAAATTAAAAAGTCAATCAAAGCTTATCCCATGTAATCCATAAAGATTTTAATCCTAAAATTTAGATTTTAATAGGAAAAAATTGTAATTTTCACTATTAAAAAGGAAAATACTTTCTGTGTTTGTTGAATTTTTGTTGCTTTACTCAATTAAATTTTAGAATAAATCTAATTAAGGATCAATTTAATTAATATCAAAACAAACTCAATTTATTTTTGGACAAATGTTTTCTCTTTAATATGACAAAGTTTAAGAAAGTACTTAAATCTGGATGTTTTTAACATATATTTTATATATATAACTTTCCATGTTTACAGATGATCCAGTTCACTTTATAAATGACAGAACTTAAGCCTTTTAAAAGAAAAGAAAAAAGAAATCAGGATTATTGCTGTAAAGTGATAGTTTCTGTGGCGACTGCCTCTGTCTGGACATTTAATCTCATCTTGTATTGTTTGCTCACCCCTCCCGCCACCCCCCCTTCCTCGCCAACGAACAATGTGTTTATGTGTGTGTTTGTAAAAGGTAACGGGCTCCAAATGACCCACGGTCTCTACTTCTAAACCTAAAAAAAAAACAGTGAGAGCTTTTTTATTATTTGTCAATTGCTAGAATTCATCGTCAGAGAGAAAAAAACAACTTTTAGTTAGTAGATAACGTCATCAAATATGGGGTTTGTGTCTTAGAGTGCATGTTTGCTGAAGGTGTATTGTGAGCTGTTGGAAGGGTCCGTTTCATTTCTCTCCATCTAGTAAACATTAACCGAGCAGCAGGTTTAGCACAAACAGTGAGCCTTTAAAATTAAACACTAACGTAATAAAAAGCTCACCGATTACTTGAGCACTTGCAGTAGATTAGCCTGAACACTCTAGGATGGTTCATGCGGATTCATTAATATTTTTATTTTGTCAAAAATGCATAAAAACATTTATTTCATTTTCAAGTAAAATTTGAACCTCGTTAGCTTAGCCTAGCATAAAGCTAATAGGGAGGATTAGCTAAAGTATCTTAACATCAAAGTAAAACAGCATTTTCACCTTGTATTATTTAAAAACGTGGCATATGGAGAATTAGTACATAGAAAAAGAAACTTTATAAACTATAAATAACTAAATAACAGAAACTATTGATATCAGTGTCTTTTTAGGCTTAAGTAGTAAATTATTGTTCACCTGAAGAACAAATTAGCTTAAAAAAACATTAACATAATAAGTAGAGAAGTCTGAACATTTTAGGATGTTTATTAATATTCTATTTTGCTAAAAAAAAAAAAAAAAAAAAATGGCATGAAAGCATTTATTTTACCTTCAAGTTAACATAAAATTAGAAGTAGCTCGTTAGCCTAGCATAAAGCTAATAGGGGATAAGTAAGAGTCTAACAAACTATTGATATTTTTAGGTTTAGTAACTAATCCCTGTTTACCTGAGGAGCAAATTAGCCTAAAAAACACTAACAATAAAATGATTTCAATATTTTTAGATGTGTTTGATTTAGGTAGAACATTTACGCAACTTGTGTAGGTCATTCATGAAGCTAGATCCAGCCGGCTATCTTAAATTAAAGCTAAAAATTAGCTTATATAGCATTGATATGTATTTTACAAATACAACTTCCACCGCGTGATGGGGAGGGGTCTGCAGAATTTCCCTGATTTCATGGCGCCACAGAATTTTTTGAAATGGTTGGCGCGGTCATGAATGTAGACGACGGCAAGTCAAGTCGAGGATTACCTCATCACAATATCAGGCAAGCAGCTCATTCTGCACTGCTGATCATTTGCAACTCAGATTTTGAGCACATATTGTAAACTTATTTATTTACAAATTTTTGGACAACATGCCTAAGAAACCACAATGTTCTGTCGTGCAATGTTGATTATTCTGTATTATTTTGTATTATTTATTCTTTTCAATTCTGCATATTTAGCTACATTCAGTCTATTTTACTTTATTTTGTTATGTTACTCCATTTGTGGTGCTGTACGGATGCTGGTACCTGAATATCCCAGAGGATTTCCAAAGGGATTCATAAAGTATTTTCTATTTTATTCTATTTTCTTCTCAGCATCAACTGCATTCCGTCAACAGACAAGGGTCAGAGTCGCTGTGGTGCCATCAACGCCGTGAGTTTTGTGCAGCATCAATACTGTCTCCCCAGTTGAACCTACAGGGGCCGGAATCACCAGTAGAGTGCCCGCATGGCTACTGTACGATTTCTAACAAATGGAGGGTGGCAGTGGGACGGCAGCACGGTGGCAGGAGGGTAGCAGTGGGATGGCAGCAGGAGGGTGGCAGTGAGACGGCAGCACGACGGTAGGAGGGTGACAGTGAGACGGCAGCACGGCGGCAGGAGGGTGGCAGTGAGACGGCAGCACGGCGGTAGGAGGTTGGCAGTGAGACGGCAGCACGGCGACAGGAGGGTGGCAGTGAGACGGCAGCACGGCGACAGGAGGGAGGCAGTGAGACGGCAGAACGGCAGCAGGAGGGTGGCAGTGAGACGGCAGCACGACGGTAGGAGGGTGGCAATAGGATGGCAGCACATTGGAAAGAAGGTGGCAGTGAGACAGCAGCTCGGCAGTAGGAAAGTGGCAGTGGGACAGCAGCACAGTGGCAGGTGGGTGGCAGTCTGAAATAGTCTGATCATCAGACGATTTTGGAGACCCTCCTATCAATCCAATATAACTCTGCTGCCTTCCTGCCTCTGGACTGCCACTGCACAAACTCCAAATGTGCCCAGGAGACTACTGCCCGATGTCTTAAGATCATACTATCGCCATGAAAGTTTTACTTTTTCTAAATGCCCCACACGGGGGCATTCAGGGATATAGTCTCATGTAGCTCACAAATATCTTAAAAGTTAAGCTAATTGCAGTTAAAATTAAAAGATAAAAAAGATGTTCAACCTTTGTAACTTTGGGTACACTAAAAAATAGCAGTCAAAATAATAAAAAAGATCAAAATAATCTTTAATGTTCTGCTGTAGAACATCCAGAGCACAAAGAACCACAGAAAAAGTGACAAAAACCAGTTTATCAAGCTAACTTTTAATCGTTTAGAAGGCAAATTTCTCATTTATTAACAGACTCAGTACTTTCCCTTTAACAATTTTGTTGTTTATATGTTTCAACATGTATTAATATTACAAGTTTTCTTCTGGAAGCTAATATATTTTTCAGTATTTTTAGTCTTCTTTTTTGTATTTGTCAGCTTGAAGTTAGAAACATTTTTTTTTCTCTGAATCTGTTCAAAACAATGAATGATGTCAAAAAGGTCACAAAATAAAATGGTTTTATAACCACATTTCACTTCAAAATCTGATGTTCTTAAGACGTTTTTATTAAATTTGAGTATTAAAAAAAAAAAAGATTACTAATCAAATTGACAAACACAAAAGACCTAAACCTTTAGAGATTCAGACAGGTGGAGTAACCTGTTTCTCTGCCGATACGGACATGAAAATGTTTCCGAGACGTTGATTGCTTTCTTTGTTTTGTTATTTGTTAGCTATATCCTTTAAAAAAAATCTAATTTTATTTAAATTCACCAAAAACTCCAATTCCAGGAACCCAATCTCTTAACATTTGGTGAAAAAGCCCCAAACGTCCTCTGTGGAAATTTAAGGAGCTGATTCACATATAGTTGGAAGACATTCAAGTTAAGATACATTTTTCGGTTTATTTTAAGATTCATGTTGTGTTAGGGTGAAAAAATGGGTTTCAAATGGGCCAATTTTGACGAAAACACAATATGAGGGTTAATAGGCTTAAAAAGGCTTAAAAAAAACAGCAAAATTGAAATTTAAACTTAAACATTTTCACTTTATAAAAAATTTAAATAAGTCAGTAAAGGATTTTCAGTACCATTGACCCATTAATGTGTCCAAAAAAACCCAGAAGATTTGAAAACAACAATAAACAGGTCCGGGATAACCAACAGCTAAAAATAAAAGCCATCAAACTGGTGGCATCCTGCGTCACACCGAAGAATCCCACACGCCTGTCTCCAGGTAAAAAAAAAAAAAAAAAAAATCCTCTTTTGTTTGTGTGAGCGTCCCTGATTGAAGGCTGCCTCACGCACACGCAAACACGCCGGGCAGGTACATCGAGTAACGGCACATACCTGAAACTGCGGCGGAGACCGTTGTTGGGAGCAAAGTTAACAGTGCGCAATTACGCACGACCGGTTTGGGGGTTCGGCGGCTCTGATTCATCAAACAGAAATACTTTCACGTAACTTTTTAGATATTTATTATTATTTTTAAAACCACAAATTTGATGCGTAAAAACGTATCAAATTATTGTTTAATTTGTAGGGTTTTTTAAGGTTTTCTGTGCGTAAAAGGGATTTTAAACACTATTTCTCGCAAATCCAGCAACACCTGGCTGCTTTAAATAAATATTTATGACAAAAAAGGAAGTATGATTTTAACACACACACTAACACACAAACACACAACCAATAAAGCGCCTCTGCTCGGGTTTGTCCGAATGTTCCGGCTTCAAACACGCAGGAGGATGTAGAAGTCAATGATTACAAGTTAACGGTGATGGGATGAGGAGAGGGGACACACACCGACACACACACACGCAGACGCACGCGCGGGTAAAAAGAGGGGGGAAGGGAGAGAAGAAGAGATGTTTAGGGTGTAGTCCGTTACTTGTTATCTGATACCGGAGAGCTCTTACAATAAAAACTCAGCCGAGGGCAACAATGGGGATTGTTCTTCATGAAGGGGGGAGATTTCTTGTATTTAGGTAGGGGTGTTGGTGGCGGGGGGGTCTCTTTAGTTGTCATTTAAATGAAAAGCAGATGGAATGACAGTTCTGGGACTCCAATTAATTAAAGCAGGGAAAAAAAGAAGAGGGGAATCCTGGGAAATATCGGCTGGTTCCGTGTTCCGGGCCTCCCAGGTAGACCAGCCCAGTGATAGGATAATCAGCGCACGAGGAGCCCGGCGGAACAGGGCAGGACGCAGCAATCAGGGGTTGAAGGTCGAGGAGAAAAGCAATTGCGGCAAAGAGCAGATCATAAAAAAAGGAAAACGGTTTTTTTCCTCCACGTTTTGTTTATATTTTAGCAAATAAAGTGAAAAATTATCTGATTTTGACGCAAAAATCTTTGTGTTTCCAATGCGCATGTGCGACTTTAACTTAAAATAATGAAAAGTTTGGACTCTCCTTGTGGGTCGCTGGGATTCCCGTTATCCGCGTGCCCCGTTACCTCACAGCCCCCTCCCCCCCTTCACTACCACCACCTCCACCTGCGACGTTCCCCCCCCCGTGGATCCCCAAACGGTCGGATTCCCGCTACTTTTTCCGTGCGTAAAAACGCGCCGCCGGCGAGGAAGGACGAAAGGAAGCGACGTCGGCGCCGAGACTCACCTGGGATGTAAACGTCCCCGCGCTCGTGGTCGGGGAGCTCGCTCCAGTTCCGCTTTCCGGGCGAAACGTTCGCCTTCTTCACCAGAAAGGCCCTCGGCATTCTGGGGCGCGTGAAAACCGATCCGCTGCGGGGAAAGGGTTCCGGGCGCGGGAGCCACGCAGGTGAGGCTCGCGAGGCAAAGAAGGCAAACTGAAAAAGGTGCCGCTCCTCTTCCTTTTTTTTTTTTGTTTTTCCCTCTTTTTCTCTGAGAGGGGGGGGAAGTTACTCCGACAGGTGAGCGAGCTCAGGTGAGCAGCGACGCCAAACCGTGGATCATCCCTGAAATAACGGAGTGGGAGTGGGTGAAGGAGGAGGAGGGGAAAGGAGAGAAAAAAGCTGATATTCCTGATCTGTCACGGGCAGAGGTGGGTCAAACGCAGGTACTCATTTAAAAAAAAAAAAAGCAGGAAACTGGAGGGTAGCGCGCATGCGCCGCAGAAATAACGGTGACAACAGGCCTCCCCATACCTGCTCGACCGGTTTCCTCGTCGTTTCTCCACCTCTTCGACATTCTGCTCCACGGAGGGGGTGGTGGATGAGGAGGAGGATCTGTGTGCGTGAAATTCAGGTGGATTTTTAACTAAAAAAAAAAAAAAGCTTCAAAATCAAATCACAGTAATTTCAAATGCATCCATTTACTGCAGGATTTTTCACATCACAACTTTTTATCTCATATTTAAGAAGAAAAACAGTAAAAGTAACCCAAAAATATATAAATATTGACAGAATTTGTTTAAACAATTAAGAATAATAGTCATAATAATTTATCGATTTTTATCAACAACTTCAGCCAATGGAAGTTTATATTTTGTTAAATATTAAAAATGATTTTTTAAAAGTTGTTTTTGTTACATAAATCTCTTAAATCACATGTGTCAAAGTCAGGGGCCGGATCTGGCCCTCTGGGTAATAATTCCCTCCGGCCCTCCAGATAATATTATTTTATTGTTATAACTCGATGTTATCTTGTGCTCATTTCTAACTTGTATAAAATTTGACTAAATATATTTTTGTAGCGAGTAAAATATTGAAAGTTATTTAAGGTTTAAATTTAATTATTCTGGAATAATATTCCTGTCTGATTTTATTTATAGTAATATTTAGAAGTTACGGTTTTAAAGTTTAAAAAACTGGCAGTATGCTAGCTTTTTGGACTATTTTGGTATTTTCTAAGATTTTATTTAGGCTGTTTTGGAATTTAGCTAATATTTCGGCTACATGCTAGCTGTTTTGGATATTGTAGGTATTTTTATTTCACAGTTTTTTAGGCTGTTTTGAAGTTTAAATATTTTTTCCAGCTACATGCTAGCTGTTTTGGCTAACCTATTAATTTTTATTCTAATTTGGCATTTTGCTCAAATTTTAGCTGGCTACCAACTTCAGCGATTTCAGCTATCAGTTTCAACTGTTTCAGCTATTAGCTCCACCATTTCATTTATTAGCTCAACCATTTCAACTATTAGCTCCAGCATTTTCAACTGTTACTTTCAGCGTTTTCAGCTATTAGCTTCAGCATTTTCAACTATTAGCTCCAGTGTTTTCAGCTATTACTTTTAGCGCTTTTAGCTCTTTGCTTAAGCGTTTTCAGCTATCAGCTTCAATGTTTTTAGCTTTCAATTTCAGCATAAACAGCAAATATCATTCACACTAGCATTATTGCATGCAATGCTATATATCTAGTTCATAATATTTTTAAAAAGTCATGGCTTTAAAGCTTGAAAATGTAGTTTGACAGTTTTCAATAAATGTTTATCCTGTTCTGCCCGTGACCTAAATTGTGTTTTGGATTTTGGCCCCTTTATTGTTAAATACAATGTAACAAAAATTAAATCAATGGAGAGGGAATTCCTGTATAAAGATGGTAAATAACTCTAATTCAGTATAATGTGGATTTATGTTGAAAAAAGGTTTCATCCTCTGGCACATTATCCCATAAAATCCCCATAAAGGGTTAAAGGGTTCCCCCGCCAGGCACCCCATGTCAGTCGCCCAGACTAGCGTCAGCAGGACCATCGAAGGGACCCCAACGCCAGGAAGCAGAGGGCCATAAAGAATTCAAGCCTCTGCCCAGCCAGAAGAATGGTTTACCTGCCGCGCCAGGGGGCCCATCACAGGGCCCCAATTGTAACCCTTAAATTATGTTACACTGTAAAAAATGAAACATTGGACATATTCACAAAAGCTCTGTAATTTGTAACATTTAGAAATATTAGTTTTCATCAAATTGAAAAATTTAATTTGATAAAAACTAAAAAAATTTAAATCCAACAAAATACAGAACTTTTGTTAATTGATCCAATGTTTCACTTTTTACCATGTAGGGTCAACAAACACAATACAAAAGTTTTTAAAAAATGTTGAATTTTTAAACTGCAGTTACTTAAAATGCAATTTTGGACCAATCTAACGCTACCCTTTGCTATACCATACCTACATAGTATACCTATACCCTATACTTTAAATTCACTTTTTGATTATTTTTTAGTGTTTTGATTGCATTTTTTGTGCTGATCCATAAAGAAATGTAGTAATTTATCTGTAAAAGGACTAAAAATGAGGGAAAGATGAACATTTATGTCCTTTTTTGGACCTAAAAGTGTCGTATTTTCTTTCTGCTGCATCACAGATCTCAGTCGCTCGTCACCTGCAGCGGCCCTGCATTGGATGTACTGTCTGACAGAATGTAAGAGGGACTCACACACTGATCATTGTTTAAATACCTGCATGTGTTTACAACCCCCCACAAGCTCCAAACGTCCCATCCTCGTCAGATCCGCCGCTCATCTTCAAACTTTTGCAGCATAGAAGAAGCTTTGATGGCTTCCTGTCTCCATGACAACTAACAATTATGTTTTCAATGGTGTCCAGACCCAATGAGGGGCTGAATCTGTTTGAGATTTGAACCAGCAACACAGAGATAAATAACGTGAAAAAGACAAAACCGTCAGCTTCCTGTTGCATCTGAACGTTAATACATAAAAAATATTCACATAATTAAATTTATAATTTATTTATATTTATAATTTAATCAAAATTTTAAATAAACAAAAAAATATGTTTATTGAAACTTTCTTTGTTGAAATGTTTTATATTTTACAGAAACATTTTGTGTTTGCAGGTCGATCTGTGCCACAAATATCAGTTAATCTGAATCGCGCCTTTATTTTGAAAATTAATAGAATTAGCTCTGAAGTTTTTGGTACTTCCTGTTTTGCAGAAACGTCCTCAAAAATTGCTTCTGTTTTGACTCTAACTTTAATTTTTTATTTTTCTTAACATTTATCCAAACCTCTTCAAAATTAAGTTCCGGAAATGCTTAAAAAATTTATTTTTTTTACTCTTAAAACTTTGATCGAAGAATAAATCAGACGGCGTTGAAATGTGAAGAAGTCTGGCGAACAGAAGATAGAATGCAAATTCGTCACATCTTTTTTATGTTAATTTGGTTATTCTGGTGCACTTTGATGAAAAGATGGAGAATTTAATCTAAAAGTAATCAATCGAAGAGATTTTTGAACCTTTTAACTGTCTGTGGAGTCGCTGTTTTGACCATTTCCCAAGAGACAAAAGAATTAATCTTCCCTGTAACTGTTAGATAACGTGACTTTTTCAAGAATTGGTTTCATGTTTTGTTGTTTTCTTTCTTCCTTCGTTTTTGTCGTTCGTTATCTGACGGCCAGAATGAAGTGGGTGGCAGCTGACTGGATGGACGGAGGAGAGCGGGGAGTGGTGCAGCAGGGCTGAATGAGAGGTATGCCACCCGGGCGGTTGGAGTAGTTTGGGTGGATGAGTAACGCTCCAACCCTTTTCCTCCTAACTGTCACCGATACCGCCGCCGCCGCCACCAACGGGCCTCCGAGCGGCCCAAAGCCTGCCGGTCTGAACCTAGAACCGCCGAGTTTTCTGGATTCCCTATTTCGTAGAGTCTAATTTTTTCATTTTATTTTATTTTTTTTGCTAAAATCAACTTTCTTCACTTGTTTTTTTAAGGGGGCGGGGCTTGTACAGAATGAAAAATAAGCAATTTAGAATGTAATTTGTATGTTTCATAGTTTCTCCAACAAATCGCAAGTTTACAAAAATTTGTTAACACACAAAAAAAAATAAAACAACAAATAGTGACAAACAAGAACAAGAAATAGCAACACGGGCCGAATATTCAAAAACAAAAGGCAGCTTCTTAAAAACGCAAAAAAGCTTCAAACAAAAAGACAGAAAAAAAAATCGAACAAATGACAGACAAACACAAAATTAAACAACTTAAAAAAAACAAACTAGGAAAGAAAAAAGGCTCTGAGACACAAACCTGCACAGATTAAACAGAAAGTTCTCACAGAGAACAAAGCAGGAATTTTCTGAAAGTTCTGCTGCTTTTGTGGGACTTTCATCAGCTGTTGATGGGATTTCAGGTGTTAAAAGGACAAACACGGAGCAGCGCCTCAGACAAGTTTAGCCTGATCCGCCTGATTCTCTTGGTTTCAGCCAAACTCATGACTGCAGAGAAAAGTTACAGGAAGAGGAAGTCCAGTCCTGAACGGCATTGTGGACTTTTTTATTCCAGGAGAATCCTCACTCTTCTGGGTTCGCTCAGTTTTGGCGCTCTGAAATGTTAGAAATTAGAGTGAGTTAAGGGAAAAAAAAGTCAAACATGAGAAAGACTTGTGAAAAAACAAAAACAACAAAGCTGTGTGAGGGCATTTAACTGGAAGGAATGCGTCGTCTGGTTTAAAGGGAGCTGCTCTGGGAGAGTCGTGAACCGGCAGCCGGTTGGGCTCGTCTAGCCGGAGATGCTATCACCTCCTCCTTTAGATAACCGCTGTACGGAAAACCGGAAACCTGAAACTCCAAGAAAGGTGTCATGATAAATCTAAGTAATGCTTAAAAAATAGACGATAACGTCTGAGCATTTCCACAAACCTGAAGTGAACCCGTTTGAAACCCTTACTGGTGAAGCCTCAAACACGAAAGGGGTTTATATAAATATACTCCACATGTGTCCGAAGTTATATAAAGCCCTATTAACAGTAAAATCCTTCTGTTTGCTCTGCTGTAGGACAGAACAAGTAAAAAAAAAAAAAAAACTTCATAGAGTGGTTTAGCCCATATTACAAAAGGATTTATATGGATAAACTCCTCGTGTGTCCAAATATTAATAACCCCCTACTGTGAAAGTAATATCCAGCAAACACAAGAGACTTTCAGGTCTGTTCTGATTGCTCTGCTGCTGGACGGGACAAGCAAAATAATAACTTCTTCAAGTGGTTCAGCCTCAAATAGAGAAAGGGGTTTATATGAGTAAACTCCTTGTGTGTCTAAATACTCATAACCTCCCGATCATAGCAGTAAAATCTGACCAACACATAAGGCATTTGTCTGTTTGTCTGGGGGTCAGAACATGTAAAAAAAATAAAACTTCTCACGGTAGCTTATTCCTAAATATAAAAGAGGTTCATATAAATATACTCCTCCTGTCCGAAACTACATAACCCAATGTTGTAGCAGTAAAATCTATCAAACCCAAGAGCCCTTCAGCTCTCATCTGTTTATTCTGCTGCAGGTCAAATAAAAAAAGACAAAACAAACCTTGACAGTGTGGTTTAGCCTTAAATCTAAAATTGCTTTATATGAATAAACTCCTCATGTGTCCGAAACTACATAAACTTCTATTGTAGCAGTAAAATATGTCCAACACTCAAAGCTTTTGGCTCTAATGTGTTTGCTACACTGCAGAACAGGGCAAAAAAAAAAAAAAAAAAAAAAAAAACGTTATTATTTGGTTTAGCCTCAAGGGGTTTATTTGAATAAACTCCTCATTTGTCCGAAGCTGCATAAGTCCCTGTTGTTACAGTAAAAATGTGAAGCCTTCAGCTCTTATCTGTTGCTTTACTACAAAACAGGACAAGTTGAAAAAAATCCACAGGGTAGTTTAGCCTGAAACACAAAAGGGGTTTATATGAATGAACTCCTCGTGGGTCCAAATATTCATAATCCTCTCTTGTGAACATCTGTCCAACACAGGGGTGGGCAAACTACGGCCCGGGGGCCACATGCGGCCCCTTAAGCTACTTAATGTGGCCCTCCAAATTAAAATACATTGAATCAAAAATCCTAATTATTGTTTTATTTTCATGTATTTCTGGTTTCTTCCCATGAATGGTGTTGTTTCTCTGATGTTCCGTGTGTTCCTTTCTGAGTCAGATGGTGATCTTTCGGATTATTCCTACACCACATAAATGCAGCATTTCTTTTAGTTCACATTTTCCTCTGAAGAACATCAACCCATTGGATCACTCAAAAGAGAACAAAAATCAAAATTTAGAAATTAAAACTCCCAAATTTTCTGTTTTTAAATTAATATATGTGAATTTGAATCCAAATTAAAGCATGTTTTTCTCTAAATTCCATATTATTTTTTTAGTTTATGAGGTTGATTATCAAATCTCTCCTTCCATCTGTTCCTTGTCCGGCCCTTATGCCAAATTTTAGAACCCTATGTGGCCCACGAGTCAAAACATTTGCCCACCCCTGGTCCAACACATGGGATATTTACCTCTTAACTGTTTTCTCTGCAGTAGAAAAGAGTAAGTTTAAAAAAAAGAAAAATAAAAAAAAAAGGAAAAACTTTTTAGACTGACTCCAGTAAGTTCTGCGATCCGCCCCCTCAAGTTTCTGGATCCAGTTTCATTTTTTTCTGAGTTGAGATTTGCTGTATTACCACCAATCTGACTTGAGCTTTGATTAAACCTCCTTTCAGATAGAAACATTTCATTGAGTTAAAAAAGAAAAATGTTGTATATAAATACTACCACCGACTGAGTAAAATATGAAAAAATGCATCAATTCAACAGTTTCCAGGATTTAGGTGATACTGTATATATGAAATTAAGTTAACCCGATCTATACTTCTTCTGCGTCAAAACATGTTTTATAAGTTGAATTAAATCTACTGTTGTAAATTAAATCTACTTTGTAACTTTTGATTCTAATATTGTGTCAAGTTTTAAATCTTTCTTTTCATGTATTAAAAAAAACGATCCAAATGCTTTATTTAAAAAGTCTTGTGTCCTGCAGACTTCTACTAAAGAATGAAAAAGATCATTTCTGGAACCATTATGACTATTTATTATCAGGAAATGTTAAAACTGTTTTAAATATACAGAAAAAACACCAAATATCACCAAGTATTTTTATCTAGTTTTTACTATAAACATGTTTTTAGGCGTAAGAGAAAACTAAATTACTAGTAGCTTTTCAGTGAGATGTAAAGACCTGTAATAAACCTTAAATATTTTATTGAGTAAAAAAACCTTACTTTAAATAATAGAGTTTTTTGACTGATTATTTTTTCCAAAAAATTTGATAAATGTGTCATTTTTGTTCTATTTTAATTAGTAAAGAAATAAGGATAGTTGGACTGTTGTAGCACTAAAAATTGGATATTTTCAGAGAATTATGTTTATATTAATGTGTTATATTTCATGATTTTTTAAAACTATACTCTAGTGCTGGCCGATATGGAAAAAATATCTATAGCGGTAAAAAAAATGTAATATCACAATAACGATATATATCACAATATTCCATACTAAAGTTATTTTGTAAAATAAATGGACAAAATGTAAAAACCTGAAAAGTAACTGAATTGTTGCAAATGAGAAACATTTTACTATAGTAAATATCAGTTTCAAGTTTCTTAGTAGAAAAAAAAGACATTTTTGCACAAAAGTTCAGCAATAAAAATGTACAGATAAAACGTTAGAAACAATAGAAGAGAAATGGCACAATAGAAACTTTTCTATGTATCTTTATATCGCCGAGCATCGTTGTTCTACAACATAATATTTCCAATCATCCATACAGGCTGAGAGAGGCTTCTTCTTCAACTCTTTACTAGCGCATGGGCGCCATCTACAGTTGAAAGAGGTTCGGTGGAAATGTCAAAGTGAGGAAAAACTTGTAAATAGTTTTTTTTCCCAGCTCTAGGAAAGACTTAATTCCGGCTGGACACAAATCGCAATTATTATTTACAAATTGGCTACAATTTCTGCCTCTCTACATGACACGTTTGACTTTTTAACACCACAATTTCATCTTGCTGTAGCAGCAGAATCATTGACACAAAGTCATTGGTGTAGAGTCATTTTTTTCCTTTTACATTAGAAAGTCAAAGAAACCAGTAGCACTTTAATTTGGATGACTATAATATAATCTATTAAATTGAATTGAATATAGTGCAGGACAGAGCAATTCAGGTGTATCCATTTTTTTAACTGCAAATATAATGTCACCCATCTGCAAACATCAAATCTTAATAAATATGTCACATTTATAAAAACTGTTTATATAGCCAAAGGTAGTAATTATGAAAGCACTACTTGGTTTCATCTATCTTCAGTCCTCGTATTTCTGTAACTTAAAGCACATATTCTTTATTTTTATTATTGCCATCTCATATTTTTCAGCTAAGTGTCCTAATCGACATTATTGAGGAAGTTGTCGTCCTTGAGGGAGATCCAGGCATCTTAAAACGGGCTCTGGTGTGATCCACATGTTTCATCTGAACATTTCAGGAGGCGAGCTCACTTCAAGTGGCTTCACAGTAAGGGATTCAGTAAATTGGACATATATTTTCTGTTTCTACTTCTGGTTATTCCTATTTATTATTATTACTGATGATGTTTTTATTGCCACATAATATTTTGTAATGTATATGTATATGCTCTTATATACAGAAACTTTTGGTCTATATTTTACATTTTTGTTCATTTTCTTCTTCTCTTTTGGTTGTTTGTTGTGTTCTACATTGTTACAGTAAACTTGTTGAAATGAAAACACGGTGTTGACTGCCTTTACTTGAGTGTACTTAAATATCCAATTAGCCAATGGTTGACATCAGAATAGTGTTTTAATTTTTATTCAGCAAATTGAAATTATAAACTAAGCAAAAACAATATGGTCCTTGCAGTCAGTAGACTGCTGCTGCGGGCCATAATAAACAGGTCAGTTATGTCAAGACAATTTCAGGTCTTACTCCTTGTTTTATTTCTAGAAAGTACACTGACATTTTTTTTGCCCGCAGCAACAGCCTACTGACTGCAAGGATCAATTTTCTTTTTAATTTTATTTATTTATTTATTTATTTTAATGCTTTTTTACGGTGGCCGACACGGCTCACATGAATGCAAAAGCCACAACACAACGGCAAAAGCCAAAACACAACGACAAAAGCCGAAGCACGAAGACAAACGCCGAAACACGACGGCAAAAGCCGAAGCACAATGGCGAAAGCCAAAACACGACGGCAAAAGTCGAAACACGACGGCAAAAGCCGAAACACGACGGCAAAAGCCGAAACACGACAGCAAAGGCCGAAACACGACGGCAAAAGCCGAAGCACAACGGCAAAAGCCGAAGCACAACGGCGAAACACGACGGCGAAAGCCGAAACACATGTTTCTGTTCAGGATAGTGGGGGTGTGGCATGCGGCGCCAAAACTCCCTTTTCGCCATGCAGCCCATGCAACAAAAACGAACCAAGAACCACGTATGATACTTTTTTTTTTTTACAGAAAAAAAAATATATATGATAATAAATGACTACCGCAAGCCTCAAACCTTCATCCATTGGGATACTAACCAAGTGCGCTAGCCATTAGGCCACCATACGGCTTTGATACCTAAATGTTCAAAACTCAATATACAGATCCCCAGTATTAGGGGTTACACTGACGAGAACACGGAAGATATTTAAAAGTAATAAAAATAGGTAAAAAAGAAAGAGTGGACGACAAAAAACGAGATCCCGTTTTCCTTCTTCCGCTGTCCTTTTTTTTTCTTGTAAATCTTGTAAATCCCTTTTGCCTTACCTCTGTACAGTCTCATATATTATTATTACTGTTCATTACGTTATATTTTACTCTTGTTGTACTTATTCTTTTGTTCTTATTTTTAAATCCCTTCTCTATATTTTATTGTACTGTGCATTGCTGCTGGTAGACCACCCACAATTTAACTGTTCTTGACAGTTACAATAAAGCCTTTGAATCTTTGAATCTTTGAATCTTTCTCCCCGAAAGCTCTCCGTGAAGGCTTTGAAAGAAGAAATAAAAGCGGCAACACCGAACGTCCACCCTCACCTATCCCTTACCAAAATCACGTACCTCTCAAGAATCGCCAATAGCTTGAAACTGAATGAAAGGTTAAGAAAAAAAAAGTCCTGTAGCCGGCCTCACTGGGTTCGATGGATGGTGGTGTAGTTGAGAAGAGTAGAATAATGGAGCTCGGACACCTGCGACTGTTCACTTCAAAGATCTCTTTATTATTTAACACACACCCTGTGGAGCAGGCTTCCTATAGTCTCACTACCGTAATCACAATGATAAAAGCGCAACACTTATCAAACCCAGAACACGGCGTAGTCTGTTACAGTCCATTACTCACTTCTGTTGTAATTCATTTCCGTTGTGTGTTGGCTTTTGCTGTAGTGCTGTGGCTTTTGCCGTTGTGTTGTGGCTTTCGTCGATGTGCTTCGGCTTTTGCCGTCGTATTTCGGCTTTTGCCGTCGTGCTTCGGCTTTTGCCGTCATGTTTCGGCTTTTGCCGTCGTGTATCGGCTTTTGCCGTCGTGTTTCGACTTTTGCCGTCGTGTTTCGGCTTTTGTCGTCGTGTTTCGGCTTTCGCCGTTGTATTTCGGCTTTTGCCGTCGTGTTTCGGCTTTTGCCGTCGTGTATCGGCTTTTGCCGTCGTGTTTCGGCTTTTGCCGTCGTGTATCGGCTTTTGCCGTCGTGTTTCGGCTTTTGCCGTCGTGTTTCGGCTTTCGCCGTCGTGCTTCGGCTTTTGCCGTCGTGTTTCGGCGTTTGTCTTCGTGCTTCGGCTTTTGTCGTTGTGTTGTGGCTTTTGCATTCATGTGAGCCGTCTCGGCCACCGTACTTTTTTGTATATAACAAAATACTCTTTTCATACTGTAATACCAGTGAATCAAAGCAAAAACACAACTTATAGGAAATTTACAAAATAAATTATTACACAATGGGGAATAAACCGCCGGAAAATATGATAAAAGACGAAGAAAAGACTTTCACATGCGCAGTAACGACTGGCCATGGACGGGCTGTACCGGCTAGCTTCACACATGCACAGTAAGGCATTAGGCAGACCCGATCCTTCAGTTTTTTATTTTTCATAGAGATAAAAAAATATATGTAATATTTGTGGGTCAGTTTTTCAATAAAATGGATTACTGCTAAGTTTTGAAGAATTCAAAACAAAATTTAATTTCGCTGTCTTTGATGCTATTCCTAGACAAATGTGCTCTCTTTTTCAAAACTGTTTAGAAGATTTTCAGGTTCCTCCTTTAATAAATGTTGCTGATACTCCAGTGGGTAAAATCTATTTTGCTGTTGGAAACAGGAACAATCGAGTAACTCGTACTTTGCTCCAAAAAAAAAAAAAAAACTGTTTCTGATGTCCGCTCTAACTGTACTTTCTGTATTTGGAAACATTTGTTTTGGAACTTTGAGTTTAAAAAAAAAAAGCTGTCCAAACTCTTTCAAGCTAAAGTTTATAATTATTTTACCCTAAAATGGGAACATGTTCTTTTGAACAAAGTTGACAAAAATATATTTTATGTATTCAATTTAATCATTCTCCTTAAAAAATTGTCCATTCACAAATCTAAATTCAGGCACAGTAAGCCTTTTTCCGTTTTATTGAAATAAATTGAATCGTATGTTTTTGCTCTTTCCAGAAGCTCTCATAAAGCAAACATCTGTCATGATGCTTTTGTAAAATGTAATATCTTTCTGTGACTGTATTTGTTATCCACCCGGTATGTTATGTCTCTCTGCTCTCTGATATGTCTCTTTTTGGTTTTCGAATAAAGTTCTTGACGAAAAAAAAAGTAAAGCGTTTTAGCGGAAGTGACGTCTGCTGACCTGCGGTGACAGTCAGTTCAAACTTGTTAATCTTCATAAGCTGCTGGACTATAAAAGGTGAGATGTCCGCCCGAAAGCGACACCTGGGCGAGGAGCCGGACGAGATCCCCATGAAGATGAACAAAGATAACCGGCACGTGGCAGCCCTCATTCTGGCGCGCGGCGGCAGCAAGGGGATTCCATTGAAAAACATTCAGAAGCTAGCCGGGGTTCCGCTCATCGGCTGGGTTCTGAGAGCAGCTATCGACTCCGGCGTGTTTGACAGGTAAAGTTAAAAGATACGTTTATTTTCCACGTTTACGTTAAATTTTGCACAATTATTTATGTATAACGGATGTTTATAAGATCGTTACGTTTTATTGATCTTTTAATTTATTGATCATTTAGCTGTTTAATTGTGTTTTGTGCTTTTCACTATTATTAATTGCTGCTTCTACAGCTGAATTTCCCTGCAGGGATAGATGAAATTGATTTTGGATCTTGAAAAGAGAACAAAGAGAACTCAACAAATTTAAAATGAAAAAGTTTAACTCTGCTTTTCTTACAGCCATGAAGTGAACAAAATGGCGAGGAACAGGCTGATATGATTTGCATGTGTGACCAAGCGCCGAAACTGGAAATTGCTGCTTTTCCCTCATGTATTTCAAGTTCATCAAAGGCTAAAGTTCAGTGGTGTAATTTAGAAAATAACAAGTGATTAGCCACTTTGAAATAAAAAAAAGTAGACATTTATTTATTCATTTTATCCTCTACTAGATATGAAATGAAAAAAAAACACTATTTGATTTAGCATGACTAAAAAGTGAATGTACAGGAGTCTTTTTAAAAAGGAACAATAGACTCAAAATAAAACAAGTTTTTCTATAGCTGTGAAATGAACACAATTGCAAAAAGTGTAAAAAGTACTAGCATAACTACAAAAACTTTAATCTTTAATCTTATTTCCTTTGACCATTTTGATTGGATTTAATAAGTCTATGGCTCAAAAGGGAACTTATAACAGTGATCTTATCTCCTTTGATCCGGCTTTAATGGATTAAAAAAAAGCCTAAAAACTTGACAGGAAAAAGTAGAAAAATGTGATACAGCAACAAATGTTGTAGGTGACAGCAAAGTGAACCTACAACAAAGTAAAAGATGCAAAATATGTGATGTATGTACGGAATGGGTCATGAAAACACAAGTCTGAAGTCAGTTTTTTTCCAAGACTTTTTATAGCCATTTATCCATATTTTCTAACCATGGATTATAGAATTACAAAATATAAAAGCAGTTGTCAATTCAGTTTATTCTAAAATCTACAACATGGAGATTTTCTTTCTTTTTTCTTCATTGTTTCTTAGCGTGTGGGTATCCACCGACCATGACGAGATTGAGAAAGTTGCCAAATTCTTTGGTGCCAAAGTACATAGAAGAAGTCCTGAAGTCTCCAAGGATACGTCTTCGTCTCTGGAAACAATTCAAGAGTTTCTCGAGAGGAATCCAGGTAGAGGGGAATTTGACCCGGAGCTTCACGCTGGCGACCCTTTAAACTGGCCTCAATGACCTCCTTTGTTTCTGTAGGTGTGGACGTGGTCTGCAACATCCAGGCTACGTCCCCAGGTCTGCACCCGTTCCACCTGAGCAAGGCCTTGAAGATGATCACGGTGGACGGGTATGACTCAGTCTTCTCGGTGGTCAGGAGCTACCAGTTCCGCTGGAAGGAGGTCAAAGGATGTGAGTGTCTGACGCTTCTGCTAGAACTGCTGTCTTTTCTGGACTAAAGCTCTCTAGACTGCAGGGAACCAGCAAACCAGTCGTTGTTTCTTGAAGAACTGCATTTCAGGTTCTAATGAGGCCAGAAGACCTTTTGAGAGGAACTATTGGATCATTTAGTGGTTTGTTTTTGGGTTATGATGGGTGTTTTGAGGGTTCTTCTTTATCCAATGAGTTTTTACTGTTTTGATCTCTTGGATCTACTGTGTTTGAGTTTCTTCCTGGTAAAAGTCCGTCCATGTGAGTTCCCCTCCAGATAAAACTGAGTGTGCTGGTGGTTTTATGTCATCTGCTTTGGTCCGTCTGCTGTGCGTCTCTGTTCTGATGCATTGCAAGAGGAGTCCGTCTCACAACCGTCGGTTAGTTTGCATTGTCTTTAATGCCTGTCTGGAGATCAGGTCCCGTGTCCTCTCCGTCTTCATGGAGTTATTGTAAAAATGCAAGTTTGCTGTCATGTTGTGTTTTTGTCTTCCATGGCGACAATAGACGACACCATTATCAGTGTTATCTATTAACTCTAAAACATTTTTTGGGTTGTGAACATTAACGCTTTAGAACAAAAATTTTATTCTAAAAGCAATTAGTTCATGTTTTCACATAAGTAAACTAATTAAAATTTCACATTATAAATTAATTTTAAAAACTGGAATTGTGGATTTGATGACAGTTTTTCTGTTTCCTCTTTTCCTTAAAAGTTAAAAAAAACCTTTTTGCTCCTCCTCCTTCTTCGCCCCAGCCTCTGATCAAACGGAGCCGTTGAACCTGGACCCTAAGAACCGTCCTCGGCGCCAGGACTGGGACGGCGAGCTGTATGAGAACGGCTGCTTTTACATCGCCACCACCAGCCTGATCATGAATGAAGGGCGATTGCAGGGGGGTAAGATGGCGTATTACGAGATGCTACCGCAGCACAGCGTGGACATTGACAATGACTTCGACTGGCCGAAGGCCGAGCAGAGGCTATTCAGGTGAGACACAGACGTAGAGTATAGACCTTTTTGAAGTTTTCCTCCAGCTCTCAGCTTCATACGTCTGTCTTCCAACAGATACGGTTACTTCGGTCAAGCCACGCCCAAGGTGATGTTCTGCAAAGTGTCTGGATGCTTGACAGAAAGACTCCCCTCTGTATCTGGAAAGGAGATCCACATCAAAGATGAAGAGGGCCTGCAGATGCTGAAGAAGGAAGGCGTGGAGGTGAGCCGCTCCACCGTCAGACTCTGTCTGCTGTTTCTGCGCCACACAAGCAACCATTGACTGTAAAAATACTGGACATCGTGAGCAATGAGGTCTCCCATTGGAAATGCATTACCTCCTCTCCACGTGAAAGTAGGCCGCCGCTTTCACCGTCACTTCCTGAAACGACTATCGCTACATTGCAAACAATCGCCAGCGATTGGTCCGAGTCTCTGTGAGTCATAGCTGAGTCATGGAATCTATAGGAAGTAGTATCACCAATCTGAAGTGAGTTTATTGTGAGTCTCCGCCTCTTTCCACGCCTCTACCACGAGACAGCGGAATGTAAACAGCTTCCACTTTAATAACGGCGGCTCGAGAGAATCGTACAAGTCATTGTTCAAGTCTTTGAGGGAGAACCATTCCAACATTTGATTCTGCTGTTAACCTTTCCTGCTTCCTCGTCCTGACCGTGGTTGGGGGGGGAGCAGAGGAGCTGCTGCAGCTCCTCAGACGAGCGTCCTCGTGGTTAAACCCACGGATGTTTGGTTCTGCAGGCAGATGCTCTCTCTGTCTGGTTGGAGGCTGGAATCCACCATTTATTTTCACTTTTGTTTTACAGCACATTGCTTTACTCCAACTTTCCCCGAACGCCTGCTCCTTTTCTTTCATCTCTCATCCTCTCTCTCTCTCACACACATGCGCGCGTGCACGTACAATCACACTCGCGCCGCCCCGTCCCTTTCTCTCTCTGTAGCTTTCCTGCAACACTGCAAATGTTGTTTTGACTTACATATTTTCATTTTTGTCGAGCTAAATGATGTGTCGCAACACATATTCCGGAAACATAAACATTCTCAGTTCTAATCATCTATTTCCATATTGAAACCAGTGACTGTATACGCTGGCCTTTCTGAACGCACGTCCGCGTTAACTTTCAACTTCTTCTGTTTGCAAAGCGAGCGTGTTTTTTACACCCGGTTTAACCGCGTTGAGCCTCTAAATCTATTTTTACAGAGTAAAAGATGGAGACAGCATGCGCCTCTTGTTTTAAACTGCTGCATTCCATTGAGGAAAACAATAGAAGGACAATGACTGGAACATTGTTGAATTGTAAAGTAGATGTTAAAAGGTCTTCACGGACCGCATTGATGAAGTCTGCTCCCATTGGCTACCCGTCATCTGTCACTCAAACACCCCAGACGTTCGACGTCAGACCCACAAATGCTTATTGAGCCATCTGATTGGTCAATTTATAACTCAAATAACTTGTGATAATGGAAAAAAATCTTAAAAAAAAATTTGAATTAGAAAAAAGAAGTTAAGCAGAAAGCACCAGAGGAAGAATGATTATTCTGACATTTAAAATGACTGAGAAATAACTGTCTGTTTCTCAATGTAAGTCGATGGGACTTCGGCCTTTTTGCAACCCAGTGGTACTTCCTATATGGAACACGGAAGTAGGGGGCATTGCTCAGTCCAGTTCTCCCTTATACAGTCAATGGTCTCAACCCTCCTGCCTGCAGGTGATCCTGCTGAACTGCAGCCAGGACCCCATAGAGCCGGCGCTGGTGAAAAGGCTGAAGGAAAACACGGGGTGTGAGGTCCTAGAGGTGGAAGGGGTCCAGTTCAGTCCAGTTCTCCCTTATACAGTCAATGCACGCAACCCTCCTGCCTGCAGGTGATCCTGCTGAACTGCAGCCAGGACCCCATAGAGCCGGCGCTGGTGAAAAGGCTGAAGGAAAACACGGGGTGTGAGGTCCTAGAGGTGGAAGGGGACCTGCTGGTCAGCCTGCAGCGAATCCTGAAGGAGAGAAAACTGGAGTGGAAAGATGTGGCGTACATGGGTAACACTGCTGCATGCTAACTTTCTGTAAAACCACTTTAACTCTGATTGTCACAAACTGACATTTAAATGTATTTTCAGACATTTTTAATAACATAACTTATATATTGTATATTTATCATTTATATTATTATATTGTATGTTAAGGAAATTGAATCAAAAAAGGACTTTAAGGAGTTATTTTAGTATACAATAATTAAAAAAAAACATTTACACTATTTGAGATATTTGCAAAAGTCTAAAAATATTTTAATGCAAAAAAATAAAAGTAAAAACAGTTTTTGCTTATACATAAATGGAGCTTAGAATTGAACCTTGGGAAACTCCGCATTTAATACTTGACTTGTGTGGGTTTTTTTTGTCCTGTTATATGATCTTTCTGGTTTTTGTTTCTCTAATGACATTTTAAATAATAAAAATTATGGTAAAAGTTAAAAATGTAAAATTTAAATGATGTTTTATGTAACTTCGGAACTCGTAATTGACTTGTATTTCTTTGTTTTATCTGTTTTTAAACGTTTTAGTTTTTATATCCGATTTAATTAAATTATTAAATTTGATTAAATAAATGATAAAAAAAAGTTCACAATATACAAATTTAGAGAAAATGTGTACTGATAAATGAGCTCGTAAAATTTTACATTAGGGAGCTCCACGTGTAAATTTTGACTTTTATTTCTTTGTTCTGTTTTGAACTTTTATTTTTTGTATCCTTTTTAAATATATGAAATATTTCAATTTAGCAAAAATAAATGTTCAGTAAACAGAAACGGTTCAAGGCCTGAGTTTAAATTTAAGGTGTGGATCTGTTTGCTTTGTACTTTCTGCTGTTTGTTCAGGTAAAAATTCTCCAGGGTTGTCGTTGTGCCGTCTTTCTTCAGAACGATTAACCTACAGTGAACCTTAGGAGTTCAAGATTGTTGTCTGTTTTCTTTCCCAGGTAATGACCGTGCAGATACCAGCTGCCTGAACCTGTCCGGCCTGAGTGCGGTGCCTGGAGACGCGGATGAGGATGCTGTGAACGCTGCTAAGTACAGCTGCCGTCATGCCGCAGGAAAGGGAGCTGTGAGGGAGTTTGCTGAGTACATTCTTCAGAAGAAACAAGAGGCTGAGTCCAAGAGGCAGCAGGTTGCAGGTGTTGACTCCGGATATGGAACGACTTCTTCAAGCACTCAAAGTACGGTTTCTGGTTTTCCAAGTGAACTAACACGAGTCTTAACATTTATCATTGGAAAAAGTAGTGCTGCTTTGCATTTAGCTCAAACTACGGCCCGCGGGCCAGGTCAGGCCCACCTGCACGTTTTGTCTGGCCTGCTGAACTTATCAGAAAGCCGTGATTTTTTTTTTTTTCCATCTGGCACACAGATCAAGACCCAGGTAGAACTTGTTTTTTACTCTCCCTATTTAAACCCCCAAATCTCTTTTAAATGGAACAGAATATTATGTTTTCTTTCTACATCTCAGTTCATCTTTCACATCTCCCTGATTCTTTCAGAGCAGTTATCCTGCTGCGTTCTTTCAAACTGCGCACCCTGTTCTGTTTCCTGATTGGTTGAGAACTTCTCAATCATCTCCTGTCTCCATGTATGCAGCTCTGCTGGTTATGGCGTTTATTCGAAGTCAAAAGTCCACGTAGAAATAGCAAATCTCCACGAACAATTCGGACCCCGCAAGCACTTTCTGCTCCTGTGCGCACGTGTTTAGTCTCTGTTGTTCTTAATAAAGTCCTTGCGTGAGACACTTTCTGCTCCTGCGCGCTTGTATTTAATTTTCTCACGAGCAGAAAAAGTTTCCATCCGCATGCATGAGATGCTCCCTCGGGCACGAGTGATGCTTGCGTGTGGCGTTTTTATATATGTCAAAACTCGCATGTGTTTAATCTCTGTTGTTCTTAATAAAGTCCTTGCGCAAGAGATACTGTCTACATCCGCGTGTGTGAGCTGCCGCCTCGGCCACGAGTGATGCGTGCGAACATGCAGAATGTCAGTGTTCATGTGCGATCGCTGGGACTTTGGCTGCTCTCACCGAGCATCTTTCTGCACGCGAGGGAGTACAGATATAGAAAATTCATGCATTTTTTAAAACGAATATTAGTGTGAAATGACCGAATAAAAATGAACACAAAATGTGTTGAGATGAGAATTGGTTCAATCGACGTCTTTAGCAGGAAAGTTTCCAAAACGCCAGAGAGATTGACAAACAAGGTCAAAAGAAAAAAATGAGAATTAAAAAAGGAGAGGAGAAACGAGATAAAGAAAAAGGTATCCTCTCATAACGAGGGACAGGATCTATTTGCTTTGTGCTTTCTGCTGTTGGCTCAGGTAAAATGCTCCACTGTTGTCTGCAATGTTCCCTCTAATTTTTAGTGCGTCTCAGCAAACACAGAAACTCACTGAGCGATCCTTCGACCCCCGTGAGCAATACCAGTGGTTCATGCTGTGTCCACGTCTATATTTCAACTGTCTGAAATCTCAGATCTTAACAAGTCATGTAGCTTATTAAAAAGATTGATTGATTGATTGATTGATTGATACTTTATTAATCCCAACCAAGGGAAATTCCCTTGCCTGGTAGCCCCATAAAAACAACAATCAGGCACACAATGACAAAGGAATAATAAAAACAATAGAGTAATAAAAAACAATAAAGTAATAAAAAGCCAGGGTAGTACATAAATAAATAAAGAGCGCCATAAGAACAATAAGAACCAAATTAAAAACAAATTAAAAACACATCAGCACAGCCTGTTATGCAACCTCAGAGCAGACGTGATGAAAGACCTCTTGAACCTCTCAGTCCGGCAGCGCAGCGAGATGAACCTCTCGCTGCAGCTGCTTTTCTGAGAGGCCAGGGTTGTGTGGAGTGGGTGAAAACTGTTCTTTAAAATGGCCTCCAACATCCTCCCGGTTCTGTCCTCCGCAGAGGTGTTGGAGGACACAGCTGCAGAGATGGTAGGGGACACAGTCGCAGGCGTGTTGGGGGACACAGCCGCAGAGATGTTGGAGAACACAGCCGCAGAGATGGTAGGGGACCCAGCCGCAGAGGTGTTGGGGGACCCAGTCGCAGAGATGTTGGAGAACACAGCCGCAGAGATGTTGGAGAACACAGCCGCAGAGGTGTTGGGGGACCCAGCCGCAGAGATGTTGGAGAACACAGCCGCAGAGGTGTTGGGGGACACAGCCGCAGAGGTGTTGGGGGACACAGCCGCAGAGGTGTTGGGGACACAGCCGCAGAGGTGTTGGGGGACACAGCCGCAGAGATGGTAGGGGACACAGCCGCAGGGGTGTTGGGGGACACAGCCGCAGGGGTGTTGGGGGACACAGCCGCAGGGGTGTTGGAGGACACATTCGCAGGGGTGTTGGGGGACACAGCCGCAGAGGTAGTGGAGCAGAGGGGCGCAGTCGATGAAAAGGTAGAGGAATAGTGGCTACAGGGCCTCGGGCAGGTGGTAGATGACACTAATTGACTAATATTCATCAAATTGTTTGCTATAAGTGTATGCAACGACAACGATGAAAAGTAAGAAACATTCAGGAAGTGTGTCCTGCTGTCTGAGAATAAATACAAATCCAACTATATTTGTTTAACACTTTTCCTGCTACAGAGCAATCTAAAGTGCTTTCTATACTAAATTAATAGTAAGATAAAAATAGCAGTTAAATATTAAACACATGAAATAAATAGAAACACTAATTCAACTTTTTTCCCTTTGAAATGATGCTTCGTTTTAATAAATTTCTACTAACTGCATAATTTTGGTGTTAAGGTTTTCTTTTGTTTATTTATTCATACTATCATTCATGGATGAAATTCTTGACGGATGAAGCAAAAGTAAGATCAAGTCTGCTGTGCTTGAAGACTTCAGTTTAGTTTGTTTTTGGATTTGAACTAAAAGAGAGAGGAATATGACTTTAACAACACCCTCCACCCCCCGTTCTCAGGTAAAAGGTTCGTGTTTATTTGAATTTCAGAACTACTTCTTAGGGTAACACGTCTGCGGGTGTGTGTTGTGGAGCTGCTGTTTGCTGCTGGTGTTTATGCGTGCGGCATGACTGTCGGCGCTCTGGGCCGCGAAAAAGAGTCCTGACAAGACCTCGCTCCTCTGCCTTGTGTGATCGCTGGAGGTGGTCTCGAATGTGTCCATGCTCACTAGGTGTTTATCTCCACGTGCGGCGAACAGATGGTGCTGTAGCGCAACTGACGGGCGCTTTGAAGGGCAGAATGCCGAATGAAACCGTCCCGCCTTCATCTGTACTCAGCTTTGTATCCCTGGACACTCGTCTATCATCTGCAAGCCTGAATTTGATCGCCTGTCAATCACTGAATGGACGTTGAAAAGTGACTAGAATACATGTGGTCTTAGTAGTTGATCAATGGGTTAGTTAGTAGAGTTTTAGGCCATGGAGAGGTAGTGTATTTGGAATGTTGTGTTCTGGCGCAGAGACATGGAATTTGCTGTGCTCGCAGATGCTCATGGGTCGTGGGAGCAGGGTTGCGCATATGTGCAGGTACGGTGGGTTGTTGGTCTGCCGGCTGTTCCTTCAGAATCAGGATTAGCCTATAGTCCAGTTGACCTTGAGGAGTTGAAGATTGGTTCTTGGTTTTCTTTGCCGCAGGTGATTCTGGAGCCGAAGAAAATGCCAGCGTTCCCTGAGAGACCCTTGTCCGAGCCTGAAGTGTGGGCCAGAAACGCACTTGAGGATGCTGTGAACGAAGCTACGAAAAAAATTGCTTTCCAGGCCGCAGATCGGGAATGGTAGCGTGTTGGATATAAGTCTACTGAGTACTTCTTCGCGAAGAAACAAGAAGGCTGAGTCCAAGTCCAGCAGCTTTGGCAGGTATTCGGCCTCCGGAAATGCCCCGCCTTTCTTTCAAGCTGCATTGGCCCCTTTGAATATGGAACGGACTTCTTCAAGCACTCAAAGTACGAAATTTGTCTTTTCCAAGTGAACTAACACGAGTCTTAACATTTATCATTGGAAAAAGTAGTGCAGCTTTGCGTTTAGCTCAAACTACGGCCCGCGGGCCAGGTAAGGCCAACCTGCATGTTTTGGTCTGGCCTGCTGAACTTATCAGAAAGCCGTGATTTTTTTTTTTCCATCTGGCACACAGATCAAGACCCATGTAGAACATGTTTTCTATTCTCCCTATTTAAACCCCCCAAATCTCTGTTAAATGGAACAGAATATTGTTTTCTTTCTACATCTCAGTTCACCTTTCGCGTCTCCCTGATTCTTTCAGAGCAGTTATGCTGCTGCGTTCTTTCAAACAGTGCATGCAGTTCTGTCTCCTGATTGGCTGGGAACTTCTCAATCATCTCCTCTGTCTCCATGTATGCAGCTCTACTGGTTATGGCGTTTATTCTAAGTCATAAGTTCATGCAGAAATAATGCATCTCGACGCACAATTCTGAGCATCGTGAGCGCTTTCTGCTCCTGCGCGCTTGTATTTAATCCTCTCACGAGCAGAAAAAGTCTACTTTCGCATGTGTGAGCTGCTGCCTCGGCCACGAGTGATGCGTGCGAACATGCAGAATGTCAGTGTTCATGTGCGATCGCTGGGACTTTGGCTGCTCTCACTGAGCATCTTTCTGCGCGCGAGGGAGTACAGATATATAAAATTCATGCATTTTTAAAACGAATATTAGTGTGAAATGGCAGAATAAAAATGATGAACACAAAATGTGTTCAGGTGAGAATTGGTTCAATCGACGCCTTTGGCGGGAGAGTTTCCAAAACGCCAGAAAGATTGACAAAGAAGGTCAAAAGCAAAAAATGAGAAAAATTAAAAAAAAAAGAAGAGGAGAAACGAGATAAAGGAAAAAGGATGTCTATAAAGTAAATTATATGTTCCTTTCATAATGAGGGACAGGATCTATTTGCATTGTACTTTCTGCTGTTTGCTCAGGTAAAATGCTCCACTAGTCGCGTTTCCATTAACTCTGAAATTTTTAAAAACGGAATTTCGATATTAAATTCTCCTAATGGAAACACCACAATTTCGAAAAAACTCGCCTTTTTCTAAATAAAGTTTTTGCGCTTAGAGGAGGTGGTATTTGGGCCGTATCGAAACAGTAGTTTTTCGAAAAACTGTAATGGAAACACTTTTTTCGAAACAAACGAGTCACGTGACCATTAACCGGATATGACGTTTCGGACAGGAAGCAGGAAAAGCTGGTCAAAGAGAGGTCCCACAGCATCGCACAGCTCATCAAAAGTTGAGCGTGTCATGCAAAAATGCTGAATCCACAGCTCTTCGGTGAATTCTTCAACCACGATTTCCCAAAAATGTTTGACTCTACGTCGCTCCCACGTACAAGGAGCCTGCCGCTCCAAGGCTCGGATCAGACGTAGACGTCTTCTCTGAATGGAAGGATGAGAGCTAGCGCCGTGGCAGAAATGTGAATGAATCTACTGCACATCAAAATAGTGTTTATATCCGTCGCCATGTTTTTTTTAATGACTTATCGCCGGAATTACTTCGAGTTTTTCGCATAATCATGGTTTAATGGAAACACTGTTTTTTCGAAACAGTGTTTTATCGAAATTCTAGAAATTTCGATAAAAGTTTTGCGCAAAAGTGTAATGGAAACGCAGCTACTGTTGTCAGCAATGTTCCCTCTAATTTCTTTGTGCGTCTCAGCAACACAGAAACTCACTGAGCGATCCTTCGACCCCCGTGAGCAATACCAGTGGTTCATTCTGCGTCCATGTCTATATTTCAACTGTCTGAAATCCCAGATCTTAACAAGTCATGTAGCTTATTAAAAAGATGACACTAATTGACTAATATTCATCAAATTGTTTACTATAAGTGTATGCAACAACAACGACGAAAAGTAAGAAACATTCAGGAAGTGGGTCCTGCTGTCTGAGAATAAATTCAAATTCAACTTTGTGTAACTGTGCTGTCCTCACGGCACGTGACTTCATGCTGCTAGACAGCCAGCGAACAAATACAAGTACTCCCAAGGGAATCAAAGTTTCTTCATTAATTTTTCCTCTTCTTGAAAACACTTATATAATTTTTTGTAACTGAAATAAAACAGAAAAAAGGGGTTCACAGACATTAGCTTTCAATATCAAAGCATGACGAGCCTATTGTTAAAACAAAACTTGAAAACAACATTAAAGGTGCACAAAACACAGTCAAACCACATCCTAAGATCATTAACTTCACATATTTCACTTACAAAGACGGAAGAATCCCAACACTCGCACGCACAGAGCCGACTCAGCACGAACATGGCCGCATCTCCGTGAGAATGTGCTCGACTAAACATTAAACTGCATGGTGAGAGCACTCACTCTGACATAAATTTAAAAACGAAACTTAACTGAAATGACGATGTCTCACTCTGACGATTTATCCAAAACTAAATGTAAAGCGGGGGTTTCCTTGAAACAAACTTTCTTTTTAGAACTAAACTAAAGCCATTACAGTAACACTTTTCCTGCTACAGAGAAATCTAAAGTGCTTTCCATACTAAATTAATAGAAAGATAAAAATAGCAGTTAAATATTAAACACATGAAATAAATAGAAACACTAATTCAACTTTTTTCCCTTTAAATGATGCTTCGTTTTAATAACCATTTTTACTACTCATAAATTTTGTCTTAAGGTTTTCTTTTGTTTATTATCATACTATCATTCATGGATGAAAATTCTTGACGGATGATACAAAAGTAAGATCAAGTCTGCTGCTTGAGGACTTCAAGTTTATTTTGTTTTGGATTTGAACTAAAAGAGAGGAATATGACTTTAACAACACCCTCCACCCCCCGTTCTCAGGTAAAAGTCTGTTGTTTATTTGAACTTCAGAGCTCGCGCGCTTTTTATGTTGTGCGCGAGACACGCTCTGGCCGCAGAAAAAAGTCCAAAACCCCTTCCCCCTGTGTTTTGGAGTGCTCAATGCACATGCTCACTACGTGTTTATTCCACGTGCGGCCAAACTGACGGCGCTTTGAAGGCAGAATGCGATGAAACCCCGCCTTCAATCTGTACTCAGCTTTGCATCCTGGACACTCGTCTTCATCTGCACCTGTTTTAGATTGCCTGGCAATCACTGAATGACGTTGAAAGTGACTAAGAACAGGAGAACTTCCGGTTGTGACATGTTGAGAGGACGTACATGCGGAGGCTCCTGGCTTAGCTTTTTTGATAACTCTCCACAAAATATATCTTGACTTAAATCGGGATATAATTTACTCAAAAGCTGTTTTATTAGTTCCTCTTGGAAAAAAATGAGCAATTCTAAATCTGCTAAATCAGTCAACAACGTGCAGACTCCGGCCACACGTGCAGCCGCAAAGCTAGCATCTTTCAATGCTAACAGCTCTTTGAGCACAGAGGGGTCGTCTGTTACAACAATTGCGGAAATTATGGACCAACTAGCAGCAGAGTTTGCAAAGCAGAGAACCTCGCTGAAGGAGGACGTTTCTACCCTGATCCAAGCAGCCATTAAACCAATACACTCTTCTCTGGATTCGCTACAAACAACGCTCAACTCCTTTCAGAGCTGTCTTACCTCCGTGGAGGGCGTGGCTGGTGACAACTTCGAACGGCTCACGGTTACGGAATCTGTCATCAGAACTTTCCAGAAGTCCAGAAGGACCTGATCAAAATCAGGTCCTTCTGGACCGATGTGACGATCTAGAGAACCGCTCGCGGAGATCCAACCTCCGTATACTGAACATCCCGGAAGGCAGCGAAAGCGGCAAAGATCCAGTGAAGTTCATGTCGGAGGTGTTGATGCAGTTAATGGGATCCTTTGTCTTTCCGACACCACTAAGAGAGCACACCGAACCCCGACTGTCAACTCCAGCCAAAAATCATCTCCTCGTGCATTCCTGGTATGCTTTTCCAGATTCCAGCAGAAGGAAGCTGCGCTGCGTTGGGCCCGGAGTCACGAGCTGAAGTACCAAGGAGCCACCGTAAGAATCTACCAGGATGTGAGTGCCGTGCTTGCTAAGAAGAGAGCCGCTTTCAACAACATCAAGCAAGCTTTATACCAGAAGAACGTCAGGTTCCACCTGCTCTACCCAGCTCGACTGCGAGTGATGTGCGGGAATGACGTATTTACCTGCGACTCGTCGGACGAAGCACAGAAGTTCTACAACCAGAGATTCGGTAAAAAGTAGGACAATTTTTTTTTCTCCAGGTATTTCTTTTATTTTTATAAGGTTTGTTCTGAACATCTGGAGGATGACTGATTACTTTAACTCAAAATTATTCTAGCTCATGTAAACATTGCTGAGCTTGGGCTTATAGGTTTTCTTTTGTTTTTTTGTTTTAAAGCTATGTTTTTCTTTTCATAAGGTTTAGTCTAAACATCTGGAAGATGAATGGTGACTTATATTGCTTATGCAAACATGCTGTTGGTTTCTGATATTTAAACAAATTCATGAAAATACTCAGTTATTATTTTGTAACCTTTTTTTTTTGTTTTTTCTGAGCTATCTGTTTTATTTTTATGAGGTTTGTTCGGAACATCTGAAAGTTGAAAGATCACTCAAATTCCAGATTGCACTGGCTTATGTAAACATACTGCTGAGTTCTGATGCTTATACAAATTCATGGATATATATTAGCAATATATTTGTAGCTTATCCCTTTTTTTTTTCTTTTTTTTCACAAGTAATTTATCAACCTTGATTGTTCGCCCTTATCTTTGTTTGTGGTTTAGTGCTCATATTCTATTACAAAGAGCTGGGAGCCCCATGTGTAAACATAAGGAAATGCGCTACCAGAAGTTCTTAGGAAAAAATATGTTTAGCCTGCGGCTTACCTCAAGGAGAGGAACAGGTATAGGCTTAGTTATTAGTTTGGGTGAAAGGGTTGAGTTTTGGGATGGGGACACTAATACATTTTTGTTGCATGGATTGCTCTTATGCTTCGGTAAAATGATTGATAAATTGCACACTTTGGCTGTCATTTTTGGTTCTTTTTCTCTGTATACATCTACATGGTGAATGGTGCTGAAACGGGAGGAACTGCTGTTCGTTTCATTACATGGAAAGTAAAAGGTTTAAATGGGCCAGTCAAAAGAGCTAGGATCTTTAATCACATTAAACATTTAAAATGTGATATTGCTTTTCTTCAGGAAACTCACCTAGTGGTTAAAGATCAAGTCAGACTTCAGAAACAATGGGTTGGTAATATATTCCATTCTAATCTTAATTACAAAACATGTGGAACAGCCATACTGATCCATAAAAAAAATCCAATTCACTGCATCTACTATAATTTCAGACCCTCAAGGGCGATATGTGATAGTGTCTGGGGTCCTTTATCATAAGCCGGTGGTCTTGGTAAATATTTATGCCCCAAATTGGGATGATGATAAATTTATAGGTAAAATGATATCATTAATTCCTAATTAGAGTCACATCAGTTAATTTTTGGTAGAGACCTGAACTGTGTAATAAGCCCAACACTGGATCGTTCCAATCCTAAACTTACAAACCTTTCTAAAAAGGCTAAACTTCTATCAAGTTTTATGGATAAGACAGGAAGTGTTGACCCTTGGCGTTTTCTTTTCCCACAAAGTAAGTCATTTTCTTTCTTTTCCTCTGTACATCAATCCTATAGTCGAATAGACTATTTTTACATTGACCAAAACCTTCTTTCATCTGTCTCAAAGGTTGAATACTCACCTATTATTGAATCTGATCATGCCCCTGTTTTATTAGACCTTGCATTTCCCTACTATAAATTGGAACGCCCCCCCCCTGGAAATTTAACAGAAGTCTTTTGGCCGATGAAGGCTTTTGCAAAATGATAGCCCAAACAATAGATGAATTTGTAAAAATTAACAATAAGGATAACATCTCCCCTTCTGTTCTTTGGGAAAATTATCTCATATTCAGTGAAAATAAACACAATGAAAAAAGCCACATAAGAAGAGCTTATTAAATCTATCTCTGAAGTGGATGCACAATATTCTAATTCTCCTTCCCCTGAGCTCTATAAAAAGTCACAGGGATATTATTATGAATATGGCAACAAAGCTGGACGCTTTTTAGCACACCAACTTAAATGTCGCTCAGCTGCTCAATTAATCCCCCAAATTACCAAAAATGATGGCACACTGACTATTGATCCAGCAGAAATTAATGACACATTTACCTCCTTTTATTTTAAACTGTATACATCAGAAATAACAGAAGATTGCCCTGATATGAACATATTCTTCAAAAACGTACTATCTCCGTCAGTAACAGAAATACACAGGACTAACGCTGAGCTACCACTAGACCATAAAGAAATTAATAATGCAATAAACTCAATGCAAAATGGTAAGGCACCAGGCCCGGATGGGTTTCCCATAGAGTTCTTTAAAAAGTTCTCAAACTCTCAACAATGTTGCTTCAAATGTTTAACAACTCTTTATCCCATGGATGCCTACCCCAGACATTAAATGAAGCATCAATTACGCTCCTTCTCAAACCAGGTAAAGATGGTAAAGACTGTAGTTCATACCGACCCATCTCTCTCCTTAACTGTGATGTAAAAATCTTAGCCAAAGCTCTTGCTCTTCGTCTACAAACCACAATACACGATGTGATCTCTTCAGATCAAACTGGTTTCATTCCAGGGCATCACTCATTTACAAATCTACACCGGCCGTTCAGTGTAATTCACTCTCCTGCTTCCGATATGGAGCCAGAGGTGGGTATTGCGCTATATGCAGAGAGAAAGCATTTGATAGGGTGGAATGGAAATACCTTTTTGCATGTGTAAAGAAATTTGGCTATGGTCCAAATTTCATCTCTTGGATTGAGCTTCTGTATAAATCACCCAAAGCATCTGTAATTAGTAATGGTAAGCGGTCACAATACTTCCAGCTATCTCGGGGAACTTGTCAGGGCTGTCCTCTCAGCCCATTGCTATTCGCTCTGGCTATAGAGCCCTTATCTATCACACTTAAAACTTTACCATCAATCAGTAGAATATATAGGGGGGGCAAGGAACATAGGGATGGATGGATAGATAGATGAGCCATGTTTCAGTGAATGCTAACAGACATATTTCCCGAATTTGAGGCTTGAACTTGGCCCATGCTTCCAACTTGTCCACCTTGTTTCGGATGGACTGCACATTGGAAAGCAGAACCGTAGGGAGCGGAGGCAGCCGGCGTTGGTTGTTCAGGCTGAGACGTTTCAGTCTCCGGCGTAGTCATCCCCTTCTTCCTCTCTTCCTCCGGGAAGTTCTAAGAGCGATGGGGGCATGATCGTAGTTCTGCGGGGTGAGCAATTCCACCAGGATTCCCGCTGGTGCCTCTAAGCCTGTAGAAGTCCTCAGGGAAAGCAGGAATTCGCAGCTGAAAGTGATTCGGTTCGCAGGCTGACCATGTCTGTCATGGGGAGCCACTGCCCCATGAAAAGTAGACGCCAACAGCAGTAGAATGGAGAGAAAAACGGCTTGACTTTGCAAAAATGTGCCCATTGTCCTAGTGTGGAAAAAACCTCGTATGCACAAGTGACACAAATAAGAAAAACACAACCACTCACACAAAGACAATAAAACAGCTCGCTGGAGACTGCTGCGAGTCGCACACCTGTTGGAGCGCCTCGCAACTTGGATCAGATGGGGTATCTTTATATGCAGATGATTTATTGTTATACCTATCAGACCCAGTTCAAGGCACACCCCAAATAATTCAAGCATTTAGGAAATTTGGGACTTTCTCAGGATACAAACTAAATCTAAGTAAAAGTGAATGTTATCCTATTAATGAGCTGGCTCTCCAAATACAAACTGGTGCTTTACCATTCCACATATCTACAGATGACTTTACATACTTGGGTATAAAAATTACAAGAGACATGCAGCATCTTTATCAAAAAAATGTATGTCCATTGTTTGAAAAGACTAAATTAGACCTAAAGAAATGGAGAACCCTTCACCTCTCTCTGGCAGGAAAGGTTAATTGTATTAAAATGACCGTACTCCCTAAATTCCTCTATCTTTTTCAGTGTATCCCACTCTATCTTCCTAAATCATTCTTTAAATCTCTCGATAAGGCTTTTCTCTCATTCATATGGGAGGGTAGAAATCCTAGGATACGGCTTGAACTGTTGCAGAGGTCTAAAAACAAGGTGGCTTAGCCTTTCCCAATTTTTGTTACTATTATTGGGCATCAAACGTAAAAAACATAATTCACTGGCTTCACACTCCTTAACTGGACTGGTGCCTTCTTGAAGCTGCATCTTCTATCTCAACTTCTCTCTGAGCCCTGGTCACCTCTGACCTGCCCCTCTCTGTCCAGAAATATACTAATAACCCAGTAGTCATAAATACCCTTAAAATATGGTTTCAGTTCAGACGCAGCTTCGACTGTGGAACTCTTCTTCGACTAAGCCCTATACACAATCATATCTTTCCCCCAGCTAAGCAGTACCCTGGTTTCACCCTCTGGATAAAGCAAGGCATTAACTATTTTAAAGACATGTACATAAACTCAGTTTTTGCTAAATTTGAGTATTTGTCACACAAGTTTAATCTTCCTTTGACTAGTAAATTCAATTATTTCCAAGTTTGTCACTTTCTTAAGCATCATGATAAAGAATTTCCAAACCTGCCTCCACTCTCAGATATAGAAAAACTTATGGAAACCCCAACGCATCCTAGGAGATCTACTGCAAGAATATATGAATGTATAATTTATTTTAAAAATATAAACCTTGCAAAGATCAGGGCGGATTGGGGTGACGAGCTGGGGGAGGAGCTACCCTTGGAAGATGACATCTGGAATGATGCTTTATTAAGAATAAATGACAGTTCCTCATGTGCAAAATTCAGCCTAATCCAACTAAAAATTGTTTTTCGCATCCACTACTCTAAAGCAAGACTAGCAAAAATCTATCCTAATATAGTACCCAGCTGCAATAGGTGTAATCACATCCCCGCTGATTTAACGCATATGTTTTGGTTGTGTCCAGTTCTGACGTCCTATTGGTCCATCATTTTTCAAACATTGTCAAAAGCTCTCAAGACGGATCTTCAGCCCAATGCAGCCATGGCAATATTTGGCACCACAGATAGAAAACAATCCACCCTGAGGAAAAAACATAAACACATTATCGCTTTTACAACACTACTAGCACGTAGAAGGATTCTACTACATTAGAAAATCAAATAAGTCACCTAAGATATCTATTTGGTTCAGTGACCTATCCCAATACATGCAGCTAGAAAAGATTAAATATGCTTTAAGGGGGTCGGAAAACAAATTTTTGTCTATGTGGGGCCCAATATTAGCAAACATTGATGAGCTCAAAACTCTTACCAAATAGCAGCTCCCAGGAATCCTTTTTTTTTTTTTTTGTTATCTTGGTTCCTCACTTTAATGTCACAAAAAGCCTAAGTGATGCATGCTTATTTACATTTCTTGATAGTGTCCCGAAGGTTTGGGTGGGTGGGATTGTTCTGTTGGATGGAGGAGGGGGGGAAATAAAAAAAAAAAAAAAAGAGCACAATAACACTGTTTGAGAGATATGTATGTATGTATGTAGCATTTGTCTCTGTTCCTTCTGTACATGCTCTGTATGTATGGTGCTCAATAAAAATATTAAAAAAAAAAAAGTGACAAAGAATGTCTTATATCATCATATTATTTAAAGTCAGAATGAATTTGATGTTGTGCGCAGAACAGATTTGCTGTGCGTAACGGCCGTGGGAGCAGTGCGCAAGTGCAAACGGTGGTTGTTGGTGTGCCGGCTTTCTTCAGAATGATTAGCCTACAGTGAACCTTAGGAGTTGAAGATTGTTCTTGGTTTTCTTTCCCAGGTAATGACCCAGAAGATACCAGCTCCCTGAACCTTTCCAGCCTGAGTGCAGTGCCTGAGGATGCCGTGAACGCTGCTGAATACATATACCAACAGGTCGCAGGAATGGAAGCTGTGAATGAGGTTTCTGAGTATTTTCTTCAGAAGAAACTCGAGGCTGAGTCCAAGAGCCAGAAGGTTGCAGGTATTGGCTCCGGAAATGCCCCGCCCTCTTCAAGCTGCATTGGCCCCGAATATGGAACGACTTCTTCAAGCACTCAAAGTACGAAATTTGTCTTTTCCAAGTGAACTAACACGAGTCTTAACATTTATCATTGGAAAAAGTAGTGCAGCTTTGCGTTTAGCTCAAACTACGGCCCGCGGGCCAGGTCAGGCCCACCTGCACGTTTTGTCTGGCCTGCTGAACTTATCAGAAAGGCATGATTTTTTTTTTTCCATCTTGCCACACAGATCAAGACCCATGTAGTACATGTTTTCTACTCTCCCTATTTAAACCCCCGAAACTCAGTTAAATGGAACAGAATGTTGTTTTCTTTCCACATCTCAGTTCATCTTTTGCGTCTCCCTGATTCTTTCAGAGCAGTTATGCTGCTGCGTTCTTTCAAACTGCGCACCCTGTTCTGTTTCCTGATTGGTTGAGAACTTCTCAATCATCTCCTGTCTCCATGTATGCAGCTCTGCTGGTTATGGCGTTTATTCTAAGTCAAAAGTCCACGTAGAAATAGCAAATCTCCACGAACAATTCGGACCCCGCAAGCACTTTCTGCTCCTGTGCGCACGTGTTTAGTCTCTGTTGTTTTAATAAGGTCCTTGCGTGAGACACTTTCTGCTCCTGCGCGCTTGTATTTAATCCTCTCACGAGCAGTAAAAGTCTACTTCTGCGTGCGTGAGCCGCTGCCTCGGGCATGAGTGATGCTTGCGTGTGGTGTTTTTTATATATGTCAAAACTTGCATGTGTTGAATCTCTGTTGTTCTTGATAAAGTCCTTGCGCAAGAGATACTGTCTACATCCGCGTGTGTGAGCTGCCACCTCGACAACGAGTGATGCGTGCACGCAAGCAGAATGTCAGTGTTCATGTGCGATCGCTGGGACTTTGGCTGCTCTCACTGAGCATCTTTCTGCGCGCGAGGGAGTACAGATATATAAAATTCATGCATTTTTTAAAACGAATATTAGTGTGAAATGGCAGAATAAAAATGATGAACACAAAATGTGTTGAGGTGAGAATTGGTTCAATCGACGCCTTTGGCAGGGAAGTTTCCAAAACGCCAGAGAGATTGACAAAGAAGGTCAAAAGCAAAAAATGAGAATTAAAAAAGAAGAGGACAAACGAGATAAAGAAAAAGGTATCCTCTCATAACGAGGGACAGGATCTATTTGCTTTGTACTTTCTGCTCTTTGCTCCGGTAAAATGCTCCACTGTTGTCTGCAATGTTCCCTCTAATTTTTAGTGCGTCTCATCAAACACAGAAACTCGCTGAGCGATCCTTCGACCCCCGTGAGCAATACCAGTGGTTCATGCTGTGTCCACGTCTATATTTCAACTGTCTGAAATCTCAGATCTTAACAAGTCATGTAGCTTATTAAAAGGATGACACTAATTGACTAATATTCATCAAATTGTTTGCTATAAGTGTATGCAACGACAGCGATGAAAAGTAAGAAACATTCAGGAAGTGGGTCCTGCTGTCTGAGAATAAATTCAAATTCAACTTTATTTGTGTAACACTTTTCCTGCTACAGAGCAATCTAAAGTGCTTTTCTATACTACATTAATAGTAAGATAAAAATAGCAGTTAAATATTAAACACATGAAATAAATAGAAACACTAATTCAACTTTTTTCCCTTTAAATGATGCTTCGTTTTAATAACCATTTCTACTACTCATAAATTTTGTCTTAAGGTTTTCTTTTATTTATTATCATACTATCATTCATGGATGAAAATTCTTGACGGATGAAGCAAAAGTAAGATAAAATCTGCTGCTTGAAGACTTCAATTTAGTTTGTTTTGGATTTGAACTAAAAGAGAGAGGAATATGACTTTAACAACACCCTCCACCCCCCGTTCTCAGGTAAAAGTCTGTTGTTTATTTGAACTTCAGAGCTCAGCGCGCTTTTTATGTTGTTGTGCGTGAGACACGCTCTGGCCGCAGAAAAAAGTCCACAAACCCCCTCCCCCTGTGTTTTGGAGTGCTCAATGCGCATGCTCACTAGGTGTTTATTCCACGTGCGGCCAAACTGACGGCGCTTTGAATGCAGAATGCGATGAAACCCCGCCTTCAATCTGTACTTGTATCCTGGACACTCGTCTTCATCTGCACCTGTTTTTGATCGCCTGTCAATCACTGAATGACGTTGAAAGTGACTAAGAATACATGTCTTATATCATCATTTTATTTAAATTTAGAATAAATTTGATGTTGTGCGCAGAACAGATTTGCTGTGCGCAACGGGCGTGGGAGCAGTGCGCAAGTGCAAACGGTGGTTGTTGGTGTGCCGGCTTTCTTCAGAATGATTAGCCTACAGTGAACCTTAGGAGTTGAAGATTGTTCTTGGTTTTCTTTCCCAGGTAATGACCCAGAAGATACCAGCTCCCTGAACCTGTCCAGCCTGAGTGCGGTGCCTGGAAACGTGCTTAAGAATATTATGAAGATTGCTAAATACATATGCTATTTGGCCGCAGGAATGGTAGCGTTGAAAGAGGTTCCTAAGTACCTTCTTAAGGAGGAACAAGAGGCCAATTCCAAGTTCCAGCAGGTTTCTGGTATTAGCTTCGGATATGGAATTACTTCTTCAAGCACTCAAAATAAGGTATCTGTCTTTTTTAAGTGAATTAACACGAGTCTTAACATTTATCATTGGAAAAAGTAGTGCAGCTTTGCGTTTAGCTCAGACATGGGCAAACTACGGCCCACGGGCCAGATCTGGCTCACCCACACGTTTGGTTTGATTTTTTTTTTTTTTTTCCATCTGGCACACAGATCAAGACCCATGTAGAACATGTTTTCTATTCTCCCTATTTAAACCCCCAAATCTCTGTTAAATGGAACAGAATATTGTTTTCTTTCTACATCTCAGTTCACCTTTCGCGTCTCCCTGATTATTTCAGAGCACTTATGCTGCTGCGTTCTTTCAAATAGTGCATGCAGTTCTGTCTCCTGATTGGCTGAGAACTTCTCAATCATCTCCTCTGTCTCCATGTATGCAGCTCAACTGGTTATGGCGTTTATTCTAAGTCATAAGTTCATGCAGAAATAATGCATCTCCACGCACAATTCTGAGCATCGTGAGCGCTTTCTGCTCCTGCGCTTGTATTTAATCCTCTCACGAACAGAAAAAGTCAACATCCGCGTGCGTGAGCTGCTGCCTCGGCCACGAGTGATGCGTGCACACAAGCAGAATGTCAGTGGTCATGTGCGATTGCTGGGACTTTGGCTGCTCTCACTGAGCATCTTTCTGCACGCGAGGGAGTACAGATATATAAAATTCATGCATTTTTTTAAAACGAATATTAGTGTGAAATAACCGAATAAAAATGATGAACACAAAATGTGTTGAGATGAGAATTGGTTCAATCGACGTCTTTGGCAGGAAAGTTTCCAAAACGCCAGAGAGATTGACAAAACAGGTCAAAAGAAAAAAATGAGAAAATTTAAAAAACGAAGAGGAGAAACGAGATAAAGAAAAGTTTGACCCACCCTGGTTTAGCCCATGGCGTTCACACTGGACCAGCAGGACGGGGCCTCTTGTTATTATGTAGGTCGCCAAGTTCAGTGTTAGACTAGTTTTACAAGAACGTTTTCATTAAGTTGTTTTCTTCAATGGTTACCAGATATTCAAACATTGAGTTTACAAATGGAAAAGCTTTCATTTCAATGTCTGACGTTAATTTGTTTGTAGATGTTAGATGGGTAGAAGGTGTTTCTTGCCTTGAATCTACAAATAAGTGTCTGTTTTTGTTTTTCTTTTAGGTGAAAATGAAATTCCTCAATGTTGAGGCAGAGTGAGCACGGACAAACCCAGCAGTTCGTGATTTTCTACTTTAAAATCCTCCAACGCCCACCGACTGCAAACTTTTTTTGGGAACCAATCAGAAGGAGATCTGTCTTGTAAAATATGTTTGTTACTGTTTAAAGAGGTTTTCAGCCTAAGTTTATCCACACCTGGTTTTCATTCCTTCCAAAGTCGAATGCTCAAACTATATTTTCATAATTACATTTTTGAGGTCATGAATATATTTGAATTATGTTGGTGGTTATGGAATAAATGTAAATCAAAAACATATGGACTGTTTTTTTCCCTAAATGATTTGGGCTGAAACTTTCAATTATTTGGCGCACGCTCTCTTCAATGTTGTTTAATTATTGCCATAGGATGCTTTAGGACTTTTGTTTCACCTTGAAGCGTGATTGGTGGGGGATTAAATGACTTGTCACCATGGTGTCTTTGACACCTGGTTATTATTTTCTTCAAATGTGAAAATCGGATTTTGCAATTGATTAAGTACCTGCTGGATGAAAATAGCTATTAAATCTGTAAGGAAATGAAATAAACTGCTAAAAAAAACTCACACTTTTTTGTTTTTTACTTTTATTCAGCAACATTATTTATGTTCATACAATATCACAACTAGTGCCGTCAAATGTTGCAGGGTAAAACATCCAACCAGCATACAGTACAGTTTTAAAATGTATAAACAACTTAAACCAAAGTGTTTCTTTACAGCAAAAATGTCGAACTGTGTTTTTACATCGAGTAAAACAGTGCAGAATGCAAAAGGGTGTTAAAAAAGAAAAGTGTACATTTAATAAAATACAATTCCCAAATGTTGAGATGATGCACTAGTGTTAGTCCTTATTTACATCACTCTCCAAGTCCGATGCTACGATTAGCATTTTCATTGTTGTAGTATTTTTTTTTTTTTTTTCTGATTCTTCGACTTGTATTTCTTTAAGTGGTGAAATCTTATGCTAAAACTAGTATAAATATTTTTGTATTAGTCTAGTCTACTCGCCCAATCTTTGACTAGCCTTTTTATCTTTAGTAACTTCATAATGCTAACTTTTGACTAAACCAGCATTGATATGTTTATTATCCAAGAATGTTTTTAGTAGTGTAATAATGCTGATCTTATGCTAATATTAACAATATTATATTTGTAATTAGCCAAATTGGCTAATCTGAATCTGACGAGCAGCATTTTGTAGTAATGTAATGATGCTAACGTTGTGTTAATATTAGCATTTCTATAGTTGTTATTAGTCAAGTATAGTTATCTTGTTCCCTTTAAAGCATTTTTTTAGCAAAACTATCCTTAGCTTCAAGCTAGTCGAGCCTATTATTTCGTTATTTAACCATGATTTTTTGTAGTATAGCAATGCTAACCTTATGCTAAGACAAGCGTAATGTTTACAATTAGTCAAGTCTTCTCATCTTATTCTTTGACTAGCACTTTTTCCAATGGTGTTATGTTGCTAACCCTATGCTAATACTGAGGTTTTATTCCGATTTTAGTCCATTGTAATGCTAACACAACACTTGAAAAAGATTTATTTTGTTTTGTTATCCGTTTTTAACTTTCTATTTTTTATCTTTTTTAAATATAAGAAATATTTAAACTTAGCTAAAATAAATGACAGTAAAAAATACGTTTTATATATATATATATAATTATATATATATATATATATATATATATATATAATATATATATATATATATATATATATATATATATATATATATATATATGTGTATACACCCCATGTGTGTATATATATTTATATATATATACACACACACACACAGAAAAATGGATATAAAAGGAGCCTAGAATTGAACCTTGGAGTACTCCACATTTAATGTTTGATTTGCTTTCCTCTGTGCTGTCCTGGATTTTGATTTTATTTATTTTAGTTTTAATCAGGCAAATCTCTACTAAAAATGTGAAGATTTAGATTATATATCTATGAACCATGAGAATTTTTTTTTTGGTTCTCTATTGTAAACTTTTTAGTTTTAGTTAGAAAAAGTATTTAAAAAAATTGCGTTTATGATAGTCTTTTGCTAGCATTAATTTGAGCCTATTTCACATTGGTCTTTTGGTAAAACTAGTTTATTTCTTCGCTTGTTAAATAATACCAGTTGCTAGCTAAGACTTTTGCTAAGAAACTAAACAATCTTGTTGTATTTTTTGCATTGGATAAAGTTCAAGTCAGGATTTTAGGATATTTACAGTAATTATGTGCAAATGTTTTTTGAATACTTTCATAAGTGATTACAACAAATAAAAAAGGCCAATAACTCAGTCTGGAATCAAATTTACAAATACAATCAAAAAGCTTACTGGTTTTAATAAAATGTACATATTTACAGATCAATTTTGTACATTAAAGAAATTACCCAAATTAGGCAGGTTTCATTCTGTCAGCATGATCGGTGTGATTATTAGCGGCATGTCATTCTTTCCTCCTTTGTTGGTGCACGGACTGAAGAACGGGTAAATCCTCTCAGTAAAAATGTCATTGAAAGTGTAGATGTGGACTTTGGCATCTACGTTGTAAAACGACACCTGTAGAGCGGAGCGACAAATCATCCACAGAGTAAATACATGATGCAGCAACAAGGAAATTGCTACTGTTCATAGGTCTATTAGTAAAAGAGGCTCAGGGGAAAATCGTGTTTCTACATATAAAGTTGTTCCATTCTGTACCTGGCCTTTTTCATAGTCCACAAATATTCCAATCTTATGAGGTCGAAGGTTTAGATTGACGTCTGTTGAAGGTTCAGTCCGAAAAGCATATTTACTCCTGATGAAACAGAAAAGACAAATAGTACAGCAATAAAAAAGGTATTTACAGTTAATTTTTTAAAAAACTGAATCATTTGGAGTTTGATTTTGACTTAAGTTAACGATCTTTGTTGCTTTATGTAATAATAGAAGGTAAACAGACCTGAAGTCAGACCTTTTTGCTAAGAGGTGTCTTCTGACAAAACTCACTTGTCTCTCAAACTGAGGAACCAGAAGCCATTTTGTGGGGTGTAGTCTATCTTCCCCTTCCTGCTGATGGATTCCCGTGCCACTCCCAGATCCCAGTCCGTCTTCCCGCCCACCTCCACCTGTTGCACAGGAGGCGGATTTGCAGTCAAACACTAAACTGCCAACAAACCCTTCCCATCAGGATGAATCAACACAGAACAAAAAGTTTAAAATAATTAAATTCTAAAAGTTTTCTTTAATATCTCACATATGTTTGAAGACTTTTACCTCCCAGTAATGTTTCCCGGTGGAAATGGCCTGTTGTCCCAGGACGCAGACGACCCGGTCAAACCTCTCTGGGTTTTCGGACACATGCTGGTGTCGATCTCCGCACCACACCTGCAGGGACACTTGCAGTTTGAACCACGCTTGCCCCCAAAATTACACCAGAATCCCATCCGGATGATTAATAATCAACATGAGAGCTCACAATCTTCAGGTCCTCGGACAGTACCAGTCTGGGGTGGGCCGTGTGGGAGTCCAGGGTTACGTCCACTGCATTAAGAAACAAGTTTTATTTTTTAAGTGACGTCTTTGGAAATTCATTGCTGCTTTTGTGTTAGAACCTCCAACTCAAACAGTCTTCTAGATTCACTTAACAGAAACCAACCAACAGAAGAAGTCAAAGGAGTTCCTGAGCATTTATGCTCCTCTGCTGCCCCCTAGAGGAATGTTGGGGAAGCAGCAAGCAGAAATTGCTTTACTGAACCACTATGCTTCTTTATATTTGAAAAAAATCACTACAATAACCCTTTAAAGTTTTTTTTTTTAACACAATTTTTTAACGTGAAACCAGAACAAAGCATAAATTTGTGTAAATTTTTGGACTGTTCAGAACGATAGCAAAGATCTAAAAATAAAAAGACTTAAGACTTGGTAAAGATAGAGTTTTGAGTCAGCATGGATAAAAGGGAACTTACATGCATACTCCTGCATCCTCTTCACTCCTGCAGAAAAATGGAAAAAAAAAAAGTTTTTTTATGCAGTACAAATGGAGATATAAAAGTTGCAGAGTGAAGACTTACTGGGCTGGGCTCGTACTGGAACTGGTTCAACCAGGGGACCAGGAAAACCTGAAAGAAAACAAAGTTTCGTGACTGAAAGTCAGACCTTTTTGGTCGTCTTAAGTCCTAGTTACATGAACCTAAACTCTTACAAAGTTTACGGGTTTTTGGGTTGTCCGGTCCCATGGAGGGTCATCGAGAGGACTGGCCACATCGTAACCCTTGTCCTATCCTAGGTACAGTATGTTGATGTTGGGTTAGGGGGTCATCTGGACCCCAGAAGACAGTACGCTGGAGTTTTTTTTTCTCTTCTCAATGATTTTTGATTCCTTAAACCACAATATAGTCATTGGTAAAGTGTGAGTACTGGTCCCTTACTGACCAGGCATGAATGTCACACACATGGGGTGTGCAAGTGATTGATAAGTGCCCATCAGACACCCACTCTACAGTCAGAGTGCACATATCACATGAGTAGCATTAACGGGGTTCCAAAGGATTTGAGGGTGCGGAAAAAATAAAAAATCTGTACGACACACCTGCGGTTCACCTACATCGCCCTCGCTGGTTTCAGTGTTCACTATGACCTGTCGCTCACGATATTGATATTTCATGTGGGTCCCCTCTGTGTCCCATACAGGTTTGAACATTTTTATTATCCCCGGACAGTCTGTATCCAACCATGACGGAAATTGTGACTAAGACTTTAGTAACACTTTGATTCTTCACTGTAAAATGGTCAGATTAGTCTTCTTTAACCCTTGTGCTATCCCAGGACTGTTGAGATTGGGAGTGGGGTCATTTGGACCCCACAAGACAGGGCACTGAACTTTTTTTTTCCTCAATGATTTTTGATTTTCAATGATGTCCGTGGCAGACATGACATCCTGTCCACCTTCATCCATGTCATGGGATGGATAACACGCTCGGGTCATCTGGACCCTATAAGATAGTTACAAGGGTTAAATAAAGTCTTTCTCTGACAGTTTGAACACTAATCCTTGAAGTTGTTGCTACAAAAAAATGACTGTCAGCAATTACATAGACTAAGTATTAAATTGCTACCCTCAAATTGTGAAATTTTAATCTCATTATGATTCCACCAATCTCAGATTGCTATGGTTGATGTCCATACAAATGTTTACTTTGGTTCTGACCAGATTCGGTGACTTTCTGCAGCTCCTCCTGGAATTTCACCACCATGGCTGCCAGAGATCGATAGACGGCCGAGGTTCCCAGGTCCACGTTCAGGGACACTCCAGACCAGTCCTTGCTGGGGGGAAGACTGGAGATGGTCTGAAATGTCTGAAAATACAAGAGTGTCAAAAAAGGGCCCTCTGGATGCAACTCTCAAAGGTTTGGATGTTCTCGGACCTTCACACAGTGCACGTGGTCGTCCGACTGAGCCAGCTCGCCGAGGGCTCGGTCTCTGGCCTTGAGTTCTTCGATCTCTTTTTCCAGCTGCTTGATCATGGTGTCGGCCTGTTGCTCTGCGGCACGGCGGTTGATTTCCATCACTTCTAAAAGCTCTGCCTGGGAGCGCTCGATGGCAGAGGTCAGCATGGAGAACATGCACACACTGTCGGCTGTCTCCTTCTCCACCGCCATCTAAAGATGAAATGACTTTATGAAACAGCTGCGGTATCTCGAGTTATAGCAACCAAGTATAGCCAGGCATAGATATTTAAAATCCCACATTAGTCCAGAATTACATGTTTATACTTAAAGCGTCCATCACCAAATAAACAAAATATGACAAAAATACATTCTGCAAGCCCAAAAACTCAAAATAATACTTTTGGAACGACCATTTTCCCCCTTGTGGACAGTTTAACAAAGTGCATCCTTACAGGTTAAAACTGAAAAACTAGAAGAGACCTTCAGGTATATTATATTTATCCATGTACAAACCAAAAAGAAATATAGTAACATTAAAACCTCAAAAAACCCAAAAGGAATTTGTCCAACATGAAAGGCCACTGGCTCTTATCTTTTTATTCATCTACTGGACAGGACAAGTTAAAAAAAGGAATAGTTTAAATACCTATAGGAAAAAATGCGTTTAAATCTGTAAGCATTAAAGTGTCCATTACCAAAATAGCAAAATACAACATAATGCATTCTGCAAGCCCCAAAAATTTGAAAAAAATATTTTTTAACAGCCATTTGCGCCTTCTGGACGATTCAGCAAAGTGCATCCTCACAGGTTAAAACTGAAATACTAGAATAGATCTTCAGGTATGTCACTTTTATCCATGTACAAACCAAAAACATTAAAAAAAAATTAAAAAAAGAAGAAAAAAGTTAAATGAGAACCTAAAAAACCCCAAAAGGGGTTTATACAAATAAACTCTTCTTGTGTCCGAAACTACAAACCCCCTATTGTAACAGTAAAATTTGTCCAACATTAAAGGCCACCGGCTCTTATTTTTTTATTCAGCTACTGGACAGGGCAAGTAAGAAAAAAAGTAATATTTTAAGTAAAATGCAGTTTCAATATTTAAGCATTAACACATTCGCTGACAATTTGGATATAGAAATACTGTAATTAGACCAGTGGAGATTTTAAAGAATCTGTATAAAGTTAACAAATTATTTGTAATGTTCTAAATAACTAGCTCCACAAGCTCTACTAGCTCAATGCATTGTGGGATTTATGAAAAAAAAAGCTGATGTCAGAGTGAGATAGCATGAATGTGGCATACAGCCAAGGAAGAATAGATGACTAAAAGACTGACAAGTTCTGGATTGTGTTGTACATGTGTTTGTGTGTGCACTTGATTTACCTCCACTTCCGTCATCGACATCTTGATCTCTTCGATTTTCCTGGTCTTCTGTCTGATCATCTCCTGGATCTCTTGCTCTGACACTTGCAACTTTCCCTGCAAACACAAAGCATGAAACTCTTATGAAGTCTTTGAAACCTAAAAGAAGTTTAGTAAATGGTCACATGACTGCCACCGTTTGAATTATCACTATTGCATGACATTTACCGAACAGCAAATGGTTTGTATGTTCCTTGATTAAGGCTCAAGGGTCTTTACAGACACTCCCCCATTCACCCATGCACCCATGTGAAATGCTGGAACTGGTGTCTTGTCCCAGGACACTTCCATTTGTGAACTCCACAAGGAGTTCCTGTCTGGAGTCTCTGATGTCTGGTATTTGGTCAAATATTTCTCAAAAGATTGAATTCTCAACCAAAAACTAAAGGGATCCTCAAAAAGAGAACAAGTTGCCATGACACTTTCCAACATTTTCCATCAAAAAGGTTGTACGATACACTCAAAATGGGATTTATTGGACCTGTGGCACCCACAAAGGCTGAAGAGTTGATTCTATCTACCAGTCAGATGTTGAGTCTCATTAGCATTCCTGCTTGCTTAGAGCCATCCCATAAAGGGTTGGGTTTTCTGAGATCTAAGAAGACGTAAAAGTCCATAAAAACTGGGAGAACCAAGCCATTTGGGTAGAGATGGTATCCTCCAAATAAAGGAGATCCAGTTGAGAGGGTTTAGACGTGATGAGAATAAAACCTAGAAGGTGTTATTGGTATGTCCAACAGGGAGGAGGCACTGCTATTATCCGGACAGAGCTAGAAGAGGCATGGAACCCAAAAAGTGGGAGATGATAGATTGCAAACGGCACATACTTGTATCTACCTACACATTCACGCACTAACAGTGGATGTGCTAGTGAACATCACCAATAACCACTATGACCATTATGGTCCATCTGGGGTCAACCGCCCTACCTCTGCACCACGGCCCCCCCCCATAGACAGATGGACGGACGATTGATTGAATTTGCTAATCTTTTAATTGAGGACATTGGAATGTCTTTGTAGAACCCCATATAAGGCTAAAGCTATCTTTGGCCAAACGGTAGACGGAAAACATCTTCTACTACAATTACACGTTATCCTGTCTGAATGTTCTTTTTATGCTTGAAATGCTCCATTAAAAAAGAGACAAAAGACTAAACCGACTTGTATCAAAACCAGACAGACTATGTCTTGTTTGTACACAAGAGTGCTACCTTCCTGAAACTGAATGATGCAATGTCACAATGAGTTGTATTTTTAAAAACAAGGAAATTCCTCTTGGCACATGCCAACCATCACCCATGCAAAAACTTTTCCTGATAAAGTTTTTGTTCTACTATTATTATATGAAGGTATTAATTACCCCCAAACTAGACAATTCCTTTTGAATGTCAACATGTTTTCTTTGTTTCCAACCTTGGTTTCTATCCATTCGGTCTCCACAGTCACAGTGTCGTGGTCGTTGTGGTCCTCGATCTCACACTCGGGGCAAATGCACACCTGGTCGGTCCTGCAATACATCTGAAAGGAGCAACAGAAACCATTTTACTTTGTACTCAACTCTTCATAAGAAATGGAGAAAGCACGTTTGGAATTGAGCATAGCAATGATTCAACAGTAATGCTACGGACACACCAGGCGTCTGATGGACATTCAAGAATGTGACAAAAGTTGAAACCAGATTTAGCCTGTGGTGTTCACACTAGACAATCAGGGAGGGGCTTCTTTGTCTTCTATTGTTTACAAGTGCATATCTTCCACTTACAAGAAGCTTGCTGAAAAATGTTGAAGTGGCGCAGGCTTTTTCTTTCACAGCTCTATTCCAATGAAAGGGTGCCAAATCCGAGTCCCTAATTGGTCAAAGTTCAATCTGGTTTAACTTTCAATATACATTCAACAGCTATGCATTCTTTTACGTAGAGCCCTGAAAAGTCCTAAGTATCTTCTCGTGAATTTGGGAAATCCTGAAATGTGCATTTACAGTTGTCTCCATAGACTTTTCATTGGAAGGGGCCATTTGTTCAAGTAGGAGCAACAGGAAGTGTCTTTTACCAGTATTCCTCTCTGGTGGATGGCACACACTGGGATGTTTTGGCCACAAGCCCCCCCGCTCAGCGTGAAGCGCCTGCGGCTGTCGGAGCGGGCAATCCGACGTGGAGGTGTCGGGGCAGCAGGGGTGGGGTTCAGGCTTAATGTGCTGTCCGGTACTGATGAGGCCTGAGTGTTCGGCAGTGAGTTGGGCTCCGCTGCCAAAGCAAAAGACAAAGAAAACATCAGGTTTTTGTGTGTGTTTTTTTTTTTTTTTTTGATTGAATGGTATACGTTCTATAAACTTGGTGTCAACAAAACAAGTTTGAGATGTTTCTCGGTATGGTTTATTGATGGCTCTTCCCTTGCACAGTCCTTAAATAAAATACAAACTGTTATGTTTCCTCAGGGGGCGGAGCATCAGGGTTAGCTTCATTTTGTACATGTAGCACAAAAGCAACAACTCCACAACTTTTTGGATTTGCTAAAAGAGAGACGTGTGTTCCGTTGTTCCCTTCAAAAGAACATTTATGCCTAGTGGCAGTGGATGCAGTTTATTTTCTCTGGACCAAAACATGACTGTTGGAAAAAAATAATTAATAATTTGAGTCGATTTAAGCTTAATACATGAATAATTGATCAATGAAAGATATAAATCTATTTAGCACATGAAGCTAAAGCCTGCTAGCTTGATGCTTACACTTAATGGAATTTCCCATAGGATGGCTAATGCTAACACTTGGTCGACCTAAACATACACAACTGACTGCAAGTACAATGTAACACAAATGGGACTTGGTAGTGGAAATTTATAGCCAGACTGTGACTGTACCTTGAGTATCCGTTTAACCACAGCCCCCCACGGGGGAGACAATTTATCTTTTTGTTTTCTTGTAAACACATGTCTGCACCCATTTTACTTTTAAGATGTTTAAACCACGAATGTCTGCAACCCACTATTTACTTTTCCTTTACCATTAAAAGTATGTTTATCTGCGAAAAAAATTCCACCCTGTCGTGAACGTACTGCACTGGGAAAGGCTCCAGCAACCACGTGACCCCAGAAGAGATTCTGGAAATTGGATGGATGGATGGATCTGCACTGCAGAAGGTACGTTTGACATTACATCTGCCCCTCCCTGAGTAAAGACGGATGCATTGGCGTTTTTTTTTTGGTTTATGTAAACATGTCTGCAGGGTTCACAAAGAGGGAATAGTTTCATCTCTCAGTGGTTGACCTGCTGTTTACAAATCCCTCCCCTCTGTGTTTCTAGACTTTGGGAAACGGTTCACTTCACCAGTAAGTCAAACAAAAGGCCTTTGCTCAGTGAGAAGATCGTCTTCGGCTTCATGGAGTTGAGACTTCGTTAAAAAATAAAACAAACATAAATTCCAACCCTGAGGTCTTTGAAAACGTTCACTGGTTTAAATCCAGTAAAACATCAAAGTTTTCCCATTAGTTTTATAAACTTTCTATTACACTGTACTGACTATATAATACTATTTTTGCTGCTGTCATGACTGCAGATGAGTCACATTTCTCCAGAAGCCAAACAAGTTTAAAGATGCTAAAGCTCAACGGCCCGAGGGTAACCTCTAAACACGCAGCAATGCTTTTTAAATATTTGCTGACTTCATTCTGCCTTGACAGAAAATGTAAAAAAAAATCTCAGAGAATCTTATTTGTAAAATTGTAAAGCTTTAATACTACAAATATGTTTGACTCCTTTGAATTTGCATTTTTCCACATTCAACGTTTTAAAAATAATTAAAACGGCTTGGCGGCCATTTTGTGGCAAAGTGAGAAATTTGGCAAAAAAAAAACCCCAAAATTTGCTTGATTGATCTGTACAAAATTTTCCGCAAATGCTGCCAGGTTGAGTCTACAACCACAACCAAAGTGTTGTCGGTCTTTGATTTCTGGAAGAGGGCGCCATCTTGAAATTTAAAAAAAAAAAAATCTTCTACAAATTGAACATTTTCATCGATCACTTCCTAACTCATTGAGCATCATTCAGGGGATACTTGGAAAAAAATGTTGGAATTAGAAGTTGTAAATCTTGAATGGTGTTAGCGTGGCGAGCTAGCAAAAGTGGCGTTTACATGTTGCTTGCACATTTTTTACTGGATTATTGTGAAAATTTGATATGTGAATCGTTGGCTCAAGCTGAACAAAACGATATATCACATGATAGGAATATATAAGAAATGTTGGCGTAGTTAACGAAAACACCTGTTGCTAAGGAAATCGAAAAATGTACTTTTACAGATTCTTCTAAAAATTACATAGACCTGTTCGTCACTCCTCGGCGACCAAAAAGTAAAATGGTTGCTATGGTGATAAAACCTACAGAGAAGTCGATATTTTGAAAAAAACTGTTTTTTCATGAATTTGTCATGTAGTAGAGGCGGGGAGAGTTGGTGGTCCTGAAGCTGCCGCTTTGCCAGTTAGAGCAATTTTGAGTTATAACTTTAACAACCTGGTTCCTTCAAGTCTCAAAATGTGTGTTTTGCTTCTTTTGTCAGTTCACCTGGTCCATTCCAGTCTCAGAAAAGCTCTAAGGTTGGGTGGCTGAGTCTGCCTTTTTACGAGCGACATCCACATTCTTCCGTCTTTGTGTAACATTGATTGCTGCAAAGCCCACATGTCGCTTCAGGTCACTCTTGTTCTACGTGTTTGTGAAGTTTGGAACCATCAAACAACTTAGTTGAGACAGCAGGAACTACCGGACTTGTAGAAACCCACAGCTAACCCCCCAAAAATACTTTATTTTTTTTAATGAACAAACACGACTTTACCACATTATGTTCTTTTAGCAAGTAGGATGAAGTTGAAAAAGATTTCAATTTAATTTAATTTTTTTTATTTTAATTAAAAAAATATATTATTTTTACTTTTGTCTGAAAATAATAAACAAAAAGAATGAATAAACTCCCAAGGAGTCAGAACGGTGACTTGCAGAAAACACTGAAGAAACACGTTTAGTTTTTGGTGGCTCTTTCATGTTTTATTAAGATAACAACTCACCCTAAAAACCTTTCTAATTTGAGTTTTCAGAGTTCTAATTTTGAGTTTTTTATTGATTTTCCTGACTGAGGAAGAACTGAAAACGATGAGCAGTCATTTGAGATCAGATCTAATGGAGTAGAATTATGTAACTCGTAGGGAAACATTCAATCGTTAGCAGAATGCTATCAAAGTGTTTTGATAAAATTCCCGTTTTTCTATTGAAAATCAAAAATGTGCTTTTAATGTGAAATATATTTCAATTCTAAACCAGCCTGCTCAAAACTACTACTTTACCACTCAAATAGCCTCCAAAGTATCAGTTTTAGAAGAATTTTACAATGTTTTCCATCCATTCATCTTCATAATCTGTTGAATTGGGATTAATGAGTTGCTGGAGCCTATCTCAGTTGTTGTTGGGTGAAGGCGGGGTACAACCGAAAAGGTTGTAACCTACACATGCACACTTAGGGGCAATGGAGAGTCACCAATTAATTTAAGAAGCATGACTTTGGACTCCATGAATCCAGACATGAATAATAATCTCGGACAAGCCCCCAATTTGTTTCATGCCTATTTTTTCTGTGATCTAGAGGCATGTAATGGGGAGGGGCCAAGAGAAAACCCACACATACATAGGGAGAGTGTGAAAACTCCACACAGAAAGAACCTAGCGGGATTTGAACCAGGTCCTTCTCGCTGTGAGGCGCTAACCACTACACCACCATGCAGTTTTTCCATTCCTATAATCCAGATTAATTGATGTCAGACTAAACTTCCTGAATCTTCAGGTGGAGAGTTTCTACCTGCTGTGGAACCAGAAGGTCCAGACCTTCAAAATAAAACTTTTTTTCGCCAGAGACTAACAGTTTCCGGAATAAAATCCCCCGTGTACTCACCCTTAATCTTGAGCTTGTCGAGCTGTTTCTTGTGCATCTTCTTCTTCAGTTCCTCTATGAGGTGTCCCGATCCGCCTTTGTGTCCTTTCCTCAGCGACTGGTCCTCCTTCCCTTTCCCCACCGGTATCCCCCCCGTCATAGACTTGAACTGCTCCGTGATCTCCCGCAGCGTTCGGTTGACCTTGAGGTCCGGCCGCTTGTGGAAGATCTTCTTGCAGAGGGGGCACTGGAAAATCTGGATAAGAAAGAAGGAAGTGGACGTTTGGAAGCGGAAAAACAAACGAGGAGTGAAGAAGGACTCTCCGCACCTCGCACCGATCCCAGAATTTGGTGATGCAGGTCATGCAGAAGGTGTGGCCGCATGGTATGGATGAAGGGTTTGTGAACATGTCCAGGCAGATGGAGCAGAGGAACTGGTCGTCGGACAGGAAAGTCCCGTAGATAGACATCCTGAAACAGACGGGGAAGGGGTCCATGTGTATAAATGTGTATAAACTTAATCTGAAGCAGAAAATACATTAAACTGCAGACAAAAATCTACATTTCTTTAAAGTTTTGTCATTTAAAATCCCACTCCGATCATCTTTTAATATAATTTCATTATAGTTATTCTGTTGTTTTCCAGGACATAGTTTCTGCAGAACAAATCATTAAAATAACCCCGTCCCCACTTCCCAACATCCATTTGTTTACATGCTTTCCTACTATCTTATAAATCCTCACAATGCTAAGCTAGTGTGGTAGAGTGGTAAATGGCCAGCCAATTCCCTCTGTGTCTAAAATACTTATAATTTGCAAATCTATTAGTTACAGTAATAATGTATTTTAATGATTATCCCTCTGTGACTATTATATCTTTTGTAATTTGTGTTTAACCAGTAGAGGGCAGTGTCGCGAAAGTTATCGCTGGGCATTTTATTTTGAAAAGACGCAAAGCAGTGGTGTTCGTCTTCCTGTTTAGCTGTCTGCTCCGCGGTTTTTTCATCTGAGAGAAAGACAAAATATCCCAGAAGTTTTAAGGTAATTTATTCAAAACCTGTCAACCCCATCTTTTAATATGACTTCATTTGAGGTATTTGTTGGTGTTTCTTCATGATTATTTAGTTTTACATGGATTTCTCAGAGGACGAAAATGTCCGTCGTGGTAGCGAGGAAGCCATGACAGATGCGTAGCTTGTGAGAAGACGGCGCCATTTCCAGCGTTCCTTAGTGTAAAACAGTTGAAAGCTGTGAGTTTTTGTTTGATTATTTATTTGTAACTTTTACAACAACTTGTAAGTGATTTTTGGTTTTGTGTTCATTATCTGTGGTACACTGGCGTATTTTTTATTTTTTTTTTAATCTTTATTTGACATTTTTGTTTGGTCAAACCTTTTGCCACAAGACCAACCAGTTGTCGAAGAAAACTAAGATTTTGTTTTACGTACAGAAAGCAAGTCTGTGACCATTTTGGAGTGCGATTTTAAAATAATAAATTGCTTTATAAAACCCCAGTCATTGTGTCCTGTGAGGCGACATCATTTCTCCAGGCTACACTAGCATTAGCAGTGCAAAAAAAATGGGGAACGATCCAGTTTTGATCTATGCGCCAGCTCAGACGAGGAAGATGTTCATGGATCTACGTCACAAATTCAATGTTTTTTAAGTTGCCTTTTATTTATTTGGAAAATAGAATACTGGGGATGCACATCTTGTCCTCAATCTTAAGAAAAATGTCTCAGGAGCGCCATTTTCCTCGGAGTGGGTCACCGTGTGTTTGTAAAAGTAGGTGACCGGAATAACGTTGGCGGTGAAGACCTCACAGGGAAGTTATGAGAGATTAAAAACCAGATTGAGCGCGTCACTCGTCTGCTGCAGGCACAGATTAAGATGCTCGGAGGAGTTCAGGAATGAAGCGGGGCAAGAGTCTGTCCGTCATCACAAAGGACGGCTTGTTCCAACCCATTCTGACGCTTTAGATCCAACTTTACAAACTGGGAGTAGAATGGGTCAACCTGAACAGGGAGGAGAATCTATCGCAATTTTTAGTACATTTTTATTATTTGGACTTCACAAAAATCAGGAAGTGGGTGGGGCGGGGCTAAACATGTAACCCTCCTCCATGACGCATGTTGCGTAATTAAAGGAAAGCAGGAAGTGGTTTAAAATCTGCAGGAAGACACTGAAACTCGCACAACAACAACGCGTGTTTTTCATAAAAGCTGCTTTGATTTGAGTGGCCAGATGAAAGCAGCTGTCCTGTGATCTGTCAAAGGAGTCACTTGTCCAGTGAGCTGTCAACAGATCAGTCCGGATGAACTGAACGTCACTCCAACAAACTAATTGACAATTAAATACGCGAACCTGTTCAGAAAATAAGTTTTTTTGCATCGGACAAACACTCTTTTCAACAAATGTCAAGTTTCGTTTATAGACTTTTGCTAAACCATCTCCTCAGTCATTAACTTCTGATCTTCAAATGTTGGAATTTTTCTTATTTAAAACAACATTTTTCTTAATTTTTTAAAGGGTAGAAGTCTTGGGAAGATCCTATTGGCTTAGATGTTCATACGTTCATTTATTTATGGTTAAAGATGTAACTGTCTCCATGGAAACGTCCCAAGCAAGATTTCAGCAAATTGACAAAAGCTTGGTAAAACTTATAGCAATTTTAAAGGTTAAAGAGGATTAAAGCATCATGTTTTTCCCCGCCCGTATATTTATATATCGTATATTTGACAGATGTTGAAACGCCGCATGCTCACAGTAATCTGGAGCCTATCATTTTCAGAAAAGATGCTTTTTGAATGTCATTTAGTTTCAGCAGAATCTATTGCTTCAGATTTGGTCAATTCCCCTTTTTAATGTCATTAGTTCCTTTTTTATTTTTATTGATTTATTTTATTTACTTTTTTTTCTCTATTTTTTTTAAATAAACTGTATTTCTATTTTTTTTTATTCCAGTTTTTAATGTATTTAGTTTTATCTTAATTCATTTGTTTTGTTTAAATTTATTTCTTTCTGTTTAAACTTTTTTAAGTACACAATTTCATTATTTTTTTTTGTAACCGTATGTATTTCTATTTTTTATTTTTATTTGAGAAAATAGCTATTTTAATTTAAATTTTTACTGTATATATTTTTATTTTTAATTGTACTTTTATATATTTATTTACAGCTTTTGGGCACTATAAATTGCTGATCCCCAAAACAAGTAAACAAACAAACAAAAAAGTCTAATTAACTTAAAACCCCCAGAGGAAAATAGTTCTCGTCATCTCTGGAGTTTGAAAAAAGTTCTGCAGAAAAGTTTGTGAAGTTTTTCAACCAAAGGAAAAGCAAAACAAAACTAAAAAGTGAAACATTTCAATCAAAGTTGTGGAATTTTTTAAATGTACTGAAGGCTGCACAGGATTTGAACCCTTCACCAACATTCTGACCAGCAGCCGTTGAGATGATTAGATTGGATTTCACAACAAATATTTTGAAATGAGAAGTACTGAAGACAGTTTTGATCCTAATATCAACTAATAATCTGAAGTTATGTAACAGGATGTTAAATAATATCAAAATAAAAGACCTTTCTTTGGTTAAATACTTGTTTTTACTTTATATTAACTTTTTTAAGACATTCATCTATGACCATTTTCCTGTTTTTTAATTCTCTATTTTAGTAAATGTGTAGATTTATGGCAGCATTTCCTTAACTAAAGTTGTAAAATAATGTAAATCTGTTTTTATAAGCTTGACTCGGACGTCAGAGCAGCTTTTTGACAGACGTTTTGAAGAAGATGAAGAGTAAAGGTTCATACCTGGAACCCGGTGTGGTTCTCCTGCTGCTGGGTTCTGCGTGGACTGTCGTCTGCGGCTCTCGGCTGCATAAATGCGCCTCGGCGTGTTGCACAGGGATGGGAATTTTCCAGGCCACGCCCACAAACGTGTTGCTTTATTTATGTACCAAATGTGGCAGGACTGGTTGAGTCGCTCGCACAAAAACACAGGAGTAAAGGAAGCCAGAGGGCACCAGGGTTGTCACTTCTTCAAACCATAACTGTTTTTTTGATAAAAATTCCTGAGGGTTGTTTCTTTTCCCAGAATTCCACTCTTCTTCCTCCTCTTGATGTTGCTCCTGGAATCAGGTGGAGTTTCTTCTCTAAAACTCGCTCACCTTTGATAGCTGGTTCTCATCCTTCAGTGTTTTGTAAATGCTTGAAATATTAATGTCAAAAAGTGTGTTATTTATGTGTGTCCGCCGGCAGCACAAGGGTTAAAGGGTTAACTTATTTTTTAAGTTGCCCCCGTCATATGTGGTGTGCCTCAGGGTTCCGTTTTCTGACCTCTTCTTTTTTTCACTCATCTCAACAATATTCAAATGTAACATTTTGCATGTCACAAAGTGTGTCATTTAGCTGTTGCCGGCTACATCTCAGGTGTAAAACTGTTTACTTATCCTTTAAATCCCCCTCTCTTGTCAAATCTGGTGTGCCTCTGGGCTTTGTTCTCTGACCCCTCCTTTTCATTTCCCATCTCAGCATTATTTTAATTTAATATTTCAAATGTCAAAAAGTGCGTTATTTGTGCGTTTCCATCCACAGCACAAGTGTTAAAGGGTTAACTTATTCTTTAAGTTGCCCCCCTCACTCATGGTGTGCCTCATGGCTCAGTTCTCTGACCCCTTCTTATCTTCACTCATCTCAGCAACATTCTGATCTAATACTTCACACGTCATAAAGTGTCACCTGATGCTGGAGACAGCTCAGGTGTTAACCTTTACATCCCCCTATCTTGTCACATTTGGTGTTCCTCTGGGCTTTGTTCTCTGACCCCTTCTTTTCATTTTCAACCTCAGCAATATTTTAATTTTATATTTCACATGGCAAAAAGTGGGTTATTTAGGTGTTGCCAGCGATAACTCAGGTATTAAAGGGTTAACTTATCCTTAAAATCCTTTCTCTTGTCACATCTGGTGTTCCTCATGGCTCAGTTCTCTGATTCCTTTTCATTACCAATCTCAGCATTATTGTACTTTAACTTTGGCATGTCAAAAATTTTTTATTTAGGCGTTGCTGGCGAAAGCTCAGGTGTTATAGGAATAACTTATCCTTTGGGGACCCCTCCCCATCACATCTGGTGTTCCTCAGGGCTCCATTTTTGGACCCCTTTTTATTACCTACCTCCGCAATATTGTAATTTAAAATTTCACATATTAAAAAAAGTGTTATTTAGGCATCGCCGACAAAATCTCAGATGTTATCCTTCAAGTCCCCCCTCTCCAGTTATCCTTCAAGTCCCCCTCTCCCGTTACTTATGGTGTTCCTCACGGTTCCCTTCTCTGACCCTTTCTCTTCAATGCCCATCTCAGCAAAATCTTAATTTAGTATTTCACATGTCAAAAAGTGTGTTGCTTAAATGTCACCGACGAGAGCCCAGGTGTTTAAGAGTTAACTTATCCTTTAAGTCGACGTGCTGCCCCCACACCCCACCGTCACTTCTGGTGTTCCTCAGAGTTCCGTTCTATGACCCTTTTTTCATGACATATCTCAGTAATATTTAAAGCTAATATTTTGCAAGTCAAAAAGTGTGTCATTTAGGCCTCCCCTGTAGAGGTCTTACATTCACACAATAGTGAACCACTGCACAGTTACTATTGAACCTAAATGACTTTTTTTAAGATGGAACAGTTTAGTTTGACACACGACTTAGTTTGACATCAGCTGTGCTCCAACCATTGACTCTGTTTGAGAACTGGACCGAGTGACCAAATTAAGTCAATTCAGTTGCCTTTTTTTTTTTTTTTGCAATATGGACGCCGCCATATCGGAATCAGATGACATCGGTGGGCAGTGATTGGTCCAAATTGGTTTAATTTGACATTTCTATAGCAACCACTCTCAACAATCATGAGCGACCTTGTTGGAGATCCACTTGAAAGCACAAAATCTGTCAAATGTTCAACACATGGCCATCTACTTTAATGGAGGCATCTGATTGGTCAATTTATAAGTTAAACAACTTGAAAGAAAAAATACCATCAAAATTTTTGGGGTTTGCAAGAAAGTGTTGAAAATACGAATAAAAGACAAAAATAATAGCTGTTTATTTCTCCATAGAAGTTTTTAAGATTTTGGCTTCTTGGAACCAGCATGTACTTCCTGTTTGGAACACCAGGGGGGAAGGGGGTCACTCAGTTCAGTTCTCATAGATGGATCCTACTCATTTCTATGGATCCTACATCTTTGAAGCCTTATTTTGAAGACGTTCCTTCATTCACAAAAACAGCCTAAATAAATTGAAATTACAAATATTTTGATCAATAAATCTTCAAATAAATTGGGAGTGAACTTTGCCCCAGATTGAACGTGACCGCAGATGCTAATGTTAACTCTTATCGTTGTATCTGTGTGTCAGGACTGATCAATGAGGCCTTGTGGGAAATATGCTTCATGGAATGTTTTTCAGCTTCTGCGAGATGCTGGCCCGACTCTTTGTTTACTGTGAGAATACGTGGACCAGATGTCACTTTTTTATTATTAATGATGGTACATTTTTAGACCGAGATAAGACTCTAAGAATCTGTGCACTTCAAAGGTTTGTTCTAGTGAACTTCTGGGATGTACACAGGGGGGGGGTTCGTGGAACTTGTGTTAACCTGTCATTTACAGGTTCTTTGGGGAAATTGTTGGTTGTTACAGTTGAATTTCAGTTCAGGGAACCGATTACTGTCCGAGTACCTGATGATGTATAACCCTTTAAAAAACAAGTTTTCCTCGTATGTATCGATCTTGTTCCAAAGATGTTTGCGTTGGATCGTAGACTGAACTTCATGTAATTTTCCACCTCTATAAATATGTTTCTATCACCAGATCAGCGGCGGCTCGGAGGATATTTGATGATTCGTAGATTCCTCCGCGTCACTCTGTGCCGGTTCTCACCACCAGCAAGCCGCTCCTCTTCACATTTTTGCCGTCGGGCTGCGTTGCATCATCGAACTGGCTCACCTTTGTGTGCATAAAGATAGCATCTACTGTGACGGACTGAAACGGTAAGTTGAGTTCTGTGAATCAGCACTTTGTACTTGAGCAGATCTGGTTTTTCACCACTAGAGAGAAGCAGAAGCAGCTCTAGATGGAAGCAGAGAAACACTCATATGTTTAGTTTCCCTCCACGTATAGTATGTATATAGTAGTAGTATGTATATGCTATATATTTTCTTGAGCCTTAGTCTCAATGGCCCTAATAAATGTATGGTGAAAAATGGGCAAAACTGCACGAAATTTGTTGTTAAGTGATCCTGAGAGCCAAAATCTTCATGTACTTTTTTCTATGAGTATACTGCAAACATGACACAGTAGCAGACACCTTTACAACAAGTTAGGGTGAAGTAGGTGAGATGCAGGTGTGTCGTAGAGATTTGATCTTCTTAATGCCCCCAAATTCTGTGGACTGTTTAAGTGTGAATTGCTGGACCATAGTAATTATTATGAACGGGTAGAAATCCCTAACCATAATGAGAGGTACGGAGGTGGCAGTATCATGTAGTGGTGTTGTTTTGTTGGAGAAAAACTGGAAACCCTTTAAAAATGAAATGTTGAAGACATACAATAAGCAGACATTCACAGTAAAACAATATCGTTAAGGCAGCATCATAATTGATCCTGTAACCATTTTTGTTTGTCTTCTTAAACCACTTTAACCCTTCACATCGGAGCTTCAGTGTTCATGTACTTCGAATTACTGTGATTTTTTTAAATTGCTAATGCGGTCAACGTAATTCAAGCAGATTCTGACGATTGAAAAGTTACAGTGTGTTAAACATTTTGTGTTTAAGCGTTACCAGCAACACCTCAGGTGTTAAAGGGTTAAAACCTGGCAGATGTGTTTTTTTTCTTTCTCAGTAACATTGAATATGTGAACATTATTGTCCAAAAGCACACTTCGACGTCCATCTTTTCAGACTGCTTTCATGTTGGCCTTTTTCCTCGCAGTCTTAGCAAGCTCGGCGTAATCCCCCCCGATGCTGCTGCTGTTGCTGCTTGCCCTCCTCATCTGGTACACCACCTCCGCCGATTCGTCAGAAAGAATCTGTCGAGAAACCAGGTCATCTGGGATTCAGTATAATTAAGGTGGAACCAGTGACTTAAATTAAATAGTTACAGAGAATTTTAGAGTCATTAAAAAGGAGAAAAGTCTGATTCTATGCAGATGATATCAGTTTCCAGACTTCCAATGGAAATTCCTTTCTATCAAGTTTTTGATTTAAGTTTCTCTTCTCACTTTTAACAATAGCTCCTTTCTCCTTCGATTACCTGGGTATCCATGGTGATGTCATGGCAGACTGTTGTCATTGTGTCCATCCAGTTACCATAGATTCGCTCTTCCTTCTGGATGGGCCTCAGTCTACTACAAGGTGGATGGAAAACCGCCTTCAGAGTTCAGGTGATGCTTGATGTAACCCTTCCGTTCTCCTTAGCTTGTTTACATTAAAAGTGGGGTCATCTGGACACCACAGGACAGTGCGCTGAACTTTTTTTTTTCACTGATTTTTGAGTTTCACTAATGTCCATGGCAGACATAAAATCTTGTCCCCCTTCGTCCACATTTGTCATGGAAGAAATCGCATAACAATATGTGGTTGGAGCCATCTGGACCCCAAGGAGAGCGGAAGGGTTAAAAACAAATTAAGTGTTTGGAAACTAGTGTCATTCAAAAGAGGACATACCCGACTTGTTTGAGAAGGTCTTTTTGTGTCTTCAGATGCTTCTTTGCTTCCTGCACTCGGCCCTCCATGGTTAAACTGGCACAGAGCTGAGCGCAGTGAACGCCGAGCACTGCCACATTCAGGTCCCCCAAGACGATCCGACTGTGGACAAAGACACAACAAGCGAAGGAAGTCTGAGCGGCTGGTGTGTTTCTTATTTTCAAATAGCTTAATATTCTGAACCTCCTGATAGTTGCTGGTCGCTGTTCGGTAACGATCCGCGTGACTTTCTGCTGGTCTCTGGTCTTAAAGCTCAGTTGTATTTGGAATATAAGCGTCTTCTTCTGAAGAAAAACTGGCAAAAATACTCAGAAAGTTGGTTTCTGTGGTCAATCTGGTGAAATTGTAGGGTTTAAAGAACATTTTTACCGTCTGTAAACTCGGGTTTAACTGCGAACTGAAAAGTGATCTCCGTTCCCCTCGTCACGTTTCCTATTTCTCTCACTAGTTTGTGGTTATTTTCGTCCTCGTACGGAAAATATCTGCAGAGGGACAATCCAATCAAATCCAATCAGGAACAGGAAGTATAAACAAAGTTATATTTGTTCACTGCAATTTGTGCATTCATCAAACAAAAGAAGTTACAGATATGTATGTGTGGGCTGGACTCACACTCCATCAGGAGCTAGCAGCGTCGCCACGACTCCCGTTGCTAAAACATTGTCTACAGACACCGATTGGATGTTGGTTGCCACGGTTTCGATGCAGACAATGTTAACCTTTGAAACCAAGAGCAAAAAAGACGGTAGAAAGAGATGAAGATCCATTATTTCATTAATTGTACAATTAATACTTTCCATTTAGCAAAAAAAAATTAGCCTTGTGTGAATATTTTTTTCAAAAATAAGTCTGTCAGAGTTCAAACACTGGATCGGCTCTTAAATTTTATTGATGTTATAAATTATTCATGAACAAATCTCCTTTAACCCTTGAACACGGGAGCGTTTGCTCAACTGTTTATGCAATTAACGTAATTCCTTTGGATCCTAAAAGTTTGAAAAGCAGTTTTGCGCTGATATGCAAGTTTGTAAACATTGATGCAATCAACATAAAACAGCTGGAATTATGTTAATCGCGTAAACGGCTGAATAATTACTGTCATTCTAAGATCGTGTTGTTTTAGCCGCCGCGGGTGACGGCTCCGGTGATAAAAGGTTAAGGCAAAACAAGAGGGAAAACGGCAGTTATGCCAATTCTTAGACTACCACAAATTTGATATAGAGGCTTCCTTTTGTACATTCCCTGAATTTTATTCAACATTGTTTATACATAAGAAAGTTTCCAACTTTCAATCTTTTTCCTTAATGCCTCAAACAGCCATTTAATGCCACGATTTCTGTGAAGACATTTAAAAAGGAATCTCTTTTTCAAACCACCACATTAAAGGGCGCATCAAGCGAAGGAAAACAAAAAATGTAACATAACTACACTACCCAGAATGCCTGAAAGAACAACGTGGCAGCCTATTGGTCAGAGCGGTTGATGGAAAGTTTTTCTAAAGAATTGTGTTCTTTGCGTTTGTCTCTGTTTTTTCAGTCTTTGCAGAGAGACTGACGGGACAGATAATAAAATTTTATAGACAATGATTCTTAACATTGAACAGTTGTAGGAGATGAAATACAAAACCCTACTCTCACTTTTTCCCTTCTTTATCTTGCACCACAGAAATCTCGTTCTAGGTCAGTAAATACGACTAGAATTCATATATAAGATGTACTTCAGATTTTTGTGAACCTTTTGGTTCCAATGGGGTGGAAAGGGTAGACAAATGAGAGAGCTTTCTTCCAGCACAGCTGTGGACTACATAATACACTTTTTTCATCTTAGAGACTTTTTATTTAAATCTTTCAAACCCGGTTGTGGTTTGTGTGTCTCACCCGTCCTCCGGTAACATCAGCCAGGCTTCCAATGTCCGCCAAACGGCAGTTTGTGCCTTTAAAAGACATGACTGAAATAATAACTCTGAAAGGAAAAAAACAAACAAAAATGAAACCCTTTTTTTCTATAAATTGATCCTTGTTTTACTTGAAGGTTTGTTTTTTAAAACACACAGGATTTTCAAGCCTTTTCGTGGTCATGCTCTCACCCTTTCCTCACAGATTCTAGGGCCAGCTGTTTGTAAAAGTATGACGATAGCGGGGAGGAGGACTGGGAGGACGTTTGCTCCATTTCCCCTAGTCCGATGTTAGCTTTGCCATCGGTGCACAAAATGACCTGCAAACACGTAAAAAACGCATTCCACTCAGATATTAATAAAAAGAAATATAAAGATAATGTGTGCAAGTTTTAACAATATAAAAGCTACAATGACAATAGATGCATCTAGAAACGTTTGTTGCTAGGTAGCTTAGCAAAGCCGGAAATTGATTTCTCAGTATAAAAAAGATTAAATTAATGAATCAGGGGGTCATTTTTGACCCCTGTCTAAAGTTTTTAGAGCTGAAAAAGATGGACACCATAAAAGTACCCAGTCTTGATTAACTTGACCCTTTCTACCTGAAGCTAACTGCTAACTTTTATACTTTAGCCACTAGCTAATGAAAAACCTAAATCTAAGACTCACAGGTCAGTGCTACTCTAAATGATCTTATTTCCGCTCTTGATTGTAATATTTAGTTCCTTTTTTATTGACTTGAATTAGACCTCAGATTTATGGATCCAACTCTACTTTTCTTGAGCTGTCTAAAGGAGTCCCTCAAGGCTCAATTCCAAATTGTTATTTCTATTTAGGAACTCGTGTACATATGTAAAGTATTACTTTTATGCCGATGATGCAATCTTTTCCTGTACTGTCTCTTCATTAACTAAGGCAAGTGAATATGGAGGAAAAAAATATATGTATGTTGCTATAAATATATACAAAAAGGAAATTAAAAAATGTATTAATAATTATTGATATATTGACATGTCCTGTTAATCTCATAGTCAGGTTACTCAAGAAATCTTGATCTAAATGTTTTTTTTTCTGATCACGTTAAAATTAAACTTAAAAAAGATTCAAAAGTTGTTAATCTACTGGATAGCTGAAATTGCTAGTGTAGCGTTTGCATTAGCTTAAAAAAAAGGTAAGTTATCGCTTTACAAAACAAAAAGAAATCTTAGTTCTTTTGTTACTAAACATTTTTTAAAGAAATTTGAGGCATAGTCATCTCAATTTAGTGACAAAACTCCAGTGTGTTCAAAGTTAATGAATTCAAACAAACCAAAGTACATAAAAAGCTAGTTTGCCAAAATGTCGAAACTAGAAGCTAATAAAAAAAAAAAAAAAAAAAACATGCTGGTTGCTTAGTAAATAATTTGACAAAGATAGAATTTTAATAAATACAAAAAATGAAAGTAATAAGGAAATTCATCATAATTTAAGCTTACGTTACTAATTAGCTTAAAGTAGATAAGTGTTAGCATTTACTTGTGTAAACATTAAATTTTTTTATTTTAAGGCATATTTTGGGAGCTTGCAATGTCCCCCTTTGATAAAAAAAAAAACGTGGAGTTATGAAAGATTATTCGACCTAAACCAACTAAAAAGAAAACTGTGCTCAACTTTAAACGCCATTTACCTTTGAGCCAGGATACTTGGACGCTATAGCAACCGATGCTAACACTGCGGGACCCAGAGCTGTGGCCCCGTGTTCCCTGAGCCTGAAGACACAGTGTCATCAGCATATTATGTGTCCACATTGTGTTGCTTTAGTTTGTACGCACACTCTTCTCTTACTCTTTGATTGTTCGTATTAGATGGTGGTACGTCTCAGCGATGCAGTGAGGTATGCTGTAGTCTACGGCTTGTTTCCACACATGGTCGTAGTCAACCAGTGCCCAATCCCTGAAGGTGAGGGGAGGCCGAGTCCCATCACCATAAATCACCACCTGTAAATAAACAGCAGCTTTAAGCAAAACATACTTTAAAAAAATGTTTAACTTTTTAAAGGAGAATACATTTCAAAAAAAATTATTGAATGTACATATACATATATATATATATATATGTAGCTTTTTTTTTTTTTTTTTTTTGATTCCCTGATAGTGTTGTACAGTGCTAAATAAATAAAATCATTCATTTACTCCTTCCTCCTTCAGTACCTCATCATTGAAGGTCACCAGAGCCACTCTCCTTTGAGGTGACTGCTGCATCATGGACATAAGCGCCCCCTCCAGGGCATTCTGTATACCCTGTTGACACACACACAAAAAAGTCTACTTTTCCACACTGCATTTAGATGTCGTTTGACATTTATGTGGAATTAATTATCAAAAGTAATTGAATCAATTGTATCTCACCTCTAGTCTGGATTTATAAACCGGAGAGCCAGTCTCTGATGTAACCTAAGAAAGAACAATAGACAAAAAAAAAATTTAAATTCAAAGATTACAGACTCTCATTTTGTAGTAACCATAACTAATCTAACTTTTTCCATGTATATTCAAGTACAACCAGTTTTCATTTAATAAATATGTACAACATGTAAGCAATTGGCCTTGAATTACAAATCCACCAACAAGTTGTCTGTTGGCAGGTGACCCGGATCGAATTATAAGATCTTAGACCCCTTGTTCAGCCTGTAAAGTGAAACAGTTCCTGTACATTTTTCCTATGGGTATGCTGTAGGTGACAGTTTCTTAAGAACTTAAGGAGTAAAGGGAAGTCTGTGAGATCCAGGCATGTTGCATGAAGTTTTAAGTAGCCTTTTCGTGGTGTTCTAGTGTCCTTTCCTGCAGGTTGACTGCTAGGAGTTAGGAAATTAAACAGAGTGTAGTTTGTGTGGACATCCTACAGGGGTCCTATGGGTGTCCTACAGAGACACCAGCAGGCATGTCACCATGTTTGGGTTCACCAGATCATTCAGAGTCTGTCCAGGGAGCTGGGGCGGAGAGTTAATAAAAATGGATGGAAGTTCAGGACAAAAATCCTGGCATCAAGCAGCCATATTGAATCCCTATTTCTATGGAGTCACTGAAAACGTCAGGTGCTCAAAGGTGGTCAACCTGCACCCGATTCATGTCTTATCGCGACTGACTAAACATTGAAATTCGATGCCTCTGCCGCATAAATTGCGTCTGTGGTGAACGTACCGTTGCTTATCCTTGTGTGTTGTATAAATTTTAGCTACAACATGTCGCTCACAGTACTTCCATAGAAAAAAATGGGTTCACCAAGTGCTCTACGACCTTCATTAATTGTGCAGACCACCTGTGTGTCCATTCATTAATTTATCTTCTTAATCGTTTCGAGATCACAGGGCTGCCGGAGCCTAACCCGGCTACTAATGGGCGTAGGCAGGATACTCCCTGGACAGGTTGCCAATCTGTCGCAGGGCTACTGGTTTATCCATTTTTCACCCGCAGACATTCCATATCCACACGAAAGGATAGTTGTGACTAAAGCTTCAGACTTAAGCTACAACCTCTAAGGAGTAGATTGAGAAATCTTCTACAGACCTCTGTAGTCACGCTCATGCTGCCAGAAATGTCCACACAGAACACCACCAGCGTGTCCTCCAAGTTCTGGTAGTCGTCCTCGCTCCTGTTGGGCAGATAGAGGTCGTCGCCGCGCATGCCTGTACGTTGACCGACCCACGCGTCGACCACGCCATCGTTGACCGTGTTTTCACTCCCGCAGAACTCGCAAAGCCACACCTGAAGCAGAGGGAAGTTTCAGACGTTCCTCTGTTGTTCTGCAGCTGGAACCTCATTTACGTCCATACTCACGCTTCTCTGTACAGAACTCAGACAGGACAACGCTGCTCTACATTTCACGCAAACGATTGGCTTCTCGAAAAACTCCTCATCCGTTTCTGGAAACAGGATCAGCATTCATGAATGCCCAATGAGGTTTCTTTGTGATATTGAGCTAAATAAAATTAAATTGAATTAAACTAAAGGGTAACCCCAAATGGGGGTCTGACCTCCACTAAGATCCACAAGTTTTTCAAAATTAAGGGACACCACGTTGAAGTTAGCTTTTAATCCCTTCCCCACTTCCATCTTGTCAACTGTAAACAAGATGGAGAGTTGAAAAGTTACATTAGAAATGTTCAAAGAGCTCAAACGAATGATGAAGACCTACGCCTGGGGGGAACAGGAGGAGGAGGGAGGGATAGATGGTCCATGGAAGCCTTGGAGGAGGGAAGAGGTGGGAGAGGAAGAGAGGTCGGTCGAGGTTTCCTGAAACGGGGAGGAGGAACTGGTGGAGGATCTGAAAACGGAGGTAAACGATTAAACTGGACAATTTTTGAGGGAGGCAAATCATGTACACATTTTCTGGGGGTGCAATAAATTAAGAAAATACAGGGACAAAATTGAAAGAATCCGAAAATTTATTTTTGGATGTAATATCTCTAATTAATTACTGGATAGATACCTCGGAAACATGGTTGACAATGTTCTAAATGAAAATATGTATTCAGCAAAGATTATTTTAGTTGCAATAACAAAACGTTGGTTACAACCAGACCCTCCTCGACAACAGGACTGGATTAAAATGGTGGAGGAGATTGCAGGTATGGAAAAAAATGACATATAACCTTAAACTAAAGATATGTAAATACGATGAGCAGTGGAATAAGTGGAAGCAGTTTTTGAATGACAACAGCCACCTTTATAACAATATGTGAAACACTTGAAATATTAAATAAGGAAAGGTAGTAAACTTCTGACCAACACTGACCCGTATTGCATAATTTTATGTATTTGCCTTTTTCCTGATTTCCATTATTCTCCTTTTTCGTGTGTTATATTTGTTGTCATTGGAATTGTGTTTGTTTAAAGTAAAAAAAAAAGAAAAGAGAAAAGGAAATGTGTTTTATGTATGTGTCAGGAGTCAGTGCTCTGTCTCCCCCTCTGGTCATTGGTCATCTCTCCCCAGAGAACTGAATGCACTGCATCTCCCAGCAACCCCATCGCACAGTTCCTGGATGCTGTTCAACCTTCTCTCATTTGCCAATCTCTCACAGGACACTTCAGGACTGCTCAGAGACTCACTCAGTGCGAAGTATTGTTTGTGCCACTCAGCCTGCATACCGAGCATTTTATCCTGACCTGATCTCCAGTTCCTCTTTGATTCTGCTTGTTTGCCGCCTGCCCTGACCCTTGCAAGGATCCTAACCCCTCTGGTTTCTCTCTGATGCTCCCATCCTCATTACTGACTAATTTAGATTTAGTTGGGTTAATAAACACACTGCACTTGGAACCAGCCGTCCGCCTGTTCTGTGACGGCATGTTTGAATCCTGAAAATCCCCCCCAAATAAAGAAAACTTCTGAACAGTTGATCTTCAGACAGTTGTTTGAGATTAATCATGTCAATCAAACACATCTTTGAGGTTTCTGCTACAGGAAGGAGACAGCTGTTTGTTCCATTCCTTTATGTTCTTTTTTTTAATTCCATTTTGGCACAGCTTAGGTTGATCTATGAACTCCCACACAAACTCTGCTGCTCTTGCATTTGCAAGCATGCCCACACGGACACACACATCTGCAGCCTCGTTGAGCTTTCCTGTTTTTCTCAGGGTTCAATACTCTTGAGAATGTCGTTGTGATCCGTTGGTGATGTTGTGCGGTTGCGCGTTCATGCGAATGACTAGGAAAAGTCGTCACCTTCTCCCTTTTTCACATCCAGTGTGTTGTCAAGTCGAGGCTGAATGAGTGAAGTATCTGTTAGGAGGGAAAATTACACCATAAATGTTTATTTTCTTTAAAATAAAATAAAATTAAATTAAAGGGACTCACCTGGTTTGTCGGGTCTCCAGTCGCACACCACATGGCTGCAGGCAAACTCCATCTACAAAAAAGTCATCAACCAGATTGCTTTTTCATAGTATATCCACTCTCAAAAGCCGAGAATAAAATCAAAGAAGACCTAAACGAGATGGTTTTGAATTCACAGATCAAAATCTGTCAAATTAGCAGAACGATTGTTCAGCTTCCTGCTTGCTGGGGCTTTAATTTCTTTATTTTTCTCTAAAGAAACTGTGATAGCAGGCCCACACTTCCTGTGTGAACCGCTAAGAGAACAACAAGACAGATCAGTGAGGGCCGCATTTGCATAAACGCTGATCCGAACGCGCGTCAGAGTCGAAGGAAGGTGCAAAGTTCTTAACCAAAGCACAAAAACTGAACAATTTAAAGATCAAAACTAGCTTTTTAAGAACAGGTTAAACCCAAAAGGTTGCAGCGCATAAACGTTAGAAAGTATTCATGAATGATTAACGGTTGGAGTAGCTCAGAAACGTAAAAACATGGTAGGTTTCCTGCATGAAATGTAGAAAAAAGAACAATAAACTTTATTTAAATGAGGAACAGATCATCAAATTGTAGATCAATAGGTAATAATGCTGTCAATTGTTCTAATAAACTTCTTGAATGCAGGAATTGTTGAAAAGTCACATTTATCTGAATTTATTTACTTTTTATCTCATCGCAGACTTGCTTGAGAAACGAGTATTAACTTACATTTTAATTATCAATTCAACTTATTAAAATTGAAAGATTTTTTCATTTTACTATCAGCATTTCCAAATTAATTCCTGCAGGTCAAAGGCCAATTCAAATAGACTGTTACCACATTGACAACAAAAGTCACAGTTTTGAGATAAAAATTTCCTGAATTGCAAACAAAATATTCCGTTTAAAAAAACAAAACTATCAAAGTAGTAAATGAAAATATTAAATGTTTGCTTCCAAAATTAATTTTTTGCGTTTGGAACATGTTTTATGATGTCTCCCCATCTTCAATTTTGCATTCATGAATTTCAGATTAACATACAACATTTGCCACCAAACCACCAATTACGGAAGCTGACTGATCTAGATTCTGTCCAGTCAAGTCTCTATATCTTCACCGTATCTGGCGCAAACACTGGATTTTGTTTGTATCGTTTCTGTTCGATCGGGATTCTTCAGTCTTCAACCTTTTTGGCTCGATTCTCTCTGAGTAGAACCAAGAAGGAGCAGTTAAAATATACAACAATACTGTATTTATTTAAGTTAGCGTAGCAACTTTGAAAGTTCTAAAACAGAAAAAAAAAACTTCCCTCAGACTCGTATTATGTTACTATTACGATTTGTATAGATCTATAGTTTTTTCAGGAATTTAACACTGAAATATAAAGAGAAAAACTTCATGTCACAAAATAAACTTTACAGTTTGCTTTACAGTTTCAGGAGCTCTTGAGCCATAAATTCACAAAACTGACTCAATAGAAGGTAATCAATGCTAACTTAAAGTATGAATTATTTTTTTAAATGATTAAAAATGTCTTATTCTTCTTCCAGAGAAGCACAGTGGTAGCAGTGGAGCCTCGTTAAATAAATATGACAACGAATCAGGAGGAGCCCTTTCGTCTGTGATTGGCTGTTTGGTGGCACAAACGACAGGCTAAACTTTGAGATGTTAACGCAAAATCAGAGATAGGGGAAAAAAGTGAGATGCAATAGTAAAACATTTGTATCGCAAAAATGTGTTTTGAATGAAAAAGGAAATGGTTCTGAAAGCAAACTAGTGTTTTCATTTGCTATTTTATTTATTTTTCAATTAGTTTCTGCATTTCTCTTTTGATGCAGTGTGATTCATGTCAAGACTGCAAAATAAAACACTGTGTCATCAGTATAACAACTGACTTTTTCTTATCATTCTAGCTGCACGTCCAATGTTTCATAATGACTCTATTTCCACTGAAATTATACGTTTGCCTTCCATACCTGCACTCATTTTTGTTCTTGCATCATCAATCGTTTGTCGATTATCTTTAAATATATGAATCTGGTTCTTCTTGATGTCAATTAACAGGCTTAACAAATACCATGTGACTCTTTTCTCTTTCATTTGAGACATAATGTGTTTGGTTTCAGCATCAGGATGAACTGGATGAGCATCATTTGACCTTCTGCAGGTCCAAAGCCTGTTTCAGCTGCTTCTCATTTCTCTAGTTTGTCATTTGGAAACATCTTCGTGAATGTCTGATCCCCTTAGAGCCTTTAGAGAATTTTGACAAAAATGCCCCTCATCATATATGAAGCAGGAAAATACACACACGTGGTAAATCTTTGATCCAAAAACAAATGTAAGTTAAATAAGTTGAGAAAAAAACGTGTTTTTCAAACAGCTTCTAAACTAAATGACAAACGTCTTAACTATTTACTCAGAAGTCATTCGCTCGCTTTCAAAGATTAATTTCAGAGAAAACGGAGGTTACCTTTGCTGTGGCGAGAGCTGTCGAGTGAACTGAAAGCAAGCGTTGGCTGCTCTGTGATGTTTGAGCAGGTGGGCGTGTTCAAAGGGACAGGAAGTTGGTTGCTAAGAGATTTAAAAAAAATTGACCTTTAAAGCATTTAAAGGGAGTATTTTTTTTAGGTTAAGTGTTTTTTTTTAATTTTCCTGAGCAGATGTTTGTAATGAGATCGAGTCTATTATTTATTTATTTATATTTTTATTGTGGTTCAGATACGGTTAAGAAAACCCCCGCACACTTTAACAGTTCATTGCCTTTTATTGCTTGATCAACCAAGTACGTAATATCATATGCGGTCCAGGAAAATAGACATTTATCGGGTAATTTTTCACTAAAAAAGCCAACTTAGTTTAGATTTGTTTTGTTTCAAGAGTACAAAAAGTTGTAATTTATTTCAGTGTTTGTGTTTATCAGCCCAGCTGCACTTTTTAGGTCACTTCCTAACAGAAAGAGAACACAGTGCTTGTATTTCTATGCTTATTATGCTCCCAACCAGCCAGACTTCCATCTTATATCTTGATCAAACAATGACAAAAACGTTTTTTTGTCGCCAACATTCTTGCCTTTTCCTCATTTCCAAAATGCTGACGAGTTTTTTCTAAATGTTCCACCTCTGCACAGCAAAAGAAAAAAAAAGCACCGCTGCAGTGTATTATGGGTCATTTTCTGCTTTGAAGCAGCCTCCAGGAAACTCTGATTAAATGCACAAACAGATAATAGAGAAAGTGTTTTTAAAAGCCACCAACTGCCTGAGTTTATGTCTCAGTTTTAACCTCGAGTGTGTGGTTTGTTTCTCTAAAAATTATTTTCTAGAAATCTGATGAAAGCTAAAGTCGTCTGTGGTGCTGCACAACCCGCAGGCACCCCTCCCCCTGCCCTCACCACACTGGTCAGAGCTGCTTGTGAGAAATTCATTAAACAATTTTTTTCCCAAAAATGGCAGCTTTCTGTTGGTTTTATCTCCATAGCAACCAATTAATTTTTTGGTCGCCTAGGAGAGATGAACACGTCTACATAATTTTTAGAAGAATTCACTAAAGTCAATTCTTGGATTTCCTTGGCAACAGAGGTTTTTGTTAACCACGCCCACAACCCTTATATATTCATATCGTGTGTTACATTGTTTCGTTCATCTTGAGCCAGGGATTTATGGTCTTGTGGATATCCTATCATAATTTCAAAACATTCTTTGGAGATTCCCAACATGTGTTTTTGTTTTGTTTGGGAAAATGCATGAAAATCCTTTTTTTTCTCGAAAAATGGCAGCTTTCTGTTGGTTTCAATTCCATAGCAACCATTTTATCTTTTGGTTGCCTGGGGGTGACGAACACGTGTATGTAATTTGTAGAAGAATTCACTAAAGAAAATGTTCGGATTTCCTTGGCAACAGAGGTTTTAGTTAACGGCATCCCTTATATGTTCCTGCTATGTGTTGTGTCATTTTATTCAGTTTGAGCTAGGGATTCATGCTCCTGTGGCCATCCAATAATAATTTCAAAACCTTTTTTTAAGATCCCCTGCAGGGTTTTGGGTTTGTAAGTGGAAATTTACCAAAAAAAAAAAAAAAATCCAAAATGGCAGCCTTCTGTTGGTTTCAACTCCATAGCAACAGTTTTGTTTTTTGATCATCTGGTGGTGACAAAGACATTTATGTAATTTTTAGAAGAATTCCCTAAAGTAAATTTTTGGATTTCCTTAGCAACAGAGGTTTTAGTTAACCACGCCCACAACCCTTATATATTCATATCGTGTGTTACATTGTTTCGTTCATCTTGAGCCAGGGATTTATGGTCTTGTGGATATCCCATCATAATTTCAAAACATTTGCATGAAAATCCTTTTTTTTCTCGAAAAATGACAGCTTTCTGTTGGTTTCAATTCCATAGCAACCATTTTATCTTTTGGTTGCCTGGGGGAGACGAACACGTGTATGTAATTTGTAGAAGAATTCACTAAAGAAAATTTTCGGATTTCCTTGGCAACAGAGGTTTTAGTTAACGGCATCCCTTATATGTTCCTGCTATGTGTTGTGTCATTTTATTCAGTTTGAGCTAGGGATTCATGCTCCTGTGGCCATCCAATAATAATTTCAAAACCTTTTTTTAAAGATCCCCTGCAGGGTTTTGGGTTTGTAAGTGGAAATTTACCAAAAAAAAAAAAAAAAAAAATCCAAAATGGCAGCCTTCTGTTGGTTTCAACTCCATAGCAACCGTTTTGTTTTTTGATCATCTGGTGGTGACAAAGACATTTATGTAATTTTTTGAAGAATTCCCTAAAGTAAATTTTTGGATTTCCTTAGCAACAGAGGTTTTAGTTAACCACGCCCACAACCCTTATATATTCATATCGTGTGTTACATTGTTTCGTTCATCTTGAGCCAGGGATTTATGGTCTTGTGGATATCCCATCATAATTTCAAAACATTTGCATGAAAATCCTTTTTTTTCTCGAAAAATGACAGCTTTCTGTTGGTTTCAATTCCATAGCAACCATTTTATCTTTTGGTTGCCTGGGGGAGACGAACACGTGTATGTAATTTGTAGAAGAATTCACTAAAGAAAATTTTCGGATTTCCTTGGCAACAGAGGTTTTAGTTAACGGCATCCCTTATATGTTCCTGCTATGTGTTGTGTCATTTTATTCAGTTTGAGCTAGGGATTCATGCTCCTGTGGCCATCCAATAATAATTTCAAAACCTTTTTTTTTAAAGATCCCCTGCAGGGTTTGGGTTTGTAAGTGGAAATTTACCAAAAAAAAAAAAAAAAAATCCAAAATGGCAGCCTTCTGTTGGTTTCAACTCCATAGCAACAGTTTTGTTTTTTGATCATCTGGTGGTGACAAAGACATTTATGTAATTTTTAGAAGAATTCCCTAAAGTAAATTTTTGGATTTCCTTAGCAACAGAGGTTTTAGTTAACCACGCCCACAACCCTTATATATTCATATCGTGTGTTACATTGTTTCGTTCATCTTGAGCCAGGGATTTATGGTCTTGTGGATATCCCATCATAATTTCAAAACATTTGCATGAAAATCCTTTTTTTTCTCGAAAAATGACAAGCTTTCTGTTGGTTTCAACTCCATAGCAACCATTTTGTTTTTTGATCATCTGGTGGTGACAAACACATTTATGTAATTTTTAGAAGAATTCACTAAAGTAAATTTTTGTATTTCCTTAGCAACAGAGGTTTTTGTTAACTACACCCACATTCTTTATATATTCATATTGTGTGTTATATCATTTCATTCAGCCTGGGCCCGGGATTCATGTCTTTAATTTCACACTTGGATTCAAAATATCAGCAAAGTTGTAGATTTGGTTTAATTTTGGCTCAAAGAAACAGTAAGAAAGTAGAATTTGAAAAATGTTTGATTTTACTGAGTTACTCAGCTGTAAAGAAAACTAAGCATGATTTATATTCGTAATCTGTTGGAGTTCTGCTCGGATCCGGGTGTTTTCTGCTGTTCGGACATCAGATCTTCTGGAATCAAAGATCTGTTCTGTTGCTATGGAAACTGAAGAAACTCCTCCTCTTTTTTTCACTTCTGCTCATCCAGAGTTTCCAGAACCGCTCGGAAGATGGCGGTCACGGCCACGGCGCCGGGGTCCGGCAGGGTGACCCGGTCGGCGGCGATGTAGCTGGCTCTCCCCGCTCTGGCGGTCATGTGACGGGTCGCCTCGGCCCCCGATGACGCTTTCTGCGGAGTCGGGAACGTCAGAGGCGGAGGGCGATGGCGAGATGCGCGGAAACGGCGGCGTACCTGAACGGCGGACTGCAGTACCGCCTTCTGTCCACCAGGCGGGGCTGCGGTCAGCTTCATCAGCTCCTCCGCAGCGGGACAAAGAGCATCCAACTACAGGAGTAGAAACGTAACTATGACGACTGAAACAGGAAGTGACACGGAAGCATCTTCCTCCTCACCATTGTTCGGTCTCCAGAATCAGCACCTCCATACCTGAAACACCAACTTCAGTTTTATTTATTGCTTACGTTTACAACAAATTCTTCAGAAATTTGGGTCAACTTCAACACTATCAAAATTGTACATCTTTGATCAAATTTAAAATTAAGTAAACAGTTTATGCATTTTCAGCAATTAAAGTAAGTTACGTCGCCATTTTCAGTAAAAAGTTTCAACATCTTCAGCAACTAGTTTCAGCTAAAAGCATTCATCGCAACTAATGCAACTTTTTTGGTTTAAAATACTTTTTGATGAAAACATTTTTTAAATTTGGAAACACTTTTTATGAACATTTCAGAATAAAAGAACAAATTTTAGACTTATTTTCGATATACTTTAGGAAAAATTATTGCATTAAAATTAAAATCTTAATATTTAAAGTAGGAAAGGTTAGATCGACAACATGCAGGTTGACCTTTGAACTCTGACATTTTTCTTTAAAAGTTTCTGAACTGAAGAAGTGCATTTTACCTCCTCATAGCCTGCGTCCCAGCATGCACTGCTCGAGCCCAGGCGGCGGCGTCGCTCTGGCCCTCGGTCACATGACCAGCGGCGGCGGTCAGGAAGAGGCTGTAGAGCTGCAAATATATAGAAGATAAGTGAGAACAGAGAAAAACCGACTTCAGCTTCAAGCTTGAACGCACCGCTCCCGAAGACCCGCCCATCTTCTCCTCGACCAATCCCGAGAGGACGGAGAGCAGTTGCCCGGGGCAACCTGGAACCACATGACCCTGCAGCCACTCCTGCACGGCTGCAGGAGGAGGATTGAACAGACCGTCGGCGGGTGGTGGCGTCTGCGAGCCGTGGTGGGGGGCGGTTCTCACCTCGGGCGGCCTGAGCGTGGGTGTTCCCGCAGTCTCCGTCCCCTGAAGCGCGGTCCAGAGAGTTCAGTTCCTCCTGCTTCTCCAGCAGGGTGGAGCAAACCTTTTCCAGCGCGCGGCGCATCAATGGACTCAGAGAGCCTGGAGGAAAAAAAACAAAATCTTCAGATCCACCTCGGAAGAACCCAAATTGAAGCATCTTTAAGGAAAGATCTGGATTCTTTCCATTTGTTCCTAAAGTTTTAATTTTGTTGACATTTCATCCTAAACCTGTTTCTGGACTTCCAACAGTTACCGTGGAGACCAACCTTCCACTTGTGAGTCGTCCTGCGGCCGCGTGCGCATCACCGGAGGCTCTGTGGTGTAGCCACGCCCACTCACAGGCGTACGGCTGAGGTTTGGCCAAGCGGGGGCGCTAGTCTCTGCATCTGGATGGGAAAGAGAAAAAGAGTGTGTGTTCCACTTCAGAAATGATGACATCATGACACAAAAAGTTTGCTTTCTATTTAATATTTTCATTAAGAAAAGAAAAATCTTTATATAGAAATATTTTGTGTTTTTTTAGTCCAAAAAACAGCAAAGAAATATTTACATCTTAAACAAAAAAAATCAAATATGATTTGAGGTTTTTTTTTTGGTTTGTTTTGGCAGTTCTTTGTAGTTTTCTAGTTCTAATAAAATTACAGTAAAAATAGAAATTGAAATAAAATTAAATTCCAAATAATTGCCTTTATTAAAATTCTTTTAAAAAAAAGTTATTTAGAAACGTTTTTAACATTTTTTGTTTTTTAAGATATTTTTTTCTGTTTTTGAGTAAGCTGAACAAATAACAAATTTAAGAAATCTTTTTAAAAAAATGTGAAGAAATATTTTAAAAATTACAAAAATGTTATCTTAAAAATAGAAAATCTGGTGTGTTTTGAAATAATTTTATTTTTGATTGCTTTATGGTAATTTATGAAAGTTCTAAAAAAAAATACTGAAAAATTATTGAAAAAAATTAAGCTGAAAATATATCTTTTTATCTGACTTTTTGAAACAATCTTTTGAGATTCTTTTGTAGTTAAGAAAATTAGGAATAAAAAATAAGTAAAACTTTTTTTACAACTTTTTTCAGGTCAAAAAATGATCATGAAAAAAATTCTTAGAAAAAGAATGAATTGTAAAGAAATATCTTTTAAAGAGTTACAAGAAAAATCTAAAAAAACCAAGCCTTATCTCAGTAATTTTTAGTTTTCAACATCTTTAAAAGACATTTTTTTTTCTTGAATATGACATGTTTCCATAGTGTTTATGTGCTTAAAATATTTGTAAAGTTTAGTCAAAGAGGAAGTTTTTCTGACAGATGTGTTACACAACAACTGTGAACCCACAATTCCTCAGGGGAGAAACGCTGCTGTTGGGGCAGACGTGCGACTCAAACCGCCACATTTCCGTGTCCGTGTGTTTGTCTGAACCCACCAAACAGCCGCAGCGCCTCGCCGTCGGCCCTCATCAGGCTCAGAGACATCCCCGCCATCTCCAGCGCCGTCATGAAGGACCCGGACATGACCCGGGCCACCAGCATGCCGCGGCTCTCTGCCAAACACGGAGAGTCACCACACCCGCCCGCGCCCACAACCTCTCGGCGTCTGTCGGCTCACCCAGGCAGCCGATGGCGGCCCGCGTCACCACGGCCATCTCCAGGCAGGACAGCGCCCCCAAGTTGTTCACGCACAGAACCACAGAGTCACCTGTTTGAGAGACACGCGGGTCAGACGCGTATCCACAGCCTCGACTCAAGCGCTCGGCTCTGCACACTCCACACCTGCTTTCAGCGGCAGGTGGGACTGGCTGTCGGGGTTGGTCATGTGATCCAGCATAGTCTTCACCACCTGGTCTGCAGACGCCACCTGTGACACAGAACCGTCAACTCAAACCAGGATCAGATGTTCAAATCTGTTAACTAATTATCAAGTAACAGCTCCCGTTTCACATTTTTTTAGAACCTTTTTTTATTTCTCTCCGTCTTTACTTTTAGTCCTTAATTTACAGTTTCAATTCAGACTTTTCGGATTTTATCCTAATTTGATGTTGGGGGTGGGGCTTTTAGCCTATCGGGACATGATTGACACGATGACATCATGTGAAACGATCAAACGTTGAGAAAGCGTCATCACTGCTGTAGTTTTATTTTTTTTTTTAATTCTTCGTGGCATCCTGAAATCAATCATGTCCCGGAAGCCCGGCCCCCATCAAATTAGGCTCCAAATACTCTAAAAAGACGAGCTGAAAGTACAAAACAGCAGCAGTTTTTTTTTTTTTTTTTTTTTTTGACACATTTGGTGAAATTTTAGGTTTATGTATTTACAGCCTTTTTAGATTCATTATTTCTTCAAATTTTCAATTATTATTTTTTCATATTTTTCTATATATGTTTTTTTTTTTAAATGTTCTTTCTAAAATCTTTTAAACGGGACATGATTAACATTTAGTATTTCTTAAAAAGTACTTTTTGTTTCTTTTAAATGTCATTATTTCTGTGTACTTTTTGTCTAAAACTGTCTTGATTTTTTTTAATTTTACAATCTGGTTTGCCATTCACGTTAGGGTGATCCTTCTCGGACTCCATATCAGACTTTCTGTCCAAATCTTCCCCACATTGACGGATTTGAAACTTCAAAAAACTGAACTTTCTTTAGTAGAAAATTCCTAATTGTTTACAATCATAACAAATAGTTTTTTGCCCAAATATATGATAAACTTTATGTTTTGTGGACTTCAGAAATCTGTCTCACCTTTGACCTTTTGATACCTGGCTCACCGTGGATTCCTGATTGATGGAGAACAAAAGAGGAAGAGTGAAAACAGTCATGTGATCTAAAGATTCAGTCATGAGCCGGGACTGAACCAGTACTTTTGAAACTATGCTGCAAAAGAACTACAATGAAAAAATATTTCAAAACAAAATTAAATTCCAAATAAATGAATTTTTAAAAATCTAAAGGAGAGAAGTATTTAAATGGGTATTTTTTTTAATTCTTCCAAAAAAAATTAATAAAAAAATAATTGTTGAATCTTAAAAAAAAATATATGAACAAATAATTTTTAAAATTACAAAAAGAAGTTATCTAAAACACTAAATCAACTTTTTTTGTCTGCTGACCTCTATAAATGAGGCTTTAAAAGTGCTGTCTGTTCGTCATTGCCAAATTTTTGACAAATTCATATAAACTTTAATTCATTTAAATATTGTCAAAACCCTTTGTTTGCTGCCACCTACAGGTTGAAATGAGAAACTACAGTTGATTTTTGTGATATTTTCCTGTTTTCTTCTCCAGTAATTATGTCAAATATTTGAACAATTGACATAGAGAAAATTATTTACAAAAATCTTTAAAAACAAAATTAAATTGTAAATTTATATGAAAATCTCGAAAGCAAAAAGACTTATCTAGAATTAAAAAAGATTTTAAGATTTTTTTTCTTGTTCTTTTTGTTGTAGTTAGTTCTAAAAATTAAGATAAAAAATGATTTAATCAAATCTTAAAAAACAAAAAAATAGTAAAGAAATAATAATGTATTTCACTTTTTTTTTTTTAAATGTGGCATATTTTGAACTAATTTTATGTTTGTTTATTTTCTGCAGTAATTTATGGAAATTCTGAAAAAAAATTACTAACAAAAATAGAAAAATCTTGAAAAACCAAATTAAATTGTAAATAAAAATTTTTAAAAGTGTGACGCAGCCTGACGAAGAGTGCTTAAAAATGCATACAATTTTTTATTTAATTCATTCTAACAAGTTGCACTGCAGTCACACATACTCATCGTCATGACGACGGTCTTTTGTTCTTGTACTCATCACTCTTATGGTGTATTCACACCAAACATGATTGGCGCTGCACAGGCGACCAGCTCCAATGTTAATCAATGGTCCAGGCGTCTTCTGAGGCGAATTAAAGCCCCGTGGTGCAGCGCAATTGGAGCAGTGAGGCCCGAATCAGGCCTAAACTCTAGCCAGAACTCTCTTGATTGAAGTTCTGCCCACCCATTTTATATGAGTCACATCGCTCACAAGCGATTGGCCAAAACTCTGTACCTATCCCTGCTCACGACTGAACCTTTACTCTGGTTGCACATAAGTAGCACACCCACTAAATTTCTGCATATTTTATTTCTGTTTATTTGGACTCATTCGAGTTTCCTCACCCAGTCCCAGCTCCATGTCTCCCGGCGGGAGCTGGAAGGAAGGCAGGCAGCCGGGAACGCTGCAGGGGGACAAACTCACCCCCAGAGTGCCTAAAACGCAGGAGTCAAAGTGAAAGTTTCAGAAAAAAAACAAAACAAAAATCACCGGTTAGTATTAAAAGAAGAACTTACCGATCCCTTTCAGAACCTCCGTCACTCTGGAGACGATCTGCTCCAGCGAGCTTCCTTCTTCAGCCAAAGCTCCGGCCAGCTGACACCAGAGTGGAGAAACGCTTGATCGCAGTGAAGACCTAAAGGTCACGGGGTCGACCGGCTCACTCTACCTTATGAATGAAGACGGTTCCGCACAGGCCCCGCCTCCCGGCTTTGCTGGGCAGATTGAAGGCGCAGTCGTCCGCTACGATCACCATGTCGACGGCCACGCCCTGGTTGCGCGCCTGCTCCGCCGCCAGGCCGAAGTTGAGGCGGTCGCCAGTGTAGTTCTTCACGATGAGGAGGACTCCAGACGCTCCTGAAGAAGAGGGGACGTCCTGACACGCTCGCCGTATGTTTGTTCGCAGCTTCGGCGGGAGTTACCTGCGTTGTGCAGACAGAGAATTGCCGCCAAGATGCTGGCAGGGGGCGGCGACGCAAACACGGCTCCCGCCACCACAGCAGACAGCATACCGGCGCCGACGTAACCTGAGGGACCAGAGACAGGAACTCAGCGGCTGCCCATTCCCTCACCGAACGGCGGGAAGGATCTACCTCCGTGCGAGGGTTCGTGCCCCGACCCCCCTCCAGACAGCAGGGCCACCTTGCCCTTGAGGCTCTGGAGGTCGGAGCGGACCACCACCCTGTGGCCCCTGAGCAGGGAGAGGCCCCCAGAGGCCCTGACCAGGCCGCACAGAGCTTCATCCACACAGCTCTCCACAGAGTTGATCAGCTTCTTCTGAGGCTGACAGGTGCAGCAAACACATTTATATGATCAATACTGATGTGTCACTTGCATAAAGTGACTTTAAAGTCTGTGGAAGGACTAAAAACACAACAAATGACGTGGAAATCGAGTATTAGTCTCTAAAACGATGGAAAAGTCACTTTCATGCTCCAAAAAGAAGGCTTCTAAAAAAGATAATTTCTAATTAGTAGCAGCATAATATTTTTAAAAGATTTTAAATGATACATTTTTTGTGCAAATGATGTGAATTGTCCATAAAAACGGTGAAAAATCTTCTTAAATCTCGTTATCACTGCGCGGACTCTGAACCCTTCGAACAAAAAGTGTGCACGGCTCTGCTAGCTTAACCTTTCAATGCAACTTTATCATTAAAATAATCAATAAAGAAGCGCACAGCTGATTGCACGTCTTCAAAAATCGATAATATGCATTTTTCGAAACAAATTTTCTACCTCCATTGAAACTTTGTCTTGTTTGGTCCCGTGTCACAACTGCAACCAAGTGCTTTGGTAAGCTAGCCTCAGTTACCCCAAAACCGGATGTGACGTACATTTATTGCAAAATAAAGCGTGAACCGGATGTCGGGTCTGTAAACAACCAAATCAAAGCTAAATCAAATAAATGTTCATGTATTTGGTCTACTATGGACTATTGAGACAGTTACTACTATTCAAAAAAAAAAATATTTTTTTTTTTAATGTTTTCAACAGCTTTTATTTAAATGAGACTGACTACATGTATACAATATTGTCAATAAAAAAATAAAAATAAAAAAAATAAAAAATTGTGTTGTAAAAGAAAATATGCATTATATTTTTAAAATTAGGTAGATTTCAACGTAAAATAAATGCAAGTCAGACAAAAAAAGTCACCCGAAAAACTTTTAGTGGTATTTTAAAATGCCGATCTGATACATTGAAATGTTCTTTTAGGATTAATAATTGTATTTTTTTTCTCTTAAACTTTTTACATTTTTTTAATAATTTGTTTCAGTAGGGTAAAATGACTTGCAGTATTAGAAAGTGCGCTGTCATATGTTGGAGAGTTAAAAAAGTGAAAAGGTTTAGGTGAAGGCTTGTTGTTTCAACCGAGAACAACTACAGCCATTGGCGCCAATTCAATTTACTGATTTAAAGTGAAATATTTATAGTAAATTTACATTAATAAACCTTAAATGTGTCCTTTGTTAAGAATGCTGACATTGTAAAAAGTTTTCTTTAGACAAAACATCAGTAAAACCGAAAATTCCCGCTCACCTGGCCTACTCCGCACAGAAAATCGAGCGCACCCTACAGTTCCTGCTTCTGTGACGCAATGAGCGAAGCGCTCGCGCTCGGCTCAGATCGGCGCAGCTCTGAACTGTCCGGAGCAACATGCAGGATGGCGAGTGTGGAGGCAGCCGCCGAACACGAACGGATTCTGCGGGAAATTGAGAGCACAGACACGAACTGCATCGGACCGACCCTCCGGTGAGTCCCTAACTTGGAGGCCTCCACACTCAGCCGCTCGAAGGGAGTCGAGCTCGCGGCGTCGCTCTCCGGGAGGGAAGTTCGGCTAGCTCCAAAACTTTGATATTCATGCACCCATTATCGGACAGCTATCCTGCTAACTTTAGCAAACATCAAAGCTAGCTAATTAAATCACCCAAAACTGGCACCAGAACTTTGACAGGAGCTACCGCCTGACTGATTTGATTCATATCTTTAAACTGACACTTTTATTTTATTATTGTTTTTGAACTTTAGTTAAGTTATCTACAAGTATTTGAGACGTTTTGAGTCACTTTAGCTGATTAAGCTAACTAAGATGATTTTGCTCACTGATTTAGCAGAGCTCTCAATGGAAAACCAGCCGAATAAAAGCTACTTTTTGTCTTTGTGGCACCAGAGTTGGTCATTGTATAAATATGCTTTAATTTTTGAGAAGTTTCTGGGATCCTAACGCAGGCTGCTAGCTTTGGTTGTGGTATCAGGGAGTGTCAAGTGCAGCAGCTTTGACAAACCCTGACTGTGTCTGCCTGCTGCATGAATGATACCAGACAGTCCTCTGTTATCTGTTCTGACTGCCCCCCTGTCTGTCTCTCATGTTCTGGATCATATTGGTTCTAATAGGTCATAAATTCAGTGTCAGAGCAGCATTCCTTCATCCTCATCTGGATCTGCTCAGCTGTCCTTTTTTCCACTCCTAATCAAAAGAAATCCACACTTTTGACAGGATTTGCATTGAATATCCTTAGATTTATGTTCTTAATATTTTTTTGTAGACATTACTGTTTGTTTTGGTCACACTTTATGATACTTTAACTTCATAGTATGGGCACAAAAATGTCTGAAACCCAAACAAAGCATCACCTTATCATGATAGTACCGCCACAGGAAGTACCGGTAAACAAGTATTAACAGGGACATCTTTCTTCTCTGCTGTGTGCTTTGTTTCTAAGATCCGTTTTTTTTTCCTTTTAACTGCTGTATTTTCTTTTATTTTTTTCGTTTTTAAGGTGGATGTTCATCTCTACCTTTTTAACTTTTAACTTGATGTTTGATAAGCATCTTTAGTTTTTTATTTACTTATTTTTTCTTAACCATGACCACAATTTGAATCTTCTTTCTGTTCTTCTTCCATGGAGGAGAATCAAGTTCACTGTGAGTTAGACCAGTTGTCTGCTGAGTCATATTCATATCAGAAACATTCTTCCGGCAGATTCATTAAACCCAGATCATACATGTTCTTGTGCAGTCTCTGTCATACTTTGTTATATGCATTGACATATATAATAACTGGACAAAGTGGGGTGTAAAAATGCCTTACCCTCTGGCTCTTGCGAAATAATTCCTAATCCGTCAATGATTTTTCTGCATTTACGGGCGCTGCCATGTTGGAACCAGACGACAGTGATTGGTCGGAGTCGATCTGAGTCATGTTTTTAGGGGAGCTATACTCACCAATCAGGAGTAAGCTTGTTGGAAGTCCACACCCTTTCCACTGAAAGCGGCTCGGCAGAAGCTGTCAATCAAATGTTCAAGGTGGAGCCAGTGGGGGCCACTTGCTTTTACGGAGCTATCTAATTGGTCAGTTTATAACTTGAATAAGTTGGGGAAAAAAGGGATGAAAAAGAAAAAAAAGGATTTATGAAGAAGATGTTCAGAGCAGGAATGGGTAATCTTACAAATAGAGCGACTGACAGTAATAGAAGTCGGTGGGATTTTGGCTTCTTGGAGCCAGCTGGTACTTCCTGTTTGGAACATAAGGGGGGAGGGGTTAAGCTGTACGTGATTATACAGTCTATGGTCATATATGCAATCTTGGTCGTTCTTGGTCATATGTGGGCTCTTTATCTTAACTGTTCTTGTCCTCGTTCGTATGCATCTTCTGCGTTTTCGTTCATACGTGTGTTTGGCTTCTTGGAGCCCACTGGCACTTCCTGTTTGGGACACGGGGGAAGTTTCTCAACCCTATTTGTTCATATGTGTGATCTTGGTCGTATTTATATTCTTGTTCATATGTGCGTTCTTGTTCGCACGTGCGTTCTCGGTCGTATGTGTTGTCATTTGTATGCGTGTTCTCGTTCTTGTGCGTTCTGTCATTTGTGTTCTTGAGTGCTGTTGGTCATGTATGTTTTCGTTCTCGTGCGTTCTCTGTCATGTTTGTTCTTGTACATCATTGTTGGTATATGCATATTCTGTCATGTGCGTTCTTGATCATGCGTGTTCTCATTCATCTGTGCTTTCTCGTTAGTATGTGCATTCTCTGTCATGTATGTTTTTGTGTGCTCTTTGTCATATGTGTTCTCGTTCTTGTTCATTCTCGTTTGTATGTGCATTCTCTGTCATGTGTGTTTTCGTTCTTGTTTTTTTGTTTTTTTGTTTTTTGTTTTTGTGTTCTTGCTCCGTGTGTCATGCTGTTTTTCATTGGTCACGTGTGTTCTCGTTCTAATCCATTTTTGGTCATGTGTGTTCTTCGTTCTTGTTCGTTCTTGGTCACGTGTGTTCTCGTTCTTATCCATTTTTGGTCTGTGTGTTCTTTGTTCTTGTTTGTTCTTGGTCATGTGTGTTCTCTTCTTGTTTGTTTTTGGTCATGTGTGTTCTTGGTCATGTGTGTTCTTTGTTCTTGTTTTGGTCATGTGTGTTCTTTGTTCTTGTTTGTTCTTGGTCATGTGTGTTCTCGTTCTAATCCATTTTTGGTCATGTGTGTTCTTCGTTCTTGGTCACGTGTGTTCTCGTTCTTGTTTGTTTTTGGTCATGTGAGCAGCGTGTTGAGTTTGCGGCTGTGAAATCAGATGCAAAGGTTCTTGTTTAGCGACAGCCTCTCGGCACTCTTTCTCCGGAGGCCGCGCTCTTGGCCGGCAGTGTTTGCGGCGATTGTCCGCAGAGGAAATGGGCAGTGAATGAAGAGGGGAAATGCAGCTGAGGAACAAGGCTATTCATGGCTTATCAAAGGTGTGTGTGTGTTTTCAGAGGCTGTTTCTCTTTTTTCCCTCCCCTGTGTGGAGTATTTTCTGCTCATCCTGAGTCACTCCAGCTGAACCAATAGATTTCTATTTTTGTCTTAAATAGACTTTAAAACATCAAATCACTGCAGATGTAACCATCTCCAGCATAGATCTGACTAACGGACTTCTAATAGCTGACATCATTTAGGTCAGCGGGCGTGAGGACCGATCCGATCTGACGAGGTTGTGCGACACCTCTGGGTGCCACATTCCTCTCCTGGGTATCGGTGTGTGGCGTTCAGGCCTGACAGCAGTGTTCGTTACTCATCTGCTCACACTCTGGTGTGGTTTTCATCTTTTCCAGCATCTCCTTCCTGTTCCCCTCTCAGCCTTTCCACTCTTCCTAATAGGACAGGTTTTCCTCGCCATCCGCACCGTCACTGACTAAATTTAGTCAGGAGGGAAGCGTGTGAGAGTTTCAGAGGCAAACGCAGATGTTTGTACAGCACTGATGGACAGTTCTTATTTATAAATAAACATCTTTGAGGATTTTCTCTTTTGGTTTGGCAAACGCTGAAACGACCAGCTACAAGAGAGTATTTTGAATGAAATTGATAAATTTAGACGAATATGTGAGATTAGAACATGATAAAAAGTTATTTTGTCATTCTCTTTCAGCAGCTTGTTGAGTTTAACCCATGTGTTCCTAGTTGCCATGTCAATAGGACAGTTGGTTGACAATAGAACCGCTCAGATTTTGAGCTCACGTTATAAACTTGTCAATTTACACATTTTTAGGCACCACACCTCCCAAGAAAGTGTTCTGTCTTCTTAATTTTCTCCTCAGCATCAACTGAAATTCATCAATCCACAGGTCTCCGAGTGGCTGTGGTGTTTCATGCAGCATCAGTGCCGTCTTCCCATTTGGACCCACAGTGGCCGGGGTCGCCAGATTAACGTCTGGTCATTGTAGGGCCCCTGCGATGACCAGACGTCAATCTGGACTACTGCAGCCATTACTTTTGAATTGTTGATTGACATAATTATTTAATAAACCAAACTAATGAAACAGGCCTGGACAAAAATGATGGTATCCATAATTTAATATTTGGTTGCACATCCTCTTGAGGCAATCACTGCAATGAAACGATTTCTGTGTTTGTCAATGAGCGTTCTGCAGCTGTCAACAGGTATTTTGGCCCACTCCTCAAACTGCTCCAGTTGTCTCAGGTTTGATGGGTGTCTTCTCCAAATGGCATGTTTCAGCTCCTTCCACAGATGTTCAATGGGATTCAGATCTGGGCTCATGGAAGGCCACTTTAGAATAGTCCAAGGCTTTTCTCTCAGCCATTCTTGGGTGTTTTTGGCTCTGTGTTTTGGATCGTTGTCCTGTTGGAAGACCCATGACCTGCGACTGAGACCAAGCTTTCTGACACTAGGCAGAAAGAGAAATCTCTTCAGAATGCCTTGATGGTCTTCAGATTTCATTCTACCTTGCATTTCAAGATTTCATTCTTCAAGACACCCTGTGCCAGATGCAGCAAAGCAGCCCCTAAACATTACTGAGCCTCCTCCATGTTTCACCGTAGGGACAGTGTTCTTTTCTTCGTATGCTTGGTTTTTGACTCTATGAACATAGAGTTGATGTGCCTTACCAAAAAGCTCCAGTTTGGTCTCATCTGTCCAAAGGACATTCTCCCAGAAGCTTTGTGGCTTGTCAATATGCATTTTTGCAAATTCCAGTCTGGCTTTTTTTATGATTTTTTTTTTTCCAGCAGTGGTGTCCTCCTTGGTCATCTCCCATGAAGTCCACTTTGGTGATGAATGGTGCGATCTGACACTGATGTACCTTGGCCTTGGATTTCCTTTAATTTCTTTGGAGGTTGTTCTGGGCTCTTTGGATACAATTCAAACGATCCGTCTCTTCAATTTGTCATCAATTTTCCTCTTGCGACCACTTCCAGGGAGGTTGGCTACTGTCTTGAACTTCTGAATAATATGAGCCACTGTTGTCACAGGAACTTCAATCTGTTTAGAGATGGTCTTATAGCCTTTACCCTTAACATGTTTGTCTATCATTTTTTTTTTGGATGTCCTGGGACAATTCTCTCCTTGGCTTTCTGTTGTCCATGTTCAGTGTGGTACACATCTTTTCACCAAACAGTAGAGTGACTCGTCTCCCTTTAAATAGGCAGACTGACTGATTATGAGTTTGGAAACACCTGTGATGTCGATTAAAGGACACACCTGAGTTAATCATGTCACTCTGGTCAAATAGTTCTCAATCTTTTACAGAGGTACCATCATTTTTGTCCAGGCTTGTTTCATTAGTTTGTTTTTTTAAATAATTATGTTAATCAACAATTCAAAAGTAATGGCTGATTTTATTGTTTAATTTTCAATGAATTTTAATTCATTGTTACTTTTTTTGAGTTTCAAGTGATTTCAGTGAGAATTGTGGGTTTTTCCTTCTTTAACTGAGGGGTACCAACAATTTTGTCCACGTGTGTACATATTGGGCCCCACTTTTTCTAGAGTTTTGTCCTATTCAATAATGTTTGTCATACCTTTTGAAGTGCTCTTAAGCAAACAGTTTGAACTGAGATGGGTTTGAATGATCAAGAGAGTTTTGGTTACTCTGGCAGATGAGAAGAAATCTTTATTTTTCTTTTTAACTAAATTTATAGTTATGAGACGGTTGTAAGGAAGTTTCCTTCCAGCCTTTAGTCTGTATTCAGTATTTCCACATGAATAAAGTGAGGTTTCAGGCTGCTGACCTGTCCGGTCTGTGGAATCTCCGTCTGCTGGCAGAAGAACACTTTCAGTCCAATAGTTACGGGAAGTTTCTGACAGTTTCCAGAAATCCAGACAGCGTTTGAAAGGAGTCCAGCAGCTTTTAATACCAGGTTGTGTGGTTGATCTGTTGTTAACTTAAACCGACTTCAATCCACATTTCAGTATTAGTCAAACCCTTAGAAGCACAGAAGTCAGCAACTATGGATCCTTATTGTCTAAATGAGCTTTTTTTCCCAAATGTTCTTTATCTCCTCATCTACATTTGCCTTTTTTTCCATCTGCGTTCACTGCTGTCTCCTGATTTCTGTCACATGCTGAAATGAATGCAAACATGCAGAACCATCTAGACAACTCTGTCTTTCTGTGGCTGTTTTCACTCATCGTTATGGAAGAGTTCTTCTAAAATAAATGGAAAACTGTATTTAAAAAATGTCAGTCAATGTGTTTTTAATGCACACTGGTATTCTGACATGGTTACAAAACCCAAGCTGGGCTTTGCTGCCAAAATACCAACTTGATGCTAAATTGAATTCGACTTTTGCAACTTGATATGATTTTAATATGACTATGAATTTCACATTTTCATGGTTCTAAGCCATTTTTTCTTTGATTATAGAATCATTTTCATATTATATGGACAGTACTAGAGTATAAGTTGCAGGAAACTAAAAAGGAAAAGACTACATACAAGTCACTCTGGCGTATAAGTTACACTTTTGGGATAAGAGTACAACAGTTATGAACTAATCTGCTAACCCCGGCATAATGCTACGTTCACACCAAACACAATTGACGCATCAAATTTAGCCTCTTTTGACGCGCGTCAAATGTGATGCTCAATGCTGGTCCAAAACGTTTTCATGAACTGGAATACAAACGATTAGATACCATTTTTTGTTTTGGACAAGACTTTTTTGTGTTGCTGTTTGTATCAAATACTGATACACACAGACACATACAGCGCCCTCTATAGCGGTTGTTAGTGGGAAACGATAGCTAAAGTGCAACTACCTGTTAGTGGGAAAATAGTGAATATATTAGCCTATTTAATTTATAAAATAAAAAAACCCCACAAATAAATCACCCCTGAGTATGAGCTGCACCCCTGGCCAAACCATGAAAAAAATTTGACTTATACACCAGAAAATACTGTTGGGAAATAAGTTGTATGTATGTATGAGTACAAATTAAGAACCAGATAATGCTAATTATGGGGAAAAAAACAAAAAAAGGAAAAGTATAAAAATTTTTGAAAGCAAATTTTAGTTTTTATAATTGTCCTGCTTGACATTACACAAAGAAACAAAACCTTCACGACTGTGTTTGAATGTAAAAAAACAAACTGCATCCACTGCTGTCAGTTTATTTGTTTTATTTATTTATTTATTTTTTGGGGGGAGGGGTACTCTACTGGAAATTCCCATTGTGTTTATATTCTGATCTCCTAGCCTTACTTCTAAGAAGGACAGGAGACACACTAATGAGACCCTGTGTCTTTAAAATATCTTGGTTGTTGTCTTACCAGCCGGCCTGTCTGGCGTATCATAATCGAAGATTTGGTCCAAAAACACATTTAAATTCATACTTGGATAGTACTCGGAAACACAGAAATATGGGGATTTTGAGTTTTGGTCCCTTTTCATTGCAAAAATGTGGCATTTAGGCCTTTAAGCCATATTTATGTCTGAAATCACAAAACTTTAATTTAGGAGGTGCCAGATGAGTACAGAACATAATACAAGAAAATGTAATATAAAAATAATATGTTTGGCAGTTTAGATTGACAAAAGTTCATTTGAATCGTACTTATTTAAGCAGAATCTAAGTTTATCTTTAATAGTCGTAACTCACTGCTCGTCCTCCCAGTGTGGTCATTGAGTTGACATTTCCTTTATCCGTTTGACTTGCATGTCTTTAGTGAGGGAATAAAAATGTCTTCCCTGCTTTTGTCCCCATCTGTCGTGTCATTAAAGTGGAACAACCTTTGGGGAACCCTAAAACCTCCTGGTGAATGATTGACTGCATCCACCAGTGTAAAATTATGACCGAGCTAAACGGTCTGTTCCGGTACATGAACAGGCAGGATGTCACGTCCAAGAGGACAAAAAAACCAGCTGTGGTTCTGAACTTCCCTGAGGTTCCGTGTGTGAAGAGTTGTACTTGGTCACAGAAGAAAGCTGCAACTGAACATCCTCTTGAGGGAATTTTCTTAGATTCAGAGATCGTTTGTAAAACCGGTTTCTGCCCAAATGACTCTACTCTGTAGATGAAGTCAGAGGTTTAGTCACTCCTGGACCGTAGACACTCGGCAGAGTTAGAGATCATCTCCAGATCTAAGACTATTTCTGATGCTGTGAACAATCTATCTCAAGTTTATTGAAAGACCAGAGATTTAGACGGTGTGTCCTTAACAGCTAACATGCACAGAAGATGCTGTGTGTTGCAGGTGTGATACAGTCCAGTACCAAACCAATAAGGTGGTCTGTACACATGTTTTACCAGTCTATACTGGTTGTTAGCTCTAAAGCTGACTGTAAAGGCGTGGATGCCACGGTGCATTCCTGTTGTCTATTGTCTTTAGCTTAAAGGGAAAACATTGGCTGATGGGATGAAAATATAGACTGGTTCTTTATTGGTTCTTCACTGGTTTTATTGTTTTTTCAATCGTTCTTTACTGATTCTACACAAATTCATCACTGGTTCTTCACTGGTCTTTCACTGGTTCTTCAATGGCTCTTTATTGGTCCACTGCTTCCTTATCCTTTCCCAATTGGTTCCTTATTGGTTGCTTACTGGTTCTTTACTGATTCGTCACTGGTTGTACAATTGTTTTTTATTGGTTCTTCTCTGGTTTTTTTATTGGTTCTTAATTGATTCTTCACAGATTCTGTACTGGTTCTTTATTGGTCCTTCACTGGTTCTTCTCTGGTTATTTATTGGTTCTTTACTGATTCCTCACAGATTCTGTACTGGTTCTTTAATGGTATTTCACTGGTTCTTCACTGGTACCTTATTATTTCCAATTGGTTCCTTACTGGTTCTTCACTGATTTTCCAATGGTTATTTACTGGTTCTCTACTGGTTCTTTACTGATTCATAACTGGTTCTTCATTGGTTTTCGCTGGTATTTCAATGGTTCTTCTCTGGTTCTTTATTAGTCCTTTACTAGTTCTTCACAGGTTCCTTACTATTTCCCAATTGGTTCCCTATTGGTTCCTTACTGGTTCTTTACTGGTTCTTCATTAGTTTTATACTTTTTACTTTTTACTGGTTCTTCTGTAGTTCCGTACTGGTTCATTACAGTTTCTTTACTGGTTCTTCACTAGTTCTTTATTGGTCCTTCACTAGTTCTTCACAGGTTCCGTACTATTTCCCAATTGGTTCGTTATTGGTTTCTTTACTGGTTCTTCATTGGTTTCATACTCTTTTACTGGTTCTTCTGTAGTTCCTTACTGGTTCATTACAGTTTCTTTACTGGTTCTTCACTAGTTCTTTATTGGTCCCTCACTGGTTTTTTTGCTCTTTCATTATTGGTTCTTCAGTAGTTTCTCACTGGTTCTTCAGTCATACTTTAGTGGTTTCTAACTGGATCTTAAGTGGTTTTTCATTGGCGTACTGAAAGCAGGTTGAGACTGGCTGCTGAATTCCCCTGATCTGCTGTCAGCTGCCTCAGGCTGCAACTTTCTCAATTTTCCTTCCATCAATTGTATCTGTATAACCTCTAGTCATATAAAAACAAGTTTAAAATTGTTTAAATTTAGCTGTATTGAATGTTAAACAGACTTATGAGCCTCTGAATGGAAAGAACTAAAACAGGAATATGTTGGCAGTGAGAGGCAGAGCTAATGCTAACAGCCTGTAGTCTGCAGGCAGACCAGAGCTGACTCTAAACTTTTCCAAAGTTGTCATTTTTTCATGTTTTCCCCCCAAGTCTATTTTTTTAACTGTGTATGTGCGTATGTGTGCACTTCTTTGGGGCTCCACCCTGAGGTTAACTGCGTTCAGCTGGTTGGTTTCATCAGATTTCGGCATAAATGACAGGACATTTTGGATGTGCTTATTCTGTGGTTTCTGCTGCAGAATACTCGTTTGTGATTGGCTGGCAGCTTTGATCTCTGGGAGCAGCTCAGACTCTGTTCTGTACGCTTCAACCACACCTTCAAACTTGTCTAGCAGCAGCATTGTGAGTTAATAGCCAGACTTTACAAATCTAAATCTCCAGTATGATTTTGCCATCTGTCTGTGAGTTAGCAGTTTTTTTGTATGTTCTGAGAAACTTTACTTTTAAAGTGAAATCTAGCTGGAATGTTCTGGTTAACATGCTGATTAGATCATTCAGAGAAACACAACAAGGAAGCTGAAGGACTCACAAAGACACAAAAGGACAAATTCTTGCTTTAGGTCCATCACAACACTTCATCCAAGTCTTTTATTTGGAAGTTTTCAAAGAAAGCCATTTGATTCTGAATATCTGCCAAAACTGAGTCCTAATACTTTTAAAAAAAAATAGCAAATTTAATACACAAATCCAGAGTTTGTTTAGAGATCATGAATTTCTTCTATTTTAATGTCTTTATCCTCGAGCTTGTAGACGGTCCCTTGGCATTCGTCTTACCGCCGTTTTTCTGTTGGCATCACACAGAGAGCAATTAAGCAAAAACTCTATCTTTTTTCTTTTAAAATGTCTTTATACTTTGTTGTTTGAGTTAGGACAAACCAAAAGCAACTCTTGCTGTCAGTTTTAACGGTTTAGTTATTTATCCCGGTAGTCCGAATCTGTGAATGTCTTGCTTGCTTTACCAAACTGTTTTAATAGTCTTCTGTTCAAACTGCTGCCGTATTATATTTTTTATGGTAATAAAAGGTTGTGGTCCCGCCATGATATTCAGACTTCTAGAGAATGTATCTGTTATAATAGTCTTGAAATGTATAGCGCCGATCCCTCATCATGGCACAACATCTAATTCCAGTCTGAAACTATGTGATTGGACCTGATGTCTGATCATGTGACCTGGTCAGGACATCCTGACCGGGTGTATTCCGACTGGAAACATTTAGTTCACTTAAAGGTCCAAGACCAGGAACTGCTCTCTGACCCATCTTTTAAGGTGGTTTTGGTTAATTTTAAGTTGGACTGAATTACAGTTCACTCTGAGATTCCTCAGTCTGAATAGGCTCCATGCTCTGAGCTGAACAACAGGACCAAAACGGCCACCGTAGCTGGTAAAAAGAGAGAGAGCGAATTCTCTTATTCTTTTGTATGTAACTCGAAGTCTGCAGTAAAACATATTCTGCCCACGAAAAATCCTTGTTTCTGTTACAGATCAAATCAATCAGAATAATAAACAAAAAACAGCACAGAACACACCAACAATCTGTTTGGAGAAAAATTTGGATATTTGTATTTATATATATATATATATATATATATATGTGTATGTATGTGTGTGTGTATGCATATACAGATATAAATATATATTTTACATATGGCTAAAGAAATATGTAAATAAAAGAGATATAAGTAATATGGCTGCCCTTCCATGCACACTCCCAAGTTTGTTTGTTTTTTGCTTTGCTTTGTTTTGTTTGTTTGTTTGTTTATGCTTATGGGTTAAAAGAAAATTGCAATGGTAAAGCAGTACAGTGACTTGTGTTTGTCTACCAACCTTTATTTGTCATTGTGCTTTATCAATAAAACTTAAATGGAAAAAAAAATTGGATATTTGATTTTGTACATTTTTCTTTTCTGTCACCTGCTGTGAATAATAAGTAAATATAGTTATTTCTTAGATGTTAAGATGTTTAGTCCATGTAGATTTGGTTTTCTAGAGGATCGTCCTCTCCTCCTCGGTGACCTCTAACCTCTTTGTCGAGGACGTTTGCTGTGATGATGTTTAGACTCTCTCTGCTCTGGATCGATGCAGTACATTGCTTCCCATAACAGTCTCATCTTTGAAACGTTTTCTAAGATGCAGACCTTCAGAGAAGCTCGCCGGGAGCGAGTTGGCTCGTGCGCACGACGTGCTGAGTCGGCACAAATGCTGATTCCTGTCGGGGCTAAGTGAGCGTCTAAGTGGGTTAAGATCCTATTTAGTCAGCTGCAGCGTAGTAAACAGAGATCTCTCACACACATACTCACACATGCACATCAATACATACAGTGTGTGTGTGTCTTAGTGTGCATCAGTTGAATTTCAGTGGACAAACTGTTGACATTGTTTTGCCTCCTGCGTTTGTTTGTGTCTAAAGGAAACTCCCTGATGCCGTCAGACCTGCGTCTATTGTAACGCCTGTATTTCCTTGTTAGTGTGTTAGGTGTGTGTTAGGTGTGTGTTAGGGAAACACCACAGGAAGTCCTGTTACAGAGAGGGAGCCATGTTCAATTTCATTTTTCCATGTTTGTGTTTTTATGTCATCGCCTGAATTCAACCTGATTTTGATTCTTTTAAAAAGAATCCAGGATCCGCCAGAGTTTGAGGAGACGCCAAGAACTGAACATTAATTTTCTTGATGTCTTTAAAGATAAAGTAAATTAGAAAAGATGGAAAAAAAAATGCTCGTATTTCTTTTTTTTTAATTTAATAAATAGTAATTCATATCGAGTTTGTTGGGGTCTGATCTGGTTTGATACTTTGGTTTAGGCATAATCGGTTTTATCCATTAGGATCTGGTTTAATCAAACTTGATTCTTCATTTTTAAAGTATAATCAGGTTTGATCCAGTTTGTTCTGATCCAATTTGTGTCACCAGATGTATCTCTGTGTCATATCAAACTTGATTGAGTTTGATTTGGTTTAATCCTGTGTAAAAAGTTTAATCTCGTTTCATCCATTTTTATCTTTTTGGATCCAGTTTAATCTGGTTTGACATGACTTGATCAGGCTTGATCTGGTTTCATACAATGTAAAATGTTTAGGATGGTTTTAAACTTTTTTTTAGTTTTAAACTGGTTTGACCCAATGTAATGGGTTTAGACTGGTTCATTTTTATACGGTTTGATCCAGTTAAATCTGGTTGGACTTGACTTGATCAGCTTGATTTAAATGTAAATCAATTTATTTGTTTTATCAAATTAATTCTAATTGGTTTTAATTGGTTTAATCTGTTTTTAAATGGTTTGATCTGGTTTAAACAGGTTTGACTAGACTTGATCTAGTTTATGCCACTTTAAGTTGTTTGATCTGACCTAATTAGGTGGGATCTAGTTTAATCTAACATAAAAGTTATAACCTAGTTATATCTTGTTTGATCTGGTGTGATTCTGTTTGATCTGGTTTGATCAGACTTAATCAGGTGTGATCTGGTTTGATCCAATTCAAACGTTTGAATCTGGTTATATCTTGTTCGATCAAATGTTCTAGTTTTAATCTGGTTTGAGCTGGTTTGACATGATGTAATATAACATCATAAAAACATTGATCAGCAAAAGACAAGGTCACTGATCAATGTTTTTATGATGTTTTTACTATCACTTAATTATGAACTTTTTTTTAGTTACATTTTAACTGTTTTAATGATGACTATCTATTTTACTCCATTATGGGTTTTGTTTTTAATTTAACTGTGTGGTATGATGTATGGAGCAAGGACAATGACATAATTTCCGTAAAGATTAATAAAGTCTATCTAACGATCTATCTAGTTATCCATCTATCTAGCTATCAATCTAGCCAGCTAGTCTGGTTTGATCTTATGTAAGAGATTCAAACTGGTAAAATTTTATATGGTTTGATCTGGTCAGATCTAGTTTGACATGACTTGATCCGGCTTGATCTAGTTTATTCAAATTTAATTGGTTTTATCAAGTTATTCCATGTTTATTGTTAGGATTGATCTGTTTTAATCCAGTGTAAAAGGTTGAATCTGGTTATATTCCATTTGAGCTGTTTTGACATGACTTAATCAGGGTTGATCTGGTTTGATAAAACTTAATTAGGTATTTGATCCAATGCAAAATATTGGATCTAGTTTTATTCTGTTTGAGCTGGTTTGATGTGACTTGATCAGCCTTGATCTGGTTTATAAAATGTTTAGTCTGGTTTGAATTGGTTTGACCGCATGTAAAGGGTTTAAACTGGTTTAAATGGATTTCTCCTGCTTGCTGTTCTCCATCACATTAGAGCTTCATGGATCCACGTTGAACACAAATGTAACACATGCATCTGCAGGAAGCTCTCGCTGCGTTCAGTAACACAGGGAATTTCGAACATCCCTTTGTTTGAATTCTCATTTAATTTAATTAAATTTTTTTCAGACTATAAACTGTAAGATTAAGTCATTTTCTGTTGAGTTGGTGTAATAATGAAAAAAAGATTACTTACATTCTTTTCCAAGCTGCAGTAAAGGCAACACAATGTAAAATCAGATTTTTTTTGGCTTTTCATATCAGTTCTAAATTAAATGTTTCTTTTTATCTTAGCAGAAGTTAAAATACAGTATCACCAACACTTTATCAACATTTAAAAACTAAATTTCTTTTATTGTTTTTAAGCTGTGTGATCACTTATTCATAGTTTAATTATTTCAATTTCACAAATTATTTTAATTTTTTTCTAAAACCTCAAAACTTTGTCTGTAATGTGATTTACAAACTTACATTTTTGTCATTTTTTCTCTCTGGCCGTTCTGCTGTAGAGTGTAGTTGTAGCAACCTCTAGTGGACAGTCAGTGCTACTGCAGGTGGAATTTCAAGAAAGTTTCTCTCTGTTTACATCATTTTTTTGCCATTTATCACCAATTATTTAGTCGTTGTTATGACTTTATAAGAAAATGTCCCTGAAGGGCCAGTTGTTGTGCAGTTCCTGTGAGCAGTTGTGCGTTTGTGTGCGCTCCAGGTCGGTGTACGACGGTCAGGAACATGGGCTCTTCATGGAGAAGCTGGACGCTCGGATCAGGAACCACGACAGAGACATCGAGAGGATGTGCAACCACCACTTCCAGGGCTTCGTGGACTCCATCACGGAGCTGCTCAAAGTGCGAGGAGAGGCGCAGAAGCTGAAGGTGAGGGCGGAGCAGCGGTTGGAGGTTTGCCGGGACAAACGCTGACTTCTATCTTTTCAGAGTCAGGTGACCGAAACCAACCAGCGCCTGCAGGATGACGGCAAGCAGGTTAGCCGAGCGCTACTGTCAGGAGCCGCGTGTGATTCTGCATCCTTCACCTGACCTCCTCCTCTATCCTCTGCAGCTCATGGCCTCCATGGAGGAGCTGAAGCAGTGCCGCGTGCAGCAGAGGAACATCGCCACCACCATAGACAAGCTGACACACTGCCTCCCCGGTAACAACCAGCAGCCATCGGCACGTTTGGATCAGCCGCTCCGTTCTGACCCGTCTGCTTCTCGCTTTCAGTCCTGGAGATGTACAGCCGCCTACAGGAGCAGATGTCGGCCAAAAGGTACCGTCTCCGGTTCTGGAGGACCTCGGTCAGTTAGTCTCAGAAGGATCCGGTCCTTTAAGAGGTCAGAGAGTTGACCTCATTCTCTGTTTAAACCTCTCACAACCAGAAGGTTTGAAGCAGCTTCATCATTGGTTTAATCCATTGACTGTATGTGAGAACTGGACTGAGTGACTCCTCCCCCCATTTTATCAAAATCGTTGGTTTACGTTTAAAACTGTTAACTGCAGTAAAATGCTGCAAATTGGCCCAGAATTTCTTTATGTACAGTAAATTCAGTTTTTTTTTTCGTTAACTGCATAAATATTCTACCAATGAAGTGTTGCATCCATTGTCTGTATACAGTTGGGCAAATAAAAAAAATGTAGTCAGCCACCAATTGTGCAAGTTAAAAAGATGAGAGGCCTGTAATTTTCATCATTGCCTCAACTATGAGAGATGAAATGGAAAAAAAAAAAATCCAGAAAATCACAGTCTGATTTGTAAATAATATATTTGTAAATGATGGTGCTAAATAAGTATTTGGTCAACAACAAACTAGCCAGATACCCTGTAACTTCGGCCTTGTCCACACGTTGGCGGGTATCTGCTAAAACGAATATATTTTCATACGTTTTTGCCTTTCATCCACACAAAACCGAAGATTTAAGTCACTTAAAACGGTACATCTGGAAAACTGCGGCCAAAGTGAAGATTGTGGAAAACTCCTGTTTTGCGTCTGATTGTGGACATGAATAACCGGTGATTTACGTTTTTAAACGTCACTTTTTGCAACAATTAATGCAAACACGTCATAGATGCGCCGTTGTTTATGCCAGACAGTGGTCAGCATGGACCCAAGGAGTGTGGTACTTATTACCCTGGTACAGGCGCTTTTTACTTGCTTTTTTTGTACAAACTCAATTACTTCTTCTTGTTGAGGAGCAAAGGAGGAGAGGCGCTCTGCAGTTGGCTGTTTTACACCAAATATCCCTTCCTCCTCCTCCTCCTCGAAGGCATGTCACTCCGTCTGAGATTTTGGGTCCGACCTGGACGCAAAATCAAGATAAATTTACACTTACTTTTAGGAAAACACTACCAACTACTGTTCTGGCAAGCTCAAGAGCGCAAGTATGCGGGGATGTGTGGATGGAATTATTTTTAAAACAATCATGTTTTTTTGTAAAACGGAGGTCAGCAGATATGCGTTTGTAGAAATACCCGCCTAAGTGTGGACAAGGCCTTCACGTATTAGAGGATCCTCTGTCCTCCACTTGTTACCTGTATTAATAGCACCTGTATGAACTCATTATCTTTATAAAAAGACACCTGTCTACAACCTCCAACACTCCAAACTCCACTATGGACTAGACCAAAGAGCTGTCTTAGGACACCAGAAACAGCTTTCTTGACCCGTCTAAGGTTTACTAGAGATTATTTGGATGATCTAGAAGAGGATTGGGAGAATGTCCTATAAGATGAAACCAAAATAGAAGGTTTTGGTCAGAACTCAACTGTTTGGAGGAGAAAGAATAGAGTTTTATCCAAAGAACACATTATAGCATGGGGGTGGAAACTGTTTTTCAGCAAAGAGACCAGAATGACTGATCCATGTAAAGGAAAGACTGACTGGGGTCATGTATGGTCAGATTTAGAGTGAAAACCTCCTCCAATCATCATAGAAGATGAAGCGTGGCTGGGTCTTTCAGCAAGACATCTAGGGCTGTAATGAATATCCGGGCGCTCAGATACTTACGATCTGCTCCCGAAAAGTTGTGCACGAGTATTTGCAACGTCCAAGATCGCTGATTTGCAATCTTATAAATATAGTTATAAGGCTATGGTAACTCTTCAACAGTCGACCTAATTAACATAACTTTAGCGAATTATCCGCTCTGCTATGATGCTAAATCAGGGCCAATATTATTTGAAACCGAAATAAAATATTTTGAAAAAAATATTTAAAAAAATAAATATAAATAATATAAATAAAATGTTATATATATAAAAAATATTAATGAACATGTAACTGCTCTCGATTTTGATTGGTCCTCGTGTTAGCGGCACAACGGGGCCAAAAGTTTTGAAACTGAAACTTGCAGGTTCATAAACGAAAAAAAAAGTTTTGAAACTGAAAAAAGATTTGAAACTGAAAAAAAAGTTTTGAAACTGAAAAAAAGATTTGATACCAAAAACATAGTTTTTAAATTTAAATTTTGAGTTTTGAAATTTTTTCGGCCAAACATTAATATTTTTTTCAAAATATTTTATTTTGGTTTCAAATAATATTGGCCCTGATTTAGCTCCATACTCTGCAGCTTGTGCGGATGAGGTCGATGTGAATCAACTGGTTCTGATGTGGAAAAAAATCACTTTTTATACCGAACTTGCACCAAAATGTAATGCTTAGAACGTAAAGTGAACATAGTGGATGAAAAAACAATAGGTTCAGGTTTTATAGTTAAATTATCTAATTTTAACTACAAATTTTTAAGTTTTTTATGTTGAACTTAACCTGAAGGTTTACTGAAAAAAGTTTAAGTTTAACTTCTTTCTATCTAAATCTTTGTGTTTTTATCAGTTTTGTTGACTTAGATCTCCTGTACTTAAAAAAAAAAAAAAAATGATAGTGGCTTATTACATATAATATAAATTTTCATACATCCAGTAAATAGTCATTGACTTACACAATTGTTCACCTTGATTTGTGAATCGAATCAGATCCCCACCTAAGCAACGATCCACAGCCCTGATGACGACCATCCCAAACGCACTGCCCGGGTAAAGAACCAGTGGGTTTGTAAGAAGCAGTTAAAGGTCCTGGAGTGACCCAGCCAGTCTCCAGATCCCATAGAAAGTCTTTTGAGGGAGGAAAAAGTCTGTGTTGCCCAGCAACAGCCCCGAAACATCACTGCTCTAGAGGAGATCTGCATGGAGGAATGGACCACAATACCAGCAACAGTTTGGGAAAACTTACACAAAAGAGTTTATAACAAAGAATTGAGTTGAACTTTTTTTTTGACCAATAACATCATAATTTACAAATAAATTATTTAAAAATTAGTCATTTTCTGGATTTTTTTTTCCTAATTTATTCTCTCATAGTTGATGTATATCTATAATGGAAATTACAGGCCTCTCTCATCTTTTTTAAGTGGGAGAACTCGCACAATTGGTGGCCTAATAACACTGGATATAGAGCACTGGACTGAGCGAGTGTGACATCACTGATAGAAAATGCCTTATCTCCGGTTCCGGCAAAATGAAACCGATTCAGTCGCTATTTTTCTGTGATACGGAAGCCGCCATGTTGGAGCCAGTCGACACTGATTGGTCCGAGTTGGTCTGAGTCAACGCTTCTATTAGGATCAAGTATCCACATCAAAAACAGTCAGAACAATATCGGTGGATTGTTTCAGTATCGGTCTAAAATTATCCAAATATTGACCGATACCGATACTGGCACAGACATATCACCCATCCCTACTTTCTACTTTCGTCTGTTTGTGTTAATCGTGTAAACAGTTTAATACAGTAAAGTGTTTCATATGCGGTTCAGAATCCATTAGAATTACGGTAATACGGTAATTCAATGATCTCTGTTTTGAGATTATCAGCTGAAGTTACAGAAACAGTATGAATCAAATCTGTTCTCCTGGTCAGGACTGGTTCTGAACATTCCCAAACATCCATCCAGTGTTTTTTAACCTTCCAGCCACTAGATGGAGTCGTAGCGCCGCACACCGGAGCGCTCGGGCCTCCTGCGTGTCTCCTTCCTGCGCTGCCCTCGGCCTGACCTGCAGATTGGAGTCTGGTTGGTCATAAATTAGTCGTTTTGTTTGTGTTTTTCTTCTTCTCCGTGTCCCGAGGCTGCTGCTCTCACAGAGAGCAGGCGGAGGTCAGCCAAAGTGGAGCGCAGCGAGAGCGAAACTCCACACAGTCAAGTGTGTCGGGCCTTTCTCATTGTCAAATGTCCTTGAGGTGCATCGGAGTGTGTTTCTGTGTGCTGGTCTCTGCATGCTTCTAGTTTTCAGTCATCGCTTTGGAGTTTATTCACTCTTCCAAAAAGTTCTACCGGCTGTTTACAGTTTCAGCAGATCATTAAACTCCACATAAGTCGACATTAAATATTATCCCAAAGTTTGGAGCAGAGCAGAACGTGCGACCGTTGTGTAACTGCAGGTACTACCCGGCGCTGCGCACGCTGGAGCAGCTGGAGCAGACCTGTCTCCCCAGGGCGGGCCAGTACCGGTTCTGCTCCATCATGGCTGAGAACATCCCCAAACTGAGGACCCACATTCGGGACACGGCCATGACCCAGCTCAGAGACTTCCTGGAGAGCATCCGGAAGCACTCGGACAAGATCGGAGAGACCGCCGTCAAGCAGGTACGCGAGTCCCAGGAACTGGGAACCAGAACAGTTCTGATGTTCTGATGTTCGGCTTTCTGATTCAAAAGGATTCTACTTGAGGATGTTGGTACGTGTTTACACAAGGAATATGTTTAGAAAACCAAGGATTTGGATCTAATCAGTCTCTGAAAGCAACATCAAACCATCAAATCCATGTTTCCTTTTATTGTTATTCTAGCAATGATCGACCCACTTTGGTTCAGTTTGTTTTCATGAAAACAACCAACTTTATTTAACTTCGAAACGCAAATTTACAGTCTTAATCCATCCATATACATTCATGTCATCATTCCTGGCTTTTTATCACCTCTTTATTAAAGAGAGGGTGTGGTCACATGATCCAGGTGTGTAGTATTCAACCCCCCACCGCCTTTGACATTATAATATTCCCAGATTTTCCATATATAATTATTCATTAGTAATTATATCATGTTTTCAGACCTAATTTAATAATATAAAGCCAAAAAAAATCCACTATTATTATTATGGATATAAAAGGCAAATGTTGTAAAGTTTCTGGATCTAGGTTGTAAAGCAGAACTTTTTAGCATTTGAGTCGATCAAGAAACTAGACTCTAGTGGTCATTTAAGGAACTGCAGGATTTAATGTTTCCATTTAAATTTTGGAAGGGGTAGTGGTGGTTTAACAGTGACGAGCTAACCTGAGAGCTAATGGAAGTCAATCAGATGCTTTTAGATCTGGTAAGTCTGTCAATCACAAGGCCACGCCCCCATTTGTGGGGGAAGAATAAAAGTTCATGTAAAAGTTTTTTCCAACGATGAATTAAAGTACAAAATTTAATAGTTTTTGGTAATTGACTATAAATGTGGGAATTTTAACTTTGAGGAACTGAAGCATTTTAGATTTCCTTTAACATTGATAAGTGGAGGTTCAGGTTTGGCAAAGACGAGCAAACCAGACAGTGTTTGGAACACAATAAGACTACTTTCAGGTTGATACATCTACAATATCCTGTCCTTCATGAGGTCGCTCTCGTATTTGGAGGTAAAGTTCATAAGGGTTTAAGTTACAGTTTTTTCCAAATGGGAGAATTTTTGGGTAAATGACTTTAAGCTTGGCCATTTTTCTTATAAACTTTGACTTATTAGTATTTGAGTGAATGACATATTGTAAAACCAGCCTCTAGTGGTTATATGAGGAACTGCAGCAATTCTTTTTTCCCTTTAAATTACAGAAAGGAGGAACTTTGGCAAACCTGTCAATCACAAGGCCATGCCCCCTTTGTGGTTTATAAAGTTCATATTAAAGTTTTCCCCCCAAAAAATTAAGTTAAACTACAGAATTAGAGAGATTTGGGGTATTGGACTTTGAGTTTGGGTATTTTTGTTGTTACGTTTGAGTTTTAAGACTTTGAGTCAATCGGATATTTCTCCCTTCTGAACCCAGCCCCCAGTGGTGATTTGAGGAACTGCAGTCTTTGAAGCATCCTTTAAATTTTGGAAGTTAAGGGGTCTAAATCTAACAGCTGTTAGAATAAAGTGAGGCCTTTTTTTTTTTTTTTTTTTTTTTTTTTAAGAGCTGGTATGTCTACGCTCTCCTGTCAATCATAAGGCCACACCCCCAAATTTGGGTAAAGTTAAAAAAAATATATATATATAATAAATAGTAATAGTAAAAAATAAGTTTTGGGAGACTGAAAATGTGTGTATTTGTCTAATAATCCACCTAGTGGTTACCTCAGGGACTAAACTTGCTCCAGAATTTTTTTTGTTTTGTTTTTTTCAAGCTAAAAGTTATGCGATTGACATTCTCACTACACTCCCACCTCCGTGCTTTACTGTTTGAAACATTGTAAACACAGTTTTCTAACGTTTCTTCTACAAACTTGAATCTGTGCTTTTGTGCATCAAAGAAAATGACGTCTTTCTGCTTTTTCTTCCTAGAAGTTTGTGTCTCTCAGCTACGATGTACAATTTGAGGTCGGGCTGCAGGTCTTTGTTGTCGCTTCTTGTGTCTCCTAATTACAGCCGACACAATCTCCATTGTTTCATTTGGAGGCCTTTAATCTTCTGCAGAATGTCTTTGTGGAGATACGATGGAGAATGCCGGCGTGGAATCTGACGGAGATCTGCTGGTTTTCTGACCATGTTGATGCAATTAGAGAGAATCCAAATGATGGATGTGGGACTGAGCTCCATGTTTTACTGACATTTGATCAAAGACATTTGGATGTTTCTCACTCTGTCTGTTTTATGGTTTTTATTTGAAAATAAGCCGTAAATATCAAAAAGCACTTATTACCTTTTGAGTTGTTGACTTAATTATTTGACGTTTTTACAGTTTAGTCTCAATACCTTAAAAAATAATTAAAAGTATTTTTAGTTTTAGACAATTTTCATATATATTTTTAAAAAAATATTCATTTTTTTTAGAATAGAAATGTAAAGTTTCGTCAACCTTTTGTGTGACCGTCGCTCTTTTGTTGTGAGCAGCATGTGTGTATCCATGTGTGTGGATGACTGTGTGATGTTTGTCTGACTTCATGCCATCACTGGTTGTTATTCCTCATCACGGCTGCCTGTTAATCAAAAGCAGCTCTTTTTGTGTGCGTTTTTGTGTGTTTGTGTGTGCGTCTGTGGTTCCGCTGCCAGTAATCGAGCACATCGGCTCAGCAGGAGAAGCCGTGACTTGTCGACTTGCGCGCACGTATTCCTTCGTCGTTTTCAGCGCTTTTTGTCTTTTTCACATTGACAAAGCTGCGCACCAGTGTGACTTTTTGTGCGTTTGTTGTGGTATCCTTCACCCTGATTGAGGCCTCTGGTTTATTTGTGTTGCCTTGATGTTGTGTGGAGGAATCTGAGGATGAAGGGTTCCTTTTTTTTTATTTTATTCATTTATTTGCACATTAAAAAGCATTCCTGCCAACGCACCAGAGTTAGCTCCAGAGCTATTTTTCATCTGCTGTCCCTGGACTGATGGTAAAATTTTCTCCCTATAAAAACAAAGTTAGAAACAAAATGTAATACAAGTACAGTAAAAACATTTTAAAAAAGTTAAATAAGCACACACAATAAAATAATTAAGAAAAAGTAAATAAAAATGAGCAATAAAATGAATCATAACAATGGAATGTTAAATGGTCTGTAGCATAATCAATGACTTATGTAAGAATGTACATTGAAATCATTTGAAAACATGCAGACATTTAAAAAGACCTGAGAAAATTCTGGATATTAAAAGAATTATTTATGCTGACATGTCTGATGTGTCACCAGCCAACAGTAAAAGTGAGCCCAGTTCTCTGATGCTTTGAGGGACAGAGTTCCAGTCCTGTGCCGCTGTAACTGAAAAGGTTTTTTGACAAAAGACACTTTTCCGCAGAAAGACGATACAATCTCCTCTCGTGTGACTCGATGTGAGCTGGTTCGAATGGTTACAAACTGATTAAGTGGTGGAGATAAAAAAAACATTTATTATTTTATATAACAGGCAAAGATTTGAATACTTGATGAAATTCTTGATGTTTCTGTTAAACAGGGCAATGGCCATATCTTAATTGTTTTTGTCCAATACTTTGACTGTTTGTTTACAAAGTTATTCTAACGGCTTCAGAGTTGTTTGTTTGCCTGTGACCATGTTGTGATGTAGTGTGTCATATGTGAAAAAATCATGGCATTCATGAACATTCTAGCAGCCTGTAATGATACCTGTGGTCTCATGAGCCGGAAATTTGACAAATTGAACTTGACGTTAATACAGACTCTTTTGATTTGTGATTCAAACTTCAGATTCGAATCAATCAGGATCCCAAGATACCGGTACTTGTATTCTGACACAATCTTAATTTTGTTTCCAGCCACAAAAACATCTGTTTCAGGTTTTTTGATTATGGATTTAGAAAAAAACATCGCAACTGTTTTATTAACGTTTATTTTCAAACTCGACTGATTTAACCAATGTGTGATATCAGACATTGATGGTGTAAGTTTCTCCGCAACTTTTGTCGTGTTTTCACCATGTATATAAATTACTGTATCGTCAGCATACGTTTGAATAGAGACATTCGAACAAACTGAAGGACTTCTAATATTCTTTCTCTAGTTTCTTTGCCCTGCCCTCAGAATTTACTGACCAATGACTGAAGAGAAGTTGTTTTGTTTACAAGGTTTGGTGTGGTTGACGGCAGTCGGAAAACAGACCAAACGCAAGGTTCAGGACTCAATACTGACTAAGTCACGCAGAATTTGTCCAGACCAACGGACTTTTCCAGTCTACACCCAAAATTGTAATGTCAAGCCAAAGCTAAAGTTTTGTCAACTGTTACTGTACCTTTAAATAGATTTGCCTAAAAACATCTGCCAATGACCAGATATCTACCAGTAAAATGGTTTGTCTGGAGTCTGTGCATGCCGAGAATGTTAACTGGAGATTCATCAGATATTTAGATGTGTTCTTTCTCGTTTTTTGCCCTTATGTGTTCCTTCTCTAGCGCCTTCGCAGTCGTTGTTTTTAAACATACTTTGTACTAGTACTGGGCGATATAGAAAAAATTGTACATTATTTTATATCACAATTACGATATATATCACGATACACCACAATAAAGTATATTTTTAACTATTCTCTAAAAAAAAAGACAAAAATGCCGTTACTTACTTTCCTCTGACTTCATTTTATACAAGTAACTAAATTGAAAACATTTTTTTATTGCACAACGGTTTCAAGTTTCAAACACATTTATGCACAAAAGGTTGACAGTAAAAAATAGAAATGATAAAAGAGACACAATATGTATTGTCATTTCGCCCAGCACTACTTTGTACATAAGTTTTCTTCAATTGAAAAGTTGGTTGAAGTATCTGCTCAATTAGAACCCAAATGCACACAAATGATTTCAAGCTGATTTATTCTGATCAACTATGTGGCTCATGGAAACGTTTGTTACAATCGGATGAAGTTTTACAGGGCCCGTGTGCACAGTTCTGTTCTAATCTGATCTTTGATCTGATCAAGGACATTGTGCACATGTAAACGCAGCTATTGAGTGACAATGGCCAATCAGAATTCAGAATACGGTCCAGGGCAGATGTCAAAATTACACCAAAAAAAATCAACAAAACAGAGAGACCTTGAAAGGTGAACTGAGACAAAGGGAGGGAACACTTGTAAGCATTAAAAGCTATTCCAAAATGTTTTTTTGTTTTTTTTAATTAATGTTTTAAAATTGAGGGAAATTGTTGGATTTAAAGGAGAACGTTGGAGTTTACGGTCAACCCCCAGTAAACAAACTTACATTGACACATCTACGGTTCTGGGTCTACTCCAATGGTCGCTTAACAGTATCATTTTCAGACTTAATCTATTGCAAAAAGCGATCCAACCGCGGCCCAGAAGAAAAGCGCGGTGACTAATGAAGTCAAAGACCTTACAAAAAAGTCACTTGATCACTTGGTTAAGTCAATGATCTTTTACTTTTACTTTAGCACCAGTGATTACATTCTTACAACTTTCATAACTGTTTTTAATTTGGTGATTCCAGCAGATACTGAGAAAAGTAGCCTAGCGCAAAAAAGTTTATCCAATCAAGGTAACTCATCTAAATGTGATTTGCGCCGTCATACAACACTTTACTCGGCATCAGAGTGAGTCACAGTACGTCAAAGAGTATTTGTTATTTAGATTTTGACTGCGACGTGTCCGGTGTTAAAGGGTTAAGATCCAGCACCCACGAGAGCAGGGCTGTCCAAAGTCGGTCCTCGAGGGCCGGTGTCCTACACGTCTTCCAACCACCCTGCCATTGAAGCTCCTCATTGGCCAAACACACCTGATCCAGGTAATCAGCAACAGATAAGGAATGGTTTCTGAAAAACCGTCAGGAAGACCGACATCCCTGTCTTAGAGTTTCAAGTACGAGTTGCAAAACTAACAGAAGAAATGCGGAGACTTTAAACTCTTAAAGAACATCTAGAAAAATCCTAAAGATGGGACCTAAAGGTAAACAAACCCAACTATCGTCCATTGAATTCCACCTATAAGCTCAGTCGTGCTTTGTGTTTTACTTTTAGCTCATCGTGTTTGTAGTCACGCCTCAATAGTAGCCTGAAGATACGTTTCTTAGACTCCTCAGTTCAGGTTAAACCATCTACACACTCCAGACGTCGGTGGACAGCAGAGAACGAGCCAACAGTCTGCTAACCGGCCAGCTCTTTGCTGCACCTGCAGCTGCTCAATGCGACGGCTGCCTGACAGATGGGTTAAACGGGGAGGTCAAATTCTTCTTTGTAGTTGAGCGTTCTTGGGTAAATAAAGGATTTTGGCGCTGTCTGCCGCTGACCTCGGTAGATTAAGAGATTTTTTTGTCAAGTATCCTATTAGGGAAAGCCCGGGCGCCGGAATGCTGACGGGTGTCGAAGAGACGTCCAGATGTTGGACCGGTCCTCCTGTAGATGTCGCTGAAGGATTAGCCCTGAAAAAGAAAACGTTTTTTTTTTTTGTTTGCATCGATCAAAGCCAATGCAGATCAGCGCCCCTCCCCCCACAGTTGGAGGAACATCTATGGGGGAAAAAAAATGACCCAGCAATGGAAAAGAATCTCAATATTCGCTTTCCTTTTCAGTCAAAGCATCTGTTTTTACTTCAGTACAGTAAACGAGCAAGAATTTGCTTCTCAAATGCTCGAATGGCCCCCATTGTATGGAGCTAATAGCCCCTCCTTGACCCTCCGATGGGGGTTCCTGGACCACAGCTCCAGAGTCACTGGTGGAGAAAATCCACTTGCAGTCACTGAAGAAGCTAACCGCTAACTCCCCCGACCACTAATTACAAGGGAGATTATGGAAACCCCAGCCGTCCAGCAGGGCCCATACCCATACTGCTGCTTCGTCAGATGTTGGGAGCACACACAATCAGTCAGAGCGTTGTGTATGTGTGCATGTGAATGTTGTTGACATCCTCCGTCCTTTTCCTTTCCTTCACGTCTCCCCCATCCCCCTTTTTTGTCTCCATCTCTCAGACAGCGCGTCTCTCTGCCGCGCTCTGTTCCAAATTAGCTCTAACTTTCTGTAACCGGCCGCCGTCGCAGCTCCCTCGGCCGAGGATGTGAAAATAAATAGTTTTAAGGGGGAACGAGGTGGAGGAGAAGAAGGAGATGGAGCAGAGTGGATGGTTTACAATGGGACCATTGTCTGCTGCCACTTGCCCATGGAGGAAGATGAGGGGGAAGAAGAGGAAGGATGAGGTGGAATGTGGGCATGGAGGAAGAGCGGTGATGGGTGGGAAGAGGGAGAAAAAGCTTGAGGGAGATGACGTGTTCTGGTTTTTGTCATTTCGTCTTAATAAAATGTCTTAAAATTTCCTTTACTAAAATAGTTATTGACACTTTTTTGGTATTGAAACCCTATAAAAGTAGACAATAAACTACGACCGTCACCAAACTTTACTCCCACTTCAACCATAGTTTTTTCTCTTGTCAAATCGTTCCCAGTTGATTTGTAATTATGACATTTTTAGCTAAAATCGAAAAGTCTTTGTCATATTTTATGCCTAGTGGCAGTAGCACATTCGAAATATATTATTTTGGGTTGTGGGCGGGATTGTTGACACAGAACAACCCCGCCCTCGCTCTGTTTGGGTGTTCATGTGCAAGCTATTAGCCTTAAGCTGACATATTTTTTTCTATCATAAAATCGTTCCCAGTGATCTTTAAATTATGGCGTTTTAGCCAAAATCAAAAAACCTTTGTCGATTTTGAGACATACTTTATGCCTAGCAGCAGTAGCCAGTCATTAGAAATACAATCTCGAATTGTGGGCGGTACTGTTGACACAGAACAACCCCGCCCCCTCCCGTCGCTAAGAGTTCTGTTCACGCACGAGTTTATGGCCTCAAGCTAGGATTAGCGGCGCAAAAATAGCGATATTGGATCAATCCAGTCGTACAGTTTTGAGCCAGAACTGCAATTCGCTACAGCACCAGTGTTGAACGCTCATCATGTCTCAAACAGTTGAGCGTGATCGCGCCAGAATGCCCCAGAAAACGACACAGGTTTTTGGATTTCGGTTCAAATTAGCAAAAATATAATTGAAAGACCGCTAGAAACACTTTTAAATCTATTAAAAGATGATCGTAGTGAGACTTCAATGGGTCTACTAAAGACGGATTAAATTAGATTGATATCGAAGAGGTCAAACATTTAGGTACAGCAGGTGACGTTTGAACAGACGTACACGAGAAACTAAAACGAAATCTCAACAGCCAAAGTTCAACGAGTGGGGGTTGCTGGTCGGGGGTCGGGCCCCAAAGGCCACCTGCCTTTGACTGCCACCCAAACCACATTTCAACACAAGCTCTCCTGCAGGTGGTGGGCCCATGGGGGTGTGATCCCATGTCCACCAGACGCCCCAACCCCCCCAGCCTGGCTCTAATAGTGGGCTCACGCTGGAAAAACACCAAATCTTACCAAGTATTTTTGCTCTAGTTTCTTGCGTTAAATATCTTATTGCATTTGTTTTAAGATTAAAATTAACTTCTCAGTAAATTAAAAATGACTTGTTTTAAGATAATATATCTTAAATATCGTATTATGTTTATTTGTCTTGAAAATATCTTATTTTATTATATTTTTAACTATTTTCAAGACAGATGGTCTTGAAATTTTTACTTAAAATGTGGGATGATTATGGTCTAGAAACAAGGATAGATGGAATGTTTTAGTGCTTAAAATAGATATTTTTGGTGGAAAAATATAGTATAAATATTTTAAGTAGATCAAACTCTTATTTTAAGCATTGTTCGCCTATTTTAAGAATATGGAGCTCTCATTTTAAGACATAATATTGTCTTAAAATAAGTGAAATATTTCTTAAAATAAGTTTTTATATCTTATTTCAAGATTTAATTTGGCCTAAATGGTCAAGTCAAAAAATAATTTAAAAAGTTTTAAGTTTTAAGAAATCCTACCAAATCAAAATATTTTTTCACTTAAAACAAATGAAAAATGTCTTGTTTTAAGTATTTTTTAACTTGTTTTGAGAAGGACATTTTCCCAGTGAGTTGAGACTTATTCAGGCGACTTGGTTGGATCTTGTTGGTTTTTGCTCATAATGGGGATTCTAAACCGTCATCACCTAGACCACTGACTGTATAAAGAGGACTGAATTGATTAAAAAAAATAAAATTCAATCATCTGCTGATGTTTCAACATCAAACAATAAAAACTGTTTAAAATCGATCAAAACGAGTTAAATTGTTCCTCAAAACCCATTGACCATAGGAATTAGGTCAGAACGCCATCGTCAGGTTGCAATCAGGCGTGTGCAGGTGCAAACTCCTGGCACATCCATTAAGAAGAAGGAAAAGTTCTGGATGGAATTTCCTCTGTAATAGGATACACCTTTGTCCTGTGTTCCTGCGTCCACTTACTCATAATTAGGCGACTTAAACAGGCTTTCCTGGATCCTCTTTCATCAAAGCGCCAGAGAAAAGGGGAGGAAAGGTCGCCGAAGGAGAGGCGATGGAAACATGACAAGATACAGTGGAAGGATTAAAGAAAACCAAGCAACCCGAGCCTCCCGATGTGTCATTTGTTCACTTCTGCGCGCTCATTGATCATTTCTCGTCTTTCGTTCTCTCTGCCACACCATCTGTCCTTTTCACTCCTTCGCTTTCTCCTGTTTTCCTTCCTGGTGTTCGGCGGAGGACGAGTCCAGAGCTTCTGCTGTGTATTCAGCAGTTATACACGCTAATGGGAAACAGATTCCCGGGCCTGCGAGGTGGAAGAAGATTGATTACCGGTATCTAGTTACTAAACACACACGTGCGTGTGCGTGTGGCGAGAGGAGGAGAGCGCAGGCTGGATCGGCAGATTGAACCATCACTGGGAAAAGGGGAATGGACTGGCGCTTCCCACCGAGTGTCTGGCGGAGTCTGGGAACTGTGAACGCTGATATATACCAAAAAGAGGTATATTGGTGAATCTCGAGATTCAGATTGGGGTGAGTCCACAAAAAACCCATTAGGCAAGCTTGTGTAGCAATGGACAAGTCCATGAAACACCCAGACAAAGGGAGGCAACTCAACATTTGAACCAATTCATTAATTCATAAATTAAGAAAAATCCAGAACATAGTTTAAATCTCCAAAATAAATCTATTTAAAACGAGCAAAAAAAATGTCCAGACCTGAAGAGTTGGGTTACCCCGCAGTGGTTCGCCCCAATCTTCATCTTGTCAGTGGCAGTCACCTAAACTTAAACCAAAGTAGATAAAATGTTCTTCACTTAAAACAAAACAAAACAATGCCTTTGTTGAAATAATTAAATTAATACCAAAAAGAACGCCTGTTTGGTGGTGAGTGGTTCATCCACCACAGAAGAAGATCATCCTTCAACTGTTCACACCGAACAAGAGTCGTGCGTCAGGGGCGTCCAGTTTCAGGGTGTCATTTCCTGTGGGGCATGTTTTGCTCAATATTTCAAAATACAATACAAAATTAAAGCCGCAAGCGGCGTTGGATGGCCCGCAGTCGCTACCCGCCCTCACCCTCGCCACAACCAGCCCTCCCCCTCGCTGCCCGCCCTCTTCCTCGCTGCTCGCCCATACGCACCAACGCCGCCCCCGCTGCCCACCCCTACGCACCACCGCCGCCCTTGGCAGTGACCTTTGACCCAAACTCACTTGCTTACCACTCACTGTGGAACCCCAAGTCCCTCCCTATGCTTTCTGTATAGCTGGTCTGAGAGGAATGTGAGAAATTGATTAAAAAAGCACTTTTTTCAAAATGGCGGCTTTTCTGGTGGTTTTATCTCCATGGCAACCATTTTATGTTTTGTCCGTCTGAGGTCACCGAACAGTTTGACATCAAGATCATAAGGACTGGAAAAAGTACACTTTGGATTACCTTAGCAACGGAGGTTATTTGCTAACCACGCCCACATTCCTTATATGGTCATATTCTATGTTATTATGCCTGTTACAGATTAAGCCTGGGATCAACATATTAAAGTCCCATAGGAATGCATTGAAATATGAGCGTGTACTAAGACTACGCCACTTTTTCAAGCTCGCCATGCCCACTCCGTTCAAAACCTATAGCTTGTGATACAATTTTTTACCCTAGGTATTGGTCCGATTTTGAGGTACTTTTCGTTCATGTGGCGGGGGTGGAAGTTTACGTTTTTTCACTCTAAGCAAAAACAATATGGTCCTTGCAGTCAGTAGACTGCTGCTGCGGGCCATAAATACAAGCAATAATGTTCTGAACAAGCTGAACGTTTTGATACCAAGATTGCTAAATCGCTGAAAGTGTGATTGAGTTTTTACGTGCCAGAAAACGAACAGAGAAGCAGGAGAATCACTGTAATGGGAATGCTTTACAGAACATTCACACCATAATTTGACCTGAATACATCCAAAAAACACTTGGAATGCTGAAGGACTTGGCCAAATATGTTCCAAAAGGGAAATCTACAAAGAAACTTGCCTCAAGGAGAAACAATACCAGAGCCTAAACCCAATGAAAAAGCAGTCAAAAGTGAAGTTTCCCCAGGTTTTTCCTTTCACCTCCTGTCCTCTCCACCCTCTTTTCTCCCGTCTTTTGTCGCATGTTTTTCTTCTCTCGCCTCCGTCTCTACGGCGGGGTTGTTCGCGAGATGACGCACGTTCCCTCTCTTGTGCTTTGAGCGCCCCGGCGAATGCCTTTCCCCTTCAGAAAGCGCAGCGGCATTGGTGGCGGAGGCCCGGCATGCCAGCGGATGGTTGGAGACAAACGCGGGAGCTGAATGAAACCCTCAAGTGGGCTGGTTGACGTAGATGCAGACGTTGGCGATGACCTTCTTTGCTGAGATGCTCTCGGCCGGCTTCTTGTCTCTTGAGGCCCGTTTATGCTAATGTTCACGTTGAAATAAAGACTTTAGCAATGAAATGCTTCAACAGGCCTCTTCTTTATACCCTTTTTTTGGTTGGTTCCTCACTAACTCAAAGCTGGAAAAATTGGTGATGACTAGGGCTCCCACGATTCGTCGACTAACCGACTATTTAACTAGTCGACAACTAATTTAATTGTCGATTGTGAAGTTGAAAGTTAAGTTGGCATTCTGCTAGCTTTTTGGACTATTTTAGCATTTTTTAACATCTTTTAAGCTATTTTGAAGTTTAGCTAATATTTCAGGAGCATATTAGCTATTTTGGCTAATATAGGAATTTTTTCAGTTTTTTAGTCGAATTTGGAGTTTAGCTAATATTTTAGCTGCATGCTAGCTGTTTCAGCTACTTTCTGAATTTTTTTGTTTTTTTTTTTAAACCAATTTGGAGTTTAGCTAATATTTCAGCTGCATGGTGGCTATTTTAGCTAATTTAGGATTTTTATTTTAAGTCTATTTTGGAGTTTAGCTAATATATCAGCAGCATGCTAGCTATTTTGACTAATTTAGACGTTTTTTCAGTATTTTTGACTAATTTTGCATTTAACTAATGTTTCAGCTGCATGCTAGCTATTTTGGCTAATTATGTCTTTTTTTCAGTTTGTAGGCTAATTTGTAGTTTAGCGAATATTGTAGCTGCTTGCTAGCTGTTCAGTGCATGCTGGCTATTTTAGCTAATTTAGGATTTTTATTTTAAGTCTATTTTGGAGTTTAGCTAATATATCAGCAGCATGCTAGTTATTTTTTCAGTATTTTTGAATAATTTTGCATTTTACTAATGTGTCACCTGCATGCTAGCTGTTTTGGCTAATTATGTCTTTTTTTCAGTTTGTAGGCTAATTTGTAGTTTAGCGAATATTTCAGCTGCATGGTGGCTATTTTGACTAATTTAGGATTTTTATTTTAAGTCTAATTTTGAGTTTAGCCAATATTCCAGCTTCATACTTGCTGTTTTGACTAATTTATACTTTTTTCAGTTTTTTTTAAACTAATTTTGCATTTAACTAATGTGTCAGCTGCATGCTAGGTGTTCTGGCTAATTTGGAGGTTAGCTAATATTTCAGCCGCTTGGTGGCTATTTTGACTAATTTAGGAGTTTTTTTATTTTGCTACTCTGTTTTTGAGTTTAACTAATTTGTAAGTTGCATGCTAGATATTTTGGCTAACTCAGGCATTTTTCATTTTTTAGGCTCTTCTTCTTCTTTTCCTTTCAGCTTTTTCCTTCAGGGGTCGCCACAGCGAATCAGTTTCCTCCATCTAAACCTATCTTCAGCATCCTCTACTCCAACACCAGCCACCTTCATGTATTTTGTCAATTTTTTAGGCCAATTTTGCATTAATCTAGTATTTTAGCTGGCTATCAGCTTCAAATATTGGTTTGTGGTAGCAGTAATGATGACACATCTTTGCACCTTTCGATGTTGAAATTTCCACCAATTCTGTTCCTTGGAGTCATTGTCCGATGACTCACTGCCCCTTTTGTTTATGGGCATCACATCAAAGATGGCATTGTGTTGTGTTGGGTCCACCCTCTCACGCACAGCGGTTTTCCTCATCATCCCCGTCAGTCGTGGCTCTGATGGAGCTCCCTGATGTTCATCTTCACATCTCTGGTGGAGGGAGAGTCAAGGCCACTCGCTGGCCTGCGTGCCGGCGCCAGCAAAGACGGGAAGTGTGCACGAGGAGTTCGGGAAAGACCCCGAGGCGCGATCTTGGCGCGAATGGAAAGATGGTCTCTGCTCGGTCGGACCAGTATGGTGTATAAGGTGTTTTGTGGATTTTATTTTTTTATCACAGTGCATTTTGTTACGTATCCTGATTGGCTGCTGACTTTATTCAATCAATCTCCTCTATGCTGTGTCTGGTGTACAAAATACATTCCGTTTTCCAAATCTGCATAAATCTTTGGTTTCATTCTATACAACTGGACATATTTTTCTTTAAAGGTTTGAACTTTAAGAGTTTAAACAAGAGAAAAAAGTGTGAAAATGTTTATGCCTGTCTGTGTAGTGAGGAGTTATATGGTTTATTATTGTAAACAAACTGAAATTGCAGATTTTCACAGTCAAAGTCTCATTCCCACACTTATGGTGCCAACCTCAACCACCAGAAGCAGCGTCTGGTTCAGAGTCTTGCCATAGACCAGAGGTCTGCAACCAGCGGCTCCAGAGCCTCATGTGGCTCTTTTATCTCTCCATGGTGGCTCTCTGACTGAAGATAAATAAAATAATAGTACCTTTCAAAAAAATTGGAGATTAGCTATTATTTTAGCAACATACTAGCGTTTTTGGCTAAGGTGTTACCTACTGGAGTTTTTAGGCTAATTTAGAATTTTAGCTTCTATTTTAGCAACATGCTAACGTTTTTGGCTACGCTTTCTGAGAGATTTTAGGCTAATTTAGAGTTTGGCTAATATTTTTGTAAAATGCTAATGTTTTCAGCTAATTTGTTATCTACTGAATTTTTTTTTGGATAATTTAGAATTTAGTTTCTATTTTAGCAACATGCTAACATTTTTGACGAAGTTAGTTTTCTGAGGATTCTTAGGCTATTTTTGAGTTCAGCTAGCAATTAAGCAACAAGCTAGCTTTTTTTTTGGCAGATTTGGCCTCTAATTAGTTTTTTATGCTAAGTTGGAGTTTAGCTAATGTTTTAGCAATATGCTAACATTTTTAGCTAATTTGTTGTCTACTGGAGGTTTTAGGCTAATTTTTAGTTTAGCTTTTATTTCAGCAACATGCTGATATTTGTGGCTGATTTAATTTACAGAGAAATGTTTTGCTAATTTGAAGTTCAGCTAGTAATTAAGCAACAAGCTTGATTTTTTGCTACTAAAGTTAAAAATGTAAAAAAGTACCTTTTTGAGAGATGCTAGTTTCTTTTTATATATTTTTTTGCTTTTGTTTGTGCCAAAAATAGACATTATTCACATTTATTTAAAAAAAAAAACAAAAAAGAAGGTTATGAATGCAAATCCAAATTTCTTGAAGGCTAACGTAAGTCAATGCAGCTCCTTCTAGATTTTGATCATTAAAAAAACGAGCCCAAATGGCTCTTTTACTGTTAAAGGTTGCCGACCTCTGCCATAGACTCTTCAATAGCCAGGTAAGGCGGGGACTGAAGCTGCTCCAATTAGAGGTCGACTCATTTAGATTCAGATGACTGAGATCTTTCCAACCCAAACGTCTTATCCCTTTTTAGTCACTTTTTATATTTTTAGTTTTAGAATTCCTCGTCCAACCCAGCTGGGATGGAAATCCACGTATCGTCACGTCTCATTTCCCTGAACGTCGCAGTGTTCTTCATACTCGTCTCCTTCCGTGTTTTGGGATGCTCCATTGAGCCATAATGGCTCTAAATGAGGCAAACACAATCTTGTGAACTTTTTTTGCGTCTGTGCAGATCATCTGGACGGTTTTCATACCTGTGTGTTCTCCTAAAATGCAGATCGGTCATGTTTTTTTTGAGTTTCATGGAGTTTGCTTTTTTCCCTTTAGTGTATTCCCTAATATTCCGTTTAAAGGGTCAGGCGAGGAAAGGCCACAGTTGGTGACCTTCTAACAGCATTAGCAAACTCTACACTCAGATTTAATCCCATGATGAAGAAGATTAACACTTTGTTTTCCCCGGGGATGTGTGTTTCTGAGCCCCCCCCCACCTCGCCTCACGGATGGCGGTGGATTTTAGTTTCAGCCTGGGAGAGCAGCCGGGGCCACATGTGGGACAGCTTGAGCTGGAGCTGTTATCGCTCCAACATCTGGTTTTGGTGTCAAGACTCTGAAAATCAAAGAGCTTCCATTGGTCGGCTCTAAAGTTGAGCCAAAGTGTCTTCCCCTCCCCCCGTGTGACTTGAAAGGGGTTCTGGGAAATGTAGGAAATACCTGGAACAGACGCAAACAAACGGGTGAGGGAAGAGGAGGTGCCCTTTGGGTTGACCTTTGTGCCGCTCTGTTTTGTGCATCTGCTCAGGCCCAGCTGCACCGCTCGTTGGACAGCTCCCTGTCTGGGCAGCCTCGCGTCCTGATTGGCCGACGCGGCAAGAAAGAGGCGACGGCCGCGGCGACCGAGAGCGACGGCAGCCCGCTGTCGGAACAAGACTCCGGCATTCTGGATGTGGAGGACGAGGAAGATGATGATGATGAAGTGAGAACACAAACAGTGAAACTTTTTACACAACAGAAAAAGTTACATTATTCTATCTCCATTCATTTTCTTGAGTCGTGTAAAGTTTGTTATGATGCAACATGTACCCGTCCTGCTCTGATTTGATTCAACCTCATAAATCATAAATAAGCCACACTAAGGTGTCAATTAACATATTTAAACTCAAATTCTCAAAAAAAAAAGCTTAAGCAAGCAAGAATTCTAACCTTTAAACATATTTCAATCTTTATATCACAGTCTGGGAGAATGCTTGATCCTGATTGGCTGCAGAGTGTGAATTAAAATGTCAAAATGCACACCTAAGAAAAAGTAGTTCCAGTCATAGTAGTGCAAATCCCACAAGTCTGACTCCAGGCTGTTGTTTTCCCTGCTCTATTCCTATAAATCTCTCTCTTGGTGTCATATTTATCCAACTGGGCACAAATGCCAGCTAGAAAAGTTGCATTACCTGCGGCGATGCCAGTGTGAATGCTTTTTGCTGAAAGTAGACGCTGAAGATGCTGAAGCTTTTTGCTTAAATAGTGACTCATTGTACTTTAATTGCTGAAGGGATTTACTGAAAATGCAAAAGCTATTTGTAAAATGTTGAATTTGATAAAAGACTGGAAATGTTGTTAAAGAATGATGGAGTGCTGAAGTTGACCTAAATTTCTGAAAAACTTAACTGTAAAATTGCTTAAAAATCCCTCCTACAAGCCAATTTTGCAAAAATATTTAGAGTGTTGCTTAAATATGAGCTGAACTCCAAATTAGCCCAAAATAATCTTAGTAGATTCCAAATTAGCCAAAAAAAAAAAAAAAAAAGCTAACACATTGCTTAAATACTAGCTAAACTCCAAAGTAGCCTAAAATTCCTTAGTAAACTAAATTAATCAAAAATGTTTGCCTGTTGTTAAAAGAGAAGATAAACTCTTAATTAGTCTATAAAAACCTCAGTTGATAACAAATTAGCCAAAAACGTTAATATTTAGCTAAAATATTAGCTAAACTCCAAATTATCAGAAAAAGATCTCAGGAGAGGCCAAATTAGCCGAAAGTGTTTGCCTGTTGCTAAAATAGAAGATAAACTCTTAAATTAACCTATAAAACTCGTAGTCAATAAGAAATTAGCCAAAAGCGTTAGCCTATTGTTAAAACAGAAGCTACATTCTATATTAGCCAATAAAAACACCAATAGATGACAAATTAGCCAAAAACGTTAGTATGTTGCTAAACTAGAAGCTAAACTCTTAAATTAACCTATAAAACTCCTAGTCTATAAGAAATTAGCCAAAAACGTTAGCCTATTGCTAAAATAGAAGCTACATTCTAAATTAGCCAATAAAAACACCAATAAATGACAAATTAGCCAAAAATGTTAGTATGTTGCTAAACTAGAAGCTAAACTCCAAATTAACCTATAAAATTCCCAGTCGATAACAAATTAGCCAAAAGCGTTAGCCTATTCCAAAAACAGAAGCTACATTCTATATTAGCCAATAAAAGCAACAATAGATGACAAATTAGCAAAAAATGTTAGTATGTTGCTAAAATAGAAGCTAAACTCTATTAGTCTAAAAAAAACTCAGTAGATAACAAGTTAGCCAAGAATGTTAGCATGTTGCTGAAATATTAGCTTAACTCCAAATTAGCATACCTACCTCAGGAGATCCCAAATTAGCCAAAAACTGATTTTTTTTTATTAAAGTTCTTGAGTTAAAATCCTTTTTTTTCGATCTAAAGTTCAGATCCAAGTGTTTGGACTTCCACTGGGTTCACGAGGAACCAAAGAACCAGAGTGTTTTGACACTGACCTCAAGTCCTCCCTGACGGGATCAAAGCGTCTCTCTGCAGCCTTTGTTGTTCGCATTCAAGGAAGGCAACATACAATGACGGGAATGGAGGTGAACTCGTCACCCCCGGGCCGCCGCTCCGTTTTTAAGGTCCCCGCGGCTCTTTTACGTCCTGTAAACTTCACTCAACCTTCTTGAAGGGAAGACCTTGGTTTGAACAAAGGCCTGACCTCTGCGGTCGCCAGGGTTACGACCGCGTTGGCGCCAACGGCCTGCAAAGATGCCAACCATCAGAGTCCAGTCTGCCCCCGACTCTCTGCTCCGTTCATTCCAGTCACCATGAGTTTTTTTTTTTTTTTTTTTTTTTACTTCCTGCCTCCGTCTTTTCCCTCAAATCCGAAGCGAACCTCTTTTCTTCCCCGTATTTGTTTATTTATGTGTGAAAATGAGATAAAACCCCCAGAAAACAAAAGCGGCTGTCATTTCAGTTTCCACTCAGCCTGGTGTTGACAGAGACTCACGCGGAGCGCCCGCCAGCCGCTCTCCGTCCTCATCCACTTGACCTTTTTTTATGTGAAATGCTTTATTGTGGATGAACCGCAAACATAAACATGATTAAATAAAGAGCAAACAAACCTGCTGCCAACAGAAATGAGTCACTTTGGTGAAAGGTTCATCTGATGCTGGAAACTTCCTGTCCATAAACCCTCCAGAATAAAATCCCAGAAAGAGGGTGAGCTGAAAGTCCCTCTTTGATCATCTTTTGATCTTTTTTCAAAGCGTTTCTAGTGTTTTTTTTTATTATGATTCAGCTGTTTTTTAGCCAAATCCAATGAATTAACATGTATTGTTTTTTGGACATAGTTTCTGCAGAGTGGCAGGAGTTCATTAGGAATTCACCTCTAAGTTGTGGGCGGGACTGTTAGCAACCCCGCCCCCTTCCTCAAGTGGACGGGGATTTTTATTGTCTTTTTCTGCGTTTTTATCATCTGCTTCTGATTCACAGTGATTTGCATAAAGAAATACTTAGAAATGCAATTTTAATCCTAATTTTCTCTACATATGTCCTCCAGAATCAGAAAAAATGCCACAAGAACATTAAAAAAACGATAATTTTCTTCTTCAGCGTTTTAGTCAGGATCATGTTTTTTCCAGGAGCTCGAACTTTTCAGGTGAACAGGAGTTGGAAAAAAAAAAAAAATTTAAAAATAATTAAAATAATTTTAGAGATTTGTATCATAATTTCTGGATTTTGGTTCATTTTGAACGATCCGATTCACTGACCTAAAATCAATCCAGGACATCTTTAGTCTTATGCCATATACAGTCGTTTCCAGATGGGATCATTTTTTTCCTTATTAGATCATTTTATTTAATGTATGGTCATTTTGTTTAATGTGAGGGTTTTTTTTTTTCTATGTAAAGTCCTTTTTTTTCCATCCAAGTTGGATTTTTTTTTTTTTTTTTTCATACAAGTTAATTTTATTCCATATAAGATAACAATTCATTTCAACAATGATTCGATATTTCTGGTTGACGATACAATTTATTGTCAATATTGATTCATTTTGAACGATCCGATTCATTGACCTCAAATTGACTTTTTTTGGCTGTTGGCATCTATAAATGGGGCTTTAAAAGTCATTTCTGTTAGTCATTGACACATTTTTGATACATTAAAATGAACTTGTTTAATTCTTGAAAGTATAGTCATGTTTGGTTGCCCTTTAAATTGATCCAGGACATAATTTCTACAATGATTCTGTCAGAATGCAGGAGACCAGGCTTATTGACAGAAACTGAACACATTGAATAAAGTAAACAAAACATAACTTGATGAATAAAATGGTTGAACAAAACAGAGCAGATGATCTGAACTGAAAAGAACTTAAATACACTGAGGTTGATTGACTAAATGAAGACTTCTGTGGATAGTTTTATCTGAACACGGTGAAACAAACCTAAGCTCAGAATCCTCACAGATTCCAGATTTCTAGTTCACAATCTGATTTATCATCCATATTGGTTCATTTTGACCTCAAATCAATCCAAGGCTCTTTACTCATATGTCATATACGGTCATTTCTATAGAAGATAATTTTTTGCCTTATTATAAAGTCATTTATTTTACTAATACAAGGTCATTTTTTCCTATAAAAAGTAGTTTTTTTCTAATGCAAGATATATATTTTTTTTGCCATAAATGGTCATTTTATGCCACTATTTATAACAATGATTCAACATTTCTGACTTAAAATCGATCCAGGACATCTTTAGTCAAAATTTCAGCCCATGTGACCCAGATAAATACCTGGTAATGAACGGTTGATTAAGATAATCAAGTGTAAATTAGATATTAAATTCATGTCAAATCCATTCACATTTCTCTTTCATAAAGTCGTTTTTTCACCTCAAAAATCATTCAACATTCTACCACACTTTGTGGTCACATGTCAGCTTGGACTGTAATGATGGTTGATCACTTTTTGCTGTCAAATCAACTTTATTTATATAGCACTTTCCAAAAAAGATCCTTTTTGATCAAAGTGCTTTACATAAAAAAAATTAATAAAAAATAATAAATAATAATGCCCTCAAACCCCACCCCTCCACACACTCGCACAAACACACATATTTCCACACCATGATGTTGAAAACAATAAAAATAACTAATTACTTGTCACTTAATTGTCTTCATGTGTTTTGTTCCTTTAATGGTCATTTTTATTCAAATAAATCTACATCGTCTAAATCAAAATGGTATTTTTGAATGATTTTTTTTTAATGATTAGCAACTTTCCTCAGACAGATTGATGGAATCGATTCATTGATTAAGTCGATGAATCCCAAACCTCTACTGTGAACATTTAACTGCAGGTTTCCTTGTTTTTTTTCGACTTTCGACGTTTGGTTTCCACCTGCAGGTTCCAGGAGCTCAGGAGTTGGTGGACTTTTCTCCGGTGTACCGCTGTCTGCACATCTACACTGTTCTGGTGAGTCCGGACTTTCATTTAACTGGGGGTTAAAGACTCGTCATGTTACCTCGCGGCGTCTCGTTCTGGACGGGACGAGGCCTCCAGCTCCTGGCGCCCCTCCAGCCCGCCGCCGAGAGAACCTGCGTGTCTAATCTCAGCCTGAGTGAAAGCGACACGGGTCGAGGTGTTGACCGGGCCGCAAGCGGGTCAGCGGCGCGTTAGGGGTCGGCCCGAGTGCACCGGCGCGTGTGTGTGTGTGCGGGGGTCCCGCGGGGGCCGCGACCGGGCCAACGAGGCCACACGGTCGGGGTGTTTGTGCTCAGCCTGTCTGAGGGGCTCCGGCAGGGCGACAGGAAGTGCACGAACTTTGACAGGAAAGAGAAAAGGCCGCTGAGAGAGGGAGGCGGGGAGCAGGACGGAGGTGAGGGAAAGGGTACGACCAATGAAGGAGGGGGAAAAGAGGGGAAGAAAACCAGCTGGAAAGAGCTAAAAATAGGGATTTCAAAAATGACCAAAAAAGTAGGATTTACTCCAAAATAATCTCATATAATTTTATTCTCTATTAGTTTAAATTTAACACTTTATGTCCTAAAGAAGTTTTTTATTCCTGTTAAAGTTAAAAGTTTTACAGAGACTGACAGAGCTTTTTTTTATCTTAGAATTTCAAATTTGTTAAATAAATTCTTCAGGTGTGTTTATTATATGTTTGATAATTTATTTAAGGCATTATGCCCACGAATAAGCTTATAATAAACAACAATAGTCGTATATATTTCAGTAAAACTACAAATTTAGACTCTCAGATTAGGAACCGTCATCATTTCTCAGTAGAGTTTAAATGAAAGGAATTTTGAATTTTGTCAGTTTGTTCATGAATCGTTTTCACCTTAATGTGTGTCAAGAAAATTTAGAAAAACCTTTTAGAACATCATGAGGTACGAAACAAATGACTTCTTTAAAAAAAAAAAAAGATATTTTACAGATTATTATAAAATAATCACATAAAGGAGATTATCGCTCTCTCCGGTGAAGAAATAGGACCGCAGTTTGTTGCACTGATGACTTTATTCCTCTTCTTTTCTCCACAAAGTCACCGTCAAACTAACACACACATAAATAACGTAAATACAAATTTCGCTATAAGAAATTACATGAACAACAAATGAAAACACGTACCTCGCTGGCCGCATTCACCAAATAAAAGAAAGCAAGAAAACCTCTTCTTCTTACAGCTTCGTAACGGTTAAAATGTCTTTTCTTCTCAGTCCCTTCGTCATATGTTTTAACTTTCCATCTTCTTTGGTTCATTTCTTTAGTCTTGTAGAACTCAGCAAGTGTCGTTTTACCAGAAGTTTCTCCACAGCACAGTCTAACAAAAACTCCGCCTCCCCGGAAGTTTACAAAATAAAATACATAAATATGCAAAATAAAAATTGAACAAATAAACTCAGAACAAATACAGACACTCTTATTGTGGCAGTTAAAGAGATTTTCCTTTAAAATTCTAGCTGCACTTTTTGAGAGTTTGATACTTAAAATGTCTTAAACAAACTTAAAACTTGTCTAAATATTGGAAGACTTTCAGATATTTTTTTTTTTTTTATAGTTACATTTTTAAAGGAAAGTTGACCTTTTTAAAACTGACAACATTCCTCTATGAAGCTGGTCTGAAACCAAAATCCAAGTGGAGCCAGTGCAGTTCAGGGTTTGAACACTAGAGTTCTTACTACAAAAACAAGTCTGTAACATTCACTTCAATGTAAAACTGTTCTAAAACATACTTTAACCCTTTTGAACCGACAGACGTCCTGCTGTGCAGCTGTGAGTTCTGTGTAATAAAACTGCGTCTAAAAAAACTTTAAACTAATTTGAATATTTTGTCATTGACATTTTATTGAAATAAAGAGATAATATGGCATTTTTTTTGTTGTTTTTGGAAAAAAGCAATATTTTATTTTTAAAATAATCCAAAAAATGAAAACCGATCTGACGGCTGCAACGTGAAGCAGAGGATTTGCTATGGGGGCGGAGCCTAACGGAGCTGTTTGCTATTAGAAATCTAACAGCGACAAAACTGATCATTATTTTATCTTGGGATGGGGACTGAGGAATGTTCTAGATTAGAACAACAAGCATCAACGTTGTCTAAAAATGACTCTGAGCTTTTATTTGAGGAAATACGGTGAAAAATGAAAGTCGATCCAATGGCTGTAACGCAGAGCAGATGAGCCGCTATGGAGGGGGCGGAGTCTAACGAAGCTTCCTGCTATCAGAAATCCAATAATGAGGAAACTGATCAGTGTTTTATGTTGGGATGGGGACTGACATGAACGGTCTAGAACAGGGAGCACTGGCGTCCAAAAATGGAGGAGAGTCCGGCCTGCTGACGTTGCGGGAGGCGAGCAGAGTAGACGGACACGCCTCCACCTGTGAGCAGATTTCCTGATCCCACCCCACCCAAAAAATAAAACCAGAACACTTATATCTTTGTATTTTTTTTTTTTTACAAACACAAGTACAATTTATGAGTGAAAAAGTAGAGAAATTCTTATTTTTTGTGCTGCCTGGAAGTTGAATCCACACAGGCAGAATCATCTCGGCTTCTACATGTGGTCCAAACAAATCTGTGAATTTCACCTTGATTTTTCCATGTATTTTAATTAAAAAATGTGTTGATTCGTTTGTTGACTAAATGTATTGGGTTTTTTTTAAATGAAATTACACCTCTAAGACTTTCATTCTATGTTGTAAAAACAGTTAATTAAACTTTTTTGGAGTTTCCACAACTAAATGAATCTCTTTTTTTCCAGATGTAACTTTCTGTTTTTGCATGATTTTAGGTCTAGTGTGTGAAAACAACATGAACAAACGACAAAATAAAGGTAGTGTCACACAGGATAGGTGAGGTTATGCTGATTAAAATGATATCAAATTGAAGCTTTTGTCAACCTTTTGTCTACTTTGAAGATTAAATTTCTTTGTTAAAAGTGTTTGACTGTCCAGTTGTGAGCTTTCTTAGTGGTCTAGTTCCAACAACGGATATATTTACCTATTATTCTGTTTAAAAAAAAACCTCAAAACAAACTTAAAATGACCTCGCTTTAATCCAAATGGTATTTTCCAATATCAGTTATACTTGATTTTAGTTCATTTTGAACCAATTTTTTTGATAAAAGGCAATTGGATTCAATTTGAGTCACAAAAGACAGATTGATCTGGTTGAATATAAACAGATGAATTTACTAATTTACTGGTTAGCAGCTGCACCACTTCCTAAAATTCCAGGTAAATTTAGAAAGAATGATTCAAGAAGAATGAAAAGAGCAAATGGAAGTGATGAATAAGAGTTAGTCAGGAGGAAGGATGGAGAAGAGAGTGAATCAGCTATTGAGCGCTGAGGAGGAGAAAAGAGGAGGAAGGTCACAGGGAGGCTGAGGTGGCAAAAACAGGAAGAACGGGAGCGAGGACATGGAAGAAAACGGCTGAGACCGAACAGAAGGGAAAGGAGTGTGTTGTGTCTCAGGAAGGTGTTGAAAGGATCGACCCGATTACCTCAGGGGTCAGCTCGGCCCACTCATTCCAGCCTGTTGTTTCTTTCTTTCACTTTCCTCCTGGAATCTGTTTGTCCCGGGGTCACGGCGGAGGAAAAAGTCGCGGGACGAGAGACGAATCTGAAGGAAACTTTGCTGCTTTTGTTGGGGTCGTCTGGAAAATTACAAACTCACTTTGTTGGAACAACTTTCAGCGCATGAACACACGTTTGACACTTGGGTTTATTTTTCTAGCAAACCTGGATGAAGAATCCCATTTGGAATCACTCCCTCCTTTTCTCTTTCTGTCTCCTCTTTCCCTGTTTTTTGTCCACGACTTTCCACTCATTGTCAGTCGTGAACAATCCTCCTTTGTTTCGCACTTTACAGCGAGGAATCTGGACGGAGTTGTCGGGCCTGAAGCCCAACGAGCTGCTCGGGGAAAGTTCTGCTGTCACTGGCGGATTACTGCACACAGAACTTCTGTTTTTAAGGTCTTCTCTCTAGAAGCACGACGCGGATTTGGTCAAATCGGATCTTTGAATCGGTTTTATGAGTGACCAGTGAAGAACTTCTACAATGTTACAGTCCTTAAAGACCTTTTATTTAGGGGTGTGCCAAAATATCGATATTGCAATATATCGCGATATTTAGTCCTACGGTTGATTCTCGATGGGTTCTCACCAAGTATCGATATTATATTTTCATTTGAAGAGGCTGTTGCGTCCGAGTCGCGGGGCGGAACCTTTGCGCAGCTACTCGTGCTGCGTAGGACACATTTTCCCGACGCACGGACCCCATTCAGGAAAAAACACCGGCAGAATTCTGGCTCGGTAGCGCGTGTATAAATCATGTCTACCTGTTCTCAAATATCATCCATTTGTAGAAGAGTCAGCTGGTAAGAAGTGAGTTTGTCTGAGTGTTAGAATGACCGCGATCGTTTATTTCCTGTTTGAACGAGGCGCGTGCTTCGTAGCTGTTTGTGTGTACTTCAGGGACCAGTCGGAGTTGTCGCTTTCATGCACTGATATTTAACCTGCTGGTGTACGGTGTAACTTTGGTAAATTTATGGTGTAAGGTTTTCAAATGAACGTAATAATTTTTTGCTAATGTTAATTTAAAGTCATTCTTAAATTAAAAAAAATGCAGATTTGATGTATGAACTTAAAAATAATGTAATTAAAATAAAGTACACAAATTCACGGTAAAATAGAGAAGTTGCTAGTTAATTGAAGAACTTAAAATTGTATAAATTATTATAGATTAAAGTTGTTTATTGCTAATTTGTAATAGAATTCGAATTTTTAAATGTATATTGCCATTATTATGAGTGTTTTACCTGTTTTTACCTTTTTACCTGACAATTGACTGACCAAATAGAAAATAAATAAAGATTGGAGAAACAATCTCAGTGTCAGTCTGAGTAAATCAGCCTTCAATTTTGAATGCATAGCCCTTTTCAAATGTGGAAAAAGTGCACTAAAAATATGTAACACTTGACAGAGGCTATAAAACGTTATATTCATCATCCTTTGGTGTGACGTTTCTTTGAAGGTAGATAGCTGTCACCAATTTGAATTATTTAATTTTTGTTCTGTTGCTAACAGTAATTCTGTGGCATTGCTGATCATGTTTACTATTGTTAACATGGAATTTTACAAATAATTCCAATTCCATTGGTGGTAAGTTATAGTATTAGGGATTTTAGGCAACGTTAAACAAAAGTGTCTATAATTTGTTGCCCAAAATAAGACATAAGTTGTTGATTATGATTTTGTTTAAGCTAAAAAAAATAAAATGGGGGTATATTTCTCCCCAAAAAAATTTTCTTCTGTATAATATTAGTAATTAGAGAGGATTTCTACCAACTATCGCAGTATCGCGATATTATCGATATCGTGAGCCATGTATCGCGTATCGTATCGTATCGTGAGGTACCCAGTGATTCCCAGCCCTACTTTTATTACCAAAGAGCTGATAGAAATCCTATTATTGATTAATTCTGGAGAGCTTTGTAGACCGCTATCGCTGCAGTCTGCAACCTTCAACATTTAAAGAGCCATTCATTTCAGCCCAGTTGGAGCCAAAAAGTCCAACTTCTCCCTTTAGAGAAATAGCACATTTGTATTACTGTTACTATTATGGTTATTTATTTATTTTCATATATAAAACAAAAAGAGATAATAGTCTTTTTTTTTTTTCTTCTAAATATGAAGTAGTTGACAGAGGTTCACGCGACTTCCTTTCAAAATAAAAGACACCTACCGGTAGTCCCATGCAGGATAATGTCAATGTAGAAAATGTAATAGTAGGGAGTGTAATATCAGTATTAATATTTAAAAGAAAACTATGAAAAGTTTATTATATTATTTTTGTTGAATCTCACTGTATTTGGCTTATTATGCTTATAAATGTCTTATAAACATCCTATAAGCACATTAATAATGTTTGTTAGTGTGTTAATAAAGCTTGTCATGGAAACTTATTATAAAGTGTTACCGAAATTTGTAAATTTAACTAGTTAAAATGGAATCAGAGGTAATTATAAATGACCCTTTCCAGATTTTTCAGACCATTTGGTCGACTTAAAATGCTAGAATGTTTTTTTTTTTAAATAGAAAATCCGTCTTATAATCCTTTTTTTTTTCATCAGTTCATCTTTTTATTACTTTACTTCTTATATTCCTGTTATGCATCACGTACAACAGGAGTTTAGTGATGATTGAACAAAGATTGCGGGCAGCTGAAATGAATACTCCCTAATGATTACAAAATGAGCGCGATGTTGGTGCTTTCTAATCATCACTTTCTGCCAGTTAACGGGCGGCTTCAGCGACGGCGCCCCAACCGTTCCATTCTTTCCGGTTCCGGGTCACGACGAGCAGACGTGTGTCTCCAGCTCTCCGCAGCTCAACACAGCTACCACAACGAGGAGAGTTGAACACGGCACCGAAGAAAAGATTTGAAGCTGATTTGGCAGAGCTGAAAATCGCTTATATTAATATTTGGTTTTAAGTCCTGAACCGGATATTGATAATTCATGGAGAGGAAATGGTCGAGTCGGGGTGGGATTATATAAGTTCGCTTCCTTCCACTCACTTTCAAGCGATCTACTTGTGATTTATTATGTGATGTTATTCCATGTATTATTACCTGATTGCTTGAAATAAACCATTTCATTCATTCATTCATTCATTCATTCATTCTACTTTTCAATGGACCTACAACTGATGGGGAGGCCCCCAAGAGGAAATCCATGGATCCGTTTTACGCTCTGTTCACAACGGATGTGGAGGCTGCTTCAATTAAAAATAACATATAATCTCAATTTTCAAAAAATAAATAGTCTAAAACATAAAATTCGAGTTAAATGATAATATCGATATATTGCCCAGCCCCACTTTGGGTTGCACAGCGGTCCTAAACTTAATTTTTTTGAATCCCTGAAAGATATTCCTGTTGAGAATCCCAAAAACGTCTTTAAAACAAATCCTTCTGATTCCATGCAGTAGAGGAATCTGCAACCCCAGACCCCATCACCTGGTTCAGGCGTGTCCTGTCAATTAGAACATGCCAGAGCAGGATATGTTGGAAAACATGCAGGAATGTGGCCCTCGAGGCCTGGAGTTGCTCATTCCTGGTGTAGTATATCCTTATTTATCTAGTTAAAAGTATGCGTTCATGTATCCAGGTGTTGTAGAATCTGGAGCCTGGTGATATATTAAGATAACACAAGTACTAATGTTGAACCTCAGAAAAAACCTCAGAAATGACTTCACTTCCTACTGGTCAGCTCTGATTCTGGCCTTTATTTTTCCAAATACTTTAGCGTACTTGAGTCTGAAACACCAATCCACAACAGTTTTATCTCTTTTTTTGGTTAGGAGTATTTTCATTTACCGTATTTTCTGGACTATAAGGCGCACCTGTATATAAGCCGCACCTGCTCAGTTTAAAAAAGAAAGAAAAAAAAAAAGAAATACAAGCCGCACTGGGCTATAAGCCGCAGATATCTATGTTGAAAAATAAGATAATTACTATACCAATTTTGTATTTTAAATGTACATGTATGCACATCTATCCATAGATTCATTGATGCTAAGCTTGTGTGCAGCAGTGCGGTTTCTTTCCTAGATAGCAAGCTCCATATCTTTTGACTTAAAATGTCAACCACACAAACTTCTTTGTGTGATTTCCACAATGAAGAAAGATTTTAAAAACAATTGCCAGTTAATAATTTGTCACGAGTGTTCTATCTGCTAAAGAAAAAGTGGCGTTGACTTTTCTGATTTGTATTGATTTTTTTGTCTATCTTGCTTTTGACTCAAATTCCGGTTAGAACTCCCCTAACAGTGGAAGAAAAATCCACAGAATAGCCGCACCTTTGTATAAGCCGCATGATTTAACACCTAGGAAAAAAGTAGCGGCTTATAGTCCAGAAAATACTATAATAATATTTTTTACTCACAATCGGTCAAAGAAATTGTTTCTTAGACAAATAATCTTTAATAAAAATCATCCATTTTAACCAAGAGTTGGGAAAAGCTTCTCCTGCATAAACAAATTAAGACCTATCCCTCTGTAATTATCCGTCTGCTTATCGCTTTGACAACTCTACCAAATGTAATTGAATACATTTTAAGTAATATCTAAACTTATAAAGTAGTACTGGTCTTAGAACATCTTCAAATGGCTCGGCAAACCTAAAATGTCCCTATAACTATTCCGTTTGAAAGTTCAAACTTACTTGTTTTGCTGCTTTAGTCACTTTTTTTTTAAATTTAGGTTTCAATCTCCAATAGTTGAATCTATCTGGATGTCAAACCGCTTCAGAAACATCTCGTATGTGCAGACAAAGACTCCATGAAGCTTGAATGGATCATTGGAGAACAAGCATGGACAGACATCAGTTGTTGGTGTCACTCATGAGAACAAAGTTCCACTTGTATTGATCACAGTTCAGAAGAACTGGAGCAAATCGATGGTCTGTCATGTTTGTTTTTCCAAAAATAAGTAAGTTTTGTTCCCAGTCTGCATGTGTTGGGCCGACGTGGTGATGGTTCTGGGCTCGAACCACTCCCTGTCGAAGTTCCTAATCATTCTCTTATGTGTTGGCTTGGCGGTCCCATCTGTAACCCTATTACACCTCTTGTAGTCCAAAGTACTTGTTGATCTTGACTGGGTTTTAGCTCAGCAGAGTCCTGCCTTTTAACCGGCAGACACTAACGCGGTCTTTTCTGGAGACGCGAGGACTCGCCATGACTGCAGTTGATGAAAATTTAAGCTGTCTTTTTAATAAAAACTCTGACACGGCGAGAGCGGTACATTAGTGAAGGATCAACTGCAGTTAGGTTTCCGTCTTCAGATGCTGTGAAGAAATGTTGGAAGAAAGAGAAATTTACAGGCTGTAACTGCGCGAAACACGTCTGTCTCTGCAGTCACATTTCATTTAGTCACAAAGCTAAATCCAAGCAATGTGTTTTAGCGAGCTCGGAGCCCAAAAACTGCTCGAAAGCTGAGAAGGAACCAGCTGAGGTGTCCGGTCTGGAGGCCTCCTGGTCCCAGGGGAGGTGTTCCGGTAGATGGAAACCCTGGGACGTACTGGAGAGACTAAACTGGCTTAGGAAAGCCTGATGGTCCCCTAGAGGGGGGAAGTGACCTGGGAGAGGGAAATCTGGAGATCCCTGCTTAGACTTCTGTCGGGACCCGATTCCAGATGAGTGAAAGGAAACGGATGGATATCGGTGTTGACGGTTGGCTCGTTTCTGTCAGAACTGATTAGCTTTCTAAAGGGTAGCTAGCATCGTTAATGTTTTGTTTGTTATTTAAGTTACATAAATAATGCATAAACTTTGGAAACTAATCATAAGCATATTTGGGTAAACGTGTTTTTTTGCAACTAGGTATCGATTTTAATTTCCAGATTCGATCCTTTCGATCCTTCAAGTCAAATTCATTTTGAGTTTATACATTTGTTTAGAAATATGTCATGTTTACATTTATCTGATACAGTTCATATACAGTAAAATGCATCAGTGAAATAATTAGATTAATGCTGCACAGTGGGACATAGTTTCTCAAAAGGAGAAGCTTAAACAAAAATGAGAGTTATTATGGTGTTATGCTAGCTTTTTGGAATATTTTGGCATTTACAAAAGGTTTTTTAAGCATTTTTGAAGTTTAGCTAATATTTCAGCTACATATAGCTATATTGGCTAATTTAGGCTTTTTTCATTTTTAGACTATGGCTGGCCCTGGCTCGTGCCTGGCATTGGGGTAGGGCGATGCCCAGAACTCCCGGGGGGTTGGTGGTGGGGCCCCATGCTGGGCCCCCTGGCGTGCTGGGTGGCTCTTCTTCTTCTGACTGGGTTGAAGCTGGCATTGTCTGTGCCTCCCTGCTGTCTGGCATTGGGGGCCCCTATGGAGGTCTTGCTGGCCCCAGTCTGGGTGGCAGACGGGATTGCCGGGCACAAATAGCATGCGTGAAATGCTTGGGATGTATGCCCAAGTATGTGCTTGTGAGCTGTATAAATATTTGGAGCCAGCTGGTATATTTATAACATTTGAGTGTATTTGGACAGGCCCCGCCCCTTTTAGGAAAACATTTAAACCTGACAGCAATCATGAACCTCCAGCAGATTTTGGCCCTTACCCTCCACCTCTAACATTCACTCTCTTCTTCCCTCTTCTGTCCCGTCCGGTCCAACAAAAAAAAAAAAGGTGTTTACTCTTGTTTGGTGTTCAAATGGTTGGAGTTCATCCAAACTACAAATATTGGGAGTCCGCTCCATGGTGGGGTCTTTCCTTGGACAATAGGGCCATTCCTCCCTTAGCATCAGAAGTTTGGTTTGACCACATTTACTGGTTTATTTGGTCTAGTTTTGTTCTCTTCTCCGTTGTCCCTGTGGGTCCATGTGTTGTCATCCCCTCAGTTTCCCCTGGATTTCTTTCTTGACACGTTCCTCTTTGTTTACGGGCGGGTTCATGCCCGTGTGAAGCTGGTAAAACGCAGGTTCTTGAGGCGAGAAGAACACTGGAACCTCTGTGACCTCACTGCACCAATAAAAGTGCAATTCAGACGCTGCCAAGTGAGAGGAAAAGGTCAAATAAAACAACAGGACAACTGTTTGAGTGTGACGGCAAGTTCCTTGCTTTAAGCCTTAGTCGCATGCACCCGTATGAGGGCTCACTGGAATGGATGCTGCTGGTTCTTGGGTTGTCCAGGGCCGTGGTGGGTCGTAGAAAGTAGTCACTGCTTCTCAAAGTGGGTACAGGTGGGTCTTGGAGGTCTCTAAAAGATCCTATGTACTTACAAAGTATGCCCATCGGGGAAAAAACCTTTTTCACCCACAGAACCCAATAGGATAGTTGTGACAGGTCGGAATTGATCATAGAAGAAAGCGCAGGTGAGCAAGCTGTATTCACCCAATGCTGTCATTTGTTTTCCTACCACTCTATCAGGGGGAGCAGGTTGGTGGTCAGGACAGATACGTCTGTTTACTCAGAGGTCTGGTCAGTAGTTTTCATGTTATCTGGGAAGTTCTGAGCTTTATCTCTGAGCTCAGCCTCGACTCTGGTCGTCTGGCCTGTCAAAGAAGACACAAGAGATTAGAGCTTCACTTTGTTTTATAGAAGTTTGAAATGTTGGTTTTTCCCATTCTGTGGATATTTGAAGGAGTTTAAGGGTCATTTTTTTTCTTCCTAGAGGACTTTTGTTTTATCTTCATGCCAGTCCTATAGGCATCATAACCATGTGGTTGATGGTTGGTTTGGTGTGACACCAATCTTGATGCTTTTTGATGTTCTTTTATCTGCACATAGAAAATTTTTAAAAGGAACAGTGCGTAGGACTTCAACCTTGAAAAAAAGTTACTACACTTTTTAAAAGTGGTCAAAAAGCTTAATAATTATAAAAAACTAAAAGAAAAATTGGACTACACCAAATAGAAACTTCTGCCGTGCAAAAATTATGTTTTATTTGATATGTTTTGCTACTGAAAACCATAGTTTCAATAGTTTAGAAGTCAAATGTGCGTCTAAAATAAAAGTTTATGTGTGAAACTGATTGAAAATCTTAAAGCACATAATTTAAAAAAAAGCCCAAAAAGATCCGTAACACTTGAATTGTTCTGCATCAAACCTGTCCGCGGTGTACCCCACCTTCGTTCAAAAGTAGACTGGAACAGACCACAACCTCATGACCCCAAATGCAATATGGATGGATATTGGAGATTTCATAAAATATGATACCATTTTTATGAAGTATTTTGGCTTTACAGAAGCACAAAGTCCTAGAATATGAGGACATAAAAAAAACAAGTTTTTTTTAATTTTATTTTAACTTTTGGTTTGTTTAAAGTTGTTTGAGTAAAATTAATATGGAAATGAGGTAAATTTGGAAATAAGAAAATTGTTTTATTTCAGTTTTCTCATTAAGAAGGCTGGTTTATGGAACGGAAATGGTAAAACCTCAGAAATTTTTCACAAATGAAAAAAAAAAAGTATTTTTTTTAAATAAAATAAATTGTATGAGGAAACATTTTTTAGTGGACCTGTCTGACACAATTTACTATATTTTAGTTTGAAATAAACCAAATGAAAGGACTGAAGTGAGAAAAGTCTTAAAAATTTGAATAGAAAGGGATCAGGTCAAAAGACTTTTCATCTCTGTGATCATATAAACCAAATTTCTCAAATGTTCTTGTTGCTCTATGATCACTTTGACTAAAATACTCATTTCTATGTTGATATTTTCAGGTCTTCACATCACTGTTGTGTGTTTTTAATATGCGGTTTTGTCCTCGGTGTCTCACCCCCGTTTGTCTTGTAGGGTTTGCGTGATGTGTTTGAGAACTACTACAGAAAGCAGAGGAGGAAACAGGCTCGCCTGGTGCTGCAGCCCCACTCTAACATGGTATGACTGCACTGCCACTCACAGTGTGGAGGCACTCTGCTGGTCACACACCTCTAACCCCACCCCAACACACACACCCCCCCTGCCCCCAACTCACACTTAACCTGGAATCACGGACAAGCCCCATACTAAGAAATTTATTTCAAAAAAATGTGTAAATGGTGACTTAATGCTTCTTATTTGTCTAAATTCCTGCTAAAATTGATTTAGTTTAAGGCCCACAATTTATAAACTTATATCACATTTAAAAATGCACGAGTGAATAACGCATGGGAACAATACAGTTAAAACTACAGCAACATTCTTCAGCCAAACTCATCTACTAAATTATTACTGGAAAGTCCAATGCTGTTGAAAGAGCTGAACCATGCTAAACAATGCAAGACTTAAATTGTTTTTATATTAAAAAAATACCAAACGGATTATCTGTTTCTATCAAATGGAAATGAAGGTTGGATACTTGAAAAATAAAAGCACTTGTAAGAACTGAATCCATCTATAATGAGCTGAAATGATGCTCAAAATCTGCAGAAAATAAATGTTTGAATAAGAACTGACATATTTATTCAAGTATCATCAAATAGAACTGGAGGAAAAAACAGAAGTTTGTTTACATAAAAACCCCAAAATTTGCTTTTTGAGCTATTCTTTTATCCAATAAATATAAACTATAGGACAGATTTGGACTTTTTACATTGAAAAAAATCTATATTTTAGTATAAAGTAACAAATAAATCAGTCAGACTGCAACTTCTCCACCTTGACCAAGACCAAAGAGCTGTCGAAGGACACCAGATACAAGATTCTAGACGTGAACAAGGAAGAACCAGAGAAGAGCTCAACTGTTGAGCAAATGTTATAAAATGGAAGAAATACAAAGTCACTGACAATCTCCTTCCACTTGGAGCTTCCTGACAGATCTCCCCTCAAATGGTCTTGAGAACAGTGAGGAAACATCCCAGAACTACACAGCAGAACTAATCAATGACCCAAAGAGAGCTGGGACCACAACAACAGAGGTTAACAGACAATGTTGTCATAGTCTCCCAGCAGCACATGTCCAAGGACCATCTGAAACCGTCTGGATGATTCAGAGCGGGTTTGGGGGAAGGTTAGGTGGTCAACGGAGACCAAGATGGAACTTTCCGGTATAAACGCCCCATATATGGAAAGATTTTGGCCAAAAAAAATCTTCCATCAGTGAGGTAATTGAGGATGAAGCATAAAAAGCCAGTGTCTGCACTTCCATCCAGTAGAACAGGGGAGTCAAACTCAAAAATCCAAAACACACCTTAGATCGCGGGCCGAACAGGATAAACATTTATTGAAAACTCTAAAACTAAATTTTTAAAACTCTTTAACATAAATTTTAACATAATCATGAACTAGATAAATAGAATAACCTGCGATAATGCGAATGCTGTAAGCTGAATTTGGCCGCTGAAGATGCTAGTGCTGATAGCTGAAGATGCTAGTGCTGATAGCTGAAGATGCTAGTGCTGATAACTGAAGATGCTAGTGCTGATAACTGAAGATGCTAGTGCTGATAGCTGAAGATGCTAGTGCTGATAACTGAAGATGCTAGTGCTGATAACTGAAGATGCTAGTGCTGATAGCTGAAGATGCTAGTGCTGATAACTGAAGATGCTAGTGCTGATAACTGAAGATGCTAGTGCTGATAGCTGAAGATGCTAGTGCTGATAACTGAAGATGCTAGTGCTGATAGCTGAAGATGCTGAAATTGAAAGCGGAAAACACTGAAACTGAAATTAGCCAAAAAAAACTAAAAAAATAAACTAAAATAAAAAAACAGGTTAGCCAAAACAGATGGCATGTAGCTGACATACTGATTAAACAATAAAATTGACTAAAATAAACTTAAAAAAAGGCTAAATTAGCGAAAAACAGCTAGCATGTAGCTGAAATATTAGCATATTAGCTAAAATCTTAACAAATGCCAAAACTGTCCAAAAAGCTAGCAGAACACCAATGTTTAAAACTTAAAACTGTAACTTTTTAATATAATTATGAATAATAATTATTCCAGAATAAATCAACTTAAACCTTAGATAACTTATATTAATATGAGTATTTTACTCTCCATAAAAATATATTTTGTCAAAATTATACAAGTTAGAAATGAGCGCAAAATAACAACGGGCCATCAATAGTAATAAAATAAAATATCGGGAGGGCCGGATAGAATTACCCGGAGGGCCGGATCCGGCCCTCCGGGCCTTGACTTTGACCCTCGGGTAGTTGAGAATCTGTGGAGGAATTTGAAAGTCTTTCTTGCCTACAAACAGTCCCTAAAAAAACATCATAGCTCTTGAGAAGATCTGCAAGGAGGAATGGACCGAAATATCAGCCACATTAAGAGCAAACCGGGTGAAGACCAACAGGAAAGTTTGGATCTGTCATCACCAACCAGAGTTACAAACTATCGATGAGAATTAAGAGATTTACTTTCTGTATCAAAGTCAAGCAAGGGGATTTCCTGAATTCATTTATTTAAAGAAAAGACTCAAATGAGCTACAAGAACTTGAAAATGTGTGAATTTGTCAACATGTCTGGTTTCAAGTTGAGGAGAGCTAAAAAAAACTTTATCAACCTAAATACTTATTAAAACTCCAGTAGCTTTTCATTGAAATCAAAGATCATCTATTTTTTCAAGTAGTCTCACAACTTGCAGAAATGGTTCTTTCTTGAGATCCACTTTGAAGCAAAACAAGTTGTGAATTATCATCTTTGCTTTTTTGGGAATTGTTTCATCAAGAAAGCTTTGCTTATGTCAGCAAAACGACGCCAAACCACATTCAGCACAGATGACAACATGATGAGAACATGAGTGATCGCTGCTGACCTGAAACTTTTTTCTGCTTGAAGAATTAAAAAAAAAAAAAAGAAGCAGCAAATCATGAGAGGCTCTGCAGAAAAGCTGATAAACAAAAAGTTTTGTTTTTCAGATCCACATTTGGTTTTGATCGATTGTTTAGTAAAAGAATGAAAAGTCTTGCTAATGATTGATGCTAAATTGGAACCACAAGGAAAGTGTTTTTGAGGATGTTCATCCCAGTAATTCAACAGTTTTTGTAGACATTCATGGATCTATGTCTGCAAGTGGATACAGAGAAGTACGTTTTTCCGTCTGGTCCTGATCCACAACGATTTGAATAAAGAAATACTCAAATACTATATATGTCGTCCATCATCAGAAAAATGCCACTCTCATACATGATCTGTATCTTTGTCGACCCCTCCCCCCATAAGCTCATGTGTTTCCCTTTTATAGCACGAGACCTTGGAGGGATACCGGCGGTACTTCAATCAGATTGTTGGGTAAGTCCCGAGGAAGCCTCTTGTTCTGTGATCAGTTTCTAGATTCCTTCAGAAAGAACTTTCCCGAGTGTCGTCTCGTTCTGGTCGTTCATCATCCGTCTATCTTTCCTCGCGGTGTTTTGGACGTCTCTGTGTAACCTGGAACCCTCAGAGTTCCAAACAGAACTGTCAGCAACACCTCCTTTTATTATTTTCAAGTTTCTCTTGACAGTTTTTTCAGTCCACCGGCCCTCGCCGTCCCGCCTCCTCCCCTCTATCCTCCCATCTCAATAAGAGCGTTAAACCTGCACGCCCGCGGGCTGCTGATGGATGATGCCGCGACGCTCGATTTACGGCTGTTCCTCTGTCTGTCTGACTCTGACCGGTGCAGACGCTTCGGTAAACATGTCTGAGTGGACACACGATCGCTGACGGGATAAGACACCTTCCTGTCTGTTGTTCTCATCTGGAGCGAAAGCTCCAAAAAGCGCGGCTCCGCGGACAGACTGAAGAAATCTTCCGTTCCTCGCGCCAGCCGGCCATGCAACTCTCTGGCCGAGCAACTAAGAAGACATTGGCTTTGATTTAATATAATACATCAATTTTTAACTTATTTAATCCATTGATTTTTTTTTGTAATCCATTGATTTTTTTTTTTCATACATAATGTATGTATGTATGTATGTATATGTATGTATATATATATATATATATATATATGTATATGCATATATATATATGCATACATATATAAACATACATACATATATATATATATGCATATATATATATGCATATATATATATATGCATATATATATATGCATATATATATATATATGCATATATATATATGCATATATATATATGCATATATATATGCATATATATATATATATATGTGTATATATACATATATTTATATGTGTGTATGATGTCTAACTCCATTGTTGTGGCATTCATATAGTAAAAAATAATGTAAAAATTGATGAATTCACTTCATTTAGTTGGAATTGGAAGTGAATCATAATCCGTGGATGACGTCGCACTCACGCGGTCCAGTTCTCAAAGACAGTCAATGGTTTTACCCCGTCAATAATAACAGCATAACCATTTAATATCTTGAACAAAACCACAAGAGGTTCCAAGTCCAAGTCCAACCTGAGGGTTGTGTCAAAACCAATTCAGTTATTCCGCCACTAACAGAACCTTCAGAATCATGTTTTACCACGATGTGGACGGAAAGAAGAACGGAGGAGGAACAATCCCTAAAGGAGGAGTTTGGTCAGAATGTCCTGAAGGTGAAGAGAGCCTCAGATAGGGGGGTGAGTCTGAAAGTTGGAAGTTAAAGGTGCGATGTTGAGTGTTGTCAGCGGCTTTGCCTCCCAAGCAGGAGAAACTCTGGAGGCAGATGGATGAGGTGATCCGGGGTATCTCTAGAGGGGAGATAGTCGTGATGGCATGCGGCTGAAGGAAACAAGAACCGGGATGGAAATGTGTTGACAGATTCCACAAGTGAGATGGGAAGATTGAAGGGAGGACTTTGAAGAGCTGATGAGTGGAGGAAAAGGTTAGGGAGAAGAGGAGAAGAGGTGGAGCTGGAAATGGCAAAGAATAAAAGGGGGAGTTGGTCCTGACTTGTCGTCATACCTGTTGTCAGGAGAGACGGCATTTGAGTTTCTGTCTAAAAATGAGGTCACCTGAGAGAGGTCGCGAGGGACCGCCGAAGGTGATGGCCGCACACTAGAGGAGCTCCCGGACCCCACTAATTTATGCTGAAGTTTTCGGAAACATACACCTTGAATGAAGTTGCAATATTTGCTAGCATTGATAAAATAGTTATATAGTTTGAGTTGTGCGCGCTTTTTGAGATGGCAAACAACAAGTCTAACTTTTTCAAAACCGGAGCGAACACGAGGAGGAAGCTAACTAACGTTAGCAACATGGCCGAAAATGCATCACCTACGGCTAAAGAAGACCTAGCGGCAGAGGAGCACGGAAAGGATGATAGTAATACTATGTTCGAGGAAATCAAGAAAATGAACGCTACTCTTCTGGTAGTCGCGGCAGATGTGGTCGCGATTAAAGAAACCACAAAAGAGCTTAAAGAATCTGTGGAAAGTATCCAAGAGCGACTGGGCGAGGCTGAGCAGCGCATATCGGATATGGAGGATGCTAGCACTTATATGGGGGCAAAGCTGGAAAAATGCGACAAGAAACTGGAGGTGCTGTGGTCACGCGTGGAGGACCTGGAAAACCGCAGCAGGAGGAATAATGTCAGAATGATTGGACTTAAAGAGGGGGCGGAGGAGCCGGGAAAGCTGATTCAATATGTGGAGAAAATACTAGCCAAAGCCGGCGAGCTAACCGGGAGCGAGTTCGAAATTGAACGCGCTCATCGTTCACTGGTGCCCATGCCAGATCCCAACCGGCCTCCGAGAGCGGTGATTGTGCGGTTTTTGCGAGCATCTGCCAGAGAAAAGGTTCTACAGATGGCCAGAGAAAAGCGGGAATTGACTGGGAAGGCAGCAAGCTTTCCTTCTTCGAGGACGTCACGCGAGAGCTGGCGGAAAAAAGAAAGGCGTTCGGTCCCGCGAAGAAGCTTCTCCGCGAGCTCAAGGTGAAGCACAGGTTGGTTTATCCTGCCACGCTCATCTTTACTTGGAAGGGCCAGAAGAAAACATTCACGGACGAAAAAGAAGCCGAGAAGTTTCTGCAGAACACGACATAGAGACAGCGGGAGGTGTATGTAAACTCTGACGGTACCTTTCAGTGGGATAACCGGACTGGGATGGGCGTGGCCAGCAGCTGTTAGGCTGTTTCATCGGACCAGAAGATTTAGGGCACCCAGTAGTTCGGACTAAGAAGGGTGCTAGGAGGGTTAGTGGGAGCGTTTGGAAGCCATGTTCAGAGCTGCCAAACAGGGGAAGGTTCATTTGTGTCATGTTCCAATTGTTCAGTAAGACAGCTTTTTTTGCAGAACCAGTAGATATTGTTTTTAATGAAAGCCCGTACATTAGAGAGTTGTACTTTTGTTGGTAATCGGCATGTATCCTGCTTACAATATTTGTCTGAGTTGAGAGTAATGAGCAGGTATGTTAAAATAATATCTTGGAACATAAATGGCTGTGGGGACCGATTAAAAGAACAAAGGTTTTGACACATTTGAAATCTAAAAAAGTCGACATAGCTTTCATCCAAGAGTCTCACATTGCAGGGGAAGAGGAGGCAAAGAAAATTTAAAAGGACTGGGTTGGGACAGTTTTCATAGCTCCTACTCTCAAGTAAACAAAATGGTGTTTTGATCCTAATAAACAAAAACTTAAGTTTTGTATTATAAATAAGTATAATGATAATGAAAGGCGTATTATATGCATTGAAGCATTAATTAATGGCATTAAAACAGTCTTGTGTAATATATATGCACCTAACAAGAAACACCCTGACTTTTTTCACATAATTAATACAGTTCTTGGCAATAGGGAAGGCCAGATTATATTAGCTGGAGATTTTAACCAGGTAATGGACGGTATAATTGATAAAAGCAAACCTAAAGTGGTAGGAGTGCACCCAGGACAGAGAGGCTATACGTTTGCTTGCAGAAGACATAAGCTTGGTGGATATATGGAAGGCTGGTGAACCCAGATGAGAGAGAATACACTTTTTTACTCCCATTGCCATAAAACGTATTCAAGAATAGATTTTTTTCCTGATATCTAAAACATTAGTTGAGTCTGTGGCGGGCTGTGAAATAGGTTCAATAACAATCAGTGATCACGCACAGTTGAGATGCATATTGATTTAAATACCAAAGACAAAAGAGGTCGCTGGAGGCTCAATACCAGTCTACTTCAAAACAAAACATTCAGTAAGGAATTGTCAAAAGATCTTAAAGGTTTTTTTGAAATTAACCTAGGATCAACAGAAAAAATTGCTACAGTTTGGGAAGCGTCAAAAGCATATATTAGAGGAAAGATCATAGCATATGCTTCTAAGTGAAGAGATTGAATTCAGAGAAAGAAAAAATGTTGGATAAAAAATACGGAGATTAGAGAAAGATTTGGCAAGGCGATATTCAGAGGATAAATACCAGACGATCTGTAAACTAAAATACCAGTTACATAACATTTACAACAAAAAGGCAGAATTTGCTCTGTTTAGACTTAAGACAAAATTTTACGAGGGGGGAGAAAAGAATGGTCGACTATTGGCTAGACAATTAAAACAGCAGGATTATTTAAACAACATATCAATGATAAAAAAGGATAACCAGGTGATAACCTCATCAAAAGAAATTAATATGATTTTTAAATCATTCTATCAAGATCTGTATACTACAGCAGGTAATTATGATGAAGAAGAAATGAAAGCTTTTTTCTCAGGTCTGGATCTTCCCGCTCTCACCTTGGAACAAAAAGGAAAATTAGATGCTCCTATTACAGAAGAAGAAATTAGGAGTACTATTTCATCTATGAAAAATGGAAAATCTCCAGGCCTGGATGGGTTCCCTATTGAATATTACAAAGAATATGTAGATATTTTATCACCCATATTACACAAAGTCTACCTGGAGGCATTTGAATCAGGCTCGTACCAGCCTCATTCAATGAAGCACTGATATCACTCATTCCCAAAAAAGAGAAGGACACTTCGAACCCAGCTAATTATCGACCACTGAGTCTTTTGGGAGTGGACTGTAAGATATTAACAAAAATCTTGGCCTCACGACTGATAAAATATTACCTCATATAATTCATGGAGATCAGGTCGGCTTTATCAGGAATAGAAAACGCAGGAGATAACATGAGGAGACTTCTACATTGATGCACATAAGCAAACCCAGTCACGTACCGGTCGCGGCCTTCTCCCTAGATGCAGAGAGGCCTTCGACCGGGATGGAAAACTTTCTTATGGCTGTCCTCTCACAGTTCGGCTTTGGCTCTGGATTTTGCAAATGGGTTAAAAAACTGTGTATTCCAATCCAAGAGCAGCAGTTTTGACAAACGGACTGATATCAGACTTCTTTGATCTTTCCAGAGGAACAAGACAGGGGTGTGCTCTATCTCCTCTGCTTTTTACTATATTTTTTGGAACCGCTGGCCATGGCAGTAAGAGCAAATACAAAAAATTAGAGGTGTAGGGATGGGAGGTAGGGAGCACAAACTTTTTTATATGCTGATGACATATGGCTGTGTTAACAGACCCAGAGCGCTCTGTGCCGGCATTGCTCTCGTGTTGACACATATTCTAAAATGTCAGGTTACAAGATAAATTGGCACAAATCAGAAGCTATGCCTCTTTCAACTTCATGTCATTCTAGACATGTTACATCATTTAATTTTACGTGGTCATCATCTGGAATTAAATATTTAGGAATACTTTTGAACCCAAATCTGGAAGAGATTATGACGTCAAATATGGAGCCTCTACTTCTGAAATTAAAACAAATCTAGATAAAGTGGAGAAATTGAGACTTACATTATGGGGTAAAAATTAACGTGATTAAAATGATAGTTTCCCCTCAGTTCAATTATGTTTCCATGATTACCGTGAAAATACCCCCACACATATTCAACCAATTTGAAAAAAATATTAAATATTTTTATGGATAAGAAGAGACCCAGGGTGAAAATGAAGAAGATGTGGACCTCAAAAGATTATGGAGGGATGGGTCTTCCAAATGTCAAACTGTATAATCTGGCTTTCGAAATGACCAGGCTGGTCAAACACTGGAAAGGGGGGATTTTGATCCCAGCTGGTCAGAACTGAGCAGGAGCTAGTGAAGCCTTTTACACTGTGACAATCTTTCTCAGGGGGCTACTGGAACCAGTCAGGACATCAGGGACAATCCTGTGTTCATATACTCAAAATATGTTTGGCAAGAAGTGCACAAGATATGTGGGGTATCTCATCTGAAGCAATCATATGCTTCTGTGTGGAACAACTCTGCTGTAAGGATCGGGAAAAAAAACTGTCTTTTGGGAAAAGTGGAGCAGCAACGGAATACATCAAATAAGAGATCTTTACATGAACAAAGTCTTATGTCTTTTGCTGAAATTACTCTGAAATATGGTCTAGAAGCGAGGGACAAACTTTTGGAGAATACTTACAACTGAGGGACTGTGTAATTAAGGGCAGCTTTTCAGGAGACACAAACCCAGTGGTGGAGTTTCTTGAAATGAAGAGCGGGACACACAGAGCAGCTGTATTTTATAAAATGCTCAACAATTTAAAAAAAGAGGGGTGTGAGAATCTGAGACTTGCTTGGGAGAGGGATTTGAGCTGCACTATTGATAAAAACAACTGGAGCAAAATTCTTTTACATTCTAGTAAACATATAAAAGAAGCTAAGGGAAAATTCACTCAATATAAACTAATACATAGGTGGTATTACACTCCCTCTAAACTACACAGAATGGGTCTTATGGAAAATAGTCTATGCTGGAAGTGTCGTACAGACACAGGGACCCTATTGCACGCTCTTTGGGAATGTAGAGTGGTTTTCTCATTTTGGAAGAGAGTACTGGAATGTATAGGACAGTGGATCAGTTTGACAATACCCATGTCACCAAGATTGTGCCTCTTGGGAGACCAGTCTGTGCTTCCCGGAATATCAAAATGTGACTTGGTTGTTATAAAAGGAGGGGCGATTGCCGCTGCACGGGTGATTCTCAGTGTGTGGAAAGACACATCCCCCCCAGAATTCAACAGATGGAAGGAAAATATCCTCAAAGTTGCATCATATGAGAACTTACTAGCGAGGGTAAATGGAGACATGGACAGTTTTCAGGAATCTTGGGGGCGGGTTTTTGAATGACATCTAAATAAGAGGTGTTTGATGATGTTTTGTTTGTTAGAAATTATGACTTGATTTTTCTTTTTTTTCTGCTATGTTACTGTTATGAGGTATGGGCATCCTTTGTTAAACATCCGATTAAGAAGGAAACAGAAGGAAGAATGTAAACTGGAATGCTGTCTGTTCACTGTTACATATGAAAAAAATAAATAAAAAACTTTGATTATAAAAATGAGGTCACCTGTCAAAACGAGTTTAATGAATGGTGTAGGGTCAAAGGTCACCTCTAAATCAAGTTTGATGGATGGTATAGGGTCAAAGGTCACCTGTCAAATCGAGTTTGATGGATGGTATAGGGTCAAAGGTCACCTATCAAAACGAGTTTGATGGGAGGTATATTCCTCATCTCTTTCTCGTTTGATTTAATCTTGTTTTAATCCCAGAAACTAATGGTGGACAGAGGCTGCACGATTAAACTATCATCTTTATAGTCTTTATTTTTAGTTAGTTTAAAGCTAATGATGGTTTAGATGTGTGCTTTACATCCACTTTGTGTATGACCCGATTCATCCGGAAAATAATCAGTGATTAGTCGACTAATAAAATAATCGTTTCTGGCTGCCCTAGTATGTATTGGCAAGAGTTTGGCAATACCGATACGTATCGCGATACGATAAATTTACCAGTATATCCCAAGACAATACTAGTTATTTAAATTATGACTTAAGAATTGTCTGAATATTACTTCATTTTTAAATAAATGTGTAAAATACATGTTATGAAACACAGCAACTGTGTCTCATGTACAAGTTGCTTTTCCCCTAGCAAATTCATGGTGCTTTTATTTTGGTAATTTAGAAAATATTTGAGTGGAAAACAAAAGTAAAGCTAAAGTACATGTTTGCTTATTAATAAGTTTAAAAAAATATCACCTGCACAGTATTTTAAATCAATACAAGTATCGCCAACTAAAGTATCACGATATTCCACTGGATCGATATTTGGATGGATGATTTGCAGTGGCGAAAAACATCATAAGAGATAGTTTCAAACTCAGTTACCAGTTGTTTTTGGGTCCACCGTCTATGTCTACTGAACAAGTTTATTGAACATTTGTTCATGTCTAAGTGCTACTAATCAATATCTTCTACGTTTCCTGTGAAACGACAGCGGCTAAAGATGCTAGCAACTGTTGCCAACAATAGCAAATGTAAAGTTTTAAGCATAAAACACCTGAAACATCACAAAGCAAAAACAAAGATATCATCTTAGCTTAAGCTTAATAGACATTGAACTTTATATTCATATTCAGGCGGGGGTTGCAAAATATCGAGGTGGCCTGCGGGCCGCCAGTTTGACACCCCTGCTGTAAAGTAAATAAAAATATTTGTTTTATCAATTTTGATTGGGCTGTGACAGTCACCATGATACCTTTAATCCAATATCAATACAATTTTCAGTTTAAAACTGTTCTTTAATATTTTTTTCTTTAAAATGTAGAAAACTATCAATTTCATTAGAAAATATTACGGTTTTTATTATTTTTAAGGCAATTAAGTCAAATTTTTTTCTCAAATGTGACTTTATTTTGACTAAACTACAAACGTTTGTTTCGTTTAAATCGATTGTGAATCAACTGTCAGTTTGAGTCTCCGAGTTAAATCCAACCATTAAGTTTTAATTTGCAATCAGCAGCCGCATATTCATCTGTAATTTCCCTCTTTTCTAAATCCAGCTGTAATTCTGCTGTAAGATCACAGTTTCTCATTAAAGCTGAAGAGCAAACGCTCAAGAATGTTTCCGATCAATCTCCAAAGCGAGCTGCGTTCCCCTCCGCGATGACAACCGGGAAACCGAGCGACCACAGAGCGGCTCCTTGCGGTCTCCGCCGCCCCAGCGGGCATCGCTTTGAGTGAGACGTACTGTCAGTGGACTTCAACCCGAGTCGCTTTCCGGGCAATCCGATCCGTTCACGCGGGCGCCGGTTCAAGAGAGCGGCGCGGCCCGCGATGGAGGGCGGAGCGGCGGCTTTCCCAGACACCAGCGTCTTTTAACGCCTGACTGGCCGAGTGTGCTGCCGGCCGGCTTGGCCGTCGCTCTTGGTTGATTTTCCAGCTGGTGGTTCATGGCAGCTCCTCTGGAAAGCTGTCAGCTTTCAGCAAAACAAAGCTTTCAAGAAAAAAAAAAAAAAAAGAAGTGAGGATATGAATAACCGCACAAAGACATATTTTGTTTTCTGCTAGTGATGCTTGTGATTAGCTGCTGGAAACACACTCATGTCATCAGTTAATTGCTGCTGTTGGTTGACTCTTTCCAGACGGAGCTCAGCTTTAGCTTTGATTAGGATAAAATCAAACTCAATTGTACTTTACTCTCTTAAAATTGTACTTTTATAGTTTGGAAAAAACAGTTTTAAATAAGAAAAATGTCCAACCTAGCAAAGACTAGAATGTGATTTATGAAGGTTTTAAGTTTCAGGTTTGTGGATGTTTACAGTTTTTCTCTACATTCATTGATGTTTAATATACAGTCAAGAAACTTGAGTTTTTTTGTCTTTTCTAGCTTTTGGAAATGAAGCCATACTGATATGAAGAGTACTAACATTTTCATTCTAGTGCAAGTTCTCTATGACAGTTGTAAAAACTAGATGCGTTTCCATTACACACATTCGTGAATATTTATCCAGATTCCAGAAATGTTGATAAAACACAATTACGCAATTTCATAGTCAATGGAAATGCAGCTAATGATAAATGAATGAATGAATTAAATGGTTTATTTCAAGCAATCAGGAATAATACATGAAACAACATCACATAATGAATCATAAGTCGATAGCTTGAAAGGAAGTGGAAGGAAGCGAACTTGTATAATCCCACCTCGACTCGACCATTTTCTCTATATGAATTATCAACATCCGGTTCAGGACTTAACATCAAGTATTTATACTCTACAATCATAGATTCAGGTTATAAAGGAACATTAATATCAGTGATGTCATCAAAACATTGTGAAACCAGCACCACCTGAAATCAAACGCTTCTGTTTTAGCGTAAATTCATCAGAATAAACGGCCGTTTTGTCTCATCTACAAAAAAAAAAAATATGCATCAAACCTAAAAAAAAATGTTTAGGGAGATGTGTCAACTGATGTGGGAAAAAAGGTCACCTAGAATATTTAGGTAGCAAAAACGCTAACACTCACCAGATGTCTTTTATGGATCCACTCTGATTATTTGAGTTATTTTAAAAGCATTCCGAGTAGACGTTTTAATGATTATAATGTCATTTTTTGCCTTAATTAAAAAACTTGTCGTTTTATGAGACATAACGTTTTTTTTGTTAGAACGTAGCTCCTTCGACAAACGATAGACAACTGTACTATTTATATACAGCTGGTGAACAATTGGTCGTGAATCCCATCTTTTTTCTTTTACTTACGTACTTTTCTAACTTCTTTTCAACTATCAGCTTTATTGCAGCCTGTGACTCTGCCCCTCCCACATACAACTACATACATACGAAAAGTTTTGGAGTTAATTATATATGTGTGTGTGTGTGTGTGTGTGTATTTATGTGTATACATATTGTATGTATATATATATATATATATATATATATATATATATATATATATATATATATATATATATATATGATTAAGGTTAGGGTTAAAGATCAAATAGCTATCTTAGGACACCAGTAACTGGTGTCTTAAGATAGCTATTAAAGAGCTATCTTAGAGGCCTCTTTGGGGCCTCTGTTTCTCTTGGGTTCTCTTCTGCTCGGCGGGGGTGGGCGGCCTCTGCCCTGCTTCTCCGCTGGACCTTCGCGGTGGGGGCAGGCGGTTGTCTGGAGTGTGGGGTGGGTTGCCCTTGGGGGCCCTGGCTCGTACCTGGGGTGGGGCGGGGGGGGTCTCTCTGCGCCACTGGGTGGTGGTGGGCTGCTCCTCGGGGGTTGGGGGGCTCTCGGGGGTGGGGTCCCGCTGGGCCTCCTGGCGGGGTGGGGGGCTGCTCCTCTGGCTGGGCTGGGGCCTGCACTCTCCGTGTTCCTGTGCCTTCTTGCTCTTGGGTGTGGGGGGCCTCTGCGGCGGTCCCGCGTGCCCCGGTCTGGGTGCTCGGCGGGATTGCCCGGCGGGCGGTCTCTCTCCGCGGCTCCACGGCGGGTGTTGGGGGATCTTGGCTGCAGCTGCTGCCCCGGCGGGGGGTCTTGGCGTGGGGATGGCCGGGCGCTCTCCCCCTGAGTACATTCCATCACCACCCACCTCAGTGAAACAAAACACTCACCTGAGCACTAACCGTTTGTGTGACAGAATGAAAGTCTTTATCTGAATGTGTGTATGATGGAGTGTGTGAGCTGCTGTTATAGCTGAATTGCGTACATGTGTAGTATATGTATAGTATATGTGAGTATGTTTAGTTTAAATGTAGAGACTATTTTGGCCAACAAGTGTGTGTGAACTATAGAGCGTGTGTGTAGACAGGCCCCGCCCATTCTAGTTTATCACTTAGTCCTGGTTGTTTTATGATGTTGCTTCCCTCTGTTGCCATCTTATCTCCCCCCCCACCCCCCCCCCCCCCTCTTCCCTTTTTCCGTCCGGTCCAACGACAAAGAAAAATAAATAAATAAAATAAAACATAATCAATATAAATAAAGTTTAGCATTAAATACAACAGGAGTTTATACTCAATAAATCCCTGTTGTGACAGTAACATCTGCCCAACACAAGAAGCTCTCAGCCCACATCTGTTGGCTCAGCTGTTGGACAGGACAAGTTAAAAAAAAAAAAAAAAAAAAAAAAAAAAAAAAAAAAAAAGAGCTATCTTAGGACACCAGGAACTCTGGTGTCCTAAGATAGCTCTCAGATAGCCAAAGAGCTCTTTGATCTCGGCGTCTTTAGTCTTGGCCAAAGAGCCAAGAAACTGGTGTCCTTTGATAGCTATTTGGTCTTGGCCAAAGAGCAACAGAAATTGTTGACAACATTTCTAGACTGGTTTTTCCCACCAATTTGCCCATTTTTTGAAAGAACGATGTTTGATGATGTCTTGACCTTAAAAAAATCTTTAAGCTTTAAATCGATTCTCTATAAACCTATTTGACCTCACTTGTTTCTCTATAACCAATTCCGATGTATATCCAGATGTGTTGTATGCATTGTACAAGATAAAAATCAGTAAAACTTAATTTGCCGATCTAAAAGTCGTTGCTTTCCCTCTTCCTAACCTCGTGGTATTCCTCTTCCTCCTTCAGCTTCTTCGTCGTGGAGGATCATGTCCTTCACACCACGCAGGGTTTGGTCAACAGAGCTTACGTGGAGGAGCTTTGGGAGCTGGCACTCTCCAAAATCGTTGCTGCCCTGAGGACACACTCTGTAAGATGAATGAGACATTTATGGAAGACGAACAGCCTCGTTCCCATAACATCCTGACCCCCTCCTCTGCTTGTTTAGTCGTACTGCGATGACCCCAACCTGGTGCTGGATCTGAAGAACCTCATCGTGCTGTTTGCCGATACGCTGCAGGTACGCGAGTGATTTACGGTCACTGGCCTCCAATATCCCGTTAATCTCCCAAAGATGTGGTGTTTTTGTGTTCGGCTGTCTTTTTGCGACCCCCAGACGCCCATGAATCTTCTTAAAAGGAAGTTTTGTTGTTTTTTCAAGTGGATGGCTGCGTGTCTCCAAAGAAAGGGCTCGGTTCTTAACGGTTTTAAAGATGGAAGTTCCTCGACTGATCTGACTGTGTTTATCCTGCGCTGCACAAATGAACAAACCTTTATGGGTGGAGTGTGACGGATGAGGGGGTGGAGGAGAGATGGAGGGGATGTGCTGACCGGAGGGGGGTAACACGAAGAAGACTTATGGAAGACTCGGAGGTTGCGCTTGGGAGGTCTGAAGTCTTTCATTGGAAGTGATGAGCTGCTATTGAACGGCGTTTTTCCTTCATTTTGACAGAATTTCTCCTTTTTGAACCAAACTTTCAAACCACGAGATGCCCAACATTTATTGCTTCATAAATCCCATGAAGGTTTTGAACTGAACTGAAACACGGGTTACTGTTACTGTTGAGAAACCGAAACATGAAGCCAACTCAACTCAATGGACGATCAATAATGTGTGTTTGTTGTTTTTCACAGTTAGAAGTGGTTCATTATATACTTCTGTAAAAGGAGATGTCCTTACTGCTGGTTTACCACATCTCCTTCCTTTAGCTGCTACTAATTAAGTAATTAAAATGTTTATTGATGAACCCTCCTGGTCTGGATAATTAACAACAACTACATCATAAGTTGTTGGAAGACAAAAAGAGAGGTAAATTTGGAGAACTGAGGTTATAGGTAACCCCATCATGAGTTAAATTGGTTCATCTTAACCAGATGGTTGTTATGCATCTGAGACAGTAAATACAATTCAATAACTGGTTATTTGTTGCTGTTTTAATGGTTGTTTGGTTTCTTATTCAACAACTAAAATACATTTTTTTTAGATGTAAATATTTTTGTTGGTACTTTGTTATTATAACTGATCTAAAAACACAAGTAAGACATTTAAAGTATTACTAAAGAGTGAATTTCTATGCAAGCGATTAAGTCTAGTGAAGTTTTCCATATGGATTAACAACGTAAAGTGTTGCATATTAACTTACTAACATAAAGTGTTGTGTATAAGTTTACCAAGCTAAAATGTTGCATATTGACTTGCTAACGTAAAGTGTTGCCAACATCAATTTACTAGCGTAAATTGTTGCGCATTGGTTTAGTGAAGTAAAGTATGGTGTATTGGTTTGATTAATGTAAAGTGTTGCATATTGGCTTGCTAACGTAAAGTGTTGCGTATTAGTTTAGTAACGTAAAGTGTTGCGTATTAGTTTACCAACGTAAAGTTGTATGCATATTGCGCTAGCTAACGTAAAGTGTTGCTAGTAACGTAAAGATTTAAAGTAACGTAAAGTGTTGCGTATTAGTTAGTAAACGTAAAGTGTGCGTATTTAGTTTAGAACGTAAAGTGTTGCATATTGGCTTGCTAACGTAAAGCTAGTTTGCGTATATTAGTTTAGTAATGTAAAGTCTGTTGCGTATTAGTTTAGTAACGTAAAGTGTTGCCATATTGGCTTGCTAACGTAAAGTGTTGCGTATTTAGTTTAAGTAATGTAAAGTGTTGCGTATTAAGTTTAGTAACGTAAAGTGTTGCGTATTAGTTTAGTAACGTAAAGTGTTGCCATATAGTAAGTTAGTTTAAACGTAAAGTTGCGTATAAGTTTAGTAACGTAAAGTGTGCTTGCCATATTAGTAGTAATCGCGTAAAGTGTTGCGTATTAGTTTAGTAACGTAAACAAACGTAAATGTGCATATTATATTAGTGTGTCAGATAACGTAATATTAGTTTAGTAACGTAAAGTGTTGCGTATTAGTTTAGTAACGTAAAGTGTTGCGTATTAGTTTAGTAACGTAAAGTGTTGCATATTGGCTTGCTAACGTAAAGTGTTGCGTATTAGTTTAGTAATGTAAAGTCTTGCGTATTAGTTTAGTAACGTAAAGTGTTGCATATTGGCTTGCTAACGTAAAGTGTTGCGTATTAGTTTAGTAATGTAAAGTCTTGCGTATTAGTTTAGTAACGTAAAGTGTTGCGTATTAGTTTAGTAACGTAAAGTGTTGCATATTAGTTTAGTAACGTAAAGTGTTGCGTATAAGTTTAGTAACGTAAAGTGTTGCATATTAGTTTAGTAACGTAAAGTGTTGCGTATTAGTTTAGTAACGTAAAGTGTTGCATATTAGTTTAGTAACGTAAAGTGTTGCGTATAAGTTTAGTAACGTAAAGTGTTGCGTATAAGTTTAGTAACGTAAAGTGTTGCATATTGGCTTGCTAACGTAAAGTGTTGCGTATTAGTTTAGTAACGTAAAGTGTTGCGTATTAGTTTACCAACGTAAAGTGTTGCATATTGGCTTGCTAACGTAAAGTGTTGCATATTAGTTTAGTAACGTAAAGTGTTGCGTATAAGTTTAGTAACGTAAAGTGTTGCATATTAGTTTAGTAACGTAAAGTGTTGCGTATTAGTTTAGTAACGTAAAGTGTTGCATATTAGTTTAGTAACGTAAAGTGTTGCGTATAAGTTTAGTAACGTAAAGTGTTGCGTATAAGTTTAGTAACGTAAAGTGTTGCATATTGGCTTGCTAACGTAAAGTGTTGCATATTGGCTTGCTAACGTAAAGTGTTGCGTATAAGTTTAGTAACGTAAAGTGTTGCGTATAAGTTTAGTAACGTAAAGTGTTGCATATTGGCTTGCTAACGTAAAGTGTTGCGTATTAGTTTCGTAACGTAAAGTGTTGCGTATTAGTTTAGTAACGTAAAGTGTTGCGTATAAGTTTAGTAACGTAAAGTGTTGCGTATAAGTTTAGTAACGTAAAGTGTTGCATATTGGCTTGCTAACGTAAAGTGTTGCGTATTAGTTCACCAACGTAAAATGTTGCATATTGACTTGCTAACGTAAAGTGTTGCACATCAATTTACTAGCGTAAATTGGTGCGCATTGGTTTAGTGAAGTAAAGTGTGGTGTATTGGTTTGATTAATGTAATATTTGTTTACTATGTAAAGTGTTGCTCATGGGATTTACTAACGTAAAGTGCTGCGTATTAGTTTACCAATGTAAAGTTTTGTGTATTGGTTTAGTAACAAAGTGTTTTGCATTTATTTACCAACGTAAACTGTGGCGTATCGGTTTACTAACAAAACGTGTTGCACATTGATTTACTAAGGTAAAGGCTTGCGTATTGTAAAGTGTTTACGTTTAATAATGTAAAGTGTTGCGCATCAATTTACTAGCGTAAAGTGATATGCACCGATTCACTAATGTAAAGTGTTCGTATTGGTTTAATAATGTAAAATGTTTTGCATCGATTTACTAAGGAAAAGTGTTTCATTTTAGCTCAAAGCAGATTTTCTTCATGTCAGAATCCATTGAAATGACGCTAACTGGATAAATGGTTAAAAAGTTACAGTCGTTCTAAGAGCATCTCTTATTTAGGCCATGTTGAAAAGTTTGGAATGTTCTTGTTTGGAATTGTCCGAACATCGTCTGTGAAGCTTTTCTCACCTTCGGCTCGTGTGTTTGATCTGCCTTCTCAGGGTTACGGGTTCCCCGTGTCCCAGCTGTTCGACATGCTGTTTGAGATGAGGGAGCAGTACGGAGAGATCCTGCTGAAGAGGTGGAACGTCACCTTCAGGTACCCGCCGACCCGCGGCTCGGGGCGTCCCGCGGCCGCGAGGTCACACGGTGTTTGTGGGGCCGCGGCGCGCTCCCATAACACCAGAATGTGAGAAACGCGGAGCCGGTTTTGAAGTTTTATGAGCAACAAGAGAGGAAGCGATTTCAAACGGCGTCCGGAACATTCTTTACCCTTTAGGATGGGCAGCACCCTCGAACGCTGCCATTGTTCGCCTCTGTCCAATGACACCAGAGGGACGCGGGGCAGTGAGAACGGACAAACAAACACACACTCCCTCTTTCCTTCTCTCTTTCTTATTGGAGTCGGCACACACACTCGGGAAGCCGCAGGAATGTTATGTTGTATTGTTGGGGAGCGTTCCCTCTCCGGTTCACCTCCTCTCCATGGAACGCTGGAACGTCCGATTCGCGGAGCGCCAAACGGTGTTGAAAGGAGGCAGGGTGGTAAGAAAACCTCAAGCGTCAGAACGACCCCCAGCGGGACGGTCGGAGGTTAATGTTTGTGTTTTAGAGGCGGAGCCGGAGGAAGTTCGCTCTTAGCTTCCACGAACGGAGGAAGGGATTCACCTGTGATCTGCCGTCTGCAGGCAGGTGCTGGACCAGGACAACTACAGCCCAATCCCGGTCTCTACGGAGGAGGAGTACCGCCACTACACTTCCCAGTTTCCCTTGCAAGATCCTGAACTGGAGAAGGTTCAATAAAACATTTTTCTATGTTTTTAAATCAAATGAATACTCCTTAGTGAATATTAAAGGTTAGATGTTAAAACAAGTGAAATATTTAGCATAACCTGATGGAATTTGATCTGGTTTCCACCAGCTTCCCTTCCCCAAGAAGCTTCCCTTCTCCGAGTTTGTGCCAAAAGTCTACTGTCAGCTGAAGGAGTTCATCTACGCCTGCCTGAAGTACTCAGAGGATCTGCATCTCAGGTACTCAACACACTGAGGGCTCGTTTACATTACAACGTTTTTGCGTGCGTTCTGACAACTTGGTTATCGTTTGGGCCTCTCGTTTAGACCAAAACGGCGTTTTAGGGCCCCCAAAACGACAACTTTGGAGAACGCCTTCCAGAGTGGAGCGTTGCGAAACGTTCCCGTTCCCACCACCCTCCCATTCTAGTGTGTACGGTCAGGAACGGTGTCAGGGTGTAAAGCGCAGTACTTCTCCTATTGTTCTTTTCCATCCGGTGGGAGTAGGGTTGGGCACCGAAGTTCGGTTCCAAGTAGGAACCGTTATGATTTGCGCGGTTCTACCGAAACCGAAAGATGCGGCTGCAAACGGTGCCGGATTTCGGTTCCAAATTTCATTGAAGTTTCATTTGTCTGTGGACATGTCAATCACTTGTACTCCCTTCTGATTTTTTACGATTCAGCCTATCTATTTACTTTCTTGTTGTTGTGAGATGAGTGTGTGCTCCAACTTCTGCATCTCAGCTTGTTACGAAGCTGGGGGGGGCGTGTGCATGTGAGGAGCAGCGCGCTCTGAGAGGAGCGAGAGAGAGAGAGAGAGAGAGAGAGCGCGTGCTGCGGAGAGAGAGAGAAAGGAAAGGGGAGGGGCGCGCGCGCACGTTAGCGTGCGGAGAGTTGTTCTCGAGTTTGTCTGCAAGTTAAAGTAATAAAAGTTCAGTTCCTCTACAATAGCTAAGTGTAATTATTCGGCTTCGCGTGATCCAAAGAAGGGATGTGAACCCCGGAGGAAAAGCAACCTTCAGCCCTGGAGAAGATCTCCCCTGCTCCTCGACTACGGTTGAGGGGGAAATAGAGCAGGAACGGTTCAACATTGTGCACACATAGCGCATAGCGGCGTGGCGTGTGAATTACATCGTTTTCCGTCAGCATTCGTTTTAACCGTGAACGCAATATCATTCAGGAACGTTCTGGTGTGTACCCGATATCTTGCTTACCGGATCAGAGAGCAAAACGCGTTCCCGTTCCAGTGTAAACGGGCCCTGAGGCTATAGGGCAGTGGTGGGCAAATGTTTTGACTCGTGGGCCACAAAGGGTTCTAAAATTTGGCATAAGGGCCGGACAAGGAGCAGATGGAAGGAGAGATTGGGTAATCAACATCATAAACTAAAAAAATAATATGGAATTTAGAGAAAAACGCTTCAATTTGGATTCAAATTCACATATATTAATTTAAAAACAGAAAATTTGGGAGTTTTAATTTCTAAATTTTAATTTTTGTTCTCTTTTGGGTGATCCAATGGGTTGATGTTCTTCAGAGGAAAATGTGAACTCAAAGAAATGCTGCATTTATGTGGTGTAGGAATAATCCGAAAGATCACCATCTGACTCAGAAAGGAACACACACGAACGTCAGAGAAACAACACCATTCATGGGAAGAAACCAGAAATACAATGAAAATAGAACAATAATTAGGATTTTTGATTCAATGTATTTTAATTTGGAGGGCCACATTAAGTAGCTTAAGGGGCCGCATGTGGCCCCCGGGCCGTAGTTTGCCCACCCCTGCTATAGGGGGTATGATTTTACCCATGATGCCACTGACAGGGCTTAAACAAACCTTTATCGGTACCTACTTCATTAAAGCCAAAACAGCTTCATGGGGATGGTCACCCGACCATGATAGTCCCACCAGATGGTCAAGATCCAGCAACATTTTTGAATTTATATTTTTGAACATTTTTATTAATTATTAGTTATTATTTATTAATAACACTTTTTAACATGCATTTAATTAAAGTAAATTGATTTATTTACATTTATTTTGACTACTTAACTTTTTTTATAGATTGCAGAAATGAAATAGTTTTTACCTTTTTAGAAAACAGCAAAAAATGGAAAACACAAACATTTAATCCAAAGAAATGTGGGAAATTCTCACTTTTTCTTTTTTTCAGGTCATCAAAAAACGCGTTTGCGTCAATAAATATCGGCACCCTCACCAAAATGGACACTAATGATAAGAATTCTCTTTTTGACTTCTGGAATGTGTGGTTAAGGTTTTAGGTGTGCCCAACTCCTGGTTTTTTGATGTGCTGGCTGTTCGTAAGATAAAGGGTCCGCAGCTCTCAGGATGGGGTATCAGATGGTCCTCTGAACTGGTACCCTGACCCAGTGTCTGGTAGCGGTATCACCTGTACCATTACTCTACCACTATTAGTCTGAATTGTTTACACAAGGCAGGATGGATCCATGCGTTCATGTTGTTGTCTCCAACTTCTGGCCGTACCATCCAAAAGTTGCAGCCAAAATGGAGACTCATCAGACCAGACAGCATTTTTCCATCTTTTATTGTCCAGTTTTGGTGAACTTGTAGCCTCCGTTTCCTGTTCTTAGCTGACAGGACTGGTACCTGGTGTGTCTTTTGCCGCCTTTGTTCATATCCATCGAGGTTGTTGTTCTTTTGCAGACCTCTGCTGGAACCACTGGTTATTTGAGTTTCTATCAGCTGGCTGACCATCCTCCTCTGACCTTTGGCATCAACGAGGCATTTCCGCCCACATAAATAACGCTCATTTTCTCTTTTTCTGACCATTCTCTGTAAACCCTAGAGAGGGACGTGGGTGAAAATCCCAGTAGATCAAAACTTTATGAAATACTCAGATCAACCGGTCTGGCTCATTCAAACTCGCTTTACTTCCTCATTCTGATGCTCGGTTCACATCAATTGACCATATCGACATGCTTAAATACTATTGAGTTGCTGCCATGTGATTAGCTGACAGTGACAAGTGGCCGGTGAGTAAAAAAATATTTACTTAAATCTTTAAGATTTCTCAAGCTTAAATCAACAGACATGAGTCAGGTTCATTTTTTTCTTTTTTTCAACTTTATAAAGACTCATTTATAACTTTAGCTTCAACCATTTAACTACCAAAAAAAATAAAATTTAAAAATCACCAAAAATAAAAAAGGTATTTTTTCGAAATTAAACAAAAAAAAAAAGTTTTTTCTAAAAACGCATCGGAGCTCCATAAAAAGTTAAAAAAATAAACATCTTGATAGTAACTGGTGCGCAGCAGCTAATATCCAGAATTTTTAGTAACTGAAAAATTTCTAAAAATTCAAGTAAAAAAAAAAATTTCTTCAAATTTTGGAAAAACTTTTTTTTTTTAGTTAATTTTTTTCTCTTTAATGTCCCTTTTGACCAAATCAACTCTATTTGTAAAGCACTTCATATGTGATGTCGTGTATCAAAGTACTTTAAAGAAATCATCTAAAAATCCAAACGTTTGCCCAATCAGTTGAAAGTTAATTGTCTATTGATGAATGTAAACATCAACTTCTTAGAAAAATGGAAACTTTACTTGTTTATCAGCCTCAGATATGAAAAGAGAGAAATGGTTATCCGGACCATCGTGATGGTTCCAGATCAAATATCATTGAACAGTTCAGCAGCTGTGCAGCCATAAGACTGTTTGTCTCCTTATATATATATATATTTATCGTCTTTGGTCGGGAAGGTTTTATTGCTCTCACAGTAATATAGTCCGTTTGATTCACGGTATTTTGCGCGTGGCGCTGCAGTTTGTCACGGATCCCGTGGAGCGGAGATGAACTGAAGTGTCCGCGCGGTGAAACGCTCCAGAGCTTTCCGTGTTTACACATCCGCCGCTCTCGCTGGCGTCCGAAGTGAAGAGGAAGCTCCTCTGATGGCATCTGCCTCGCATCAAAAAAACGGCAGTTTGTGGTCCATCCAGTGCAGAGGTTACACAGTGTGTGTGTTTGTTGGTCATAGAAGACGCAACTAAACTAAATCTTGGAAATAACACAATCCAGACACAGAACTCCCACTCTTTATTTACGCTTTTTTTTTTTTTTTTTTAAATTTATCGCCGTGTTCCTTGAAGTTTTGTGTCCACGTCTTCCTGTGGGCGCTGTTGTTTGCACATTTGTAAATGTATCTGTGTTTCTGTTTATAGGTGCATTTATTTGCACATGTGTGTTAATTCCCTTGCGGGGGCCGAGGATTTGGGGAGGTACCATTGATCCGTGACGGGCGGAAGAAAGAGGAGGAGGAGGGGGGGGGGGTAGTGATTGGAAGAAGTCCACAGCATTAGTTAAACTGGTACACAAACCAAAAATGGAAAAAAAAAAAGAACGTGTTGTAGAGAATTGTTGAGCCGTTAAACGCCACGGAAATCAATGTTGATCCTTTAAAAGTTGCAAAACTGAAGCTCCAGACTGATGGGGTTCAGCAGGTTCCTCATCTCTTTTTGGAGGTGAGAGCGTAACAATCACTGCTTTTAATCAGAGCGATGGCTCTTCCACTCAACCCGCTTGATCTGGTTACCGCCGCCGCGGTGCCGACTTCTAGACTTCAAACGCTCTTGTAAGTACGGAAGCGGGCGGGACGGTTGACTTAGGCTGTGGCTATGAATCCTCCTTGACCTTTGACCTGCATGGGTTCTTAACACTCTAACCTTTGAACTACTGTACATCCAAATACAAATTCTTTCCCTACCGCTAAACTCCCTACCTGCTAAAAAAAATTATTTAATTTTCAACTTTCTAGTGTCTTGGATTTTAAAAGCAATTTAGACTCCATGCTCCCTACTTCTCCTTAAAATGTGGCGTCAACGATTTCAAAACGAGCATTTTACGACGATTATTTATTGTTCCGGTGATAAAAACGCGGATGGTTTACTAAAAAATATATAATTTTTTCCTCAAAATTAGTTCAAACGCAATGCATTTTGGTCCAAATTCCTAAATAAAGGGAGCATCGATGCACGCTGGTTTTTCGCTGAGAATTCTGGGAAATTCCAATAGCATTGGATTTAGGAATTGTTGCTTGCACTATATCTGCAACCTGCGGCTCCAGAGCCACATGTGGCTCTTTTATCTCTCCATAGTGACTCTCTGGATGAAGATTAGCTATTATTTTAGCAACATGCTAACATTTTTGGCTAATTTGTTTTCTAGTGGGGGTTTTTAGGATAATTTAGAGTTTAATATTTTAGTAAAATGCTGATGTTTTCAGCAATTTTTTTATCTACTGAATTTTTTTGGGGGATAATTTAGAATTTAGCTTCTATTTTAGCAACATGCTAACGTTTTTGGCTAATTTGTTTTCTAGTGGGGTTTTTAGGATAATGAGTTTAACTAATGTTTTAGTAAAATGCTGATGTTTTCAGCTATTTTTTTATCTACTGAATTTTTTTTTGGATAATTTAGAATTTAGCTTCTATTTTAGCAACATGCTAACATTTTTGACTAAGTTAGTTTACTGAGGAATTTCAGGCTATTTTGGAGTTCAGCTAGCAGTTAAGCAACAAGTGAGATTTTTTTTTTTGCCTCTTCGTTTTTTATGCTAATTTTGAGTTTAGCTAATGTTTTAGCAATTTGCTAATATTTTTTGCTAATGTGTTATCTACTGAGGGTTTTAGGCTAATTTTAAGTTTAGCTTTTATTTCAGCAACATGCTAACATTTTTGGCTGATTTAATTTACAGAGAAATGTTATGCTCATTTGAAGTTAAGCTAGTAATTAAGCAACGAGCTAGCTTTTTTGCTGTTAAAGTTAAAAATGTAAAAAAAAAAAAGATCTCATCTAAGAGATGCTAGTTTATTTTATATATATTTTTTGCTGTTGTTCATGACAAAACTAGACATTCATATTTATTAAAAAAACAAAAAGAAGGTTATGAATGAAAATTCAAATTTCTTAAAGGCTAACGTAAGTCAATGCGGCTCCTTCCAAGGATTTATCAGTAGAAAACGAGCCCAAATGGCTCTTTTACTGTTAAAGGTTGCCGACTTCAGCACTATATAGTGAGTAGTAAAGGAATTTGGACATTTCAAATCTGGACGACTTGATGACATCATCAATAGTCGTCGGCCGTCTAGGTTAGTTCGTAGCTGCTTGCGCTCGGAAAACACATAACATTGGGTCTTATAGCTTCAAAAAGTCGTGCTAAAAAAAAAAAAAAAAAAACAGTCATTCCTGACATTTGAATGTAAACTTCTATGCTTCGGAGCACAACCTCGTGAAGAAATGCGTCGCGGCCCGCATTGCCCTCGAGGCAGAAGGGACACTACGTCTACCCCCGGGGTCAGCAACCTTTAACCCAGCAGGAGCCACAGAGCCTTCCTTTAAAAAAATAAGACACTGATTTGTATTTAATGCTACTTTTGTGATTAACATAAACAAACTGTTCATTTTGCATGAATAAAACACAAACATTAAGATAAAATAGCCTTTTTTTTTAACTTTTGACTGAAGTTCCTTTCAAAATAAAATACACTCTGACATCTGTCACAAGTGTAATGTCAGCAGTGATTACATATAAATAGTTAATTTCACTGTTGTTCACGCATCTCTGCCAGAAATCTAAATCTAACTAACCAAAATGAAATCCGAGATAATTCAGTGACCCCTCACATATTTAAAATTCACTTTTTTTTAAAAAAAAAAAGAAAAAAATTGCCTTATAATTGTTTTTTTTTGTGGTACAGTACGCACAAAAATGTGTCAAAATGATATAATTGGACTTGTGATGCGTACAACTTTTGGTAAATTTGTTAAAGTTTTAACCCTATTTCCCCAACTTTCTCACTTCTTACTTTATACTCTTTTACATTTATAAAGGTTTTTTTTTTCTTAATTTCTCTTTGTTTAAAGAGCCGCCTGTGGCTCCGGAGCCGCAGGTTGCCCTTGAAAAAACAGTCTCAGACACCCCTACCACTCCAGATGTCCCTACAAACGGGGGGTAAGGAGAAGCTTTAGGGGAAGAATTTGGATTTTATGAGCTTTTATGATATCTTTTAGGAAGTATTTCAAGTAAGGATGTAACAATCTTAAAGATTCAGAACATCTTTAGTCATAACTCAATCAGTTTCCATAACTCTTCGTTCGGAGGGATAAATGTAGGAGTCGTGAGAAGGCCTCATTATAAACTTTTAAAGTGTCAGGTGTAATAGATCTATAGAACCTTGTACTGAAAGAACAGAATATTTTAGATAAAGTCTTTGGTTAATATGTCTGGATTAGAACGTCTTCACTGGTACTGATTGAGTTTCTATTGGTTTCAATGGCGCCAATACACAGTAACCAGCATAACGAGCCGTTTTCTGTTGTCCTCTTTAGGCAGCAGTGACCTGTAGCAGCAGCTATCTGTCCTGGTAGACAAAATCAGCATATCGGGTTCAAAAATATTCTCCTTTCTGTTGTGAAAATGAGATTTGTCTTGGCTGCATGTTTTCTTTTTTTCTTCTGTCAGAGTGTGTGGTCCTCTCAGCGATGGAAGATGAATCAAAGTTTATTTAAAACGGTTGTTTCTAAGATCACTTTTGGACCAAGGAAAATATTTTTACATCCATTCGAACCTCTCATCTGACTGGGGACCATTGTTGTCTGTAGCGAAGGCATCGTTTTCGGACCGGACCCAGAGCTGAGTGCAGTTCTGGCAGGAGCTCCGGCGATGAAGGCCGCGGAGCTCTTGATGGTCGCGGAGGTAACGGGGACGAGGTGATGCTGACATGGAAATCTGTGGGAAAAGCATCAACCTGTAGCTTTGAGGGGCCGGGATCGGAGCCAGAGCGTTAGCCGGTCCCGAAGATTTGGCCCCGCCGAGCGCGGGAACGGCGAGTACGGACGCGGCGCCGCTGAGGAAAAGCATCGTCCAGGCTGTTTGAGGTGAAGGCTGGAGTGAAAAGCCAGGTATCAGCGGATTAAAACGTCAACAGCTTTCACGCAGCCCATGAATCCAGAGTCGGATTGCAAACTGTCAGACTCGCTCATGAGCGGACTGATCTGGCGTGTCCGCCGGGACGCCGCGGTCGCCGTGCCAGAACGCATTCAGAGCTGTTGACACGGTTTGGGTTTGCCGCTGACAGAGCTGGGATGGAGACGAAGATCTGATCTAAGAGAACGTTGGTTTTCCTGAGAGCCAAACCCGTTCTTCACTCACGGACGTCAACGTTGACGACTTTTTCTCCAACAAGGAACCGAACTGCGCGTGTTTGTTGTTGACACTTTTTAAACTCTTTTTCTGTTTATTTTAACAAGAAATCTCCTTAAAGACAGTTGGAACATTTACAGATTTCTTTGATTTCATTCGATTTGGATCCGGTATCCAACGCCGTCAGGTCATGACCACGGTTTAAGACACATTGATCCTTATCTCCCCTTCTGGAACTTTGGGGTTTTTTTTTTTTTTTTTTTATAAGTCAAAGAAAATAAAGTAAAGAAAATTACTTAAGAAGTGAGAAAACCCAAAGGGAGGGTAGATTTGCTTCATTTTTGAAACCTGAAGTTTCAGATGAACAAGTTTGTTTTTTTAAGTCCAGTTCAGATTTTTGACTGACCACTGAAAAGTTTTTAGGTAAAAATCCTCACCAATTTGTTGCTTTTTGAACAGTTTATCCTCTGACATAGTGGTAATCTTCTCTGATCAGCTAAAGGGTTTTGTTTTAGAAATGTGGAACATAAATTTATTTGAAACAACTAAATGTTGACACTTTATTTTTGTTTGGTAATTAGGGCTGGGCGATACTGAGCTTTAATCCGATACCAATCAATATTGTTGATGCCGATATCGATATTCTTCGTAAATATGGCGATTTTTAAATATGGAATTTTTTTAATCGCCTTAAATGTTTTTTTTTTTTTTTTAATTACTTGATAAACATAAAAACAGAACTATGACAATATTTTCTATTAAAACAAAATAGTTTTTTCAAGCAAAAAGTTCTTGAAATTGAATTAAAAGTAAAGAAGTGAATTCAAAACTGTTAACAAACCAAAAGAAACAAACAATTATTATACAAAAATAAATCAAAAATGTTTAACAATTAAAGAAAAAAATGCATCTAGTAATTAATTATTCCCCCCCCCCAGCTAGTATTGGACAGTAGCAGTCTACATTAGAGCAGGGATCCCCAAACCTTTTCTTGTGAGGGCCACATAACTGTTTTCTTCTCTGGCGTGGGGGCGGGGTCAGTTTGAAGGCTAAAACTGGAGGTTTTAAAATTACTGGGCGTGTCTAAGGAAAAGCATTTCTGGGTTTCCAACAGTTTATACAGGTGACCATTTCTAAGATCTTCACAGAAAAAGGTCAGAAAATGTAAAAATAAAATCCTTTTAATAAAATTGTCTAATGAAAAAGTTCATAACTGTTTCACCAGAACAGTGTTTCCTCACTTATTGCAGGAGTTGCGTTCTAAAAGTAACGCGCGAAGGTGAAATCCTACTCACTTTATCCACTTTTCTCAGACAAACGGGAACATTTTCACACTTTTCTTTCTTGTTTCAGTTCTCAAAGTCCAAAACTTCCTATAAAGAAAGTCCAGTTTTATAGAATTAAAGCAAATATCTGATTGTCATTAGAGCTGCATGGGTTAGATAAGGATAATAATAAAATAATCATGGGTCACTGATAGTGTTTAGGGGGCCCTTTTATTAGAGGAAGAGGTTTCACATCGGTTTGCAATGACGTTGTGTCCTAGAAAAGATCAAAGAAAAGATAAAAGGGATCAAAGAGTAAAGATGAAAGAAATCAAAGAAAATATGAAAGAGATCAAAGAAAATATGAAAGAGATCAAAGAAAATATGAAAGAGATCAAATGAAAATATGAAAGAGATAAAAGAAAAAATGAAAGAGATCAAATGAAATATGAAAGCAATCAAAGAGTAAAGATGAAAAAAGCAAAGAAAAGATGAAAGCAATCAACAAATAAAGATAAAGGCGATTAATGAAAATATGAAAGAGAAAAATGAAAAAATGAAAGAGATCAAGTGAAATATGAAAGCAATCAAAGAGTAAAGATGAAAAAAATCAAAGAAAAGATGAAAGAGATTAAAGAAAAGATGAAAGAGATAAAAGAAAAAATGAAAGAGATAAAAGAAAAAATGAAAGAGATAAAAGAAAAAAATGAAAAAGATCAAATGAAATATGAAAGCAATCAACAAATAAAGAGAAAAAAGATCTAAGAAAAGATGAAAATTTTTCTTTTTAGATCTTCATCTTTTTTAGATAAACTTCAACGATGGACAGATTTATACCTTTCTCTTTACTTCAGGTGTTGAAGGATTTTCCCCTCTTGGATGTTTTTATGAAACTGTTAATGCTTTGGAGCTGGATTGCAACAAGAACCTCATCTGGATCTGCAATTTTCAGCTTTTCTGTTTCATCTTCAGCATCAGAATAATTGGTGCAATCGGAAACTGATGAAAACGGTTCAGACTTCTTACAGCAGGACACGTTTTGAAGCATCCTCTTTGCTGGAGGATGATGGTTCTGATTCATCCAGGCGACTTTCTTCTAGCTGATAGAGATGTTGGTGATCTGCGCCTTTGATGACTTTAATGCTCGGCTTTGTTTCCTTCTCCTCGTTTCCATCCACTCTCGCAGCCGTCTGGCCTCCCTTTGACAGCGCGGCCGTTTATTGTGACTGATGGCGGCTCAAATACCATGAAACTGGATCGCAGCTCTGCGGTGCGTCTATATTTGTGTATGAGAGCGCGCTCGCAGAGTTCACTGTCAGGCGTTGACTTCTTTACCCCCGTTTTCTGTCCACTCAGCACTCGCGCCGCTCCGGGGCTTTTATTTATTTTTCTTTCCACGTTTTCTGCTCCGAATAGTTGGAATGTTTTCAGAATTCATCAGTTTTTTTTTTCTTTTTTGGGGATTTGCTCGGAATTTGCGCGCTCGCCGCAGGCAGGCCTCTGGAACGGCCGACTGAAAAAGCACACAAACACAGGTTGTTCATCATCTCCCAGCGAGAGACGATGGCTCTCTCTCCCTTGACCTCCTTCAGCCTTTTCCTCGTCCTCCCGACTTCTCCGTCCCGCTCGCCAAGCGTTTGTGAACATTCGTCCTCGGTCGGCGTGGAGCGGCGCCTGGAGCCGGTGCGACTTTTCGCCTGCAGCCTGACACTTCCAGGAACCTGTTATTAACCAGGAGTGGATGCGCTGCCAGAGGAGCGCGCTGCCATGAAAAACCTCCGCGGACTGCCGACATTGTGCAGTAATTTGTCTGAGTTTCTTCACCAAACATCATTTCAAACATAACAAAATCGATAGGATGTCAGAGGTTCTGTTAAGTGCCTCTGATTTTCTGCCATCAGGCTTTGTTTTAACAGGAAACCTTAGCTCCTGTCAGCGTTTTCTCGGCTGCGCCCGGTCGGTAATTTAATGACTGCGTAAAGCACGAGAAGCATGGATGATATGTGGACGCTGTTTTCTTTGCTTTTTCTGTTTTCATAAGTGCCGCGCTCCCTTATGTAAGGCCCCGATCGGGTTTGAGCTTTTAAATAGGAGATTTAAAACGGTGTTCGGCCTGTAATGAGTCCGAGGCCTCGTGACGTTTGTGTCGTTGGCTGACATTTAGGCTTTTTCCAAACGCAGAGATTCTCAGACTGAGAAATGGACTTAAACTGTTTGTTCTGGCGCTGACGCTCCGCCGCCGCCGCTCTCCTCCTTCCGCAGCTCCACGGAGGTGGACGACATGATCCGCAAGTCCACGAATCTGCTGCTGACCCGAACCCTCAGCAACTGCCTGCAGTACGCCATAAAGAAGAAGAACGTCGGGCTGGCAGAGGTAATGCAAACGTCCAGCTCTGCCTCGCTTCTTAACGCAAATTTAAATAAAAAGCAACACACGACCAGCAGGGAGACAGTTTTTAATCCACCACCACACATTCCCAGCAGGTGCAGACTGACACTTCGAACAGTTTTTGCCAATTTTAAAAATATTTATTGTAGTTATTGTAGTCAGAGATGCTCTGGAGTTCTTTTTATGAACCAATTCTGAAGTTTCAGTTTCAAAGCACAGTTAAAAAAAAAATATATATATATATTTCCTGTTTCCACTCTTTGGAGGATCTGATTGTTCAACGGAGTAATGGGACCAAATGTATTTTTAATTATGAATTTAAATCATGTAAGTTTACAAGAAAAAAGTCATAACTGCTCAATTACAAGAATAAAGTTGAATATTTATTACTTTAAAAGTTATAGGCTAAATTTGTGACTAACTATAAATTTATTTACAAAGATTTTTTTTTTGTAAATTTTGCGACAAAAGTCAAATTAACAAGAAAAAACTCATAAATTCACTAGATTAAAAGATGTAAATTTATGATATTTAAAGTAATAAATTCATGATGTAAAGCTCAAATGAATGTTAAAAACTATTAAATTAGAAAAACGTCAATTTAATGAGAAAAAACTTTTAAATTCTCAAGACTAAAAGTAATAAATTACCAGAGAAAGTCGAAATAAGTCAAAATAACTAGAAAAAAATTGTAAATTTACAAGATTGTAAATGTTTTACATTGTAAATTGTAAATTTGCTAAGTTGTAAATGTATGAGAGTTAAAGTTGTAAATTTCTGATTAAAAAAAAGTCACACTAACAAGAAAAAAAACTTGTACATTTACAAGATTAAAATTTATGAGATTTAAAGTTGTAATTTACGATATAAAAGTCAAATTAACCAAAAAAAACTGATAAATATAAATGATTTATAGTCGTAAATTTACGAGAAAAATGTCCAATTAATGAGAAAAACGACAACTAAATTCCAGAGAGTTAAAGTAATAAATTTAGGAGAAAAAATGTCAAATTATAAAGAAAAAAACTGGTACGTTTACAATATTTAGTTGTAAATTTATGAGATTTAAAGTCGTAAATTTGTGATAAAGTCAAATGAACAACTGTTTATTAATATATAACTACCTCAAAGTGTAGGGCATCGTTAAAGTACTAAATAAAACTAGATACAACCTGAATCTAGACACAAAAGTATTGAATGACTCTAAACCCTAAACTTTAGCTGTGATGTCTCTGGCTTTTGATCCCATCCTTGATTGTTTGGGACGTTGTAGTTGGTCCAGGTGATCATTAACACCACCCACCTGGAGCAGAGCTGCCACTTCCTGGAGGAGTTCATCTCCAACATCACCAACGTTCCTCCAGACACGGTCAACGCCACCAAGCTGTACGGAACCTCCACTTTTAAGGTGGATTCTCCTCATCTTTCACTTCTTTTTACTGCATTTCGTTTTTTTTACCTTTTTTGGGGGATTTTAAGACAAACTTTGAAGAGATCTTCAACATTTTACAGGACGCTCGTCATGCGGCGGAGGCGGAGATCTACACCAACCTCAACGCCAAGATCGACCAGTTCCTGCAGCTGGCCGACTACGACTGGATGGCGGCGCCCCCTGCCGGCGGGAATCTGAGCGCCAGCGACTACCTTATTGACCTGATGGCCTTCCTGAAGAGCACCTTCAGCGTCTTCACCAACCTGCCCGTTAGTGCCGACACACACAAAAGATCCCCAACCATCTTGTCAGCATGACACATCACAGGGCCGCACAATCTGCTTTAGCTCGTTAGTGTCGGCTTGTTACGGCTCGGATCGCTAACAAGAGGCCCGCTAAGCTCATTAAAGGGTGAGCCGGTCAGGTCAGCAGCACCGGATTACACGCGGGATCAGGCTATTGACGCTAAAGCTGCTCTGTCCCGCCTGGACGCTGCAGCACAGCTCCCTCCTCAGCACGTTTCCCAGTCCAGAAGCAAATCCTATACATCATTTCAGATGCTGTTAGCATCTTAAGCGCTAGCTGCTGCTGCTAACTGGATACAGGAGTCACGTTTCTTACTTCTACTTACTATTTACAAAAAGCATTGTAATTACTTAGAAATGACATAAAACACGCATCAATAATGTATATTTTTATTTATTTCCTTGCAGTTATTCATTATAAAGACATTGGGATTCATTCATGTTTTGAACTCTTGACTACACATGAATTTGACTTGAATATCTGGTAAAAACTCCCACTTTTTTATATTTTCTGCTCTTATTTTCTTAAAACTAGAACTTCCACCTTTTCCTTCTGAACTTCTTCTTCCTAGTCTATGTCTTGCACCAAAGTGCTTCCTTTTCTCTAAATAGATATACGTCCAGATATTTATTCACCAAAACCAGTATCTAATTTCATTGTAATGGTGGAAATTAATGGATTGGTTTTGATGTGATAAAGGTTTTTCGGGCCTCCTGCTTTGATAAAACGTCATTTCATTCATTTTTCCATGGAAGCATTAAATATAATTTTACTGCTACTGAGAACGAGGTTTCATCAGCTGCCTCTGGATGGCGCCACAGGGACCCACCTTGGATTATTCTAATGGTTAAACCGGAGTATGACATTCTCAGTGGGACTGTCAATCTACCTATGAATCTGCTCTTACCATCTAAGACCACGCCCACTATGGTTATTGGTCACTTTTCTCTAATCGCGACATTTCCTAATGGAGCTGCACACTCACGGGAACATCTGAACTTCTGATTGGTCCAAGCCATTGACTGTATAAGAGAACTGGACTGTAGTATTCCAAATAGGAAAAACCCTCTAGGTCCCCAAAAAAGCTGAAATCCCATAGACTTCCATTTAAAATCATTTTAGTTGTGAGAAATACTTTTTTTAAGCATATTCTTGACTTTTTTGCCATATTTTTTCTGTGCTACAAATTATTCTAGTTATTAACTGACCAATTGGAGGCCTCAATAAAAATAGGTGACCTTGTTTTGACTGTTTTGATTGACATATTCTCCTGAGCCTGCTTTTAATGTAAGGGGCGTGGCTCTCGATTATGCTCACTACTGATTGGAGAGAGTGGTTGTCATGGAAATGTAGGCTCAGACCGGTCACGGCTTTCTGAGGTCGTCTGGTTCCAACATGGAGAAAGGAAAAAATGGCGACTGAATTGATTTCCTTTTGTTGGAACCAGAAGTAAGTCATGGGCAAACCGGGCTCAGGTCTAAGGGAATGGTGTGCTGGTCCAAACAAAAAGACGCACCAAAGGGAGTTGGAAACTTAAAATAAGTTGGAGAGACTGCTGACCCAGCCATGTCCATCGTCGAAGTCAGCAGCTGCCTAACCAAAACTACCTAAAGGAAACAAATAAACAAAGCCTGCAAAGTAAGACTACCAAGTTCCAACCCTAAACTAAAATAACAAAAGACTGCTGTCTAAGACTGCTGAGGCCAAAGACGGGACCAAACAAACAACTCCAAGTAAAACCCAAATGTTACAACCCCCCGAGTAGGAGGACTGGCTGGAAAAGGGTCCAGCGATAGTTAGTCATTTTCCATGAGTGACGTCTCTATATACAGTCAATGGGTGGTACTGAGGTGGAGCGGTCGATCACTGATCTGAACTTCAGGTCCCGGCTTACCTGTCCACATGTCGAATTAAAAGAGATAAAAAAAAAAAAACAACTCAAAGTAAGAATTATAGATATTTTAAGTCTGTAAACCCATAAATACACACTTTAGAGACGTTTTCAGACAAACATGATTTATGTTTATTTGGCAAAATGGACAAATTGTGTACAGGATTGTTAGTGGAATACGATGCACTTCATTCAAAAAAGTGAAACTGGGAGAACGGAAAAAAAAACTACGATTTAGTGAATGACTATTCTGACAGCTTGTTTGAGTCCAGCTATCTCATCTATTTGTGGTCATTTTCTAATGTTGTTTGTTGGAGTCCATGCAGGGACTCATTAAAACCTGCACACACACACAGGTCAGCTGTAAGAAGATTACTCCCCCAGATTTAGAGTCGGCGGGTCACAAGGCCATAAGGCCACACACATACAGTAGTTGATCTAAGTGTTCTCCAGCACTTCTAAGGAGCTTTTCCTTCACCCCCACAAGGCCCGGACATGACCTCGTCACACACACTTTAACACGCAGCGTGGGCCTCCTAAGTAGATCAGATGCTATGGATCTAAAATACTGGGTGGCATGACCCGAGAAATTAAAGGTGGTGGTGTAAAAGTGAGGTGAACTCACGGTTTGAGTTTAGAATAGAAGCTGAATAAAATAAAGATGAATAAAGACTTTAACAAAAAAGACAAAAACAAAGTGTGAGGTTAAAACCTGCAGCAACTTAATCGCTTCAGTCGTCTACGTGTTTGGCAAAACCTTCAAGAACTTTCAAAAATGTTGACAAAAAGTCCCTTTTTTTTGTTCTCACAGTCATCAAGAGAATCTTGTTCCTTATTTAAGGCAGAACTACACAGTTGCAATAAACTGATTAAACATTTTAAAGCACTCTCTTATTTGAGTTTTTTTTTTTAAGAAAAAGACAAATAGATTTTTTTGTTTCATTGTTCTGAATCTGTCATCTTTTAAGAAAGACTGGATGGGTTCTGGTCCAGAAACCACTTGGATTCATTAGGAAACTTGAATCAGAAACCCGGCATGGTTTGACAGTGGTTTATCGTTATATCGTGGTTCACCTTTCACTAGCTTGCTGTTGTTGTTGTTTTTTTACATTTCATAATAGTCCGTTGCTTTCTGCATTCTGATTGACTGTAAAGAATTGTCGATTAGTCTCCTGTACTGAATCCGGTCAGATACCAAATCTACATACATCTTTGATCTTAACTAGATCTTCGTTTTCATAAAACTGGACTTGTTTTTTTTTTTTTTCAAAGCTTCTGAGAAAATCGTATGTGTAGTGATGAGTCTTACTGCTTCAAACATTCTAAGAAATGTTAAAAAGTAAAGCTGACCTCTTTACAGATTTTGCCTATTGCAGACTTGTCTATTGCGCTTTTTTTGTCTATTGTGGGTTTTGTCAAAAGAAGATTTCGCCTATTGTGGATTTCGTCAATGCAGATTTCGCCTATTGTGGATTTCATTTATTGTGGATTTTGTCTATTGGGGATTTGGCCCGTTGTGTATTTCGTTTATTGCGGATTTCGTCTATTGCGGATTTTGTCTATTGCGGATTTTGTTTTTTGCGAATTTAGTCTATTGCGGATTTAGTCTATTGCGGATTTAGTCTATTGCGGATTTAGTCTATTGCGGATTTAGTCTATTGCGGATTTCGTCTATTGCGGATTTCGTCTATTGCGGATTTCGTCCATTGCGGATTTCGTCCATTGCGGATTTCGTCCATTGCGGATTTCGTCTATTGCGGATTTCGTCTATTGCGGATTTCGTCTATTGCGGATTTCGTCTATTGCGGATTTCGTCTATTGCGGATTTAGTCTATTGCGGATTTCGTCTATTGCAAATTTTGTCTATTGCGGATTTCGTCTATTGCGGATTTCGTTCATTGCGGATTTCGTTCATTGCGGATTTTGTCTATTGCGGATTTCGTTTATTGCGGATTTAGTCTATTGCGGATTTAGTTTATTGCGGATTTAGTCTATTGCGGATTTCGTCTATTGCGGATTTTCCTCTATTGCGGATTTCGTCGATTGTGGATTTCGCTTATTGCGGATTTCGTCTATTGCGGATTTAGTTTATTGCGGATTCCGTCTATTGCGGATTCCGTCTATTGCGGATTCCGTCTATTGCGGATTCCGTCTATTGCGGATTCCGTCTATTGCGGATTCCGTCTATTGCGGATTTCGTCTATTGCGGATTTCGTCTATTGCGGATTTCGTCTATTGCGGATTTAGTCTATTGCGGATTTCGTTTATTGTGGTTTTCGCTTATTGCGGATTTCGTCTATTGCGGATTTAGTCTATTGCGGATTTCGTCTATTGCGGATTTCGTCGATTGTGGATTTCGCTTATTGCGGATTTCGTCTATTGCGGATTTCATCTATTGCGGATTTCGTCTATTGCGGATTTAGTCTATTGCGGATTTAGTCTATTGCGGATTTAGTCGATTGTGGATTTAGCTTATTGCGGATTTCGTCTATTGTGGATTTCGTCTATTGTGGATTTAGTCTATTGCGGATTCCGTCTATTGCGGATTCCGTCTATTGCGGATTTCGTCTATTGCATATTTGCTTATCGCGGATTTAGTCTATTATGGATTTTGCTTATTGCGGATTTCGCTTATTGAGGATTTCATTTATTGTGGATATCGTCTATTGCAAATTTGGCCTATTGCAGATGTTGTCTATTGCAGATTTCGCCCATTATAAATTTCACTTATTGTGTATTTGTTTACTTAGGATTTCGTCTATTGAGGATCTCGTTTATTACGGAATTCGTTTAATGTTGATTTCCTCTATTGTGGACTTAATCTATTGCAAATTTCATCTATTGTGGTTTTGTCTACTGCAGATTTTGTGAATTGAAGATTTCGCCTAATGCGTGTAACATTGGGAACATAACTCCCACGATAAACAAGGAATGACTGTACTACTAAAACGCTTTCAGTGAATAATCCCACATGAATCACATTATTTTATTGTATTTATTAATGTTTGTAACTGTTTTTTAGCCATCAGCTGTTGTTGCAGCCTGTGACTCTGCCCCTCCCACATACAGCTAAAAGTAGCGGCCATGTATACTTTTCTGCATTTTCTTACTTCAGTTGTTTGTAAAATTATAAAACACTTTTATAACAACAAATACAGCACTCAATAAAATCTTCTTTAAACAACATTTAACAAAATCTTTTGATTTAATCTGAACTACTCTGAAGGCAGATGAGGATACGGCAATATACGCTACACTGTTGTTGACCTAAACCTGGTGTGACTGACAGGGGGACCGCTTAAAGCAGAACATAATCATAAACACCACTGTAGAACCTAACTAAATCTGCACAGTCATCACATCTTCTAGCTAGAAAACAAAGAGAACTCTCAGAAGATTGACTTTTTAATAAAAGCTAAGCACATCCATGTTTTTCATCTCCGAGGACAAAACTTTATTCCAAAATGCTTCTAATCGAGTTATACTGGAATTTTCCTCCAAAAGCTTTCCAGAGGAAAACTGTTTACAGGACAGACCATCAAGGACATTTTTGGCCACTAAAGCCTCCAATTCTTTGGTTGATTTTTTTGTTCGGACCTGAGAAGTTTTGGCTTCTCCTGCTTGATGAGTTCTCCATCATGATTCATGGAGCCGGTTTCATCTCAAGAGTCTGAATGATGGATTGGAAGAAGGAGCCAATGTTTTTGGGGTGAAATCAATCAATCAAGTTATTTCCAGACGGTCATTGTTTCCTATTTGTTTATGGTTATTGATCATCAATAAAACAGGGGTTTGGATGTTTACAGTAAATGTCCCGATTTTTTTTTTTTTTTTTCTGTTATCATAGGGAACACCCATAGATCATGCTACGCTACCGGTGAGTATCTGCATTGTTGTGGAAACAGAGTGATGTCTACCACTAACCTTTTTAACCACGTTTGGATTTAAAACCTCCACTTTAACATAAATGATGAAGAGTTACGCTCCTTCTCCAACCTAGAAAATAATTAATGGCTGATCACCTGATTGTTGAGTCATAGCAGTTCCTTATACTTATTATGAATTATTATTGATGACTGTCAGAGTAATTAACAAATAATGTAAAAAAAAAACGTAAAATAAAATGTTTAATATAAAGTGGGTGCAAAAAGAAAGGACAAAAGTACAGTAGAACTAAACTTATGTTCTAGAAAACAACAAAAAACAAGAGTGTAAATTAAAAAACAGTAAAAAAAATAGAGATAGTTCAATAAAGAAAACTTGCAACTCCTCACTTTCTATGTCCACATTTGATCTCTTCTTTGGATCTGTTGTTTCTTCCTTTCTTTTTTTTGTCCACTTGCATTCACACTGAACTGAACCACACTGGAGTACAGATCCACTTTCTTACCCAATAAGGTAACAAAACATTAAGATTTCTTTAACAATAATTTATGGTAAAGTTCTTTGAATTAAAAAACAAAAAAATCAATAATAAACATAAAAAAACATCCAACATGTACTTATTAATAAAAACTAAAGGCTCAACAGCAAATCGGCATAAAATGAAATCCAATACTGCTTCAAAACCAAACAGACATGTATACACTTCAGTCACAAGTCAATAAATGAGAGAAAAAAACAGGGAAATCCACAAAGTACCTGTAACCAAACACTCTAGAAATGAGGAAAAAAAGCGGGGAAAAAAGTGTTTAAAAATCACCAAATATCCCCAATGCTGGAGGTAAAAATTCGAGACGTGGAACTTTAAAAAGGAGAAATATTTGGGGTTTTGTCGTTCATTTTAAGGGAATAAAAAGACTCCGTAGTCGTAGGGATGGGTACTTTTTGGATTGCATCTGGTTCTGATCCAGTACTTTAAGTTGTTAAATGAATCAGTGCTTCAAAATAAAAAAAGGCACATTTTTCTTCCAAAAGTCATTGACGTTTGACAAAGCAGAGTTGCAGGATGACGGAATGCTCTAGTGTTTCTAAGATGTTTTATTTATTTCTTTAATGCGTATTTCAACGCTCATCTGTCTGTTTTTGGAGTCTTGTACGCGTCACTCATATCCATCAGGTTGCTGAATGCTGTGAAGCCGAAAAACCAAACCTCTACCTCTGCCTGCTTCGTCTGTTTTGACCGAAGCTCTGCTCACTCTCACGGTCCCGCCCATTCTTCACAAACGCCAGAAAGCCGCTCTGAACTAAACACATTATTTCATCGCTTGTCGCAACGATGGCTGTCTTTTTCCAGAGCGTTGTACACGCCACTCTCATCCATGAAGTCGTTGAATTTTGCATTTTGATCAAAGCTCCACCCACCCTTACTGCTCCACCCATTTGAACTCACCCATTGGCTTGAATTGTACTGAAATCCAATTGATTGACGTGTGAAATGAAGCAATCTATGATTTTATTCTGTAGTGGTAGTACCATATACATCATATACCAACTTAGAATTGAGTTTCTGTACCTGTCCCTTCTTAGCAGTGGCGTCCGGACAAACTTTTCTTCTTGTTTTTTGTGTTTAAAAGCAACACTAGGGACGAAACACAGATGCAGCAAAGTTTGTGTCCTGACGGGAATTTTCCCACAATAAGAAGATTCCTATCAGCTGTCTCCAGGCTGTGAATCAACAAAGCCACCTGCAGCTCTCTGGATTCCCCCCGTCGCTCTCCTGCTCCCCTGTTACGCATATAAACGGAGAAGCATCGACATCGCGTCATGTGCCAATATCGGGGTTCTTTTTTTCCACCTCTTGACTCCTGGCTGCCCCGGCTGGTTGTTCGTTTGACTGACAGCTTTCTGGACGGATCGGAACTGCGTTACACACTGTGTCCAATCCCTTCCAGGACTTGTGAAATGGTGTTTGTGACTTACTGTTTTGAGTTTCCAACTCAACCTGCTTCTGTCATTAAAAAGCTGCAGTCAAATTTAGCTGCTCCAGAAAAGCAGACACTCCTCCTAAGTGAGGTCTACTTTCTTTTTTGGTTTCTCTGCCGCCCCTCCGGGGTGCCTCAGGCTAATCGTTGCCAGTTGTCTGGTCTGGAAGTCGAAGGCAGCAGCAGCAGCAGCAGCGTTTGTGTCGGTCAGACCTACCTGTGCGTTTGAGGCCGCTCAGGTTCAGGCCATGTAAATAGAATTAGCTCATTTCATGCTCAATCTCCTCCTGTGATAATTGACCCCCGAGGTTATGTAGAGTGTGTGTTCAGAGTTCAGAGGCCAGCGGCGGACTCGAGGATATCCGGCCAGTCGCATGAGCTCTCGCACGTGTGTATAATTCTATTTTTTTTCCCCATGAGGCTAGGGCAGCCTTTTCAATGAACCGCTCTCCAGACGCTTTGTGGAGGTGGACTGAAGTTCACTTACAGTCGGGGTCTGATCTCCCCGCTGAAGGGATTTAATACTGCATCAATGAATAAAGGTGTTGATAGGAAAACAAAGGTAAAAATGGTAGACAAACATGACTAGATGGTAAATTATTGATATCTAATAATATAGACTAATAGAGTTTTGGTAATTTGGTACATTTTTTAATATCAGTATACATTAGTACCTATTGTATCTTTTTGACAAGTTTGGACAGAAATTGCAATTAACTGTTGAAGAAAAGCAAGGGCAAGGCCTGGCATATGAGAAGTCTGATTCCCAGTGGGCTCGGAGATCCTTGGACAAGAGCCCTTGAGCTCACTCCCAACTCATCACATATTGACAGTATGGTTAAGGACCCCTCCGCTTAAAAAAATGTATGTTTTGGGTGTCCCCAACTCTTAGTTTTTTTGACGGTCTGGGTGGTCCTATTAAATCATGGGGTCCCCAACCTCCAGGCCACGAACTGGAACCAGTCCAGTTTTGGGACGCGGAGCACCCTGGTACTCTAACTGGTACCGGTCTGGGTCCGGTATAGTGTCTGGCATCAGTTTGCGTTCAGTGCAGGGTCAGGGTACTAGTACTGGACGCGCCCCGATGACCAGTTCGCGGCCAGTACCGCATCCGGTAACGTGACCCTTGATTTTACAAACAGCCAGCATGTCAAAAAACGGTGAATTGGGGACACCTAAAACTTCAAAAAGTGAAGGTATGAGAACTGTGTAACCACGATTGGAACCCGAGTCTCAGTCCTCCTTTGCTGATCCACAGCCCAGATAAATTACAGGATTGTGTCAGGAAGGGCATCGGCAAAAATCTTTACCAAACCACCTTCAAGAATTAGTTAAAGCTCATTTGCTCTTGAAAGGTTGAGCCAAAAGAGGTGAAACACTGTTGAAGGAAACCAGTGATGATAACCGCGTTTTCATCAAACTTTATTGAAATTTTATCTTTTACACTGTTTCCATTCAATGATAAGAATATGAATAAAAACAAAAAACTCATGCGATAACTCATTCAAAAAACACGGCGACGAATGTGAACAATACTTTGATTTACAGAAGATATATTTAAATACCTGCCACGACACTAACGCTCATCATCATCATCTATCAAAGGAGACGTCTGTGTCTTATCCTGGCCATGGAGCGGCGAGCCACTTGGGGGCGGCAACAGATAAAAGCGATACTAGGGAAATGGTGGTTGGCGATTTTACAGAGGAGCTCAACTTCTGATGAACTCTGTGATGTCGGACTTTTTGTAGCGTGGTATCTGTCTGGTTGTTGATCACAAACCTCAAAAACCGAAATTTTTCAAAATTGTCGTGTTTCCATCAGGTGAATTTGTTATCCAAGGGATATACAAGATATTAGATGCGTATCAAAAAAATCAACTGGGCAGTGGGAATAACAGCAGTATCTGTAAAAAATAGATAGGTATCGGAATTGATTAAGCAACTTCAGTACCGTTTGAAAACAACAGATAAAACAAGATTATGTTGGTTAAAAAGAAGAAAATCAAGTTTTCTGGCAAACTGCAGATTCTTTGTTTTTTTTCTTCAGTCTTTGTCTTTTTATGTACATGCGATGCAAACAAAAAGATGTGACCTGAACACATTTCTCTGTCATATACCGTACATAGATGCCACATAGATAAGAAATATCTAGATTTTAGCATTTTTGGTAAAGAATCTAACCGTAACGTATCGCCAAAAAGTTAGTTGAATCCTTTATGTATCGATTCATGAACCATGTATCGAGAAGTGTATCGAATCGTGTATGAGGGAAAGATACACGCCCCTAATTATCGCAAAGTTTGCAATTTCATAGTCGATGGAAAAACAGCTACTGAACACAAAACAGTTTCTTTTAACAATCAGTTGTGTAGTGGCCCTGCAACACAACTGTGAGCTGTGCAGGGTAGGGATGGGTATAGATACTTGGTGCAAAGTAGGGACCTGTATTGTCGTACAGACAACTATCAGTTCAGAATGAAAATGTGGATCTCGGTGCTTCCTTTCAGACACGTCAATCACTTGTTTTCTATTTAGTTTTGATGTTCCAGTCATTTTACCTTTGCAGCCATTGCATAAAATATAAGAACCGGATAAAATCCAAATAAAACACATCCATGCCTTCACCCAATGATAGGCTCTAGTGCAGGGGTGTCAAACTCATTTTGGTTCAGGGGCCGCATTCAACCCATCTGATCTGAAGTGAGGACCAGTAACAAATTAACCTTTGTTCAACTTCTTCTTGTGTTTTTTTTCTTAGTTGGAAAAAAGATTTCAAACAAACCTAATTAGGTAGCACGTATTATTACACTTTTATTCACAGAGTCCAATGCATTTCAGATAAAATGGATTTCACTTAAAAAAAAAAGGTTTATACAATTTTATACCGACTGCATGTTTTGCATCTGACATTAAAGCAATTTCAATAGTAATCTCAAGAGGAGGCTATGAAAAAAATATAAATAGCCAGTCTAAAATATAAATGTGTTAATCAATGAAAAATTAAACTAAATTAAACTTGTAAAAATGTTGGCGTTAATCTCGCATTCTCTCCCAAAACTTGGCATGGTTTGGCTTTCACCATGTTAATTTCTTGATCCCTTGAGTTTCCTTTGCTCCCCCTAATGGTGAAATTGCGCATTGCGGTCTTTTCTTTAAAGAACCATGACCCCCCCACAGGAGTGAGCTAGAAACTTGCTTTCTTTTTTGGAAATTCTTATATATTTTTCTCTTCGTAACTGGGCCAGATTAAACCATCTGGGGGGCCGGATACGGCCCGCGGGCCGTATGTTTGACACCCCTGCTCTAGTGTCTCTGTGACCCCAAAAATGGATTTGGTGGTTCTGAAGATGGATGGGATGTCCAAAGTCAGTCCTTGATTCCAGTGTCCTACATGTTTTCCAACCAACCTGCTACTGAACACACCCGATCCAGGTAATCGGCAGCAGATAAGGCAGGATTTCTGAAAAACCAGCAGGAGGCCGGCTCTCAAGGACTGACTTTGGCCCCCCTGCTCTAGTGTAAACACATCCTTTTCTCCCGTATTCCACCACATATTGTTGCATTTATATCACCAAGATGTTTGTTGACAGACGAAGTGTTACTGTATAAAACCAAACGAGACTTCTGTTTCAAGAAACTATTTCTCAAATTTGTTAATATCATTGTTTCTTAATAAACATCTTAAACTTTTAACCAAGTTGTAAAAATTCAAAGCTTTGGCATAAATAGATCATTTTAAGGTGTCAATAACCAGCTAAACATAATAGACTACCAGTCGGGACTTCTTGAAGGTCAATGGGACATTTTTCAACATTGACTTGACAATGTAACAAGTGACTTCTGAAGTGACAAATAAAATGTTCTCTCATTCTTTGAGCCAATGGCCGCTCCATCATCTGATAAGGTGGAGAAAGGAGCAAAAGTTGAGTCCCGTCCACTTGTTGAACTGGCCGCTGTTGTGACATTGTTGATCATTTGTTCACTGAGAATGGTGGCAGCATTTACAAACCTGACGCGAGACAAGGAAACGGAGTCGTTTTTGTGCGATTAGAGCTGTGTAAACACACTTTGGAGTTGTATGATTATAACCTCCTCCCACCGGTGCTTGAAGCTGATGCACGATAACAATTACTGTTTGTGTATGTGTGTTTACATGCATGTGTTTGGGTTTTTCCGTGTGATTAATGGATGTAATTCTGCATAGAAGGCTAGCAGGAGAAGCCTGGCGTTTCTTATTAATCACCTGAAAGTGGGTCCCTGTGTTTCTGTTTGTGTCAGCCAGACACATCAAAGTGTCGCCAGGATGAATTTGTGTAATCAGCCCCTTCAGTGAAACATGCACTTCCCTTCTCCGGCGCTGTGTTTGGGAGAAAGTTCCTTTCTGCTTTTAGCGTGGCGTCTCGGTTCAGTGGTGGTAGAATGGAGATAAAGGAAATGAGTCATGATGAAAATTGTTATTTGATAATTACAAGAAAACTTGTTTCCTCATTAATTATATCCTCAGTTTGACTTTTTGCCTTGTGCTGTTTTTTCTTTGTCCCTTTAACTCTGTTTACTTTTGATTTTAATCCCTATTTTTGGATGTTGGAAAGCAAATGTTCTGTTTGTTATCAAGGATTGTGGGTTTATAGATTCACAGCTTTTTGCCTGTAATCCCATTTTATTCCATTGACTATGAAGTTGCGCCAATTGGATCAAGAATTATAGAAAAATAAATTGGCCTCATGGAATCACCTCAATCTCTGAGGCGTATCGAAATATTTCATAAAACTGCACTTTTATCACGTTAAATCAACCACATGACCAACAATCGGATACCGTGCTTAGCGTAGCAAGAGGTCACACGCCACCACACGGCTCATCAAAAGTTGAACATGTCAATCCAGGATTTACAAAAATCTCTTCATCCGTGGGCTGAATAAGACGCCGACGTCTCCTTTGATAAAATGATGAGCGCCGGTGCCGTGCCAGAAATTTTTTTTTTTTTTTTTTTTAAACATTTCTAGAATTTCGATAAAGTTTTGTGCATTTGTGTAATGGAAGCACAGCTACAGACAGCCCCCAAACCCTAGTGTGAATATTGCAGTTATGACATCAGTCAGTTGAATGGTTGCTGGTAGCTTTTATTTGAGTGTTTTGAAGAAGGACATTGAGTGTTTTCACAACGTGTCCATGGATTTTGGATATTGTCCAATTTTTGAGTTTAGACTCAAAGAGCGACACATCTAAATTAGTGCTGCCACAAACAATTATTATAATAGTGAACTGATTACTTTTTCCGATTAGTCGAGTAATCGGGCCTTGTGTAGACGAAGCGTCGTTGTACTTCTTCTTCTTCAGGTGTTCATGCATCGCCGCAGTGCTGCCATGGAACACTAGTTCTATCTCGCAGATATCTCATTGGACACGTTGTGTTGTTATGGTACCAGAGTCTGCCTGTAACTTCCCGTGACATCACTACTGAATGACCTGGATCAGGACTGCGCCGCATGTATCAAAGGGAATGATGAACACGGCATTAGAAAGCACACACCGTAGCTTTAAGATAAAAAAATAAATAAAAAAAAACGCGACTAATCGACTAAATAGTTGTTGACTATTGCGAAAGCCGACACAGTCGTGACTAATTGTCTAATTGTGGCAGCCCTAATGTAGAGGTATACATTTTTTTTTTACATGAAATGACGGACGACCTTACAGTTTAAATGGTTGATCTTGGTTCCACAGTGGGACAGATACGGTCAAATTGTTTTTAGCCATGCATAACTCCAAGCTGCATCTCTAACTCTTTCTTCCCTCTTTAACTTGACGTTTGCTCCACTTAATGCATATTTATCTTCAACACAGTTGATTCCACAAATTACACCCTAGAAATAATCCAAGAAACAATCTCAGTTATTTAGATAAACTAGCTTCTCACATGCACACTTGTGCTAATTGTATCAATTGGGGGCTTGTCCGGGATCAATGTATCTTTGATCCAAAATCTTTTCAAAAGTTTTTACACATTGAAAAATGTATTTATTTGTGATTAATTTGATGTTAGAGTCTATGTTTCTACAATTGTCAGCTTGATCAAACACATTTAATTTAACAAAAAATACTATTTAATCTTGACATCGTCTAATGGCTGAATTGGATAAAAAAGAATTTATAAAATCTTGTATTTCATTTTTGTTTGCCTCTATTTTTCTCAATTTGTGCATAAAGCAGAGAATTATTAAATGTTATTAAATGTTTTTTGGTTAGCTGTTAAAACCTTAACCCTGGATAATCCATAGGATCACATGTGGAGGCTGATTTTTTCTTTATTTTTGATTTCATTCATGTTTTTACATTTTTGAGTTTTCATTTTTAAGATTTTTGGCTGCCATTTATTTAAAATTCTTGATTGTTTTGAGCCTTTATTTGTATTTGGTTTTCACTTTATACTTACATTTATTTAATCTTATTTTTTAGCAGTTTCTTATTATTATATATATAATGCTAAATCCAAATTCATGTACGTTTACTATGGGATACTATGAGATTTTTGCGTTTTTGTTGACTTTTTTTTTTTTAAATAAATGAACTGAACTCCTTTACTTTTTAATGTTTAATTGGGAAGCTGAAGTTTTTTTCTGTCTTTTCAGGGTAAAGTTGCGCAGACGGCGTGCATGTCGGCCTGTAAGCACATCTCCACCTCACTGATGGAGCTCCTGCTCAACCCGGAGGTTCGGCAGATCTCCATCGGAGCGCTGCACCAACTCAACGCCGACGTCAAGGAGTGTGAGAGTGAGTGCGGACGTTAGAAAGACTTAAAACTCCTCCTTCGGTTTTTGTTATTTCTCGTTTCCTTTAACTCTTTAATTCTTACTCATTCATTCACGGAATAGAAAAGATTTTTCCCTCTAAGTTCGGTTCAGATGTAGCTTAAAGAGAGCTATTACTGGGATAAACACAGGGGGCGCTATGGAACAACCAAAGAGTTCATTTTTTGATTTTGGCGCTCTAAAGATTTCAAGTTTGATGTTGTTTTTTCCTTTATCCGTTCATCCTCCCCCCCTTCCCTCCTGCATTCTAAGACTTTGAAGGACCAGGTTCTGCCTGAAGGAGCGGGACACATGAAAGAGCGTGGCTGGCTCTTCTTTTTTTTTTCTTTTTTTTTTTTTACATGATCAAGGTTCTTAGAGTCATGGCGCGAGTCACACTGCGTGCTTTTTAGGCGTGATGCGCGGTGACATGCGTGCAGCGCTGGGGAGGGATTAGGAGGCTGCAGAGGGACTTGGGTGGAGCAAACTGAGGAAAGAACCGGGTCAGAGATACAGTACGGAAGCAGAAGGGAATAAATAGTCAAATTTACATTTTATTTACAGGGAAGATTAAATAATGAAACAGAAAATCACATTTAGGTTAAGAAAATGCGTTAAAAGTGGTAAAAACCGTTAAAAAGTTAAAATGTTAAAGATTTTACTTCAGAAAGGTCAAAAGATTAAAATAAAGTCTAAATTTTTACCTTTTAGAAAAAGTTTTTACTAAATTTACATAGAAATTTAACTGAAAATGAAATCCGAACCGCTTAAGTGCACTGAAGAAAAGGCAGTAAACCTGCAAGCGGGAGGGCGAGGGGGGCATAAACTCTGGGGTAAAATAATAGGATGGGGCAGATTGGGATGAAAGGAACTTTAAGACGGGAGGAAAATTGGATTAAATGAAGAAGGGGCTGAATTTAATAAGAAGAAAAACACTTACAAGGAAGGAGGAAATGTCAGGAGAAAAGAGGAAAAACGCATGGATGTGAGGAGGACTGACCCAAAGGGGGGCGTGAGGGGGGGCGGTGGAAACATTTTAGGATAAAATTGAATGTATGAATTTTGATGTTATAGAAAAAAAGTGGAATTTTGTAAAAAATGTAAGAAAAAAAAATTAGGGGAAAAGGCTCAATTTTAACAATAGTTGCAAAAGAACGGGGAAATAATTTAATGAAATTGGTCAAACATACCAAACACAAAAAAATAGTCACTAAGGTTTCAAAACATGGAGATACAAACTTGTATCTTGATCATCCTTTATTCTATAAAAGCCATAGAAAACTAATTTAAAATTCCACCTTAAAAAAAATCTTCAAAGACATGTGAGGACTTGTTAGAAAAATGTGCCGTACATGTATTAAAACACCAGATATTGACCGACTAAAGTTTAGTTCATATAATGGTGCTTCCATCCTGTCTCCAGATGGTGGCGCTAAACAAACTAATAAAAATGACTCATAAGTAGAGGCACCAAACGAGAATAAAGCAAACATTGGTTAAAATCTCCTGATTTCATTTGTTGGTAAAACTATAAATACTTCTGTATCCGGTTAAGTAATACTGGCTCAATTTTTCTTTGGGTAAAAAATTGTCCAAAACTTGAAAGAACAGCACATTATTATCTATTAGTTACAATATTTCATCAGATATTTCACTGTATGAGCGCATAATCATGACACGTATGTCGAGTCATGATTAATATTACATAACCATACACAGCAGTAGATCTAAAACCATACTTTTTATTCAAGAAGCTTTGTTTTTAAAGTTTCTACGTTCAGTTTCTCCATCAAACCACCTTCAGGTCTCAAATGCGGAGAGGAAGACCTACTCAGATCTGAGAAGAAAGCTCTTGTTTATATGAAGCATACAAGGACTTTCAAATTGAGATTATTGATCCACCAATGAATCAGAACAATGATCTTTGACACCTCGACTTTTAGCACAGATATTCTTAGACTTACCGTCATTCTTCTGTCGTTTACAGAACTAGCAGAGAAAAATGGCTTTGCAATGATTATGTGATCAACTTAAGGAAGCCGATTCTTACGTCTTAATGTTAAAGTGTTGCAAATTTCTTGTCTCAGCTTTGGAATTAGTTGGAATTGCGTTGATTGTGTTAAAGAGTTACAGTTGTAGGAAGAACTCCCTCTTCAACTGTTTCAATGGATTCTGAAAGAGAAAAACAGTTTTTCGTTAATACTAAAGTAAAGTGTTGCTTAACAAGGCAAAGCTGCTTTTCTCTGTGTCATAGTCTGTTGAAATTGCTTTAATGGTTAAAGAGTTGATGTACTTTGTACTACCGTAACACTCAAGTGTTTACGCTGTGAAAAGCAGCTTTGCTTCAATATCACGAAGACTACTCTGTTCAAATACGTAGTTGTACCAGTTCTGGTATCTCCTGTTCGTCCTGGGATAGGATCTCTCCCTCATGTGGGAATCCCTAAGGTTTCTTCAGGTTTTTAGGAGTTTCTCCTTACCGAGAGGGAGGGTCTAAGGGCAGGGATATCCAGTTTATTTAGTCTGTTTAGCTATTGTTTTTCATGTTTCATGACTATTTTCTGCATCTGTAAAATTACCTGCATGAAGCCCAAAGAGGCAAAATTCTTTGTGATTTTAGCTATAGAAATAAAATTGAATTGAAATTGAAGTGTTAAACAGTGCAAAGCCGCTTCTCTCCACAGAATTTGTTGGAATTGCGTTAATTGCATATATTGTCAAAGAGTTTCTGTAGTATGTCCATCGTTGACATACTTTGTACTACCATAACTTGTCAAGTGTTTACGCTGTGATCAAAGTTCCAACGGATTCCAAAACAGAGAAAAGCAGCTTAGCATCAATACTAGCGTAGATAGAACAGTGGAAAGTCGCTTTTCTCTGTCACAATCGATTAAAAGTCAAGATAGTTTGGCCATCTCTATTGTTGGCATACGTTGGACTAATAAATCCAGAATTCTAAGGAATAAAACTTCAAAATAAACTGTCAGCATGAAGTCTAGAGATTTAAAGATTTCTTTAGAACACTTTCTAGACTTTTAAATGATTCATTTTATACAGAAAATTAGCAAAACAATAAATTTTTAACTTAGTTTTTAAAAATAAAACGGGTCGTGATTTGTTCATTGACGAGTTATTGTAGTCCGAAGTATGTCAACAATAAGAATCTGTTGGAATTGAAAAAAAACTTGAGAAGCTAAACCTCTAGTATTAAAGGGTCAACTTGGTTGACGATGATTAATCTCGATAGACGCCAGTCATCAAACTCCATCTCTTGGGTTTCACTAGGTGAACCGTCCCGTTCCACCAGGGTCCGATAGCATGACGTTGTTTGGTACTATGACTCGCAAAACTCGACGCTCGTCGCATTTCTGGATTTTATAGCAACTGCCATATTTTCCGGAGTATAAGTCGCAAGACCAAAACGTGTCTAATCGAGATGAAGAAAACCATATATAAGTCAGACAAAAGTCTGACGTTTACGAACGAATCCGCCTAGTCCAGCGTAGCTAAAAATAATATATAAACAAATACAATAATGCTAATCTCTTGATCTGTATAAGAAAAATTTTGAAGTTTAAGAGGAAAACGATGAGATTCTCTTCCGTTTGTTCTAGACGACACTTCTTCTACCACTGTGAGTAGCAAATACTTATACTTAGATGCAGCGCCCCCTAGCGGATGTTAGAGGAAACAACAGATGTTTACTGAGAAAATAACTAATATATGAGCCTATTTATGTCTTAAAAAAACACAAGTCGTTCCTGAGTATAAGTCGCACTCCTGGTTAAACTATGAAAAAAACTGCGACTTATACTCCGAAAAAATACCCGTAATCACAAATAGTTCCAGTATAAGTTAATATATCGATGTGAGAACTAAAGAATAATCTTAACTCTCGCACAGACGGTTGTTTTCGTCAGGCTGGCAGATCAAACAGAAAGTAAAGGTTACTTGATGTTGAAGTTTCTCGGGTTTTTCAGCGCCGAGCGCTAAAGATGGCAGGCGTGTAATGAGCGCCGCGGCGTGCACGGCCCCGCGCTTCTGTCCCGAGGTGGAAGGGATTAGCTTCTCTCTTCTCCCAGAATGCCATTTGGCTGGTTTACAGAGAAGCCCGGTTCACACTTCATACGACCCCGACCGGGGTTTTTTACCAGCGACCGCCGTCCCCGTCAACAAAAAGTTACAAACCTGTGCTTCTCCACGTCCTCCTTTCACACGCAGAGCATCTCCCACACGTCTTTTCCAACAAAACCCGCCGACATGACTCTAACGCCCCGCGCCCCCCCCCCCCGCCCGCTCCTCCCCCCCTCCCCCACCAGCTGTCATTTGTCTGCCAATCTATCCCGATGCATAACGAATCCAACCAGGTCTTTTATTATTCTGTTTTTCACCCTCTTGTTTTTTTTTTTCTCCTCCTCCTCCTCCTCCTGTCTTCCCTCTCTCCGGGGGTGGACTGTGAGTGTGTGGGGGGGGCGGGTTTGTATTTTCCCACAGGTTTTGCCAGAGCCGGCCCGGTCGCAGGCTTCCAGGGTGACACGTTGCTTCTGGCCTTCAGTGACTTGAGACAAGTAGGTCTTTGTCTCCTTCCTGGTCCTCTCTCCTTCCTTTATTTCTGTTTTCATTTTTTTTCCCCGCTATCTCTCCTTTTACCCCCCCCACCACCACCACTATCGTCGTCTTCCTCTCCATCCTCCCGATCCGTCGAGTCTCTGTTTTTCTGTGATTGTCGCTGCTTTCACTTCCACGGTGATGTTAGCCGTCACTTTTACGAGTTTCTTAAACTTAACAAACGTCAAATAATAAAAAAAAGCGATGAATAAACTTCAAAATAAAATGTTAGATTTTCTGTCGAGATTATCCGATTCAAACACAAAATTTTTATTTTTTTATAATTAAATTATTGGGGTTTTTTTTACTCAAAATTAGCTAGTTAGTTTTTCAAAATAAAAGCTTTTTAGCTTTTAATAAACGGTAAAAATAAAGGAAGAAACTATTATAAAAATGACAATTTTACAGAACATATTTAATGTCTAATGACTAATAGTGACATTTTTTGGTTTTTTTAACGCAAATTTTTTTCCAGTTTTGCTTTAACGGTGAGCAACAATTAATTAAAGACTCAGCTTCTTTTTCAAGTAAACCAACGTTAAGTAAACCTACATTTAAGAAAGCTTTATTTTAAGCCGTCGCTTTTACAAATTTCTTAAAAACGTTGAGAATTCTAAAGAATAAAACGCCAAAATGAAGTTGAAGGTTTCTTTAGAAGACCTTCTAGATTATCCAATTCATACACAAAACTAATTTTGTTGGTTTTGAATTCTTACCAGAAACTTGCAACATTTTGGTGGTAGTAGTTTTTCAAAATAAAAGCTTTTTTAGTTTTTGATAAACGGTGAATAGAAAAGAAGATACGATTATATTAATAATAAATCATTTTATTTTAAAAATTAAGGTCGATTTGATATAACAAAACTTTTTTTTTTTTGTTTTAATCGTCAAATTTTTCCAATTTTGCTTTAAAAGTGAGCAACCAGTAATGAAGGATTCGGCTGTTAAGGTTGGGTTTCATTTTTAAGTATAATTTAATTTATACATTTTTAAAAAACTTCATTTAAATTTTAACTTAATTTAGCTTTATTTTCCGTTTTTCAAAAACATTGTTTGTTTGGAAAACTGGAGCTGGAAAAATGTACTAAATTGCAAATGTTAGCTTCTATTTCTGGAATCAATGGGAACTTCTGACAAACTGGACCTGTCGGATCTTTAAGGTAGGATCAGAACTGATCCTGGGACGTCTTCTAGGCTGTTCCACTTCCTGAGTGGTTGACCGGTCGCTTCTGTCTGGTCGGCGTTCTCGCCCGGATCAGACGGCGTGCAGGAAGTGTTTGGAGTTTGGACGGCTGCGATCGTGTGAATCTGAGCGGAGAGGCCGGCTCGCGGTTTCCGAGGCTTTCTGGCCGGTCGCGGTCGCTGTGAAAGCCAGCCGGAAAGCGGCGTGCGTGGCGGCGGCGCTGAATGTGTGAAGCAGGGCGGAGAGCCTTTGATGTGTGTGAAAGTGCGTGACAGCGGATGACGGATGGGCCGGCAGGACGGAGCAGGGGACGATGAATGAGGTGACAGACAGAGACGGATAGCCCTTTATCCCTCCGTCACAATCCCTCTTTCTCGCTCCTTCTCTTCTCTTTCTCCGCCTGTCGGGATGATGCAGTGCCTCTTGTTCTTTCGCTCGGAGGAGGAGAACCACGGGGAGAAGGAGAAAAGGAAAAATTGCATTCATCCGGCATCCATGTTTACTCCCGCCTCCTCCTGCATCTTCCCTCGCCTCCGTCCTCCCCCTGCTCCCGTCTTTCTTTGGCCCATCAAAATCCCTGGACTCCATCACTCCTTTGTTCCTCCTCCATTGTTTTTGGGGATCGTCCCGATCGGACCAAAGCGCCGCATTCCTCCCGGATGAAGCGGATCCTTCACCTTTTCCGAGCGGACGTGCGCTTTCGCCCGATCGCGCCGGCGGTGAATGGGGCGATAAATCACCGCTGACGGCCGCGTTTTGTTGCGCGGCCGGTCCCGCTCGTTCGGGAAGGTTCTGGGGGTCCTGGGACAGGGCCGAGACGCCAGTTCCCCCGAGGACACACACTGTAGCGTGCACGCTCGGACGCACACACACGAGGAATGCGTTTCATGTCGGGAGCAAAACGGCTTCATCATGTGATCTGGGGCGAGATGCTGCGACTTCGTAAAACCAAAACGCTTTCAAGCTAATCTTTTAGAAATTTGTTTGCGTCAGTAGAAATTCGATTCAATTCTGACTTTTTTTTTACTCTGTTTAATAATGAAAATTTTCTCACGAAGATTAAATCATATTTCTTTTTTTTTCCTATTATTTTTCTTATTTCTCAACGATTTTTGATACCTAAACGAGAAAATTGACTGCATTTAAAATATATATTTTGCTCGATTTCCTATAGCTTTTGTAATTCTGCAATTTAAGACAAATGTTGCATTAAAAGTTGTAGAATTTGTGACTACAAAGTTTGTTTTTTTTAAAGATTCAGCTAAGCTATAAAAGCTCATAAAAATCCCAATTTTAAAGGTAAAGACTTTTAAGTTAACATTTATACACTAATAACGCTCAGTGTATTAGACTGTCACTATTTTAAAAAGTTTGTTGTACTCTGAAATTTTAAAAAACGAAAACGACGGCTAAAATGTTAAAACAAATACAGACAAAAATTTAAATAAGTTGCATAAAACCATAAAAACACAAGAAAAACATTTAAAATACATCAGTAAAGCACTTGAGTGGTTTTAATGACAAAAAATGTTAACATTGTTTGAAAGAAAATTGTCAAAATTGTCAAAAAAGGTTAATAGAATTTTAAGAAGTTTTATACATTCAAAAGAAAATGATCTGGTCACTTTAAACAGTAAATAGTTGAATTAAGTCTTTTTTTTGCAAAAATGTTCCTTTTATGTTAGTTTAAAATTGCAAAGCTTTGCAAAATGTTGGAGATTCTTCAAATTGACAAAAATTGCTGAATACTTAACATCTTAAACTGGATTATTTTCTCATTTTTTTCAGTCTATGTTTTATTGTGAAACATGAATATTAATTTTTACAACCAAGTGAAAGTGCAACCCTTGTAAAATCTGGATATTTAGTATTTGAAATGTAAAAACTGTGTGAAAAACCTGAAACAACACAATAGCAGTTAAGCTACTATATAAAAGACATTACAGGTTCTTTGCTGTTTTATTTGAAAATTCTGCACAATGCCATATTTTTAGTTTCCATCATAGTTTTTTTTTGTTCTAATTTTGATGTTTTTTTACAGTATGTTGAGTCAAAAACCCCACATATTGTTTCAGTATTTTCCTCTTTTGTGTTTCATAACGCATCAGACGTTATTCAACTGAAAGGCACAGAGTTCTGCGTTCCGACTCAGGTCTGTCACCGACAAGAAGATAAATGTCGGGGTCGTTGGGGTCAATTGGAAAATAGTGGAGCCAATGGCAGCTCACGTGGAAAAATGTGGCGACTTTTAAAACCCGCTCAAGCTTTCCCACCAACAATGACATCATTTTTCATTATTTAAAAAAAAACATTTTCCAGCTGAAATTTAATTTTAAGACTTTTTGGGAGGGAAATCCCAAAAATCTTAAGCATGATTTTCCAATACGATGAGGACACTAACGGGTAAAAGGGGTCAAAAAGACCCAAACGCTGACCCAAATCCTGTCAAACACTGCAACGCTTTGATGAAAGTACCTGAGGTCGCTCTGACGCTTTCAAAGGTCGGTTGATTGCAGCGAATGCTACAAAATGTTGTGATGCAGCCGTTGACTGAGTGGCCCCTCCCCCACTGGCGTTTTAGACGTCAAGTACCTGAAATCTCATCAATAGACGACAAAGTTATCCTGATATTTTTATCTGTAGAGCAAGTTAGAAACTGACCAATCAGATGCCTCCATACGAGTAGCTAGACTCCTGTGGCATGGTTTCAAGTAGTAGGGGTGTGGCCTTCCAACAAGCTCACTCCTGATTGCTGAGAGTGGTTGCCATAGAAACTAGACTCTGGGAATACGATCCCGATACTTATCTTTTTTTTATGTTTATTTAGAAAAGCAACTGAATGTTGATACGTTCCATTGTAATAAAATAGTAAAAAATAAATTGTATTCAATGATAACATTAACACTGCAACTGCCATATAAGTTGTTTTTATCCTCAAATTCATGGAGTTTTTCTTTATCGAATTGATTTTTCCAATAGAAACGTTAGCCAAAGTCATTTTGGTTCAACCCGTCTGATCTCAAGTGGGCGGGACCAGTAACATGATAGCAAAATAATCTACGATCAACTTGTTATCTGTAGCTTTGTTTTATTTTAGTTTATTTCAACCAACCTAGTAGTCTAATCCCTTATTATTAATTTGTTTATTATATTGATTTCTTCATCTCTTGTTATGGCGGTTTTGGGTTTCCTTTGCTTCCCCTAGTGGCAGAATTGCACATTACAGTCATTTCTATAAAGAACCAAAACTCTCTCGCTTTTTTTTCTTCCTTTTTCCAAAATACTATATATTTTTTTACTTTTCGTGACTGGGCCGGATTAAACCGTCTTGCGGGCCGGATGTTTGACACCCATGACCGACCCGGGCCGTTCACTGCTTACTCATCTGCCTTCAACATGGTGATGTCCGTCTTGTGAACTGGTTGAAGCCAGAAGTCATTTTCCGTGGATGACATCACACTCGGTCCAGTTCTCAAATTGATGGCGCCATCAAGTTTTTTTTTCATTTTTCTATATTATCACATCGGTGGGTTTTTCTATCATTTACAACCCACAGTCGCATTCCAACGCCGCCGCCGTCTGTCAGCAGACTTCTCCCGTTCCCCTCCGTAATAACGGCGAGCGTTCGCGCTTCTGGCTGCTCCTCCGCTGATCTTATCAGGCCGTCTATATTTAGACGCTGCAGAAGTCGGCGGTTGCTGTGAACCTTTGGCTGGCCCTGCGCTGCATGTGTGTGTGTGTGTTGGTGTGTGGCGTCCCCCCAACAAAACCCCCCCGCCACGCCAGCCGTGCATTCCACCACCTTTGGCCCACTTGTTTCCACACAGACCAATAACCTTCACCGAGTTGTTGTTTGATTGTCTCTGAGGGTTACAGTTGATGAATGTGACTCTTTGGTTTCTCGTCTGTGTTAAACTCTTGTTTTTTGGCTTCGTTTGGGGTTTTTTTCCTCCCAATATTCTGTAAAACATCCACGGTTTTTGTGCAATTTTCCCTTTTTTTCTTCTTTTGGTGAAATATTGTGTTCTGCGTCCTGATTGGCTGTAGACTATTGTCAATCAATCTTCTGTCCAACAGTGATCTCCAACTTTTTACACAACATAGACCTGTTTAATGTCAGACTGATCTGTATGAGGCTGGAGTGGACGTCCAATAAAAAAATATATATATTTTTTTAGTTTCCAAGATATTCCTTTAAACCTGCAACTGTTAAAGTAAATGCTAAAATATAAAAAAATAATCTGTTAAAATACAAAGAATACTTGAAAAAAGTAATTGCTAAAAGTGGTGTTTTATATATATAATAATTAACATAAATTCATCATATTAGCAAACATCCTTGTCACATTACACAGCAGGTTCGCTATATTTGACACATTATTATTATTATTATTATGGTATGTCGGACACCGGTCACAATAAATCTGTATTTAGAGTAAAGACTCCTGGTTTTGGTCTGTTAAGTGCAGCTTTTCTTTCATTTTGAAGTATTTTTCTGTTTCCTCACTGGAAATTTTTGGCAAAAATTACCGTTCTAAACTTTTTTTTTTTTTTTTAACTTTGTAGCTTGATAGTCTTGAGCTAGTATAGTATTACATGCATTATTAACAGATGTACTAATAACGCGTGATATAACATGCATCAAAAGAGAATCCCAGCAATTTTTCAAAATAAAACTTCCTTTGGAATCAGATTTAAAAAAAAAAACAACATAAAACTTTTTTTTTTTTTTTTTGACTTTGCGGCCCGTAACTGAATGCCAGCGGGATTTAGGGACCACTGATGTACAAAATGGATCCAGCTAGCTAAACGTACATAAATCATTGATAGCTAGCAGTGTAACTCGGGAGTAGGACTGGGTTGATCAAATCGATATGAATCAATTTAAGCTTAATAGATCAATCTCACGCACAAAGCTAAAGTTCATTAGCTTGATGCTAACCTACAATGGAATTTCCCATAGGAAGGCTAATGCTAACGCTTGGTCGACCTAAAAATGACCATCTTTATAAACTCAGGCAGAAATTTTCCAAACTTTTTTAAGTAAATATATTTTAAAGTAACTATTTGTTGTCTAAAACATATTTTTTTCTCATACTTTGTTCTTGTTCTAAGGTGTAATGCTAAAGCGCGATCGCCACCTAGTGGCCAAACTGAAACGCCATCCAGGAGAAGCAGAACAATTGTTGGAGCTTTTCTGTTTGAGAATCCATGTAAACTAGATGATATAAACAATCTAACTATTGTTTTATTAATATATCTTACATTATGTGAACTGTATCGGATTAATATGAGTCTTCAAAATAAATCTATGGATTATTAAAGTATTTCTAGACATATTTGGAATCAAATCGATCCAGATTCTGGTGAATCGAATTAAATCGATTCTGGAAATTCAATCAACATTTTTATTTTTTTCATTTACCCAATCTGTAATCTCGATTTCTTTTTCTGTCAGACTTGGTGCATTTTTTTTTTTTTTTTTTTTACCAACTTTATTCAAATTTTTGTACTTTTTTTTCCCCATTTGACATGAGTTTTTCTTAAAAGTAAATGTGCCTTATAATGTCACTCTCCAGTCTACTGGGTTGTAGTAAAACTTTAACAAAGACCCAAAAAATAGTGGTTATATGAGATTTTTTTAACGAAAATAATCAAATAGGCTGAAGGTTTCCAACAAAAATTTCAGAATTTGAATTCTTGCTCGTCCAATCAGGTTCTCTGGATAATTAAGCACAAAAGAAAATACAATCCAAAAGTTAAAAAAAAAAAAAACCGCTAACCCCCATCTGAGCATCTAAGACCTGGAGGGGTTTCCCTCCCAGACGGCTAAAGCGACATGTCACAGCATGACCACGGCTCTGCCAGAGCATGTGTGACCGCCGCAGCGATTATCCAGCGACGGCTTAACACGCACCGCGCTCCACCTGTGTGTGCGGAGGCGGCAGACAGACGGGCTAAAGGATGAGAAGAGGCCCAGAGGGAGAGCGGACCTCCACCTCACCTCCTCCTAACCCAGACTAACGAGGCGGTGGGAGGATGAGGACGGAATCCGGGGAGGGGAGGTGGAAAGTCTTATTTATTTTATTCAAATCCAATTGTTTTAACAGTTTGGGGAGAAGTTACGATTGTTGGATCAGGGTGGAGGTTTCACTCCCGTCGGGGCAAAATGTAAAACTTTGTCCTTTGGAGGAAAATCTGCTGGAATTCTTTTTCATTTCGTTGTTTATTTTTATATCGTTTTAACACCAATTTACAATAAATTGCTATTACATTTCTTTCTCTAAGGCTAAAAGGAAAATGGTAGCTTCGTCTGTGTACTTCTATTCAGACAAACGTTAAGACCGTGTAAGTTTTAGCTTTTTGTTAACCCTTTAGCTAGAATTATCAACATTTACGCAATCAACAGAACTTCAACAGATACTGGACCAGAAAAGCAGCAGCATTTGAAAGAAAACAGTCTTCAACATGTCATTGTAGCATTTCTCTCATAATGGAGAATTTCCTGCGTTTTTTAGTATTAATTTAAATCAGATTGGACCTGAAAACTGGATGCTTGAAAATCCTTAGACTAATGTCGCTGCTGAAATAGGCGTGCCAGTCTCCCCTCCCCCGATTCTGGCTCAAAACTGTACGACTGGATTGATTCAGTCTAGCTCGTTGTGATTTATGTGCCACTGATGTTAGCTTGAGGCTACTGGCTAGCAACTAAGAATGCTAACAAAGTTCTCAGCAGCACCAGGGGGGCCGGGTTGCCAACAGTCCCGCCCACAATCCAGAATTGTATCTCTAATGAGTTACTGCCATTGTGCAGAAAATATATCTCTAAAAACGACAAATGCTTTTTGATATTTGCTATAAACATCAAAATCATAATAAAAAAAATTACTGGATGTTTGATTTCTGGTGCCATTTGAATTATGTCATTTAGGGGTGAGGAGTTTCAGTAAAGCATAACTAATGCTGTTGAACACGGTGGTGGTAGAGTGATGGTTTGTGCTTTTCTTTACAGTCAAATGCTGAATCTGAATTCTTCTCTCCTCCCTACCCCCACATTTAGCCCTTCAACCAGAGAGTTATGGAAACATAGGTTATGTCCAAATTCCCACCCTAATCCCTAACTACTAAAAAAGCTATATAGAGGACTATAGTGCACTGAATTTAAAAGGTTATTTGGACACCATGATAACTACTTCATTTTCGTGCTTTTTTTTTTTTTGTAAAAATTGTCTGATCGCAATGCGTTTTGGTCTATATTCGCTAATGTAGTTCAATGGTAGTTTTTTGCAAAGATTTCTGGGAAATTTGTAGTGCATTCAATGTTGGTGACACCACAAAATGTCAAACACGTGTAGTGAGTAGGGAAGGAATTTGGACATAGCCATCGTGTCTTCAAATTTGGATGTCACTCCTACTCGATGACATCATCAATAGTCGCCAGTCATAGAGATTTTTAGGTCGAGGGTTGTGTCCGAATTCCCCCACTAATCACTATATAGTGCGTTCTCCATTTTCTAGTGCTGTCCAAATCTACTAATCCAAAATCGAGTGCACAAAAGATTTCCCAGAAGTCTTTGCGAAAAACTAGCGTACATCGATGCTCACTAGATTAGCGAATATAGACCACAATGCATTGCGGTCAAACAATTTTGAACAAAAAAACATGTTTGAATATATTTTTTAATAAATTACTTACATTTTTACCATCAGAACACAGTGGAGTCATAAGTAAACATGGTGAAATGTTCGTATTTATTCGATTTTCACATCCGGTGTCCAGAAAAACGAAAGAAAAGTAGTATTATCGTGTCCGAATTACTTCTAAAATCCAGAGTTCTATATAGTCCAGCTTTATGTAATTTGTTAGTAGTTAAGGATTGGGGGGGGATTCGGACACAAGCTAGGTGTTTCTAAAGTTAAATACTTTTAAGTGCAATATATTTAAAACCCCTCCGGATCACGCCACTCGCCCCACATTCCTTTTGTTTTTATGCACCTAGACTGTCACCTTCTTTATCGGTTTTATCTTTAATTGGCTTCTCCTTACTATTATTTTTGTAAATACTACTACTTTTAAACTTTAAACTTTATACTTTACTACTTATTACGTATATTATCCTCTACCTGCTCTACATACTATTGTATGTAGAAGTACGTAGAAAACTGGCGAGTTCCACTGGCTTCTCATCCCAAGCATTTCATTGTTGTATTGACCTGCGTTGATGCTGCATATGACAAATAAAGCTTCTTTTTTTTAATTAATTTTTTTTAAATAAATAAATAAAATTAAATAAAAAAATAAATGAAAGCTTCATTTCATATTTCATATTTCTTATCTTTAAAATACCAACGTTTGCGTTGAGTTTTGCGTTAGCACATTTTCGCCTAATTTACACAACTTTTTTGTCAGTTTTTAGAAACAACGCCCTTGTACTCTTCAATATCTGAAATAATTATCTGTTTTTTTCTTTCTGTTTTTCAATCGGTGAGGAGAAATAACTCCTACAGTCATCCATTAATGTAGGAGGAAGCCATCGCTCGATTCCAGCGCGGCGTGTTTGACATCTCATTGTTTGGTCTGAAGTGCGCTCGCCGCTCAGTGCTGTTCACTTCCTTTCATTCGTCACAAGGCGAACGTGATACGGGAAATGACCCGCTCTAACTCAGATCCATAAGCTGGTCTGCATCTCCATGCTCCAGTAGTTAAACGATTTGTTGTTTCCAGTAAAAAAAAGCGAATAAATAGAAGAATTTTGTGTTAGCCGTACTATTTCTGGAGGTCACCCCCTTTGACCTCGGCTGACTCGCACAGATGGGAAAGTCAAAACGTCTCACAAAAGATGAAAGAGAAGAAAGAGGGAAAACTGGAGGAGCAGAAAGTGGATGTGAGCGCTTCCAAAGCAGGGAGGAGATGCAGAGAGAGCGAAGGGACATCGTGAGAAGCGGGACGAGACGTGAATGCGTGAAGATGTTGACGAGACGCGGGCAGAAAGCGGCGCATCACGTTTTGAAAGAGTGCAGTCAGGTGAAAGTGATACGGGGCTTGCAGGGTGGTCTCCCTCACCCCGGGGAGGCTGGCACTTCTCTTCATCCGTTTGACCGCTCACAGAAGGGGGGATGAATAGAAGGGTGAAAGAGCGGGATGAGCGGGGAAGAAAGAGGCCGAAGGAAGGAAGGATGAGCATCAGATGGACGTCTAAATGCTCGCCCGCCGGCCTTTTGGCGGAGCGGGAAAATGGGGGAACATGGGAGAGCGGTTTCTGGTCCGGGACGTTTGGGTTGACACAAACACGAGCGTGGGGCTGGCCGGACGTCTCTGCGAGATGAACTCTGTAACCACGCAACCCTGACGTCTGGGATTCAGACCTGTCCAAAACTTCTTCTGGTGGCTTTTTGTCACGATATATGAAGAAAATTCCTCTAAAAACAGCATTAATGAGTATTTTTTATTCAAATTGTTGTAAATTGAAAAATATCTATTTAAAATTCGATTGAATTTGTCATGTGGGCGGGCCACATTATCTCATAGCTCCGCCCCATTCCATGTACATCTTCATTTCTCACAACCTTCCAGTCTCAGGACGGACACTCCACCATGAGGCCACTGAACTGCTTTATTTATAGTTTAAGGTCAAAATCAAAAACGATTGATAAATTGGATGAAACTCCAGTAAACGTTGGAGACGTGTTGGTGAAGTCTCCCACTCCTCTCCGTCTTCCTTGTGTTTTGGCTTCTGCCTTTAGGGGGCGCCACAGCAAATAATAACCTCCATCTGACCTCTACATCCACCTTCACTACATGTATGAACCTCCCACTCAGCCTTCTAAAGGAGGAAATGTCGTCTTCACACCAATTTACCACCTGGGATTCAAAGTTTTTATTTGTCCATCTGTCCAACACATCACATCACATCCATCCATCCATCCATCCATCCATCCATCCATGCATGCTTCAATCCTTCTGTGCATCCATACATTGCCCATCCATTTGTCCACCCAAGCATCCATCTCTTCCTCTATCCATCTGTTTGTTCATCCATCCATCCGCACATCCTTCTATCAATTGTCCATCCATCTGTCCATCCAAATATCCATCCTGCCATACATTCATCCATCCATTCATCTATCCATCCATCCAACCATTTGTCCTTCCTTTCGTCTATCCACTCATTCGCCCATCCATCCATCCTTTCATCCATCCATTTATTCCTTCATCCATCATCCATCCATCAATGCTTCCATCAATCCACTCCTTCGTTCATCCATCCATCTATTAGTCAGTCCATCCATTCATCCATTAGTCAGTTCATCCATCCATCCATCCATTGGTCCATCTTTTCGTCCATCCATCCATCCATTAGTCAGTCCATCCATTCATCCATCCATCCATTCATCAAACCGTCCATCCATTGGTCAATCCATCCATCCATCCTTTCGTCCATCCATCCTTTCGTCCATCCATCCATCCATTAGTCAGTCCATCCATTCATCCATCCATCCATTCATCAATCCGTCCATCCATTGGTCAGTCCATCCAACCATCAACTTTCCATCCATCTGTCCGTCTGTTTCTGTTGAAAGTTGAAAGTTATAATGGCATTCTGCTGTCTTTTTGGACTATTTTGGCATTTATTAAAGTTTTTTAGGCTAATTTGGAGTTTAGCTAATATTTCAGCTACATGCTAGCTATTTTAGCTAATTTAGGAATGTTTCCGTTTCTGTAAGCCAATTTGGAGTTTAGCTAATATTTAAGAAGCGTGCTAAATGTTTTGGCTAATTTAGTCTTTTTTTTTTAAGTTTTATTTTGGCTGTTTTGGAGTTTAGCTAATATTTCAGCTACATGCTAGCTGTTTTGTCTAACTTAGGCATTATTTTTCCGTTTTGTAGGCTAATTTGGCATTTAACCAATTATTAGCTTTCAGCTATCAGCACTAGCATCTTCAGCGGACAAAGTCATCGCACATGACCTGATTAGTCGACGACCAGTGAAAATAATAAATAGCGATTAATCGACTATTAAAATAATCGTTTGTGGCAGCTCTAGTACCTGATGCTGATACAGAGGTCAACAAAAATAAAGTTTAAATAAGTGAGCTATCCTAACAAGGATTACAAAACTTCCATTATTCTTTCTGTCATTGCTTTGCTCCGCCCTCCTAAGACATCCAAGAGTCAATACAGACCAATCTATCCGGACCAAATTAAGCTGGTCCATACTGACTTTTCCAGGCTGAATCCACCCTAATTGTATATGTAGGTGTATCTTAGTGTTTTCTTAGTCATAGTTTATGATCCAATCTGTGCCTTTCATTACAAATGCCTTCTAAACTTTGGTATTTTCATCCACTGTCATTTGAATTGTGACTCTTGGAAAAGATTCAGAAGGAATTCTCTTTAATATTCCTTAAATATTTTTGGAGCAGATAATTATGGGAAAACATTTGTAAGGCCAGAGCTTCTGATTAACCTCAGTGCCTGTTTACAGACACACAGTCTACATGTAGTTGTGTCCCTTAAATGTTGTTCAGGCTTTGACCTTGCTGCTCCTCCCACTCTTTCTCCATCCCTTCCTCTTCCTCTGGTTTAAGTGTCGTTGCTGATGTCTCAATCAGCAGGAAAAACAACACCGTCAGAGCTCCTCGCAGACCCTCCGTTTGGGTTTTTGACTCGTAAATCTGCGACAGTACTTCACACGCTTATCTGAGCGCAATAACCCGCAGATGATCCTCCTGCGCTCCAGATAACGCGGCCGGGAACAATCGCCGCACGGACGCGCGCCTTCATATCTGTGGATTTCCAAGCTCCAGCTTTTATTGTGTGGTAGAGGTCACGAGCGTGTGTGTGTTCCTCAGCCCCCTTTCTCAACTTCCTGTCCTGTCTGTGGCCGGCCTTATCGCAGTGACCGCGGGTCAGGCGGCGGTCGCGGTGACAGAGCTGCGCTGCAATCTGATTGGACCGCTCCTCTGCTTCCGACCAGTGGTCAAGTAGCGGTCAGGAAATTGGTCGATTCTGGGGGTGAGGATGGTTCGGCCGGGGATGTACACGAGCGACGGATCTGCTGCGTTCATGAAGAAGTTTGGCCCGAATCTCCTCCGTTTTGGCCTTTTGGAGCCATTTTCACAAACAAATTCACGTTTCCATGGAGACACAAACGGTGATGTGAGGCGTCCACAATGTCACTTTTTACCCTTTAACTGCCTGTTCAACTATTTAGAAAACATGTTTTTAAAAATATTGACTGTGTGTATTACTCTCCGATGTATGGAGCCCCTAGAGGGACATATAAAAAAAGTTTAAGTTTAGAAAAAAAATTGGTGAAAATTTTGTTTTTTCCTAAAATTGTCAGTAAAAAAAATTGTTACTGACTGATGTGCAATAGATAGTAACTGGTTAGTATTTTTTTAGAAATCTTTTTTAGAAAAAATTTTTTTTTCAGTTATTTCCTAAAACATTGAAGTAAATAAAAAAAAAAAAAAAAACTGGAAGGTATCTGGTGCACATCAGTTACTAACCAGAATTTATTTTTCTAAAAATGAAGTTTAAAAAAAAAAAAATCTAGATAACTGTATGTATTTTTAGGCAATTTTATTTATTTATTTATTTTTTTAAATTCGACATCTCTTTAGGGGCTAAGTACTAAGGCAATAAGCAGCAGAAAAAAATACTTAAATTTTTTTTTTTTGTTTTGTGTTTTGTTTTTGGGTAGTAAAATGGTTTATTTGGAAATTGGTATACAACTCACACTAATCCCTAAAAAAACAACACAACATACATTAAAAAATACATAGAACTTCTAGAATACTCTAACTAAACATAGATTTATCTAAAGTGAAGAATGCCTAAAAATTGAACAAGAAAGAAGTACACGTGTTCCTTGTTTGTCGGTATGTAGAGTGGCGATATGTGTCTCACGATACAATGAATATCGTGATATATCCAGAGATTGTACCAGAATGATGTTTTCCTTTTTTTGAATTTGACTTAGAAAAAAAAATGAATTATTATAAAAATTATTATAAAATTGTAAAATAGGTTTTGTTTAACAACCACAATGCAAATTACTGTAACTGTATCTCTTATACAAGTTGCTTCTACCCAAGCAAATTCATGGTGGTTTTTTTTAAAATAATTAGGAAATATTTGCTTTTAAGGTAACAGTCAACAGTTTTGGTGGAAAACAAAATTAAATTAATAAGTGACTAAATATAGCCTTTTCAGCATTTTTAGCTTTTCCTTTTTGTATTTTATTTGTTTTATTTTGTATACTGCATTTTAACCTGTGTTTTATAATTGTATATTAAGTGTTTATCTCTTAAACTATGTTTTATTTCTTTTAACATTAACCTGCCAAAGGACTTCAGATGGAAATCAGCCTGAGGCTAGAATCTGGCATATTTACATTTCTTTTAATGTTTATTAATTTGCATCGTCCATTTCTCAATAAAGTTTAAACTAATACAAGTTATCGCCAAACGAAGTATCGCGATACATCGCCAAATCTACAACCTAAATAAACTTTACGAATTTTGCAATGGAGATTGATAAACTATGGTCTACAGCCAATCAAGACGCAGAACACCACAAAGGACGTATGCCACTCGGAATTGTAAGAGGATTGAACTTTTCTAGTATAAAAATGTTTCAGGTTGGTCTGAACTCGACCTGAAATTGGTTCAACACATTTGTTTTCCACCAAGCCTCTACCAAGGTCTTCTCCTTCTCGGCTCCATTTTTAGAAATCTGGTATGTTGGAGTGCAGGACCGTGGCTTTCTCATGACCGTACAGTGACCGCGTGCTGACCGTGTCAGGTCATTGTTTTGTTATCAGCACCTTGGTCTCCCCGATATGCTCTTCTTCTACACCCCTTCCTGTTGGGAGTGTGTGTGACTCTGCGGTCATCTCATGGTCAAAGCTTCAAAGCCTCCTCACCTTTTCAACTGTTGCTCGTTCTAGAGAAAATGGAGGAGCTCCGCCCACCCGATAGGAGCGTCAGTGTTCCTGCAAAGTCAGTCTTTTTGAGATTTATCAGATTTTCAAGCGCGTATGATTTCCAGATATTTGTCCTTGTGAAGGTTCTTCTCATGACAAGCAATACCAGATGATGTTTTATCCTAAATAGTCAAAAGAATCTTTGAAATTAAGTTTTAAAACAAATTTTGGATATTTTAAGAACACAGTTTGACCACAAGTCACCCGTTGTTCTTCTTATTAAGTTAAAGAATTTAGACAATTTTGTCTGTTATTTATCTTTGCTGGACAACTCCATACAAAAACCAGAATACCTGGAAATTAATGTTAAAGTATCCCATAATATCTCTACAAAAAACCTGCAATTTCTTCTCTAAAATGATTGCATTAAATTCATTTATAAATGCATTGGCCAAGACCCTCAACAGACGTTTGCGCATATCGAACGTAAGAATCCCTTATAGTTAAAGTATATTACGCATGTATTGCGAAATAATGAGTTTACATATGTGGACAATGTGGAAATTGTACATAGTGGCAGTTTGACTCAGCCTTTAGTTACATACACCCATACAGGGGGTCGATCCATTTGGGTTTTTAGGTAGTTCAGGCTTGTGGAAGGTCGTAAAGAGGAGGGGCCACATCTCAAGGGGAGGTGTGTCTTACAGCTCCCTCGAGTCCCGTTCGGCCATCATGAAAACATACCAATGTCGTACCTGTGGGATGTGTATCGTTAAGTATTTGTGAGGCTAATGGAAGTTATACGCGCTTATGATGCTGTCGTTGGTAAGTTCCAAGCACCTGTAACTTCCTGCACGCACAGGATGTACACGTGATGCGCTAGTTCTCATAGGACGACCACACAAATGGACTCTGATTGCCTAATTTCTTCACTTTAAGTACTCAAGTTGGGCTATTGACTGTCTACGACAACTGGACCGGCCCATAGAAAATGCCTTACTTCTGGCTCCAACGAAATAAAAATCTGTTTAGTTTGCACTTTTTTTGGCGACGCAAACGTCACCGTGTTGGAATCAGATGGCGTTAGTGAGCAGCGATTCATCTGAATTGGTTTCAGTCATTGTTTCTATGGAAACCATCCTCGCCAATCAAGAGGGAGCTTGTTGGAAGTCCACACTTGAAACCAGGCGACACAAAACCCGTTAAATGTTTGAAACATCAGACGTAGACTCCGCCTACTTTTATTGAGGCATCTGATTGGCCAGTTTATACCTTGAGAACTTGAAGGGTTCTCACCTACTACCCACATATCTGAGATTATTTTTACTTTTATAACTTTTGAGTAAAACAGTAAAGACTGTTTTAAATATACAGTTTGGCTTCAGTGTTGGAAATTTACAGCACTTTATTTTCTTAACCGTACTTATTAAACTATGTTGATTAAGGCACTTTTTTTTCTTTTTTTTTTTCTTACACTGAAAAAACAGAAGAAAAAAAAAATATATATATGTATATATATAATTATTTTTTTTAATTTTATTTTCATGTTTAAAAGTACACAATTTTTACAAGATTCATGTGTCAAAACAAAATTTTAGTCAGCATATGTGAACTTAAAAAAATATATATATTTTTAATAGTGAGTTTTTGATGTGGTAAAATCAACTGTATGAAAGACAATTGCAGTGCTTCATTCTATGATCCTTAAATCAAATATATTTGACTATTTTATCCATGTGAAAAATGTACTAATATTCAGAGAAAGTTTTTTCTAAGTCATACCCTTAAAAAAATAAAAAGTGAAATATTTTCTCCGCACGATGTTGGGATATATTGTGATACATATCGTATCGTGTGCATCGGGTATTGCAATACATGCCTGAACACACCTGGCCAGGTGAGCAGATCGGTGGGATAGATAAATCGTGTGTATCGAAAAGTTGTGACTAAGTCTTAAAGAGTCCTGAAGAATTGGCAGAAATATCTTGAAAGTGAAGTTGGTTTCCTTCTGCTTTAGGTAATTCTGAAGAAAATTATTATTTTTTTTTTGTTGGTTGTAGAACTTGATCTGAACTTGCGGCCTAAACTTCACCTCTCAGAAGTGTTTGGAGCCAAACGGGCTTTAAAAAAAAAACAAAAAAAAAAAAAGAAAAAGCTTGAATTGACCGTCTGAAAAAGTGCCTGAATGTAAATGGAGCCCATAGAGCAGCTAAAAGCTGCTGTTTTTCCAGCCCTGTTTGTTTTGGAGCATTCTGTCTTTATTTGCTTTATCAGTGCACAGAGCAGCTCCCAGAAGGCCCCTCACCGCCGCTGCAGCCTGCACTCCTTTATCGTCTCACTCCTTCTTCCTCCTCCGTAACATCTCTTTACCCTCCGCCTGACCTCCTCCTTCCTCCTGTAATATTTCCCCCATCCTTCTTTTTGAGTCTTCCCTCGTTCACCTCCTCCTCTCTCGCCCCGTCCCTGCGTGTCTGCGGAGCTCGGTCGCCCGCCCGCCCACCCGCCCGCCCGCTCTCTCTCTGCCTGCACAGTGTCTAATTGACAGCTCAGACCCCTGCTTGAACCACCGCCGTCTCGTTTGGGTCCCCCCAACATCTGAACCTTCTCACGTTTTGGGCAGGTACTCGCACTAATCTGGCAGCCATCTTGGAAATGTCTTTGAGTTATTTTGGAGGGGGGGTGGTAATGGGACCGGGGCGGCAGCTTCTGGGACGAGCAAAGCGTCAAAAACCTGATTTAGGTGAACAGAGAGTTTATTGACTTTTCCACCCAAATCAGAATGAAGTGGTTCGTTTTCTCCTCTTTTTTTGGGTCTGTATTTAAATTTAAAAAGATTCGACTCAACTGGTCAACTTTTAAAACCATCCTGACCCAAGCAGGACACTGTATCTCAGATATGACCTAAAAGAAGGAACATCTACTACAAATCCACAGCTGGTATCCCAACATTTCCTCTAAAGCCTATTTTATTTAAAAAAATAAAATAAAATAAAATGAACTTCCAGATAATGGATACAAGTGGAGTAGTTCACCACTGATACCAGATCAGTTCCAACTTCTGTTCTTCTGTTTCTGTTCTTGACCCTAAATGATCCGTAGAGATCCATCATCACGGGTTTTGAATGAATATGGTTTATTTCAAGCAATCAATATATGAACTTACATATCACATGATAATAATGAATCGTAAGTTGATCACTTGAAAGGGCGTGGAAGGAAGCGAACTTATATAATCCCGCCCCGCTCGACCATTTTCTCTACATGAATTATCAATATCCGGTTCAGGACTTAAAATCACATATTAATAGATTCCGGTTATTAAAGATCATTAATATCATTGGTGTAGTCACATTTCAAAGCATCCACGACAATTTATTTATATTAATCAGTAACAATAATATAATATTCTCATTGAAAAAAAGACAATTTGTGCAGATTGAATTCAAAGCATGATTAAAAAAAGTAGAAAAAGAAATAAGTAAAAATCCTCTTCATTAATTTATGAAGAAAAAAATCAAAATATTCTAATTGGGGAAAAAATAATACAATTTGTGCAGATTGTTTTCATCAAAGAATAATAATAACACAGATATAATAAGATCAGGAATTAGAACAGAATATGTGCTACATCATTCCATTGACATAATCAAAGATCCTGTTTGAGGATTTGGACAATTCATCAAGTTCTGGCTTGAACTCTTTAATGACCAACATCACAATCAGGATTAGCACTAAAGTCAATAAAAGTAAATTGAAACAACTCAGTTGTCTGGGAACTTACTATCTTGACATTCTTTTCTTGCTTTGTCTTTAGCTCACAGCCAGTAGGACATAAAACTCCCTAATGGAGAAGAAAAGAGTTCTTTTTGGACTTCTTACCAAATGTTTGGTGGTAGATCCGATCATTTTTAATAGAATGTTTTCTCACCATCTCCTCAGAGGTGTCAGTACATCCTCCAGACTCAGGTTGAGGCACCTTTTCATGCTTTTTTTGGCTGTGGCGGGGCGTCCACGATACCTGAACAAGAAGACATTAATAGTCAGAATACAAATTTTGGAACTTCCAACCAAACTAGTTCGCAGATTGAGATCAACTATGACTTGTGATAGTTATAGTGAGGATTCACTTAAAAGCTCAAAAAGTTGATGTGGCATGGTTTGGGCCCTTTAAAATATATTTGTCAAGTTTCAAATCAAAACAAAGTGTAAGCTTTGATGGCAGTTTTCTGCGAGACCAACATCCCAGAAACCTGAATGAATATCAGACGGGACATATGAATAGAAATGCATATTCTCTGACGAGTAGAGAGTGCAAGAAATGACTAAGATTACAGGAAAACAAACACCTAATGTAGACTTTTTTAAATCAACTTCTTGCTGCGTCTTTCAATGGTTATAACCACTTTACTAAGAATGTTCTTCATGACCAACTTTGATCAAATATTTAGATTTTTGTGTTTTTTAACATGTGGGATTTTTCTGATGATGGAGGACGTGAACAAGGAAAGAGTTTTAGAAATAATCATATTTAAGACGTAAAAAAAACCTCCTGCTTGTGAGCGGCTGTAAGCTAGCAAGAGAGTGTGTAAACAGAGAGCTCTCGCCAACAAGGAGCTTGGTTTGCTTCCTGCCAACAGTCCCGGCCACAACTCGAAGTTGAGTTTCTAATGAATTACTACGGAAGCTGAGAACGGCCTGACCCACTTTTTTTTTTCCATCGTTTTCTCGTTATAACGAGATAATTCAGATGGAAGAATGAAGCGTCTCCCTCTCACTTTCCCGCACGGAGATTCTGAGACTTGTCCTGTTTTAAGTCTCTTTATTTTGTGGTTAACAAGAAAAACAGCAGAAGAACGCTTCACAAAAGTTGTTTATAGTCTATTTGATTTTATTATTTTATCATTGTGTCCTCAAACTCCTTCAGTCCGTCTCATGCACCCCCTCCCCCCTTTACAAACCTCCGAACACGCTGATTGACAGATCAAAAGAGCCGACGACAATCTGCGCGTGATATGTTCAATGAACTCCGGAAATTAGAGGACTCAAACACACACTCGGCCCAATTCAGTCTGCCACTACACTTTTGTCATTTTTATGCAATCCTCAGCAAAACAAAGTAGTTATTCAGAATGAGTATTTAATCCATCGATTTTATAATCATCAGTTTTGGGGTTCAACGTTTTCTCTGGTAACCTGCTTTGTTTTGTCCAGAGGTCAGTGAACGCACCATGCAGAAACACTCGGCAGACCTGAATTCTGTTAATATGTCCATGTTTATTCGCGGTTTTGGGGGAAATTAAGGGAGGGGCTGGTGCATGAGATGTTTGAAGAGCATAGATCCACTAATAAATACAAAATAGACTTTCGTGGAGTGTTTTCAAACAGGTGAGGTCTCGGTGTCTCCGTGCGGGAAAGGAAGAGGGAGACGCGTCATTCTTCGATCTAGATTATCTCAATATAACGAAAAAACGATGGAAAAAAAAAAAAAGTGGATCAGGCCGTTCTCGCCTTCCGTAAATTACTGCTGCTCTGCAGAAACTATGTCCCAGAAAACACAGGCTAACATGATCATGATTGAAAGACTGCTGGAAATGCGGGGAAAATGGATCAAAACATTTTTGTTTTCGCTGTCCATCAACATTCACCTAGTTTTAACTCGGCTGTTGGACTTCTTAAAAACAGGAAAATGTTTGGAAGTTCTGCAAGATTTTAATCATTTTTGGCCCCAAAAAAAAAAAAACAACTTATGTTTATTTGGGGACTAGAAAGTGTGGTTTGCATAATGAGAGATCCTAAGAGTCCAGATGCATGTTTCGACATAAAAATATCAAACATTCCTGCATTTTTGAGTCTTTTTAAAGGCATTAATTGCCTTAATAAAAAGATAAAAATGTACATCCGATCCAAAAGAAACCCAACTAACCGCTGGTTCTAGTTTAAGATCTTAGAAATTACTTCACAAACACGTTTATAAAAAGCTCATAAAACAGTTGAAGTTTGAAATATTTTTTGATTTTCCCACTGAAGGTCGTTTCCTGAGGTGATGGAGGTGGAAGGAATCCATTTTTGTTTTCTTCAAAGCAGAGTCATCACAATAGGAATACGTGTTACGGAGCCGCAGACCTGTTGCACCTCCTGAGTGGAGGATAAATTCCCCACGCGGGTCGCCCGCGTGTCACCCGCACATCTGCTCGTAGCTGCACGCCGGATTAATAAACCCCAGCGCTTCGCTGTGTTGTGGTCACTGGCAGCGGCGTGCTGCGGTGCTGGAAAGCAGGCGGCGGGGCAGAAACGAGCCTTTGGTTTCCAATGGATTCTTGGCCCGGCTGCCAGAATGTAAAATGAGTTCCTCGTTGCGATGAGGCCACCTCCTTCCAGCTGGAGATGCAGCGATATGGCGGGCTGCAGGAGACACGCTTGCGTAGAAACGCAGGGCGTGTCTGTAGCTTGCAAAAAAAAAGAAGAAAGAAAACAATCGGGTTGAGATGTATGAGTCTTTTAAGTGTCGGATGATAACCTCTGAGCGTGACCGTTGACCCCCCGACCATGAGGTTACTTGTACCAACTATTATCAAGCTGGGACTCTTCCTGAATGTTTGTTGTTTTGGGTTGTTTTGAATGAATTTACAAAAGTGGGTTCCTTGACTGTTTGGCTTTATGCTGAACGTATTCTATGGACCAAGAGCTTAAGAGTTCTTAGGAGTTCCTTTCTGATGAAACGTGGAAGTGTGCAGTTGATGCTCCTGATGACATCCTTTAATTGAGGGGTTCCAAAACACTGAATCAGCACAACAGGTTAAGCATTCCAACACCAAAACACTACACCGCAATGATCTCACAAGGGCCTGAACAGGTTAAGCTATGAAGAGCTTAGCTGATGGATATCTTAGCTGAAACTGATTCCAAACAAGCTTTTTAAAACTTAACTTAACTATGCTGACTATGAATAGAAATATAGCTGAAGCTAATAACCTGAAGCAATGAGTGTGAATGCTGAAATCTGAATTTGGAAGCTTCTGAAGCTGAAGCTGGATATTGCCTGAATAGCTGAAGAGCTGAAAATAATGATAGCTAAAAAAGCTGAAGCTAATAGCTGAATACGCTGAAGCTGATAGCTGATTTCACTGAAGCTAATAGCTGAATTCGCTGAAGCTAATGGCTGAATAAGCTGAAGCTAATAGCTGAATGCTGAAGCTAATAGCTGAATACGCTGAAGCTAATAGCTGAATACGCTGAAGCTAATAGCTGAATTCGCTGAAGCTAATAGCTGAATTCGCTGAAGCTAATAGCTGCGCTGAAGCTAAGCTGAAGCTAATAGGCTGAATACGCTGAAAGCTAATAGCTGAATACGCTGAAGCTAATAGCTGAATATACTGCGCTGAAAGCTGAATGCTAAGCTTAGCTGACTGAAGCTAATAGCTGAATACGCTGAAGCTGATAGCGCTGAAGCCTGAATGAGCTGAATTCGCTGAAGCTAATAGCTGAATAATGCTGAAGCTAATAGCTGAATACCGCTGAAAGCTAATAGTGAATACGCTGAAGCTAATATGCGCTGAATTCGCTGAAGCTAATAGCTGAATAAGCTGAATTCGCTGAAGCTAATAGCTGAATACGCTGAAGCTGCTAATACTGAATAGCTGCTGAAGCAAAATAGCTGAATACGCTGAAGCTGATAGCTGAATACGCTGAAGGCCAGTGACTTGCTAGCAATACGCTGATGCTAACGGCGAAAATAGCTAAGCTAATATACGCTGAAGCTAATAGCTGAATTCGCTGAAGCTAATAGTTGAATACGCTGAAGCTAATAGCTGAATACGCTGAAGCTAATAGCTGAATACGCTGAAGCTAATAGTTGAATTCACTTAAGCTAATAGCTGAGTATGCTGAAGCTAATAGCTGAATATGCTGAAGCTAATAGCTGAGTATGCTGAAGCTAATAGCTGAAAACGCTAAAGTTGAAAGCCAGCTAAAATATTAGCCAAATGCCAAATAAGCCTAAAAACTGGAGGGAAAAAAATCATGTTAGCCAGAACAGCTAGCATGTCGTTGGACCAATAGGTAAACTCCAAAATATCCTAAAAAATAAAATGAAGCCTAAATTAACCTAAATAGCTAGCATGTAGCTGAATTATTAGCTAATATACAAAAATCTAGTACAAAAAAAAAATCTTTGTAAATGCTAAAATAGTCCAAAAAAGCTAGCAGAATGTCAATTTTTAAAACTTTAAAACTGTAACTTTTTAACATTAATATTTAAAATAAAAAGGCAGGAATAATATTCCAGAATAATACATAAATCTTATATAATTTTTTTATATTTTAGTTAATTTACAATCCATATTTTGTTAAATTTATACAAATTTGAAATAAATGCATGATAACTTCGGTCCATAAATAACAAGAAAATAAAACACCTAGAGGGCCGCAATTTTGACATATTTCCTACAATTATTTCTCTTCAACCGTTGCAATAAACCATCTACTATCGGACACTGCAACCATTTACAGTAGTGACATTTAGAATTAGAAAACCTTTACAGTCATTATACATGGTATAATGTACGGATACAAAAAAAATGTGCAAAAATTTGCAAATGTGCTAGAATTAAGGAAGAACGTGCAAGACAACTGTCCAAGAGTCAATGAAAAAGGTGGAGTGTTGTTTAAAATGGTCTTTCAGTACAGTCACAGCTTCTGGACTGTTTGCTCTGATCGGGATGGTTCTGTTCCGTCTGCCAGAAGGTGGGGTGAGTGTCATCTTTAAGGTTTCTGGTTCTGTTGAATCAGCGGGAGGTTGTTAACGTAAGCCGTGCAGAAAAGACCGCTGGTTCAAATAGCATCCATTGTCTTTGACTCAAACTACCATTTGTTTTTCGGTTCCATTTGTTTGATAAAGTCGTGTCGGGTCTTCTATCTCATTCTCAACAATAGACAGTGAAAAGGCCGTTTGGTGTCAGATTTGATGGAGGAAGGTTCATTTGCTTCTCCTCCAAAACTTTGAGTGTAATTGAGTCAGACGGACAGAAAGACGTGTGTCGGCATGGTGTTTCTCTGAGCCGCCGATGACCTCTGACCTCTGAAGTGACCTGAAGATGCAGCGATGAGGTGAAGAGAGGCTGCTGAATATGGTCGATGACTGACGGCTGTTAATGTCCTCCGTGATGGTTTGAACAACTTTTGCTGCCTCTGGTGACTTTTGACCTTCCACTAAATGGACCAAACCCCTTTGAGTCTAGATCCATAGCTAGAGTTGAGCTTGATGGAATAGTTTGAAAAACCACCAAGGAATTTGCAAGTCTCAACTTTGTCCTTTGTCATTTCTTCTTTGAAAGTAAAGCATTTCTATTTAGTGTATGATGGTTTTTAAAAGCAAAACTAGTCATTTAACCATTTTTTTTTAAAGATACAAAATAAATCATCCTAGAGAAAAACCAACATATTTTGACAAAATGAAAAAAGACCGGCATTGTGGCATTGATTCTCCTGTTGGGTCACACCAAGGACTCGATGGAATAGAAACCAGTTCTTCCCTGCTTGGTAAACTCTTCCTCATTCCGACTGTTGCTGGTGACTCTCTGAGGAGAGGGTCCGTCACAGGGAACAAGTATAGTTTCTCAGATATTTGAAGGCGAATATAGACAGAGGGATTCCAGAAGTTTCTAGCAATAGTATTTCTACCAAGACAAAAATGTTCTGCCTGTTTTCTCAAATGCTACATTCCCACCAAGCGATGAAAAGTCCATGTAGGCACAGCTATGTGCGCATTTTGGGAAAAATCTTGCTTTTATACGAAGCTTCACAAGTTTTTAAGTCTCTTTTCGGGCTCAACTCATGTTGATAGTTAAGTTGACCAATCAGGGACTTGGACTTTGTAGTAACGTATTGGTAGTGTCCTTTTCAATTCACGGAAGTGCCAACTGTTCCCTTGTCTCAATGGGCTGATCCTGTTCTCTTCCAACTATGAGTGCGTAAACTAGAATTGGGTAACGACATGCTAAACGCGAGTCCAAGAATGCCAGTCTAGGGGGTTCCTGATTGCAAGGCATATACTCTGTAAGGATGGTCAAACTGAGACGTATTACATCGATACGCAACGAGAACAAGAGTTGTGCAAGAGTGTCCGTCCTGACACTGAGTTGAAATCATGGTCGAGTCATACCAAAGACTTCTTCCTTCTTCCTTGACACTCGGCATGAAGGGTTCCTGAACACGACTGTGTCTGCGGCTCACCACTCCCCCAAATGCGGTAAACAAATTTCACACATCTAAGTGGCTCACAACTAGTGAGACTATCTTTTGTATGCTAAATGCGTGTCCAAGAAAGTCTATAAGGGCGATCTTTAACGGGGATCACGTGTCTGTAGCATAAGAGTTTAGTCATTTAAATCCCGGAATGTTCCTGTTGGAATTCTTCTCTGGATGCCTGAAACCTGCTTGCCGGCGACAGTGGAAGGAAAAAAAGTGAATGACAGATGGAAGCTGATGATTGAAGGATAGAAAGTAGACCCTGAGATGGACGGGTGCCAACCTGGCTGCTGTTCCTGATAAAACTTCCATCCACTTTCCCTGCTTTTAGTGACCTCTAACCTCGTCTGCTCGGGAGTGTTTGGAGCCGCAAACAAGAAAAAAAACAGGTTTAGTCGTTTTTACCTCCAGATTTTTCTCTTCCTCGTCGCGGAAGTGTTACATAATCACGGCGGCGGGGTGTAAACATGATGAATCCTGGGTGACCCCGGCTATTAGCGACAGGCTATTCCCAGGCGCCCCCAAACAAATAAATCCTGCCTACAGCCGAAATAACCATTAACAAGGCTGCTAAATGCTGAGGGAGGGGGCTACGGATGGAGAGAGGAGATAGACCTTGAGAAGGATGGAAAGAGTCGATCGGGAAGGACCAACGCAGATAGAGAGGAGGTGTGGAAAAAACTCTGTACGGGGGAGGGATGAGCGCGAGGATCGATGGATGGAAACTTAGTGGCTTAAAGGCGAAACGAGGAAAAAAAAGGAAGAATAAAATGGGACGGAAACGCTTTTTTTTTTGTCTCCGTGGAAGAATAAGAGGAAGCAATAATCTCGGAGCGTGTGTGCGCGTTGTGAGGAGACGGGAGCGATAGCGCGGGGGAGGTCACGGCGAGGTGAGGGGGGGGAGCGAGACGCAGAGGAAAGTTCAGGGAGAGGTGAAGAAAGAGACCTTGCGTTTTCGGCGGGTGTGTGTGCGGGGTGAATCCAGGGTCAGGTGTGGGGGGGGTCTGCTGCTCGCGTGTGCCTCTTTTTGGGACTCTTCATTTCCATGGGTCCCGTTTGCCCCGTCCTCCCTTCTCGTTGGCCGATGCCTACCATTGCCCCCGCCCAGCTACTCCACTCTCTCTTTCATCTCTATTTGTTTTTATTTTCTTTGTTTCGCAATTGAAAAGTCCTTTCAAAGTTAGAAAACATCCTATACTTTAGTGACTTTACTTTTTGAGATTCTCTGAGTCGTTTTGTACCTATACATTCAACTACATTTTTCCTTTCTGAAATTGATAAATACCTTTTTCCCAACTGCTCTTACGGGTGGATACGGGCTGTCTGCAAGTGAAAAATGGACAAACCTGCATAGGACGCGCCGGTGGCCCGCACAAAGTTGTAGACCGCTCGGTGAACCTGTAGAGCCAGAGGTAGCAGTAAACACTTATACAACAGCCAAGGTTGAGGAAACCCCTCCAAATACTACAAACTACTAGGAATACTGTTCAAGAGAAAAGCGCACGCTCCTTACTTTATCTGTGACTGTTTGGCTTTAGAAAATTAGACAGTTGGCAGGTATATTGTGTAGGCATCATACTGTCACGTTAGAGCTGCCACAAACAAGTATTTTAATAGTCAACTAATCACTGATTATTATCTCTGGTTAGTCGACTAATCGGATAAAGGGCAAATAGGATGTAAAGCGTCATTTGCTTTAAACTAACTAAATTAGATAAACAGCATTACCTCAGATAATGCTAACGTGATTGCTGAACTAGGCCTCTGAAGATGCTGAAATTGATAGCTGAAATCGCTGAAGCTCATAGCTGAAAACGCTGAAGCTAATAGCTGAAAACGCTGAAGCTAATAGCTGAAAACGCTGAAGCTTATAGTTCAAATCGCTGAAGCTAATAGCTAAAAACGCTGAAGCTAATTGCTGAAAATGCTGAAATTTCTGCTGAAATTGCTAAAGCTGATAGCTCAAAACGCAGAAGCTGATAGCTGAAATCGCTGAAGCTGATAGCTGAAATCGCTGAAGCTAATAGCCTGAAAACGCTGAAGCATATCGCTGAAATCGCTTAAGCTAATAGGTGAAAACGTTGAAGCTAATACTTGAAAACACTGAAGCTAATAGCTGAAATCGCTAAAGCTAATAGCTGAAAACGTTGAAGCTGATAGCCACTTAAAATATTAGTTAAATGCAGATTTAGCCTTAAAAACTGAAAAAAAGCTAGCCAAAACAACTAGCATGCTGCTGAAATATTAGCTAAACTCCAAAATACCATAAAAAGCACAACAAGCTTAAATTATCCAAAATAGCTAGCATGTAGCTGAAATATTTGCTAATATTAGCCCAAAAACCTTAATAATTGCCAAAGTATTCCAAAAAGCTTGCAGAATACCAATATAACTTTCAACTTTACTTCACTCTGACTCCATATAATATAAAGTAATGACTAATTGAATATTAAATTAGTTGTCGACTATTTTAATTGTCGATTAGTCGACTTATCGTGGCAGCCTTAGGTCATATTTTAAAATGCCACCGCATAGCGACCTAAATGCAAGTTTCTTTTAGCAAACTTTGGCAGGTGGCCGCGCGGCAGCATTTTTAGTCAGATGTATGCAGCGATGGTCGCAAAAGGTTTAGGAAAAAGTTTAAATTTAATGGCAACCGTTTGATTAACTCTAGAAGTTGACATTGGTCATTTGCCATGACAAACAGGGGTTATACCATTGGACAATGATTGGACAATGCGTAAATGTCTCCAGACGCCAGTCGTCGATATAAAGTGCCACTAGCTAATAGCGGGATCCAAATCACCCTGGATAACTCCACCCTCCTCCTGCTCCTGGACCAGAACTAATACTCTGTAATAAGAACTGAGCGCCACAGAAGGTTCCTGTGATAATAAAACTCTATAACTCTTTAATATAAAACATGCATACTTCATAAAGCAACGTGACAGTTCTGTCCCTTGTTATACATATTGGTACTTGAACATGGCAAATCGGCACTCGACTGTATTGTAAATAACTTTCTTCTTAATCTAACTGTGTTTATAACTTGATAATAGTATCTCTGTTGTAAATGGAATTTCCCTCTGAGATAAATCAAGTATTCTGATATATAAAAAAGCACACCATTCTGAATGCCTGATGGACACCTTCCTGCCGTCCTCTCAAATTATGACTACACCAACAATTCTACAATTTTACGATCAGTGGCGATGCATAAAGCAGCTTCGCACTGATATTTAACACTTTACCATCTAATTCTGATGCATAGAAAAGCAGAAGTCCCATGTAAAGAAAGGCAGGTTGTTTGGTTAATTGACTGATTGATTGACTATATACGATAGTTGTAGGAGTTGCATTAAGGGTCTAATACTTGTACCATATAAACGACTAGGGCACTGTACGACATCGTCACTCACGCATCATAAGTGGGTTCAAGTTACATTAGCCTTACAAATACTTCACAAAACACACACCTGACAATGGTATATTGGAACTGCCCAGACAACCAAAAAACCCACAAGTTTTTTCTTTTATACATCTTTGATTTTTTTTTTTTTTTTTTTTTTTTTCTTTTATACATCTTTGACTTCAGGGCTGCACGGTGGCGCAGTGGTTAGCGCTCTTGCCTCACAGCAAGAAGGCCCCGGTTCAAATCCCGGCTGGGGGATCAGAAACATCAACTGGGACCTTTCTGTGTGGAGTTTGCATGTTCTCCCCGTGCATGCGTGGGTTCTCACCGGGGACTCCGGCTTCCTCCCACCGTCCAAAAACATGCTTCATAGGTTAATTGGTTACTCTAAATTGCCCCTAGGTATGAATGTGTGAGTGACTGTGTGCACGAATGTGGCCCTGCGACAGACTGGCGAACTGTCCAGGGTAAACCCTGCCTTCGCCCATTAGCCGCCGGGATAGGCTCCGGCATTCCCGCGACCCCGAAAGGGATAAAGCGGTATGGAAAATGAATGAACATCTTTGACTTCATCCATCCAATACAAAATGACAAAAATTAATCCGAGTTCTGAGTTTACTCAATAATGTTCTGACCAATGGGTGGGGAAAGAAGGGAAGGAGGAGCTTTACTGGAGAAGAAATCCCTAAAAATCCAAACTGATCTAATCCCCCCAAAGATTCATGAATTCAATCGAGGCCTTAAAGATTGGATAGATTTTTATAACCAGGTTTATTTCTCACATTATGTAAGTGGTAATGTCGCCCAATGGGGTTGTTCCCAACGCCGTCTACATTTGACCATGCCAATGACTTTAAATGACCAGCTTGTTGTGTATAAAACTCTTGAATTAAACCGGATCTTCACTATCAAAATATTCGCTTATTCAAATTTTCCGTCACATTTGTTGTAATTCCCTGGAACACCAGTTTTTCTGGTGACCTTCTGGTGACCTGGTGGGACTCGGGCCTGGATCCACATACTTCTCCGCTGTGTTTCTAAGGCTCCTCGACTCTGGAGATGTTTTTCAAAGTTGAACAAAATGATAACAGAGTCAGTAAATTCAATAAAAGCAGGAGGTTTAACTTCTAAAAATGTTTTCATTTCATGTTTTCAGTTTCCTCAGAGGCTGAGGAATAAAAGCGCAGAGTTTTCCAGAAAACCCTCAGGTTTAAGACGACTTTCATAAATGAATCCACTTGTCTCAATGGGCTGATCCCGCTCACGTCCCACCTCCTTCACCTTCATCGTCGTCTATCCCCGTCTCGCTCTTATCGCTCTTCCCCTCCGCCTCTCTGCTCCTTCCCCACATGTGGTTTTGCTCTGCGCCCCTCCTCTCATCCCCGCTCACATATGGTTTCTCTCTCTGGTCCTGTATGTGTTTGGTGTTACCCAGAGTTCACTGGGGCTCCCTGCGCTCATATGTATGTGTGTAGGCTTGCGGGGCTGCCTGTCAGGCATGTTTCTGAGTGTGTTAGGCAGAGTTCAGCGGGGCAGCGGCGGGTTATGCAACAGTTTGAAATGTGGGTCATCGTGCCTGCAACCCCTCCTTCCGTATTCTGCTGAGATTCATTGACCCGCATGTTAAAACAGCAGCAACCAGGCGGTGGATCTGCAATACCAGAAATGTCACAACTGGGTCAGCCCGGCAACGGTGCGCGTAAATCCACCGCTAAGTTTGTTTGCATAGTCCCGCTTAAGTTCTTAGGCGGCTCATAATTACTCAGTTTATGCATTGTTCCTTTAGCTAGCATAATACATAAAGCAGCTAACCCATGACTGAAGGGTTGCTCAAGAGAGGCTCCCGATTTAGATTTAGTACCCTCTAAAATTCACAGGCAACAATTGGATCATAACGAAACAATTCCACAACTTTTATTAATTTTTTTCTTGAGGTAAATACAAGATTTACAACCTTTGAGTCTAAAAATAGAAGCCAGATCACTAGATGTTCTACTTTTTTTTTTAATAACTAAACAGCTTTGATTGTTGCTTCATGTTTAGTGAACCCAAACTGGGTATTTAACCCTTTAAGACTGGAGTTTTAGCTCCCGTGTTGATGCTCCTCAAATAGCCATAACTTTTTAAGTATTTACATAATTAACATCATTTCAGTGGATTCTGAGGAAGGCTACGGTCACATATCCCAAAATGCTACAGCACAATGACAAGAAAATTTGGTAAGTGGCTGAGGAGGTTTGGAGAAAAAGTTGAAGTTTCTGTCCGTAAGTTGACATTGGTCATTGACCGTCCAGGCACATTTTGAGGTTGCGCTATGGCAGTCCAATGTCAAGCACTGATGACATGATTGGTAAATTAAACGACACCTGGGCAGCTACAGGGCAGATCGCCGGCCGGCAGCCGGTTGGACGATGCGTAAATGTCACCGGACGACAGCCATCCATATCAAGTGCCACCAGTTCCCTGGTAGCCCAGGGTTCTGCACCCCGGACTGCCACCGTCTACATTCTTGACCATGCCAATAGTTTTCTGACTGAATAAAATCTTCAAGATTCTGCCAATGCCTCCCAATCATGTATGTGGTGGCAGTTGTATTTGTGACCGTATATAAAGAGCAGCTTTGCACTGATATGTAACACGGATTCTGACGCATAGAAAAGAGGATTTGGGTCGTTATGCAGTACTCTATGTCAGAATCTGTTGGAATTATGTTAATTGCCTAAATAGTCAAAGCACTTTAAGCTTGTTTCTGCTGAGCGGTACTGTCCGGTTTGAGCGCTTCCATTGTAAAATAAGGCCATTAAACCAGGGGTGTCAGACTCAATCACACAAGGGGCTAAAATCCAAAACACACCTTAGGTCACGGGTCAAACAGGAAAAACATTTATTGGATTTTCTTAAACTACATTTACAAAACTCTAAAAACATAGCTTTTAAATCCGGACCGAACCTCAGAACGCAGCTGGATTTCAGTACTCTTACCCTAGCCTGGTCCAAGTCTGGTACAGTGTCTGGAACTGGTACTGATCCACGTCCGGTACCGGGTTCAGGTTAGGGTTAGGACACCGGACCAATACCGGATTGTGTTCCGGAGTTTTGGGATCCCCTATTTGACTGGAAAAGCCAGCACATCAAACAAAAAACACGAAGATTTGGGGATACCAAAAACAAGCATTTTTGACAAGAATGGATCCTTAACCAAACGTCATGATACGACGACTTGGGAATGATCTGGTGGGCGGGATATAAAGACCCAGCGGGCCAGATTCGGCCCTGGGGCCTTGACTTTGACACATGCAGTAAACAGTTTCAATCCGTACCTCTTGAGGGACTCCCATCTGTTGTAGATCCATGGAAAAATGGATGGTTGGGACGGAGGCTGTGGTAGAAAGTGATGACGACGTCAAAAAGCGCCAATATAGCATTAAGCCAGCGATTCTGTTTTCCCCTTTTTCTGGCTGTAATCTTCTGTCAAACAAAATAAAATTCCTGTTAATAAACGATGTACAAAAAGTAAAGCAAGAAAAAGACAAGTTGTTGGATGACCTCTAGTTTTATTGATTTTCTAGTCATTCCATTACAATGACACGATGACACGCTAGCGGTCTACACTACGGATGTGCCATGAAAACAAACATGAAAAAGATTACCAAAATTAACTGGTCCGTCCCATACTACTCCTTACCGTACCGCTCAATGGAAACGAGGCTTTCAGTTCTACCAGGTATGAAAAGTCTTAAAGAAAGATTGGTTGGTTTATTACGTATGATAGTTTAAAGACCGTGTGTAGTTGAGTCATAGTCGGTGACAGCTCCATCATTAAAGGGTTAAACACATTTGACTAAAGCCGGGCCTAGACCTTCATTCCACCAACCCTCCTTTAGTTGGTTTACAGTGAATCCAACACCAAACTGCCCGTTTGAGGCAGGAAGGAAAAGTATCTAGAAGAACGACCACGTCCTCCAACTCTCATGTTAAAAATGTTTCCACACCCACAGTGCATCTACTATTTTGAACTTTAGCAGCCATCAGAGTGGGAAAGTTCCCGTTGACGATATGAACCGAACCAGACCCTGAAGGATTTTACTGGCCTCATAAGACTGGCCCCCATCGCCTTTAGATCAAATCAAGAAAAATTCTTTCAATACCAAGACGCTCGATCCCGTCTTTGTGTCTCCCAACCGACTTTTCTGTCTCTGAGACCGTAGACTTCAGTCTAGGATCTAAAGTAATTTACTGATCTGTTGTTAAACTCTAAACCACTCAAAGGCTTTTGGATCATCTGGAACAGGTCTATTGTTCCCAGAGTTGGAAAGGAACCAGTCCAAGAAGCCTCTCTGCGCTCCAAACATCTGAACACGCTCTCAAGCTCCGTAATTAAAGTCAAGAACCAAAACATCTGGGATTCCGTCTGCCTTTTATTACGCTTCTAATCAATTTACTGCACTAAGTACATCTCCTTGGAGTGTGGCTCTCATTAAACTTGGATGTAAGGCTTTGTCTAACTCTGTCCTCCTGTCTCTGCAGTTACTGGACCTGTTCACTCAGTGGGATTGGTCGACGTATCTGGTGGACTATGGGAAACCCACTTGCAAATACCTGAGAGTCAACCCACACACCTCACTGGCTCTTCTGGAGAAGTGAGTCCTCGCGTTTTCACCACTATCTCCATCAACAAACACTTCCTTTGAGGCTCCTCCTTCTCTGCACTAGCTGAAAGTCATCCTTGTGCCAACTTCATCTTCTCATTGTAATCCTGCAGAAAAAAAACCAACCGAAGAATCGTAGCACCTGCACCTCCAACCACTGCTCTGCCCATTATTTCATCTGCTTTTGCTTCTGTTTTCTGTCTCCTGTCCTTCCTGTCCGTCGTGTTTTAACAGGTTGCAGAAGCCGTGAGTATTGTTTACGTGTGTGCGTTTGATGCAGGCGTGTCCTTAAGCACTAACTTTAAGTAGGTGTGTGAACTTTGACCCGCAACGTATTTAATGGTTAACGCTCACAGTGAAACTCGTCTCGGTGGGATGTTATTGCGCCAACACCACCCACATCCCCATGTATCTGTGTTCCATCAGTGATGGAGGCTGAGCTGATATGGAAATAATGATGAGAACCACATCCTGTGAAACACACAGCCTGCATGAACAGAAATGTTTTGTTTAGTGTCTTGGAAGTTTCTCACAGATTTACCCTCAAATGTGAACTTGAGCTTTGATTGGAGTAGAGGCCTTCCTCATAGATGCAGAGCATTTAAATCCCCAACTTCTCAAGTTTCTTATCAATCAAGGCAATGAGAGGTTAAGTAAAATCTGGGATTTGAACTCTTGACTAACAAAATGGCAAGTGGCTTCCCATCCCGCTGATCCACAGCCGTAGTTTCCAGAACTTTTGAAGCAGTTCTGGTGTCTAAATGGATCCTTAAAAAAAAAGAAGTATGACAAAGCAGCACAATGGGGTGAAGAGAAGCATTTGAATGTTCCTGAGATACTGTTCCTGTGTTTTACTCACGCTGAACTACACTAGTAACACATGACTCATCGCCACGACGATGGTCTTTTTCCTCATTATGTCCTTCAATATCCATCAAGTTCCTGAATTTGAAGCTTTGGCTGTAAAGTCGTGAAGTACAGACAAACTTTCCCTTGCTTCGCCTTTGGCTTTTTGACTTAAGCTCCGCCCACCCTCACTGCCCCACATATTTAAGCCCGCCCACAATTGCTGCGTAGGAAAAGTGAGTCCTAACCAACCAGACTTGAGTTGCGACCAACAAGACAGCCCACGAGAGTCGAGTCTCTCCTCACAAGACTTGAGTTTCAGCTCACGAGACTTGAGTTGACATTTGAGTCCTAACCAACGAGACTTTAGTCACGACTGAGACTTTAGTCGCGACCAACGAGACTTAAGTCTCGGCTCACGAGACTTGAGTTGCGACTTATGAGTCTTGAGTCCTAACCAGTGAGAATTGAGTCGCAACCAACAAGACTTGAGTTACTACTAACGAGACTTGAGTCGGCTCACGAGACTTGAGTCCCAATCCCATGAGACTTGGATTGCAACCAACGAGACTTGAGTCGCAACCAATGAGAGTTGAGACGTCTCACGAGACTTGAGTCACGACTCACGAGACTTGAATCTCGTCTTACAAGACTTGAGTCGCGACTCACAAGACTTAAGTTGCGACCAAAGAGACTTGAGTCCTAACCAAAGAGACTTGAGTCCTAACCAAAGAGACTTGAGTCCTAACCAAAGAGACTTTAGTTGCGACCAACGAGACTTGAGTCGCAACCAATGAGAGTTGAGACGTCTCATGAGACTTGAGTCGCGACTCATGAGACTTGGATCTTGTCTTACGAGACTTGAGTCGCGACTCACAAGACTTTAGTTGTGACCAAAGAGACTTGAGTCGCAACCAACGAGACTTGAGTCGCGACTCACAAGACTTTAGTTGCGACCAAAGAGACTTGAGTCCTAACCAAAGAGACTTGAATTGCGACCAACGAGACTTGAGTCGCGACTCACAAGACTTTAGTTGCGACCAAAGAGACTTGAGTCCTAACCAAAGAGACTTGAATTGCGACCAACGAGACTTGAGTCACGACTCACAAGACTTTAGTTGCGACCAAAGAGTCTTGAGTCCTAACCAAAGAGACTTGAATTGCGACCAACGAGACTTGAGTCACGACTCACAAGACTTTAGTTGCGACCAAAGAGTCTTGAGTCCTAACCAAAGAGACTTGAATTGCGACCGAGTCTTGAGTCGCAACCAACGAGAGTTGAGACGTCTCACGAGACTTTAGTTGCGACCAACGAGAGTTGAGTCTCGGCTTACAATACTTGAGTTGCGACTCATGAGGCTTGAGTCCTGACCAACGAGACTTGAGTCAGGTGCGCCACCAGAAATAGGTTGAGCTGTTTCCAACGCTCGCGGTCTCTTCAAAACTGCAAAAAGGTTGAACTCTTAGAGACAAAACACATAAATCTGTGTTTTTTGCGGCACCAGTTGCACCGTATATGTTGGTGCTTGTTACCAAATTGTCACCGATTTTCAATACTTATCCCCACTTCCTCAAAGGAGTGTTAGATATTAAAAGCAACAAACTCCTTTATAAAGAAGGGACCCCATTTAGGTGTAGTCCTAATGATTTGTTTACAATCAACATTACACTTTCAAAAGTAACCAAAATAAGAAAGATACATCTAGACATTAAAAAAATAAATCAAATGTCCAAACTAATGCTACAAACATCTCATTACTCCCAATTCTTGAGGGCATGTGAACCTCTCTGCGGGTTTCCTTCTCCTAGTCTTTCCACCGAGCATGCTCAGAGTTTGTGTGGGATTCCACATGGTGCATTTTGGTTCTCGGCACAGACGTAGTCTTTGTCTTTACAGTTTTGTTTCCATCTCCAGGATGAAAGAGACGAGCAGGAAGAACAACGTCTTTGCCCAGTTCAGGAAGACGGACAGAGACAGACAGAAGCTCATCGACACCATCATCAAACAGCTGCGCAACCTCATCACGCAACAGCAGGCCTGAAGAGAGCCTCGTCACCGGACCGCCAACCGCGGTCCTCGACATCCACCACCACGCTGGTTCTTCTAGCCCTTCAGGCTTTGACTCGTGGATGTAAAACGACTGAAGTCATCGGATCCAGATTATAATCAGACGTGTGATTGGGATTTTCTGGTAGATGTCAACGACCGGGATGGGGCAGCCCTGCTTCCAGCCGGGTCGACCACACATCCACCTTAACTTCAGAGGAACCGGTAATGGAAACATCACTGAAGAACTTGTTTCTATGAACTGGTTTAAATAGTAGCTGGTTGATCGTCTCCATGATGGTCTGGACTTATCTGAACCAATTCATCAAATAACTAATTTAAAATAACAAGCAGAACGCTCTACAGGAAGTGGTTCTAGGCTGCAGAGCTTTCAGACTGTTCAAGGATCCATCCAACAAACCGGATCAAAATCCTCCAAGCTTCTCCCAGACTTGGACTCGTCTTGTCTTCCTGTTACTGAACCCGTCTTACTTTGAGAGCCACTCATAGGCTAGAAGTCTTCAGTCCATGAGAACTTTATGGTCTTGTTCGTTAACATACCATTAGGCTTGAGGCATTTGTTTGTCACCTTGAAGGCAAACCAACCAACCGACCTTCACGTTCTTCTGACTGACGAGCAAACAAATCCAACGTCTTCCAATCAAACGTCCTCCTGGAAGCAGCACTGCAACAAACGGAGAATCGGTTTTCTTCCAAAAAGGGACTGGCTTTTTCTTTTCTCTTCTTTTCACTTGGCGGGTTGTGAGGTGTAGTTACATTGTAAATGCTAACTGTTTAGCCCCCGATTAGAGCTTCAAAACTTTCAAAAATGTCTTATCTGAACTCAAGTATAGCAATCGAGAAAAAAAACATAAAAATTGCTCTAACTCATCGCCTGCAAATGCTTGAATAACTCAGACCTGGCAACTTATAGTTTATAAAAGATGTGTATTTTTGAAAGTTATGTAAAAGGGGGATGTTGTCCAAACATGGCAACGCTTTGGAAATGTCATCGCCAAAGCGTTTCCAGCTTGGGTCAATAAACAAGGGGCAACAAAAAAAGGGGGATAACGCTCTAACCTGGCAACGTTCATATTAACTATCGTGCTCTGATTGGCTGTCCTGCGTCTTCCACAAACCCCCTTAAAGCACAGATCTTCTCCTTCCACTCTACATTACGTCTCCACTTTGTTTGTTTCTTGAACTTGGGTGCAATAAAGGTTTTGAGCAAACGATGGCGCTTTCTTAAAGGGATTCAGACCCGCGGTGGGTCACTGACCCCGTAAAATTTAGCTTTTCTATTAGATCTGTTTTGGAGTATTTTTTTGGGTTACAAAGGGAATGGGGTTGTTTGTTGTTTTTGAATGTGCCTTTGCTTTGTTTTTTCTCGTCGATGATGGACTCTGGACACACTTTACTGAATGTTTACACCCCTTTTTTTTCTCCATGAAAATGTATTAAATTCAATTTTTTTTTCTTATTAATTATTTTTTTGGTTGTCGGTCATAATTTTGTCTAAATTGTCAATTCAGTTTTTTTGTGTGTTTTTGTTTTTTCCTAAAATATAAATTTTTTTCGTCTTAATCATTATTTTGTTTTATATTTTCATGTTTATTTTTGTACTAAATTGTCAACTTTATTTTTGTTTTTTCTAAAACTTAAATGGATTTTTGTTTTTTATAAATTAGTTTTCCCCTTAAATTTTCATATGATTGTATTTTTTGTTCATATTTCAGTGTAAGAAAACCCATCAGTTGATGATTTTGTTTGTTTGTTTGTGTGAGTGGTGGTGGGGCAGGCTTGTGTCCAGAGTATCTGTAGAAGTTGTTGTTTTGGCAGACAGAATCACCGTTCGCGTTCGTCTATTAAAAACCACTAATAAAAGTGAGAAAACTTAAAGAAATCTGTCATAAAAGACCAACACAGCAAAGTGTATTGAATGGAAAACGGTCCATTTCTCTGCTGTTGCTCCTAAATGTCCGTTTCATTAAACAGTTTCTCTGCTTTCTGAATTCTGTAAACATGAAAAAGATCCAAAGCAGCAGGAAGACCTCATCCCGACCAAGCAGCTGCTGTGTTTACGTTACAGGAGGGGAGGGGGGGTTTGTTTGTGGCGCATCAGTTCATTAACAGCCGCTGATTCACAGCAGCACAAACTGTTGGCTTCATAGTGGAGAAGAAAGAAAAAAAAAAAAAAATCGGCTTTTGTTTTTGCTTCCAAACGTTCTGGAAACCCTGAAGGTCTCCATCTGCGGCGGCGTCCAAAAAGCCGAGACTGGAGTTGCTTTGGAAAATGAAAAAAAAAAAATTGGGGAAAGTTTGAAGCCTCACAGGAAACCGGTTTGTCATTGGCTGAACAACAGACGAGATCGTAAATGAAAGTTTGAATTTTTGGGAGGAATTGAAGGAACGACCGCCGCTTCAGACTAAAACTATAAAAGGAAAATGGAACAAGAACATTTAAAATGGCGCCGAGACATCATTTGTTTAACGAGCAACCTTAACAGTTGTGTTTTATTTATTCATTTTAAGCTTTGAACCGGAGATGGATCCATCAAAACAAACTATGACCTTAAACTGTAACTTTAACCGCATCGACGTGAATCAGTTGATATGAAATGCAGCACAATACTAATAGAAAGTGTTGCATACCGGCGCAAAGCCGTCTTTAGGTCAAGTTAAGGGTTGAAAGTGAAAGTAGTTGAAGTAATGTAAACACTGAAACTAAACAATACATGCAGAATATTAGGTATATATATATATATATATATATATATATCCAAGTTCAAGTTATATATTTTTGGTATATATATATATATATATATATATATATTACATACATTTATATACGTAGATATATAAATACATACACACGTGTCTGTATGCACATATATAAAATATTTAGAAAAGTTGACTTCTGCTTCTACTGTTTACTCAAAGTTGCTTCATAAATCACTAACTCCTAATCTTGTTAGTATCAAAAAAAAAAAAAAACAGCTACAAGTTAGCTGCATTAGCGTATTTACAATAACACCCAACCTATTATGTAACTTCTAAAACTGACATTTTAATGAAGCAAAATGTGTCTTTAAAATAACTTCAGCATGAGGAAGAACAATCACATGTAGAGGACACTGTCGGTTTAAAAAAAAAACAAGAAGGCTTTTAAGTGTTCCTTATAGTTAAGAAAATATGGTAAACGAAATAGATAATGTTGGTGTTCGGGGCTAGAAATGACAGATTATCTTAAAACGTCTTCAGAGAGCTTCTTAAGGTACAAACAACACGACTCACCTTCAGGATACTTGATTTTTTTTTTAAAGAAATTCTTAATGAACACAGAGAAGGAGATGAAAAACAAAGAAAACTTCTCTTACCAAAAATAAGTATTCTTCAAGTATATTTTTTAAAATATACTTAAGTATAAAAAAGTATATACCAAGTATACTTAAAAAATATACTGGAAGTTTACTACCAAGTATACTTCTTTGTACTAAATTGGCCCACTTTTAGTTTATAAAAAGTACACTTAGAAGTATACTTAAAGTAAACTTTCTGGTATACTTCTAGTTTACTGGTAATACACTTTAAGTTTACTCCAAGTTTATTGTAAGTAAGCTTAAGTTTATTAAAGTATACTTAAAATAATCTTAATGGTATATTTTTTATTTTACCACTTGGTATTTACACCAAATCTGACTTCTTGCTAGAAACCAACAAGATAGATGACTGAACATAAAAACATTAAAAAATAATACAGCTACTGTCAGAAAGAAAAGTACTTGTACACCAATAGCTACACTAAAATATATCTTGACAAAAAGTTTAATGCTAAATTCATTTAGAATTGTAGTGTATTTCTAAATATAAACAATATACTTAACATGAACTTGTAGTTTATCTTTAAGTACATAAAAAGTAAACTAGTTTTGGAAAAGTTTACTTAACAAATTTGTAATTTTTTTTCTCTAATAAGTACATAAAAAGTATACTTAAAGTACACTATCTTAAGTTTAGTTTAAAAAAAGTAAACTCGAGTATACTTCTTTTTGGTAAGGGTTTGTCCTAAAAGTTGATTTCGGAGTCTGTTAACGCTCCTGAAAGAATGAGGAGTCCGATAACCTGGTGGGTGTCAGACTCTGAGGTATGGAGAAGAGCCGTTCTCCAAAGGCAGTCTTGAAAATGTCCGTCAGAACCGATGCTTCTGGGTAAATTCCAGGACTGACTGCTGGATTTGGTCGATGGGCGGAGGTGGAACCGGTGTTTGTACTTGCACGAGGTTCATCACAACAAACGTTTGTGTCCGTGACACACCGAGGAACAATCCTCTCCATTCAGCCCCCACAACGGGCCGATGAAAGGACCGAGCTTTTCGACACTTGGTGTCCTCACGTATTTACATTCTTCGTCTCTGCCAACTCCTCCTCGGAGAAATCGGGGACAAAAGACTCTCACTGGTCTGTGACGGATCGCAGGTTGTTTACCCGGAGTTGCGTTCAGGTCACATAATCTGGGAGCGTCTTATCAGAACTCGACATTAGGAAACAAAAATATTGACTGGGCGGGTCTCCTCAGGACCAAAACTGGAGGCGAGGAGGTGTTTGTGTTGTCGGAAACAACGGTTGTTCTTTCGATAAACAACGAGACTCCTCTGAACCTTCACCATCTAGTCTTTTGTGTGTGTTTGTGTACATCACTCACTGCCACAAACACACACAGTAGCCTAATGAAGACGGATGGGACAGCACACACACTTCTCCTGGCGTGCCTGTTACTGATGAGCCCAAGGGGTCGAAGGTTAAAGAAACACCAGCTGTGTGTGTTTGTGTGTGTGTGTCCTCCACTCCCTTTGTTGTTGTTCAAAAGCAGCAACGCAACTTGGAATTCCAACGATTGACGCAGCTTTGATACTTTAAAGGTAAAGTTGTCGGAAAAGTCGTTTTCCCAGCATCCTCCTGTCTCCATTTACTAGTTTGTGGTCTGACTTGATTCTAAAGCCGTTTGGGTGAATTGAGGGTGACTCGTTACGAACGTAGGATACCATACATCTTCTAGCCATAGTCCTTCTCTTCGTGGCGTTGGTTCCGATAAACGTCAGGTTTTAAAGTGTTTAAGAGTCCAGAGAATTTCTCTTAAAATAAACTCTCCTATTTCATATCCGAAATCTTGTAATGTAAATGTGTAATAATTACCCAAGAGATCAATATACTATCTATGTAGAAATAATAGTAATACGTAGTGATTTTAAAGCTAATCTGATTAACTGTAAGGAGTGTTGTGTCTTTCTGTCATTTTTATTCAAAACTCTTGTACTTATGTATTTATTTCCAGAAAAGGTAGAATAATCTATACATTGGTTAAAGAGAATCCTTCACTTTTGATTATTGATACTTAATTCACATGAATACTTTACAATTGAAAATACTTTGACAGCTTTTCTAAGGAAAATTATCTTTATTTTTTTTTTGTTTGTGTCATCTGATTTATTTTAATGATTTCTCTATTAAAAAAGGGAAAAATCAGTAAATATTCCTATCATACTTGCCTTATGAATCTTCCAATAGAAAATAATAAATTATTTTTTTCTTAATAAAAAAAATATGTATATTTCATCAGAATTTTGATTATAGATCTAGATCTACAATGACAAAGTCTGAAATAGTGTTATATCTATTTACATAATCATGTGATCTATTGTTACTTGAAGATTCCTATAACCTGAATCTACGTTGGAAAGATATAAATATTTGATCTTAAGTTACGAACCGAATGGTACGGTCGAGCCGGGGTGGGATTATATAAGTTCGCTTCCTCCCGCTCCCTCTTCAGCGATCTTTTAATGTCTAGTTAACTTGTGTTTGACGTGTCTTTATGTAATTGGTGCTTTGCCACCTTCTAAGAAGTCCCACTCACCCGTTCACATACTAATACTAGTACCAGCCGATAAATACAGGTTCAGTGTCTTGCCCAAGAACACTTTGACACAAACTCTCTACTTCTGGACGTTTCAAACGAACAAATTTATGCAGATTTTGGAGGTTTTTCTAGTTCCTTGTATCCTGTAAGGGAACTTCTTGAGAAACTAGGACGTCTACAGACCAGTACTGGTGGCATCACTGGCCAGAAATGTCAGTAAACGTCTACTGTAGCTGGTTTTCATGCTCTTATTCTGTACAGTGGTCCCTTCCTGTTATAGGGTTTGACTTTGAAAAGTTTGCACATTTTCTGGTGCAATTTTGCATCCATCCTGATGGCTGTAGACAACTGTCAGTTTTTGGACACAGTTTCCGTACTCTGTCTAATGTACAGAATTAACCAAATTTGCAAATCATTGATGCGGATGACACCTTAGTTTATATTCCATAAAACTAGATTCATTTTTCTGTTAAGGTTTGAATTTTCTCAGTTCAAACAAGAGATAAAATGTTCGCGTACATCTGAGAAGAAATTGTGTAGTCAGGAGTTTTACAGCCTGAAAACATACAAACAAAAAAAGTTGACTACTTACTGATTTTGTCCCGTAACTCCCGTGATAAACGAGGGACCTCATTCAATTCCGAGATACATCAAACTGTATTTTACTACTAAATAAACCCAGTTTAACCATCACAAAGTGGTGATCTCTTTTAATCACGGGCCTTTCTAAATAATTTCTCAAATCAACTCCATAGTTAATATTTTAAGATACACAGTACTGTGATGTATTTATTTATTAGTACCGTGTCATTGAATCTGCTTTTATAGGCAGAAATATTGCTCTATTACGTCAAGAAAAAATACTTATTATTAAAAAATTGACTTAATTACCAAAAAATAAACTTCAGACTAATAGAACAATGTTTTAGAACAGCTACAAACTATTTTTTTTCTCTGTTTTTGCTCCAAATTATACAAAAAATATCATTATTTTAAGTTTAAAAAAAAAACACTTGATATTAACCTGTTTGAAATCTCTGTTTCAATTGTAAAGGGTCTCTTCCAAACCTGCGTGTTTCTGCCTTGAAACCGGTTTATCCTCCAATATTTCCTTGCTTGATGAATAGTTGATGCTGTTTTTCTTGCTGCGTTCCAGGGAGCAAACTCAAAAGTGCCAGAAAACATTGATGAAAGTAAGTGGAGATGTCCCTCGAGCCGCCGCGTTATTTATCTCCATGTTTCTTGCTGGATGCCTGTGGTTTTCTTTCAACTCCAGTTTTTCTGCCTTAATCCTCCTATTTTCATCTATTTTACTTTTTTTTTTTTACCAAAGTGACTTTTTCTAATCAAGTCGAGCGAAAAGTAAAATTTTATTTCATGTATCAACGACATGTGTGATCTGCTGCCAGATTTTTGTCATTAAAGAACACAAATGGAGACAGCGGAGGCTGGTTGTGAGGATGTGTGTAGATGCACGACCATCAGAAGGTGTGTGTTTGTGTTTCCACATTATGGATGTTTTCATCTTCATTCTCCTGGTTTTCAAAGTAAAAGCACTGGGTTTCTCTACGACAGCTTCTGCTTCAGGTTTGGTTTGACCAAATGTGTTTGTTTTCCAGCTGGGAAACTGACTAATTGTCGTTTGTGTTTCTGGGAAGCGACTGGTGTCGGTGAGTGCAGATTAATACGTCTTCCTGTCCGTTTGCAGCGATTGGTTACTGTGGCGAGTGGAGTGGAAGTGGGAACTGAGTCACCCTCAGTGATCTGACGAGTGTGTGTGACACAACCTGCAGTAAAACTGGAAAGACTCGTGACATTTTGTTTCTTTTCGCATTGTCGTGTGTTATTTATGACTCTTTGATTTTCCTTTGTCATGTTCTTGTACTTATACAATCTACAGATTTAATCATTTACATAAATACTTCAACTTAACATAGAGATAAGATTTGCTTCAAGTTGAATCCTATACTGCTTCTGGTTGTGAAATTCTGGACAAATGGGGAACTACAGGATTTACAAACCACAAACGGAGATGATTCAGGGATGTCTTCGTTCACCGATCGTGTTTGTCAGATACAGACGCTCCTAAACAATAATTCAACCTCATAAACTACCACTTCCCCGCATTGAACCCACCTGACAGGAAGTGTTGTCAAACACACGGCGCTGACTGACGCCTTGGCGGTGTGTCATCACATGTGTTATCAATCGGGCGCTGATCAGAACCAGAGGGGCGTCGGAGCAGCGAGGCTTTTCATGGAGAACACGTAGAACTCGTGATGCTGATGGGAAACGTTGGCTGTTGGACGTGTTTGGAATGTCCCACCGTCCCACCGTCTCCCGCGGCGTAGACTAATGGCTTTACGATGCTCGCATTGTCTTGACGGCATCAAGCGGCGCAGTTGTCAGCGGGGGATCGGACACCTCCAGACTTTTTTATGCTGGTGTGAAATTGTGGCGAGGTTACGACCTGTTTAGTGCTGAACCAGCAAAATACCAACACCCGATCTATACACACTTTGACAGCCTAAAACAGAGAAGGGGTGCCCTCACTTTTTCGGCAGACAAGCTACTCATATGTATATATATATATATATAAATGTATGCGAATATATATATATATATATATATACACATGTGTGTATATATATATATATATATATATATATATATATATATATAATATATATATATGTGTGTGTGTGTATACATATATATAAATATATATATGTATATATATATACATGTATAATATATATATATATATATATATATATATATATATATATATATATATACACACACATGTACATATACACATATGTATATATGTATATGTATATACATATATGTATACACATATGTATATACATGTATATACATATGTGTATATATATATATATATATATATATATATACATGTACATATACATATATATACATGTATATACATATATATACACACATATATATATATACACACACACATATATATATATATATATATATACACATACATTTATATATATATATCTGTCCAGAAAGTCGCAGATCTGCGACTTTCGCTCACATGGCGGAGCTAACTCGCCCGATAACGGCAGAGAGAGAGAAGCTGCAGGGTTCGGACGCTGGCTTAATCGAGACATTAAAAAAAAGGAAAAAGGAATCCTTATTTTATATTCCCCCTTCAGATTAATAGAGACCGTGACCCTTCAAGCTCAGCCAGAGACACAGAAACAAAGTGGAAGCGGCTGTCATACAGACATACCCCCCTGCATTAGGAAAATCTTATAATAATAATCAAAACTCAAACATGGAGACGTAATTACAGATGTTTGTTTAGAAGTCTTCGCAATGAATTAACATAATTCCTCAACATTGTATTTGTCTTCCATTCATTCTAAGTGAATTATCCACAAACAGAGATGGTAGCTCCTCCCACATGTGAGATTTTTTGACAGGCAGCGAGAAGCGAATATGCCGCGCGGTAAAAGAGGGGCGAGGCTCGCGAATTTGTCACAGAGATGGCGTCCAGTGTGAATACATCTTTCCCTTTGTTTGCTATATAGTTTTGGCTATGACCTATCTTCTGCAGCATACCCATAGAAAAAATGGGCACGAACATTTTCACTACGCGGGTTTACCAAGCGCTCTACGATCTTGATATTTGGTGCGAACCACTCGCGTGACCTTTCACCCACTAGCAGCTCGTATCCACCTGTAAGGGCAGTTTTGACTAAGCCTTTAGGATCTACAATAAAATGCTCTCCTGGTGTTTGTTTCTGGTGCACTCCGGTGGACCTGAATCCACTATTATTGGTTAAGAATTGCCTCCGAGGTGCATCCTAATCACCGGTTTGCTCGTTAAATCTCTCACAGGCTCATCACCATCAGTCTTCGCCGTGAGAACCCTCAACCCCCTCATCTATTTCACACGAACATCAAATCAGAAAGAATCCCAGTCGAAATGGCGGGCTCTCATCAAGCGGAGCTTTAATCAAGTCGTCACACTCCGACCTCGAGAAGCGGCGGGAGAACCCACATCCTCGCTCTGCTCAGAAGTCTACCCACAAGTCTAAGATCCAGATCATTTGGCACAAAGAGGGACAGCCACTTTACTCCTTAATTAGTTCAAGGAATCTGCATTGAGGAGCGAACCGCTGAACCACAGTCGGATCCTGAGGGCATCGAACATGCCACAGGCTGCGGCTTTGTTGGAACAAATCCAGAAGTTTTTCCTCCTGGAGGAAAGCAGCAGAGCTCCGACACGTCTCTGTCCGCATTGAGAATAGAGTTGAGCTCAAAAACAGATAAATGAGCTCACAAAAACAGCCTCGTTATTCCGCCATTACATTTTATAAACACCGAGAACGGCACATCCTGATATCCTTCATTAGCAGCAACTTATTTCATTTGCCGCTCATTTTAAAAAACCTCCGTCTGCTGCTGGAACCAGCCGCATCTGGGACAGCTGCTGCTGCCGGACGTTTCTCCTGATATCCTGGTCGTTTTGCCGCGTGTGTTTGCAGCCGCCCCGCTGTGCGACTTTCATGTCGTTGATGGCGGTTACCTCAGAGTTCAAGGAGGTTAAAAAGTTTAAAAGGGCGTCATAAAAAGGTTATCTGGCGGTCGTCTGTTTCCAGAGCAGTAGCCTGCTGGTTGGTGGGTTGTATGGACCAATTAAGCAAGGGATAATGCCTAACGTGTGCTCATTATCAGAGATTAATGGGCTCTACAGAAGGAACCATCCGACAATCAGAAATGAAAAGACTTTGGGGAAACGACCGTGTGATGATCGGAAATTATTTGACATTCATTTTTGAAAATAGAAACCTCAAAAGGCATTATTCCACTCACACTTCTAAAAGAAATAATTAATTTAATTACATGAATAACTTTTTTTTTTCAGGATGCAGCGTGGTAAGAGGAAAGTGACATACGCGTTTTCACATCTCTTTATTTATTTCATTTCAAATTCTAAAGTCATCATAATAAAGTTGTATTTGTTTTAAAAATAAACATTTCAAAAGAAGATAATTTTTTTAACAGGAAAAACATGCATTTCCTACTTTGACTGTATATGAAAACTGGACTGTGTGGATGTGATGTCATCCATTGACAATACTTTACATGTGGCTCCAACAAAATTAATTTAATTCAATCGTCACTTTACGTCGATACTGACAGTAGGGGTTTGGACCTCCAATAAGCTCACTCCTGATTGGTGAGAATGGTTGCCATGGAAACTGCTTACAGATATTTTCTGGCTCCAACATCTGTATCACAATAAAAATAAAAAAAACCATGGTGGCTGAATTGACTTGTTTTTGCTGGAGTTGGAACTAAACCATTTCCTGTGAGTGACATCACACCTGCTCAGTCCAGTTCTTAGATACAGTCAATTGTCTGAGTTTCTATGTGACAACCACTCTGGCCAATCAGGAGTGAACTTGTTGGAAGTCCACACCCATATCACGTTTGACAAAATCTGTCAAACGTTTTGAAAGTTGGAGGCTCCTCCTACTTTTATTGAGGCATCTGATTGGTCAGCTTTAACAACTTTCCCTTTAGAGAAGAAATCGTGAAAAAAAAAAGTTCAAGGTTTAACAGGAATATGAGCTTTAGCTGTTTATTTGTCAATAGAAGTCTATGGGATTTTGGCTTCTTGGAGCCAAAATCCCACTCAGTCCAGTTCTCATTTACAGTCAGTGATTTCCTTACCTGGAAATTCTCTAGGATCACTTTTGGAATGACGTTAGACCGTGGGATTTTTCTGGAAACGTTAAACGTCAACACCGCCGCTCTCTGAGCGGGCCGCTCTCACCTTGGCTGCCCTCTTTGTGCTCGCCGCTGTCGCTTCCTGTGTCGCCCTAAGCCCCGTAAAGCCCAAGCTAAACACCTTGGCTGTGAAAGGTCGCGGCGGGGTCAGAGGAAATTGAAAATGTGTTCCCCGCAGCACATCATCACTCACACACACACGCGCGCGCTGAGGTAAGCGGGAGTTCGCTCGGTGTTAAAAGCTTAGGTGGACACAGCAGTGGAATGTGCAGATAAGGCGTCGGAGCTTACACAATGAAACGGCCACCGCCGCGCCGCCGCTCCACTAAAGGACTAATTATCCGACCCGCACACGTCTTCCCCCTCCGCGACCCCAAACATTACACAAGAGGTCACCAGCCGGTAAAGCAGCAGATGAGGTCAGCTGCGGCTCCGGTCGCGTGTGGATATTCAGATCAGATGTTACGACTCACGGCGGAGCGGGAGGCCGTGAATCACGACGCTTTCTGAGTTTTGTTCTGTGTCATCCGCTCTCAGAAACAACCGGATCCTCCGCGGGCGGGTTCAAAGGGTGAAGCGTGTTTTCCGACTGTAATGTCGAGCTGTGTGTAACGTTCACACATCTGCGCCGCATTTTCACCGCAACGCCGCTTCATCGTTCTGATTATTCATGAGAGGGGGGGGGGACAGCCGCCAGTCTTCCCAGAAATAAGTTTAAACGGGGGTCAGAAGTTTGACGGAAACGAGCAGCATCTGAGATTCTAGAAGCTTCAGGGAGGCGTCACTCAGATTTTAAAGACCCAAACTGATCAAAATTGCGTTTTTAACTTGTTTTTGTTGCTTTTTCCTGATGAAGGACGCATATATATATGAAGAAATTTAGGCTTAACCCCTAAACCTTAAGACACGTGTCAAAGTCAAGGCCCGGGGGCCAGATCAGGCCCTCCGGGTAATTCTATCCGGCCCTCCAGATCATTTTATTTCATTGTTATTAATGGCCTGATGCCCCACCATCTTGCGCTTATTTTTAACTTGTATAATTTTGACAGAATATATTTTTATGGAGAGTAAAATATTGAAGATTATTTAAGGTTTAAGTTGATTTATTCTGGAATAATATTCCTGTCTTTTTATTATTCAGATTTATGTTAAAAAGTCACGGTTTTAAAGGTTTAAAATATGGCATTCTTCTAGCTTTTTGGACTATTTTCTATGATTTTTTAGGCTATTTTGGAGTTTAGCTAATATTTCAGCTACATGCTAGCTGTTTTGGCTAATTTTGACTTAGAAAAAAAATTTTTAAGCTGTTTAGAGTGAGAATAATATTACATGCAAGATATTTTGGCTAATTTAGGCTTTTTTCAGTTTTTTGGGCAATTTAAAGATTAGCTATTTTTTTTTCTTTAGTTTTTTTAGTTAATTTGGAATTTAGCTAAAATGTTACCTGGCTATCAAATTCAGTATTTTCAGATATCAATTTCAGCATCTTCAACTCTCAGAACTTAAGGTTTTAAAGTTTTATCCTGTTCGGCCCGCGACTTAAGGTGTGTTTTGGATTTTGGCCCCTTGTGCGATTGAGTTTGACACCCCTGCCTTAAGAGGTCAAAATTACATTTCTGATTATATTTTGGTTCAAATTGTTGTGAATCAGGAGCAGACGGACAAACCTCGTTTAAAATTGGATCAAATATCATTCTCCATCCTGATCGTCGTCTTCCCGACAAATAGATCCATGAACATCTTCGTTTTCCTTGTCTGAGCTGGAGTCTGGCTCCGATATTGTTGTGAGGGGCTGTAAGCTAGCAGGAGAGCGAGTAAACAGATGGATGATGGGAAGTGAGGGCGGCCTTACTCTCCACCAACAGAACTTAGAGGCAAATTTGGCTAAAAATTGGGCAAAATCGTGATTAAAACTCCACTGGGAACGATTTCACTATTAAACCAAAGGATAATCGTAGCGGGACTTCAAAGAAAAACCAAAAAGCCTCATGGGAACATCTCATTTTTGTCATGGATGGTTGTGTTTTTGTTTGTTTTTGTTTCTCTTCCCACATTAGATAACTATCTGACCTGAAGAAATATGAAAGCACTTTAGCAGAAACTTCCTGTTTCTGTGAAAGAAACTGAGATGAACTCAGTGGAAAGTGTGTCTCACTTCAGTCGAGCATGGGGGTGGCTGTGTCATGGTATGGGTTGTCCTTTTTATTTTTTCCATCTTTCTTTCTTCTAGGAAACACAGAAAGAGATTTCCTTTCATCAGTTTGTGACTCTGGAGATCTTGACTTCTGCAGGAGGTTCAAAAACTGAATATTCCAAAGACATGGGGACGCTAAATTACTACTAAGTGTGGAAAAACCGCGACTGAATTGACTTCATTTCGTTGGAACCCGAGATAACAGGCTGGTTTTGTCCATCTCTATTCATGTCGATGGAGACGAACTATTAACCTTGTGACCCTGAAAGGGTTTTGAAAATGCATGGATGGACGTAAAGCGGCTTTAGGTAACATAACTGTTTACATTTTGATAAATAAAGATACGAAAATAAGCATTAAGGTGCATAAGTAGAGGATTTAAAGTAAACAAATAAACAGACGTCACGTGACCTCATCGGTTGTTCACTCTGACAGCTCAGTTTCTCGGCATTAGCTTCAGTGTCGACTTCGTTTGGATCTTAACTCATTAACCGTTTAATGTCATTTCAAGAGAATCTGATGCAGAGAAAAACAAGGAAATCGTGTGTTCTAGTACCTTCCTTTGACACCAGAATCTATTGTGACTATGGTAATGTAACGGTGACAGCTTCTGTGTTAGAGGGTTAATGAGGTTTTAAGGTGGCTCAGTAGATTTCTGGGCTTGAACTTGGTCAGGTCGGAATGCCTTAAAAAAAATCTTTCATGTTAGTAATAAAAACAAAAGTGTGCAAAAGAACTACGGAGCTAAATCAGGGACAATATTATTTGAAACACAAAAAAAAAAACAAATTGAAAAAAAATATTGGTGTTTGGTCAAAGAGAAATGTAAAATGTCCAAAACTTTTTCAATCTTCATTATTTTCAGCAGCAAATATTCTGTGTTTCATAACCCAAAATTTCAAAACTCTTTTTCACTTTCAACTCTTTTTTTGTTCTTCTAATCTTAAAAATGCAGTTACAAAACTTCCGGCCGCGTTGTGGTGCGTGGGGGCAGGGCAAAGGTGAAGGTCCAATCAAAATCGTGGGGCTTAAACTCAGATTACCTGCATGAGAAAAAGTTGGACGCGCACGAGCCATCAGTCCACGCGAAGTGTCTTAGACGTTTTATTCAAGCATGAGGACGTTTTCTACGCCTGGATTTAACACAATAAGATGGCGCTTTGAACGTGCTACAACAGCGTTTTGCGCGGGCGGTTTGTACGCAATAAAACAGTTTTTTACCCCCATTTGAAGCTGCCACCCTCATCTAATGATTGGTCCTTCGTGTTAGCCCCGCCACAATGGGGTCAAAAGTTTTGAAAATTTTCAGATTTCAAAACAAAAGACTGAAAGTGAAAAAAAAATGCTGAAATTTAAATTTTGAGTTTTAAAACCAAAAAATCAAGTTAAAAATAATGGCGTTTATTTTAGAATAGCAAAAAGTTTAGGACATTTTCCTTTTTTTTTTTTTTTTTGACCAAACACCAATATTTTCTTTTTTTTTTTTTTTGGATTTTCAAATAACATTCCATATTCACCCACTCTCAAGCACAGTGGTGGATGGGTGATGGTTTGGGCTGAGCATGGAGACACGGGGTCTGGGATGCTGAGTTCTCCTTATCTCCAACGATTCCAAACCCGGCAGCAAAAACTCAATGCAACACGGGTCGTGTTACAGAGAAAAATTTTTTTTTTTTTTCTATCTTTCAAGAAAAATAATCAGAAAATGAATGAATCCTAGTTTTAAGAAACAGGTTTTAGTGATTGTATTTTTTCTCCTAAAATGACAGAATTTACAGAATTCTTTTTTGACATTTAAAGAAAAAATTTAATATTTTAAGAGTTTTCGTCTTATTTCAAGAAAGCCCTGTTTGTTACAGTGTACAATGGAAGATCCAAAGAGACCTAAGATTCTTATGCAAATTATTCTGAGGCAAAATTTTAAAAAAAATTGCCTCAAAATAGAGATTGTTTATGTCTTATATATTTTTATGTATTCAACCCGTTCATTCCTAAATTTATTTCCCGTTAAATAAAAGAATATTCTTCAGTTTCTCTGCTCTAAATTAAGTGAATTCTTGAATTAAATAGTATATTCCAAATTAGCGATAGACTGAGAATTTAAAGCCACAGAATGTACCAAGTTGAAAACAAAGAAACCATTATATGTCCAGAACTTCTATATAGAAAGAAAATAAATTCAGATTTCCTGAATGTGATCACTCTGCTGCTCACTAACCTCAAATTAACCCCCCCGTTTTGTCACAATGATCTAATCTGTCAGGAGATGTGAAAGATTCCCAGTCAAAGTGAAAAAAAAATCAAACAATCTTGAGGTCAAAGTCTGACCAGAAGATGAGACGGCGCTGACCTCATCACAGAAGACGTTCCTGTTATTTAAAATCTGGCTCCACTCTAGTATACATAGTTCTATTCTGTCCCGACACACCCCGAGACTCGCCATAAATCAGTTTCGAGGCTGCCGTGATTCAGCCGTCCTCATGCTTGGGATGATCTGCAACCGCACTCCCCTTTCAGGCTTTTATTGTGAAAACCCCAAAAAAGTCAATCCAAAACCTCAAATTGGTGTAGATAATAGAAACGTTTGTAAAACTAGATGAAAGCACAACTTAAGGTTGGATTTTTCTGAACATAATTTCTTCATTTTTGGGAGATTATCAGATAAAAATAATTGAAAATAGAGATAAAATCCAACCTTATCAGCATTGAATCATCTGCAAACTGTCAGATTTCAGAAATCTGGTTCACGAGTTCATAAATCATCATGTAAAAAAAAAAAAAAGTCATCAGAAGTATGGAAGGTGAAGTCGGTCCAGATTTAAAAGGAAATAAAAAAATAACATGACTGCACTTTTATTTTTAAAATTTTCATCCAAACACTTCCTGTTGCTCTTCTACTTCATTGTAATTTTTTATATTCAAATATTCAGAATTCTGCGGAGAATACTGGTTTTTCATCAGAGACATGAGCAGATGAGGAACATTTTTTGAAGATTTTTAACCTTTTTTGATGAAACTGAAAATTTCTGCAGGACGTTAAAGCAGGGGTCTCAAACTGGCGGGCCATTTGGGGCCCCCAAGTTGATATTTTCCAGCCTTCGCCTTGATATGAAAGTTCAACGTCTACTAAGCGATATCTTCTGCGTGTCTTCTTTGATGATAGCTTTGTGTCTTACTTTAAGTTTAAAAGTTTGTATTTGCCATTGTTGTTGGATCTGGTCGTCAGAAAAGTCCTTAGCAACAGTTGCTAGCGTCGTTAGCTCTTGTCGTTTCACAGGACGTGTAGAAGATATTGCTTAGTAGTACATAGACATGAACAAATGTTCAATAAACTTGTTCAGTAGACATAGACAATGGATCAAAGACATATTTTTGGCACAAATGGAACCCCATACAGCCCAGTCTCACCCAGACTCCGCCTTCAGTGGCCCCAAGATAAATTGCATTTAAGAACCCTGATTTAGAGTAAATTAAATGTTTTTTTTTTTTTTAACAAATCTCAAAAATTTCAAATAAACTAAAAATGTAGAGATAATGTATTCTCACTCCCAACTAATCATATATGGATGTATGGTTGGGCCCCTCTGTTTGAGACCTTTTTGACGTGTTGGCTGCTCCCTTACATTAGGGGTCTCCAACCTTCGGACCGGGAACTGGAACCAGTCCGAGGGCCACTTGGTTCTGTGCCACAGATGCTGATCAGACGTCCCTAACCCTAGGGGCCCAAACTAGTACTGCTTCGTGGCCCCGAGGTAGAGGACTCCTGATTTAGTGGGGACAGCCAGCATGTCAAAAAACAACAAGTTTTGTAGTACGAGTACTGGTCTGGTTCACATACCAGTACTGGTCTAGTTCACATACCAGTACTGGTCTGAAGGACATTTAGTATTTGGCCACAGACACTAATCAGGGGTCCCCAACCCTAAAGGGACAGACTGGGATTGGTTCGTGACCTGGAGGTAGGAGCTGGAGATTTAATGGGAACAGACAGCATGACAAAAAAACGTTGAGTTCAAGGGTATCTGACCAGTCCAGATCCCGATACCAGTCCGAGGGGTGCTTGGTCCTAGGCTACAGATGCTAATCAGGGGTTCCCAACCCTAGGGATGCGGACCAGTAATGGTCTCCTGGCCCAGAGGTAGGGGACCCCTGATTTAATTGGAACAGCCAGAACATTAAAAACGACGATGGGCCACAGATGCTTATCAGGAGTCCTCAACCCGGTCTGGTGCCCTAAGTCAGTACCGGTACCCTAACCCAGTACCATGTATGTGGTGCAAGGGTTGTAGACCCATATTTAATGGGAACAGCCAGCACGTCAAAAGGGTAGCATAAGTTTACAATAAAAAACAAAATGTTATTGACCTTTGACCTAGAGAATATTCACAAAAATATCCTTTAGTTCCTTTTACAAATTTAGAGTCCTAGCGATTTCCGTCTATCGCCTCCCAACTCCTCGACCATCGTTGTGAAGCTATTTGCGAGAAATATTTTGGTTTTAGAGTTTGTAAATTTTGATCGATGTTAGCGTGGCGAGCTCGCATTAGTTGTGTTTTGCCGTTACTCATATATTTTTTACCAGAACATTGTGAACATTTAATATGTGAATCTTTGGCTCAAGCTGATCAAACAATATGACATACGATATGAACGTATTGGAAATGTGGGGGTAACAAAACCATCAAACTGGCAATGGAATCCAAAAAAAATTTACTTTTGCCGATTCTTCTAAAAAGTACATAGTTCTGTTTGTCAACACCAGGTAACCAAAACATCAAATTGTTGCTATGGAGATAAAACCAATGGAAATCTGCCATTTTGAAAAACATGTATTTTTTAATTATTTGCTTACATGGAGCTCCAACAAGGGTAATGAGGTAGAGTGATGGGTGTGTAGAGATCATTTAGCTAGGAAAGAGGTGTGGAGTGGTTGTAGGCCATACAATACCACTAAATGACTTTTGTTTGATTACTTTTATTCTTTTTTTTTATTATTATTGTTTTGGTGTTTTTAATTACTGCTCCCTAAAATGAACAAACACAAAAGGCAAATCAACAATAAATGTTGAGAAAAATGTGTTCTTTGAGTTTTCTACTTTTAAACTGACTGTTTAGACAAAATATTTTAACATGTTCTATTTTGTTAGTATTATCAAATCATTTTTAACATGAAAAAAAGTGATTGCATCTTCATTTTGTGTTTTCAAATGTTTTAAACTCTTAAATAAAATATAACAATGAGATAATAATGAGCCTAATAGCTTAAAAGTTCAACTTGATCTGTCTTTTGGTCCCTTTTTCTGTTATAAATACAAGCAGATAACTGGAAAAATCCAGAAATGGACACTAAAAGGATTTAAATCCAGTTTTTCACTCTGTATATTTTAATGTTTAACTATTGGTGCCCAAATACTAAAGAGAAGTTAAACTTGTGGGAGAAACGAATCAACTCAGTCCAAGAGTTTGCAGGAAAATAAATCAAACCTGTGAAGCAGCAGAAAGGAGGAAAGGTGCGTCCATCTCTCGTCAGGGCCCCTGCAGTGCCCTTTCCCTCCGCTAGACGACAGCCTTGAGCCGCCGTCCGCCAAAACGAGCGTTCGTGCGGAGAGATGAGGAGCAGAAACGAAAGGAGGAGAGAAGAAAAAAAAATGGTCCAGAAGCATCTGGAAGGTGATGGAGAGAATGAAGGAAAAGAGTGAAAAATATTAGAAAATGTCGTGGTTGAACAGGTGTGGGTGGAGGGTTCTGTGTTGTGTGACCACCTGTGGACCCCCCCCCCCCCCCCCCCATCTCCTCCTGATAAACTCACTCATCTGTGAGGAGGGGGAGCCCCCTGCGTGACCCTGAGTCAGCTGATTCACAGAATTCAGAGAGAGCGACTCTGATGAGGAAGGGTAATGATGATTAAGATGGTTAGGACATAAAAAAAGGAAAGCGCAGAACTTTACGCGCGAGGCTCCGACACTCCCACTCATTTAAAGTATCAGTTGTTGAACTGTATTTTACTCAAATTGATAAAAGTCACGTGACGCAGCCAGCAGCACCCCCCAAAACGCACCGGAAACGACCGGAAACTCCGTGCGTAAAGGCGCACCGCGTTTCCAAAGCAAGAGCTTATCTCTGCAGCCACGTTTGATCTGCAGCTCAACGATCTCTCACACACACACAGGTGGGGCTGCATCCGCGCATGGAGAGAGCGCAGGTGAGCGGCTGCGCGCGCGCGGAGTTCTGCAGGGCGGCCGCTCCCCTCCGCCTGGCGCCGCGCCAGCCTCAGCACGCTCCAAGCCTCCTCTCCTCTTGCCGCTCACTTTACACCACCCCCTCCCGATGAGGAGGAGGAGGAGGGGGGGGGTGTTCCAGGAGGTGGAGCAGATGGGGGGGGGGGGGGTCTCGCTGCCTCTTTGGCCGTAGCTGCAGCGAGGTGGGGTGGGGTTGGAGGGGCGCGACGGGAGCCCTTGGCCGCCTATTCGCCTTCCAGTTGCCTCTGCGCTATACAAACACTCATTGGTGCCTCCGGCTCCACGCACACACATTCTTTTACGCACACGCACGCACGCACTGAGGGTGACTTGTAGGCACCGAGAGAGAGGGAGGGAGCGAGGAGCGCGCAGAGACAGAAAGGTACACAGAGAGGAGAGGAGACGACAGAAAGTGAGAGAAGCAGAAGGAGGACGGAGCATCTCCTGCGCACCTTCTCATCCCTGGAAGTTCACGGATCTACACAGGCTGTGAACTCCTCGGAGCTTCCACAGAGATCCAAACTTCTGCAGAAGATTTTTGACTTTCTTTTCGTTGTTTTTTTTTTTTTCAAACTTTTTTTGGGGGAGTTCACAGAGACGCCACTACTGGAAGATTTTATTTCCCTCTTAAGCCAAGATTTTCCATCTTTGCAGAACTTTGAAAAAAAAAAAAAAAAGTTCAGCTCCGCTTCACTTTTTCCACGTGTCTCCCGGCGTCTTAGTCCAACTGCAGACTTTTCCTTCACTCCAAGTCAAAAAGAAAAAAAAAAACTTTATAGAATCCATGACTGAAAATGACATTTCAAACATCAGGACGCTCCTCAGTCAAAAGTGATTCCAGTCATTTAAGACATTAAAACTTTTTAAGCGGGTTTATTTTTTCCACCTGCAGCATCTCCGACTTTTATTCCCACTTTTGAGGCATAGAAATACATTTAATTTGTTTTAAAACTCAAATTTGTGTGTGGAAGAAGTCCCAGTGCGCACACTTCATTCATTCTCACAGCATCTCCAGAGCGCGCGCGCAATAACCTGACATCAGCCACAAAAAGAGAAAAGAAACTCCAAAAGTTTTGAGCGCATCTTTCTCCAGATTCTTCTGCTCCATCATGCTGTTCGACAGCTTCGACCTGGTGTCCGCTCTGGCCACCCTGGCCGCCTGCCTGGTGTCCATGGCGCTGCTGCTGGTGGTGTCCCAGCAGCTGTGGCAGCTCCGCTGGACCGCCACGCGAGACAAAAACTGCAAGCTGCCCATGCCCAAAGGCTCCATGGGCTTCCCCTTCATCGGGGAGACCTGCCACTGGCTCCTGCAGGTAAGAGGAGGGGGGGTGCGGGTCTGTGTTTTTTATCCATCATCCAAAAAAAAAAAAAAAAAATCTGATTTTTAAAAAATAATTTGACTCCATTGGCTTGATTCCGTCAGTTGGTTTTAAAGATGTTCGATGCGCTTCTCCTCCTCTCGCGCGGACACGCGCACTGATGAGGGTCATCCAAGCGCTCCGGCCGTCCGGGTTCTGCTCCGGAGGGGCGCAGCGCGTCACCGCGGCGCGCCGGTTCCAACTGGTGCTCGGCTGTTGCGCGCAGCTGGAGTTGCGCGTAACAGCCGAACACCTGGAGCGAAGTTCTGATCGGTTTGGTTCGGGAGGATGACAGCGCGGCTCCTCTGCGCGTCCCGGCTGCGTTTGGCACGCGTCCTGGCGCCCGGCACGCTCCAGAAATCACTAAGAGACTCCGACTCCAGCGCCGGTGAGTTGACTGACAGCCTGATATTTAAAAAAAAAAAAACAAAAACAGCTTTTTGAGCTGCAGAGCGCGCGTGCGCACGCCACAAACACTCTCAGTCATTTCACGAAAGCGCCGTTATTGAAGAAAAAAATCCGCATCTGATTTGACAAAACTTTAAAAAAAAAAAAAAGTTCGCGGGAAATCTCAGCGGCGTTGGCGCGCGGGACTCCTTGAGCTCGCGGTGCTCCAGCATCCGACAGCGCGCGAGACGCGTTCCCGGAATGCAACCGAGAGCCGCGGCCAAGCTGATGGTGAGGGGAGAAGTGGTGGATGTGGAGTCGGTGGGGGGTGTCAGTCTGTCTGACAGACAGACGGAGGCTGCGCGCGCGCGGCTGAACTCACAGAAGCCGAGAGGATCCAGAGGGCTGCGGAGCCAGCACAGCTCTGGCTGCTGGATCCGGTTTCTCAGAGTTCAGGTTGAATGTCGTCAAACTTCATGAATACAATGAAAGATGAGGACATATGCTGCTTCTGTGGAAACTATAGAACCTAATGGCACCTTCATGGTTATTGTTTTAAGAGGGGACAAATCAAAATGTTGATGAGCAAGATCAACATCATGGCGTTAAAGAATTCTAGAGGAACATTCGGATTTGTGTCTATAGTGGAAGAAAAAGGACAAATCAAACATTTGTTTTCCTCAAAATCTACTTTTTGTGTTTGTGAATAAAGTAGAAGATCATCCAGGCTTTAAGTTTTCCTGCTGTGTCTCTGTTTCACCACTGGAGGCGCCAGAGAGTCAATTTTTGACCAATTCCCTCTTAAAAGCGGTGGAATTTAAAAGCAATTTGGACACGATGCTCACTACTGGTTTTTTCTATATGGTAAATATGATGTTACAGATTTCACAAAATAAAAACCAAACAAGTATATTATGAAGACTATGAATCTGTTGTGTTCTTATGATGAAAACTTGGACGGTTTACGAAAAAAATACACTGGAATTGTTTAAACCAAATGCATTGTGGTCTATAGTCACTGATCCTAGTGAGCATTGATGCATAGTGGTTGTTTGGAGAGATTTGTGGGAAATATCTAAGGCAGTGGTTTTTGGATCGGACAGCACTTTAAAATGGAAGTAGCATTAGTGAAGGAATTCAGACACAAACCAAGACTTGTAGAACAGCACTGAAGCAGGATCATTGACAGTACATGAAAACTGGACTGAGTGAGTGTGACGTCATCCATATAAAATCTTTACTTCCAGTGTTGATCAGTGTGGTCGGTCTGAGTCATAGTTTCTATGGTCACCAATCAGGAGTGAGCTTGTTGAAAGTCCACACCTATAGAAATCTGTCAATCAAATGTTGCTTTTTTCAAACATGAATACCTTACAGAAATGAAAAATATTTTTAAAATTCAGATTATTAAGATTATGTAAAAAAAAAAAGTAGCAGAGCACTTCCTGGGGGAGGGGCCACTTTGTCAATTTTTCATATACAGTCAATGATAAGGAATGCTGTTACGATGAAGTAAAGATGTTTAGTCAAATCAAAGGAAGAAATTTGCTCTCGTTAGCTAATGCTACTGTTAAATGCTACTGAATCATTCGTGGTTTTGTAAATGTTTACGAATATATCCATCTCAACATAGTTCAAAGAAAGCTTTTCTATTAACCGAATATCTTCGCGTTGGTGCTTTCATTGGGATTAGCTAGCTTTCATACGTCGCTGTTAGCTCCAGTTTGAAGATCAAAAGCAAACAAACACCTCTGAGTCTTTTACATTTGCTGTTGATGTATGGGGATGTGGGAGGGGCCAACAACGGCCCCAGCTGCTCAATTTGTTGCTACAGTTTCTTTTTTTGGAGAAAAGTGTTAAATAATGCAAACAGGTTGATAAGTTGGCAACTTTGACTTGAGCTGAATTCTTTGCCACATGGGGGCAGCAGAGACAAGTTTTCTGAGGATCACAAAGGTGTTTTTTTTTTTTGAATTTTTTAATGCCGGAGTTGTCGCCGGCAATACACGCTCCTTGAACTACCATAACTCTTTATAACGTAACATAAGTTTACATAACAACAATAAACTGCTTTTCTCCATGTCAGAATTTGTTGGAGCTAAAGTTGTAGCTAAAGTAGCTTTATGGCGTAATACAGGGGTGTCAAACTCAATCGCACAAGGGGCCAAAATCCAAAATACACCTTAAGTCGCGGGCCGAACAGGATAAAACTTTAAAACCTTAAGTTCTGAGAGTTGAAGATTCTGAAATTGATATCTGAAAAATACTGAATTTGATAGCCAGGTAACATTTTAGCTAAAGGCCAAATTAACTAAAAAAACTAAAGAAAAAAAAAAAAGCTAATCTTCAAAATAGCCTAAAAAACTGAAAAAAGCCTAAATTAGCCAAAATATCTTGCATCTAATATCATTCTCACTCTAAACAGCCTAAAAAAAAATTTTTTTTTAAGTCAAAATTAGCCAAAACAGCTAGCATGTAGCTGAAATATTAGCTAAACTCCAAAATAGCCTAAAAGATTGTAGAAAATAGTCCAAAAAGCTAGAAGAATGCCATATTTTAAAACTTTAAAACCATGACTTTTTAACATAAATCTGAATAATAAAAAGACAGGAATATTATTCCAGAATAAATCAACTTAAACCTTAAATAATCTTCAATATTTTACTCTCCATAAAATATATTCTGTCAAAATTATACAAGTTAAAATATAGCGCAAGATGGTGGGCATCATGCCATTAAGAACAATGAAATAAAATGATCTGGAGGGCCGGATAGAATTACCCGGAGGGCCTGATCTGGCCCCCGGGCCTTGACTTTGACACATGTGGCGTAATACAACAGTTTAGATAGATTCAGCTGAATTAAGTTCATAAACTGAACACTTGAAAAAATGTTTGATCTCTTCCGCTTCAGAATTTGGTGCTTAATTTTTAACAAACTACGATAATTTACTGAACGTCAACACTGGAGCTAAAGCAGCCTTTATGTCAGAATCAGCTAACTGTGTAAAAATGGAACGCAAAGCTGCTTTTCTCTGCTTCAGAATCCGTTGAAATGACGTTAAGTAGTACAAGTAACGGTAACTTAACGAACGTCAAAACTAAAGCTCAGGTGTCTATGTTTTTATTTTACAGTTTTTTTAAGGCAAAAACACTCAAAGCAGCGACCAAAAGTCAAAATAGTTAGCTAAACCGGAAAATACAACCCTGGAACGTACTATGACAAATTATCATTGTGTTTGTTTATACATTTCCAATCCAAACACTGAATGTCTTAATGTGTGTGTAGAGTATACACACCCAGCATATTTGAACCTCAGCATGCACGCTCACACAGCAGCGCACATTTCTGTGACGGATCCATTTGAGAGCGATCTGTGGTCAGAAAAAGTGTTATGACTGTTCTGCCAAAGAGCTGTCTGCTCTGGTTAAGAGCCTGAACTCTCTGAAGGGACGGTGCCAAGTGGGAGAGCTACCGAGCAGCGACACGCACAGACACACCAGGGCGAAGAACCGCATACCTTTAAAACGAACGCGTACACATGGAAAATCATTTAGATTCATTCCTTTCATAGAAGAAAGAGTAGTTGTTGAAATGTGGATGTTTCTTTCCAAATTTAATGCGATGGTGAAGTGTAGGGACAAGCCATTTGTATTAACAGAGTATTCTCTATTAAGAAGTGAAGAAAAGTAGAAACAGTTTTAATTAATAATACACATTTCAGTGTATCAAATTTGGTTAAAATACGTATTTATATTAAAAATTTGACTTTTACTTTGAAGACACGTTAATTATTTTTAATATGTGTTTCTCAAAATGAAACTTGACCAACTTTACCTGCAAACATTACAGAGTCTGGCTTTCTGCTTTGATTACTCGACCATATATATATATATATATATATATATATATGTATATATATACTCGTCTTGGAAACACTTTGAGGTCCAAACAGCTGAATAAGTTCCGTCCTGTCATAACACCTACAGGTGATATAGTTAACGTATGCACCTTTGACAGATCCAGTTCCTTTTATGCACCTTTTTTTTGTTATATAGTACTAATTAACATCGAAATCATCACAAAAAACGCAGAAAAAAGAAAACCAAATCCATCTTTATGTCACACTGTTATTATAGTGATAATGCAGTAAATGGGTTAACTATCTAAAGGATAACATAAAAAAAAAAAAATAATAATCCAAAAAGCTGTATCACATTAAGGATGTGTGCATTAGCAACTTTGTTAAGACATTTAAATAAATGCAACTCTTATTCTTAACGAAGTCTTTTTATTTATGAATGTCAATACACGTTTTAATCCGTTTTAATACTTATTACAACCACTGAAAAGCTTCTAAGTTTCTTGTTTTATCTCAAGCTACCAGAAACATCCAGTTTTCTTGCTATTAACAGCGAGAGGATGAACAGAAAATGTAACTTTTATAAAATAGATAATATTTCAAAAATTAAGAAATTTTCAGGAAAATAAAATGCAAACTATGAAAATGTAGACTTTTAAAATGACTACATTTAGCTATTTTTTTTGGCGAAAGTTTGATTTTTTTTAAGTTCTTTTACAGTTAAAAATTGTGAGTTGTGTCTAAAATATTCTAATTTCTAGTTGACCTTAATTTTTTTTTTAAATGTGACTTTATAAATACGAAACACGTTGGTCTTTTAGTCTCAACTCATCTAGAAACGCCTATTCCCTTCTTGCTTAACAAGGAAAGATTACAAGTTTATACAAAAATGTCTCCAGTTTTATTAAACTATATAATTGAGAACAGGAAGGACAAAAACACATGAATTAGAAGGTTTTAGGTAAAAAAAAACAACTTGTCTCAAAAGTTGTCTGAAGAGCTGCATGAACTTTCAAGTATTTGTACCCGATCCCATCAACGAACAACTTTACAGTGAGGAAGTATAAAAGGTTTTTGGCCAAGTTTAACCAATCCAAGTGCCAAACAATCATAAAACACGGAAATGTGCTACACTTCTTTTCTGCTTCTAATCTTCAGCTATTTCTTTATAATCAACGCATGCCAAAGCCTGCTGCTGTGAGCTTTTTGAGCGGATATTTTTAGGTACTTGGAGGTTTCGAAAGGGTCGCATTTTTCCAGTTTTGTTAAGTGCGATCAATGCAAAAAGCTAAAAGGGCTTTACAGAAATCTAAGTTTGCATGTGTGTGTATATATATATATATATATATTGTTTTGCGATACTTACTAATACAAGTGTACACCAGTCACTTGATTCTGTTTCAAATCAAAACCTTGCCATTGAATAATAGTTGATTAAAGGCGGTCTGAAGGTTCGGCCCTTCTTGTTATTACTCAAATTGTGTCTTTCATAGGCTCAGACGGAAGGGGAATTGAGAGCTTTTATCTATAGTGGGTTATTGTATTCCCGCCTCATGCTAGACAAACGCACGCACCAAAAAAAAAAAAAAAAACGTCTAACAAAGAAAATTTTGAGACTTTTTTTTTTTTGCTTGAAGATGTAAAATGAATTCAAAGCGACGCCTCTTCGCCTTTCCTTTCTTTTCGTCTTCTTTCTTTTGGCGTGGCAGGGAACTGGCAAGTGTATGTGTGCTCGGCAAGAGATACATAGTTCATTGAGCGGGCACAAGGGGCAGCCCTTTGGTGTGTGTGTGGCGTAAAAGTGTTAACATTCAAGGCAGGACCCTTGAACCTCCGAGGACGCGAGCCCAGCTAGCCTTAAGCTTCTCTCTGTTTGTCCTGAGGTTTTTTTCCATCTGAAATTATATATATATATATATATATTATATATATATATTATATGTGTGTGTGTGTATATACGTATATATACATATATATGTATATATACATATGCATGTATATATATATATATATATATATATATATATATATATATATATATATATATATATATACATATATATATATATATATATATATATATATATATATATATATATATTATAATACCACATATATATATATATATATATATACATATGCATGTATATATATATATATATATATATATATGTATATATATATATATATACATATATATATGTATATATATATATATACATATATATGTATATATATATATCATATATATATATATATATATATATATATATATATATATATGAGTGTATATATATATATATATATTATATATATACACACACATATATATGTATATATGTATATATATTTACATACATATATATATATATATATATATATATATATATATATATATACATATATATGAGTGTATATATATATATATATAAATATATGTATGTCTGTACATATAAATATATGTGTGTGTTTATCCTCCGCATTATTTTTTCGCTTTTTTCCGCGTTATTGTTTTATACAACGATTTTCTTTCACAGGTTTTTTTTACTCTTCAGTTTGTTTATATTTTCTAAAACTTATCACATGATCCAACATTTTTATCGTTTATTTCTCCTCCTTTTATGGATTCATTTTTGTCTACTCCTTGCCTTATACGCATCTCTTCTTTTTTTATTTTTATAATCGCTCGTCACATTTTTATGTGCTGAAATGTGCAGTTGTGTCACGATATATAGTTAGCGTTACTTTCTCCAGCCGTCCATCTTTGTTGACCGCCTCCTACTCTTGTAGATTAGCAGGAGGTACTGGCAGCGTTCCGCGCTGCCCCTTGATTCACCCCGAGAACACACCGCTCCCTCCTTCTACAGGCTTGTCCTGGGTCAAGTAGTGCCCTGCGTTAATCTTCCCCTATTAGTGAGTTCTTAGTCAGTTCTTCAAGCTTAGGTGTAAAAAGTTAAACAATAAAATTGGCATCAATGATTTTATGATTTTCCTTTTTGAAGCCAAATGGGGCAAATTTTCTTTGTGATTTTGGGTTATATAAATACATTTGAACTGAATGATTTTGTTTTTCTCAGTGATAGTTTTCTAGATTTCTAGATGATATTTTTTTGACATTTTGCGTTCAAACCGCCGTCTCGTATAAAAATCTTAGTGATCACACAACATATTTATTTCAAATGATTGTTTCTGCTAATTTTTGGGTTATGCTTTGGACTTTCCTGAATAAGGTGGGACTTACCAAAAAAAAAGTATAAAAATTTATATTTATTTTCTTCGCTATTAACTTTTTTTGTAAAATAATACTTCGCGTTTGCTCATCATTTTTTAAGTGGCATTTAAAAAAAAAAAAACATCCCAGGATTTCAGAATCTACTGATTTCCTTATCAGCTGTACAGTTTTTTAAACATCTATGAGGTTTATGAAATGTAATAACACAAAAATAATGATTGAAATATCACCTTAGAGTCAAAGTTGTTTTGAATTGTAGGCGCGAAACAGATTAACCGCCCTCGAACGTAAAAAAACCTGCACCGGTCTACCGTCTGTCTCCGCGTGCGGCCGTCCGAAACTTTTTATTTCCCCCGCTTTAACACAAAAGAAGTTTTAAGGTGGAAGAAAGCGGCTAACATGAAAAATTCAGCATGAAGGAACTGTAAACTATGCGAACGGAAGTCTCGCGCCTTTCTTATTTTTCTTATAAATCAACCTTTGTTTTAAGTTGTATGCGTTTTCATGTTCTACTACAATATGGGATTTTAAATAAATAACACATCTTACTGATTTTTGTAAATTTATAATTCTTGACTTACATTTTGTTAAGAGTTTTAGATTAAGTAGTTAAAGAAAAGTATTAAGAATTGAAAGAAAAGCATGAAATAGAAATTCGTAATTAGATAAGAAACTTTTTTTTTTTGTCAAAAAGACCCAAACAGTTGGTTAAAAAAAATAGAATATTCTATATTAAAGTCAATACCGTTAGTAAAAAACATACTTTTTTCTTTAAATGAGGTTTTTCTCCTTAAATTCATGATATAAAAATATCTCTCTTGCAGTTTTTGTTATGAAAATCACAGTAAAAAGTTCTTTTAGTTTTACTGAAACAATAATCAAGGTACCGATTGGCGTTGTATTAGTGTAAACTTTTCGTGATATTTAAAGAAGTTCATGTCTTGAACAAGTTCCAAGTGTAGATCAGCGACAGTCATAATTACCAACTGATGCTTCAGGTGGAATTCGTTGATACAAGCGGAAACAGCAGGAAAGTCCTGTATGGGAGTTTTGAGCTGTTTGTCTGCATTTCCTTGTAGAGTTTGTGTGTTTGTTTGTGTGTGTGTGCGTCGGGGTATTAGCTGGGGTCCTGGGGTTAGTGCTTAGAGAGTTTTGAACAACCATAATCTCCCTTTTTATAATGTCCCCGGGTCAGGGGCCAGTCCTCCCTCCTTCTCCGTCTCTCCATTCTCCGTGTTTTTTGGCTGAACCATCTGAAACATTTTTTTTTCCCCCCTTTTCAGTCCTTTCTTTTGGAAACAAGCAGCCATCCCATCTCTCCGCCTCCTCTGCCACGCTCTGCGCTCGCTTTCTCTACATCCGTTTTTTGGCCCTTTCGCTCATTCACACCTTCTTTTTTTCCCTCCACTATTATTAAATCTCTCCTCCTCTTTTTCCGTATGCTCTCTTTGGTTTCCTTTCTCTCATCCCACTTTCTTATTTCATCTGATTCCCCTCCTCCCTCTGTGTCTCCGTGATGTGGCGGCGTGAACGCAAAGGGACGGCGGTCATTGTCGAGCGGAGAACCTATCGCACCATTCAAACGCACAATCACACACACACAAAAACCCACAGACTGGTTCCTTGGTATCTCTGGCACCAGCTTAATGATTGACGGCTGAAAGGAGAGAAGGAATTCCCTCACCGCCTCTGACCTCGTTTCCTCTCTTGTTGTTCTCCGCCGTTCTTGCTGCTTTTTCACTTTTCATTTTAACCTTTATTTCAGGTGTTACCATGGAGATTTCCTGGTATTACCTTTGTGTATCTGGATACACCTGTCAGTCAAGCGGCTGTGGTAGAAATCTTCGTTTTCCCGACACAGATTTCATGAACGTATGCCTTGTTTTGTGGTTTCTTCTTCCGTTTATTTCATTTTATTGCTCCTTTGCCAATGGAGTTGTAGAACACCCAACATGACCGTCGCGTCATGACTAAAATTCCCTAGAAACATGGAAAAAAGTGCAAGTGACACGTATAAAAACAGTTACCGGTAAATGGAATAAAGCAGCCCACGTTATCCGTGATTCATCAGAGCCTCATTGAGTTTAAAAAGTACTATATATACTGTAAATATGGAGTTTATTAATGGTCCGATGTTATCATGCCGTTATTTTTAACTCATATAATTTTGACAAAATAAAATATTGAAAGTTATTTATGGTTTAAATTGATTTATTCTTGAATAATATTCCTCTCTTTTTATTTTTCATAATTATGTTAAATAGTTACAGTTTTAAAGTATTACAAATTGGCATTCTTTTGGACTATTTTGGCATTTAATACGATTTTTTAGGCTATTTTGGACTTTTGCTAATATTCCAGAAACATGCTAGCTGTTTTGGCTAGTTTGTTTGGTTTTTTTAAGCTGTTTATGAGTTAGGCTAATATTTACACGCTAGCTGTTTTGGCTATTTAAACTTTTTTAAACATTTTTTTAATGATATTTTGGAGTTTAGTCATATTTTTCAACTACGTGCTAGCTGTTTTGGCTAACTTAAGTTTTTCTTTTTGCGTTCTTTATGCTAATTTGGCATTTAGCTAAAATTTTAGCTGGCTATCAACTTTAGCGTTTTCAGCTATTAGCTTCAGTGTTTTTAGCTATCAATTATCAATTTCTTCAGAGGCCAAATTCAGCCTACAGCATTCAAAGCTAATGCTATATACACTGTAAAAAGTGAAACTTTGGATCGATTAACAAAACATTTGTCGTTTGTTACATTTAAAAATATTGATTTTTATCAAACAAAATGTTTGAGTTGAGAAAACCATCAACTCAAAATGGTATTTTAATGAAAACCAATCATTTTAAAGGTAACAAATCACAAATGTTTTGTTAATTGATCCAACGTTTTACTTTTTACAGTGTATCTTGTTCATAATTATGTTCAAAAGTTTAAAAAATGTAGTTTTAGAGTGTCAATAAATGTTTATCCTGTTCGACCCGCGACCTAAGGTGTGTTTTGGATTTTAGCCCCTTGTTGATTGAGTTTGACACCCCTGTCTATGGACTCCAGTGTTGTCATTTTTACAGTGCTTTCATACTAAACTATTGCATCAATTGAATATGGATTATGTCCCTATAAACCATTGGGGCGTAAACCAGGAAAACTGCTGAATTATAGCATTGCCTTTAGCTTTTTCCCCTTCATTATAGCTTGATAAACAGGGTTTCTTAAAAATTTGGGGCTCTATGATTGGCTGTGACCATAATGTGTCTAGTGAGCCTCTCTGCCAACCAAGCGCGAAACTCCAGCCAGTCAGGGGCAAAGTAAGGAAGAACAAAGAATTTAGTTTAATTTTAATTTAGACAATTTTTAGCTAATTAAACCAAGTAAAGTTGGCGAAAAACTCTCAAATTTCCATTTCGGTTTGATAAATTTGAAACCAAGAATCTTTAGTTGACAATACTGTTAAGTTTAATGGCTTGACGATGGCTATGACATCGTTATCGTTTAAATGTTAGATGGCACCTTTTTTATTCAAATTGAATTTCGTGTCCGTAAAGTATTAAAGGGAACAGTTTCTAGTTTAGAAACAAAAAACAAAACTGTCCCAAAGCATCAGCCCCCTATATTTCTACTCTTCCACTCCACGTGCACACGTTTTCACCCACTCCTCTCACACACTGGCACATGGAGTGTGTGTGTGGGTTGATCTGAGTAAACATAATTAGCTGTGTTTTTTGTCTTGCCCTAATAAAAGAGTCATTTGTTGGACATTTCCACTGCGTTACAAAGAGGACATTTATAAGCCCCGGCCCAAGTTCGCCCCCAGGCCAACCCTAACAGAACAGACGGAGGTATTTTTAGCACAGCCGGCGGGTTAGCTAGCTGTCCTGGGACAGTGTGTGTGTGTGTGTGTGGAGAGAGAACAAGAGAAACAGGGAGATTTTATGAGATTTTCTGTGATCGGGGTGGCGCTAGTCAAAAAGTGTCTAATGATGCCGTGTGTGGAAAATCCGTCTAGAAAACTCCCTCATTCCCTCCCTCCCTCCGTTATTGCAGTTTTTTCAAAAAAAAAGTACAAATCTGAACAAGTTGAAAATAAAAGCATAAAAGAGACTTTGTAGCGGTTGACGGACCAGAAGGCACAAACAAATAATATAGTTTTACTTTTACTTTAACCCCGGGATAAACTTAAATTTACCCCTTTTAACCATGATTCTGGTGCAGTTTGAACCCCATTTTCGATGCCAATTTTGTTGCCACCTCAAAGTGAACAGAGATATTTGTGGGAATAAAAAAGTAAAAAAAAAAACAAAAAAAAAACGCGTATTTTTATCCCACTTCTTAGTATTCGTCCTTAAAAGCCAAAACTTTTATCCCACAAACTTATTGTTAAAATGTCCTTAAAGTTATAACAAATAAAGATGTAGAAGAATTTTTTACATTTATATTTAATTTAAAAAGCGATATATTTAAGGAGCCTGAAGCAAAATTAGCAAAACAGAAATAGTCTGCAAATATATAAATTATTAACTTAATAACTTATTTTTATACTAGTCATCCATTTATTGCTTTATCTTTATTTTGAAATTGATAAAGATGGCTAAGAATGAAAATTCAGTAGTAACACTCCACTGGTTTCCTTAGTCGTTTTTCAGGTAAAACACTTAATTTTATGTTGCAAATTGTTGTCCAAACTAAAAAAAAGACTTAAAAAAAGAGTTTAAAACAATGTTTTATCATAAATGATGTTTTTCAACTTTAAATGTATATATTTTCCACTGCTTTTTTCCTAAAAAATTATAATAAAACAACTCAAACCTTAAATAATTTTAAATGAATGTATTTGATAACTTAAGGAAATCGCTTCAAACTAGATCTTACAAAAAAAAGTAAAATAGCAGTATTTGTGTTTACAAAATAATAACATTTTGCATGAGTTGTATGAGCCAAACTGTAAATAAAAGGCAGTGCATGTGACTGCACTCTTTGTTCGAGAGCAACTTACGAAATTACAGCTGCTGAGCTGGAAAAAATTGAAATCAGGTGGTGCAGACATCATGTTTCGTGTCTCCGCCGCCAGCTTGTTCTTCTCTTCGTTGCCAGGCATCGTTACCACAAAAGAAGACTTCTCCCGCCATCATTAAGAGAAGCCTTTTTATGGTTTTCATCTTGCATCAGAGCTCGCCGCCTCTGACATGGCGGTAAAATCAGTCGTAATGTTGCGGTGGTAATTTTGGTTTTTTGGGTTTTATTTTTTTTTTGTGTGTTTACAGTGAAGGCTCCTCTGCTCCACTGATGTTTGGAGGGAAATTGCATTTTGGTGAGAAGCTGTGACGCTGGCGCCTCAGCTGTCCCTATATCCTGCGACATTGCATCATGATTTTCCATACTCTTTGGTTTGAAGTGGACATTTTTTTTACATTAAATGTCACTCCGACACACCCCTGCCACGCATTTCTTGTAATAAGTTTCGGTTTATTTCTGCAAAGAGCGATTGATACAAGTGGAAAGAAAAGAAAGTACACATAAAAAAAGGAGTACACAATCAGCCCAATCTGATGCTGTATCTGAGTGTGAAAGGCAGCCTTGTCTTGCTGCCTGAGGAACTCCCTTTGAGTTGGCCCGTTTGAGTGTGTGTGTCAGCCAGACATACTAAACCGCTCCACATCCATGTGGCAGCAAAATGTAGCTTTAAAAAACAGGCTGGCTGCTCCGCGCTCCGCGCGTACACAAACCCCAGGGCGGTTGTGAGCGCGCGTTAACGTGTGCGTGCATGCCACAGCGAAACGAGGAAGTGTACCGGAGCTGTGAAAACACCTCGGGTCAACAGTTTGCACCGAGAGATCGACTGAGAGAAAGAGCAACTGTAATCTGCGGCGGTGACAGAATGAGGAGATGAGATCCAAGTGAACCGGAACGGTGCTGAAACCTGACAGGAAAGAACGCATCATCTGTTGATGATGATGATGATGATGATGATGCTTCAGAACGCTATTACAACAGCTTTTAAAAAGCCAGTTCAGCTCAGGGTAAAGAACAGCGTATCAACACCTCTCAAAAACGAGGAGGTCGCAACATCTGTAAGTGGTGTAACCACAACAGAGTCTGGGGGCATATTGAACAGGATGTTAATTAGCCTCACTTTTCATCCATAAAAGCCGTCTGGCTCCGAAAGCGACGCTTAGCCGATATGCATCTGTGCTCAATTTACTTCATTGGGAAAAAGATGCGACGTGTGTTGAAAGAAGGTGAGAAAGGTCCCAGGGCATCTTGGGAGTAGGTTGACCTTCGGAGTTTTGACAGGTAATATTTGCTACATTATTACTTCCCGGGAAAGCATCGGCCGAAAACACATGTGAGCGACGCCCAACAATGAGTATCCAATCACTGTGTCCTAAACTCTTCATGCTTGGGTTTATTTCCAATTATATATATAAAAAAAATGTCATCAATGTTTTCTATGTTCAATTTAAAGTATGTAATTAGGTTAAAAAGACAATAAAATACAACATAATTAATACTTTAGAGTCAAAAATCCTTTAAAGATACTTTAAAACTGTCTTTATTTAATATGTACTAATTCTAATAAGGAAAACATGATGAAATATTTTAGAAATGTAATTGAAATACCCAATTCTAAAATAATATGCATGTAAAGATGCTGAGATTTAACCATAATCTAATATAAAATGGTTTTATTGAAATAAAAAACACAGAAAATGTCAAGTTCTGTTTTTTTAAAGCAGTTTATTTACACATTGAAATTAGTTTCTAAATGTTGTTTAGCAGCAAACACAACAACTTTCTTTGAAAGATGTGATGATGGACTATTAGTCAATTCTTTGTGGCCCCCTTTTTTTAAAAAAAACAAAAACAAAACGCCTGTTTTGGCTAACGTTGAGGTTAAGAGTCCAACTTGAGATAGTGTCATATTTTTCACATTCCTGTGATTTGCCAAAACTCGCAGCCGTGAGATGTTTTTTGTCGGTTATTTGAGGACAAAACTAGCCTCTGTTGCTTCTTTGTTCTTTTATAATTTAAAGTTTTTCCTTCTCGTGTAGCAAAAACTGTTTTTTTTTAAACCAAAAAAGATAAATCGCAGTTTACATTGTACAAATACTCGACCGTCAAATCTTAATCGGCAAATCTCTACTTCGCTTCGTACAAACATTTTTATCTTTCAGTTATTATTTAATGGAATTTTAGAGAAAAAAACAGTTTTTACCGGAAGCTAAATCAGCAAAGTAGGCATTAAGCTAACAAAAAACTAGCTTAAGTAGCATTAAGCTAACCCTACATCTTTAGCTTTTATTTTTGTTCAATAAAAGGTTAAGATGTTTCCAATGTAAACTTTTTATCTCAAAAAACTTGAATGTTATATACAGATGTAGAAAGAGGATGACATCATCTGCATACAAATGACTCAAAAAAGAATATTTATTTTAGAAACTAATAAGAAAAATAGTGTTTCTATTCAGTGTTTATAGAATATAGAATATCCTGGTCTTTCCAGCTGATTTTTTTCCCTCTTTCTAGTCTTAAAAGGGAGCCTTAACTTCGGTACAGTAACTCTTGAAGGCTTTACATAAGTGTTTTGGATCAAATGTTGCCGTTTATTTTTATGTTTGACCAATAATTTCATGCGGCATGACAGGCGGTGATTGAGCAGGTAGTCGGCGCGGATCTTAAACACCTCCTCAGTTTAACAGTTGTTGGAAACTGAAGGAGGTTTTGTTTCAGATTTTATTGAACGTATCAAGGCTTCCCTGCAGGACTCTGAGCCACAAATTACACCGTAAATCTGAATCGCTGTGAGGAGTCTCAGATGAAGAAGCCGTGTGTGTGTGTGTGTGTCGGAGGGAGTGCGCACAAGTGCACGCATGAACACAAACAGAACGCTGCCAGAGGTGTGTCCCAGCCAGGAAACAAACTACACGCTAAAATTAGAGACTGATTTGAGCATTCATTTTCCTGCTACAGAGGTTCTTTATGTTGGTTTCAATCTTGTTTTTTTAAATGGGGAAAAAAAAAACATTTGTTCTAAAACATGTATTTATTCCTTTATTAATTAAAAGTTGGACTGAACTTTAGTTTTCACAGATGTTTATCTCTACAAAGAGAGCGTGTGTGCTTCACGGTTGCAAATATCTCTTTCCCCTGGAGTAAAAACGGGGTCAAACCAGTAAGTGTTGCTCCGGCAGTTTGCAGTTGGGCCTCTACGTGTTTATTTACTTTCCTTTTTTTTTTTTAGGTGAATTTTATGAATCCTAAGTTCATGTGTGAGCCTGCACATTTGGAGTCATGCATGTACTTGAGAGTTTAGCTTTAGCAGTACGTGTGAATACTGGCGTGCAAACGCCAAATACGTGGTGTTGTCTGCGTTCGATCGGCGTGCGATACGGTGAACTGGTCTTTACGGCTCCCCTTCGCTTCGCCATCACCTGATCTGTTTAGAGGTCATTGTTGAAGCTGTGCTCGGGTCAGCTCTGGAGCAACCTGAGGAGCTTTATTGAAAACCAAAACATTTGGCTCAGGTGGTCCAACCACTTTCTTTATCAATGAAGAGATTAGCTGTTGAACATCGATCTGGAAACTTTTGTCTATTGTTTATAAAGGTCAGTCAGGATCTTTTCTAAATTGCAAATGATTTTGAAAGTTAATCCATGCAGATATTTGAAGATTGCATATTATTAGTTGGAGTTAGGTTCAAGTATACGGAACCGATCTGATGACGTGATGCAGTGAAATCATATCAACAAATTAATAATTGTGGCCAAGAAATAGCACAAAAGAAATAATTTGTGACCACGAAATATTTGAATTGAACAAACAAAGTGCTATTTTGTGACCACAAAATATGTAAATTATATGATGACAGGAATTCTTAGCCACATATAGTGAAATTGTACAAACAAGATAATAATTTGTGGTCATTAAATAATCAAAAGTATTTGTGGCTACAATATAGTTGTACAATAAAATCCTTTATGACCATGAAATAGTTAAATCATATAACGAATTATTAATTTGCGATGACAAAATAGTTAAATTGCATAATGGAAGAAAATTTGAAGACACAAAATACTTCAATTGTATAAGGAAATAACATTTTGTAAACAGAAAATAGTTAAACCGTATAACAAAATAAAATTTTTACTCAAAAAATAGTTAGTTCTTGTAACAAAATACTAGTTTGTGACCACAAAATAGTTAAATTATGTAACAAAATTTTATTTGTGGCCATAAAAAAGTTAAGTCATTTAATGAAATATTAATCCATGGTCAAAAAAATATTTAAATTTAAAATATTTAACTCAAAAGTTTAATAAAACAAAAATCTAGGTGCGTCTGTCTCACATGTATCTTTACTCTATATCAGGTTTTTACCAAAATAAACCAAAAATTATGTCAATTTTATCTAAATTTTGCAAAAATATTTCATGGCCATCAGATGAGTATTTTGTGTGCAAGTTTTATTTTTTGTATCATGACATTAACTGGACTCCATAAAAGTGAAAGTTGGATGAAAAGTGTAGAGCATAAAGAACAATAAATGAGGTGAAACATCCAAAAACAAAACAGGAGCTGATGGCTTCATTCTGCCTCACCTGGATCAGAAGTTTCATTCACTGTACCCAAAGCCTGAGTTGCAAATGTTTGGAGAACCTTTCCCCTCAGCCATGTGTCACTGCGAAAGCTGATCTCAGACGGTGTCCTGAAGGCAACCTAAATCCGTTTTCACTTCATTAACCTTATGTAAACAGGCTTCTTAAACATCTGCAGCCTGCCAGTGTCAGTGGATCCTTTTTCCCTCTTCCCGGCAGATGATGGAAACATCAGGAACGTTTAGCCTTTGGGGACCTCACCAAAGTTTGGGCCTCAAACCACAGAAGGAGAAAAATGCTTAAGAGACGCTTTAGAGAGGAGGATCAAAGTTGGAACAGAGGTCAGCTGCATGAGACGCAGCTTTGGTTGCTTGTCAGTGATGTTGCAGAGATGATGATGATACTGGGTTGAAAGAGAGATGAACGCAATCTATCATTGCACCGTTCACTGTGAGCTTTCTGGTACTTTATTTCAGTAATTGTAACTGAAGGAAGTGCTGGAGAACGATAGGATAAGTGGTTTATGCAATAAAATAAAGCTCTAAACTGAAAGTTTTTCCCTCCATAAAAAGTTTTTTTATGGTCAATTTTGCAAATTCAATTTAAAACATACTTATTTTTGCTTGTTTTGTTTATTTTTGTCAGGTCTAAAATCAAGCTTTTATTTTGAAATTGTTTCTTTCTGTAAGGTCTTAATCGAAGCTTTTATTTTTCTTTTTGTAGGTCAAGCTTTTATTTTGGAATTGTTTCTTTTTGTAGGTCTTAAATTCTTAAATCAAACTTTTATTTTGAAATTGTTTCTTTTTGTGAGGTCTTAATTTTAGCTTTTATTTTGAAACTGTTTCTTTCTGTAAGGTCTTAATTGAAGCTTTTATTTTGAATTTTTTTTTTGTAGGTCTTAAATCAAACTTTTATTTTGAAATTGTTTCTTTTTGTGAGGTCTTAATTGAAGCTTTTATTTTTCTTTTTGTAGGTCAACCTTTTATTTTGAAATTATTTCTTTTTGTAGGCCTTAAATCAAGCTTATATTTTGAAATTGTTTCTTTTTGTAGGTCTTAAATCAACTTTCATTTTGAAATTGTTTCTTTTTATGAGGTTTTAAATCAAGCTTTTATTTTGAAATTGTTTTGTTTTTGTGAGGTCTTAATTCGAGCTTTTATTTTGAAATTGTTTCGTTTTGGAGCGCCTTACTTCATGGTTTTATTTTGAAATTGTTCCTCTTTGTAAGGTCTTAATCCAAGCTTTTATTTTGAAAACGTTTCTCTCTGTAAGGGTCAATTCCACCTTTTATTTTGAAAAATTCAGTAAATTTTAGAAAGTAGTATTAACAGATTTGCGTGTTACTTTCTTTTTGTTTTCCAGGGTTCAAACTTCCACGCATCGCGAAGGCAAAAGTACGGCAACGTGTTCAAGACCCACCTTCTGGGCCGGCCTCTGATTCGCGTGACGGGGGCGGAGAACGTCCGAAAAGTGCTGATGGGCGAGCACACGCTGGTGACGGTGGACTGGCCCCAGAGCACCTCCACCCTCCTGGGGCCAAACTCTCTGGCCAACAGCATCGGAGACATTCACCGCAAGAGGAGAAAGGTCAGAACCTCCACAAACCTTCACACAACGAGAACAATTAGAAACATAAACAATAAACATAAACAATATTCTTTAAACTGACGCGACTTGACCAAAAAAAACGTCTTTTATTCATGAATTTCTCTGATATTGTTTGACCTTTAACCCTTTAACACTGGAGGCGTCGAGCGTGACGCTAAAACACAAAATCTTTAACATACTGTAACATTTCAACCAATAAATGGTATAACAAAATAATAATTTGTGACCACAAATAAATAAATTGTGAATGAATGAATGAATGAAATGGTTTATTTCAAGCAATCAGGTTATAATAAATGAGATTAAATATCACATATTGAATCACAAGTAGATCGTTTGAAAGGGAGTGAAGGGAAGCGAACTTATATAATCCCGCCCCAAACACAATAATATAAAATTGTAAAAACACAATAATAACTTGCGGCTTTTAAATAATTAAAATCGTACAAAATGCTAATTTGTGGCTACAAAAAAGCTGAATCGCACAAAATATAGAACAATTTGTAGCCACAAAATATTTAAATTGTGCAAACAAATTGCAAATTTGTGGCTATTGAATACTTAAATCATATAAAGAAATATTAACGCGTGGTCATAAAATTGTTAAATCGTATAACGAAATAAAAAAAAGTTGGATGAACTGACAAAAGTTCTATTTTTTCCAAATCACAATTTAAATTTAACCAATTAGAGTACTTTTGTTAATTTATCCAACATTTCACATTTTATAGTGTACACTGTAAAAAGTGAAATGTTGCATTATTTAAACAAAATGTATATAATTTATTTAAAATTTTCAGATTTTATGAAATTAAAATTTTGAGTTGATAAAAACTACAATTTTTAAATGTAACAAATTACAGAGATTTCGTTAATTGACCTAAAGTTTCACTTTTTACTGAGTATTTTTCTATTGTAAAATGGATTCAAATCATCAGTTGTTGAGGTTTGTTGTATTTACACAAACACATAAATTGAACGTCTACGGAATAAGTCATCAATGTAAAGCTATCCTCGGCGTTATCAGCCGGCGCCGAAGCGTGAGAACAAGCCCTCCCCTCCGCTCATCTCCATCAGGAGACTCTCCTGGATTATCTGTTTTTTCTCTCGTTTCACCCTCTTTTTCTCCGGCTTCCTCTGTCCCGCCTGTGCCAGGACCATTTCAGGTAATCAACCACTTAGCTCTCCCCGCTATTATCCCTTCATCCCCGGGGCGCATACCTCCGCCTCGTTCGCACAAACACGCACACATCAGAACACAACAACTCTGGAGATAAACACACAAAAGCGGCAGAACGAGGAGAGCAGCCCGGTGCTTTTTATTCCTCCTGTATATCAGCCTCATTTTCTCTCTGTAGAGGCGGGCTCGGGTTTCGGGGGGACGGCGAGGGGTCGGCTGGGTCTAATCTGAGCTCTGATCCCCTCTCCTTTCCCTGGAGACCCCTGCACTAACCTCATGTAATGACCCCTGATTAGGAAGGCTGCCTCCGACACAAAGAAGGCGTTTCTGTGGGGGGCTTTGACACACAAAAAAAAAAAAAAAAAAAAACGCAGCGGCACGCACATGCTCAATACTGCCCCCACAGCCAGGACGTGGCACAACTCATTCCAATGAGAAAAATTCAACTTTGCACTGATACGTGGAATGTAAAGTGGTGTGTAAAGTGTTAGGATACATTCACACTCCAAGAAAGTGACCACTTCCACGGAAAAGTCTATTTCAACACGAATATAAGGCTTCTTCTGTCAAAACTCTGGTGTTCAAGTGCAAGATTCTAAAAGGAACTAGTTAGTGGCGTGTTAATGGCGTTCCCTTTAATTCCCAAAAGTGCCAACCGTTTGGGAAAAATTACTAATACGCAATTCTAGTTTTTCATTTTTTTGGAATGAGATTTGAAAGAAAAATCCTGGAGCAAGACTTTGGAGATTTGCACCGTTTCTACATTTCAGATTGTCACTGCATCCGATCTGGCTCCGGTTCTGACGCCGCAATCTTGGCGAAAGGCACTCACATTGCATCCAGTTCGATCCAGTATTTGTTTCGTTGGCTTCAAATCTTTTTGCCGAGCTGGGGCACTTCTTTGTGAAGTCGGGGCTATAAACGAAATACCAGAAATTAAGCGAGTGAGTGTATCCGCGGTATTTTTAGATCGTAAAAAAATACATTTTCTTTGATTCTATAAATGACTCTTTAACCAGAATGACATTATCACAATCTGGACACAAAACCAGCCGCTAGCTCTGCTTTTAGAGAAGTCCCGCCCCCTTCAACGGTCTCCGCCAATCATTGTTGGAGGCTTGATCACATGTCATCAGTCTGACCAATCAGAAGCGTCCTCACTTCCTTGTTCTGATTTGGCTCATAAAATCTGTCAGTTCCAACAAAAATAAAAGCTAAAACTCGTGTTTAGCGGTGTAGCTTCCTGCGGGATCAGGTGTCAGATAGTTTAAAAACAATGAAGCTAAGAGACGCGAGTTTTCCTGGCATCTGCGTCAGTTTATTACACAACATCCCCCATGGGTAAACTGCGCTAGTAAACAGTTGAAGAAGAAGAACAAGCCCCTCCCCCACTTAGAGAATCCAAGTTTAGCATGTTCTTCAACGCGTGTCCCAGGCCCGGCGTGTCCGTAGCATCAGAAGTACCTCTATAAAGTGTTGTTTTCACGCTTTATCTACTACGGAAAACAGTTTACATAGGAAACCAGTTTCCAAATTAACTAGAAATAAGCAAGAATTTGCATTTCTATGCATTCGAATCAGCTGATTTTCATCGATTGCGTAAACACTTCACGTCACATATTACGTTAATTGCGTAAACGGTAGTGCAAATTTTAAAAGATTTTTCAAATACAAGTTTTTTTCTTAGTTGGAAAAAATGCCTCCAACAACCTAGTAGCTTAATTACTTATTATTGTCTTTTTGACGACATTTAGGTGATTGTGTTGTCACTGACACCTGATCATTTTTATAGCAACTTAACAGCGGGGAGGCTAACTGCATCTTACCCGGACTTGGCACGTGCTAGCAAAGAAATGCTGTTTATTTCTTGATCTCTTGTTATGCCAGTATTTCTCTTGCTTTGCTTCCCCTAGTGGCAGAATTGTGCATTGCAGCCATTTCTTTAAATAACCATGCAGGAATGGGCTAAAAAACATGCTTTTTTCCCCCGCAACATCCTTATATATTTTCTATCTCCATGACTGAGCCGGATTAAACCATCTGGTGGGCCGGATGTGGCCCGTGGGGCGTATGTATGACACCCCTGTATTAAAGGGTTACCGAAAATTCAAGAGGGGTGTCACTGCACCTTACCTCAATTCTTGCACCATGTCAAAACTTTTTACCTCGGTGATTTCTGACCAATTCACTCAACTTCTGCGTCTCACACCTGTAAATCGCCAGAGCTCACTATTGACCGAAGGAGAAGCAGTTTTGTTGATGGCAGTTTTGCCGCTCATGCGTGTGTGTTGGCAGAGCTTACTCCTGTTTTCTTGGCTATTAAGCCAAGTCAACAGTCAGAAGCGAGACGAAAGAATGAGTGGCAGGTCTGAGGAGGGCTGTTCTTCAGCGCACACACCGCCACATCTCTTTTGGTTTTGGTTGGGAAACATAATCTTCGCACAGCCGACTGGCCTCCAGTGTGTACGCGAGAAGCCAGTTTCCATGCAAACCGGAGCTAGCCAAGGAAAGTGATTCTCTGTGAGAATCGCAGGCCAAAACTACAGCGCCAACCCCAGCCAAGGGATTGGGACAGAAACCAACATTTGTCATGAAGCTTACAGATTTTATCACTTTTGTAAATAAAGTTGCTCATGAGCTGTCAGGTAGTGTGTAAGAGTTTGGCATGAGGTTTTCCACGTGTTCGTGAGCAGTTGTTTTGAGTTGTGGGAGCAAGGCGTTTTAGGTTTCAAGTAGGTATCAGGCTAAATTCCTTCTGACCCTAAAATTAAAAAAAAAAAAACGTTTTGTATGACCTATGTTACCAAATCCAATACTGAAGAAAAGAAGAAACAGGAGAGGTTTTTTTTTTTTCTTTAGAGCGACGATTGATTGTATTTGAGAATTGGTCGACCTCTTCCATTGGTATTCCAAACAGGAAGTAGCTGGTTCCAAGAAACTAAAGTCCCGTAGACTTCTTTAGAGAAATAAACAGCTATTACTCAGACATTACATCTATTCTAATTCTTGTTTTTTTTAATATTTCTTGTTCAAATTATTCAAGATATGAGTTGACCAATTAGATACTCTCAATAGAAGTAGGTGGAGCCTACTGGCCCCTAGTTCAACATGTTTGACATTAACGCCGACCAACTATGACCAATTTTTGCTTACTGACGTTGTCTGGTTCCAACACGGTGGTAAAAAAAATGGCTACTGAAACCACCTTTTTATAAGTGACGTCACACTCACTCACTCCAGTTCTCATATACAGTCGATGAGTGCGACCTAAGGGACTTGATGTTCACAACTTCTTGAATGGTTCTTGCCTTTCACTGTGCGCACATTAAACAGAACTGTAGGGCTGTTTCTTTCCTAAATCGACTTGATCAATTTTTATTCAATCATATATTTTGCACAAATTATTTAATCATTCTCTTTTTTATATTGTGTTAATTAACAGTTTAAGAGTTAAAGGTAGGAAAGCATCTTTAAAACTAGCTACAGAGCTTTAGATGTTTTTACGTAAATGTTTGTTTCTGAAAAGAAAACATCTCTTGTGCGGTAAAGGTGAAATCGGACAAATCCGTACTAATTTGGCTCTTTTGGCTACACATATATTTAAACGTACCGCATGTAGAGATTTTGTTGACCTTTTAACAGCAGAGAAGTCAACAGTGACATGGAATAACACGTTCTTTAACCCTTCCGCTCTCCTTGGGGTCCAGATGGCTCCAACCACATATTGTTATGCGATTTCTTCCATGACAAATGTGGACGAAGTGGGACAGGTTTTTACGTCTGTCATGGACATTAGTGAAACTCAAAAATCAGTGAAAAAAAAAAGTTCAGCGCACTGTCCTGTGGTGTCCAGATGACCCCACTTTTAATGTAAACAAGCTAAGGAGAGCGGAAGGGTTACACTCTTCGGCTGATTATGCAAATAACACAAATCCCGCGGACTGACGCGGAGAAAAGCACATACTATGCAAAACATGTTTTTCTCTGCAAGTTACGTGAATTGAGTATTGCATATCGCTTATTATGTTATTTGTGTTATTTATATCATTTTATCTATGTAATTAAAACACATATATATATATACATATATATTGGATAGTTAAAATATACAATACTTGGGTAGTTGAAATAAAATAATGAAATGCCAATTACTTAGTTATGTTAATTAAATAAATAATATATGTACATGTGTGTATGTGCACAAATGAAATATGTTAATTGGTTAGTTAAAATACAATAATTGGATAGTTAAAATTCATTAATTGGGTAGCTAAATCACAATTGTGAATAACTTTAGCTAATTTATTTTCGTTAATTACACAGCTAATATCTAAATAATTAATATACATTAATTGAGCATTGAATTTGCAACTTTTTTACATTATTTGCATAATACATATAACTATAATTTAAATGTATTATTTGGATATTTAAAAAAAATCAACTGTTTATTTAAAATACATTAATTGTGCATTAAGTTAGTTACTTTATTCACGTTAATATCTTTGTAATCAAAATACATTAACTGGTCAGTTAAACTACATTATTTGGTTAGTCAAAATATATCAATAGAACATTATGTTATTTGCTTTATTTACATTATTTACACAATTAATACAAATAAAATATACTAATTAGCAAGTTAAAATACATTAATGTAGCATTATGTTAGTTACTTAAGTTACGCTAATCATTTAATTACTTGAATAATTGAAGAGCTACGATTGTTCGAAGACTGTCAACACCAGAGCTAATTGGGTTATCATGTGATATTTAAATAGTCAAACATTTTATAAAAACTTGTCCAGCCTGTGAACTGTAAAATAAGATCGTGACACTAAAGCTCTACATTCTCAGATACCAAATTTTACCACATCTTCCTCTTCCTTTGTATTGTTTATTTTGGGGGCATGGTTAATTTACCTACAAATATGGAGGACGAGAAATTGGGGAGTGAAGACAAAATTATGCTATTTATCACCAGTAGAGGGCACTTCAGACGTCATTAAACTCCCTTTCAACCTTTTTTTTTAAGGAAAATCAGTGTGAAATTCAATAGAAAACAACACAAATTAAACTTTAAAATGTCAACTTTTTGGTTTGTTTTGAGCTAAAAATGGGTCATGAAGACAAGAATATGTTGCGAAGTTGACCAATAGAAAGTAGAAAAGTACCACATACAGCAGGATCTGGCGGAGCTACGTTTTCTCCGGTCAGATTTGACGCACCTCTGGGATCCCATTCATTCAAGAGGAGCTTAAAGTTTCATGTAATTGAGGGTTAATTTTTCTCCTGCCGTGAACTCAAGAAAATAAAGCTCCATTAGCTTCACCTGCCGCTCAGACACGCTGACCCTCAGCAGCAGAGCGGGCTCTGTCTGGTTCGGAGTGACGACAGAATCCGGGGAAGACTCGTGTTTGAGTGAAAGAACAGAGGCTGAGGAGTAAAAAAAAAAAAAAAGGTATTTTTAAAGAGCTGGATGGATGAAGGGGCAGGGAGAAAGGGGAAGGGGCGGGAGCGGGGAGGGCAGCAAAAAGAATAAAGGAGTCTTTACATGTCTGTGGAACCAGCAGCTCGCAGCACTTTCACATAATTTAAGACATATGGACGTTATTAGGACAACTGTGTCTGTGTGTGCAAGATCTCCAGTCTTTGCGCTGCAGGCTCCAGGAGACAGTCACGTTTTTGTGGGTTGTTGTAATGAACAATCCCCCCCCCCCAAACCAAAGCCCTCCGCCAGCGTCCTGAGAGCTGCATGCAGTGACACTGCACAAAAACTGTATTTGAGTGGCAGCCAGGTGCTGGATGTGTGGCGGTATTTGTTTGACCTGTAGTTACCTTTCGCCCAAGCGCACACGCTGGCTGGCTGGACCCACAGTAGCTCAGCCCGGTCTGTTTACGCGAGGGAGGTTGAGTGTAGAAATGGCCGCGGCGCTCACCCGAATTGTCCAATTATGCATAATTCAGTGCAGGCTGCGCTAAATGGGAAAACGCACAAAGTTCTGCCACCTCCGCCGGCTGAACGAGGGGCTGCGCTCAACAACAGCGTCTGTTCGGTGGACGTCTGTTTGCGTTTAGAGTCAGAAAAGACGACGTATTTATCCCGTCATAGAAAAACGTCTTGTAAGCCAACCTCCCCAAAATGTAACCACTATCATTTGAACAAAAGTTTAAAAAAAAGAAACAATGTAGCTCATATGCAGGTATATATGCAGGTATATAACTGTTAAGGATCCATACACATACGTTTATTTCATGAACAATGACAATAACACATTTAATATACATGTATATGTGTATGTATGTGTATGTATAATATATATATATATATATATATATACATATATATATGAATATATGAATAAATGAATATATATATATGTATGTGTATATAATATACACATACATAATATATATATTCATTTATATATGTATATATATATATATATATATATATAATATATATTATATATATATTATATATATATATATATATACACATATGTATAAATTAATTTTATATATATATATGTATGTGTATATATATATACACATACATATATATATACATACATATATATATATAAAAAAATTATATATATATGTGTATGTGTGTATATATATATATATATATATATATAATATATATATATATATATAAATATATATATATACACATACATACATACACACACACACACACAAACATATATATATATATATATATAAATTATTATTATTATTGAAAAAAAGAATGGAAAAATGAAAGTCCAGGGATGGACAACAGTGGCTTTAGATACAAGAACGACATACGCATTGATTTTTTGTCGTCTTTTGTAGACTAAGACCAGTTAGTACTTACTATTAAACTTTAACCATATGGTTTCCTATACGAGATGAAAGCCCCAAGACTTTCTATTCACTGGTTCTGGGCTTCTTTCGTCAGAGAAATCATACAGAAGACAAACGGTTAAGTCTACTCGTAGCCTCGTATTTTTGTAACATGTGCTGAAAATAAATTCCGCTCTTCCTCTCATTATTTCGAGCGTTTCGCGGGTGTGATTAACAGCAACATTTAACTCAAGTTGGAGACAAGTGAGAAATGACTCCATGTGATTGAGGTTTATCCAGCTGTTTCACTGCGAAACTAAAGCTAAGCGAAGCCGCACATGGAAAAGTACCCAAGCGAGCAAGGCGACGGCCAGATGAGCACAAGAAGTCATTGTGCCCGGTGTTTTGTCTCCATCTCTTCTGAGGTCAGCTGCTGCGTGGAATGGTTGGGGATGGAGAACAGGTCATGTAAGCTGATCTGTGACCAGCAGTCTCAGGGTGCGGCAGAGACAGGAAATGTAGGACTGCCAACATCTAAGAGCGCCCTGTGATCTGTTTTAACCACGCCATCAGACAGCATATTATATATTATGCAGCCACACTACACATGCATACTGTATAAAGCGCGGAATTCCTCCTTAAGACTCTGTGGACTATTGTTCATTCATTCTGACGGCGACAGACGGAGGCATGCAGGGTTTGGAAATGAAGCAAACAAGAGCAAGGGTGCCAAAAAGATGGTCTGGTGGCTGACGAATCAACCTCAAAAACCAAATGAACCTTAGTACTCGGAGATTAAATCCCACGGGAAGCTTCTTTCTTACAGCTTCCACTGCAAACGTGACATCATGATGTGTTTAGATATCAAACAAAATAAAAAATACAACCTCGTTACTCATCAGCGCTGCCCCTTGGAGGCATGAAAAAAATGATCCTTTCACTATGACCATATTTAAAGCTGTAATCAAGGAGATGAAGTGTGTTATTAACGACATGCTGTCATAGTTACTGAAAACAAGTAGACTTTAATGTCTCTACATGGCCATAAAAAGTACAGTAGAAGTCATAAAAAGCCCACAGGGATAAAATTAGTGCAATCCGTAGTTTGTTTTATGCGCTCCTTCGTCATTATCTAACCTACACACGCAGAGTCCCTTCAAACGTCGACGTAAATGAAAGACTGCGTGCAAGAGCGTGACAGATGTGCCCGTGACTTTTCAATGAACCTGTATCAAAACAACTGCGAGCCACCAATCATTACGCACAACGTCTAATGTAAAATTTGCCTGTTCAGATGTTCCAGTCTGGATTCATTGAGCAGAAAATGCAAACCATGTGTGGAAGTCGGAGGACTTTCCTTCGGGATGTGCTGCGTTGCCATCTTCAGTGCAACTTTTGTGACCTTTGAGACAAAAAAAAGTAGGTCTTTGAGGAACCAGAAGTATTATAGGAGGAAGATAAACTGGTGTTTCAGTGGGAGGACATAAAAGTTTACATACATTGGTGATTGATCTTCAAAAATGTTTCCAAATCAGCACTAATAAAGTACTTTGCTAGTACTTTCTTTTGGTATTTAAGTGTTTTAAGAATTTAAATGCCTTTTCACTTTCACAATATACCTGCATTACTTAGATAAAACGAAAGAGCAATTGACAAAATTACTTTTTTTTTTCTTCTTCAACACCGCTCATTCTGTAACTTAATTAAAATGATAGAGAAAATACCATTTGATATTTCATTTTCAAGAAGTTCTTTAGTATTTTGTACCAAAATTCCATTAGAAATATCAAATGTGAACATTAAAATTGATTAACAGAAATGCTTCTTCTTTTTCACAAATTTAATGCATTACTTGTCTCTTAAATAAAATGAAAAAACAAAACATTTTTCCATTTTCTTCATCACCACTGGTCACATCATTAAAGTGATAAAACCAATGAAAACTGCTTTTTCTTTTTCACATCTTGCCGTGCAAAAGTGTCTCATAAATCAGTTTGAGTTAGCAGTTCTGAGGTGCGCACCAGGGAACTTTTTTAGCATTAAATATCAAATGCCATTTTGAATTACGTTACAGAATGAGCGGTGTTGAAAATGAAGTTGAATTTCTTCTTCGTTTCATTTAAAAGACGAGTAATGCAGTTACATTGTAAAAAATGAAAAAGCATTTTCAGTACTGACTTTTATTTTTAATAATGAGTCACAAACACTTCCACATTTAAGGCTTTTCTCCTTGTTGTGTTATACTTCTCGATTGTGTGATATAACAGTTCCTAAATGTTGTCAACTGATTCTCCTGTCTCATTCCTCTGGTGTCTAGTCGTTATTCCAGTTCTGCTAACTGCTAGAAAAACCTTCACAAAGTAAAGTCTTTAAGCGAACAAGGGAAAGACTTAAATAACGGAGGGCCAATAATAGATATCGTTTGGTAAAAACGTATGGAATCAAAACCGCCAGATGAACTTTTCCCCAAATTTCACCTTGATCGTGCAGATTCTTTTCAGACACGCAGACAAACGAATGAGACGAAACAACCAAACATCAAAGCAAACTCGTTGGTCTGCTCTCACACCCCGTCACTGACAGTCGGAGTGTGTTTGCACAAACTACGGGTGGACGACAGCGCATAATCCTTACGCCTTACTCCTCTGCCCCGACTTGTTCTGGTTCAAACAAATATCTCTGGGACTAACCCCTAAGTCTTTACAAATTTCGTCTGGATGTAGTGAAAGAGTGCCTTCTCTTTATCTTAACAGGTACAGTGTTTGCATTTAACCACACCTCCTATTCTGTCTGTCTGTGTAGGTTTTCGCCAAAGTGTTCAGCCACGAGGCCCTGACGATGTACCTGCCCAAAATCCAGCAGGTCATCCAGGAGAGCCTCCGGGTGTGGAGCTCCAACCCCGACCCAATCAACGTCTACAGGTGCAGCAAAGACACATCACAGTCTGTCCTTTAAGTACTTTTATTTACTCTTATGTTCAAAAGTTGCTTGTTAGACCCTACAAGATGGTTTTAGAAGTGTACAACCAGTTTCAAGTTACTAACACACTATCCAAAGCCTTTTAGTTGTCTGTATTTGTTGATAAAATGCAACCTTTGTGCCAAATTGGTTGGGTTTCATTGGTCAGAATATCAAGGTTCCATACGATTCATAGAAACTCCACTCACCAATGCTGCATTTCTGCTCCAAGTCTGCCTTCTTGATCTCAGTTATATTCTAATAGTTAGATTTTGATTAAATAAAAAGTACAATTTGTGAACTGGAAGTGTGTCGTTCCACAGGGAGAGCCAGAAGCTGTCGTTCACCATGGCGGTGAGGGTGCTGCTGGGTTTCAGGGTGTCAGAGGAGGAAATGAAGCACATGTTTTCAGCCTTCCAAGACTTCATCAACAACCTCTTCAGCCTGCCCATAGACCTGCCATTTAGCGGCTTCCGGAAGGTATGCGTTTGGATTCCGTTTGCATTGGATTGTTTTTTTGGCTTGTAGGTTTACAGATTTCTCTGCTGTGTGTTTGCAGGGCATCCGTGCACGAGACATCCTGCAGAAAAGCATAGAGAAAGCCATCAGGGAGAAGCCTCTGTGTTCTCAAGGAAAGGATTACAGCGATGCCCTGGATGTCCTGATGGAGAGCGCCAAAGAGAACGGCACTGAGCTCACCATGCAGGAGCTGAAGGTAACCACACACCAAACAATGGCACGAAAGTATACGACAACACACATTGTAAATACATGTTAGCTATGCTAGTTTCTATGACCATGTTAATGCCCATCGTAAAACATTGACGTCTAGTTGGAGGTTAAACCAGGTTGAAATTAATATCCGAAGTTTGTGCCTGTTTGGAATTATTTGACACCAAATCTTTCATATATTGGAATAGAGCTGTGAAAGAAAAGATTATTGAGATTTGTACCGCCTGGTAAACAGTAGAAAAAGAAAAAGAAGAAGCCCCTCCCTGCTTGTCCAATGTGAACACTATGGGCTGAATGTGCGTTCAAGAGCTCGAGGTTCTTGAATGCGTGACCCATGCCTGGTATGTCCACAGCTTTAGAAGTATTTGCGTGAAGTGTTGTTCTCACGCTTTATCAGCTACTGATAGCACCTTTACTTTACGTATAATCCAATTTCCATACAAACCAGAGCTAGCAAGGGGCAAAGTCGCTTTTCCATTGATTGCGTTAACACTTCACCACTATAAAGTGTCACATATCAACGCAAAGCTGCTTTTCTCAGCTAATTGCGTATATCCAAAGAAAGAAAAAGTGGAGATAGATTTGCACGGTATCAACGTTTCGCGCCTAGCCTCTTCCAACTGTAGATGGTGGACATGCTCCTGTGCTCGTAGAAAACCGCTAGTCCTTTCCTGTCTCGTTTCAGTGTGAACACCATAGGTTGATTGCACATGCAAAAATGTGAGATTAGTTGGTTCATACGCTATACAAGTGTTTATCTTCAGGCAGTTGACAAACGCCCATGGCACAAGTGTTCCTCACCAGTGGCGCCACTCTTGACAAAAATCTATACAGTCAATATCCATTGAATTTATGCTGATAGAACGAAGTAGTTTTAGTTTCAAGGATAAGCAGACAGTTACAGCAAAATAAACAGCCAGAAAGACACACCTCCTATTTACCGATTTAAGACTTTCTGAGGAATTCGGTGGAAACTCCACCTCTCACTCACTCCTTGTGGTTTCTGGGTAAAGTCCAGGGCCAAAAATAAGTCAACACTGTCCCTGCTAGGGGTCTGAATGAGGCCTCCTGTACACACACAGGCCAACTGAACTGGGAAGACCCTTTTTAAAGAGGCCCAATCCCCACCCTCATCAATCACGTGTTCACATAAAACACACATGCGGAGGAGCACCCGTGTGTTTTGGCACCGGTGATGGAGGTTTCTGATGAGAGGTTTACAGCGTAAAGCATGCTGCTCGCTCAGACCCACTGAGGTTCATTCCTCAAGCTCCATAACGTGCTCAGCACCATCATGGAAGAATTATTATTATTAAAACACTACTTTTCAGGAATTAAAGACAATAAACTTCTATTCAAAGTGGATTTGCATGAAAAATAGGTTCCATGCCTTTGGTATTTTTCTTGTCTACAAAGTAAAGAGTGATCAAGCCCCCAGCACAGCACTAACTTTGTACTCCTCAATGAATGCTTTTCCTTAACCGTCCCCATCTGGATGGAACCATAATGTGGAAAATAAAAGCCATCCTTTGGCTCCTATTTGGTTTTGAAAATATTGAGGGCTGCGCTTAAAACGATGGGTGGCGTATCACATTTGTCTCAGCGGTGGACTACAAAAGCCACAGGGCTAGAAGAACCGCAACATGTAGCAGTTGTTTAAGGCTGATAAATCTATGAAACAACGTTTAAGTCCGTAGATCAAACTCTGTTTGAAGAAGATTGATGGCAACCAGCTTTAACACTGCACACACCTGTATTGTTTTTGAGTCAATACAAAAAAAAGGTTAGAATGGGCTGATCAATCTACAACCATTTGTTTGTAAATTTGATTAAAAAAAATCTTTTGCAGTTCCTCAAAATCCCCATTGACGCTAATGTTAAAAAGTCCAGTTTTACATCAATCTGATGAACCCAAGGTTAGCAAATCACTAATTCAACTATTTCCTGCCTATTTCTTGTATATTGTTGGGCGGAGCAAGCTTTATTCAATATGCCCCTCCCACTTTAGGCTTTTCTTGAGTTGAGCAAACAGATAAGAGCTAGAAGTTTCTTGCTCTGGACAGTTGTTGCACAGAAGGAGTATATTTGTATAAACCCCTTTTGTATTTGAGGCTAAACTTTACTTGTACTCTTTATATTTGTATTTAGTTTTACTTTGATGTCAGAGATTGTCTACCAGGTGTACAAACCAGACTGATTGATGGAGCTCCAGTGATGTACTGGTAACTTTAATTGGCCCTGTATATAAATTTAGCCAAAAAAAGGAAAAGGGCAAGTGCAAGGGCAGTAAAATGTTCTAATTACACTTCCTTGAAATGCTTTCTATGGATTTCAAAGACCGTACGTCTAGACATTTGTCATGACATCCTTTTGGAAACAGAAATAAGTGGAGTAACGCTCAGTTTTCCTTTGCAGGAATCAACCATTGAGCTCATCTTTGCTGCTTTCGCCACCACCGCCAGTGCAAGCACCTCTCTCATCATGCAACTCCTCCAACATCCCACCGTGCTTGAGCGCCTCCGAGAGGAACTGAGGAGCAAGGGGCTCCTCCACAATGGCTGTCTTTGTCCCGAAGGAGATCTGAGGCTGGAGACCATCGTCGGCCTGAAGTACCTGGACTGCGTCATCAAGGAGGTTCTGAGACTTTACACACCTGTGTCAGGAGCCTACCGAACCGCCATGCAGACCTTCGAACTGGACGTGAGTGGGCCATCACTTTAATGTTTGTTCTAAAGAGTGGCAATTAGTTGATACACATCCCTCCATCTTCTGTTTTCAGGGAGTCCAGATTCCAAAGGGCTGGAGTGTGATGTACAGCATACGGGACACTCACGACACAGCTGCTGTCTTCAAAGACGTTGAGGTCTTTGATCCAGATCGCTTCAGTCCGGAACGAGGAGAAGACAAAGAGGGGCGTTTCCACTACCTGCCGTTCGGCGGCGGCGTCAGGTCGTGTCTCGGGAAGCAGCTCGCCACCCTCTTCCTTCGCCTTCTCGCCATCGAGCTGGCCAGCACCAGTCGCTTTGAGCTAGCCACCCGGCAGTTCCCGCGCATGACCACAGTTCCGGTGGTTCACCCGGTCGACGGCCTGAAGGTGAAGTTCTATGGCCTGGACTCCAACCAGAATGAGATCATGGCCAAGTCAGAAGAGCTCCTGGGAGCGACGGTCTGAGAGATGAAGCGGCAAATTGTGCTGGAGGGAGGGGATGAGGAAAATGTATACAGAGAAGACTGAAGGAAGAAAAAAAGAAATTTCAGAAAGATTATTTTTTTTTGCCGAGGTGGAGTTTCCTTTGAGGCTAAAACAGAAGCAATAGTCTACATCTCCTGTTACATCTTAGAATCGGAACTTTCCTTCAAGAAAGAAAGAAGCAGCCAAAAAAAAGTTCTATAGTATAATCTTTCCTGTGTATTTTTTGAAGAATTATTAAAACTAAAATACCTAATAGAAAGCTATGTAATATAATTTGAGAGGTGAGCGGGACAGTGCACAAAGGGACGTGGTAAAATGAAGTGTTAGGGTTTAGACAATAAAGACGGTTGCATAAGGGGTTTCAAGATGGATAAAACAGGGTATAGGTTGAAATAATATAAAATTCTATTTTATTTGTGTCTAATCACATTCTGCAGGGTAAAAGCGACAATATATTCCCCAAACATCGACGTTTGTTAAGCATTAAGAACCAGAATCGACCAAGAGGAGAATCCAGAGTTTGACTTGTTTCATACAATCAGTAAAACTATGTTGTACTTTAACAGTTTTAGGTGAGACAAGCTAAGAATAGGCTACTACTAGATAAAATATCAATAGTTCATTTAATGTGTTACCGATAGAAACTTACAGGAAGCCTTTAAAGGGACTTAAATGGACGAGTTATTGGTTTTTGTTAGGTAATCTGTAGCCACTGCACCTCCATCTTTGTGTTTTTGACAAAAAACATTAGTGCTTTAATTAAAGGGAGTAGAACAACTAGGGTTAAAGAATCTACTGCTAAACTCACAAGGTTCACCAAAACAATTGCAGTCCTAGCAAACGTGTTTTTTTGGACTTTTACTACAAGGCCTGATTTCATTAAGGCAAGATTTAGGAGTCTTCTTGGTTTAAACTAAGGCATGTCAATGGTTTTAGCATGGAATGCAACAATCTGATTTATACTTAGCACATGAAACGAAACAGTAGCTGGAAAGAGAACATGTAAAAAATAGACAAAACAAGGGAGTAGTACGTAGATATAAAAACTTTCAGGAATATCATTGCCATTTTATTCATGCTACCATGAATAAAAATTAAATTAGAAATAAAAACAAGAAACTACATCGACTAACTGAATAACATAGCATGTTAATGCTACAGTTAGAATGAGAGTAATGCTAAAATTAGCATTAGCAAGGTGGTATGCTAAAGGTAAAGGTAGCATTGGCATAATGATAAAGTTAGCATAAGGAAGATGTCATGCTAATGGTAAAGTTAGCATTAGTATGGTACCGTGCTAATGGTAAAGTTTGTATTAGCAGAATGTTAAAGTTAGCACTTGGAAAGTAATGTGCTAATACTTTAGCACCAGCAAGGCAATATGCTAATGCCAAAGTCACCTTTAGCAGAACTCTAAAGTTAGCATTAGCATGGTAGTATTTTAATCTTAACATTAGCATAATGGTGAAGTCCGCATTAGTAATGTCATGCCAATGGTAAAGTTAGCGTAGGCCTAATTGTAAAGTTAGCATTAGTAAGATATCATGCTAATGGTAAAGTTTGCATTAACAGAATGTTAAAGTTAGCACTTGCAAGGTAATGGGCTAATACTAAATTTATCATTAGTAGAATGCTAGTGCAAACGTTACTTTTAACAAATGGCTAAAGTTAGCATTAGCATAATGCCAAAGCAAGTATTAGTAATGTAGAATGCTAATGCCATAGTTTGCATTACCAGAAGGCACAAGTTAGCACCAGCAAGGTATTATGCTAATGCTAAAATTACTTTTAGCAGAAGTCTGAAGTTGACATTAGCAAGGGTAGCATGCTATTGCTAAAAATTCCATTTACAGATGGCTAAAATTAGCATTGGCAAGATAGTAGGCTAATGTTAAAGTTAGCATTAGCATAATGCTAAAGTTAGCATTAGCATAATGCTAAAGTTAGCATTAGTAAGGTAGCATGCTAATGCTAAAGTTTGAATTAGCAGATCACTAGAGTTACCATTAGCAGAACACTAAAGTTAGCGTTAGCAAGGTAGTATGCTAAATCGACATTTACCATCAGTAGAAGGCTTAAGTTAGCATTAGAAAGATAGTACGCTAATGCTAAATTTACAATTAGATGATCCTGTGATCTATTAATCTAGCTTGCTAAAATTAGCATACTAATAAAGTTTCAAATCAACACCAGAGGAGATGCTGTGTACTGCGGTCCTGTAAATTTGAGGCAGAACCAGAATCCAGACTTTGGACTGAATGTTTCCCTTACATGGCTAACCCTTACAACATGGAAGGTTAGTAAACTCAGGTGAAGAGTAAACAGTGATGTGATAACTAAGGAAGCTTCTGTGTTTTTCTATGTAAACATATACGTTTCCCAGAATACACTCTTTCTTGCTGCAGTAATTCAGAGCTAGACCAATGCCTTGTTATTCCTGAACAGATTTTTCTTTTCTCGAGAAGCATCACAGAACCTGTTGATCGTCTTAACCTGTGCTTTGTTTTATAAGCTGCACTTGCAGTCTGCATGAGTGATGTCAGTTTGACTTGTTGGACTGAATCAGGAGAAAAGACAAAAGGGACGGGGGGTGGGGTGGGGGTATAGTAGGAGACCTGCATACATGCTGCTTGAACACCGCCTTCCTAATCTGTTCATGTCTAATGTGTGCTGCTTTCTCCTTCTGCGTGAACTATTCCACTAAACCAGAATCCAAAATGGTTTGAGCGACTTCACGAGATCCATCTCTTGGGACTATTGCACACCGGAACTCGTTGAGTTTGTCTGACTGTCCCGTTCCCGTAAAGGAAACCGTTCTCCGAGGAACTTTTTGGAGTCCATGTGATCACGATGGACCAATGAGATTTCAGGGGGAGGAGGAGTCACACCTTTTTATGTTTTTCATCGGACAATCCTCTCGTCCAATAGCGTTGAAGATGGACTCCGCGACACGCCTTTTTTTCATTTTCTATCGAACGCACCACTGATTTGTTCATTTTAAGACATGATATATATGAACTAGATTTTGTTTTGCTGCTTTTCTTGTGTACATTTTCTAATTGAGAGTTCTAGATTGTGATGGTTTGTATCAAGTGACGATTCCTCTTTTTTTATGAATTTATATATATATTATTTAGCTAACTGAAATATTTGATTTTGTGAGAGCAAAGGAGCATGAATAGGATATAGTGTATATTAGTTTGTATAGTATTACTTGGCAAGCCATGGAGAAATTAGCTATTTACATGAACTAATAACCTATTATTAATGTTATTCTATGATTAAAATGTTGTCATAAGAAATTCAAAATGCTATTTTTTATTCTATTACAGATTTAGAGTTTTTAGCCTACATGACAAGGTCTTTGTTAAATACTGAATGTATTAAGAATGTTATGTATTTCAGTTTATATTGTACACTGTGTTTAAATTGTTAATATTGTCAATTTGATTACTGTAATAATAATTTGTTTTGTTATTCAGACTTATTATCATTGCATTTTTTATATTAAATATGGAAAACAGAAAGCACTTCCAGATATGTTTCTTTTTTAAGTGCCACGCGACTACACTTCCTCTTTGTCTCACCTGTTGGTTTCTCGACCTGTCTTACGTCAACCTGTACATATTTGTTTTTACAAATACAAAAAATAAATGATCATTTAGTTTGAATATAAATGTTTTTTTGAAGACTTTTATGTGTACTCCTGTAATAAAGTATAAAATGAAAAGGATGTAAAATTTGTTTGTGCTTTTTAATACAGTGGCTTTAAATTTGTCACATAAATATTATTTCAGGAAAGGTAAAAAAAGAAAAAAATATTCAAAAAGAAAAAGAAAAAAATATATATTCTCTTCTAGACATTTTTCCCTAAATATAATATTTCTATATATATATATATATAGAAATAGAATTTTTTTTTAATTATTGACGTATTAGTAAAAACTGGTGAAATAAATATTTTCTTTTATAAGTTAAGAAAAAAATTGGCGAAACATAGTAAGAATAACCTTAAAATTATTTTAGTGACAAAATAGTAAAAAGTCTTCAATTAAATATTTACCTAGTAAGAGTGAAAAGCAAAAAAATTTGTTGAAAAAATTATTAAAAAGTACATTTTAAGGGCTTGTTTTCTTATTGAATTATAATTTTTCAGTGTTTTTGTTCCTAAAGTTGTATATTTCTTTATTCAATCTTTTTTTTTTCAAAATAAGACGAATATTTTCCCAATAAGGGTAAAAAAGAACTGGTACATTTAATAATGGAAACATTTTTCTTTTTTTTTTTTTTTTTTTTTTGTCATTTTTACATTTTTATTAACATTTTTTAAATGTTTATTCATACAGTTAAAGATTTGCTTTCTTTACAAAGAAAAATAACTTTCAAAATACTATAACTAAAATAGTAAAAAAAAAAATATTGTTTTAGTAAGGTTAAAAAAACTGTTGGTGAAAAAGTATTCAAAAAGTAAAACATTTTTGGGGGCTTTCTAATTTTATTATCATTTCTTTATTATTTTTCATAGCATTTCCCCCCTTAAAATGTATAATTTCCTAATTCAATTAATTTCGTTTTCAAAAATATGACTAATTATTAGAACATTACTCAGTTATTTGTAAAAGGTAAAGGTAAAAAAGAAAAACTATATGAAAAAGGAAATTCCTAAATACTTCATTTAAACTTTTTTTTTTGCATTTTTTAAACATTTTGTAAAATATTTATTTATACATTTAAATATTTTTCTCTTTAAAAAGTAAGAATAACTTTAAAAATAATATTATAGAAGTAGTTGTAAAAAGTCTGCACATAATATTTTTTCAGTACGAAAAAAAATCTGGTGGTAAAAACTTTATTTTTAGCCCAAAACTTGTCAAAGCACAAAATAAATCTAAGGGTAAACACTAAAAATAATGTTTAATATATCCGAAATAGCAGTAAAACTTCCAATGTCATTTAAATATATCACATTAAATGAGTGCTTATATTAATTATATTGATAGATTTAATTGTTCAAATAGCATGTTTCTTTGAAATGAACAGCTGGGGTATTTCATTAACCTAACTTAATAATAATGCAAAGTGAAAAATGAGAAGTGAAAATTTTGGCAAGTAGTTATATTTTTTTTTTTGACAATTTTTTTTAAAAAATGTTAAAAATGTAGCATGCTAATGCAAAGAGAAGTAGATGAGTCTCGGACAGAATTCTAAAGTTACTAATTTATGCATAGAAGTAAACTCTAGAGTATATGTTACAGAAGGCTTAAATTAAGCTGGCTCCAATCATTGCTTCTTCTTAAGATGGTAGCTATAATACTATAGCAGACACTAAAGTTAGCATGGGTATAAGGTGGATATGCTAAATTTAAAGTTCCCTTGACCAAGAATTAGGCATAAAGTCTAAATTCCTAGCATTAGCAGGCTAAGTGCTTTAGACACACTAGCTTAATGTAAATTTCTGCATTTAACATCTTCTGACTACAATAAAAGTTAAGCACTAGCCAATTTTTAAATCCAAGTATGTGGGAAGAACTCAATAAACACCAACTGCGAATAAAGGCAACCAACACCTCAACGAGTTATGATTAGCAGAACACTAAAGCACTGTAATGTGAAATTGTAGTTATGCAAATACTATTTATACCCTGGTTACCATTTGTATAAAGGTTAGCTTTAGCAATAATAGTAGTCATTGTAATATGAGAAAGGCTAAAAAAAAATGCTAACACCAGAGGAGATGGAAACTGGAATCATAAGTCCGATTTTGCAGAAGGAAACGAATAGTCAAACTGAACGCATGACGTGGATAAGCTTGATTGATGTCAACAGCCAATCAGGACACAGAACACAACGCACTGTAAAAAAAGAAAATATAAAAAATATGCGTCTTTAAATAAAAAAATGAACTTTGTTGTGACAACAGTATTAATAAAGTTTTTATTTTTGTATGATGTATTTGAATATGAGGGAGGTTCCATCTCATAACATTTGGAAGATGGCTGGAACCCATAATCCCATAATCATTTCCAAACGCGGTCAGTTTCACCATCGTGGTCAAAATGAATTTGGTGAGACTTAAGAAAAATGGTTTTCAACGTTTGAACATTCTCAAAACCAGAGAGTGAATCAAACCACCTAAACAAGACTACTAACTGAGGATTCTGAACAGAATCCATCGTCTCCATTGAGACAACTGTCCTGATCCACTCTCATCTTGTTTAGTTTTTCCTTTTCACTCTAAAGTATGATCTCAGCGCTGGACTGATGGAAGTCTTGTGGTCTGATCAGCAGCAGCTTTCAGTCGAGCTTCTATTATCTTTCTAGGCAGAGGAGACTTTTTCCTGGCAGCCGTCCCAAACAAACCAAACTCATTCAGTCTTGTAATTGTGCTGTCATGGAGACTCAGTGAGATCCGTTGAGCTGCTGTTTGTTTGTTTTTCTGGACATCATCTCTAACTTTGGGGTAAACACATGGGGAAGTTGACTCCTGGGAAAACTGGCAACAGTTGTCTATTGTTCTAAACAAACTTTCTCTTCTGTTCCGCCATGAGAGAGCTAATGCAGCGGTGCTCTGGACCAATCAGAACTGTCGTACATCAGTAGTTGTTTTCTACTATGATCCGGGTGAGTTCTGGATTCTGATTGGCTGCAGCGTGTCCAATAAAAATTCCAGTCAAATAGCCTGAATGTTCTATTTTACTACGCTGACCTAAACGCCAGATGGTTACCAGAACAACCAGCGCTTTCTAATTCCCAAATCTTCACATATTGATGCAAGGACCCCTCAGCTTCACTTTTTGACATCTCGGGTGTCCCCAATTTGTTGTTTTTTGACGTGCTGGCTGTTCCAAATAAATCAGGGGTCCATTTGTTCTGTGGGATGCGATCCGTGTCCAGTATGGGTTAAGGTTAGGGTACCGGTGCGGTCCGGAGGCTGGGGAGCCTTGATTCCATTGGAACAGCCAACTGGTCAAAAACAATGACTAGAGGACATCCAAAACGTCAACAAGCAAAGTGGTTGGGTCCTTAAAGGGTAACCGAACCAGGAAGATGGAGGCTGACTCCACCCACTGCTGAAATTTGAAAAACCAGTCAGAGGGGGTGGGGCTTGGGGGCGGGACTGTTATCATTACTTACATGACCAATCACAAAATTCAACTGTAATACCTCATTTGAACCTGTAGGGGCAGATTTTGGACTATATTTTGAAGAATTAAACAGTTTTATTTCAATTTCTCAAAAATGTGGCACTTTTAAAGCCCCATAAATAGATGTCAACAGCTAAAAAAAGTTAATTTAGGGTTTGGTTACCATTTAACCCTAGAAGGTTTTTGCTACAAAAAGTTAAAGTATTGCTGAGTAATTTCTACCTAATGAAATATACCCAATAAAAAGTATTTTTCATAAAAAATATGATAAAACGTGATGAATCAGAGTAGCTTTCTTTTATTTTCAACTGTAGTTTATGTAGGAAAATGGAAAATATAAGCTTGGGAAGATCCTAAAAACATGCTTGAAAATGACAGAAAAAATAGGAAAAAATATATATGATTTGGTCCACCCATTCCTCGCACATGTAAGACTTCATCCAGGGAGCCATGACCCTAAGAAAAATGTCATACATTGGAAATCATGTAAATACTTTTGCTGGGGTGAAAATCACCCACATTGACCATCCATCAATATGGGATGACTTGATCTCAGGACTTTCACGTCACAGACCATTTTCAATGGTTGCAGGTCCGAGTCATGTTCTACTCAATGCAAATCTTGAGAACAGGAAACTTAACATATAATGTTCTCGTATTCAGAAGAAGTAATTAATGTGGAACCGGTACAGGTTTGGTTCATGTCCAGTACCGCATCCGACAAAACGACCGGATTTAATTAGAACACCCTCTTGCTCTCTTATGGGGTCCAGATGACCCCACCCTTACATTGAGGCGTTAGCCCTACCTTGACAAAGCTGGCAAGAATAACTTCTATATTCATCAAGGGTAAACAAGCTAAATAGATTCATATTTGAAGTTTAACAAGGAAATTATCCTCTAGTTTTTCAGAGAAACCTGTTTTGGAGCGTGGTATAAACTCAGGTGCAGAGAGAGATCATCATGTGCTGCTCGATCAACACCTTCTGTTTGTGTAGGAGTTCATTCTATTATCTGTCCATCTTTGCTCAGGTTTAACCCTCAAACACCGAAGCTCTAGTGTTGACAGTCTTTGAACTATCGTCTCTCTTTAAGTGTTTCTGAAAGTCACTTAATTCCAACAGATTCTGAAGCTTTATGCCTAAACGCCACACTTTACAGTAGAGCAGTGTTTATGAAATCACTGTAATCAGCTCAGTTTGTCTGACTTTGTCTTGAAAAGCTGCTTTTCTTTGCGACGGTATCCATTGAAGTTGAGTCAGTTGAGTAAATGGTTGGAGAGTTACGGTAGGTCACAACACGTGTGTTATTTTGTGTCACTGTCAACAGCTCCAAACCCAGTCCAGTGGGCCCTACGGCGTTTAAAAGTGGGCATAAAATGTGTGCCCCAAACGGGTTCGTCCTCAGTTTCTGTGGTGGTCTCACCCGTGTTTGCCCACATTGGCTTAAGTGTACACTCACTGGGAAGGCTAGCTATGCTAGCCAGACGCCTAGCTACAGCAGAGCTCGCTACAGCGGACCTCGCTAGCATGCTGCAGTCGAGCTCATTAGCATGCTACAGTAGAGCTCGCTAGCATGCTACAGTAGAGCACGCTAGCATGCTACAGTAGAGCTCGGTAGCATGCTACAGTAGAGCTCATTAGCATGCTACAGTAGAGCTCACTAGCATGCTACAGTAGAGCTCACTAGCATGCTACAGTAGAGCACGCTAGCATGCTACAGTAGAGCTCGGTAGCATGCTACAGTAGAGCTCATTAGCATGCTACAGTAGAGCTCACTAGCATGCTACAGTAGAGCTCGGTAGCATGCTACAGTAGAGCACGCTAGCATGCTACAGTAGAGCTCGGTAGCATGCTACAGTAGAGCTCACTAGCATGCTACAGTAGAGCTCATTAGCATGCTACAGTAGAGCTCACTAGCATGCTACAGTAGAGCTCACTAGCATACTACAGTAGAGCACGCTAGTATGCCACAGTAGAGCTCGCTAGCATGCTACAGTAGAGCTCGCTAGCATGCTGCAGTTGAGCTCATTAGCATGCTATAGTAGAGCTCACTAGCATGCTACAGCAGAGCTCTCTAGCATGCTACAACAGAGCTCGCTAAAGCGGACCTCGCTAGCATGCTAAAGTAGAGCTCGCTACAGTGGACCTCGCTAGCATGTTGCAGTCAAGCTCATTAGCATGCTACAGTCGAGCTCATTAGCATGCTACAGTAGAGCTCACTAGCATGCTACAGTAGAACTTGCTAGCATGCTACAGTAGGGCTCGGTAGCATGCTGCAGTCGAGCTCACTAGCTTGCTACAGCGGAGCTCGCTAGCTCATTGCAATAGAGCTCACTAGTATGCTACAGTGGAAATCACTAGCATGTTAAAGAAGAGCACGCTAGCATGCTGCAGCAGAGCACGCTAGCACAGAGCACGCTGCAGTGGAGCTCGCTAGCATGACTCCCGTTGCGACAGAACCCATTGACATTTCGTCCTCTAGTAAACGGTTGAAGACTTACGGTAGATCAGAACACGTCTGTTATTCTGTGTCACTGACTACAGCTCCTTCATTAAAGAGTTAACAGACTCAAATCCTGGTTTGTTTTATACATTTGTTGAAGGAAATGTTATTTTAACATTATATCAAGTTTAGCGTGTAAAGCATGTTTGGCATGTTGATCAATCCGGTACAGACACAGGACATCCTGTGCTGTTCTAGGAACACCAAGTATTTCCATCAGGATTTCCTTCTATGTCTTTTTTTTGCTCAGATTTAAAACATAAAAAACATTTTCTAGAATCATTGTGACAATAAACAGTTTTTTCTTCTATTGGGCGTTTCCAAATTCCTAAAAGAAAAGAATGTGAGAGCTTGTGTGATTTAGCACCCTGACTTGTAGGACAAAGTTCATTGGAAGTTGAAGGACGTGTCAACAGATGGTGCATGTGGAGCTCGGGGCAAAACCGCCTCCGAAAGTTTACGATGTGACAAAAGGCAAGCTCATTTCATCCAGTTTCATTTTCAATATTAGTCCTGGTTTTTTTTATTTTTTATTTTCCATTGATGGAAGTCTGTTCCAAAGTAGCGACACTGAAACTCCAATATTTGATTAGTGACTTCTGAAGAAGTGCAGGGACGTTTTTCATTAGTAGAGTGTGTTTCTCTCTGTGTATTGGTTGAATTTGGCAGTGGTTCTGGTATGCGGGACAAGTGTGATTTTCCTCCTTGCATTAATACGGGATTTCCCCGCGGAGCGATCCGTCAAACGCTGCCTGGCAGCGCGGACCTGAGGAAAAACCGCAACTCAACGATGACACTTCAAAGGCTATTTTAGGAACTGACAGTCGCAGCGGGTTCAGAGGGAAAGGCGTGCGAGGCAACGGCATTTGGATGTTTGCCCTGGTAATCCCATCAAACCTCTTCCCAGAAAAGCATGCTTCGCCTCACTTTCGCCAACTACACCGGCACTTTCAAGTTTACTCTTGTAATATGTTGAATTCCCCTCGTGAGAGGCCTGTTCATTCATCGCCGTATGATGGTAGAAACCAAACACACAAACTGAAACGTAGTCACTTTTGTTTACGTTTGAGGACGACTTTAACACCTGAAAAATTCCTGTCGATGGCATAACCAAAGCCAAACAAGGAAACTACCCACTCTACATGGACAATAGTCCCATTTTAATCCCTTTTGGTACAGTTTTCCTTAAGTGACAAAAAAATAAAAAAAAATCTTGAAATATTTGCTTAATTTTCCTTCTAAATGGCATCGTCACTGCCAAACTAACAGGAGCAAGTGGAGTTCACTGTCTTACCCAACGACACTTCAACACAGAGCGGGAATCGAACCTGCGACCCTCCGATATACGGTCAACCACTCTACCTTTGCGCCCCAACAAACTAGAAAAAGCAAAGGAACAACCCTGAGGCGGAATCTGATTATAAGAACTAAAAGGTTGAAACTTTTGACTCTTGTTTATTGAATGTAATTGTTATTATGCTTAAAAGTGATTCATTTTTATTGAAAAAAAAAAGGTTAATTTTCTCTATAGAAGTCTATAGTTTTTGGACTTCCTGTTTGGAATGCTAGAGGGGTAGAGGGGGAGGGGTCACTCAGTTTTTTTGACATATATGGAAGTATCACCCTGATTTACGCGAGCGTCATTCTTTATTTGTGCATAACTTTGGATTTGTGCGTGCATAATTCCTGATTTGTAACTCAGATACAACGTTTTAAGCTTAGGTAAAAAAAAATTATGAAATACAAATAAATACGAAATATACATGCACAAATTAAAATGACAACATTTTCACTTGTTATGCCCACACAAAACTTCAGTTACGAACGAACATGTGGTTCGACTTTATTCACATTTCACAGATTTGTCCGTGAGTGATACGTTTAAATACAACTATCAGAGTTTTCTTTTCAGCCGTTTTGAATTTAGATTGTAAATAATATCCGTTGAAACTTGACATTTAGTTTCTTAAACAGAAATTCCCGATAATTAATATTAAAAAAAATTCTAAATAAGCAGTTTTTTAAACACTTTTCCCTTTTAGCTCACCCTCAATTTTTGAGTCAACATAAGAGTCATTATTGATAAATATCAAGAAATCATCTGCATAATATTTAATCTTTCTGCTATGCTAGTTATGTTTAAATTAAAAGTGGGGTCATCTGGACCCTACAAGACAGTCCGCTGAGCTTTTTAAATTATTTTATATATTCACTGTTCACTTTTGTCATGGGAGGGGTCACACATCAATATAAGGGTCGGGTCATCTGGACCCCATAAGCTAGCATAACGGCTAAGCTTTAGTTATAGCACCTTCTCTAAAAGTAATAATAAAACTGTTTTAAACGTGAATGTGGATTTTTTTTTTAGTAATGACTGTCCACTTTACTGTTCTCCTTGACCACACTTCCGACCCCCCCTCAATATTTTAATTTCAATAATTAGCTCATTCCAGAGCCGTCTTCACTCTTTCTAAATCAGCCGAATAGTAGAAATTGATTTACATTACCTCCTATATGTGTTCAGGTTGACCCGTTTCATGCGTGAAAATGGGTCGATTTGACCCGAACACACCATGAGGGTTAAATCCTGAAATATATCTTAAAATGAGAGTAAAATAAAGAAGCAGGAGAAGTGGTTGTCAACACTGACCCAGCTCCAGTGTCCCGTTTACTGAACGGTTCCTGGTGGTTTCTCTAATGACCCGCCACTCCTTTTTTCTTGTCTAAACATTTTTTCTTTCTTTTCGCTAAGGGTTTTCCAAATGCTGGCGTCCATGTTTGTTCTGCCGCTATGCTAGCAGAACAAAACAATCAAAACCTTTTCCGCTTAGCGCTAATCAAACATTTCTCAGAGCCGATAATGGGCGGTAGATGTTGCCAAACCTGAGAGGGAAAATAATTATCTGCTGAGTTTAAATTCAAATTTTGAGAAAATTTGTGAGAAACGTCGCAGAAAGTGAAAGACACCCACGTCTGTTGGGGCATGAATTTTTTACTAGTAATTTTTGTTTTCATTTGCGCCTCATTGAAAACATTTGCGCAACACGACCGGCACAAATAAAAGAAAGACGTGGAAGGAAGAAGCGAAAAGGAAGCTCCGTTTGATGAGGGGAAGAAGCGCGGGGCAGAGACACCGCTGTTGACGGGAAGATAAAATCGTAAATCAACCGTCGGGATTACCGCAGGTGTGTGAACTTGAACTCCCGGTGACCTTTCCGTGATGCGTTTTAACGCTAGCAGGTGCAGGAGTCAAACGGAGTTCAAAGAACAAGCACAGACACACAGGCCGGGCCGGTACTGCCGCGCCGCTGACGTCCCGCAACGTTTTCCCAAGACTGTTCATCAACCTTAAACAGACAAATCTTTCTTTAAAAAAATAATACTTTCTTTAAAATTCAATAATGATGATCCCATAAGTGTAGCACCTGCACACATATGCAGAACAGTAGCTTGAACAAAGTAAAAAAAAAAAAATTTAACCGTCTCTTAAGTCAAGCCAAGATTTTCTCTTGCCTCCATGTGAAACAGGCGTGACCGGACATGAAAGGCAACCGCGAGCTATAATCCCACAGTTGTCAGGAAAGTTCATACAAATGAGAGAATAATCAGTGGATCCTTTATGGAAACAGGCAGAACCTGCTGTTCGAACGGGTGACAGCTGTGTACGCCTCGGGAAAAACAAAAACCACAGGAACGGATGAGCGAACTATTTAGTACTTCGTCCTTTGGAGACAAAAATGAAGCAGATGTGAATGGATTATGTTTCACTGTTTAGCTATCACTAAGAGGGTCCTGAATTATTGATGAAGGTGGTATTGGAGTATCATCTTCAGACAATCCGAGATATCAATAATGATCATTTGTCTTGAATGTTTCAATTTTTTCCATTTATTACTTTATTATTTTAGTGTTTTATTCCCATAAACTATTTTTTAAATTAAATCAATGGGCAAATTATAGTATTAGATATTGTTAAAAGGCGTTTTATGATTTTCTTTATGTGCTATAGTTTGGATAAACCCTTTTATTTTGAAAGGCTGGGTTCTGTTCGCCACATTTCAGATCAGACGACTTTCATGTTGAATGAATCTAGTGAGTAGAATCAGTTTGACAGAACGGAGTGGGCCAGAAATTTCAAAAGCAAAACATTTTGGCAACAAAAAAAAAAAAATTAGGAACATATTTACTACTGACCCATCACGTTCAGTAGTAAATGTACGGTGTCCTACATGGCTCATGTAAATGCAAAAGACGAAATAACGACAACATAACGATGACATAATACAACAACAACATAACGACAACATAATGACAACATAACGACAAAAGCCTCTACAGAAATGATTTTAATTAGTTTCTAGGTGTTGGCGCTTCAATAGCTTGATGTGAATGCACCTTCACCCGGTATCGGTCTGCATCCAGTACCGCGTCTGGTACAGGGTCCAGTACCGGTACCCGTCCGGGAAAGCAGTTCAGAGTTTGGTTCAAGTAGGTACTGGTACTGGTGCGGTTCGTGTCCAATAGGGGTGCCCTGATTTTATTGATAGAGCCAGCATACCAAAAAACGATGAACCAAAGACTCAAGAAGACAATAACTCGAATCTGAATGAAAAAGTTTTTCTTTTTAAAGTACATTATTCCTTTCTGATGTGTTGTGGCTTTTGTCAACGTGTTGCAACTTTTTTGGTGTTGTTGTGGCTTTTGTCGTCGTGCTTTGACTTTTGTCGTTGTGCTTCGGGTTTTGTCGTTGTGCTTCGGGTTTTGTTGTTGTGCTTTGGCATTGACGTTGTGTTTTAGCTTTTGTCGTTGTGTTTTAGTTTTTGTTGTTGTGCTTCAGCTTTTGTTGTTGAGCTTCAGCTTTTGTAATTTTGCCCCAGCTTTTGTCGTCATGCTTCAGCTTTTATTTTTGTTCTTCGGCTTTTGTCGTTGTGTTTTAGCTTTTGTCATTGTGTTTTAGCTTTTGTCGTTGTGTTTTAGCTTTTGTCATTGTGTTTTAGCTTTTGTCGTTGTGTTTTGGCTTTTGTCATTGTGTTTTAGCTTTTGTCGTGTTTTGGCTTTTGTCGTTGTGTTTTGGCTTTTGTCGTTGTGTTTTGGCTTTTGTCGTTGTGTTTTAGCTTTTGTCGTTGTGTTTTGGCTTTTGTCGTTGTGTTTTGGCTTTTGTCATTGTGTTTTAGCTTTTCTCGTTGTGGTTTAGCTTTTGTTGTTGTGCTTCAGCTTTTGTTGTTGAGCTTCAGCTTTTGTAATCTTGCCCCAGCTTTTGTCGTCATGCTTCAGCTTTTATTTTTGATCTTCGGCTTTTGTCATTGTGTTTTGGCTTTTGTCGTTGTGTTTTTGCTTTTGTCATTGTGTTTTAGCTTTTGTCGCTGTGTTTTGGCTTTTGTTGTTTTGTTTTGGCTTTTGTTGTCGTGCTTCAGCTTTTATTTTTGATCTTCGGCTTTTGTCATTGTGTTTTGGGGGCTATCCAACGCCGCTTGCGTTGCACTTTTCTTCGTGGAATAAAATCAATTCCATTCACTGTCAAAGAGTTACAGTTGTTCCAAGACTGTCTTATTATGTCATCGGTGACATCTTAGCTGTTAAAGGGTTAATAAAACATTGTTTTTTTAGTTTGAAAACAAAAATATTACACACACAAAGAGAACACAGTGTTCTTCTGGTCTCATAAAGATCTAGCTTCATTCCGTGGTCCTGACACATCATTTTCCATGTTTTTTGTTGTAACTAAAACCTGCCGTCTAAATCCGTCATGGATCATGAATATCAGAACGAGTGATCGGCGTGATGGCTCATAAATTCCAGATCAGGTCCAGCTGCAAGGACTTTCACTTTTGCTTCATTTCAGAGAATTACAACAGCTATCATCGTCGAGGTAATTTACTGCAAACATATCCGAGTCTAAAATGCACAAAGACGCTAAAATATTGAGCAAAAGCAAGTTACTGCAAGCTCCGGTGCAGCAGAAAGAGCCGTCTGACACGGATCTGGACTCGTCACGGGTTTAAGGTCAGCGATGAGTCTTCCTCATCCCATTAGAAGAAACATGATCTCATCATAACGTCAATTCTCAAGAGCAGAGTCCAATTTATTCCTAATCCAAACGGCTTTATGTCCCGTTGATTTATAAGAACAGCATCAGCCAGGATCTAAGGGAGGAAATAATCAATAAAGGCTAAAAAAAATCCAACTCACTCCATCTCTGTTGCTTTTCATAATTACATCGTTTAAAATTGTGCTTTTAAAAATGTCTTTATTGGTGTAAAAGATAAAATCTGATAGATTTCTACAGAAAAAAACAGCTATTATTGAGTCGTTCTTTTTTTATCAGAATAAATATTCTTGCTATAACAGATTTTTAAAAAATATGTTCTTGATAATCCTCATTTTTTCATATTTTTTCTGTAGCGCAAGTTATTCAAGTTACAAACTAACCAATCGGATGCCTCAATATAAGTAGGTGGAGCCTACTGGCCTGGTGAGAGTTGCCTGTGCGCTTGTCGTACCCAATACACGCCAGACGGCGTCCTCGGTATTGACTGCTGGAGGGTTGAAAGATTCATAAATTCGTGGCACAAAATCATTTATTGCGATGTTTGTATGCAATTCATTGGTGATTTGTGCGTCAATTATGTAATTTTACCTTGATATGTGCGCCATTTACAAGATATAAAAGTTATACATCGGTGGTACGTACTGGAAAATTTGTTAGACGTGCGTGAAACGGTCGTGGAAAGCCACAAATCTGCGTCTGCATCTGACAAAAATTACGTACGATTAAATAAAATGTACCATGTAAAATTGATTATGAAAAATACAGGATAAGAAACATAAATATTTTAAACTTATTACAGAAATAATGAAATAATTAGAAAATAGAAAACAAACAAAAACAGAACACACTAACGTCACATCTGGTTCATTCATTTTCAGGTCTAGTCGAGTTTGATTGATTGATTGAAAAGGAGTGAAGGAAATTTATATAATCCCACCTACTTCATTTTACAATTTTGTAGTTATGTTTTCCAGTTTTGATCAGATCAAATGCTTTTTTATTTTCTATTTTTTAAGTAACTTCATTGATTAATCTCATAAAACATTATTGCATGATTTTAGTAAACAGTTACATTTACATTCATCATGTAACAGATATAAATATATATATATAAAACTCATTGATTATAGTCAAAATACAATTTCATATTAATGCAAAAAAAAAAAATCCTTACAAGATATGCATAAACTGCAAAGTTCTCAACCAACCAAACATTTTGAATAACTTTCACACCTAGAGGTCATTTAGGGTCACCAGTAAACCCATGAAGCATGATTTTGGACTCAGAAGACCTCAAAACCAAATTTTCTTAAAGACCCATCAACGGAAACCTTAATGAACATCTGCGCAGTAATCCTTATGAATTACATGCTGTGTATCCCACCTGGATCACCAAAGACCAAAATTACAAACGTGGACGGCAGTTTTAACAGCCTCAACATCGTCATTGACCTGCAACATGAATACTTTGCTGCCACCTCAGTTAAACTGAAGCATTAGAGCTCTCCATCCTGCTCACTCCTAAAGAGAACGTCAACCTCTTCATATCTTCTACCTTCAGCTCTGCCCCCGAAATGCAAAGATGATGCTATGAACATTCAGATTCTAAATGAGTCCAGTTCTCAGATTTTGTCCTTTTAGCTCATTCTCCTCTTTTCTTTACTTGTTTTTATGTAGTTCTCTGCGCTTCTGTTTGGTGCAGTGCTATTCATGTGTTGTTCCTCTTTCCCACGCCCCTCCAGGAGAGATTTCAGATTACAGGTGGACCACGCCTCTGGCTCGTCTTGGCTATGGATCTGTCCCCTAGTCCTTTATGGCTGAACACTATTCAAATATGTAATTTTAGAGTTCATCTTTACCAGTCCTGGTATTGAGGACCTTCATGTGGACTTCTTTTTTTTTTTTTTTTTCTAGAATCTGTTTTTTTTAGGAGTTTTTCCTTACCAAGGAGGAGGGTCTAAGGCGGGGGTGTCAAACTCAATCGCACAAGGGGCTAAAATCCAAAATAATACCTTAGGTTGCGGGCCGAACAGGATAAACATTTCTGGAACACTCTAAAGCTACATTTTTAAAACGGTAACTTTTTAACATAATTATGAACCAGATATATACCATTACTTGCGATAACGTGAATACTGTACGCTGAATTTGGCCGCTGAAGATGCTTGTGAAGATAGCTGAAAATGCTGAAATTGATAGCTAAAAGCACTGAAGCTGATAGCTGAAAATGCTGAAGCTGATAGCCAGCTGAAATATTAGCTAAATGCCAAATTAGAAAAAAAAAAAACCTTAGGTTAGCTAAGACAGCTAGCATGTAGCTGTAAAAATAGCAAAACTTGAAAATACCCTAAAAACTGAAAAAGCCTAAATTAGCTAAAATAGCTAGCATGTAGCTGAAAAATTTGCTAAACTCCAAAACAGCCCAAAAAACTTTAAACGAAAAGCCTCAATTAGCTAAAACAGGTAGCATGTAGCTGAAAAATTAGCTAAACTTCAAAACAGCCAAAAAACTGAAAGAAGCCTAAATTAGCTAAAACAGCTAGCATGTAGCTGAAAAATTAGCTAAACTTCAAAATATCCTAAAAAACTGAAAAAAGCCTAAATTAGCTAGCATGTAGCTGAAATATTAGCTAAACTCCAAAACAGCCCAAAAAACTTTAAAAGAAAAGCCTCAATTAGCTAAAACAGCTAGCATGTAGCTGAAAAATTAGCTAAACTTCAAAACAGCCTAAAAAAACTTCAAAAGATTAGCTAAAACAGCTAGCATGTAGCTGTAAAAATAGCAAAACTTGAAAAAACCCTAAAAACTGAAAAAAGCTTAAATTAGCTAAAACAGCTAGCATGTAGCTGAAAAATAAGCTAAACTTCAAAATATCCTAAAAAACTGAAAAAAGCCTGAATTAGCTAGCATGTAGCTGAAATATTAGCTAAACTCCAAAACAGCCCAAAAAACTTTAAACGAAAAACCTCAATTAGCTAAAACAGCTAGCATGTAGCTGAAAAATTAGCTAAACTTCAAATCAGCCTAAAAAACTTCAAAAGATTAGCTAAAACAGCTAGCATGTAGCTGTAAAAATAGCAAAACTTGAAAATACCCTAAAAACTGAAAGAAGCCTAAATTAGCTAAAATAGCTAGCATGTAGCTGAAAAATTAGCTAAACTCCAAAACAGCCCAAAAAACTTTAAAAGATTAGCTAAAACAGCTAGCATGTAGCTGAAATATGAAACATTTCCCCAGCCGGTATGAAGCTGAATGAGATATTTTTTATAGTTATATTGGGCTGTACATATAAAACTGAATTAAATGTAAAATTTGAAACATTGACATTTTTTCATATCCAGAAGACGTGAGGGTAAAACAGTTTTGGTTTATTATTTTTTCTGGTGTTTGGTTAGCCTCCTGACTGCTGTCCAGGGTGCTGAACAGAAGATCCAACATTCAACAGCCACAATCTGACACTTTTCATATTTATCCTAAAACCGTAAACCTTAGATGTTTTTGGACGACTGGATTCATTTTTCAGACTGCTCTAGATTCATCCACTTGCAAATAAAACCTGTATTCTTGTTTTTCCGCGAGTCTTTTCTTTTTTTGTGAGAAAATAGAAGCCAAACAGAAAACCCGCGATCCCTGTTTACTGTCAACCGCTCAAAGCAATAGCATCAGCAAATGTCCAAGTCAGGATTTATCAAACCAAATCAGCAGAAAAAAGGAATGCTGGGATAAAGAAAATACAGAAAGAATTAAAATTCTTCATCTAAAATCATGCAAGTATTTTGTTTTTCTAAATACCACAAACCAACTGAGCTGGAAGAAGTCCCTACCAGCCTTCAAACCTCATGAACTTTAAGTTCTAAATTGACTTCTTCAGAAATACTCGCTCTCAGGGAGAACTTCTGTCATTTAGTTGGCCATCATGCTGAGGGAACGATGATTTTCCATGGAGATACAGAGGCTGGTTTATGTTCCCAGCTTCTGCTGAACGCTGGTTGATGTTTTGGAAGGCAGAAATATTCCAAACACATGGATAAAAAACCAGCCAAATCCTTTTTCTCGTTTAAGGTCCTCTGTTTACGTAACGCATGGCCTTGTCACCCACAGTGGAGATGCAGAAAACTGGACAAAACCGTCAACTGAAGCCCTTCAGGTGAGTTTTCTGAGTAGCTTCACCATCAGGTCACGGATTTAGAACTTTTTAATGTGAAGTACAAACAACATTTAATGATTAGCTATTTCTTTAAAATTTGACTGAAAGCTCTCTCACCGTTAACTACGCCTATCCTCATATCTATGGTAATTAGACCACAGCCACTAAGGGGTCATATAAAATGTCAAATGATAAGAAATGTCCAGTAAAACTGAATAGAATACAAGAGGTAGTGACTATAGTATGTAGTACTTTATAGTATCAATACCTATAATAACCAATATCTATAGTGACAGTATACGTCAATATCTACAGTATTGTAATACGTAATAATAGTATGTACAGTCGTCATATATGATGTCTATGTAATATACTAGTAATATAGGTCAATATCTATAGTGATGTACAGTATAGGTCAATATCTATAGTGATGTACAGTATAGGTCAATATCTATAGTGATGTACAGTATAGGTCAATATCTACAGTAATGTACAGTATAGGTCAATATCTATAGTGATGTACAGTATACGTCAATATCTATAGTAATGTACAGTATAGCGTCAATATCTATAGTGATGTACAGTATAGGTCAATATCGTATAGTGGTGGTCAATATCTATAGTACAGTATATACGTCAATATCTATACAGTGATGTACAGTAATCGTCAATATCTATAGTGTATAGTCATATCTAGTATGTACAATAATCTATCAGTAATGTACAGTATATCGTCAATAATATCTTACAGTATGTACAGTATATCCATATCTATATGTACAGTATATGTCAATATCTAGTATGTCAATATCTATAGTGATGTACAGTATATGTAAATATCTAACGTAATATGTACATATTATACAGTCAATAATCTATAGTATATGTACAGTATATCGTAATATCTATGTGATGTACAGTATATTTCTCAGTAATGTACAGTCTACTAGTAATATGTAATATACAGTACGTCAATATCTATACAGTAGTCAATACAGTATGTACAGTATATTACAGTGGTCAAATATCTATAGTAATGTACAGTATAGCAGTAATAGTGATGTACAGTATCAATATCTATAGTGATGTACAGTATAGTAATATCAACACGTCAATATCTATAAGGTAATGTCAATATCAGTATGTACAGGTCAATATCTCCGTATTGGTATATCAGGTATAGGTTACAATATCTATAGTGATATACAGTATAGGTCAATATCTACAGTGATGTACAGTATATGTCAATATCTATAGTAATGTACAGTATAGGTCAATATCTATAGTGATGTACAGTATAGGTCAATATCTACAGTGATGTACAGTATAGGTCAATATCTATAGTGATGTACAGTATAGGTGCGTATTTGAACCTACAGTAATGTACTGTGTCGGTAAGTACGTACAAAAATGGGGAAAAAAATTACTGTATAGGTAGGAACCGACAGTAAAATATTGTATAGGTAAGAACCTGTAGTAGTAGACAGTATAGGTCAGTACCTACAGTAATAAACAGGGAATGTTGGGACCTACAGTTGTGCACAGTTTAGCTCAGTACCTGCAGCAAACAGATAAAATCCTGGCTTTTAGACAATCAAAACTGCCACCACGGCTCTGTATGAACTGCTATTGTTTTTTTTTTTGTTTGTTTGGTTTTTTTTTCATTTGTTTGTTTTGTTTTTGTCTTCCTGTTATATTTATTTACTTTTTTTTTCTTTTCTTCCCCCTAAAATGTTGCTTTTATGTTTTCTGAATTTCCTGTTGTTTATTTCTCTATTGACAACCCAATTTGTTTTTTCTGCTGTTTTCAGACTTCTGCTTACCTTTTATGTACTGTTTTAACTTGTACTTTTACTTGGAGATGAACAACCTTTTCCATAGGGACTAAAGATGGAAATTAGTCTAAAAGACTATAATCTTATATATTTGCATTTTTAAATGTTTTATTAATATATGCTGTCCCTGTCTTAAATAAACGATCAATGCAGTACTGTACAGTAAATCTCGGTACTTTCAGTAATTTACAGTGGTGTGAAAAACTATTTGCCCCCTTCCTGACTTTTTATTCTTTTGCATGTTTGTCACTCTAAAATATTTCTGCTCAAGATCTTAATTGTGCTAAAAAAAAAAACATCTGGATGATTCTTGGGAAAATATCTTGTGGACTGACGAGACAAAAGTTGAACTTTTTGGAAGGTGCGTGTCCCGTTACATCTGGTGTAAAAGTACCACAGCATTTCATAAAAAGAACAGTAAAATATGGTGGTGGTAGGCTTGCTGTGATAGATGGAAACATGAATTCTACTGTCTACCAGAAGATCCTGAAGGAGAAAGTCCGGCCATCTGTTGGTCTTGGGTGCTGGAGCAGGACAATGACTCAAAACACACCAGCAGATCCACCTCTGAATGGCTGAAGAAAAACAAAATGAAGACTTTGGAGTGGCCTAGTCACTCCAAAGTGACCTGTAATCTGGTCTCATTAGCTGCATTTAAGACATCTTTAATAGATGTGATTAGGGATGAATGCAGGTGTTGTTAGCTTAGCTTTTTATTTATTTATTTATTTTATTTTTTAAATTTTCATCTTAAATTTGTTTTTATCGTTTTAATGGGTCTTTTATGTTAATTATTAACTTGGTGCCTACTGTTGACTTTTATTGTAAATATTTAAAATATTGCTCTCGGAAGTTTATATTTTTAATCTGTGTGAAACTTTTTACCCTGTTCTATTTTTACTGTTGATACAAAATCAGGTCGTCGTTGTAAATGAGAAGTTGTTCTCAATCGACCAACCTGTATAAATAAAGGTTATATATAGTCCAAGTCCTGACCTGAATCCCATTGAGATGCTGTGGCATGACCTTAAGAAGGCGTTCATGCTAGGAAGAAATTCCTCCAGAGCGCTGGAAAAGACTTGTTGCAAAGTTTGATTGCAGTTATTGCTGCTAAGGGTGGCCCAACCAGTTATTTGGTGCAGGGGCAATTACTTTCTCACACAGGGCTATGTGGGGTTTGGATTTATTTTCTCCCTAAATAATAAAAACATTCATTTAAAAACTAAATTTTGTGTTTACCTGTGATGATGAGAAACATTTTGTGCGACAAACATGCAAAAGAATAAAAAGTCAGGAAGGGGGCAAATAGTTTTTCACACCACTGTACAGTGAATGTTCCACTATAGGTCAGTACCTACAGTATTGTACCATCACAGCTCCATTCCTATAAATGAAAACATGGTGTTATATAATTTCGGGCACAAAATTTTATGAAATAAAAGAGACGCAATCTATATTTCAATACCAAATCAGAGTCACTTACTGGCCAAAGTTCAACCTGGTTTAACACTCAACGTGTGTAAAAATACATTTTATGACTAGAAATGGTCATAAAAATGTACACAAGACTTTTGAAGGGTTTACATCAGGGGTGGGCAAACTTTTTGATTTGTGGGCCAGAAAGGGCTCTAAAATTTGGCATAAGTAGGGTTGGGCACCGATGGGATCTGATGCGGTTCCGGTGCTACCGCGGTTCTTTGGTTTCGGTTCCCTTTCGGTGCTTCAGTAATAAAAAATAATGCTTTATCTTCCTAAATCCAAAGCAGAACGGCTTCAAACAAGCGCAGACTCCCTCCTGCCGTGCAGCTGTGTGCACGTAATATAAAGCATAATATAAAACTCCGTCTTAAATAAACTTAAACGTCCTTGAAATTTTAGCCTGACATTTTATTAAATTAAATCAGGAATGTGGCATTTATTTGCAGTTGTTTTTGGGCAAAAGCAATATTTTATTTCAATAAAATAAGGCGGAAGATAAATGTCAATCACACGGCTGCAGATGACGACCCGCTGTGGTGGTGGGCGGAGCCGAGCCGAGCTTTCTGCTATTAGCAGCCCAACAAGGGATGGGGATGGGGCTCCAGCGTTGTTTAAAAATTGCGGAAACTCCACTATTCACAGCGAAAGTCCCGCCCACCGACGTTGCGGGAGCCGACCATCTCGCTTTAGCTTCGGCATTTTAGATGCGCGCGCTTGCGCTGTTGGCGGTTTTATATGAGCTCGCCCAAGAACACAAGAAAGTAAATAGATAGGCTGAATAGTAAAAAATCAGAAGGGAGTACAAGTGATTGACATGTCCACAGACAAATGAAACTTCAATGAAATTTGGAACCGAAATCCGGCACCGTTTGCAGCCGCATCTTTCGGTTTCGGTAGAACCGCGCAAATCATAACGGTTCCTACTTGGAACCGAACTTCGGTGCCCAACCCTAGTCATAAGGAGCAGATGGAAGAAGTGATTTGGTAATCAACCTCATGAACTAAAAAGATAAGTTGGAATTTAGATAAAAACATGCTTTAATTTGGATTCAAATTCACATATATTCATTTAATAACAGAAAATTTGGGAATTTTAATTTCTAAATTTTGATTTTTGTTCTCTTTTTGGGTTGATGTTCTTCAGAGGAAAATGCGAACTCAAAGAAACCAGAAAAATCACCTTCTGACTCAGAAAAACAAACATAGAAACAACACCATTCATGAGAAGAAACCAGAAATACAATGAAAATAAAACAATAATTAGGATTTTTGATTCAATGTATTTTAATTTGGAGGGCCAGATTAAGTAGCATAAGGGGCCGCATGTGGCCCCCGGGCCGTAGTTTGCCCACTGGTTTACATAGACTTTTCATTGGAGCGTGTGACTGTAGCTCCACCGACACGTCGACTAGATGAAGCTGCTCTTCAGTCCTCAGTTACGACTCTCTGTTGTGGCAACTGCACAAGTTTGCACCATTAGCTTGACAAATTCCGACTCAGACAATAGGGTTAGATGGACTTTATTCATCTCTCACGGTTTAACTTCATTCAGACGCTTTTTCCAACAATAGTTTTCATTTAGACGTTCAAGATCAGACAATAAATCAAATAAACTTTAATAAAAAGTCCGAAGATCCTGCCAACATTTTGCCGTGTCACCATAACTCATGCTATCCTCCCCGTATGCAGAGTTAAAATACAGCTGTGGTGGCTGAAACAAGATGAAAACCTTGATTTTTTCCATGTTTGAGCTCATGGACCAATTATCATGTTGTTCTGAGGGTTGGTTGGCTCCGCACCAAGAATGTTTGAACTTCTCCTCAGCGTCGTTCTTCCCCTGCAGAGACTTATTCACATTTAATTCCCAAACAAACTTTATTCCTAATTTTACTAAAAACTATGAAGTGTGAGTGCTGCAGGTTTTTTAGGTTGTAGAGATCTGTGGAGGGTGTCTTTCTCATGATATTGTCCATAGATACCAAACAAATAGATCAATAGTTTGTCGTGTGTGTTGTATGTTTCAGGTATTTGTTATACTACCGACTCCAATGAAAACTCTACGTTCAGGCACGTACGTTTGCATTCTCAGCTTCTGTGTTCATAATTCCTCTGTTCATATTTCCCCATGTCAGTTTTTAAGTTTGTATTTTGGTTCTTCGTATAAAATATGTGGTTATTGACGGTTATTTTATTAAAAAGTAACAATTCTGGTTTAATATCTGAATTGTTGAGCTTGATTCTTGAATCAAATCTTTTCACCACCTGAGCAACTATCCAGTCCAAGAACTTCAAGTAATGTACGGTATAGGTCAGTAACTCAATGTAGTGTATAGGTCAGTACTTACAGTACTGTATAGGTCAGTAACTATAGTACTGTAAGTATAGGTCAGTACCTACAGTAATGTAAGTATAGGTCAGTAACTATATTAATGTACTGTATAGGTCTGTAACTATATTAATGTAGTGTACAGGTCAGTAACTACAGTAATGTAGAGTATAGGTCAGTAACTATAGTACTGTAAGTATAGGTCAGTAACTATATTAATGTACTATATAGGTCAGTAACTATAGTACTGTAAAGTATAGGTCAGTAACTATATTAATGTAGTGTACAGGTCAGTAACTACAGTAATGTAGAGTATAGGTCAGTAACTACAGTACTGTAAGTATAGGTCAGTATCTACATTAATGTACTTTATATATCAGTTACTACAGTAAGGTAATGCATAGGTCAGTACTTACAGTAATGTAGTGTACAGGTCAGTAGCTACAGTACATGAAAGTATAGGTCAGTATCTATATTAATGTAGTGTATAGGTAAGTATCTACAGTAATGTAACATATAGGTCAGTACCTACTGTACTTTAACTATATTAATGTACTGTGTAGGACAGTACCTACAGTAATGTACTGCACAGGTCAGTATCTACATTAATGTACTATATAGATCAGTTACTACAGTAAGGTAATGCATAGGTCAGTACCTACAGTACTGAAAAGTATAGGTCAGTAACTATATTAATGTAGTGTGTATGTCAGTACCTACAGTACTGTAAGTATAGGCAAGTACGTACAGTAAAATACTGTATAGGCCAGTACCAGTAGCAATGTACCATATAGTCAGTATGTGGTACATATATGGTTAGTTAGTTACGACGGTTGTTGTGCTCCACGTTCACATCACTAAACTTCCAAGTCCAGTTTCTAAAGACAAATACACAATCATTTCAAAGACGTACACATACATGTTCACAGATGCATCATGAATGAATCACGTTAGAACCACAGAAGAAGTAGGAATAAACCACGCTAAGAACATGCAAACACCGGCCTCATTGAATTTCTTCACTTTGACATTCAGACGACTGGGCAGAAATCAGTAAAAGTAATTCTCCCTGTTTGTAGTATAAACTAAATAAATTACAATGGAAAGTTGTAAATGTAAAGTAAATGTAAAATTACTCATTGTTTCCTTCTGAATTCTGCCTCCGGTGGTCTTTTACAGAACTGGAGCATTTGGTTATTTTTTTTTTTGGTTTTCCAGGTTCGGAAACGGAAGACGGGATTTGGTTTTAGCAGATCCATCAAGATGTAGCTGGAGCTGAACGCACACAAACAGGAACGGAGCCGAGCCCAGAAATTTTCCAAGACGGATATTTTTGAAGCCATTCCAAATCCAACTCACCTCAGAAAAAAAACACGCCAAAAACATATTTGCAGACTGGAGTGGAAACACGCCCACACAGGAGCTTCCTCATTCAATTTATGACCAGGTATTCACGAATGGATCATATGGTGTAGCGGTTAGCGCTTTTGCCTAACAAGGAAACGGTTTGAATCCCAGCTTTCTGTGTGGAGTTTAAATGTAAACACGGTTAAGAGGTGACTCTCAATTGGTGTGAATATGGCTCTAGGATAGGCTCCAGCAACCCCTATGACAGCTTCATTAACTATCTCTAAAACACAAAAAAAAAGTCATCAGAAGCGTAAAAAAAAAAGTCGTCACCCGTGATGTTTCTAAACCGCAGAAACAGACTTTTAAAGACTCCGTTTCATTAAGCACGAGCAAATAAACAGTAAATTTGACGCCACGCCTCCGTGACTAAACAGAAAAGAAACCTGACATCTTTCTCAAAGCTCAGCAAAGAATGCAGAGAAATCCTTAACGGAGATCAGGATCTGCTTTGTGGCCTTCCGATGATTGACTCAACAAATGATCCGCAGTAAGAGAAAATAAATGCGGATTTGGAAACGTCTAAGAAATCAGTAAAATATGTGTTCTGCTACCTCCCTGAAGCTCCACGCTCCCCCCTCGCTCTTTCATGTTTAGATGAAAGCAGGAGATGTTGCCAAGAGTGTGTATCCCAGCTTCTAGTTTTTTTTTTTTTATTCTGAAAAAAGCTTTTATTTTATAACTCAAATGAAAGCCATTTAAAATGGTAAAACTAAATTCTCTCTCAGCATGTGTTGCACTTGCCGACATTGTTACCATTGTGGCTTTAAAAAAATGATAATAACGGGTTATTTAATGACGGTTATCTAAGAAAAAAACATGAAGGAAAAAAAAAGTCATTCAAGATGAAAACAAAATGGAGTTGAGTAAAAGTTCTTACAGATTTACCCCATTTTTATAACCATAAGATAAACTGGATTATGGAGCACAAGGAGAATCAAAACCTTCATCTTATGTTTGTAGACTACACTACCCAGAATGCATAGAAAGATAAAGAAGCAGGTTGTTCAGAGGAGTTTTTTCTAGTGAACTGCGTTATTTTTTATTACTTTATTCAGCAATATCAGAGTACGACGGAGTATTAGTGCCACTAAAAAAAAAAACAAGTTTTTTTCTCGTAAATTTACGACTTTAAATCTTGTAAATTTATTAGTTTTTATCTTGTAGATTTACGACTTTTTTCTCGTAAATGTATTAAAGTCGAGGGGAGTCTACAGTAGTAGTAGTAACCTTTATTTAACCAGATAAAAACCCGTTTAAGCTTTTTCAAAGGTGACCTGGCCAAGAGGTTGACAGCACACGTTTCATAAATATGGTTAAAGTGTATAACAAATAAGCAAAGATATGGATTTAGGGTATTTACAATATAAAATTTAAAATGTAGGTACAATAGAGTGATGGTAATTTTTTTTTTTGTCTTTTCTAGATAACATAGCAGTCCAGCGAATTTATGTGGTGAACTGAAGCAGACCGACCAAACGGTGAAAGTGTCTTGGATTTCATCAGGTAAACTGAATGTTTAAATTATTTCACGTTTGGAAGTTTCTTTATTTGATTTACAGTTTATTAATGTTTTATTCGTTTATGGTGGCCCGTTGATGACGTGGTCAGCCTCCGCGACAGACCAGATCTCCTCCAACTCTGTGATGCTTCCGTCTGAAGAGGACGAGTTTTTGGAATTTTCAATGTTCTTGTGCTAACGTAACAGACTATTGTCATTTCTCAATGTTGTTCTGTGTCGAGACGGGACGTTTCATTTGGAGGAAGAGGCGTCTGGAGCTCTGTTTACGTTCTCTTTTGGTTTCTGCGCATGACAGAGACATGACGTAAGGAAATGAAAGACGTAATAAAGTGACGATCCTGATGAACTTGTATCTCTGAGCTCTTTATGTTACATATGAAACTCCGCACTACCGACACCAAACCCGGAGATAATTTGATTTGGAATCGCTAAAAGGTTCAGAATTTCTTTGTTTTTAACACCGATCTGGACATAATCTACATCAGATTCTCCACGTCTTTCATCTTTAAGCACGGCTCTGATAAACAGACAACTTTGGTTCTTTTCTCATTAAATTACGACTTTAAATCTCGTAGATTTACGACTTTAAATCCCGTAGATTTACACGTTTTTTCTCATAAATTTACGACTTTAAAAATTGTAAGTTTAACCTATGACTTTTAAAGTCATAAATATACGACTTTATTCTCATAATTTAACAGTTACGACTTTTTTCTCGTAAATTTACGAGATTTAAAGTCGTAATTTAAAAAAAATTTTTTCTTTATAAAGTGACCCTAGTATTTCGTCGTAGGAGAGTGAGCGACACGAGTCAAACTTTATAATCAATAACTCTAGTAAATACCTGTTTTCTCCCCATTGTGTTCACTCCTGGATCTGTCCAACCAATAAACATCTGTTCTGCCGTTTCCAATCCTAGTTTTTATTTTTATTTATGTTACCAAACTCTTCCTTTACCTTTTGTTATTGGGGCTTAACCTAAGTTGGGGGCTCGTCCGGGACCTGATTGTTCGGCTGGAGAAATACAAAGCAAAGCTCTGCTGACTACAGTTCCCATAATGCTCAAAAATTTCCTGATAACTAATAATAACTAATAACTAATGAGTGTGTGTGTAGACAGGCCCCGCCCATTCCAGATTATTTAAACCTGGTTGTTTTAGGATGTTACTAGTCTGTGTTACCTCTTCTTTTCTAAACCCCAATCCCTTTTGTTTTGTCCAACAAAAAAGAAAATATATTAAATAAATAAATAAAATAAATAAAGTTTAGTATAAAATACAACAGGGGTTTATACTTAATAAACCACTTTTAGGACATTAAAATCTGTCCAACGCAAGAGGCTCTCAGCCCGTATCTGCTTGCTCAGCTGTTGGACAGGACAGGTTATTAAAAAGAAAGAAAAAAATTTTTTCCTGATAATCGGAGAAGATAATTGATGTCTATTAAAAAAAAATAAAAAAATTTAAAAAATCGCCAAACCAAACTGTTTGGATTAATGACTCCTTCACTTTCGAACACCAGCAAAACCAGGAAATAAATTAAAGCCAAAACTTGTTTTTTTGTGTCTCATCGCTGCTGTTATAGATTCTGTATATGATCGTTCTGCTGCCTCTTCCTCAAATATTAGTCTCAATTTGAATTCCTCCCCTTAGCCCTCAGGCTCCTCCCACCCAGTGAAATCAGCGGGTTTGATCAACCGTTTGTAGACTTGACAGATGCGGTTCATTAAGATGCTAAATCACAAGAGATTTATAGCTGGGAGACGACACAGAAGCTCAGAACGTTTCTCTCTTTTTCAGTAAACCCTCATCTCCACTAACCTTCTTTTTCTCTTCCTCCCTCCAGTCTCCATCCCTCATCTCGCCATCTTCCATCCAGATGCCAAATTGTTGATGAATTTAATCAAAAACTCATTTGTCTCTGCTTGGACTGCACTCTGGAACCTAAAAAACAGTTTTCTGAGAAAACCTTTTGTCACCGACCAGAAGGGTCGAGTTCCAAAGGAAACACTGAAGTAAACAGAGTTTTTCTGTTGCGTTTGTGATGTATGGTTCTTTTTCCATCTCTGCCTCCGGTGACTTGGATTCCCCTGCGCGAGTCGGCGGGACAGCCAAAGGTTACCAGATGCTGAATAACGCTAAGTTGTATAACAACTCACAAGATGTGAGTCACTGCATACAAACACACGGTTCAAACTACAAAACAACACATTCTGTAAAATCATGTTACATTTTTACAAGTCACGATTCAATTCGATTCCGATTCTTGGGGTGCCAATTCTGAAACGATTCTCGATTCAGAAATTTAAAACACAAAGTAAATCTTTTGATAAAGATGATACTCAGATCCTCCAGGATTTCACAGAAGATTTTTATGATTCTTGCGGCCCAAAATGGCCGATGTTGCTGCAGCTTTTGTAAAATGTGTTTGAATATATACATATTTTTAAAAGTGCCTAAAAATTTTAATTATGAAAATCATATTTTCATGTTCCAACTCTCACAAAGTAAATACAGCATCATCAGCATATTAGGGCTGCCACAATTAGTCGACTAATCGACAACTAATCGACTATTAAAATAATCAACGACTAATTTAATAGTCGATTAGTCGTTATTTTATATTGTATGAAGTCAGATTGTAGTAAAGTTGAAAGTTATAATAGCATTCTGCTAGCTTTTTGGAATATTTTGGCATTTATTAAGGTTTTTTTAGGCTATTTTGGAGTTTAGCTAATATTTCAGCAGCATACTAGCTATTTCAGCTAACTTTAGCTTAAGTTTTTTTTTAGGCAATTTTTGAGTTTAGCTTATATTTCAGCTACATGCTAGCTGTTTTGGCTAATATAGGATTTTTCCGTTTTTTTTAAGGCTAATTTGGAATTTAGCTAATATTTCAGCAGCATGCTAGCTATTTAGGCTAACTTTGGCTCTTTTTATTTTTTGGCTAATTTGGCATTTAACTAATATTTTAGCTGGTTATCAACTTCAGCATCTTTACATCCACTTTGCCCATGAACAGATTAGTCGACGAATCGGAAAAAATAATCGGTGATTAGTCGACTATGAAAATAATCGTTTGTGGCAGCCCTACAGCATATACGATGTAGTTGAGCTGTCATTTAACTTGAATAGAACTGTCAAACACTAAATGAACTTTGGTCTTTCCTGCTCACAATAACCCAAATGTGTTGATTTAAACATATTTTAGAGTAAAATATTTCCAGATTTCTACATTTCCAGTGAAAATCGATTCTTGGATATCTAGAGTCGATTCTGAATCGTTAAAAATGAGAATCTAGATTCGAATGTGAATCGATTTTTTTCTAATTTTTATTTGCATCATATCCGCCAAGCTCGACATTTGTTCCCAATTCTGCAGGATGTGTTGCAGTTCCATAAATGACCACTGGAGGCTGGGTTCACTTACGTTATTTTCTTATTTCATTCTACGCTAAAAGGTTGACTTTAACACCCAAAACAATCATTATTTTTGGAATTTATCTAACATTTCAGCTACATGCTAGCTATTTTGGCTAACCTAAGTTTTTTCTTTTTTTTTTTTTGGTAATTTATTTTAGCTGGCTTTCAGCTATCAGCACTAGCGTCTTCAGTGCCCAAATTCAGCTAACAGCATTATCACAGCTAATGCTAAATATCTAGTTCATAATTATGTTAAAAATTCAGTTTTAAAAATGTAGTTTCAGAGCGTTCAATGAATGTTTATCTGGATGTGTTTTGGATTTTGGCCCCTTGTGCGGTTGAGTTTGACAACCTTGATTCAGACAGTTTATTTGTAGTGCTCCATCTATGGGTGGAAAACAGAATTACAGCCAAAATAAAACCTGAATCATGATTATCAATATCATTTATTCCAGTTTGCCAGGCTGCATATTGACCCAGAGTTCTCCCACCCCTGGCTTTAAGTTAAATTTAAAAGCCAAAATTACCATGCAACCCCAAGAACAACAAATTAAAAATGTTTTCCATTAATTTGATAAAGAAAACCTGATGGTGGCCAGAAATGGCTTCATCGGCGAGTCAACGCAATCGATCGATTCAGGCTCACAAAACAACAAAAGTCAAAATGCAACAAAGACGAATCAGATAAAAAGACATTGCAGACATGATCTGCTTTTCCACTCTTTTTTTTTCAATGGGAGGATTCAAGCGTGGCTCCTGCGTCCGAGGATCTGTGCTGAAGTGACAAAAGGCCAGCTGTGAGTGCGAGTTTGAGCCTGGGTGTGAACACATTTGGGCCTCTGTTTAGGCGTGTAAAAATGTGTATGAGTATAAGCGGCGGCCGGGCCCGGCGCTGTGTGTGCGTCCGTGTGCAACAGATGGATTCGGGATGTTGACTATGTGCAAGAAGTCTCAAAGCTCTGCTAAGAGATGTTTTATCACACTGACACTCTACTACGACATTTAGCAGAGAAAACCCACATCCCGTACACACACACACACACACACACACCCAAAACGGTAAAAAAAATGATAAAAGTTGTGATGAACTCAAAGCATTTCATCTGAACCTTATTAAACCTGCTGTTAAGAATGAGTGAGGAGGGGACACACAAAACCACACACTAACTAAAAGACACAGATGATGTTAAAATGTACATTTTATAATCTCACTTACAGGGGTTGCTGGAGCCTATCCTAACTAGTTTTGGGCAAAGACGGTTTCAGGACAGGGCAACAAAATCAAATCCAAAACCTCCAGGTGAGCTTTCACACGGATCCGCTCAGTCCAGACTAAAGTTTGGAGATTCAACGTGAATGTAGACAACCGTGGACTCTAAAAGCAAACGTGTTTTCTTTAGGAAGTCGCCGTCTTGGTTTGGTTTGGACAACTCCAAACAATTTAAGAGCTGGCGAGTCTGCAAGATTATTAGATATCTGTGCACTCAAAAAGCTATATAGGCTAGAATCGCTACGCTAGCTTGTTGCACAAGCAAAGTTGGACGCCATATTGGATCTGTCGAGATGTTTACTGCTGGAAAAACAAGAATGTGACTTTTCACAAGTAAATTATTACTGTCAGTTGATAAAGGAGAAGTTCTGAGTAAGTTTACTCTCAATAGTGAACGTCTAGACCAGGGGTCACCAACGTGGTGCCCACGGGCACCAGGTAGCCCTCAAGGACCCCACAAGGGGCCCTCAGATCTCTTCTAAAAATAACACAACTCACTTGTGAGCTGCACCTAAAATAAAATTTTCTTCTGTTGCTTTTTTAAAAAATTACACTCACATTTACATAGATTTGAAGTTAAAACGTCTTAAAAATAATACTTTAGATAAGTTTAGGTGACCTCTGACCTACTCCTGTTCAAAGATCATTCAATTTGTTTAAATGCCGACCTTAGTTCAAAATGTGAAAAGATTTGTTTAAAACTGTGTAAGTTGATTTTTTTTAACATGAAATTACTGATAAACATAGTGAAAATGGGACGTTTTTCCATGAAATGCAAGTGATCATCTGAAAATTTAACAGTTACTGAGATTAATAAAATGCTCAATATTGATATCTGTTTCTTTGCTTGTTGTCGTTGTTGATAATTATTATGAGAAATCCATGTCTTTACATAGAGGAGCATCATTATTCATAATTGATATTGTTAAGCTACCTATAACTAAGCAAAATTTGTTATTTCAAAATGGTAGCCCTTCGTAGGACTCTGAACCCATGAAGTAGCCCTCAGGTTCAAAAAGGTTGGTGACCCCTGATCTAGACTTATCCTGAAGTCTATCCAAAGTCAATGGCAGTTTTTGACTGTATTTCCACGATTTCTGGCAGGACCAACAACTTTTTTTTTTTTTTTTTAAAGAGGATGATGGTGGTATTTGTATGTGTTTGACCTCATATCAGATCCGACAACGTGTTAGTAAGCACATTACTCAGCAGAGGAAAAGAAACTAATCAGGTTATCCTCAGTAGCGGCGGGCGAAGAGCCCATCACTAAGCTCCTGTCCAGCAGGTGGATGAGGAACATCTGGGGTATAGAGAACCATCTTCCTGTGTTACGTAGATTCCCTCTTGTGGGACGGGACACCACAATTCTAATCTGAATTGCTTCCTTACTGTTCTAGCTCCTCCCTATTTCTCCAATGTAGGCGTCAGGAGTTAGAGCTCCCCCTCTGGTCACTGGTGGGAGGAGTCTCCAGAGTACTAAAGCAGCACACAGAGAGCCTTGCTCAGTGCGGAGTATTGTTTGTGTTACCCTGCCTGTTTCTATCTAGACCTGATCTCTGCCGCCTGCCCTGACCCTCGCCTGGACTCTGAATTCTCTAATATCTTCTTGGATGATCCTATGATCGCGATTTCCTCTGCCTGTCTGAACCAGATTTAGCTTTGTGGACTTTTAGCTGTGCTCAGTTCCTGTCTGAACTAAAAAACCTGCAGCACATTTCCGAACTTTGTTTTTTTTTTTTTTTTTTTTTTTTAAGGGGAGCCGTAAAAACTTAAGACTGGCTATTGATAGAAAGGAAACGCATTTTTATTTGTTTTAGCATGACTTTTTAAAGTTATATAACCAATGTTGTTATGTATTTTCTAAGCGCTGGCAGCTACGCGCTAACGTAGACTTTTGCAACTTTTGATGACATCATCAAGAAGTGGTCACAATTTTAAGTGTAGGGGTATGGAGAAGCTGAAAGCCTGAAACCTAAACTTTTATCTTCTTTATTTAGTCTTGAATTGATTGGAAAATAAGACAAACTTGAATGTTTACATGAAGTTTTATGAACTAAATGTAAGAAGAAAAGAAAATCTTTAACAATGTTTCCTGGTTGGGCTGCATCTATTCTTCCTTTCCACCTCTTTTCCGATTCTTATGAAATACATAAAACATCTGTGGAGTGAGATCTGCCAAAAAAACGACAGAGATGGAGGTGTTGTCTCTCCTCCCCGCCGCGCTCCCCTCACACGGACCGACAGACAAAGCAGACGAGCTTAGCAACAATCACCGAGTGTACAGACACAACAGCATCCAAAACAAACTGATGTCATCCCCTCTCCACGCTATAGCCCACATGCACTCACATGCACACGTTTCATTAACAGTGCCGTGCAGACATTAGCGGACTGGACTCGGTACATGACGGTACTACGATGACAATAGTCATCAATCAGGACGCAGAAACAATTCCATCTTTGTGTAGCGGCTGGGTCTTCTTCATCGCTGTTCATGCAGGTGTTGTGGGAGATGGAGAAGACTCATTTGGAAAAGTGAAAAAAGCTCCAGAACATATAGAAGCTAAAATTAATGTTTCTGTTTTCAATTTACATTAACTAAAAACATTTTGCTCTTTGTTCTTTTATTTAGATTTTTGGTAAAATAATCATTTTTTGCAAGTTATTACTTTAGGTACAATTAAAATCTTTTTTTATGTTTCCAATAAATGATGAATTTAGAATGCATCATATGTGGAATAATTCTAGTTGGTGTTAGTGTGAATATGCTAACATGGCTAACGTGTAGCAATGTTGGACTGATTTTTTATCACATTACTAACAAGGTTGGGAGTTAGTGACGGTAACGTTTGTTTGAACTGTCAAATTAGCTAACGACGCTAACACAACTCATGTGTAGCCGTGTTGGGCTATCTTGTTATCGTGTCGCTAACCAGGTTGCGAGTTAGCGAAGTGACAGCACTTTTCTTATACTGGTAACAAACAGGCTTGGAGTTAAAGTTATAGTGAGTTTGCTAACATGTAGCAGCATCAGTGCGTTATTACATCTCACTAACAAGGTTGGGGATTAGCATAGCCGCGCTAATATTTGTTTTAGCATTTTCAAAGTATGTTGGGACGTGAATATGCTAACGTTGACATGTAGATGTGTCCTACTGTTAATAACTAGATCAAGTTAGCATAGTGACAGTACATTTTTATCATTATCAAACTAGGTTTGGAGTTATAGATATTGGGAATTCGCAAACGTGGCTAACATCTTACTAACAAGGTTGGGGATTAGCATTGTGAAATATACATTGGTTTTGTCAAAGTGGGTTGGGAGATATTGTGAAAATGCTAATCCAGCTAGTGTCGTACTGTCATTATTATGGGGTTGAGGGTTAGAATGGTGACCGTAACGTTTAATTTAGTGGAATTATAAAAAGTTTTAAGTTACAGTTTTTGTGAATATGCTAACACGGCTAACATGTAGCTGTACTGGACTGTATCGACAGTACATTTGTTTTAGCAGTATCAAGCTAGGTTGAGATTTACAGGTTCTATGTATATGATAAAGTGGCTAACGTGTAGCTGTGTTGGACTAACTTTATTTAATGTTACTAATAGGGTTGCTAATAGTTAGCGTAGCGACAGTACATTTGTTTTAGCAGTATCGAAGTAGATTGGGAGTAACAGGCTCTGTGAATGCGCTAAAGTGGCTAACATGTAGCTGTGTTTGACTTTTTTTCATGGTACTAATCGGGTTGTTAATTGTTACTATAGTGACAATAACATTTGTTTAAGAATAGTCAAAAGTAGGTTAGGAGCTACAGATACTGTGAAAATGCTAACGTGGCTAACATGTAGCAGTATCAGTGTTTGTGAGTGTTTTTTGTGATACTACGTATAAAAGTGTGCTGATATAGCTCAATTACACCCTCCAGGAGAAGCAGAACAATGTTAATAATGTTAATGATCTGAATATTTTTGTTAGAGCTTCTTCTTTAGAGAAAGAGAAAACACTGTATGATATTAAAAATTTCATTATTTAACTAATACAGTTTTTAATATGTGAACTGGATCAGTTTTTGAAACCCAACATCTATTTTTTCCTGCACAAGGATCCATAAGAATTGCATTATTTGCGTAAACGGTTGAGGAGTTACGGCAAATCAAATACATTTTTTAGTAAAAGAGGTTGGACTTCAGTCCTGAGCTTTCAGCCTTAATATCTTTCTACACGAATGTCCTCACTCGTCTCCATTGTTCACACCACGCATTTAAAGCCAAAATCTTCTTGTTTTTAACTCAAAGTTCCATTTACACAAACAACAGACTTTTATGTCTTTTTTTTCTAAAGTGAAAACCTTCCTTATTTAAAGACTTCTTGATTGTTTAACTTTAATTAATTTACAACAAATGTTGGAGGCCGAGTGAAGTCCAGATGAGGAAATCTCGATCGGCTTCATCAGTTGTAAAATCTAGATGTCTCACCGCTGAAAGGAACCCCGACATTTCGTCCGTGTAAAACTCCTGGCTTTCTGAAGCCGTGGCCGTAAAGGGTAACGTCCCTTTTTTCTTTCAGTCCAGGAAATATCCCGATCCAAAAACCGCTAACAGCTGGCTGACAATTTTTTGGTTCCAATGAGGATGTCTGTTTCCAGGTCAGAGTAAGAAAGCAGAGAAAATGAGCCGCAGACACTCAACAAATGATGGGGAAACTTCATCAGCGGGAGACGAAACCCCCCCAAAAATATCAGTGGAAACGATGGCTGTATGCGGGCTGTCACAACGTTTATACTCCAGGACATAGTCCCGTTGCTGGCTGGCAATTCCCTCTAACCTCTGGCTTGACTTCTACTTGACAAACATCGGACTGTCTGGTCAGACATTCTGAAGTCCTCTCTGGATTTTGTTGCGACCCATTGATTCAGACCTCCACCTCGCTGCTTTTCATTCCAAAGACGTCCCACAAAATCACCAGCGTTTGGCGAAAATGACTACCAAGCAGCACGGAACCACGGAAAGCCATGAGCTAAGAGCCAAAACATGCAGAGGAGCGTTTTTCAGAAGAATTAACATAAGTTCAAACGGAGTGTGATCCCTGATTCTGATACTAGAGCCTTTTTAAGAAACATTATTTAATAAATTGATGATTGTGTTAGAGCAGGGGTCGGCAACCTTTAACAGTAAAAGAGCCATTTGGGCTCGTTTTCTACTGATCAAAACCTAAAAGGAGCCATATTGGCTTATGTTAGCCTTTAAGAAATTTGGATTTGCATTTATAACCTTCTTTTTGTTTTTGTTTTTTAAATAAATGTGAATAATGTCTATTTTTGGCACAAACAAAAGCAAAAAAAAAATATAAAAAGAAACTAGCATCTCTCAAAAAGGTATTTTTTTTTACATTTTTAACTTTAGTAGCAAAAAAGCTAGCTCGTTGCTTAATTACTAGCTGAACTTCAAATTAGCATAACATATCTCTGTAAAATAAATCAGCCAAAAACTTAAGCATGTAGCTGAAATAAAAGCTAAACTCAAAATTAGCCTAAAACCCCCAGTAGATAACAAATTAGCTAAAAATGTTAGCAAATTGATAAAATATTAGCTAAACTCCCAATTAGCATAAAAAATTAATTAGAGGCCAAATCTACAAAAAAAAAAAACTAGCTTGTTCCTTAATTACTAGCTAAACTCCAAATTAGCAATAACATTTCTCACTGAACTAATTTAGTCAAAAACTTTAGCATGTTGCTAAAATAGAAGCTAAATTCAAAATTATCAATAAAAAAAATTCAGTAGATAACAAATTAGTTGAAAACATCAGCATGTCACTAAAATATTAGCTAAACTACAAATTAGCATAAAATTCTTCCATAAACTAAACTAGCCAAAAATGTTAGCATGTTGCTAAAATAGAAGCTAAATTCAAAATCATCAAATAAAAAGTAGATAACAAATTAGCTGAAAACATCAGTATCTTACTAAAAAATTAGCTAAACTACAAATTAGCATAAAATTCTTCAGTAAACTAAATTAGCCAAAAACATTAGCATGTTGCTAAAATAGAAGCTAAATTCAAAATCATCAAAAAAAAATCAGTGGATAATAAATTACCTGAAAGCATCAGCATGTTACTAAAATATTAGCTAAACTCTAAATTAGCATAAAAATCCTCAGTAAACTAAATTAGCCAAAAATGTTAGCATGTTGCTAAAGTAGAAGCTAAATTCAAAATCATCAAAAAAATCAGTGGATAACAAATTAGCTGAAAACATCAGCATGTTACTAAAATATTAACTAAACTCCAAATTAGCATAAAAATCCTCAGTAAACTAAATTAGCCAAAAAGGTTAGCATGTTGCTAAAATAGAAGCTAAATTTAAAATCATCAAAAAAACTCAGTAGATAACAAATTATCTGAAAACATCAGCATGTTACTAAAATATTAGCTAAGCTCCAAATTAGCATAAAGAATTAATTAGAGGCCAAATCTGCCAAAAAAAAAAACAAAAAACTAGCTTGTTGCGTGATTACTAGCTAAATTCCAAATTAGCAATAACATTTCTCAGTGAACTAATTTAGTCAAAAACGTTAGCATGTTGCTAAAATAGAAGCTAAAATTTTAAATTACCCTTAAAATCCTGCTAGAAAACAAATTAGCTAAAAACATTAGCATGTTGCTAAAATAATAGCCTATCTCCATTTTTAATTTGAAAATTACTAATTTATTTTTCTTCAGTCAGAGAGCCACCATGGAGAGATAAAAGCGGCAGGTTGCAGACCCCTGTGTTAGAGGAATTAATATGTATTTTACCGTCTTGATTTGTTGTAAATAAGAATTTCCAAAGGATTTTGTCGTTTTTGCACAATTTAAGATTTGACTTCCTGGTGTTTTGAGTTCTACGAATGAGTTCAGAACCATGAAGTGAAGTCTGTGATTTTCATCCGGGTCCCTCAAGCTGCACAGCGATGACTTAGAGTTGAAGCAAGAGAAGGGGAGACGCTTTTGCTTTAAAGGGAAACAGTAAATTCTGAAGGTACATTTATAGTTCAGCACTTTTCAGGGTCACTGACCCCCAACACACACACTCCCACTCCTCCACCCCCCCGGCTTCCTCTCTGTCTGCGTGATATACACATGCAGAACGCACACCCCTCCTGTGATTAATGCGCCTGGGAGTCCTCCATAAATTTCTAAATGGAAAAAATCTCCAATTCTGTCTGTTTCTTTTTACTGTAAAATAAATCGACCTGGGTGGCTTTCTCGGCCAGACCCAGGCCGACTACCACCAGTACATTCATAAATATTCTACCAACGTTTGTGTATCGACGAAAGCAGCTCCAGAGGAAACTGCACAACTTAAATCATTCTTTGGTTGTTTCTCACTGTGGAATTAGGTTAATTGGGATTTAGCTCAAATCGTCTTTTTTGTGTTTTTAACACATTTTTTTCTTGCATTTTTCTCATTGTAAAGGAACTTATATAAAATAATTACAATAATATAAGATTAAAACTGCAAATTTGAGTATTTCTTAATTCAAAGCTCAGACTGAAAGCAGGCGCTCATCCAATTTTGTCATAATTGTTGCGCCGCTAATGCTAGCTCGACTCTATAAGCTCAAGCTAGACAGGGAGGGGGAGGGGCAGGTTGTGTCAATAGTCCCGCCCACAACACATATTCGGGTTCTTCAAAATCGCTTTTAATCTTTCATTTTATTTCACAATTTGTATCTCCATTTTTAAATAGAAAGTTTCTTATTACTGCTTTTTTTAATGAGTATCTTTTAAAAGCACTACATAAATAAAACATCATTAATATAATAATTGCACTTCTAATGAGGGATTGCATAAAAATATATCATAAATACAACATTTTTTTTCTATTTTGGCTCAAAAACTGGATAATTATGATTAAACTGGAAACAGTTTTATAATAGAAAAAAACATGTTTGGAGTAGAACTTTAAAGGATTAATGATTAATTTATTGGAAAACAAACCATCTGTTCAGGTGGAACCAGGAGTGTTTCCTTTATTTGATATTTTTATATCTGTGTTATTGTTGTTGCTTTTATCTAATGTTTCCATTTACTTTTTTATTGTTTTAACTGTTTTAATCTATGAAGTAACTCCCCATACAGTTTCCTTTATCTCCTATTTTATTGCTGTTTTTTTTAATCTAATGTATTTTACGACTTTTTTGTTTAATTTTTATTTATGTCTTTTTAGATCAGCCTCTTGTGTTCAGCAGTATGTTGATGAAGGGCTATGTATATAAAAATATTGATTGATTTAGAGAAGCTGCACCACATTTGAGGAACTCCTCCAAATCACTAAATTTTCACTAAATCAAAAAATGTAGACACCGCTGACGTAATGGTTACAATATGTTAAAGTGTTATTCAGGTGTCACATAACATCTCTGGTGTTAAAAGGTTAAATTTGTTGTTTGAATCCTCTAATGTGAAGAAAACACCTGATTGGAACGCAAAAATGATGACGAAATTTCATTTCACAAGTTGTTTTTCTTTAAAAAAAATGGGAAAAATGATATGATTTAATAATTTTGTCAAATTTAAATCAAAATTAAAATTAATTTCAATGACCTTTTCCTATGTACATTGATAAAATAGTTTCAATTTTCTTGTCTGAACTGCCACATTTTTATCTTGTAATAGACTTTTAGTGTGTGAACTCTATATCGCCTCCTATAGGCAAAACATGGTTAAATGTATTTGTACTTCAAGCATTAGTTTAAATTCTATAGAGACTTTTATTTAAACAAATGACGATACTAACAAAATACATCCATAGCTTGATTAAAAAACATTTTTTCTCCTTGATTTACATTTGTTGCAGTTGAAAAATCCATCAACTTTGAAAATATTTGGATCATTTAAGCCGGTTGTATTTGACAAAGTCTCTCATGGCAGAAAACTAAAATAGTCCGTTGGCGGTTTTGGACTTTAATAATAAGATTTAAACATAAACTCTAGGAAACATAAGCTGAAAATATGTCCATGTAAAACACAAATGAAACCGCTCTCCAAAAAATGAAAATAATACCACTTTCACAATATTTAAATGTAATATTTATGTTCCTAATTTTAAGATAACCCATAATAGTAATTATTCATTTTTTAGTGCATGTACACATCAAGTATATATATTTTTATAAGAGCAAATAATTTGAAAATATTAGTTTATTTTATCCGGTTTACCATATAACCCTTGCAGGTATACATCACATGTACATGCATATCTACTATGTACTACAAATACTATCAAACTGGAAGTTACACAGTCAACTTTGCCTTTCTTTAGTGTGACATATCACAATCATCCTCAAAAGTAAACTTTTGACTTTGTGATGTCACACAAAACTTAAAATAAATCAAAAATGTGCCACATATCCTGTCTGTATGGGTTCTGGGGTGCTCGCCAGATTTATTTTCTCTTCTCTGTGCTGGGTTCATTGTTTTTAACACCAGAACATCAATAAAGTAAAAACGCTTCAACCTCGTACATGCAGTCTGAAGTGTGTGTGTGTGTGGCACTAACACCCCTCCTGCTGTCCAAAGCCTAAATGGAGCGAGGTTAGAAGAAAACAGCTACTTTATTGTTAAAGATCGTAATCTTAGAGTGGTGCAGAAAATCGCGTCACTCATCATTAAGCTTTGCAACCCAACTGGGAAAAACAAAAGCATGCACTCGTGTGTATGTAGTTGTGAGGACCAGATTCTACCAGTTAACCCGCTGTTCGGGGACACTTGTGGATTCGGGTGCAGTTTTTGATCCTGTCAATGTTTCAGTGGTTATTGATTGATGGAGCTGGTTTTAGGGTAAGGGTCACGCGGCCCTTTGTTATAGTCAAGATTTGACTTTGGGATACAAGAATTTATTAAGACTCAAGCTCTTGTTTGAATGCCTTTTTTACTTTTTGGCAGAGCCCCAGTTAAGCAGAATTAACTTGTATAGTAATATATATACCAAAATGGGATGTCCCCACACGTCTTAAGAGGGTAAAGTAATTAATTTCCCTCAAAATGCATAAAAACGAGAATACGTGTGTGTGTGTGTTAATTTCTTTAACGTCAGATTCAAACTACGGTCCAATTAAAGTTTCAGTAACATGCACCCGAATGGGGTCAACCTCTACAGGGGCTTCAGATTTTTGGGTTGTCTGGGTCCTTGGAGGGTCCCGTCTTAAAGAGAATGCAGATATGTCTCGGGAGTTCACTCGAGGCCGCCTCAAGGAACGCTATGACAATGGAACATAAGATTATTCCTTGTGTGGTAAGTCTATCGGGAAGCATTGGTAAGGATATCGTGAGTTGCACACACTCGTGACTTAAAGGTGCCCTTACGCCACACTCTAGTTCAGGGATTGGCAATTTCCAGATATCCAAGCCCTACTCACAACTGGTTACCTGGTCCAGGTGTGTCCAACCAGTTAGAACATGCTACAGTAGGGTATGCTGGAAAACATGGGGGAATGCGGTGTTTGAGGCCTGTAGTTGCCCGTCCCAGGGACTAGTTGTTAGTAAGGTGGGAGTAGCAGACCACCTACTGAACTTCTAGAAATGCTGCACATACAGGGTTTGAAGGTGATTTGAAAAAGTCAACACACACAAGGCGCCCACATGAACTACACTCAACCTTGAAACAGAAAGGTACAAAGCAAGTAGTGTGTACTTACCACGTGACTAGTACCAACGGGCTACTAGCATAGTTCGTCGGACTTGGACATTTTTTTTAACGACAGCCTGCATCTTACCTACTTCACTCTTATGGGGTCCAGATGACCCAAGCCTTACATTGATGTTATCCAACACGTGATAAATGTGGATGACGGTGGACAGGATTTTATGTCAGTGAAAATAAAAAATTATTGGAAAAAAAAAAGCTCAGCACATTGTCTAATGAGGTCCAGATGACCCCACTCCCAACGTCAACATACCTAGGGTAGCACAAGGGGTGTTCACCATAACCCGTCGCCTGCAATATGACCATAAGAAAAAGTGTTCATGAACTTTTTGGGTCTACAGATTGATATTTTGTTTGAGTCACCCAGGTTTCCCCTGTTTTTCCACTCGTAAGGGTAGTTGTGACTAAAGGTTAATCAATTCAGTTGGTTGTAAAATTGGAAAAAGTTGGAGGCACTTTGTCTTTGATAACTGAGGTTTATTTGGGTTTCTGATTTTGATTTTTTTATTTTACACATTAAAATGCGCGACACTCAGTCTTTTTAGTTCACTTGCACTCCTGGAAAGTCCCTCTGGATCAACAAAGTAAAGTCTCGTTTCCACTGAGTGGTCCAGTCCGGTACAGTACAGTCCAGTTGATTCTGGCCAGCGTTGCCGCTCAATTGAGTGGTTTGTTTTCACTGAGAATGTGTAGTATAGACCGCTAGTGTGCCGCTAGCTTACACTGTATCACACCATCGCCAAGGATGGAAAGAAACGTTACAGTTCCATCAAAGACCAGGCTTTGCTGTCGCTAGCCGCGAAACTGCGAAAATCTGAACACTTACAAAGGTTATCTCAAATCACCGCTATATTGGTGCTTTCTTCCAATCAACGGATGGCTACAGTGGCCCCGCCCCAACAGGTCCAAGAGGTGTGGGACAGTACTGTCTAATGGGTTAATTTTACAATTTAAACGCTTATAATACCATACTATACTGTACCGATCAGTGGAAAAGAGGCTTAAGTGAACCATACCAGAGTTCATTTGCAAGCTAACCAAAAGCCGTTTTAGTTTTCAGAACCAATCAGTTAATTCTATCCTTCAAGTATCTAAATGTTGTGGTTGTTTTAGTTATGTAAAAATAAATCCATTTTTTCTAGAAGTTTGGGTAAACATATTGTCTCCAAGGCCACTCTGTTCATTTTCTTAGCTTATGCTGACATATAAATATGCTTGTCAGATACACATCATGTAGTTCTTTAAATATGCAGTGGTTTCTATTTCAAATACACAGTGTGGAACACATGAAAACATATCCAACACAAGTTCTGACCAAAGACCTTGTGCGTCCTCACCAAAGGAAGCCCTGACCCTGAATCAAGAATGTGGTGGTTGGATGGTGCTCGTCTCGTGTTTGGGAATCTCTAGCTTGTGGGTTTATTTTGTGTCATGCACAAAAAAACCCGCATAATGTGTCAGTACATGACATTGGGGGATGTAATAAGATGGGATTGACGGATCTGCGGTTGGATGTGGATCAGCTACTTTAGTAAAAACAGGAATTTAAAAGTCATATAAAACAAAAACAAGCTACTGTTACGACATTATTCTCTCATAAGTTGTTTTTCAAATGCCAACACTGCTTTGGTACAGATTCATTTAAAACCATCACTTTACATTTACAAGGTTTGCCAAAGACTATATCTATTTGTTCATATTGTTCGTTAAACATCATGAAGACCCAAGGAAAAGCTTGACTTACACCAGGTATGTTTTCTGTCATAGGTGCTTCCTATCTATGATTTGACTAAACACTAGTGGATGTTCCAATACATATCAGAACTGTTGGGTCAATGGGATTTAATGGTGTATAAAATAGAAGAACAGAAAGAAAATCCTGAATTTGTCTTCTTGTCATCTAGACATCCTGGATTTATGTAAACCTAACTCATCCAGTATGACTGAAAATGTTATCTTAACCTTTTTCACCCTGATGACGTAGCCGGAGAATGCCAGATAGCATACGCTTTTTGAACTGTTTTCAAAATTTACCTTAATTGTGTAAGTATTTCACTATTTTAATTGTTGTATATCAGTACAACTCTTCAGAATCCATTCGATTTACGCTAATTGCATAAACTTTTCTAGAGTAATGGTACTTGAGATGGTCAACACTGGAGCTAAACGGTTAAATGCTAAATGCTAGCTTGGAAAGTGTCAGCTAAATAGAAACCACAAGATGCTGAACAATGTTAAACGTTTAAAAGCAAAGTCAAACACTAAAAACCCAAAGAACATTAAAAGAAACAAAACGTTCTTCAAAATCAAAAACGAGGAATGTTAGCAAACCTAATCTAAAATAAGATAAACCATAACTACAGTTATTATCTTAGATGAATAGTTATTTAAAGAACATATCAATGCTAAACAAAAATGTAGCTAAACAAAATGTACATCTTTATCAATAGTACGTGTAGAACTGTTCTGATAGGCTAAATTGGCACTTGTGTGATATTTGTCTGTAGCTTAACAACAATTAACTATGAGTTTGTAAGTGTTAAATTTACCCATTACTAGATTTATAAGTTACACTTTAAACCCTTAATTTTTTTCTAAAAGTGTCGATTATTTCATTACAGATAAATTAGCATGTTTTTTTATTGGATTAATCTAATTTTAACATATAGCTATTGATGTGTTCTTGATTTTAAAATACAAATACAACAGACACCATGACCGTTCCACGTATGTCTAACAGACTTTTCTTGCATGTACCACCATTGTATAACTTTAATATTGCGTATATAGCATGACTATTGCCTTATAATTACAGAATTGATACACAATTTTACTAATGAATTGCATAGAAACAGACACAAGCAACTGACTTAGAACTGGCGTGGACCAGGAGAATCCGACCATGAAGATCTTGACACGATATGATTACTGTCAAATACTCTCAACGTCAAAGTTAAGAAATTCAATGAAGTACTGGTAAATGTGTTTATTACGTGGTATCTTCTTAGTTCTTTGGAGGTTTAATGTGGTTCATTTCACATAAAGGTCATAAATGACCATTTCATAAATGTTAAACATACATTTACCTACTTCAACTACGATACTTGTGATATGACGTAGTATTAAGAATCTTCTCGAAGCTTTTGTTCCATTGAAGTTGCTCCAAAGTAAAGGTTTTCCAGGAGTTCAGGATTCCTGCCGAAGCCTCATGATGTAAATGTTTGTTGATCCGCACAGAAAAGAGCTTTAAGTATTTGTTTTTGACCGCTCTTAAGCATTCCGCAGAGCAACCGCATCCATTTTTCTGCCTTGACTACGCGACACACTGACCCTCGGAACCAAAAGCCGTTCGTCCAACGCCACCACCACAGCAGGATTCCTCTATCACCTGTTATGGAAATATCTGCTGTGTAGAACCAAAAAATGTATCTTTAAAAAAACATGTTGACGGAGGGAATTCCAGAATAAGACATTTTCAGGGATTATTTACAGAAGGGAAGGTCCAGAAAGTTCTTTTTCCAAGAAGGATTTCCATGAATGTTACTAATTATGTCTGTGGTGTATCCAGGCTGCCGATGGTCAGGAATGGTGGAAAGAAGTCGGGGGAGGGACGGGAGGCGAAAAATGAAAAGTAGCTGCAATGTTGGACGATGGAAACTGAAGGGGAAAAAAGGCTGGGGGCGGGAACGGAGGGGCAACAACTGGAGTGTGAGGGCACATTCACACTGACTAAACCACCAAGTGGTTACTTGATGAACTGACCTGGCTCCAGTAACTCGTGCTTGAAATATTCCTGTCATAACTCTTCAACGTAATTCCAGGTGATTCTTGTGTACACTTTAATAGTTAACTCCTAAGACAAACTATGGAAAAAAGAGCGTAGAAAAGCGGCTTTTCATCGTTATCTCAGTAAAGTATTAGTGCTAAGACGCTATGCTAGTCAAAGTGTTTTATTCCGTTGTCAACATCAACGTCTCTAGTGTTAAAGGTTCATCTGTTGATCAACTGATCGCTTATTGGCTCCTCCAATGAAACATATTGCTAGAGATGCTACGCTAGCCTGATAGCGTTGTCCAAGACGCGCCTATTGGAATGGTCTGTAACCAATGGCTATGTCCGAATTCCCACCCTGATCCGGGACTATATAGAGGCCTTGATTTGAAAAGATTTCACGAAGTCAAAATCATACGAAGATTTTATGACGTCTGATAGTGACTACATTCTGTCCTGATGGTGAAAATGTGGACGGTTTATTCAAACAGGTTTTTTGTTCCAAATTTTTCAACCGCAATGCATTGTGGTCTATGTTTGCTAATCTAGTGAGCATCATACAATCTGCAAAAATTTTTATTTTTTAATGAGAATATTTTGATTTTTTTGCATTAACTAATAAAGATAATTTTTATTTATTATTACTTTTTGTATTATTATAATCATACTTTGATAAATATAATCTTCACAAATTGTCTTTTTTTAATGAGATTGTTTCAATTATTGTTATTGACTAATATAAATGATTTGTCTGTGGATGTTTTGAAATTTGATGACTTTGATCACTGATATTAATGATTCTTTATAACCTGAATCTATGATTTTAGAAAATAAATATTTGATGTTAAGTCCTGAACCGGATATTGATAATTCATGTAGAGAAAATGGTTGAATCGGGTGGGATTATATAAGTTTGCTTCCTTCCACTCCCTTTCAAGCGATCTACTTGAGATTTATTATGTTATTTCATGTAATATTACCTGATTGCTTAAAATAAACCATTTCATTCATTCATTCATCATTGCACGCTAGTTTGTCGCAAAGACTTCTGGGAAATTTCTACAGCACTCGATTTTAGCATTAGTAGATTTGGACAACATTAGCTGCCACTAATTAACGATTTGAATGTTTTGTTATTTATGAAATGTATGTTTTATTAATATGATGGATGTAAACAAGAATTTGCTTTGACCTTATTGTAAAATCCTTTTAAAGTTTATGTAAAACTTTTTAAAATTTGTGCATTTTATGCTTATGGACCCCAGGAAGACTAGCGACCACTTTGTGGAAGCTAATGGGGTTCTAAATAAACAAATAATAAATAAACAAATATACTAGAAAATGGCGAACGCACCATAAAGTGAGTTGGGGGGAATTCGGACACAGCTAACGAGCTACAGCTTAGCAGATGCAGTAAAATGAACATAGAATTATAAATTTTGATCTGATTTGAACCAATTAAAAACCAAACCCATTTTTTCTTTTAAAATAAAATGAGGTGGAAAATACCAAAAACCACGTTGACCACAGAAAACATTTCAGATATCTCTCTTTTATACTGATGTCACTATGGGTTCTTATGAGTTAAAGTAAAAAACTCTGATTAACACAACAATTTCACCCAGATTTTGCCAAGATGCAACAGATGAACGACATTTCAAATATTCCTATAAATAAATATGTTACTATATAGGAAACACAATGCACTCATGGTTGGGATTTTATTCAAATCTACACACAAACTTCGATCAACACAAACTGTTAGCATCTCGGTCCGTGTTTATTAAAGGGTTGGGTGGGTAGGCGATGTTGCCGCACACCCCTTGGGCCGGTCTCTGCTTCGGTACGGACTGAGGACAGTGTCCCCACTGTCGTGCCAGTCCAGGGGGCCCCGTGGGCGAGGGCGAGGGCACAGTGAGGACTTGAGTCTACGGTCCCAGTGCGGCCAGGTCCAGGCGGCTTGGGCTTATCGAGCCGGAGTCGGTTGCGAGTGGATCCCACCCAGCCTCTATCAGAAGGTCTCAGAAAACATGGAAATAGTGCTATAGTGCTACAAGATCCGCCTAAACGTTCACTATTGAGAAATTTTTTCTAAAAGTTCTCCTTTGTCAGCTGATGGTAATAATTTATTTGTGAAAAGTCACATTCTTGTTTATCCAGATATGTTTGTACAATTGTAGCAAAGCAGTAAACAGGCATCTCGCCCTATCCAATATGGCGCCCAACTCTGCGTATGCAACAAGCTAGCCTGGCAACTCCAGCCCGGACTACTCATTATACAGCTTGTCTTTTCCTGTTTTAGATGATTTCTCTGCCCCCTTGTGGTCTGGAGGTCTCATAACTGTTTCCTCATCATTAACATACATTAGCATCTCGTTTATTAGCAGCTAATGGAAACCACAGAGAATTAGCACAAATGTAATAGACAATGTGCTTTTGAGGGTCTACTATAAGAAATTCAAGGCTGAACCGTTTGATATGAAAACAAAGTTTTCTGATAATAGACACTCAGGAGGGAAAACTGTGGTCACTTACAAAATAAATGAGTAATAAATCAATTATTAAACCTTTAATTTAGTTGTTTTTGACATTTAAATCATTTTATAATGTAGAACGTTCAGGTTAATATCATGTGTTCATTAAATTAAAACACACTTAAAAAACTGGTTTATATCGCAACAAACATGTCTACATTGAATTGTTTTATTTTCCTGCCACTCCCTGTCCATTCTATGCCACCTTTGTGACTTTTATAATAGTTTTATTGTTTTTTACTGAGTTCATTTTAGTATTGTAATATGTACTTTATATGTATTATAACTGATTTTCTAAGCTGTATTTTTATTTTTTTAATGCATTTCTATATATTTTATTTGTCTATTTAACTGATGTTTTGAGATTTTTGGGTTGACAACATTTTAACACCTGTCCAGGGACTACAGATGAAAAATAGCTTTTAGCTAATTCTGGCACATTGCAGAGATGCTATTGATGTGCACTGTCCCTATGAAATAAATAAATAAATAAATCCATTTTTAAAGGACACCCTGTAGCCAATTCAGAGTCGAGTCTTCACCCCGACCATAGTTTGAATATTATTTGAGCTTATTACCAGGAACCACATATTTTTTTAAAATAAATGTTAGCTCTATGATTCACATTTTTTTTTAAATCTCTTTGGTTTAATCTAAATGAGCTCCAGATTTTCCTAAAGACGTTTAAACCTACATGTCAGATCCAGTTGTGGAGCTGCTCACCTCTTCAGAAGTGTTTATTATTTCTCTTCCTCGCCGTGTATTCCACCGGTGAAACGAACAGGCTGTGATTTCGCCAAACACGAACGCGTAAGTCGCTTCATTTCCTTTTGAACTTGTGAAAACCTCAGGAGCAAACGCGAGTCCCGGAGTGCGGTTCCGGGGTGACCCCGGCTCCAGGTTTGACCCAAACAAATGTTACTGCGCCACAGAGGGGAACGAGGGGAATTCAGGGCCTGAACCAGAGATATTTTAGCATCTGTGTGCGACTGAAGTGACCTTCTGCTCCCCGACTTTTGTGTTTAGACGTCCGCCGCCGCTCCTATTTTTCGGCATGTGTGGGTGACGGGCTGCAGATTTCTCGGGTCTGCGCGCTGACCGTCTGTGTGAAAGCAGGAGGTAAACAGAGACTTCTGACTCTTGGCTGCCCTCCCCGCCGCTCGCTTTGCTCGGTAATCGTGTCATTCATCCCCGCTTTGTTCGGCGGAGGCGGCCGCTTCGCCGGAAGGATTCCTGCACGGATTCCAGCGCATGATGGAATGAATGAACAAGGTTCTGTCAAAACATGGAGGAATCATTTTGTTTATCAGTAAAGATGCAATGTATGTGTTTTTAGTCTCTTAGGCTACGGTCGTGAATACAACTGCCACAATCTTCAAGAATTCACCGCCTGATTTTTTTTTTGCTAATCATTGTCATGAATGTATGAAGGCCTGCTTTATAAATACTCAGGCTGATGAGACTTGATATTGTCGCTTGCCATCTAGAGACATTTTAGGCGATTGTGGCTATTAGGGCTGCCACGATTAGTCGACTAATCGATGACTAATCGACTATTAAAATAGTCGACAACTAATTTAATAGTCGATTAGTCGTTACTTTATAATATATGGAGTCAGGCTGTAGTAAAGTTGAAGGTGGAATGGGTTTTCAGGCCATTTTGAAGTTTAGCTAATATTTAGTTCATGCTAGCTAGTTTGGCTAATTTAGGCTTTTCAGTTTTTTAGGCTAATTTGGAATAAGATAATATTTCAGCTACATATTAGCTTCTTTTAGCTAATTTAGGATTTTTCGTTTTTTAGGCTAATTTCAGTTTAGCTAATATTTTATTTACATCGCTTGCTAATTCTAAATATGTTTACAGTTTTTTTAGTCAGCCTAATTTGGAGTTTTTTAGCTATTTTTTTATTTCCCAGCTACATGCTACCTATTTTGGCTAATTTTGGAATTTTTTACAGTTTTTTAGGGCTAATTTGTTTTAGTAGTAATATTTTCCAGCTACTGTTAGCTATTTTGCGCTAATTTTTGAATTTTTTTTTTTTCAGTTTTTTTAGGGCTAGTAAATTTTCAGGTTTAGTTTTATATTTTCAATTTTACAGTTGCGTATTCGCTTGCTAATTACTGTAATAATGTTTTACAGTTTTTTTAAGGCATAATTGGAGTTTTTCTATTATTCCAGCTACATGCTACCTATTTTGGCTAATTTGAATTTTTACAGTTTTTTAAGCTCTAATTTGGAGTTTAGCTAATATTTCAGGTACATGAGTTAGCTAATTTTTGGCTCAAAATTTTGTTGGAATTTTTTACAGTTCTTCTTTAGGCTTAATTTTCTAAGTTCTTAGCTAATAGATTTTAGCTACATGTTGTCGCTGCTAATTTGTAAATGTTTACAGTTTTAGGCTAATTTGGAGTTTAGCTAATATTTCAGCTACAAATATTTCACTATTTTAGCTAATTTGGGATTTTTTTTACAGTTTTTTAGGCTAATTTGGAGTTTAGCTAATATTTCAGCTGCATGTTAGCTATTTTGGCTAATTTGGGATTTTTACAGTTTTTTTAGGCTAATTTGGAGTTTAGCTAATATTTCAGCTACATGTTAGCTATTTTGGCTAATTTGGGATTTTTAGAGTTTTTTTAGGCTAATTTGGAGTTTAGCTAATATTTCAGCTACATGTTAGCTATTTTGGCTAATTTGGGATTTTTAGAGTTTTTTAGGCTAATTTGGAGTTTAGCTAATATTTCAGCTATATGCTAGCGATTTTAGCTTATTTAGGATTTTTTAGTTTTAAAGCTAATCATATTTCAGATTTTCTTTACATCCACTTTGTCCATGATCCGATTAGTCGACTAATCGGAAAAATTAATCGATGATTAGTCGACTATTAAAATAATCGTTTGTGGCAGCACTAGTGGCCATGGTTGCGTCCACTGACACATGTCAACTAATAGAGAAAAATTAATCCGGTCAACGTATAAGATTACGTTTTTCTTAAAACCTGTGTTAATCCTGCTGGATTTGCTGAAAAACTTGCATTTAGATCACATTTCGGGGTGTCAAACTCAATCGCACTAGGGGCTAAAATAAAAAAAACATTTTAGGTCGAACAGGATAAACATTTATATAACAAAATTGAAACAAAATTTTTTTAAAGCTTTAAAGACATAACTTTTGAATATAATTATGAACTAGATATATAGCATTACCTGTAATAATGCTAATGTGAATAGCTGAATTTGACCGAAGAAGATGCTAAAATTGATAGCTAAAAACGCTGAAGCTAATAGCTAAAAATGCTAAAACTAATAGCTAAAGATGCTGAAGCTCGTAGCCTGCTAAAATATTAGCTAAATACCAAATTAGCCTTAAAAAAAAAAAAAAAAACCTTAGGTTAGCCAAAACAAAAGTATGTAGCTGAATCAATAGCCAAACTTCAAAATATCCTTAAAAACTCACAAAAGCCCAAATTAGCCTAAAAAGTTAGCATGAGCTGAATTATTAGCTAAAATACAAACTATCCTTAAAAACTCAAAAAAGCCTAAATTAGCCAAAACAGCTAGCATGTAGCTGAAATATTAGCTCCAAAATAGCCTAAAAAAATCTTAGTAAATGCCAAATTACTCTAAAAAGCTAGCAGAAGGCCAATTTTTAAAACTTATAACCTTAACTTTTTAACATAATTATGAATAACAAAAAGTCAGGAATATTATTATTAATACATAATTATTCCAGAATAAATCGACTCATACCTTGAAAAACTTTCAATATTTTACTCTCCATAAAAATACATAAAATGATACAAGTTAGAAATATGAGCAAAATAGCATCGGGTCATTAATAATAATAAAATTAAATGATCTGGAGGGACTGGATCCGGCCCCCGGGCCTTGACTTTGACACGTGTGTATTACATAGGTTCACCGCAGGCAGTAAAGGTGTACATACTTTTTCCTAAAGCTACGTATACGCCGTGACACAAGTTCAAGTTTGTACTAAACAGACATTCTTGAACGCGCTTTAGCGTAAAGTGTTCACACTTCACGGTCGCTACCCAAGTGGCCAAGACAAGGCTGTAACCTCGGGTCAATTCAGTCGCCATTTTTTTCCCGCGGTACGGATATCGCCAAATTCAAGCAGTGATTGGTCCAAGAATCTGTCAATTAACACATTCTCACATTGAGTTATCTGATTGGCTAGTTTACAATTTAAATAACGACAAGATATCATGAAAAAAAAGTTTAGGATAAACATGTTAAAAAGATTTTTAAAGGTTTTTCTGACAAATAACCTTTATTTCTCAATAGAAGTCTATAGGATTTCTATTTGGGATGCGAGAGTGGAAGGGATGATTACTCCAGTTCTCTCTATATACTGTCTATGCCCAGTACTCAAAGATTCTTGATGCAAAATCTCAAAGTGGAGAAAATGTCACGAATCTTGCTTCAGGCTCATTCTTTCACAGCTCTATTCCGATATATGAAAAACTTGAGCCGAATCCAAATTGCTTCCGTACCCTTCTATCTGTAGTGGTTTTTTTAAGACCTCGTTTCCACTGAGCGGTCCAGACCGGACTGGACTGGTTCAGCACTTTAACCGTTTCCATTTGAACCATTTCTGGTCCCCCGTTCATAGAAAAATGGAACGGACCAGTCAGGGCGGAGCTTCTGTCAAAGCGTGGAATTGGTGTCGAATTATTCTATCTGAAGACAAACCACGATCATTCAATTCTCTTTTATAATTTTCAAACAGTTGGTACTTATACATACAAAACTACCAAATCCGAGTCAAAGTTCGACTACTTTAACTTTCAAGCATGTTCAAACGTGGCACATTTTTCTACGCAGGTCATAAAAACCTTGAATTTTTGTGCATTTACAAAGACTTCTCAATGGACGTGGTCACTTTCAACGTAGCGTAGCAACGCCTCCTGACACGGGCTACTGTTCATGCAGACATTCATTCTCATGACCTAGAAAACAGGCACCGGTGCGGTCGTGGCTGTGAATGGGCCGTCAGACGTTTGTCCTCTGGAAAGCAGACTCTCTGGTGTTTGTGTGAGCTGGATTCCCTGCGGGTCAGCCAAAGGCTACGGCAGCGCTCGTCCGTGTCTATTTTTTTCCCTGCCTCATCCTCAAAGGTAAATATTTTCCTCTCCAGAAAAAGAAGGATAAACACAGCGAGAGGAGGATAATGACGAGAAAGAGACGCGGAGGACACAATGAGGCAGAGATAGAGACGGCCGAGTTCTGCCAAGTATGCTACTGTTTGGGTGGGATAAAGGGACCGTGACGGTTCTGGTTCTGGCAGTTGATCAGACGCGTGTTTTAATCACAAATTAGTGTCTGAATCAAAATGGTATCTTCCAATATCAGTAATTTATTTGATTTTGAAGCAATTTTAGAATGTCTCAGTCTATACGATTAACAACTTGTCCCGTATTAATATGAATATATCCATCAGTTAGGTTGAATAATTGTTACACGTCTACTTGAGGAGATTATTTTACTTGGAAGACAGAAAATATAAAACCTGCTGTAGGATTGTAGCTGTTTTAGGGTGTGTCCAGACTGGATACATTTGGTTTCCTTCTAGGGAACCAGAGTTAGTAGGAACAAAGTCTCAGTCTGAAACAAGCTCTGGTCCAGGACCAGGATTGATCCGTTGAGGTGTCTCGGTTCAGTTCAGTTCGCTCTGAAATTCCTCAGTCTCAATACAAAACGGTCCGGGAGCAGTAACAGGAAATAACTGAACCGCTAGGCCACCGTAGCCGGTCATTATTGGACAAACAGCAGCGACAGCGACTCGTTAAAATGTGGTCGGATGAATGCAGACTCCTTAAAACAACTTTTACTCGGTTCCATATTGTTTATCACGCTGTTTTCCTGACGATTTCATTTAAATGTTAGCGTTCCTCTTAGCTTTAGCGTCTTCAGCGTGCCTCCACCGAATCAAAGGAACAATAAAAAGAGTTAAACTTGGCTTCATGAAAAATAAAAAGTTTGAATAAGTAAACTATCCCGGCACATCCGTCTTTCTCTTTTGGGTTTGACCCGGTCCCGCAACTGCTGGCAAATGACTAAAGAAATATTTAGTCATGTGGTTTTGTTTGTAAGTTTAGATCTCCAACAGACCCGGAACAAATCATTTTTCCAATGTGAATACACACTAAAGCTATAAAACTAATGTTATTTATCATTTATTAAGATTTTTTTTGTGCTACTTTGGAGCTTTCCCCATATTTCAGCTGCATGTTAGCTATTTTGGCAAATTTTGGATTTTTTTCATTTTTTTAAGCTAATTTGGAATTTAGCTAATATTTCAGCTAAATGCTAGCTACTAGGTCTAATTTAAGACTTCTTCAGTTTTTAGACTAAATTGGAGATTATCTAATATTTTAGCTGCATGTAAGCTATTGAGGCCAATCTAGGATTTTTTTTCAGTTTTTTACGCTAATTATGAGTTTAGCTAATATTTCTCTTGGCGTATACCATTGGGGGTCACCACAGCAATTTAGCATCCATTGCTTCACAGTGGGTGATTAAGCACAGATTTTACACCCTGCATGCCATTCCTGACACAACAGTGTATTGAAGAGGCACAGGTACCAAGGACCCAATCGGAATGGAGATCTGTGGACGCCCCGGGGATTTGAACCCTGGTCTCCAGGGTGGAAGTCCCACACTTTGACACTGAGCTTCAATATTTCAGCTGCATTTGAGCTATTTTGTCTAATATAGGATTTTCTTCAGTTTTTTATGCTAATTTAGAGTTTTGCTAATATTTCAGCTGTATGATAGCTGTTTCGTTTTTTTTCACAGTTTTTTTGGGGCTAATTTTGCATTTAACTAATATTTTAGCGGGCTATCAGCTTCAGCGATTTCAGCTTTCAATTTCAGCATCTTCAGCTATTTACACTAGCACCTTCAGCAGCCAAATTCAGCTTATAGCATTCACTCTAGCATAACATTAGTGTGAATATATCTAGTTTTTAGTTAGTTTAAAGCTAATTACTTTGCGGTTTGCGAATGACCCGATTGTCGACTCATCGAAAAAAAAATAATCGGTGATAAGTCGACTATTAAAATAATTGTTTGCGGCAGCACTACACACATTATACACTTTTCTCAGAATGACACGAACATTTTCACACTTTACTCTCTTGGTTAAACTCTCAAAGTTCAAACTGTTCAAAACACGTCCAAGATATGAAAACAAAGATGTGATCGCCATCAAAGACTATTAGGAACAGGAGGCATGGTAAAGAAATTTAATTGATCAAAAAACAATCAGGAGGCAGAGCACAATTGCACTGTAAAAAACAGAAAAGAAATAAAAATTCTATAACTACTAACTAATACGACCTATATAGTACAAGTACTAAAAAATCCTAGACTGTGAAAAGAGAACTAAAATATATTGAAGAGAACTGTAGTCATTCTCAAGTTTTTGATTCCATATAACTTAAGTATTAGTTGCAAATTAGACTTTAAAACACAGTCAAACCTAACATGAGTGTCTTTATGGCGCTGAGTTGACCTTTTCTGACATTTTAGCCCTTCAGGGACATAAATTTACTAAAATATTAAATTACTGGAAAAAACTTTGAAACGAGAACATTTAAGTTGCATTTTAGTTTAATATCTCATTGTTTGTTAATATCTGGATATATTTGAAATACTATTATTTTTGTATTTTCTGAAATCAGTAAAAAGAGTCCCTCAAAGTGGAGTTTTGTCGTTTGAGCTTTTATTTTGTAAAAGTATAGCTCTTTTAGCTCAGCCACTACAGACTTGTCAACTAAATCTAAAACTCCGACTCGTCATAATTACTTTCCAGGACTCCGGTGGAAAAAACAGAGATGTCCCTGTTCCAAGAGACGGCGGGTCATATGGAAACATTTCTGGCATTTGTCTTACCTTTAATCTGGAATTCCTTCGCCGGCTTTCTCCTGGAGTTTTTTCGGGGTCTCCGGTTTCGCCGGGATGTTTCTGAGTGTCTGATTATGGCATTAGACTAAGACTTTTTCTTGGAAAGGAGCTCCTTCTTCAGGGATACGCGGTTCAAGTTTCACTGAACAAAATAAACGATGGTCAAACTTTGGGCTCTGATTATTGCAAAAATAATAATTACGACTATTTTAGTCGGTTCAGCAATTCCACATGATTACGCTGAGATTTGGTTGAGCTTCATTTCTCAGAGTCGATTCGCCTCAACTTTAGGTATGATTTCACTTAAAATGACTTGGTGGGAAATCTCAAAGTGGTGAATCTTGCTCCAGACTGTCTTGCTCACAGCTCTATTCCGATATGAAAGACTTGGTCTCATAGTGAATTATTTTCTTGAATAGCTTATTTGTATACTACTGCTACGAATAAGTATTTAAACACCAGTCTAGCAAGAATTTTGACCTGTAGCCGCCTGAAATAGTCCTCCTCCTCTTACTATCCTAAATTAGAAGCATCTGTTAGAGACACCTGTCCACCCCATACAACCAGTAAGACTCCACCTAGTAACATGGCCAAGACCAAAGAGCTGTCCAAAGACACCAGTGACACAGTTCTAGACGTCCACAAGGCTGGAAAGCAGAAAAAAATCCACTATTCGAGCAATTACAAGAAAATGGAAGAATCTGAACATGAAAGTCAATCTCCCTCGAACTGGGGCTTCATGAAGACCTTGACGGGTCTCAGTGACCCTAATAAAAGTTCTTATGACCAGAACTACACAGGAAGAGACTGTGAATGACCTGAGAAAAGGTGGGACCACCGTTTCCATGGTTACTGATGGTTATCCACTAAGACGTCATGGTCTCAAATCATGCATGGAAATGAAGGTTCCCCTGCTTGAACCAGCAGATGTCCAGGTTTGACCATTTGGATGACCCAGCTACGTATTCTCATCCTCAAGTCGTCACGTATTGACGTTTGGTTAAGGACCCCTCCCCATCAGTTTTTGATGTTCTGGGTGTCCCCAACTCGTCGCTTTTTGGCATGCTGGCTGTTCCCATTAAATCAAGACATTGTGGACCACGCCGGTACCTTAACATCCAGTATCGTGTCCAGTATTGATACCGGTTCCAGGTTCAGTTCCATTCTATTCATTCTTATTAATTTTTTTTTATTCAATTTTATTTGTAAAGCCCAACATCACAAAAAAATTGGGCTTCATGCCGGTAATTTTAATGAAGCAGAAGATCATCATAAAATATAAACAATAGATAAAAACTAAACAGACTAAATAAAACTGATCATCCCTGTAAGGAAAAACTCCTAAAAAAACCCCTGATTTCAGGAAAACAGAAATGCCAGGGATGTTCACATGAAGGAGGGACCCTCTCCCAGGACGGACAGAAGACTTACCCGGACTATTAAAGAAGAATTAACGTGTCTAACTCTACAGCTACATATTTGTATAGAGTTCAGCCAGATAGGACCGGGGGGCAGCTGGGGGTGAGATCCACAGCCAAGATGAGCCGGAGGTGAGGTCCACGGCCAAGAACAGGAGCTCAGACGATCCACCAGGAACAACATGTGATCACCGAACAGAAGCACAGAGAACTAAATATAGTAAATAACAAAGAGGAGAGGTGAGTAAATGAGAATAGACAACAGAACCCCAGAGTTGATGTGGAGAAGGGAACAATAAATGAAATACTCTTAGGGTACTGGTGCGGTCCACGATCTGGTACCGGTTTGAGGTTGGGGAGCCTTAATTTAATTGAAACAGCCAGAATGCTGGGGGACAACCTCACATTTTTGACATGAAGGGGTCCTTAACCATCAAAATGTGACGACTCGGTAATGAGAATGCGTTGGATCCAGGAGTCATGGGTAAGAGTCACGTGGTCCAGAATATGAGACCAAAATAGAAGTTTTTGGTCTTAATTTCACTCGTCATGTTTGGAGGAAGAAGGATGATGAGAAGCATGAGGGTGTTTTCTGCTCACGGGACATATTAAGATAAGTTTCTGGATCAGAGATGGTGAGATTTTGGGGAAACAACTTCTTTCCCTCAGATTGACGATGGGTCGTGACTGGGTCTTCCAAAACGACAATGAGCCATAAGAACCGAGGAGTGGCTCCATAAGAAGTCCATCAAAGTTCTGGAGTTGTCTGGCCGATCTCCAGACTCAAACCCAATTGAAAATCTTTGAAAAGGAAGCTCAACCTCAGTGTTTCTCAGCCCAGAATCCTGATTGATGTAGAGAAGATCTGTGAGGAGGAATGGACCAAAATCTGTGCAAATCTGGTAAAAAAAACTACAGGAAACGTTTGATCTGTGTAATCATGAACCATTACCATAGCATGCCATAAACCATATTAACATTGATCAAGGGCAGCTGTGTCTGCATGGTTTTCTAGATGTCCAAGCTCTACTCATGACTGGTCACCTGGTACAGGTGTGTCCAGCCAATTAAAATACTTGAAAACGGGCAAGGAATGCGGCCTACGAGGTCTGGAGTTGCCCGTCCTTGAGCAAGTTGGTAATAATGGTGATAATAGGGACTAGATCCTGACAAATCTCCAGTGTTCCATCCTCCTAAGATCAGAGGAATCATTTCAGGACTTACCAAGACTTTCTGAGAGAAAACCTTTGTGTCCACGTCTGTTCTTTTCAATTCTTGCTCTGGTGATTAAAAAGGAAACTTTTTGAACTTCATTTTATGGGTCTGAATAGGTTAGGCAGACTCCACTAAAGGGTAAAAACTGATATCAGAAGAAAAGAACATCAGCTCGAGCAAATGCCATTCAATCATTGTCATCCTGAAGACGTGGTGTAATGGCAGAACTGGACCACACTGCATATTTCCTTCAATCGTTTCTTTAAAGCTCCAGCCAAATTGGCAAACACGTTGATCCTGGCAAACCGGAGTGAAGAGAATCCCAGATATGTTGTTCTGCGGGGATCAGCTTGAATAAATGTTGAACAGTTAAGCCCTGGTTCGGTCTGGTTCAGACCACAACCCTGGAACGTCCAGAAGACTCCAACCGGAGGATCTCCAACCATAAAGATTTGTCACCTTCTGGTTCACTCTGGTTTGCATGATTATTAGTTATTAAATTGACAATTACAAATTTAATAAAGTAGCTCTTGGGGAATGTTTGAAAGTTTATACTATTGGCAGGAGTTAAAAGCGCAGTGCTGGCAGGCCTCAGACGGTAATGAAAAACTTGCTCTGATGATTTGTCCATCTGCTTAAAGAGGACATTCAAGGGTCAGAGCTGCTCTGTTCTGCCTCATTGTGCCGCGGCTCCTTATTTTACACTCTATCAGGGCTAAAAGAGACGATCTGTGGAGGTGTAAAAGTTCACCGTGTGACAGCGGGCCTTTCGGATCAGTCGTACCAGGTCACTCTCTAATGATAGATCAATACAGCAGTGGGATTTTGTTCTGAAAATCCTGTTTGGACCATCTTGATGTTTGACTTTATTTATGTCATTCTGTAAGTTCCATCATTGTTGAACAGTCTAGAGAAGAGAGATCTGAACGAGGTTTTTATTTTGCCGCAATCTGATTTTTAATTCATTTGATTTTGAGAATCCGCCGATACAAAGTGAATATTATTGAAGTCAATAAGATTATTGAACTTCCATTATCATTTAACACACAAACAGAGCTTTTCTGTGAAGTAAAAATAGTATGTCTAGTAAGAGTGGTTAACCAGTAACTCGTAAAAATAAGTGATAATTCGTCATGTGAGAAAGTTTGGCGACTTTAAGTATTTTACGCCGGGGTCACATTCGACGCCGAAGCGCCGCGCCGCTTCCGCTCCGCTCTGTAGTTCACACCAGACGCGCATTTTTCCGCGGCGGTCCACAGGCGCTTCTGCTAGAGCTTTTTTTGATTTTGCCATCCCGGATGATAATTTCATAACCTAAATACATTAACCCATGTTTCTGCTAAGAAGAACTGCTCTCTGCAGTTGTTTTAAACCCCGCCCACCCGCTCTGTCGGCCCACTGTATTGATCTGTGCGCACGCGCTCGCAGTTGTATGTGTGTGTGGGGGGTAAATTAAGAAACTACAATTATTAAGCCATGTTTCTGCTAAGAGGAGCTGCTCTCTATGGGATCAGAGGAGTCTCATAATTCAGAAATGCACAAAGTTTGTGTCACAAATCTCTCTGCATCTCTTTTTCTCTCCCTAAAACCAGCAACCCCGCTCCGGAGTCTGCTCACTACGTTGATCTGTGCGCGCTCGTGTCTGTCTGTGTTTTATAAATATTACCCCCTGTTTCTGCTAAGAGATGCCTCTCTGTTGTCGTTTTTTTAACTCGCGAAACTCTTCACCCCGCACCGGAGTCTATCCACGTTGATCTGTGTGTGCATGTCTGTCCAAAAAAAAAAAAAAAGTGTGCGTGTCTGTCGTGTGTTTTGTGTGTCTCTGTGCTCGCGCGCGCACGTGTTTGCGTGCGTGTTGTGACGATATGTTTATATCCATTTCTACAGTCTGTTTAGACACAAAAACATGATCACATTTGTCAATCGCGGCGTTTTATTGTGAAAAACTGGTTATATTTTGAAAAGAAACCGGATCTTCTCATGTATCTTGATGCAACTTCCTGCCAGAATTGACGCGGAACGCTCGCGGCTCACGCACAAAATAGAGCAGACGCGGAAACGATCCGCTGCACCGCGCGGGCCCTCCGCTCCGCTCCGCGCCTGGTGTGAACGACGTCATAGGATAACAAGGGCGCCGAATGGAAGCGGACTCCGTTCCGCGTCGCTTTTTGCGGCACTTCCGCGTCCTGTGTGAATGGGGCGTTTGGAGTTATTGAACAATTTTGATCAAATGTGACTTTCTTCCAAAATTGTTGTTGCATAAACACAATGATGAATATCAGCTTATATTAATTGAACTACTATTCATTTATTTTAGATATTTTTAAACGATTATTTATTTTTTTAAATAACTTTTTCTTGGAGTTTGCACTTTGGCCATCTCTGAATCTGATTCTTATTAAAAATACATTTAAAAAACATCTTTTTTTTTTTTTTTTTTAAAAGCCTCTGAAAAGCTTTGTTTGTTTTAAGAAAAGTAAGTTTTAAACGTTTATTAAAAAGTTATCGAGCTCAGAAGTCAGAATCTGTGAATATCTCACTAATTTGACCAAACTGTTTTTGTTTCTCCTGTTCAAACTGCTGCTATATTCTGATGCGTTTTACTACAGTAAATTCATTCATGAAATACACACTTCTAGTAGAGTATTTTTCTGTATAAATTATATAGCAATAATTAATACATAAAATAAACATCCGACTCCTGATTAGGATGGAACATTCGATTTCAGATGAGTTGAAAACTGATTGGATCGGGATTTCGGTCAACAGTTGCAGGATAGAAAATGTCCGTCGGTTGGGAAAACAAAACATTGACTGACTGATGATCAGTCTGTCAGACGGATGGATGGTGGGATCAGCTGAGTGATGGCCAGCCTTCTTTTCGTTGGTGTTCGAGTTCTTATCTTCTTATCCTCTCACGAACAGTCCATGTCTGTATTTCTAACAGTCATTATAAAGCTAGCTTGTAGCCCTCTTAGCGTGTTTTCTATGTAATGCTACATGTACACCGGGCGCAGAAACACGTGTTAGCGTGACCGCTTTCAACTAAAAGCCTGCATCAACACACACACACTTGAAGGTTTCAAGATTTCGCGATGAAAATTTTCGTGTTCACTCAAAAATTTAAGTCAGTTTTTGAACCAATAAAGCTAAACCAGTTGAAATGTGACCAATCAGGAACTCAGATTTGGTAGTGTCTTTCTCAACACATGAAAAGAACCAATGGTTTTTTAAAAAAAATGGATCGTGAAGGACAAATAAATTGTTCAGCGACAGATCTTCTGCCAAAAGCGTGTTCAAAAACTTGTGCCCAGTATGACAACAATTGATTCACAACAATTAGACAATTCAAAAACGCCATTTCAACCTTAGTTTTCTTCATTTATGTTCTCAATTATCAGAAAATACATGTTAAAAACACTGAAGTCTCTCTTCGGTTTGTTGACTCATGAACTGACTCAGTAGTTTTTATTGCCTTTTGTATGACTCGTCATTTGGCTTTTAAAGTCATATTGGCCTTAGATAAATTCATCGTTTTTTCCAATTGTGTCTTTGTAACGCCGTCCAGACTTAAAGACGTCAAAGTCTTTGACTCGTCATCATTTCTATGGTTCCAGTTCCTTGTTGTTGTAGCAGCGAGCTCCATCTCTTGACCTCGTTGCAATTATAGTTTAATAAAATCTGATTGATGCAACATTTCTTGGCAACCTTTAACATAAAACACGATTAGTTGCAGTCGTGTACACCTTTCCTTGAAAAGTTCTTGTGTTACTTTTTGCCGTTGTGTCTAATGTAAAAACCCACCGATTGACCTTTCCGGTTGTCATTTACAGTCAGACACACTCTTCGCCTCTGAGGCGCACAAACTTTCCTAAATCAATGGAGAGGTAAACTCGCAACTGTCGTCCAACTTCTGGGTTCAAGCAAAATACACAAAGTTGCACGGGCCAATCCCTTGACAGCATAAGTGCACACACGCCCATAAAGGAAATCTGACAACATGATTCTAATGATAATGATGTCTTTGTGCATTAAGTCTGCAGGACCTGAAGCTGGCTACCGTTACTGCGGCGCACGCTCAGGTTTCCTACCGAGACAAAAGGGGTCTCCATTGCAAATTACACACTTTTCTGTCCACGTTTCTTGCCGTACATGGATTCAGACACAAGTCTGGTCGTCTCCGTTTCAATGAGGCGACTCTTGGCCAACGGTCGTGCCACGCAGCTCAAGAAAAACACTGTGAGTTAGTGTTCGGTTTAAGACGCCGCGTGCTTTTGGTCAGCGGGGCGATCCAGACCTCTATTCATAGAAAGCCACAAATTTATCACTCGCATCTCAGGACCCGTCTTCATCGGTGCGCCTCACAAAGCTGTGCGTTCAGGAGGGAGAACCAGGACCGAGCTGGACGTTGCTGATCGGTCCAGTCTGTAATCATGATGTCAAGCTAAACGTCCCACAATCGCAGGAAAGATTCACATTCTTAGGGGACCTTGAATGCATCCCAGTGACGATCTATCATCCAGGGAAAGTGGGACCATATATACTCACCCAGTCCTGTGATTTTGGGATATTCTCCAGTTGTTGTGAACTTCAACTGACCTGATCGATGCTTTGAAAGACCCTAAAGTCCTCCTCTGATGCAAACCCGATTCAATATGGACAGATGTATTGGAGGAGCTGTGTTCATGACATCATCGGCGGAGCTGCGTTTAAACATGGAGCTACCACGGCTCCGTTCATACTGATGAGGTCAGACGACGATGCTGTCCCCCATTTTTATCTGGCTGAACTCTATTCAAATACGCAGTTGTAGAGTTAGATAAACCAAGTCTTCTTTAATAGTCCTGGTAAATCACCTGTTTGACCTGGGAGGATGTCTCCTTCATGTGGACATCCCTAAGGTAAGGTTACTTCTTTTTTGTCCTGGAATCAGTATTTTTGGAGTTTGACCTTACAGCGAAGAAGGGTCAAAGGTCAGGGAAGACCACCTTAGTTTAGTAATCAGCTATTGTTTGCATTTTATGACCGACCTTTTTCTTTTTTTTTTTTTTTTTTTCCGGGTCACGAGCAGCAGACGCGTGTCTCAAACTCTCCTCTACTCTCTTGCTTTTAAAGTTGCTCACAAGCGACAAACCACTGCAAACCAGACACCGCAACGAGGAGAGTTGAACATGGCACCGAAGAAAAGTTTTGAAGACGATTTGACTGAGCTCAGAATCGCACTGGCTGATATTCAAGGTAAATTAGTGCCGCTAATGGACTGGGACGCTGAAAAAATTCTATTACATCAACGATATTAATGATCTTTCATAACCTGAAACTTTATTAATCTTTGATTTTAAGTCCAGAACCAGATATTGATCACTCATGAGAGAAAATGGTCGAGTCGGGGTGGGATTATATAAGTTCGCTTCCTTCCACTCCCTTTCAAGCGATCTACTTGTGATTTATTATGTGAAGTTATTTCTTGTATTATAATCTGATTGATTGAAATAAACCATTTCATTCATTCATTCATTCATTCATTCATTCATTCATTCACCTTCTGCTTCTGTAAAATTACCAGTATGAAACCCAATGAGGTAATTTTGTTTTATTAGGCTATATAAATAGAATAGAATTGAAATCCAATATATAAAAACCTTGTATCATGTGGTTAAAGTGGCAGAATCGCATACGTGATGATGACTTGACTGTATATATGAGAGCTGGACTGAGTGACCCCTCCCCCAGGCGTTCTAAGCAAAAAGAACCTGCTGGCTCCAAAAAGCAGAACTCCCATGGTCTGCAATTCTATTGGTCAGAAGTGTCCAACACTAAACTTTTGATTGACAGATTTTATCCAGCCCTCTTCCAACTGATAGGGGACGTGGACTTCCAACAAGCTCACTCCTGATTGGCGAGAGTGGTTGCCCCAGTAACTATGTCTCAGACCGAGTGGATTCAGTCATCGTCTACTAACGAGTCGACTTCATTCGGTCGGATCCAGAAGTAAACCATCATCCATGGTTGACGTCACCCTAACTAGATCCGTTTCATTCAACAGCCAATGAGGATCATGGAGACATGATGAAAGTATGTAGAGATGTTAAAAAGATTAAAGAGAAAAAAAATCTACAAAGATGTATCTTTCTTAATAACTTTTATGAACTTAATGTACTGAAGAGAAGTCTTTCTGTTGCAGGTCGGATGGATGGTTGGATGGATGGTAAAGCCATCAGCACACGTTCCCTCCAGCACTCAGTGGGAGGTTTCACCTTGAGATAGAATCTAACAAAGACCCCCTCAGGAGACCTCCTCTACTCAACATGTACAACATCTATAACGCAAGTTTGCTTTGGACCCAGTCAAGATGAAGAACGCGGCGGGACTGCAGAGGTGGACCTCTGCTGGTTTGTTTAGCAGTCTCTCCAGAGGAAGACATTCTGCATTAATAAAAGCTGGAATGCATGTTTGGAGACAATCCTCCGTACAGTCCAGTTCCACTCTGTGTGTTCTGCACCATTCAAAGCCAACTGTCTGCTTGACGAGGCTCAGGCCCGCACCGTGATCATATTATCATAACTAGACATGAATAAAAAAAAGAAGTAGGCCATTAAAAAGAACAATAATAAATCTAAAAAAAATATATTATTGGTTATCAGGGCCAAATCAGTTCATGCAGTTCCTGAAACTCCAACATTTGATCTGTTTGTCAATTCTTTCTTTTAACTCTAAAACGGACAAAAAGAATTCAGTTTAGAAATATCTGGGTTCAGTTACAAAGAAATGCTTCAAAAACGAGCAAAGATTGAAAAATATATCATACAAAGTTAAGTATGTATAAGCCCGAGTAGTCCCTACTCGTTCCAAAAGTGTGAAAATCAAAAGAAAGCTTTCGCTCAAATAAATATTGTATTAGTCACCATATTGAAAGCCTGTAATAAACATGTATGTATTTAAAAAAACACAATTGAACGGGATTGAATTCACTAAAGAACATAGCCTGGAAATGTTCTGACCCAAGGGTTTATTGCCCAACTCTCGTTGAGACAAATCCTCCTATACTTTGTCTAAAAAAGCTGTATTAAAACTTCCAAATGTGGATCAAAACAACACTATCAATAGATACAAACCTGTCATCAAGTCTTCATTGAGTTGCCGAAGTCATGTCACTGCCCATGAATCATTGGTAACAGGGACAGAAAGTATTTCCAATTTTTCACACACTGAAAGGACTTTACTCTATCTCTGAACTTCACTGCCACACAGTCAACTGTCACATTTGTCTATGAGAATTTCTTTCAGCATCACTTGACTCTTTCTACTACTTTTTACTATTCATCCAAAATCCTCTGATGCAGTTGGCTGTAGAAACCAAGCCAGTTTTGTAGTTTCTAGGTGCTGTTGAGAGGATACACATCTACTATGAAAGTTACCAATTATCCTACAAGCTTTGGCCACCAGACCATCTTCAGCATACGTGTTTTTGACAGATGGACCAAAAGGTGGATTGATGGTGTATGGAGGGAGTGCTGGTTGGCTGGTAGATGGATAGCTGGACCACTGATAGGATGGTAAATAGTGTGTACTTGGATAGTGCTTTTCTACGTTTCTTGAGGTCTCAAGCAGTAGTCCCATACACTCACCAACCAACACACATATTCACACCTTGACAGGGGCTCCACTACCAAACACTGGCACCAACCTATAATCACCAGAGGAAACGAGGGGTTCAGTGTCTTACCCAAGAAGACGGACGGACCTATAAGTCACTGGATTGATTGGTCCATCGGCAACTGGACCAATAGCTGGACCAATGGGCTACTAGATGGATGGATGGATTGATCAATAGCTTACTGGATGGGTGAATTAGTTGATGGATAGATGGATGGATGAAAAACAGATTAATAGATGGATAGATGAATAGATATCAAACAGATGGATGGATGAATGACAAACATATTAATGGATGGACGGATGGATGAATGGAAAATAGATAAATTGATGGTTGAATGGATATTAAATGGATGAATGGATCTGAAACAGATGGATGGATGGATGGATCAAAAGCTCACTGGATGGGTGAACTTGTTGATGGATGGATGGACCAATTGGTAACTGGATGGATTAATAGATAGATGGATGGATGGACATTGAAAATATGGTGCATAGTGGATGGATGGTGCATGGATGGGCCAATTAGTGACTGGATGGAGGGCTAGACCAATGGGCCACTAGATGTGAGGATGGATGGATTGATTGATCAAAAGGAAACTGGTTGGGTTAATGAATGGATAGAGGGATGGATGACTGGATACTGGATGGATGGATGAACCAATTGATAAGGGGATGGATGTATGGCTACTTGGTGGATGGAGAGATGGGTGGACCAATAGATCGTTTGATGAATGGAGTGATCAACTGGCCACTGGATAGGTGGATAGATGGAAGGGTGGATGGATGTTCACTGGATAGATGGTGGACTGATCGACCAATGGGTCACAGGATGAATGAATGGACGTTTGGATGGATCTTTTATTCAGATCTGTCTAGGGACTGTTTCATCTCTGAGAACACTGAGAAGCGATGAAGACTCAAGTGTAAAACAACTTTTACCCAGAACGTATTTTTCTTCAGAGCCACACAGATAATAGTTCAATGCCAAGATTTTTTGCTGCCAAATCTTCTTAAAACATTCTCGAAATGTTTAAAATCTACATTAAACTCGTAATCTCAGGTGAGAACATGTAAGAATACAAACACTATGGTAGAGTGTTCACTGATAACAATGACCAGAGAAGACAAATATACTCTCCCTGAACAGTAGCCACATCCACTGGAGGAAACCCTGTAGATATGCACGTCTGCTAAAGATAGAGTGTGTGCCGCTGAAGAGTGAAGTTACAAAAAAAAGACAGACATGTATCAGATTCTAAAGCAACATTAACTTGTGTAAACCAACAGTCAGACGAAGTCATGATTTACTTCTCTGACTGAGCCTCCTCTTTGTAAACATCCAAAAAGCCATTAGCTGGGATCTGAAGCTCCGCCGAGCTTCTGCCGTCTTTGTTTATTTCTTCTGCAGAGCGCAGGATCTGATTCAGCTATTTAGAGTGAGCTCCTATGTAAACTCCAGCTCAGATAGCAGAAAAAGGGAAAAGAGGTGGAGGAATCGGAACGAGGATTACAACTTTGGGATTACCCGCAGGCACTTCCTGTTACAGATTCAAATAAACCCTTCTCCTGGGAGGACATGCTTCATTCCTTAATCATGGAAGGATTACACCTGATTAGCACCACAAGGTCAAACTGAGCGGGAAAAGGATATTTTTGTGGATAAACGAGGTTTCAACAAGTTTTCTGATCTCAATTAAAACATATGACCGTTTCTTCATGAGTTCTTTAAAAAGGAAAGAATCTATTTGGTTATAGACTTGTAGCATCCTTAACCCTTAGAGTAAATGGTCTATACTTTAGAGTCCCAGAGTCCCAGACCCATTCACCCATTCACACGGTGGTGGTGGCTCCGCTGCCGAACACTTCTACCAGAAGCAATGTGGGGTTCAGTGTCTTTCCCAACGGCACTTTGACTCAAGAAGGGGCAATTAGGGACTCAAACCCGCAAACCTCCGATCAGGTGCGCCACGCCCGCCCCACGTTAAGTCAGGGGTCCCCAACCCCCGAGCTCCCTGCAAACTCCAGGCTACAAACCAGAAGCGGACCAGTATTGTGGATCAGTTCCCAAACCTGGTACTTGAACCGACACCGGAGCAGAGGTGGTACTGGACCTGAACCGGTACCAGATGCAAACCAGTACCAGGTTAAGGTTAGGATACCGGTACGGTACTGGACGTGTCCTGAGGACCTGAGGGTTGCCGCCCTTTGATTGTATGAACAGCCAAAAACGACGAATTGGGGACATCCAAAATATCAAAAAGTGACGTGGAAGAGTCCTTAACCAAACGCCAACATGCGGCGAGTTTGGGACGAGAATGTGTTGCTTTACGACGCTCCGAGACAATTATAAAACCCAAAGTTCCCACACGAAGCGTTGACCCATACAGGCACTGCGGGTGTAACGGCAGGAGATCTTCTTTCTACTTGCCAGTCTGTCACCTGATGCACATATTTCCCAAAAGATCCATTACTTTAGCCCAGGAAATGTCGATTCCTGCCAAATCTGTACAACATACCATGACTCATCAGACTGACAGTTGATGTGGGTAAAAATCCTTCACAGCATGACAAGGGTAGATGGTATTGACTTGTTTCTTTTCCGCCCAGTCCCACAATTTCTGCTTCTGTTTAATTCGACACACCTGATCGAGGAACAGATATCGTCAAGCCCGGGAAATTACTACGACTTGTCTTTACACCTCTTGTCCTTCAAGGACAAGGAGGTCATTAGGTCAGAGTCCCTAGATAAAGAGAGTTGAGCCAATGGTACACGGGTCTAGTTTCTTTAACCCTTCCGTTCTCCTTGGCTTGTTTACATTAAAAGTGGGGTCATCTAGACACCACAGGACAGTGCGCTGAACTTTTTTTTTTCACTGATTTCGGAGTTTTACTAATGTCCATGACAGACATAAAATCCTGTCCCCCTTCGTCCACATTTGTCATGGAAGAAATCGCATAACAATATGTGGTTGGAGCCATCTGGACCCCAAGGAGAGCGGAAGGGTTAAATCTGCTGTCTCAAGCATCTCTCAGTCAGGGAAGATCTGACTGTATGCAGACGACACACTGACAAACATTTGACACCAAGGAAAATAAAAGACAAAGGAAGAAGCATGCCGCCTTGGTTTGGAGCAGTTGAGCCAGACTTTAGGGACCAGTTCCAGATTTTTCTTGCATTCCGGCTGAAGGTTATAAAGTGTTGCCTTTTCATTGAGTTTTTTAAATTCCTGAATATGTCAGAAACCTTTTGGCCGAGAGCTAGAAAGCAGGTCATCTATAATCAGAGGTTTTCACAGGTTTTAAGTTACCTCCTCTAAGAGTCAGAGGGGGAGATTAGGAGCAAAAACCTGCAGGCAGACTGAAGCAGAAGCTGCAAAATACATCAAGCCTCGTCTTTTTTTTAACCTACCAAAGATTTTTTCTTGATTTTTGACAATCAGCTTTCTGTTTTCTTGTAGACGTTTTACTTCCTTGTTTTGTGTCAAGATAGATACAGCAACCGCAACCTATGATAACAGGATTACTAGACAGCCGTGTTTCATTTAAGCACTTTCAGCAGTGTGTGTGTGTGTCTTTGAATGTGTGTGGATTCCTGTAAATCCAAGTTGGAATTGGCCTATTCTCCCGCGCACACACACACACCCATTTAGAACCGTCGTTCGTCTTTCACAGTTTCACAGATCCTGTTTCTTTTGTTTTCCTCTCGACACTCAAACACAGCGTGTTACAACGTCCAAGAGGACGAGGGGAAATCTATCCTACCTCTGATGCCAAATGCTGAAAATAATGCAAACACACACTCAGACTGTGGTCAGAATTCTTGGATGCAGTCAGTCAGTTGTGTCCATGGGGGGTTTGTTAGGAGAATTCCTGTAACTCAAACAGTTTGAGTGTATTTTTACTTTTTTTTCCTTAAAAAAAAACATTTACATTCTTCAAATAATAATAGTTTAAGATTCCTTCTTTGTTTGCCATATGTACTGTATGTTTTAAGACACTCAACGTTACCTTAAAATACACTGTCATAACAAACTAGGATCTGCCAAACTGGTTTTATTTTACCGTCCACTTTAAACGACCTTTTGTCCTTTCTTATTTCCACCATAATTGTGTTGAACACATAGGTTCTGTGCTGTCCAAAACTACTAATTCCAAAATCGAGTGCACTCGAAATTTCCCAGAAGTCTTTGCGAAAAACTGGCGTGCGTCGATGGTCACTAGATTAGTGAATATAGACCACAATGCATTGCGGTCGAACAATTTCAAGCGAAAAACTTTTTTTTTTTTCAACCATAGAGTGTATATCACTGGACTGTTTTTCAAACAGGAAGTACCTGTTGGCTCCAAGAAGTCTTTTATATACATCAGTCAGTCATTCTATTTGTTGGAAAAAGACGTTCTTGCATTCAGTTTTTCCTCAAATCTTCTCGCTTCATGATATTTTTTCTTTATCGGAAATGATTCAAGTCAATAGATCAGTCGATGCCACAGGAATTGATGCTTCTCGCTTCAGTGGAAGGGGCGTTGATTTCCAATAAGCTGATTTTTGACATTAGAATCGTGACTCAGATCGACTCTGACCAATCGCTGTTGACTGGCTCCAAATGGCGGCGCCCGGGTCACGGACAAAATGTGACAGAACTGTTTTTATTTTGTTGGAGCCGGAGTTGAGGTAAAGCACTTCCTATGGATGACATCCAAGCCGGCTTTGTCCACCTTTATTTACGGTTTATGGTCGAACGATGTATCATACAAACAGAAAAGGTTCCCAACACTAGGCCATGGGGTACACCTTTGGAAAAGGTTTTACAATTTCTCGCAATTCCTGGCAATCAGGTGGAGATTTGAATCACGGAGGGTCAGAAAACCCAAAAACTTGGATTTCTGATTATTATTGATCAAAGCCAAAAACGATCTTTAACAGTTTGAGCTGTCAGAGTTTTCTTTGGCCTCCTGGACATGTTTCTGCTGCTTCAAACCTATTTGCTGAACCCAGATGTTTGAAAGAACAGAGGGCTGCACAGATGTCAGCCACACAGATCTGTTTGTTTTCGAGGTCACTTCCCTTTCTTTTTAATTAGAAGAAATTTCCACACTTTCAATAACCTTTGAGTCGCAGATATCCCGCTCCTTACTAAGCATTTTCCCAGACCTTCGATTAGAGAGAGCAGATTTTAGAGGCCCACACTGCTCGGAAGGTGATGACAAGAACTCAAAACCTGAGAGCGTTCCTTCACATTAAAACGTCTTTCTTTTCTTTTTATTGCCTCGTATTTTCTTTCAGTCCGTGTTTTCCTCTCCCTTCCTTTCTTTCTAAATCTGATCCAATTTAACACCACACCGCACTTTATTGAACAAAATGTTTGCCGTCTCCTCATGAAGTTGATGAAGACTTTTGTGTTTGAAAAGGTTAATTTTAGGGGGAAAGTCCATTAAAAGAGGCTTTTCCTTCTTACAACTGCAGTAAATCAAGTTTGTTGATGATGTGATATTCAGGACTAAATGGATATAAAACTTCTGTCATTGCTCTGAAAAGTTGTAATCAACAGTTCATCAAAACAAACACAGTATAATAAAAAAAATGATACACAAAATGTTGCATATATGTGCCAAATCACGCGAAAAAAAAAAAAAAAAACAAACTAGTCAAAGTCCATATATGTATGGAGAGCGCCCTCTTCAGTAAAAGGGTGACATCACAGTGAAGACATTTCTATTAAACAGCCGTCCTTAAATTGAGTTCTGGTGAATCCTGATTGGCTGAAGGGTGTCCTGAATGTTCAGTATTTATTTAAGAATACTCAATAGTCATAATCAAAGATAAGACCACTCTTCCTGGGGTCCACATTAAAATAATACATAAGTTGATGCACAAAATCATAAAAATACACAGATCTTTAGAACTACCATTTCACCGCGTTGGTCTACATCAGGGGTTCCCAAACTACGGCCCGGTCACAGATTTTGTTGGAGGAGGGCACAAACGCATGAGACCAGGCGAGGTGGCAGACAGTAAAACATTCAATTAATAAACTGAAACATGACAAAAACCATGGGAGCAACAAAAACATGACATTACAGAGCTGACAAGTGAAGGCCCGGTACCACAGGATTTGATGGTCATATCGTGGCTGGAGCACGGAAAGAATGTCATCCCCGTGGCACAGACGCTGTCAGCAGTGGACTGGTAGTTCAACGGGAACTATCGGCCAACGCGCATACACGCGGAACAAAATTTGGCCGCCGTTACACGCAGAAATAATATTTTGACTGCACAACAGTGAGAACACGGGTGACTCCATGTGGTACCAGTGGTGCCGCCGTGCAATGGTGTTTACAGCGTCTGATTGGGGGAGGACGCACTTACATGCGATTAAGGAGTGCTCTGGCAGTGGAGTAGCAGTGGAGTAGCAGTGTAGTAGCAGTGGAGTAGCAGTGGAGTAGCAGTGTAGTAGCAGTGTAGTAGCAGTGGAGTAGCAGTGGAGTAGCAGTGGAGTGGCACTGGAGTGGCAGTGTAGTAGCAGTGTTGTAGCAGTGGAGTGGCAGTGGAGTGGCAGTGGAGTAGCAGTGGAGTGGCAGTGGAGTAGCAGTGGAGTAGCAGTGAAGTGGCACTGGAGTGACAGTGGAGTAGCAGTGGAGTGGCAGTGGAGTGGCAGTGGAATGTATCTGTATCATTGCCATTCCACGAGCATACATAGAGTTAGCGCGTCTAGGCGCGTGTGGCAGATTTTCCAACTTTTTTACCCGTGATATGGCCATCAAATCCCGTGGGACCGGGCCTTATGAACTCAAAACCTGACACTTAGAGAGGCTGAGGGCAAATAACTGAAATTTAAACAGGTGTGAATCCTGATTAACCTGAAAGTGATGCGACTGACAGGGAAATGCCACAGAACCCGTACAGTATTACAGTTCTGCTCCTTTTTGTCTCCGTCTTTTCGGTCCACGCTGATTCTGCATGATCACACTAGATGATGTATACTTCTATCGTGCTGTTCTACCCTGATGAAGTCTCATTCATCCATGCACACACACATTCACACACAGGTGGAGACTATGCTACTTTAACTGATAACACCCAGAAGTAAATTGAGGTTCATGAACTTCTGAAACCTGCAGTTCTCTGATCGATTGACAAAAAGTTGACATTTTTGATGCCACTTTTTAACTGCGTCTCATTTTATACTAAACACCAAATAACTGCGCATGATTGTTATGTAATTTAATGTACAACTAAACCCGAGTAGCTTGATTTAAGATGTTTTAAATCCCTGATTCTGACCAAATTCCTCCTCACAGACAAGCTTCTCATCTTCGACCTCCGTCCACATTTCCAGAAACCTTCCTCTCAAATTGTCCATAAGTTCCTGGAGACATAAAAAGATAATGAGCCTTCAAGTTCTGTAAAGGATCCACTTTTCCAGAACCGTCTGTCTAACCACAGAAAATAGAGCGTAGAAAGTTACACTGTCGCAGCCGTGTCGTCGTGAAATGTCTCGTCTTTCCAGTTTTGAGGGAAAAAAAAAATCTGCATTGAGGGAAATTTAGGATGAACCAAAGAGACGGGAGGAGAAGATTAAGGAATGAAAATGTAAGAATGAGCAGAGACGTTTGTTCACTTCTGCACCATCTGATCCGAACGATGAAGATAATCTGGAAGTTTAACTGGCAATAAAAAAACCTGAACTCTGTTTAATCTCACAAAAAGCTATTTATCGATTTAGCATTTTTGCTCACACGTAAACCAAAGACAGCTCGGGACAAACTTCTGGAGTCGCAGAGAAGCCGAACATAAAACAGATGCAAACAAAGGCCCAAATAAGGGGTTGATGTGTTTGTCTCCAGGACCCGGCGGGATGGATGCTGCTGCGAGAGCGCGCCAGCTCTAGTTAGACAAAATGAAGAGAAAAGCTGCTATTGGGTCCAGAAGAAGAATTAAAAAGTGATAAAAGCATGGAAAGAATAAAGATTAAATAATCAGAATAGAGGACAAAGTTAACAGGAAAATATTAAGAAGGAACCGGGTTTTTGTTAAGTTTTATATGGATAGAATGGCTACATCAGTATACTAACAATGTTGTTCAATGTTGTGGGACATAACAGGAACAGACAAGATAGGATAGGATAAGGTAGGGATTAGGATTAGATAGAACAATATTAGGATTGGATAGGATAAGAATAGGACAGGATGGAAAAGGATAGAACAGAACAGAATTAGATCGGGTAGAACATGAGAGACAGGACAAAATAGAATAAGGTAGGGATTGGGATGGGATAGGATATGTTAGGATAGGATAGGCAAAGGATAGGAATTGGACAGGACAGAACAGGATGGCACGTGGTCACATTGGACAAGACAGAACATGAAATGACAGGATAGGATAAGACAAGATAGGATAGGGATAATATAGTATAGCATGGTATGGCATAATCCAGTATAGTGTAGTATATTATAGTATAGTGTAAATGGAAAATGGCGTATACTTGTATAGCGCTTTCTACCCTCCTTCGAGGGCCCAAAGCGCTTCACAGTCACAGACCCATTCACCCATTCACACACACATTCACACACTGGCTCCACTGCCAAACACTGGCGCCAACCTCCCACCAGAGGCAATTTAGGGTTCAGTGTCTTGCCCAAGGACACTTCGACACATGGGCGGGCAAGAAAGGAATCAAACCCACTATCTTCCAATCATGAGACGACTGCCCTACCACTGCACCACAGCCGCCCTTACTATGTATTATAGTATAGGACTGTATAATATAGTATAGTGTAGTGTATAGTATATGGCAGCATAGCATAGGACAGTAAAGTATAGTCTAGAACAGTATATTATAGTATAGGACAGTTTATTATACGGCAGTATAGTACAGTTCAGGACAGTATATTCTAGTATGGGAAAATATAGTATACTATACTCAAGTATAGGAACGTATATCATAGTACAGTATAGTATAGTGTAGGACAACATCATATATTATAGTAAAGTGTAGCATAGTATAGGACCGTTAATTATAGAATAGGACAGTATAGTATTGGACTGTATATTATAACATAGGACAGTATATTATAGTATGGGACAATATACTATATTATAGAAAAGTATAGCATAGTATAGTTTAGGACAATTTAATATAGAGCAGTATAGTTTAGTATAGTATAGTATAGTATAGTATAGTATAGCATAGCATAGCATAGCATAGCATAGTATAGTATAGTGCAAGATATGGCGAGATTGAGGGCAGGGAATGTGATAGTAGAGATCGGATAGAACTTTATTAATCCCACAAAGAGGAGATTTAACAAATCTTTAAATGTTTAGATACAACTCTGAACAAGATCAGACACATATCAGAAGTACATTCCAAGGTCGACTGTAAAGCAGCCCTTAAGAGGTCCTCCTGGTTTAGAGTGGGTGTTGAACGGTTTGTAGAGGAGGGTAAGGTCAATGACAGAAAAAAAGTCAACACTTTTCTTCAATGTGGAGATACCAAAATGTCAAAACTGCAAACAAATACTCAACTACAGGCTTGAGATCAATAAAATGAAGAGAAATTCTGAAGCTCGGTCGATGTTACAGACCATCGTCACAAATATTTCTCTGTGTGATTCAATGAACTTGCGACATCGCAGTACACTGGGTCAAACGCACCACAAGCTCACCCCTGTGTCGAACGTCGGCCTTCTAACAAACGTGCATTTCCATTGTGGCGGTCACATTGTTGTGCGCGCAGGTGTTTGCGCGTGCGTCCTGTCGTTTGTGTTGCATGTGTCCTTTTGTGTTTGTTTGTCTGCAGTTTAAATAGGGGCACCGAGAGGCTTAAAAGAGCCGAGCTGGTTTACTGGTCTCTAAACCGAGTTAACGAAGAGACGAGTCAATCGGAGGGCAGGGAAGGAAGAGAAACTCAAAAAGAAGAGAATCAGGAAGCAAAACTAAGAAAGACGGTGGTATTAGGGGAGTCTTGTTCCCTCACATACAAGAGTTTGTTTCTCTGATGAAACTTCTGGTCTGAGCCACAACTGACAGAAGAAACTGTGACGCAACCCTCGATGAGATTAAAGAGGGTCTGCCGGGGCCTGTAATCTTACCCACTTTAGAACTCTTTCTCCCAAACTTTGACCTGCTACCAAATTCTACCAAAAAAATGACACCCTGATGCCTGAAATATGTCTGGACTCCTAGATCAACGATGAGTCGTAGATCAATGGGTCGTAAAAGTCCATATTTATCATGACAAACTCTAGTCAATTGATCAGTTCAAACATTCATTTTAAAAAAGGTTAACTGGAGTTTGTCCTGACTACTGTCAGGAGAAGGTAGGGTAGACCCTGGACACTCATATTCACCCCTAGGGACAATTTAGAGACGTCAACAAACCTATAATGTTTCTAGACTAGGGGTCTTGCACCTGCGACTCCAGAGCCACATGAGGCTGTTTGCTTGGTATAAAATGTTTTTAATAACAATGAAAGTAATCAAGTAAATAGGTAGTAAAGGTATCAAGATCACACTGACACATTTGGACTCAATTCTGAGCCTAATTTATCACAGAAAATCAATTTATCATCACTGAGCACAACCAGAATTAAAGCTACTTTAAGTTATAATCCACTCCATTATCTCTATTTTTTTAACAAATCCATGGTTTTAATATATGGTAGGGGTCACTTCATTAGCGCATTTATGTTTATGAATTTGTGGCTGAAATGCACCAGAAACTGTAAAATAAATAGTTTTGAATCATTGATGACTTTACACTTCCTATTACATTTGCTACATTGATATGATCCTTTGGTGTGGGATGTCTTTTATTTTGAAAGGAATTCATTCAAAACTCTATCAAAAGTTATAAACTATTTTTAAAAACTTATCATTTTTTAAAAAAAAAAAATTTGTTTATTTAACCCATAATAGTTAATTTAAATGAACTATTAAAAAACCAACTGGGTTTTGATTGATGGGAAATTGACCTGAATGGCTCTTGAAGTGTTGAAGGTTGCACACCCAAGTTCTAGACCAGGGGTGGGCAAACTTTTTGATTTGTGGGCCAGAAAGGGTTCTAAAATTTGGCATAAGGGCCGGACAAGGAGCAGATGGAAGGAGTGATTTGGTAATGAAGCTCATAAACTAATAAGATAATATGGAATTTAGAGAAAAACATGCTTTAATTTGGATTAAAATTAACATATATTCATTTAAAAACAGAAAATTTGGGAATTTTAATTTCCAAATTTTGATTTTTGTTCTCTTTTTGGTGATCCAATGGGTTGATGATCTTCAGAGGAAAATGCAAACTCAAAGAAATCAGAAAAATCACCTTCTGACTCAGAAAGGAACACACACGAACGTCAGAGAAACAACACCATTCATGAGAAGAAACCAGAAATACAATGAAAATAAAACAATAATTAGGATTTTTGATTCAATGTATTTTAATTTGGAGGGCCAGATTAAGTTGCTTAAGGGGCCGTATGTGGCCCCCGGGCCGTAGTTTGCCCACCCCTGCTCAAGACTATGGGAAAAAAAGAGTCCTTGGATTTGAACTCACGACCTTTACAGTCTCAGGGTGGGGTGGACACTCTTCCATAAGGTCACTGAGCTGATTTTTTGTTTTTTTTAGTCATACACAAAATTTGAGGTTTTAACCAAATAGTGGGGAAAGTGTGTTGTTACATTAATATTTAAATTTCACAACTATTGAAAGTTTTAACAAAACTGGAAATAATTGGAAAAATTCCCACGTCTACCAAATTTGGCACAACTGTTTGACTTGAAATGGTTTATTTCAAGCAATCAAAGTAAGAATGATGCGAACGCTCACAACTGTACAAAGATAAGTTAGACATAAGATAACTCAGCATCAAATTAAAGACAGCCTGAAACGATACCATACATGAATTATGCGGTTTATAACTTTTCATCAAATATTTATTCTTTACCAACACAGATTCAGGTCATTAGAGTCCTTATTTGACCCTTCTCATCTGTGGTATTATCAAAGTCACTCAATGTTTGGTTGTTTTTCTGGGCCGCGGCGGCGGGCTCTCTTTCTTACAGAAAAACTTGTTTAAAGTTCTTAGTCGCTTGAATACGATGATCGTTTTGGGAGCTTGTCATACGTGTGTAATCACTGACCTGAAAACAGTAAAAAAAAAAAAAATCTATGACCTTTGTGTTGTCCACTATCTTCACCTAAAGCAGGAGGTCGGGAATCTTTAACAGTAAAAGATCCATTTGGTTCCGTTTTCTACTGATTCAAACCAAGAAGGCTAAACTTAATTTAGCCTTTAAGAAATTTGGATTTGCATACGAGATCTCCTTTTTTTTTATACTAAATATAAATTGGGTCAATTTCTTGGCGCAAAAAAGGAAGTATATAAAAAGAACTTAGCATCTTCTTAAAATTTTGGTTTTTTTGCTTATTTTAAAAATAAAAGCCAATGTTGTGCAGCATAAGATAATATTAGCTTAGGATGAAACTTTTTACCAAAGTTTTGATTTTGCATAGAAAATCTGTTTATTCTGAAGAGTTGAACAAACAAAACGTCTTTAGGCCATAAATGTAACTAATCTAAGTTAATTAAATGCTAATTAAGTCATCTTTACTTTAAAAAGTGATATTTTATACATTTATTTTGGTTGTTTTTTCCCCTCTTTGTCCTCAGCAGTCTTCCACTGCTGGGTTTTGTTATTTTAGTTTGGGGCTGGACCTTGGTAGTCTTCGTTTGCTGGCTTTGTTTATTTGTTTTCTTTAGGTAGTTTTGGTTAGACAGCCGTCAGGCATCGATGAGCTCCACGAAGTTTCTGGAGCCACAAAAGGGTGAAAAACTCTTTCATCAAAAAACAAAAAATTGGCAGTTAAATTTGTCCAGAACACAGAAATCCGGACAAACCCAACATAATGAACGTATCAGGGCGTTACAACCCTGCAGCAGTGGGATGGGTGAACTGTGTTTTAAGACTGCGGTTCTATTAACACAGACTAATCTAAACACTACATGGAAATTTCATTTCAGCAGCGGGAACTTGAACCCTAAAAAGTCATCTTTAAAAGTTGTTATTTCTGAACAGGAGAGCTTTGATTCCACATTTATACACTCAGCAATAAACGGAAGGTGATTCATAACAAGGTTTGAGTTCAATGAACCCAAACAATCCTCTTTTATTTGATGATGAAGCAGCTTCTCCTTTAGCACCTCTCTAAGTTAGGGATTGTTTGACTCAAAAAAAAAACTGCTCCTCTCCAACCGGACCACCACAAAGTTGGCCTGACGACTCTAATCGTCCTGGATTCAGCTCGGAAGACACGGAGCGTCCGCGCAGTTCCAGACGCCGCGGAGCCTCGGTTACCAAAGCAGTTTGATTGGGTCGGCTCTTTCTGTCTGCAAGCCAAGAATCACCAAATCTGCTGGTGATCCTGGAAGTCAGAGGGACAAAGACGATGGAAGAGAACTCAGTTTGTACTTCTCCGAAAGAAATGAAGGTCTATAGATCGTAATTTTATTGGAATATTTTATATAAAAAGTTTTGTTTTGAGGAAGAAGAAAACCACTAACTTCCCATACATCTTTCTACGATAAAGAGTATGAATCTCTGCTGACTCAGCCAATATCATCTATTCCTTTTGCTCTTTACTCTTCTTTGACTTGATCTAAGACTAGAAAAGTTTGAATCAGGTTACAAAAAATGTGTTTTTTTTGGTGGTCAGACGTCAGTTGTTTATCATCAGTAAAGTTAAAAGTTAAAGTCCCATTAGTTGTCACACACCTAGGTGTGCGAAATTTGTTCTCCGCATTTGACTCATCCCCTAAGGGAGCGGTGAGCTGCAGACACAGCCGCGCTCGGGAACCACTTGGTGGTTTAACCCCCCAATCCAACCCCTTAATGCTGAGTGTCAAGCAGGGAGGCACTGGGTCCCATTTTTACAGTCTTTGGTATGACTCGGCCTGGACTTGAACCCCTTCCAATCTCAGGACGGACACTCTACCACAAGGCCACTGAGCTGGTAAGTAAGAAGCAAATAAAACTGCTAATGATCGGTTTAAGGGTTCTAAACCAGCAGGGACTACAAGGAGACGGATAAACTCCGCCCCCAGACGGCACAGGTGTTTAACACTTTGAAGACCCACTCCCATCTATTTTCAAAGGGTTCCCAGTGGTCTATTAAGCCTCTATTCCATGCGTTGTGCGTTTTCATTGTCAAATTAACCCACTTATGCTATCTTATGGGGTCCAGATGACCCAAACCTTACTTTGACGTGTTATTCCTCCATTAAAAATAAAATCCAGATGACCCCACTCTCGACGTCAACATATCTAGGATAGCACAAGGGTTACGCAGTACCGACCCGTACCTCTAGGGCAGGGGTGGGCAAACTTTTTGAATTTGTGGGCCACAAAGGGTTCTAAAATTTGGCATAAGGGCCGGACAAGAAGCAGATGGAAGGAGTGATTTGGTAATCAACGTCATAAACTAAAAAGATAATATGGAATTTAGAGAAAAACATGCTTTAATTTGGATTGAAATTCACATATATTGATTTAAAAACAGAAAATTTGGGAATTTTAATTTCAAAAGTTTGATTTTTGTTCTCTTTTTGGTGATCCAATGGGTTGATGTTCTTCAGAGGAAAATGCAAAGGAATGCTGCATTTATGTGGTGTAGGAATAATCTAAAAACTCACCATCTGACTCAGAAAAAAACAACACCATTCATGAGAAGAAACCAGAAATACAATGAAAATAAAACAATAATTAGGTTTTTGATTCAATGTATTTTAATTTGGAGGGCCAGATTAAATATCTTAAGGGGCCGCATGTGGCCCCCGGGCCGTAGTTTGCCCACCCCTGCTCTAGGGGGTCCCCATCTGGGAAGTGTGGAAGCCAACATTTGGGGCGGAGCCGCTGTAGCCATTCATTGATAGCCAGAAAGTGATGATGAAATTAGAAAAGCGCCAATTTACTGAAGCTAACGTTTCCACTGTTTGTTAGCATTTGTGTTTTTTCTTACCTGGACCACTAAGAACCAGGCTTTAGTTACAATTATGTGTTTTTTAGCTAATATTAAAAGATTATCATGTCCTAGGACATAGTTTCTGCAGAATGGCAGTAATTCATTAGAATTGCACAGAGAAACCCCGCCCACCCTTCCCATCACCTAAAAACTGAGAGTCTACCCTGCGTATTTTCAATGTGACAAATAAGTTTGATGTCCAACAATTTTTTTCCGTCTGCTTTTGATTCCCAACAATTTGAATTAAAAAAAATAACCAGAAACACTATTTTAAACTACAATTTCTTTATATATATTAGAAAAATGACACAAGGTAATGTTAAAAAAAACCATTTTCATCAGAGTGAAACTAGAGCTGTCGCTGATGACAAAAAAAATCCCTTTGAGCTAGTATACTTGTTTGTTTAGCAAATTAATGCAATTCTAATGGATTCTGACATATTGTGTAACAGCTTGAACACTTACTGCAGTTAAGTGTCGCGTTTCATAGAATAGCTGCTTTCTCTGTGGAATTGCAGTTGAGAAGTTCTGGTAAAGCGACTAAACCTCCAGCTCAAGTCAATGATCTGTCGAAGGTATAACAATAAAACAGGGAGCAAAAACTGATGAAAGAAAAAACTAGAAGCTGGGCTGATAAAACCGATTAATCGATCTAAGCTTAATAGATCAATAATTGATCCATAAAAGTGAAGATTGATCAAACGCACAAAGATAAAGTTTGCTATTTTGATACCAACGTATAATGGGTTTCCCCATAAGACGGCTAATGCTAACGCTTTTAAGAAAATATTTTTTTAAGTAACCATTTGTGGTCTAAAGCAGGGTCCCCAAACGGATCTGGCCCTTTTCCACATTTGGACCGACACCCCAAAAAGTTTTGGCAAAATTAGACATTTTTCCAGCTTTTTAGGCTAATTTGGCATTTAGCTAACATTTCAGCTTCATGCTAACTGTTTTGGATAATTTATGCCTTTTTTCAATTTTTTAGGCGAATTTGGAGTTCAGCTAATATTTAAGCTTCATGCTAGCTGTTTTGGCTGAATTAGATATTTTTCCAGTTTTTAGGCTATTTTGAAGTTTAACTAATATTTCAGCTACATACAAGCTAGCTGTTTTGGATAATCTAGAATTTCTTCAATTTTCTTTTGGCTAATTTCACTATTCACTAATATTTTAGCTAGCTCTTTTTAGCGTTTTCAGCTATACGATTTAGCGTTTTTTTTACTATGAATTTAAGCATCTTTAGCTTTTAATCTATCACAAATAATGTAATATCTCTAATTCTTAAAATGTTTTAATATTATCTTTTTCTGTGGAGATTACAGAAATGAAACTTAAAATTTGGCTATCTGTAGCTTAAACCTTTACGTTCAGGTTGTCATTTTTACACTTTTTCTGTTAGACACCGACCCCTCATCAAAGAAGAAAATAGTTATGTGGCCCTAACACGAAAGTTCCCTGGTCTAAAGCACCATTTTTGGCTTTTTCTTTCTTCTTCTTCTGGAATAAGGTGTAATGCTACAGCACGATCGCCACCTAGTGGCCAAATTGAAACACCCTCCAGAAGAGACAGAACAATGTCTTCATTTGAGAATCCATGCAATACTGTACGCTGTTAACAATCTTATTATGAACTGTATCTGGACATTTTTGGCAATTCCCAGCCCCAGAAGAACATCTGGAAAAAAAAAGTAGAGAAAACTCTTCTGAAAGACAAGCACCTTCATCTGACTGTCTTTAACCTCAGTCCAACACCAACAAAGCAAACAAGGGAATGCACCGAGACACAACCCAGAGAAACAGCAGTAAATAACCTTGTGATGTAATGACGGGCCTCTCGAGGAGTTCAATCCCAACGGGGATGACCGCTAAGAAAGCTTTTCCAGATCAAGCAAACACTCTAAAGAAGCCGTTTACCAAGAAACTGCTCATCATGCTATTGTCAAAGACGGATAAATAAATAAGAAAGCGTTGTCTGCTGTGGTCTGGGGATTTATGGAGCATGCGAGAAAACCACACAGCTTTAAAGAAGACCAAACATCTGCGCTGACATCCTTTTTTGCTGGTCTTTTCATCTTTTTTTCTCACTTTGATCTCACGTGGCAACATTTTCTTTTGTTTTCTTGGGTTTTTTTTACTCCGTCCTGCCACCTCGGAGCTCCAAATCTCTGTTCTGTGTCTCGATTGCTCGGTTTCTCTACCGCAGCGCTTCCAATCCCTGAGGTACCGAAGACGTCCTGATTGCGTGATGGTGACTTTTTTTCTTGTGATAGCCGGGAATCATGGGAAAAGAGTGACTTAGAGGATTACTTGATGAGTTTGGCTGAGGCCGTGCGTAAAGAGGAAACTGATTTATTTTGGTGTCAGCGGACTCAGCATCTGTCCGCATTAATGACCGGTCCTGCTGGGATGGAAAAACACCAGTTTCCGTCGTTCCGACGCTTGACCTGCGCGGCGTGCACTCACTTACCTTCCGTCAACATTCGTCCCCGTGTGTCACTCATGCGCCAGGCGCACTCAAACCGCCTTTCACCTCGTTCTGATTTAAGCTTCAGCACGTTCGGAATCGCTCGTAAACACGTCGTAAAGGCCTGTCTTTGCTAATGAAGCGACTGAGGAGAGAAGCAGATCTTCATGTGAACGCCACCGGAGCGGTTCTTTATAGTTTGGCTTTGCCCGTCTTTTTTTTTTTTTTTGTGGAAATGCCGCGGAGCGTTCCCAGCCGGAATTCTGGGTTCGACTGGCGTTCAACGCCAAGAGCTACATATTAGTTTATTTCAGCCTTAAAAGCTGGAGGTTCAGCATGAACGGAGAGGACTTGTGGCCAGAGTGAGGAGAAAATGAGCTAAATTCAAGCCGAATATTCTGGTTTTGAAGAGATCTGGTTAGGAGCACGAACCACAGAGGAGTCCTTAAGTCAAGACATCTGTGGGTTTCGTGAACCGTGATGGTTTTCTCTTTATTTGATGTCATTTGGCTGCTGTTGGTGCTTAAAGAAATGTGGATCTGAGAAGCTTGCAAGAAATTGATGTCAAAATTCATCTTAATTCTTGGGTTTTTGAGTTGATCCAGGTGTCTTGAAGTTGAGTCATAACAAGAACTGGACGTAAAAATGGTTCGTGAGATGTTTCGCGGCTCATCCAAGTGGCTTCATCCGTCGGAATACTCCACGATTCAGTCCCAACATCCACATTCGCCTCAATTGAATGTCTCATTGAGGTAAAACGAAGAGAAACCAGAGTGAACGCCTCTCCTCTAGTAATCCCAGTTGTTGGGTCATTGGGTGTGGTCTGAGGGTCATTGCTTCTCTGACCCCTTATTCAAAACATTTGTCTTCTTTGTCCAGAATCTTGGTCTTCAGAGGAAAGTCCTTTGTCTTAAGAGAGGATAAAAAGTGATAAACTGATCCTGATCTCTTATTTATACACAGTCTTGGTCTCTGGCTTTTTGTTTCTCTAATGTAAAGTTCAGAATCTTTACAATCAAAGTCAAATTTCAAACAGGTAAATATCTTTTATCCAATTAGATAAGCATCGGTGAGGTGGTCCTCCGCAATACTCCCTGAGTTGGTTGATGAAGAAGTAAAGGACGAAAATTAGGTTTGAAAAAAGAATCAGTTCATTAAAAGTTATGTGCAAAGTTGTTTGCAGGAAAGATTAAGCGGATTATGTGACGGTATGCATTACTTTAGCTGTAATCACAATTTTAAGTAATCATTCATTATATTTTTTAGTTAGGTATCATTCACTCATTCGTTTTCTTGGCCACTTTGTCCCTTTCGGGGTCGCGGGGGTGCCAGAGCTTAACCCGGCTACGGACACGCATGCGCGGGGAGAACATGCAAACTCCACAGAGAAAGGTCCCAGTTGTGTTTCAGATCCCCCAGCCGGAACCTTCAGTGTTTTCAGCCGTCATCTTCAGCGTTTTCAGAAATCAGTTTCAGCAAATTCCTGTTTTCAGCTTCAGCATTATCAGCTATTAGCTTCAGTGTTTTCAGCAATCAGTTTCAGCAAATTCCTGTTTTCAGCTTCAGCATTATCAGATACTAGCTTCAGTGTTTTCAGCTGTCAACTTCAGCGTTTTCAGCTTCAGCATTTTCAGCTGTCAGCTTCAGTGTTTTCAGCAATCAGTTTCAGCAAATTCCTGTTTTCAGCTTCAGCATTATCAGATACTAGCTTCAGCGTTTTCAGCCGTCATCTTCAGCGTTTTCAGAAATCAGTTTCAGCAAATTCCTGTTTTCAGCTTCAGCATTATCAGCTATTAGCTTCAGTGTTTTCAGCTGTCAACTTCAGCGTTTTCAGCTTCAGCATTTTCAGCTATCAGCTTCAGTGTTTTCAGCAATCAGTTTCAGCAAATTCCTGTTTTCAGCTTCAGCATTATCAGATACTAGCTTCAGCGTTTTCAGCTGTCAACTTCAGCGTTTTCAGCGGTCAAATTCCTGTTTTCAGCTTCAGCATTATCAGCTATTAGCTTCAGCGTTTTCAGCTGTCAACTTCAGCGTTTTCAGCTGTCAAATTCCTGTTTTCAGCTTCAGCATTTTCAGCTATCAGCTTCAGTGTTTTCAGCTGTCAACTTCAGCGTTTTCAGCTTCAGCATTTTCAGCTATCAGCTTCAGTGTTTTCAGCAATCAGCTTCAGCAAATTCCTGTTTTCAGCTTCAGCATTATCAGATACTAGCTTCAGCGTTTTCAGCTGTCAACTTCCTGTTTTCAGCTTCAGCATTATCAGCTATTAGCTTCATTAGCCATCAATTTAAGCATCTTTAGCTAATAATCCACTGCTAGTAATGCTACAGATCTAGTTTTTAAAATGTCTTAGTAGTTTTTTTCTGAGAAGATCACAGAAAGGAATTATTTAAGAAAAAGTCTGGTCTAAAGGGCTATTAAGTTCGGGATACTCCATACTCCAGAGTCCCTTTAAGGCCCTTATGATTTCCCCGTCAGGCGCAGTGTTATTACGTCTCAAAACACAGCGCACACACACTTTCTCAGCCAGCAGCACGTTTAATGCCATCCTATTCTGCACAGCCATGAGGGATGTGGGCGCCAGATGTAGGGCTGTGGATCGTTGCTTTGGTGGCAATCCGATATGATTCACGTATTTTAATATAATGTTTATTGCTATGAGAATATTTACTAGATGGAGGAGAATAGAAATTATTTGTATTAATCACCAACATTTATAAATTTAATTAGAGCAATAGATCAGAATCAACAAAATTGATTTTAAAAACCCAAAAAGATTCAGATAGAAAGAAATTTTGTCATTTTAAACTTTTTTTTTGTCAGCCTTCTGGTTAAGTTCAGCAGTAACATAAACAACATAAAGAGGATAAAAATTACTGCAGTTTTGGATCATTTAACAACAAAACTTAAAAATGTTCCCCACATTTTTTTTATCCTCAAAGTTGTTCAATATTTTTCGGTGTAAAACCCGTATGAAAAAAGTATTTTTTTCCACAGCAGAATCATCTGATTCACGTTGTTTACATCCTCCTTTCAGCAGCGTGAGGCTGAGTTTCTTCAGAATAAGATGGAGTTTCGTTAATTCCTTCAACTGTTGAAGAGTTATCATAACCAAAAGAACGTAAACACAGAGATAAAGCTCAGATGTTAAAGCTAATTAATTTTTTCATTAGTTATGTCACTGAACAGAACTTCTGTCTCAGTTTTTGAACGGAAAAAAACTCACTAGTTTTACTTTGAAAACCGGAAGTTTCTCCGCAACTAAGATGTGTTTACTTCCGGTGACTACCGCGGCTCTTTCGGCTTTGTTTTAGTTCGTAAACTTAAAATAATACATTAATCTGAATTCCAGAAGAAAAATACATCATTACCAGATAATATTCTGATCGTATTTTACTACAATTTACTATATTTATAAAGATCGCAAACCAGTGATCTTGGACGTCACGAATATTCATACTCGGATTTTCGGGAGCAGATCGCGAATACCCGAGCACCCGGATACTCGTTACAGCCCTTCATAAAGACCCTCTACGGTGTTGTGGTGAGATTAGCTAATTGTACATGAGCAATAAGTATAAAGATAAGAAATAATGGTCAAGACTCTCCACAAAAATATCAAATAAATATCCACTATACCACAGTCTGAAAGAATGTTTGATTCCTGATTCATGTCCTTGACTCAGTCTCTATATGAGGATATGTCATGATCTCTATCAACCCTTACCATCAACAGCAATGTTGTCTTTAATTTGAACTCTTTTGTTGTTTGTTCTTTTTGTCATGCTTACCTTTTTGGTTGATAGAGAGTGAGAATTTGTTGATACACATTTAATAATCAGTTAATTATGTATTCTTCCTGAACTAATTGGAAAAGACTTCTTTAAAAGAAACTTTTGTTTCATCATCTGGACCAGCAGTAAGACCTTTTGAAATGATGCTTTGGAGCGGATCAGGTTCTCTAGCTGTTACCATGACAACGTGACCCCACGTACAACACAGTCCACTTTTGAGAAATGATTTTAAAGCTTAAAAAAAAAACAAAAACTCTGAAGTACAAAATTATTCATATGTATATTTTGCTGATAATGATGGTGAATCTCTCTAGGATAACGCCCTTTGAGTTGAACATTATCAGAAATTAATGATCTTCTAGATAGAAATTGTCCTCAGACACATCATCCTGTTCTGTACACAACTACTCTTCTATTTAGCTTAAATATTCAACCACGTACATGATGTTAGCATGTTTATTGTGTGTGGGTTTTTTTGTGCAATTTTCATCACTGAGAGATTTATAAAGAAATGTTGAACAATCATCAGGGTTTGGAGATGTGGGCATGTGCAGGACTAAAGCTTTCTTCACGACGGAGGAGTCTGAAGTCGGTGAAAATGACATCAACACTAAAACATCAACACCGTGATGGATGAAAAATCAAAGAGGAAAATCTGAAGATACGAGATGAGATACATGAGATGGTACAACAACAAAGCGGAGAATCTTATTTCCTCATTTGTTGAATAAAAACTGTTGGAAATATAAGACGCCGGGATCCCAAATCCAAAACTCTCATAATGGTTCCCAGACCAGCAATCATTGAAGAATAACAGCTTTATCGGTGATGTTGACCTCCTTGATGTGCATTTCACAAGCTTCAATTGCTGAAGATGGTTTACGTACATCTGTGGTTCAGTGGCGTTCTGTAGTGATGCTTGGAACCTCGAGAAAACACTATAACGGCCTCACATGAAACCTGCAAAGAGATCAAGATTCTGTTGGTACTTCTTTTAAAAGAGTCAAGAGTGTCAGATGAGAGTTCAACACAACAACGTGAAAACCCAAAGTTCCCAAAAATCAAGAGGCATAGATCTGATTATTTTCCAGAAGAAATACAAGAAATGCAGTAGTTATCACTTCTAATGTCTGCTGTGACAAGAATAAATCCTATCTTTGATTGAACTCCGACAGAAGCTGTTTGTAGATTGCTGTTTCTCCCAAAGGTCTTTTAGATTTTTTTATTTTTTTAAATCGCTATTTGATACTAATCATAAAATGAACAAAACATTTTAGACAAAAATGGAAAAAAAAGAAAAATCAACCAAAACTGTTCTTCAAGTTCAAAAAGTGTGAACTAAAGTTGATTTTTTAATCTATATTTAACATTATGAGCAAAAACTTACAGTATACCCTAATGCAGGGGTCGGCAACCTTTAAAAGTAAAAGAGCCATTTGGCTTTGTTTTCTACGGATCAAAACCTAAAAGGAGCCGCATTGACTCATGTTAGCCTTTAAGAAATTTGGATTTGCATCTATAACCTTTTTTTTTTTTTTTTTTTTGCTTTTTTTTTTTAAAATAAATGTGAATAATGTCTAATTTTGGCATAAACAAAAGTAATAAAAAAATATAAAAAGAAACTAGCATCTCTCGAAAAAGGATCTTAAAAAAATGTTTTTAACTTTAGTAGCAAAAAAGCTAGCTTGTTGCTTACTTACTAGCTGAACTTCAAATGAGCAAAAACATTTCTCTGAAAATTAAATCAGCCAAAAAGTTAACCATGTAACTGAAATAAAAACTAAACTCAAAATTAAATCCCAATACCAAATGAGCAAAAAGTGTTAGCATTTTGCTAAAATATTATCTTAACTCCAAATTAGCATAAAAAACTAATTAGAGGCCAAAAATGCAAGCTAGCTTGTTGCTTAATTACTAGCTGAACTCCAAAATAGCCTAAAATTCCTCAGTAAACTAACTTAGTCAAAAACGTTAGCATGTTGCTAAAATAAAAGCTAAATTCTAAATTATCCCAAAAAAATTTCAGTAGATAACAAATTAGCTGAAAACATTAGCATTTTACTAAAATATTAAATAAACTTCAAATTAGCATAAAATTCCTTAGTAAACTAAATTGGTCAAAACAGTTAGCATGTTGCTAAAATAGAAGCTAAAACTTTAAATTATCCTAAAAACCCCACTAGAAAACAACTTAGCCATAAAACGTTAGCATCCAATTTTTTTGAAAATGACTATTATTTTATTTTTCTTCATCCAGAGAGGCCTTGGCCTTGTTTTCTACTGATCTAAACCTAGAAGGAGCCACATTGACTAACGTTAGCCTTTAAGAAATTTGGATTTGCACTCATAACCTTCTTTGTGTTTTGTTCTTTACTAAATGTGAATAACGCTTATTTTTGGCACGAACAAAAGCAAAAATTCTAAAAATAAACTAGCATCTCTCAAAAAGGTAATTTTTAATGCTTTTAACTTTAGTAGCAAAATAGCTAGCTTGTTGCTTAATTACTAGCTGAACTTCAAATTAGCATAACATTTCTCTGTAAATTAAATCAGCGAAAAATTTTAGCATTTTGCTGAAATAAAAGCTAAGCTCAAAATTAGCCTAAAACTTCCAGTACATAACAAATTAGCTAAAAATGTTATATTGCTGAGATATTAGCTAAACTCCACATTAGCATAAAAAACTAATTAGAGGCCAAATCTGTCAAAAATAAAGCTAGCTTGTTGCTTAATTACTAGCTGAACTCCAAATAAATTAAAAATTCCTTAGTCAAAAACGTTAGCATGTTGCTAAAATAGAAGCTAAATTCTGAATCATCCACAAAAAAAAAAATCAGTAGATAACAAATTAGCTGAAAACATTAGCATTTTACTCAAATATTAGCTAAACTCCAAATTAGCAGCAAAATCCTCAGTAAACTTAGTAAAAACATTAGCATATAGCTAAAATAGAAGCTAAAACTCTAAATTATCTTAAAAATTCCACTAGAAAAAAACGTTAGCATGTAGCTAAAATAGAAGCTAAAGCTCTAAATTATCTTAAAAATTCCACTAGAAAACAAATTAGCCAAAAACGTTAGTATGTTGCTAAAATAAAAGCTAATCTCCAATTTTTTTTGAAAATTACTATTATTTTATTTTCTTCAGCCAGAGAGCCACCATGGAGAGCTAAAAGAGCCACATGCGGCTCTGGAGCCGCAGGTTGCAGACCCCTGGTTTAGAGAATGTGTTGGTTGTTTGTTTAAAGTGACATCTCCAGTGTTAATGGGTTAACAGACGCATGACGGTCCAAAAAAATTAGAATTTCTGCCGTTCGTTAAAGAAAAACTCGTTTGAACTCATTGTGAGAGGCGACAAACAGAAACTTCTTTCACTATATCGGGAAAACTGGGAGATTTTTGGGGCTTGCAATAGAAAAAGACAATGGCTCTGACCAAAAAACAAAAAAGAATCAGAAAAATCTTCCCACATTAAAGACTTGTTAGCAACAAAACAAAAGATAAATCACAGAAAAAGAAACTTTCTTAAAATGGGTGTAATTAGACATCACATCAAAACTGTTTGTTATTTATGCAAACAGTACAGCATGTTCCCCTGTTTTGACAGGAAGTCCCATTATAATCCCAAACACATGTCCTCTCAAACGTTCTCACTCTGAATAAATACACAAAAGTATCAGTAATGCAGTTTTTCAATGCAGGATTGCATAAGAGGGCACCGCTGCAGCCAAAAGGCTTTTACAAGTGGCTGAATTCATTTATTTTTACAGATTATATGAGGTGGAGGTGATGAAGAGACCCGGGAAAGCTCGACGAGGAAACACTGGGGTTGGGGGAGCATAAATGCATTCACATTACTGTAATAGTTGTCGGGAATGAATGGATGTCTGGAGGTGGTTGAGGTGTTCCAGAGGGCAGAGTGAAGATGAATGAAAGGAAAATGAAACACGTTTGAGACAAAAGCGGCAAAGAAGGGAGGAAAACTTTCACTTCGCGTTCTGGTCCGACGGGTCGGAACAGGTGAAAAACATCAACATTTACATAAAAAAAACACCAAGGAGACCTCTTCTGTTGAAGGAAAACATTGGAAGTATCAACTGCCTTTTCTCCTGATTGACTAGAACTTTGTGGTAGCGAGTTATGAAAATAGAAACTTAACAAAAACAGAAGAAAAGAACATTGTGTTGCTTTCATGAACATGGATGAAGTTAATGCTAATAAAAAAGATCTTCAAAGACACAAGTAATCATATGATTTCTCAAATCTAAATGATTTACAAAACAAGATTTTTTAAGATAATAAAAAGTAGAGCTCAGTTAACTCTTTAACAGTGGAAACACCTAAATCATGCTCGTTCTTTGAAGCACTCTGGCTTTTTATATTGGCTTCATACTGAATTTCTCCATTGAGCTGTGAGGGGAGTCAGTCTCACAATTACGCGTTACTTTACATGGTCTCAGTAGCATCTCCAGTCCCCTCCCCCCTCCTGTAGGAGTGGTTAGTCCGGCCACTCTCGTGTCGAGTACTATGTCCCGCGCTCTTCGCTCATCTAAAACTTTAGCTTCATTCCCTCTCCTTCCTCACTGAGACCATGGAAAATGTAGGTTTTATGCAACCCAGTCTCAGTGAAATGCGTCCCTATTCCACGGCTTTGCACCCTCGGAATACCGTGCATAGTATACGCCAAACACGGTTTTTGCGTGCATATGATACGCAGTTGCAGCCCATTCAAAACAACAGGAGCGGCTTTTAGGTTTCGTTTTGATCACGTGGTCGGATGTTTAGGTTTCTCCGGATCACGTGACTGATCACGTGACTTTTGAGTTTCTGCTGGTCTGACAGCGGCTAACAATATGGCGGTAGATCCACTACTTTTGTGGTGGAAAATCCCTCAGAATAAAATATTTTGTGGACTAATCTTTATTTTGGTAATATTTCTAGCGAGAAATGTACCCGTTACTATCACGACATGCATTTATTTTGGACATACAGTTCGTAGTTTGTCTGTTTTGCGTGACTTTTCGGGCTCAAAAATCGTCTGGGGTGCACGGAACAATCACGGAACCGGGCGATCAGCAGGATTTGGGACCCGACCCGCATCGGTGCCGGGTCAAGGTTATGGTTAGGGAAGGTTCGGAGAAACCGCCCGGAACCGTTTTAAATCGGGGCCCCGAATGACTTCAGTAAAGCTAGAACGTGTTCAATCTTACAACTTCCGGTCCAGGAGACGGTCAAACGTGATCCCGAAACGAATATTATCAAGCTTAAAATGTTTCTTTAATTTCTGCCTCATAAACAAACACAAATGTCGGTTATTTTAAGTGACAATAACGAGGGATGCTTTCAGACAAAATGAAGAAAGAAAAACACAGTTGTGTTATTTTTTTTTACTGTTCTTTTTTATTATTATTTTTAATATATTAATATTTTTAATAAATAATAATAATAATTATTATTATTATTAGTGTTAGTAGAAGTAGCAGTATTAATCTATTTTATTAATAATAAACAATATCACTGTTATTATTATTATTATTAAAAATAATAATAATGTTGTTGTTATTATATCAATAATAAATAAATAATAATTATTATTGATCCATAAGATCAACAGACTCCAAGTTTTTATGATTCTTGAAAGCTGAAGGGGTCAAGAGAGAATCTCACTATTCAGGGAACATTTTTTATTATTATTCTTTCTTAAAATGATATTGATACAGGTTTGTGTCTGTTGTATGCTTGGTTTATTAAAATATCAGAGGGTGGTGCTGTATCATCCATGGAATGAAACATAAATGTAATGTAGCGCTGTCTGATTTCTTCTGGTCTAGCAGATGAAAATAAGTGATCTCAAAACACAGATTCTAAACCATCAGAATAATGTTCCTGTGATTTCTGCCTCATAAACTAGTAACGTTTATTCACAGGGCAAGCTTCTCAGTGGTAAGAACAAAATATGGAGGACATCACCTGGGTTTTGGGAGGGAATTTAACATATTTTAGGATGTATAAACACTTGGGCTGTGTTTTGATCACTGTTCAAGTGACAATTAGACAGTTGTTTTCAACATTATTTACTTCTTTGTGTTCAAGACGTAGTCTTTTTAACGTACATTCTTTAATGTGTCTCAACTACATAGTGGCAATGGAACGCTTTTATGTTGCTATGGCGGTAACAAAGGACGCTAAGCAAAACCTGAAAGAAGGACATAATCTCAAATCAGAATAAGAGGGAGAAAGAAAGGAAAAAATACCAGTAAACAACATCTAAACAATGTTGCAAAAGAGTAAACATATAAATATATTATTCTTAAAAGAAAGGCGCAGGATATGTTTCATAGCTTGCAGTTTCTCATAAAAATAAATGTACAAATTAAAGTCTATTAACTATTTTAAGAATGTGTTCTAAAAATTCAAATAAGACAGGCCTAGTTACATAAGTAAATTATGTTTGAAACCAACAAGAACAAATGGCACTGTCAAAAAACAACATTTATGTATCAAATTTTTCAAATATTATGAAAGTGTTAATGCCAAATTTTGCTTTTTGGTTTTCTGTTTTTAGACCAAATCTAATAGTTTTGAAATGTAAAAGGAACACTATTGAAAGTTAACCAGCACTGAAAATCATAACAGAAAAATTTTGATTTCTACCATTTTTAAAAACAATGAATAAAACAGTTGATAAACTGTTTGTCATTGCTGCAAGAAGTGTCCGTATTTTTGTCAATTTTTAAAATATTATGAAGGTTATAATTAGATGGATAAAAAACATTCAAGATTTTCAAGTGATTTTCTTTTGCTTCTGGTTCAATTAAATAAACCAAAAATAACCAACACAGGTCTCAGTAGATCTTCTGATTCTCTTCAGTCAGTCCCTGTCTGCTTGCAGATCCACCATGAATGTGGTCAGGACAGAATGGATTATAGCAGTGTAGAAGATGGTCAGCAGCTCCTGACACAAACTTTTTCAGTCACTTCTTAAGCTATCATGGGAAGTCCAACCTCTGCTGGGCCTTTCTCCAGAGAGGATCAACCTGGGAGGTTCACTTAAGGTCCCTCAAAAAAGTGGACCCTAAGAACGTGTATGGGTCTATAGAGGGGACTGTTCTGTGTGAAGAGGATGGGGATGGGGGGGTTGTGTTCCTTCTCCCTGAGGTCCACTGTCATCTCTACAGTTTTAAGTATGTTCAGCTCCGGGTGGCTTTGGCTGCACCAAAGGACAAGACGCTCCGTTTCCCGTTCTAACAAGTGGAGGAAAGCACAGTGACGTTTTGATGGAGGAGCTCTGGGATGATGGTATTAAATGCAGAGCTGAAGGCCACAAACGGGATCATGCATAGTTCCCTGCAGAGTCAAGGTGGTGTCAGATGTAGTGGAGAGCTGTGTTGACTGCATCGTCTGCATCATTTAATCACGTGAGAGAGGACTTCTTAGGAATTGGATGATGGTGGATCTGTTGAAGAGACGGGTGAAACTTTGAGGCAGCTGGTCAGAGCAAACGTTCAGACAGGATGGAGACACTCCATCAGGTCCTGGAACCTCCTGATCTTCTGCTTCTGAAACTGTTGATGCACATCAGATCCTCAGTCCAGGTTAGGTGTCCAGTCTGAAGGAAGTTGAGACAAGTCGATCCTTTAAATTAAGATTGATGGGGGAGGGAATGCTATGTTCCTTTAGAACCTGAATAGAAGTCGTTATGGTGGCAGCTCTCTGCAGGGTGGGGGTGGGGCATCTCTTTTCATGAGGGTCTGCAGAACTTTAGAAACATGCAGTTGTTGGCAGAAAACTGCTCTGTTATCTTTGCAGTGTTGGTCATTTTAGCTCCCTTGATCTTCTTTTTCATGTTCCTGACCTATTTCTAAAGGTCATGACCCCCACTCCTGTAGGCCTCTTCCTTGTCCTTGCATTGCCTCAGCCGCTGTAAACCATCGTTTGATGTTGTTGAATTTGCAGAAGGTTTTGGTCTGCAGGCATGTCCTCACAAAAACTGATCTAGGTGTTCCAATCTTTGCATTTTTCATCTTGGACTCATCCGTCCATAACAGTCTTCACTTTGGGTTTAGCTGATTTCAGCTTTCTTCTGTCGGTTGGGATGACATGAGGCAGTGATTTGAAAGTCTCAAAGCAGTGCAGGGAACAGAGTGATGCATCGTGTAGTAGAGGAGTGTTCAAGGTGGGACAGGTCACCTGCTGTTTGCAATAAACTTAATTACATTTGAAAAATATATGAAAAAACAAAACAGAACTGAGCCCTAAAGAGCCTGGATAACCCTCGATGGGGCTTAAGCTCATGGTAAAACCTGGTGATGGGTCGCTCTCTTTAGAATACGTCACCGTTGAAGCGTGGGACCTCTAAAATTCAAAATTCATCTATACATTTAAAAAATGTGAAATAGCTTTGGTATGTACTCAAAATTTGGAAGGTTAGACTATATTTCTTCGCAGAAGTCATGATACATCCCAGAATGTACTGCACATTTTAGGAGGAGACTGGGTTGAAATTTTACACTGTTAGCAGCAAAGTCGACAAAGTTATGAAGCTCCAATTAATGTCTATTCATGCAGATTGCATAAAACTTGTCAAAGTTTCAGGGAGGACTGATCAAACAACCCTTGTGTGATCATTGTTGTTTAGGAACAATCCTCTAAACTTCTTAAAATGTACAAACTAGGAGTTGTTACTATGCAGAGTCTTAAATCCTCGTCACCAACAGATTACATTAAACACAAGCATACAAGAATGCTGAAGTTCTAAATAATTAAGTTTCCGAAAAACGAGTTTGTCAATTTTTACAGCACTGTCAACTTTACCAATTTAAAATCTAAAAAATATCTGCTCATTTATCAATTTATTAGCAATACCAGAGCTCATATTCATTTATATCATTATTTTATTAATACATAATTTGTTTAAGCCTCCCATCTCTTTGACCTGTGGTCTGATAAGAAGTTAAAAGTAACTGTTCACAATATATTATGGATATTATTTACATACATTCGGTACAATGTACAAATCAAAACAATTACATAGTCAGCCCCAAAACGACCTGTTTATCTCAAACCAAAAATCGCTTCCCAACCCAATCTCTAGTAAAACTTGACGGTAATTCTCCAAATATCCTAAAGCTTTTTTGAATGGCGCAGACCAGGGGTGTCAAACTCAGTCGCACAGGGGGCCAAAATCCAAAACACGCCTTAGTTTTTGGGCCAAACGGGATAAACATTTATTGAACACACTAAAAATACATTATTAAAACTTTAAAACTGTAACTTTTTAATACAATTATGAATTAAATATTAATGGCATCACCTGCGAAAATGTTGGTGTGAATCCTGTAAGCTGAATTTGATTGCTGAAGATGAGTGTTGATTGATGAATTTTACTAAAGAACAAAAAATTGTCTGAATAGTGAGATTCTCTCTTGACCCCTTCAGCTTTCAAGAATCATTAAAACTTGGAATTTGTTGATCTTATGAATCAACAATGTATTTATGTATCAATTGGATTTTGTTTATGTCATTCATTTTATATATATTTTTTTACATAACAACAATAATGATGATAATAATAATAACAACAATTATAATAAATTTATACTGCTACTGATATTACCACTAATAATAATAATAATAATTATTATTATTATTTTATTAAAAATATTAATATATTAAAAATAATAATAAAAAAGAACAGTAAAAAAAATAACACAACTGTGTTTTTCTTTCTTCATTTTGTCTGAAAGCATCCCTCGTTATTGTCACTTAAAATAACCGACATTTGTGTTTGTTTATGAGGCAGAAATTAAAGAAACATTTTAAGCTTGATAATATTCGTTTCGGGATCACGTTTGACCGTCTCCTGGACCGGAAGTTGTAAGATTGATCACGTTCTAGCTTTACTGAAGTCATTCGGGGCCCCGATTTAAAACGGTTCCGGGCGGTTTCTCCGAACCTTCCCTAACCATAACCTTGACCCGGCACCGATGCGGGTCGGGTCCCAAATCCTGCTGATCGCCCGGTTCCGTGATTGTTCCGTGCACCCCAGACGATTTTTGAGCCCGAAAAGTCAAGCAAAACAGACAAACTACGAACTGTATGTCCAAAATAAATGCATGTCGTGATAGTAACGGGTACATTTCTCGCTAGAAATGTTGCCAAAATAAAGATTAGTCCACAAAATATTTTATTCTGAGGGATTTTCCACCACAAAAGTAGTGGATCTACCGCCATATTGTTAGCCGCTGTCAGACCAGCAGAAACTCAAAAGTCACGTGATCAGTCACGTGATCTGGAGAAACCTAAACATCCGACCACGTGATCAAAACGAAACCTAAAAGCCGTTCCTGTTGTTTTGAATGGGCTGCAACTGCGTATCATATGCACGCAAAAACCGTGTTTGGCGTATACTATGCACGTTATTCCGAGGGTGCAAAGCCGTGGAATAGGGACGCATTTCACTGAGACTGGGTTGGTTTTATGTCATAAATGATGATTTGATTCATACCTCTAAGATTAAACTTTCATCGTCCAGAGCGAAGATGGACACCGGTCAACGTGCGTTATCACATGGGCTCATTGGCATAAATATAAAATAAAGAAATAATTTCATATATATATATATATATATATATATATGCAAATACATATTTATATATATTTTATTATATATATATATATATATATATATATATAATAAAATCATGCTAAAAGTAAAACTGAAGTTCTTATTTAGAAACCTGGACCAGTTTCTGGTTCTTTGCCTTTTTGTGGAGACATTGACGCACCAACGGACCAGAAATAGAAGTTCTTTGTAAAGAATTATGGAGTTACGGCTTTTAGATGCAGACATGACGGAGCTGGTGTAAAGGAAGGTTACGATTAATTAATAAAAAATTATTTTTATTGTGTCAAAAAAATAAAAATCACCAAGTTGTAGTCTAAATAGCGATGAGTTTTTGCCGAATTTGTCTTTAGGGTCATTGATGGCTATAGAGTTTGGATCAGGTGTGTCCAACCACATCCTTGCTCTCTGGTTACCTGAACCAGGTGTCTTCCACTAATTAGAAAGACGAAGAGCAGGCATGGATAGAAAAGAATTAGAGTTTCACTCTTTGACATTTGAAAACTCTGGTTTTGTCCATTGACACACAGGAGACTCAAGTATTTACAAAAGTCAAACTCCCATCTAACGAGATTTCCACTTCTAGTTAAAGTGTCATTTTTTTCTCCACATTTGCCCCAATCTCCAGGGGAGTGGAGAGGTCCAGACTTGGGAAGCGTTTGGTAATTCAACCCCTTAATTCTGACAATCAAGCAAGGAGACATTGGGTCCAGTTGTTGGACACTTTGGTGGACTCAACCATGGATTTGAACTTTGACCATTCAGTGTCATGGCGAACACTCCACTAGAGGACAATTAAGATCCAGTAATTAACCTATGTGGTATGTTTTCGGACTGCGGGATGAAACCAGAGTGCTTTGGAAAACCCACTCACACAAAAAATTGTGGATTTGAACCAAGACACTACTGAATAATCCTACAAATATCAGCAATAAAACGGTACATCATCGCCAAAAAGAATTGTCAAACGGAATCGCGTACGATTGCAGCGAAACAGTCAAGATGACCTTTGGTGGAGGTGGAATATAAAGAGTTTTATGGTTTTATTTTTCTTCAACGGGAACGTGAGAAACGTCCTCAAAGAGAGATGGAAATATATGATTAAAACTACATAACAGTCCTAAAGAAAGGGAAAAATCCAAGCAACAAAGTCACAAATTTCCCAAACTCCAGTTAGTTTATATGCCACCTTGTTGCCAAGATATAACTCACACAAAAAGTGTGTTTTCGCAGAGGAGGTCAAACAGTAGGGGAGCCTTTTATATCAAAGTGTAGAGCAGGCCAAACTGGCTTCGAGGAGCACAATCACTCCCGTATGACCCTGCGCTTAAATCGTTCCCGTATGACCAGAACAATGTCATCAGGATCTTGGGAGAGCGTACCAGAAGGAGTGTGCGCGCACGCACAAGCCGATGCGTCTGTTTGCAATTGTGTGTGTTTTGTTGGTCCATGTTTGAACTTCTGTTTGTGTAAAAAAAAAAAAAAAAAAACAGTGTAGCAACGCATCCTCAATGAATGTGCCGAGAGACAGTGTGGAGGAGAGAACGTCCAAAACAAACAACAAGACCATCTCTGAGGTTGAAAATAACACAGAAAAAGTCAGAATTGTGGAAATTTCAGAAGCTGGAATTCCACCGTTTGCTGCCAAACATCATTAACTCTTTATGAGCTTAAGTCTATAAAATGTACCGAAACACACACAGGCTAACCCGGAGGTTGAACCACGTCAGGACTAATCTGATCATCCCGACATAATATTATGGCCACAAAGTATGTTAAGAGCCTACTTAACCTCCTGGAGGGGATGTGAGGAGAAACGAGAGGAAAACCTATTATCTGGAAAACGAAGAAACGTAAGACGTTCATATCTGAACGTACATCGTAGATGTGTTGGACTGCATGAGGCAAATGGTGGTCACACCAGATACTGACTGGTTCTGGGTCCCCAGACCCCCAATTAAGTAAAAAGTATTTTATTGTGGGCCGTCTGAGGCACACCTGTGCACTGATCAGCATCTTGATGAGGCACACCTGTGAGGTGGGATGGATTATCTCAGCAAAGCAGAAGTGCTCACTAGTCGCGTTTCCATTAACTCTGAAATTTCGAAAAATGGAATTTCGATATTAACTTCTCCTAATGGAAACACCACAATTTCGAAAAAAAACTCGCCTTTTTCGAAATAGTTTTTGCGCTTAGAGGAGGTGGTATTTGGGCCGTATCGAAACAGTAGTTTTTCGAAAAACTGTAATGGAAACACTTTTTTCGAAACAAACGAGTCACGTGACCATTAACTGGATATGACGTTTCGGACAGGAAGCTGGAAAAGCTGGTCAAAGAGAGGTCCCACAACATCGCACAGCTCATCAAAAGTTGAGCGTGTCATGCGAAAATGCTGAATCCACAGCTCTTCGGTGAATTCTTCAACCAGGATTTCCCAAAAATGTTTTACTCTACGTCGCTCCCACGTATAAGGAGCCTGCCGCTCCGAGGCTCGGATCAGACGTAGACGTCTTCTCTGAATGGCAAGGATGAGAGCTAGCGCCGTGGCAGAAATGTGAATGAATCTACTGCACATCAAAATAGTGTTTATATCCGTCGCCATGTTTTTTTAATGACTTATCGCCGGAATTACTTCGAGTTTTTCGCATAATCATGGTTTAATGGAAACGCTGTTTTTTCGAAACAGTGTTTTATCGAAATTCTAGAAATTTTGATAAAGTTTTGCGCAAAAGTGTAATGGAAACGCAGCTACTATCACACATTTAGACAGATTTGTGAACAATGTTTGAGAGAAATGGTAATATTGGGGATCTGGAATAAATTTTAGATCCATCTCGTGAAAAATGGGAGCAAAAATAAAAAGTTGAGTGTAAATCAAGAAATCTTGTAGAGTAAAATTCACTCGCTGGACTGGAAGATAATTATTCTAATTCTAATAATTATTATTATTATTTTTTTTCCACTCAATTTTTATTATGTTTTCCAAATATACACATTCCCACACAAGTGGCTGTCCTGACAACCCAAAAATAATGTATATACCCACAAGAAAGAACAGGCAAAGCTGTAACGTAATAAAAATACAGAAAATAATTTTAAAAAAATATATATATATATTAATAATAATGGTGGTGAAACTAAGCGAATTGACTGAAATATATATAATGACCAATCTAGAATTAATATGGTGGTTTTTTTTGCAGTGAAGGTAAGGGGAAGTAAAATAGTTCTAATTATTTCAAGCTAAATCATTGTAAAACAGTTATGAACGTTAATAGCATTTGACACAAAGTATGCACCAAACGCTGGTTCTTGAATGTACTTTTAGGACAGTCGCTACCCAATACTAGCTCATGTACTCACAGTTTGAAGATTCTCGATGCTCCAGGGTTTTTCTTTCATTCTGAACGTACGCTAGGTTCGCGCCGCATCCGCCTCTCCGTCAATTCACACCAGACGGGCATTTTTCCGCGACGCTCAACAGGTTCTTCTGCTTAAACTCTGTTTTTGTTTTTGTAAGTTAAAAATATCTCCCCACGTTTCTACCAAGAAGAACGGCCTTGCGCCTCTCTCTTGCTGATCTACCGTCCTCCTGCTCTTGGCCGTGGACCGCGCCTCTGGCTCGTCCTGCCCGTGGACCTCCCCCCAGTCTGATCTGCGGGGACGAGCAAAGGGTTTTTGAGGGGCAGGGGCACAAATCGCAGAAGGGCAACAAAAACACTTCATTTTGTTCTTTACTTAATACATAAATAAAGGAAAATGTTACAATAAAGTACTAAGAGATAACTACTATGACCCGAGTAAGTGTTACAAGTGTCATTTTTTTTATTAAATAATTTATTGTCAACATGAGTTCAATTTTTCATAGACTTGGAAAACATCCAAAGCATTAAAACACTGGAGGCTCATTATTTTGGCATTTCTATTAATTGTCTTCAGTGTATAAAAGTGTCTGGTTTTCAGTTCTACACTGTCAGGTCATCTGCGTTTCCCCGTTTTATTTCTCCATGGGTTTTTCTCCTGTTTTAGTTTATTTATTAAATGTTTACATTTCTGCCACCAAGCCCAGTTTTCTTCATTTTGGGTTTAAACACGTTTGAAAGCTGAACTCAAAGTGACTCTTGTTCTATATTCACAGCTAGCTAAATTCTCTTTTTGCATCTTATCCTCTAAATACATGATTTTGTAATTATTTCAAAGATTTGAACACAAAAAAATGAGAAAATTAATGAAACAGAAGGTAATTTATTTAAAAAATATGACATTAATTTAATTTCAGACCTGTACTGAGGAACTCTCCATGAATACGGTTCTTTTATTTTGAAATTCTCCCTGGTATTTTAATTTGTACTCAGTACCCTACTTCCTTTTCCTGCAAGATCTGTATTCTGACTTGATGCTCGGTGCTCAGTCGTCTGGCTAAAGTAGAAACGGACTCCTGAACTAATCTAGAGTTTTTTTTTCTGAAATATAAGATCATTTAAGCTGATTGAATCAGCAGAACTCAGAGGTTTCAGCTGCTTCACTGTCAACCTCTTCAGCAGAAGTTTCTCTAATGTCTGTCTCTTTCTCAGAGTGGAGTCAATGTATGATCGAACGCTGGGGGATGTTTTCTTTTTTTTTTATCTTATATTGCTAAGAAGAGTTGAATAATATAAATACTAATTCAAGAAAAAAAAGGCCACTTTTTGATGTGATGTAAATTACCACAATGCATTGCTTTTTACTGCAAATTCCCACAATACTTTGCTTTCTATAGTAAATTACCACTGTGGCTGCATTTTCTGTATGCGGAAGCAAAACGGTTGCACCACTTACCCCGCATGCGCGAACCATACATCACTTCCGCTCTTCGCCCACTATACGACAGAGTCATTTCCAAACAGTAAAACTCCTCGATCACAAGAATTTATGTTTTTCTCAACAACCGAGAGCTTCTCCTGACTGGATTACTGTGCGAAAAAAAGCCACCGAGTTACCGTTAAAAACAAATTTGGATTACCGGATAAAATAAAGTGTTTTGAAGTGGCGCTGTTTCCTCTTAGCTTGGGGAGTAAACTGCCGTCATGTAAACTGCAGAAGAAGAAAACATTTGTAGTCCGTTGTAGTCACTGCAAGATGGTAAGGTTATTATCCTTTACGTGTCTTTTTCCTTTCGTTTATTCAACATTAAGTGAATGTTTTCACTATGATCATTTAAGTGCTATATTAAAACATCCTGCGAGGTTATTATTGTTGTTATCGTCCAAAGACCGGAAAAATCTTTAGCGGAAGTGACGTATGGTTCGCGCATGCGGGATAGCGGTGCAACCGTTTTGCTTCCGCATACAGAAAATGCAGCCACAACCACAATGCATTGCTTTTCACTGCAAATTCCCACAATACTTTGCTTTCTATAGTAAATTCCCACAATGCATTGCTTTTCACTGTAAATTCCCACAATACTTTGCTTTCTATAGTGAATTCCCACAATGCATTGCTTTTCACTGTAAATTCCCACAATACTTTGCTTTTTACTGCATATCCCCACTGTCACTGCATTTTCTGTATGCGGAAGCAAAACGGTTGCACCACTTACCCCGCATGCGCGAACCATACGTCACTTCCGCTCTTCGCCCACTAAACAACAGAGTCATTTCCAAACAGCAAAACTCCTTGATCACAAGAATTTATGTTTTTCTGAACACCCGAGAGCTTCTCCTGACTGGATTACTGTGCGAAAAAAAGCCACCGAGTTACCGTTAAAAACAAATTTGGATTACCAGATAAAATAAGTGTTTTGAAGTGGCGCTGTTTCCTCTTAGCCTAAGTAGTAAACTGCCGTCATGTAAAACTGCAGAAGAAGAAAACATTTGTAGTCCGTTGTAGTCACTGCAAGATCGTAAGGTCCTTATCCTTAACGTGCATTTTTCCTTTCGTTTATTCAACAATAAGTGAATGTTTTCACTATGATAAACATTTTAAGTGCTATATTAACATCATACGAGGTTATTATTGTTGTTATCGTCCAAAGACCGTAAAATGCTTTAGCGGAAGTGACGTGTGGTTCGCGCATGCGGGATGGCGGTGCAACCGATTTGCTTCCGCATACAGAAAATGCAGCGACACCCCTCAATACTTTGCTTTCTATAGTAAATTCCCACAATGCATTGCTTTTCACTGCATATCCCCACAATACTTTGCTTTTTATAGTAAATTCCCACAATGCATTGCTTTTCACTGTAAATTCCCACAATGCATTGCTTTTTACTGCATATCCCCACAATACTTTGCTTTTTATAGTAAATGCCCACAATGCATTGCTTTATAATTAAAATTCCCACATTCCATTGGTGTTTATTGTACAGTATTTTACTGCAGTGACAGCTGTAAAATACTAGTTTAGAGAAATGAGTTACAGTGTTAGGGTCAGAATTTAAATTTTGCAGTGGGATTGTAAGAATATTTATCTTTTGTGTGGGTTTAAATGTTTTCCCCCTTCTGTAACGCCATTTTTGTCAAAATAAATGAATAAAAATCATGTTTTCAATGTCTGATAGAACTTCTCTCAAATCTACTAAGAGCTTCATAAAGCTTTTGCATGAAATAAAGTAAGACTTAATTAGTCAAAATTGAAGCTAGCATTGGTTTAATGAAGAAAGAAAGCGTCTCATGAATTAACTGAGAAGAGTTTGAGATTTTTGCATTTCAGTGACTGACATGGTGTCCATGTTTGTGCGTACAGATGGATTATGAACTTTCCAACAAACTAATCCTTCATCTCTGTCTTCGTTTGCACATTTTAAGAGAAACCCAACCCTTTCATTAAGTCCATGTAACCCCCCGTTTGTCCCTGTAAAACAGTATTTACCCCTCCACCCCTCATCCCCTCCCAACATGGAACTTGCCACATTCCCCTCCTGTAGCCCCCAAATTTCTCACCTCCCCCGCCCCATTTTGCAACCTGTAACCCTAAGCCAACGTTTAAGCGTCGCCCCTTTGCCTCCACACAAACTTCACTGCCGTGACCTGACCTTGCCTCCTCTTCAGTTTAGCTCTCCCATAACTTCACAGAGTTGAACTCGTGGCCCGAACTCCTAAGAACACAGAAATGTTTTCAAACTCTCATGAGGGAGAACGTCGAGTCATAAAAATATTGTGTTTTATTGAGCTACGACGCGCTAATATAGACAATAGAACGCTTAGAAATACATGACGTTTGTGATGTGTTATGTTACTTTAATATCTATGATGGAATTTGATCAATTTTTCAGACTGATCGATTGTTTTCCAGTCTTAAAAAGTCTTAAAAGCCTCAAATTTGAAAATAAAAAGCATTTAAAAGTGTTACAATTTGACATCTTGGTCTTAAAAATCAATCTTTCTGGTCTAGTTTTAGTTTTATCAACAATCCGGAGGCCGACCGTTGAGTAAAACAGCTCTTAATCTTGACTAATTTCAAACTCTGTACACGTTTTTTTTTTTTTTTTATTGGTGTCCATTTTGTTTCATTTACTTCATTTGGTTTATTAGTCTTTGAAAGTTTTACTGAACCAAAATGTGTGTAAGGAAGTCAGGAAGGTTTTCTATTGTCTATAATTGCAATTTAATTACTAATATTTGAACTGTTTAGTGATTACTTGGTTACTTACAAGTATTTGTGTTTTGCTTAATCTTGGGGATGGTAAATCGGTTTTAATTTTTATATGCAAGGCCTTAAAAAGGTCTTAAAAAGTCTTAAATTGAAGAAATATGTAGGAACCATCTGGTTATTTTGAAAGGAACGAGCTTAAGTCAAATGTAAAAAATACTTTCAAATATTTCCAACATGGTGGCAAAAAAGAAAATAAATGGTGAGGAATCAACTTAATTTGAAAAGAAGTCATTTGATCGTTCTCAGATACAGTCAGTGACTGCGGTTGGGTAAATATAGATGACGGAAATATGTTCTGCTCATAAATATCTAGATCAGAGGTCGGCAACCTTTAACAGTAAAAGAGACATTTGGCCTTGTTTTCTACTGATTAAAACCTAAAAAGAGCCGCATTGACTCACGTTAGCCTTTAAAAAATTTGGATTTGCATTTATAACCTTCTTTGTGTTTTTTTTTTTTTCTTCAAATAAATGTGAATAATGTCTATTTTTGGCACGAACAAAAGTAATAAAATATATAAAAAGAAACTAGCATCTCTCAAAAAGGGAATTTTTTAAAAAGCTAGCTTGTTGCTTACTTACTAGCTGAACTTCAAATGAGCAAAAACATTTCTCTGTAAATTAAATCAGCCAAAAAGTTAACCATGTAACTGAAATAAAACTAAACTCAAAATTAGCCTAAAAGTCCCAGTACATATAAAATTAGCAAAAAGTGTTAGCATTTTGCTAAAATATTAGCTTAACTCCAAATTACCATAAAAAACTAATTAGAGGCCAAAAATGCAAGCTAGCTTGTTGCTTAATTACTAGCTTAACTCCAAAATAGCCTAAAATTCCTCAGTAAACTAACTTAGTCAAAAACGTTAGCATGTTGCTAAAATATAAACTAAATTCTAAATTATCCCAAAAAATATTTCAGTAGATAACAAGTTAGCTGAAAACATTAGCATTTTACTAAATTATTAGCTAATCTTCAAATTAGCATAGAATTCCTTAGTAAACTAAATTGGTCAAAAACGTTAGCATGTTGCTAAAATAGAAGCTAAATTCTAAATTATCCAAAAAAATTTCAGTAGATAACAAATTAGCTGAGAACATTAGCATTTTACTAAATTATTAGCTAATCTTCAAATTAGCATAAAATTCCTTAGTAAACTAAATTGGTCTAAAATGTTAGCATGTTGCTAAAATAGAAGCTAAATTCTAAATTATCCCTAAAAAATTTCAGTAGATAACAAATTAGCTGAAAACATTAGCATTTTACTAAATTATTAGCTAATCTTCAAATTAGCATAAAATTCCTTAGTAAACTAAATTGGTCTAAAATGTTAGCATGTTGCTAAAATAGAAGCTAAATTCTAAATTATCCCTAAAAAATTTCAGTAGATAACAAATTAGCTGAAAACATTAGCATTTTACTAAATTATTAGCTAATCTTCAAATTAGCATAAAATTCCTTAGTAAACTAAATTGGTCAAAAACGTTAGCATGTTGCTAAAATAGAAGCTAAATTCTAAATTATCCCAAAAAATTTCAGTAGATAACAAATTAGCTGAAAACATTAGCATTTTACTAAATTATTAGCTAATCTTCAAATTAGCATAAAATTCCTTAGTAAACTAAATTAGTCAAAAACGTTAGCATGTTGCTAAAATATAAGCTAAAACTTTAAATTATTCTAAAAACCCCACTAGAAAACAACTTAGCACAAAACGTTAGCATACAATTTTTTAAAAAATGACTATCATTTTATTTTTATTCAGCCAAAACTGAGCTTTACACACAAATTTATAATTATGTTCTATTGAAATCAGTAGAAAAGAAGACAAAAGAAGTTTGTGATTTTTCTTTCATTCTATTTTCTTTTTCATTCTATTATATATAAAACTGCGTAGATTCCAACAACCTCCAGAGATTTTTCTGCTTTTTATTTCTCCGCAGATGAATTCTAGTTTGTAGTTTGTTTTATCTCTCCGTGGCGGTTTGTTTGACCTTCATACAGATTTTTGAATCTGAAATAAAGAAGGGATATCTTCTTGGCCTTCGCTCGCTTTCATATGAAACTGTCTCGTTCTGTGGTCGCTGGAAGGTCAGAGCGTTTTTCCCCCCGGCTTTCTTTATCAGCTCCTTTTCTCCGATAAATTCTCACATTCTCCGCAGTTATCACATTCTCAGATGATGGTCGAGCGGGCGGGAGGTTTTTACGGATTCTGGGAAAAAAACAACCTGAACGTAGACCCTTGACTCTCCTCCAAAGCCCCGTCCTGTAACTCACATTTATGCAGGTAGAAAACGCAGATTTCCTCTTAAATAACAATAAAGTGGACATCCAGGCGGGCCGCCGGACCGTTTCTCTTTTATATCTTCCCCGCTCGCGCATGACCTCGGTTCCAGTGTGCGCTGACCTGCGAGTAACTCAGTGAAGTCGGCCAATAAAACACAGAGGAATCGTTGGCACGTAACTTGACATTCTGGTGGTTTGTTTGGATAACCTCTCATGGCTCGGGACCGGCAGACGCGCACAAACCACACGGCCGTCCGGCGGAGTATTTTACCTTTATGGCTCTCCCGACGCGCCGCGACCCTTAGCGCCTCACGCGCCCCCTACGGTTGCCCTCCTTTTAAACCTACCACACGCAAACGCGTGTTTAGGCTTTGCAGTCACTGTTTTTCTAGCAATTATGTCGAAGCCAAACAGTTCCCCAAACACTGTAACTCCAGCAAATCTGCCTGTTTTTAGCTGCGCTAGCAGAGCGCTAACGTGAGACAGTTTACCAAAACACTCAGATTTACTTAAAGAGAACGTTTATGGCGTATAAAAATCAGGCTGAAAAGAAGACATTGAACATGTAAAGTGGGGAAAAAAATGTATTCAGTCAATTGTGCAAGTTCTTCCACTTAAAAAGATGAGGGAGGCCTGCAATTTTCATCAACTTCAACTATGAGAGACAAAAAATCCAGAAAATCTAATTTTTTGATTTTTAAAGAATTTATTTTATGGTGAAAATTGAGTATTTGGTCAAAAACGAACAACTTCTGTAAGAGTATCCTCTGTCCTCCTGTATCAACAGCACCTGTATGAACTTCTTATCTACATAACAACCTCAAACACTCCAAACTCTATGGACAAGACCAAAGAGCTATCATAGGACACCAGAAACGGGAGTGGAAAGAGTGGAAGGTAAGAAACTTGGTGTGAAGAAATCAGAAACCAGATCACTGATGTAGGGCTGTGCGATATGATGAAAACCAGCAGTATTAGTGATCAATATTGCAATAACTATATGACTTGCGATACATCAACAATTTGGACTGGGTTGATAAAATCGATTTGAAACAATCTAAGCTTGAAAAACCAATAGTCGATCCATAAAAATACAAATAAAGTCCGCTAGCTCGATGCTAACGTTTAATGGAATTCCCTATAAGACGGCTAATGCTAATGTTTGGTTGACCTAAACATACATTTCTGACTTCATGAACATCTTTATAAGCTCACACGCTTGACTTTTCCAAATTTTTTTTAAGGGAACATTTGTTTAAAAGTAACTATTTGTGATCTAAAAACAGTTTTTCCCTATACTTTCTTCTTCTTCTGGAATTAGGTGTGTTGCTATCGCGCGATCGCCACCTAGTGGCCAAACTGAAACGCCCTCCAGGAAAAGCAGAACAATTGTTGGAGAATCCGTGCAACAATCTCATTATTTCGCTAATAAATTCCACAGCATGTGAACTGTTTTGGGATAATAGGAAATCTTTAAAACATATCGTAGATTATTAATGTATTTCTAAATTGAACTGAATTTAATTTGATTGAGTGGTAGGGCTGTGGATCGTTGCTCAGGTGGCAATCCGATACGATTCACGTATCAAACCACGATTCTTACTTTTTAATATTATGTTTATTGCTATGTGTTTATTTACGAGATGGAGGAGAATTGAAAATCACTAACATTTATACCATTATTTAGAACAGGAGATTAGAATCAACAAAACTGATAAAAAAAAAAAAAAAAACTCAAAAAAATTCAGATTGAAAGAAATTTGTCATTTTAAACTTTTTTGTCAGCGGTCTAAGTTCAGCAGTAAAATAAACATAAAAGGATAAAAATCACTGCTGTTTTGTATAATTTAACAACAAAACTTGAAAATATTTTCCACAGTTTTTTATCCTCAAAGTTCTTTAATATTTTACCTTCTAAGCCAGGGGTGTCAAACTCAATTGCACAAGGGGCCAGAATCCAAAACACACCTTAGGTCGCGGGCCGAGCAGAATAAACATTTATTGAATATTAAAACTAAATTTTTAAAACCGTAACTTTTTAATATAATTATGAACTAGATATATAGCATTGCCTGCGGTAATGCTAGTGTGAATGCTGTAAGCTGAATTTGGCAGCTGAAAATGTTAGTGCTGATAGCAGAAGATGCTGAAATTGATAGCTAAAAACACTGAAGCTGATAGCCAGCTAAAATATTAGCTAAATGCCAAATTAGCCGAAAAAACTAAAAAAAAACAAAAAAAAAACATAGTTTAGCCAAAACAGCTAGCGTGTAAATATTAGCCTAACTCCAAAACAGCCAAAAAAATATTTTAAAAAGCCCTAATTACCCAGAAAATATTAGCTAAACACCAAAATGGACAAAAAAACTAAAACAAAAAAAGAATAAATTAGCTAGGACAGCTAGCATGTAGCTGCATTTTTAGCTAAACACCAAAACAGCCAAAAAATCTTAGTAAATGCCAAAATAGTCCAAAAAGGTGGCAGAATGCCAATTTTTAAAACTTTAAAAATGTAACTTTTTAACATAACCATGAATAATAAAAAGGCAGGAATATTTTTCCAGAATAAATCAACTTAAACCTTAAATAACTTTCAATATTTTACTCTCCATAAAAATATCTTTTGTCAAAACTATACAAGTTAGAAATAAGCGGAAGATAACATTGGGCCATTAATAACAATAAAATAAAATGATCTGGAGGGCCGGATAGAATTACCTGGAGGGCCGGATCCGGCCCCCGGGCCTTGACTTTGACACATGTATTGGTTTACAGCCCGTATGAAAAAAGTGGGTTTTTTTTCTTACACCAGAATCATCTGATTCACATTGATTACATCCGTGGCCGCGTTTCTTCAAAATAAGATGGAGTTTCATTAATTGCGTCAACTGTTGAAGAGTTACCATAACCAAAAGATGAGCTAAAGCTCCGATGTTAAAGCGTATTCATTTTTCAAAAGTTATGTCAGTGAACAGAACTTCAGTCTCGGTTTTTGAACAGAAAAAAGCTCTCGCTAATTTTACTTTGAAAACTGGAAGCTTCACCGTCGCGAAGATGTGTGTTTACTTCCGGTGACTACCGCGGTTCTTTCGGCTTTGTTTTAGTTCGTAAACTTAAAATCCAACAATTATCTGCATTCCAGAGGAAAAATACATTGTCCCCATCATATTTTACTATAATGTACTATATTTCTAAAGTTCAATCTTGGACATCGCAAATATTCGTACTCGAATTTTTGGGAGCACTTCGCAAATACTCGAGCACCCGGATACTCGTTACATCCCTATTGAGTGGATTTAAAGAATACAAAAAACAATCGGAATAGCATCGATTCTGGAAGTGATTGGTGATACTCAGCACTACTGTAGTAATCCGTTATACCTACACATTAGTGCTGCCACAAACGATTATTTTAATAGTCGACTAATCATCGATTAATTTTTCCGATTAGTCGACTAATCGGATCATGGACAAAGTGGATGTAAAGAAAATCTGAAATATGATTAGCTTTAAAACTAAAAAATCCTAAATAAGCTAACATCGCTAGCATATAGCTGAAATATTAGCTAAACTCCAAATTAGCCTAAAAAACTCTAAAAATCCCAAATTAGCCAAAATAGCTAACATGTAGCTAAAATATTAGCTAAGATCCAAATTAGCCTAAAAAACTGTAAAAAAAAATCCCAAATTAGCTAAAATAGTGAAATATTTGCTAAACTCCAAATTAGCCCTAAAAAACTGTAAAAAAAATCCCAAATTAGCTAAAATAGCTAGCATGTAGCTGGAATAATAGAAAAACTCCAAATTAGCCTAAAAAACTGTAAACATTTACAATTAGCAAGCGAACATGTAGCTGAAATATTAGCTAAACTTGAAATTAGCCTAAAAAAAACTGTAAAAATTCAAAATTAGCCAAAATAGCTAACATGTAGCTGAAATATTAGCTAAACTCCAAATTAGCCCTAAAAAACTGTAAAAATTCCAAATTAGCCAAAATAGGTAGCATGTAGCTGGAATAATAGAAAAACTCCAAATTAGCCTAAAAAACAAAAAAAAAAAACATAGTTTAGCCAAAACAGCTAGCGTGTAAATTCTAGCCTAACTCCAAAACAGCCAAAAAAATATTTTAAAAAGCCCTAATTACCCAGAAAATATTAGCTAAACACCAAAATGGACAAAAAAACTAAAACAAAAAAAGCATAAATTAGCTAGGACAGCTAGCATGTAGCTGCATTTTTAGCTAAACACCAAAACAGCAGAAAAATCTTATGCCAAAATAGTCCAAAAAGGTGGCAGAATGCCAATTTTTAAAACTTTAAAAATGTAACTTTTTAACATAACCATGAATAATAAAAAGGCAGGAATATTATTCCATAATAAATCAACTTAAACCTTAAATAACTTTCAATATTTTCCTCTCCATAAAAATATCTTTTGTCAAAACTATACAAGTTAGAAATAAGCGGAAGATAACATTGGGCCATTAATAACAATAAAATAAAATGATCTGGAGGGCCGGATAGAATTACCTGGAGGGCCGGATCCGGCCCCCGGGCCTTGACTTTGACACATGTGTTCGAAGCATTACATATTGGTGTACAGCCCGTATGAAAAAAGTGGGTTTTTTTTCTTACACCAGAATCATCTGATTCACATTGATTACATCCGTGGCCGCGTTTCTTCAAAATAAGATGGAGTTTCGTTAATTGCGTCAACTGTTGAAGAGTTACCATAACCAAAAGAAGAGCTAAAGCTCCGATGTTAAAGCTAATTCATTTTTCAAAAGTTATGTCAGTGAACAGAACTTCAGTCTCGGTTTTTGAACAGAAAAAAGCTCTCGCTAATTTTACTTTGAAAACTGGAAGTTTCACCGTCGCGAAGATGTGTGTTTACTTCCGGTGACTACCGCGGTTCTTTCGGCTTTGTTTTAGTTCGTAAACTTAAAATCCAACAATTATCTGCATTCCAGAGGAAAAATACATTGTCCCCATCATATTTTACTATAATGTACTATATTTCTAAAGTTCAATCTTGGACATCGCAAATATTCGTACTCGAATTTTTGGGAGCACTTCGCAAATACTCGAGCACCCGGATACTCGTTACATCCCTATTGAGTGGATTTAAAGAATACAAAAAACAATCGGAATAGCATCGATTCTGGAAGTGATTGGTGATACTCAGCACTACTGTAGTAATCCGTTATACCTACACATTAGTGCTGCCACAAACGATTATTTTAATAGTCGACTATTCATCGATTAATTTTTCCGATTAGTCGACTAATCGGATCATGGACAAAGTGGATGTAAAGAAAATCTGAAATATGATTAGCTTTAAAACTAAAAAATCCTAAATAAGCTAAAATCGCTAGCATATAGCTGAAATATTAGCTAAACTCCAAATTAGCCTAAAAAACTCTAAAAATCCCAAATTAGCCAAAATAGCTAACATGTAGCTGAAATATTAGCTAAGCTCCAAATTAGCCTAAAAAACTGTAAAAAATCCCAAATTAGCTAAAATAGCTAGCATGTAGCTGGAATAATAGAAAAACTCCAAATTAGCCTAAAAAACTGTAAACATTTACAATTAGCAAGCGAACATGTAGCTGAAATGTTAGCTAAACTTGAAATTAGCCTAAAAAAAACTGTAAAAATTCAAAATTAGCCAAAATAGCTAACATGTAGCTGAAATATTAGCTAAACTCCAAATTAGCCCTAAAAAACTGTAAAAATTCCAAATTAGCCAAAATAGCTAGCATGTAGCTGGAATAATAGAAAAACTCAAAATTAGCCTAAAAAACTGTAAACATTTAGAATTAGCTAGCTAACATGTAAATGAAATATTAGCTAAACTTGAAATTAGCCTAAAAAAACGAAAAAATCCTAAATTAGCCAAAAGAGCTAATATGTAGCTGAAATATTATCTTAATTCCAAATTAGCCTAAAAAACTGAAAAAGCCTAAATTAGCCAAAATAGCTAGCATGAAGCTAAAATATTAGCTAAACTTCAAAATAGCCTGAAAACCCTTAATAAATGCCTAAATAGTCTAAAAAGCTAGCAGAATGTCATTACAACTTTCAACTTCACTACAGCCTGACTCCATATATTATAAAGTAACGACTAATCGACTATTAAATTAGTTGTCGACTATTTTAATAGTCGATTAGTCATCGATTAGTCGACTAATCGTGGCAGCCCTACAACACATTTAAATTCATGTTATTTTACATAACAATCAGTTCAAAGTTCTGCAGATACTTTAAACATTTAAATTCTTTTGATTATTGTATTTCTTCAAATAATTACGCAATTAAGATTCTGAAGTGTAGAAAAGATACTTTTTTTTACCAATATTCAATACTTTACAGTAGTTCTGTGTTGTATATTGGTGCAAAGTCAATAGAAGAATTCTCCACATCAAAATCAGCTTCATGTTTGTCATGTAAATGGTCAGAGTTACGGTCTCCCAAAGAGAAAGTTATTTTGTGACATCTCTGGTATTTAGGAGGTTTTCATTTTATCTCCAGCGCCATGGCAACAAGACATATTTCAGTCCACTGATGGTGGAGCTTCAACATGTTTACATTTAGCTCACTGATCACTATAGTGTTGAGGCGTTTGAAGGTCTTGTTGCCTTAATGTTCTTCTTGGAGTGAATTAGGAGTTCAAACGCACAGCAGGCGCCGTTTTTTTTTCTTTCCCTTCTGTCTCGGCGTCAGCCTTGACCGCAGTTCATCTGCAGCTGTGGTTAACGTTAGCGTCTCCAACCTGAGCAGCTTTTGTCAGGTCTTCACTGGACCGTCTGACCACAGAGAAGTCGCAGACGTCTGAAAGCTGTCAGCTGCTGCAGCACCTTTACAGCGCTCCGTGTGTGTGTGTGTGTGTGTGTTGGGGTTTCTGTTGGTTTTGAACGCACTTTTCATGTGAAAAACATCCAAACTAGAGTTAGGTTGGTGACTAACGCCGTCTGACCGTGGATGTTCCACAGATGAACCGAAAACGTCAGTTCCTTCTGTGGTGGTAAAAAGCAGACGATGGTCGGCCTCGAGAACTGCAAACTTAAGGCCTTAAACTTATTCCGTTTTTGGCAGACAAATTCTCTAAATTGTTTGCAATGAATTCCGTCTGGTCCGTTTTTTTTCAAGTCATCCAAACGTTTAAGAAAGAAACTACAAGCTCAAGCGATTCTGTCCTAATCATGCTAAGACTCGGACGATGCTGAGCGTTGTGAGGAGCTTTAAGAAATAATCTCCATGTTTGGGTTCATGAGATCATTCAGTGATCTCATGTTTGGGTTCATGAGATCATTCAGTGATCTCATGTTAGGGTTCATGAGATCATTCAGTGATCTCATGTTTGGGTTCATGAGATTATTCAGTGATCTCATGTTTGGGTTCATGAGATTATTCAGTGATCTCATGTTTGGGTTCATGAGATTATTCAGTGATCTCATGTTTGGGTTCATGAGATTATTCAGTGATCTCATGTTTGGGTTCATGAGATTATTCAGTGATCTCATGTTAGGGTTCATGAGATCATTCAGTGATCTCATGTTTGGGTTTCATGAGTGGGTTTCATGAGATCATTCAGTGATCTCATGTTTGGGTTCATGAGATTATTCAGTGATCTCATGTTTGGGTTCATGAGATCACTGAATGATCTCATGAACCCAAACATTGAGACGAGTAATCTTGTCTCCATGTTTGGGTTCATGATATCATTCAGTGATCTCATGTTTGGGTTCATGAGATCATTCAGTGATCTCATGTTAGGGTTCATGAGATCATTCAGTGATCTCATGTTAGGGTTCACGAGATTATTCAGTGATCTCATGTTAGGGTTCATGAGATCATTCAGTGATCTCATGTTAGGGTTCATGAGATCATTCAGTGATCTCATGTTTGGGTTCATAAGATCATTCAGTGATCTCATGTTAGGGTTCATGAGATCATTCAGTGATCTCATGTTAGGGTTCACGAGATTATTCAGTGATCTCATGTTAGGGTTCATGAGATCATTCAGTGATCTCATGTTAGGGTTCATGAGATCATTCAGTGATCTCATGTTTGGGTTCATAAGATCATTCAGTGATCTCATGTTAGGGTTCATGAGATCATTCAGTGATCTCATGTTAGGGTTCATGAGATCATTCAGTGATCTCATGTTAGGGTTCACGAGATTATTCAGTGATCTCATGTTAGGGTTCATGAAATCATTCAGTGATCTCATGTTAGGGTTCATGAGATCATTCAGTGATCTCATGTTTGGGTTCATGAGATCACTGAATGATGTCATGAACCCAAACATGGAGACGAGTAATCTTGTCTCCATGTTTGGGTTCATGAGATCATTCAGGGAGATCCAGCAGGAGCGGAGTCTGAATGACGGACGCTTTCAGCGGTACTTCCATCTCTGTCATGAGGAATTAATCCGAAGAGAAAAAAATTAAAATAAACATAAATTTATGGGAATTTTTTTATTATGATCGCCGTACGGCTAAATAAATCAAACAAATTCCTCTTTCACTTTTGCCCCGCAGAGAAAATGGATGAACCTCCACACACCATTGGACGAAACCTCCTCTCCCCTACTGATGGTGCAGATCAACCTAACTGTCAGGACTCAACCAGTCGTGACTTCCTCTGACCACCAGAGGGAGGCCTCACCAGAGTACTGACTACATCTGTTCCCTTCCTCACTCAATGTCCCATAATGCATCTGCCAACCACTCCTGCCTTCACCGACTGTTTCCCATTCAAGTTAATCACCAACCCTGCTCACCACTCTGCTCCACGCGAAGTCTTGCATTGGTTCTCCGGTATGGTCAGTCTGAGCGTTCATTCTCTTCTCCGTGTTTGACCCCTGCCTGTTTCCTCGTCTCCCGCCTCGCTCCTCGCTCTGACCCCGGCCTGTTTCCTGACCACGCCTCGTCTTGTGTTTACCTGCTCCTCGTCATCATTAAAACCTCGTTGCACACGGATCCAAACGTCTCAGCCTCTTCGTCACACTAACGTTCAGTGAAAAAAGGATTCTGCACACATGAACTCGCTGCCATTCCAGGTCAGAACAGAAGTGCCTCGAGGTGAACCGATAATATATTCAAGCAACCGAAAGCGATCAAGAATAAAATCTAAACTCTGTTTGACGGGAAGCTTTGATGTTGAAAAATGTTTTGTTTTGGCCGCAGAATCACGTTGGGTATGGATAACATCAACGTCAGACTTTAAAGTTATCAGATATTTGATTCACTCTGGAGCGACTAAATTTGATTCAGGCCCATCACATGGAAACAGTTGGGGTTCTTAGACACTGCCATCCGTGATGCCTCATAAGTCCGCCGCTGGAGAGCGTCTATTCGATGCCAACTTCGCTTCGACTGCAGGTTGCTCAATGTCAAACTTCTAATATAATCATTCAGCACTGACTGTTCTCTCACCTCGCAGGAGCAACTCCTATTGTTCCTCGACCGGCCCGACTAGATGAAGGCATTTGAGAAATTTCACCCACCTGCCTTTTCTTAAGCCCAAATGTCTTGGCAGGGTTGGAAGCGCTCGACTTGACCCAAACGCTGGCAGCCGCCGCTGAATCTTCACTTCATGTGTTAAAACATAAACTTTTTTTTTTTTTTTTTTAATCCACAGAGCTGTTTTACAAGCACATGGACACGATCAGTGATAGGTGAAACAAAAAAAAAAAAAAAAAGGAGTTGCACAATAAATACCATAAGGGGAGCTTTAGCGCTTTAAAACGATAAAGGAATGTGTTTTTACCCCTTAATGAGGTTCATCTAAACAGTGAAGGTGTTCCGTTAAAAACCTGTTCACACGCGAGGCGCTGATATAAAACGGATCTACGTGTTCATAAATGGACAGATAAATAAATACATGAAACAGAGTCAAGCTGGAAGAACATGAAAGACTAAAGAATCCATGATTAACCCTTTAACTACCCCCCCCAAAAAACAAACCCAACGAATAATTTTTTTTTTTTTATTGCCTGTTGTTTTGGTACGGAGCTTCTAAGAGCAAAAATTAAAGTTGAAAAAAAAAAAAAAAGTAAGTAAAATTAGTTTTCGTTTTCTAAAATATTACTTATGGGCTCCGTAAAAAACAAACAAACAAACAACAAAAGAAAAACTGGTAACTGACAGGAAGTTTGTTTTCTAAAATTTAAAGTAAAAAAAAAAAAAAATTCTGGTCAGTAACTGATGCACACCAGATAGTAACTGCTGCAGACTAGTTACTATCTGGTGCGCAACAGTTACTATCCAGCATTTTTTTTTTTTACTAAAAAAAAAAATACTCGTCAGTAACTGATGCACACCAAATAGTAGCTGTTGCACACCAGTTACTATCTGGTGTGCAACAGTCACTACCCAGAAATGTATTATATAATTTTATAATTTTTACCCCCCAAAAAAATACTTTTTAGTAGCTGATGCACACCAGATAGTAACTGTTGCACACCAGTTACTGTCTGGTGCTCAACAGTTACTATCCAGAAATATATATTTTTTTTACTATAATTCTTACAAAAAAAAATACTTGTTAGTAACTGATGCACATCATATAGTAATTGATGCACACCAGATAGTAACTGTTGCACACCAGTTACTGTCTGGTGCTCAACAGTTACTATCCAGAAATATATATTTTTTTTACTATAATTCTTACAAAAAAAAATACTTGTTAGTAACTGATGTACACCATATAGTAATTGATGCACACCAGATAGTAACTGTTGCCACACCAGTTACTGTCTGGTGCTCAACAGTTACTATCCAGAAATATATATATTTTTTACTATAATTCTTTACAGAAAAAAAAATACTTGTTGTAACTGATGTACACCATGTAGTAATTGATGCACACCAGATACTGTTGCACTGTTGGTGCAGTTACACCAGTTACTGTCCTGGTAGCTGATGCACACAGATAGTACTATCAGACTTATAATAATATATACATAAATCTTACAAAAAAAATACTTGTTAGTAACTGATGCACACCAGATAGTAATTGATGCACACCAGATTAGTAACTGTTGCACACCAGTTACTGTTCTGGTGCTCAACAGTTACTACCAGAAATGTTTTATATAATTTTAATTAATACTGTTTTATAATTTTTACCCCCCAAAAACTACTTTTTAGTGCTGATTGCACAACACACAGATAGTAACTGTTGCACACCAGTTACTGTCTGGTGCTCAACAGTTACTATCCAGAAATATATATTTTTTTTACTATAATTCTTAAAAAAAAAATACTTGTTAGTAACTGATGTACACCATGTAGTAATTGATGCACACCAGATAGTAACTGTTGCACACCAGTTACTGTCTGGTGCTCAACAGTTACTATCCAGAAATATATATATTTTTTTACTATAATTCTTACAAAAAAATACTTGTTAGTAACTGATGTACACCATGTAGTAATTGTTGCACACCAGATAGTAACTGTTGCACACCAGTTACTGTCTGGTGCTCAACAGTTACTACCCAGAAATGTTTTATATAATTTTATAATTGTTTTATAATTTTTACCCCCCAAAAATACTTTTTAGTAGCTGATGCACACCAGATAGTAACTGTTGCACACCAGTTACTGTCTGGTGCTCAACAGTTACTATCCAGAAATATATTTTTTTTTTACTATAATTCTTACAAAAAAAATACTTGTTAGTAACTGATGTACATCATGTAGTAGCTGATGCACACCAGATAGTAACTGTTGCACACCAGTTACTGTCTGGTGCTCAACAGTTACTATCCAGAAATATATATATTTTTTTACTATAATTCTTACAAAAAAAATACTTGTTAGTAACTGATGCACACCAAATAGTAATTGATGCACACCAGATAGTAACTGTTGCACACCAGTTACTGTCTGGTGCTCAACAGTTACTACCCAGAAATGTTTTATATAATTTTATAATTGTTTTATAATTTTTACCCCCCAAAAATACTTTTTAGTAGCTGATGCACACCAGATAGTAACTGTTGCACACCAGTTACTGTCTGGTGCTCAACAGTTACTATCCAGAAATATATATTTTTTTTACTATAATTCTTACAAAAAAAAATACTTGTTAGTAACTAATGCACACCAGATAGTAATTGATGCACACCAGATAGTAACTGTTGCACACCAGTTACTGTCTGGTGCTCAACAGTTACTACCCAGAAATGTTTTATATAATTTTATAATTGTTTTATAATTTTTACCCCCCAAAAATACTTTTTAGTAGCTGATGCACACCAGATAGTAACTGTTGCACACCAGTTACTGTCTGGTGCTCAACAGTTACTATCCAGAAATATATATATTTTTTTACTATAATTCTTACAAAAAAAATACTTGTTAGTAACTGATGTACACCATGTAGTAATTGATGCACACCAGATAGTGACTGTTGCACACCAGTTACTGTCTGGTGCTCAACAGTTACTATTCAGAATTTTCTTTTTTTTTTTACTATAATTCTTACAAAAATATACTTGTTAGTAACTGATGCACACCAGATAGTAACTGCTGCACACTAGTTACTATCTGGTGCGCAACAGTTACTATTCAGAATTTTCTTTTTTTTTTACTATAATTTTTACCAACAAAATACTTGTTAGTAACTGGTGCGCACCAGATAGTAATTGTTTTGGTTTTGTTTTTTCTAAAATGTTCTGGTTGTTGATTGATGCACACCAGTTACTATCTGGTGCGCACCCGTTACTTACTAGAATTCTTTCTTTTTTTATTCATTTAATTAAAAAAAAAAAAGTTACTTTTAAATGTTTTATTTTCCCTTTAGGGGCTCCATACTTTGAGAAGTAATACAGACAATGGATGTTTTTAAAAATGTGTTTGCTAAATGTTTTCCACCGTTTGTTTGAGCGGGCGGTTAAAGGGTTAAAGCTACAAAAAAATGAATTTTGAATGCCTTTTTTTGGGAGTATTTCTACAAAACTAGCTAAGGACACAGTGCAATGCTCTGTAATCAGACTGCAAATCTCCTAGTGTAGCCGGATAGGTTCATATTTCAGGCAAATTGTGCATTTTGGGGTACAAGCACCATCCCAGCCCGCGAGGCCAAGTGGGGCCCCATATGGTTTAAAAGTGGGCAGAAAATGACAGTTTCTGGGGTGGCCCCCATTAGCCTAAGTGGACACTCAGTGGTTAGGCGCACCACGCAAGCCAACGAGCTCCACTATATTAAGCTAGTGAGCTGTCTTCTGTCACTGATGTCATGTTTATTATCACTTTAGTCTTGAATCATGTTTTACACATTATCGGGGGAGATTTAGTCACCATCAATATTGATGATTGTTTTCTAATCTGTTTGACAAACAGAGGCTACAGGCGACCATGTCAGTTGAGAAAACAGAGAGGATTTCAATAAATTTGTTTTACACATAGCAGTAAATTCTGCCAATTAGCTTGCAGTATTTCTCTGAGCGGATAGACAGGAAGAAAATATGCAGGGAAAGAGAGAAAAGTGAAATGGAGGCAGAAGAAAACAGAGTCGAGATTTAATGACGGAGGTAAAACCACCGTTTTCTTTCCAAAACTAAAGGGTTTCTTCTTCTCCGTTCCCCCTGATGATGGTAAATCTTCTATCACACACTATACGGTCTGTAGTGGGTATAAATCTAATGAGTTTTCTCCACTCAAGAAGAACATTTTTGAATGTTTTTTTTTTTTTTAGACTATTAGAGAAACCCACATACTAGACATATGGTAATGTAATCGTGAAGCTTGCAGAGACCTCACATGTATAAAGTTCAGCTCTACTTTATTTCACTGGGGGGTTATATTCTATTTAGTGTTAGTTTTTGAATAAACAAGTGAATAGTAAGTAAACAAAAATACTATATATCAGGGGTGTCAAACTCAATCGCACTAGGGGCCAAAATCCAAAACACATCTAACGTAGGATAAACATTTATTAAACATTCCAAAACTACATTTAACTAAAACTTTAAAACTGTAACTTTTAAACATAATTATGAACAATTAATGTTAGTGTGAATGCTGTTGGCTGAATTTGGCCGCTGAAGGTGCTAGTGCAGATAGCTGAAAACGCTGAAATTGATAGTTAAAAACATTTAAGTTAATATAGCTAAAATTAGCTATTAGCTAAAATTATCCTATAAAAACTAAAAGAAAAAAAAAGAAGTTAGCCAAAAAGCCAGTATGTAGCTAAAATATTAGCCAAACTTTAAAATATCCTAAAAAGTGAAAAAAAGCCTTAATTAGCCAAAACAACACGTGTGTAGCTGTAATATTAGCTGAACTCCAAAACACCCTGTAAAGTAAAAAAGAAGTTTAAATTGGCAAAAACAGCTAGCATGTAGCACAAATATTAGCTAAACTCCAAAACAGCCTGTAAAGTAAAAAAGAAGTTTAAATTGGCTAAAACAGCTAGCATGTAGCGGAAATATTAGCTAAACTCCAAAACAGCCTAAAAAACGTAATTAGCCAAAACTGCTAGCTTGTAGCTCAAATATTAGCTAAACTCCTAAACAGCCTGTAAAGTAAAAAAGAAGTTTAAATTGGCTAAAACAGCTAGCATGTAGCGGAAATATTAGCTAAACTCCAAAACAGCCTAAAAAAACTTAATTAGCCAAAACAGCTAGCATGTAGCACAAATATTAGCTAAACTCCAAAACAGCCTGTAAAGTAAAAAAGAAGTTTAAATTGGCTAAAACACGCTAGCATGTAGCGGAAATATTAGCTAAACTCCAAAACAGCCTAAAAAACATAATTACCCAAAACAGCTAGCATGTAGCACAAATATTAGCTAAACTCCAAAACAGCCTGTAAAGTAAAAAAGAAGTTTAAATTGGCTAAAACAGCTAGCATGTAGCGGAAATATTAGCTAAACTCCAAAACAGCCTAAAAAAACGTAATTAGCCAAAACAGCTAGCATGTAGCACAAATATTAGCTAAACTCCAAAACAGCCTAAAAACGTAATTAGCCAAAACAGCTAGCTTGTAGCTCAAATATTAGCTAAACTCCAAAACAGCCTGTAAAGTAAAAAAGAAGTTTAAATTGGCTAAAACAGCTAGCATGTAGCGGAAATGTTAGCTAAACTCCAAAACAGCCTAAAAAACGTAATTAGCTAAAACAGCTAGCATGTAGCACAAATATTAGCTGAACTCCAAAACATCCTATAAAGTAAAAAAAGAAGTTTAAATTGGCTAAAACAGCTAGCATGTAGCGGAAATATTAGCTAAACTCCAAAACAGCCTAAAAAACGTAATTAGCCAAAACAGCTAGCATGTAGCACAAATATTAGCTAAACTCCAAAACAGCCTGTAAAGTGAAAAAGAAGTTTAAATTGGCTAAAACAGCTAGCATCTAGCACGGAAATAATAGCTAAACTCCAAAACAGCCTAAAAAAAGAAGAAATTAGCCAAAACAGCTAGCTTGTAGCCAATATACAGCTAACATTCAAAAACAGAACCATACTAAAGTAAAAAGAAAGTATTAACATTGTAGCACTAAAACAGCCATGAGATAGCAGAAATATTAGCTAAACTCCAAAACAGCCTAAAAAACGTAATTAGCCAAAACAGCTAGCATGTAGCACAAATATTAGCTAAACTCCAAAACAGCCTGTAAAGTAAAAAAGAAGTTTAAATTGGCTAAAACAGCTAGCATGTAGCGGAAATATTAGCTAAACTCCAAAACAGCCTAAAAAATGTAATTAGCCAAAACAGCTAGCATGTGGCACAAATATTAGCTAAACTCCAAAACAGCCTGTAAAGTAAAAAAGAAGTTTAAATTGGCTAAAACAGCTAGCATGTAGCGGAAATATTAGCTAAGCTCCAAAACAGCCTAAAAGACTTAATTAGCCATAACAGCTAGCTTGTAGCTTAAATATTAGCTAAACTCCAAAACAAAAATATTAGTAAATCCCAAGAAATCAAAAATCTAGCAGAATGCCAATTTTTTAAACTTTAATACTGTAACATTTTAATATAATTATGAATAATAAAAATGAAGGAATATTATTCCAGAATAAATGAATTTAAACCTTAATTAACTTTCAATATTTTACTCTCCATTAAAATATTTTTTGTCAAAATTATGCAATATAAAAATGAGCGCAAGAGAACATTCGGTCATTAATAACAATGAAAAAAAACGATCTGGAGGGCCGCCGGAGGGCCAAATCCGGCCCCCGGGCCTTGACTTTGACATGTACTATATGGTAACTTCAACGTCCACTTAAAAAAAAACTCTCAAAGCATTCATGTTCGGTCGTGATGTGGTTGTTCAGACATAAAGACATCTTTTCATGGATGTTTCCACACCTTCCATTTCTAGTGTGTTCTGAATGGGCGGCATCCCTAAAACACAGAGAAGACCAACCTGACATCTTCATAACGGTTCCAGGAAAACATCACAGGCTGTGACCTACCTGGTGGTTGTGTGTGTTCGCAGCCATGTCATCAGATATTATCTGGGCTTTTATCACTCTGGATTTATAGTTATGCTGATTTATCTGCCAGACAACATGTTCATTTAGCCTCTACAACCTTTTGGCCCTGATTTCACCCTGACAAGCAACTCCGGTTTACCCAGAGGGCAACAGAATAGAAGATGAAGATCCAGATAAAGTGTGGAGAAAAAAATCCTTTTTTTTCTGAAGCAGAGGTTTCACAGGCCCTAAATAATCTTTATGAATTGTAAATGGTTCAATGAAAAATACATTAATTAAAAAAAAAAAAAGTGATTTTGGTAAACTTGAAAGAGAGGCATAAATTTAAGATTTAACTCGAGTTGTTTTCTTGTAAACTCACTAAAAATGTCTTTAAAATGACAAAGGTTTTTTTGATTATGGCTAAAAACGGCATAATTATAAATAAAAGACCAAAAAAGAAAAAAAAAATATGGTTGGAGTGAGACTTTAGGTGCTTGACACAGAATTATCGATCTATCTTTGCTTATATCCTGACCTAATTATAGCTGTGTATCCATTGCAGATGTGCGTAAAACTTTATCAAAATCCTAGAAATAAAAAGAAAAAACCTTCAATGTTGCAATGGCACTAAATTCCATTGAATTGTACTCATGTGAATAAACAGAAAACAATTCATGAGATGAGTTATTAAAAAAACACGCCGACGGATGAGAAAGATGTTGAGAAAGATACGTTCAAATTTTTGCCACACAACTAGCGCTCATCGTCATCTATCAAGAGACGTCAGCGTCTTATTTTGGCCATGGAGTGGCAAGTTAGCATGAAGCTAAAGCTAAACCTGAAACTAAAGTTAGCCCAGTGCTAAAGCCAGACCCAGCACTAAAGTTAGCCAAATGCTAACCTAGACCCAAAACTTGAGTTAGTCCAATGCTAAAGCCAAGACCTGATACTAAAGTGAGCCCCATGCTAAAGCTAGACTTGACACTAAAGTTAGCCCAGTGCTAAAGTCATACCCAAAACAAAAGTTAGCCCAATGCTAGAGCTAAGAATCAACACGAAAGTTAGCTCAGTGCTAGAGTCATACCCAAAACTAAAGTTAGCCCAATGCTAAAGCCAAGACATGATACTAAAGTTAGCTCAATGCTAAAGCCAAGAATCGACACTAAAGTTAGCTCAGTGCTAAATCCAGACCGATACCAAAGTTAGCCTAATGCTAAAGTCATACTCAAAACTAAAGTTAGCCCAATGCTAGAGCTGGACCAAAGCTAAAGTTAGTCCAATGTTTAAGCCAAGACCTGATACTAAAGTTAGCCCAATGCTAAAGCTAGACTCAACACTAAAGTTAGCCCAGTGCTAAAGCCTGACTGGTACCAAAGTTAGTCCAGTGCTAAAGCCATATCCAAAACTAAATTTAGCCTAATGCTAAAGTCAAGACTCTACACTAAGGTTAGCATCATGCTAGAGCTAGGCTAAGCGCTAAAATTATCCCTGTGATAATGTCAAGAACTAATACCAAAAGCTACACAGTCCAATGCTAAAGCTAAGACATGGTACTAAAGCAAGCCCAATGCTAAAGCCAAGAATCAATGCCAAAGTTAGCCCAATGCTAAAGCTAGACCCAACGCTAAAATTAGCATCAAGCTAGAGCCATGCCCCACACTAATGGGTATTTTTTTTCGTACAATCCTCTGTAAGTCTATTGGAAGATTCTCGTGGGTGTGAAGGTCTTTAGCAACCATTGGTTGAGTGCATTGACCACGAAAGACAAGTGGACAGTGTGACACCCCCCCCCCCCGCGCTTCAAACAGGATGTTTGTAGACTCCAAGAAGCAAAAACCTCATAGAATTCTATTGAGAAATAATATTTGTCAGAATTAACATTCTTACTCTGATCCTTGTTTTAAACATAGTATTATCATTTTTTAGAGCGCAAATTATTCAAGTTTAAAACCTTTTCCTGAGCCCGTTTTCATCAGTAGGGATATGGACGTCCAACAAGCTCACCCCTGATTGGAGATATTAGTTGCCATGGTAACATGGACTCCATATCATGAAAAAAAGGCGTAAAAATGTTTTTAAAAAAATTTAAATTTAAAAGGAATGTGAAAAAGTGAAGTCATGAGGCTCTCGATTGGTTCATACCTCCTGAAACTGGCGTCCATCTGCACAAGTACGGCTCCCCATAAAACCACAAGCTGCTGCCAAAATTCTGTTTGTGTCTGTGCAACAAAAATATCTCCTAGAAAATAAAATAAATTATTTTTTCTAAATAAAACAATCCCATTTGTTGTGGTACCGGCTCTCCGGCTCTCCTACAGTTCTACATTTGTTTGATTTGTCATTAGGTCACTTTGAGGTAACAAAGGCATGAAAACAGCTTTCAAAGTTGTGGAGCGGCGGCGGCGTCTTTTGTGGCGTTGGGGGGGGCGAAAGCAGTCGTAAATATCTGAGAACACAAAATGTTTGCGAGGATTTCAACACTGCAGCACGTTGTTCACTGATCCCATCTGCTCGCAGGCCACAGGTCTCTTTGACGGATACAGGCAGGCACAGTAAACACCGCTTTATTTAGTCTACCAGCTGCTTGTTGTTGGGAAATGTTTTGTTAATGTGAGGCTTCGGTAACAAGGGTGGAAGTTTATTTTAGTAATGCTTGTGTTCTGATGTGGCTCTGAAGACAGAGAGCTCATTGTGCTTTGGGAGCGTAAATCTTTGCTGGTGTTCCTCGTCGACTAGACTCCAGATCAGATCAGAAAGAAAAGGCGGTAAGTTGGAGGAAAGTAGAATCTTTGAGCTAAAGTGTGTCTACAGAAGGAAGCTTCCACAGTTCTCAGTGTAGACCAATGGTTCCCGAATTGATCGAGTTCCTTGTAAAACAAGACTTAAAAAACTATGACGTTTCTTTGTCATTATTATTTTTCTTCTGCATATTTTTTTTTTTTTTTTTTGGACGTCCATAGATCTTCAGCTCTTAAGATCATTCAGCTAATAAAATACTGAGCTCTTTTTATGCTAGCTTTTTGGACTGTTTTCACAATTTCTAAGGATTTTTAGGCTATTTTGGAGTTTAGCTCATATTTTAGCCACAGGCTAACTGCTTTGGCTTATTTTGGCTTTTTTCAGTGTTTTAAGCAATTTGGAATTTAGCTAAAAATTCAGCTACATGCTCTCTGATTTGGTTAATTCAGGATTGTTACAGATTTCTAGGCCAATTTGGAGCTTTGCTAATATTTTAGCTATATGCTAATTATTTAGGCTGATTTAGCATTTAGTTAATATTTCAGCCATGTGCTAGCTGTTTTGGATAATTTGAGGATTAGCTAATATGTTTTAGCTTTATGCTAGATGTTTTGGCAAATTTAGACATTTTACCAGATTTTTAGGCTAATTTAGCATTTAGCTAATATTTCAACCATGTGCTAGCTGTTTTGGATAATTTGAGGATTAGCTAATATGTTTTAGCTTTATGCTAGATGTTTTGGCTAATTTAGACATTTTACCAGATTTTTAGGCTAATTTAGCATTTAGTTAATGTTTCAGCCATGTGCTAGCTGTTTTGGATAATTTGAGGATTAGCTAATGTTTTAGCTTTATGCTAGATGTTTTGGCAAATTTAGACATTTTACCAGATTTTTAGGCTAATTTAGCATTTAGCTAATATTTCAACCATGTGCTAGCTGTTTTGGATAATTTGAGGATTAGCTAATATTTTTTAGTTTTATGCTAGATGTTTTGGCTAATTTAGAAATTTTTACCAGATTTTTAGGCTAATTTAGCATTTAGTTAATATTTCAGCCATGTGCTGGCTGTTTTGGCTAATTTGAGGATTAGCTAATATTTTTTAGCTTTATGCTAGATGTTTTGGCTAATTTAGACATTTTACCAGATTTTAAGGCTAATTTGGCTTTTAGCAAACATTCAAACAAACTCTGGTTCAAACGGGTCCAGTCTGAAGTCACCCGTAATCTATAAGAATCCTATAAGAGCCAACAGGAGCAGCCAGTTATCGAGTGTTCCCCTAAATGTCTGGATGACTTTGGTTTAACCCTTTTACACTAGAATTCAGTCCTCGAGGGCCGGTGTCCGACATGTTTTCCAACCAACTGGCAATTGAAGCTCCCTATTGGCCAAACACACTGATCCAACAAAAACAAACAAATTTGTAGACCAATGACTAAGATACAAATTACATTTAAAGTGTACGTCATCACTAATCGGCATACTTTTATTTATTTCCTCCCGTTTAGTCTCAGTTACATAAGACCACATCTTAATCCATCGTAATCCATTCAGACGTCTTTATTTAAAGGAACAGCTCACAGTAGTGAGTTTGTTGGATTTTGTATTCTTTGAATAATCCAGTAGGTCACATGTTCATTGAATGAATGAATGTCACACAAGAACAAACTCTCTAAAACTCTGAACAGGAAGTAGTCCACCCGTTTGTTTTTCATGTTCATGTTTCATGTTTTTCATCCTAGAGCTGCTACACTAGAGTTATTATGAAAGTAAACAAACAAGAACGTTTTGAATGTTTTTCCACATCAGAGCTTTTACACCTGATAAACCGAGAAAACACTGACATCTAGTGTTTAGCTACAAGACTGCAGCCAAAAAACACAATTAAATATCTGCAAATATATATCTATGAAACAAAAAAAATGAAAGAAATCTTTAATTTAATGCAATCTTGAATTTTAAAAACGTATAATCACACCGGACGGGATCCGCACATCAAATTCGAGTCTTTTTTTTTTTTTTTACTGCTTGTCCTAAAATATCCTTGACGCCCCGGCCGTATGCCGGAGGTGCAACCGCCAACGTTTTCCTGGATTTCATCTGAAAACATGGATGATGTTGAGCGAGTATCTTAGGGAGTTTAGTATTTTACGGAAGTAGCAAACGTTACTTTTGTGTATCTGTTAAAGAATTCATGTCCTGCATTAACTCAAGAAAGGAAAAATAAATAAATAAAACTGGGGGATCTTTTAATAGTTGTCTCGATAAAAATAATAAAAACATCATAAGACCGTGGAGGTGGATTGCACCTGCAGGCATGGCGGCTCTCCTATAGCTAGCTAGCGTAGCGGGCTCGAGCGCTCCAGCTGGTGACCTGTCCAGGGAGTCCCAGCGGTTTGAAATGTCAGGAAGAAAACCCTTTCATCCAGCGGCCATTTTGGATTATTTTTGTTTCGACACGCCCAAAGCTGAGTTCTGATTGGTCGACCGCCAAAATGGTGCTGCTCCCGACGCAAAAATCACACTGTAGGACCTCAAATTCATCTTTATTTGGACTGTTTTTTTTTTATTATTTGTTGAAGTTTTATATTTGAGAGACAATTTATTATTAACAGCATCAACTGAGTTCTGAGCTCAACTGTTAGTATATGAACCATTTCTCATTCATTTAATCCTTCTTTTACATGTTTAAATATTTTAATTCTAAAATAATAATCAGTAGAAATTTCTAATTTATTTTTATTTTTTTCAAAAAACGTAAGAAAAATGGACCCAATAAAACCCATACAATGACGCGGTTGTTTCTTTGTGTTGTGTTTGCTTTTCCCCCCACAATCCGCCTTATGTAAGAGGCGCTCTTCCTTTCAGCGCACGCCGTATCAGATAGCAGCTTCCGTCGTGGCGCAGATGAAGATAAGATGGCCCAGTTTTTTTTTTTTTTTTTTTATGGGAATCCTAGCAGCCTGGTCTTCACAGGCAGAGTTCACGAACTGGAAGGAGGGCAGAGCGTCTGCCGTAAAACACATCCAAGTTCACGTTCCGCCATAAAACAGGTCCCAAAAACCAGAAATTAAACTTTCTTTATCTGTGCCATCTTTTCAAATATTGCCCCAATATATCACCTTTTTTTTTTTTTTTTGTTTCTTCCAGGCATCAGTCGGGGTTTGAACCCTGCTCCGGCGCTGGAGTGACTCAGGATCTTTTTTATTTTGAGCGCGCAGATCCGCGGGCGCATGTGTGCGAGCGCCGAGAGTCAGGTGTCAAGTTCACCCCCGATCGACCCAACCTGGGAATGATCTGGTCTCAGCGGGGGAAGCCAGAGCTGCTCCTCTGTGTGTGTGAACGTGTGTTGTGTGTCTGTGTGTGTTTAACCCACAGATGACTCACAAACCATCTGGAGGCCAGATGCAGGTTAGAAAACTCCTCGCTCCTCGCCGGCCGCCTCCCTGCGGTTGCTGTTAGTTCCCTTAGTTAACCCGCGACCTCTGACCTCTGCTCGGCAGCGTGTTTGACTTCGAGCCTCTGCGTGTCCTCCCGGCTGGGTAAACGGGGAGGTGGTGACCCCTCTCGGAGGCGCTGAACTCTCTCCCCGTGACCTCCGGAGTTCAAGTTCACTAATTGGCCCTGTTCCCACTCAAACAACCTCTTTCCTCTGGATCTCTGTCACGTCTTTCTGGCTTTCTCCAACACTCACTAAAATAAAAATAAAGTTTCACGGATGATAAATGACAGAAATGTGCGTTTCTCCGGTTCTCTGGTAAAGAACATGAATCAGTTTCCTTAAAGAGAACACGTTTACCAGGAAAGTACAATTATGTTTTGGTTAAGAATGACAAAAAGGTGAGTAATTACCACAGATTTAGTAAAAAATGACACTCAGCCCTCTGATTCACTGGGAGATGAGGTCATTCTGAACTGTTGAAAACTCTGAAAAGAGCTGAATTCACTTTTAAGACGTTTTTTTCTGTAAAACTGCAAAAACATATCATCTACTCCAACTTTTGGGCAGAAATTGTAAAAGAAGAAGAAAACGAAATTGCTGTTCTCTGGTTGTGTGACGGAGTATTAGGGTAGCAAATAAAAAAAATAATTAAAATTTGAGTTTTTTCTCATAAATGTAAAACTTTACATCTCGTAAATGTATTACTTTGAATCTTGTAAATTTATGACTTTAAATCTCGAAAATTTACGACTTTAAATTTTGTATTTTTAGTACTTTAAATATTGTTAATGTATTACTTTAAATCTTGTAAGTTTACAACTTTCAATCTTGTATATTTAGTACTTTAAATCTCGTATATTTACTAATTTAAATCTCGCAAATTTTGGGACTTTAAATCTCTTAAATTTTGCAACTTTAAATCCCATAAATTTATTTCTTTAAATTTCGTATATTCACTACTTCAAATATTGTGAATTTATTACTTTAAATCTCATATATCTACAACTTTAAATCTTGTGTATTTATGACTTTAAATCTTGTAAATTTATTACTTTAAATCTTGTGAATTTTAGAACTTTGAAACTCGTAAATGCATTCATTTAAATCTTATAAATGTATAACTTTAAATCTCTTAAATTTTACATCTCTAAATCCCGTAAATAATTAAATAATTATTATAATTATTATTATAATTATTATAATTATTTAAATAATTATATTTAAATCTCTTAAATTTATGGCTTAATTCTCATAAATGTACAACTTTAAATCTGTATTTTGTTTTACTTTCAATCTTGTAAATTTAGAACTTTGACTCTTGTAAACCTTTTACTTTTAAACTTATATTTCAGCTACATGCTAGCTGTTTTAAGCTAATTTATTTATTTATTTTTAGTTTTTGAGGCTGTTTTGGAGTTTAGCTAATATTTAAGCTACATGCTAGCTGTTTTGGGTAATTTAGGCTTTTTTTTTTTTTTGGGAGTTTTGGAGTTAGGCTAATATTTACATGCTACATGCTAGCTCTTTTGGCTAACCTAAGTTTTTTTTTTTTTTTTTTTTCTTGCTAATTCACATTTAGCTAATATTTTAGGTTCAGCATTTTCAGTTATTAGCTCCAGTGATTTCAGCTATCAAATTCAGCTTACAGCATTCACACTAGCATTATCGCGAGTAATGCTATAAATCAAGTTCATAATTATGTAATTATAAAGTTACTGTTTTAAGGTTATAAACATTTCGTTTTAAAGTGTTCAATAAGTGCTAATCCTGTTCGGCCTGCGACCTAAGGTGTGTTTTTGATTTTGGTCCCTTGCATGATTGAGCTTGACACCCCTGACTACATCTACAACACTGGGCTCATGACAGGAAATACTTCAAAGTCATTAGTTTGACAGGATGGTTATGTGTTTCTCCCTCATTCCTAAACAATCAATATGGAGCAGTGGATGCAGTTTGTTTTTCCAGCAAGTATTTGTATTTGTAAAGGTTTCGTCTAATTCTGTTACTTTATTAAGGACATTTTCATAATAAACATCAAGTAAAAAGCTGTGTCTTACATTAGATAACCCATTGGATTATGGTGACCCTCATTTGAGAGATTTTAACACCTTTACCCGATGAGTTTAATAAAAAAAAAAAGGCTCTGCCATGAAATAAGGACAGGCAACCCAAATCTACCTTTTTTTTCCTGAAAGTAGAGCATTTAGGTTTTTTGTTATTGAACTTTTTCCTGTTGACAGATAATCTCCAGTAGCTCCCTCAACAACGCAAAAAACCTTAAAAACTAAAAAATAAAAACATACACACAAAAAGTTTAGACTTTTCCTTTACAGATGTGATTTATTTAAGTAAAATAAATAAATGCATTGAATTTAAACAATTATTGAAATGGTATAAAATCATCACCCCATTATTATTTTTTTTTTTACAGATCACTTCACTAAATTTGAAGTTATTATGGGATCTTTTTTGAGAAGACGCATTTTGGAAACACAATAACTTTACTTTGAAGCAGCTGCAATGTTCCTACGACCAAAGAAGAGCGGAGGACGTCTCCCACGGTCCACTCACAAGCTGTCAGAGTTTGTAGATGAAACTTTTGTTTATTTGCAGTCAAAAAATTCACAAACAACAATCCCAATCCTTAGCAGTAAATCATCGGGGTAGTTGAGTATTCTGATGATTTACTGTGTGTTTGTACTTCTTCCAGTAAAGCAGCCAAACATGAACCAAATGGGACAGTCCATTGTTTCATTCGGGACGATCTCAGTTTCTGTCGATTCTCATTTTAATTTTAATTGACATCATGTCTTTAGGTGGGATTCTAATGCAAAGTAATTAGAAAGATGAGAGGAAGGTATTGAACAGAATGGGATTTTTCTACATTCTTTGACTGCATTACAGTTACGCTCCCATTCACACGCTGATGGCGGATCCGCTGCAGAACTGGCGCCCACTACGATGGTCATCATGGGGTTCAGTGTCTCGCTCAAGGTAGAAACTGAAGCTACAATTTTCCGATCAGAGGTTAAGACACTCACGATGTAATCTGCTGAATCTCCTTGAAGTCCAATCAGCTGTCACACACGTGGGTGTTTGAAATTTGTTCTCCTCATTCGACCCGATCACCGTGGGAGGGGTGAGCTGCTGACACAACCGCGTTCGAGAACCATTTGGTGGTTTAACCACCAAAAAAAAAAACCCTTAATAGCTGCATCTCTGTTCCTTGAACTGAAACTCTAGAAATGTTGAAAAAAACATCATTTTATTTACAACGTTTCTATTAAATCATAACTATACAAATAAAACAAACCAACTCATGCAATAAGTCATTCAAAAACATGGCGACGGACGTGAACAATACAGGAAATATTTACAGGAAATACATTTAAATTTCTCCCACGGCACTAGCGCTCATCATTATCACCTTTAAATCGTATATTGTACATATTCAAATTTTACAGCTTATTTTCTTCTTTTGCTCGTACTGTAACTTTATTTTTGGAACGTGTGCTGCTGACCACTTGGTCAAATCGCCCTTATAAAAGAGATCAGGTTTTTCCACCTGGTTAAATAAAAAAATAAAATAAAAAAATCATCTATCAAAGGAGACGTCTGCGTTTTATTCAAGCCTTGGAGCGGCAAGCTATGTGAGAATGATGGGAAATTTTGGGTTGGTGATTTTACAGAGATGTGGATCCAACAATTCCATGTGACACGCTCAACTTTTGATGAGATGCGTGACGCTGTGCGACCTCTAAGCGTGGGATCCGGTTGGTCACGTGACTCATTTAATTTAAAAAAAAATGGTTTCTTTTGCAGTTTTGCAAAATATCTCAATTTCGATGCATCTCAAAAACCACCTCCTTCAAATTTCATATTTTGTCGAAATTGTTGTGGTTCCATTGGGCAAATTTTGTATTGCAAATCCAATTTTTGAAATTTCATAGTGAATGGAAACACAGGTAATGGTGTCAAACAGGACGGCTCTTGATTCCCATTTTAATTCCAAACGAAGCTCATTACACTCAATTTTGTCCCACATTTTAATCTCTTATTAATAAAATGTTTTTATTTACTTTTTAAAAATTATTTTTAACTGTAACTGATTATGTTTTAGTCACCTCTTGGCCAGGACTCCCTTGCAAAAGAGATTCCTTCATCTCAATGGGCCTTCCTGGTTAAATAAAGGTTAATAAATAAAAATAAAAAATCCCAATTTTGCTAAGATGTGAGATATTTTATAATACTTTTTTTTTTTTTAATAATATCAAACAGTTAATGTATATATGACAACTACCAAAAAAAGTTCTAATTCTGAAGCCACTTTTTCAACATTTTGTAGAATTCTCATTTCCAAATTTATGTCAAAAATAATTCATTGCTGGACGTCTGTCCAAAAAAACAAAAAAAAAACAGGTTTATAAATGTCATGCTACTAAGAGAAGATACTTTCAAAAGTTTTCAGCCTCATGCTGAATGGATGCGTTGACTGTATATTTGTGTATCCCATATATAGTCAAACATGGACGATGTTTAGAGATCTGTTTGACAATTTACTGTCCCGCAATGATCCAAGGAGGGAAAAAGTAAAATTAGATCAGATTTAAGTCTCGATGTCTTGATGCAAGTAAAAAAAAACCTTAAAGTGGGGGTTGGGGTTGGTTTTGTACTCCACTTGACGATCGCATCATCAACTTGATCACAAACTTGAGTTCCTGATTAGTTAATACAATGCAAATATTAATATTATTGTTTTCTGTTAATATTATTTATATTTAAATAATTTACCTGAAGAAGTGATTTGTTTCTAACAAAGACGAGAGGTTTCAGTCCATTTTAACGTTTTCTACTCTGAGTTCTCATTTCGATCACTCTACACTCAGCTGTAAACTTTTTCTGCAAGAACTGAAGGTCGTAGCTTCAGGGAGCCAAACGTAACCACATCATCTGCAAAAGCTGAGAGTTCCCAAAGTGAAACCACTCTTTGGTGTTGGCAGGGCCAAAACATTCTATTAATAAAAGTGAAGAACAGAGACTGTGACAAAGCAAACCCTGATAGGTTCCATCCCCTACAAGAAACAGATCTGACTTTTTTTTAAGTTCATGCACTCAGACAGTGGAGTATGAGTATCGTCGTTCTGGAGTATGGTATTATCCTCCAAAGGATATTCTGGGGGGTATGTATGTTCACAAAATCCATGAGTACAACAAAAATACAAAAAATATTCCCTCTGGTTTTTGCTTCGAAGTACAAAAACCTTTTTTTTTTTATAGATATTTACTGTCCAAAAAGTACTTTAGAGTTTTGATGAGCAATCTGCAATAATTGACAGAATAAACAAGACAATCTAATTCCTAAATTGTCACATATTGACTCAAGATATTTATATTGACATCACTTTTTGATATTTTAGGGTATCCCCAACTTGTTGGTTTTGTTGTACTGGTTATTCCAATTTATTTAAGGATCCGAACGTTTTGTGGGACACGGTACCGGACGCGGACCAAACCTCAGGATCTGGCTGGTACCTGTACCTTAACCCGGTGTCCTACCCTTTCCTGTCCGGAACCAGTGCCAATCTGTGTCCGGTACTGGTCAGATTTAACCCGTTACCCTAACACTAGTCCAGTCTGCGTCTGGTACCTTGTCCAGAACCGGTACCAATCTGCCTCAGGTACCAGTCAGATTTCACCTGGTACCCTAACCCTAGCCAGGTCTGCGTCCAGGACCTTGTCTGGAATCGGTACGAATCCATGTCGGGGACCGGTCAGATTTGACCCTGTACTCTAACCCTAGCCCAATCCTTATCCGGTACTGTGTCAGGAACCGGTACCAATCTACGTCTGCTACCGGTCAGATTTAACCCGTTACCCTAACACTAGTCCAGTCCGCGTCTGGTACCTTGTCCAGAACAGGTACCAATCTGCCTCAGGTACCAGTCAGATTTCACCTGGTAACCTAACCCTAGCCAGGTCTGCGTCCAGGACCTTGTCTGGAACCGGTACCAATCTACGTCGGGGACCGGTCAGATTTTACCCTGTACTCTAACCCTAGCCCAATCCTTATCCGGTACCGTGTCAGGAACCGGTTCCAATCTACGTCTGCTACCGGTCAGATTTAACCCGGTACCATGACAATAGTCCAGTCTGCGTCCGGTACCTTGTCTGGAACCGGTACCAATCTACGTTGGGGACTGGTCAGATTTTACCCTGTACTCTAACCCCAGCCCAATCCTTATTCGGTATCGTGTCAGGAACCGGTACCAATCTACGTCTGCTACCGGTCAGATTTAACCCGGTACCCTAACCCTAGTTCAGTCTGCATGCAGTACCTTGTCAGGAACCAGTACCAATCTACGTCTGCTACCGGTCAGATTTTACCCTGTACTCTAACCCTAGCCCAGTCCTTATCCGGTACTTTGTCAGGAACCGGTACCCATCTATGTCTGCTACCAGTCAGATTTAACCCAATACCCTAACCCTAGTCCGGTACCTTTTCTGGTACCAGGTTTAGGTTAGAGTACAGGTACGGTTCACATCCCACTTTGCGACCTGGAGGTTGGGGACCCCTGATTTAATGGGACCAGCCAACACGTCAGAAAATGATGAGATGGGGACACCTCAAATGTCAAAAAGTGACACGGAGGGATCTCTAGACCCCTTGGGAATAAGGGTGTTTCGGACTAAACACACCAATCATTTTCTGTCTAATCAATCAAAAACTTTTAACAACAAATTTGTTCAAATTCACTGGTTATAAAAACACTGTGAGCTTAAAGTTCAACAGCCGACGGTCATGAAAAGCAAGTATAGTTAGAAAAAAAGGGTCTCTAAGACAAAATAACCAGGAACACGTTTGGGCACGCGTGTAAACACGTGAGTCTTTACATGTTGGCAGGGATGACAGCAGCAGGGTTTTTGGGAAACTCTGTCACTAAGAACAATGATTCATTCACAACATCAGAATCTCCTGGTTGGCTTCCAGCTCGACGTCTCCTTCCAAGCGTTTAACACCATCTACTGTACATGACTAACTCACAGCAGCAAAGTCATCCACAGTAGTGTTTCTCAGCGTTGGACGATCTCTCGCTGACATTTCCATGAACTAGGTCTTGATGTTCTTCGGATAAACAGAGCAGAGAACCAAGTGGAGGATAAAAGAAGAGTTCAGAGAGGAAACAGTAGAAATCTGGTGGGCAGATGTCGCTCTCTGCTTCCAAACACTCATGTTGAAAGTTAGGGAATACTTTTCCCACACATTACTGAAGATGTACACACATACTTATGTACTGACACTTTCATCTGGGTTTTCTCCTTTTGTCTTTTAACAAATCTAATGTATAAAAAAGCGGCCAAAGGCAACAACTTCTTTTCATTTATTTCAGATGGAAATTTGCAAATGTTGTAACACCAAACAACAAAAATCCTTCTCTTCAAATCTGAACAAAGTTAAAGAGATGATAAAACAGATTTAAATAGTGCGGGGGTCGGCAACCTTTAACAGTAAAAGAGCCATTTGGCCTTGTTTTCTACTGATTAGAGCCTAAAAGGAGCCGCATTTACTCAAGTTAGCCTTTAAGAAATTTGGATTTACATTTACAACCTTCTTTGTGTTTTTTTTTTTAAATAAATGTGAATAATGTCCATTTTTGGCATGAACAAAAGTAATAAAATATATAAAAAGAAACTAGCATCTCTCAAAAAGGGAATTTTTAAAAATGTTTAGTAGCAAAAAAGCTAGCATGTTGCTTACTTACTAGCTGAACTTCAAATGAGCAAAAACATTTCTCTAAATTAAATCAGCCAAAAAGTTAACCATGTATCTGAAATAAAAACTAGACTCAAACTTAGCCTAAAAGTGTTAGCATATTGCCAAAATATTAGCTTAACTCCAAATTAGCATAAAAAACTAATTAAAGGCCAAAAATGCAAGCTAGCTTGTTGCTTAATTACGAGCCAAAATAGCCTAAAATTCCTCAGTAAACTAACTTAGTCAAAAACGTTAGCATGTTGCTTAAATATAAGCTAAATTCTACATTATCCAAAAAAAAATTAAGTAGATAACAAATTAGCTGAAAACATTAGCATTTTACTAAAATATTAGCTAAACTTCAAATTAGCATAAAATTCCTTAGTGAACTAAATTCGTCAAAACAGTTAGCATGTTGCTAAAATACAAGCTAAAACTTTAAATAATCCTAAAAACCCCACTAGAAAACAACTTAGCAAAAAACGTTAGCATAAATTTTTTTTTAAAATGACAATTTATTTTTCTTCAGCCAGAGAGCCACTATGGAGGGATGAAAGAGCCACATGTGGCTCTGGAGCCGCAGGTTGTAGACCTCTTAGATAGTGGAACAAAGAAAGTGACATGTTTGTTTTTTTTTTTTTAAAGAAACTGTACTTTACATCAATGCTCATTAGCAGTAGCGTTAAAAAGTTACTCCGAGTGTTGAACCTGAAAATAAGAAACTTGTGCTTCAGTTGTTTTAGCTAAACATCCCGCTGACGTGTGTTAGCTTACAGTTAGCCAAGTAGCTAACCTTGTAATCTAAAGTGATTTACAAATATCAAAAACAGAGTGACAATCAAGTTAAAGTTCTGTAGTGCTACGGTCGGGCGGTACAGTGGAGCAGTGGTTAGCACTCTGGTCTCACAGCAAGTAGATCTGGGTTAAAGTTCAGGCTGGGGGTGGGGGGTGGGTGATCCTATCCGTTCGTCCAGAAGTGTCCGGGCTGGGCTACATTAGTCCCGTTACCTCAAACGGGACAAAGCGGTTTAGAAAATGGATGCTAATGCTCTGGTCGGAAATAGAACTGCCCCCGTGCGAAAGAGAGGCAGAATCTTTAAGATGAGCTGCTTCAAAAACTGTTGGTGTGAATGTAGACGAATGAGTTCGGAACGACCCCCTTTGGCGATTCCGGCTGTCACCGCCCTGCGGTCGCCCAGCTGTTGCCAAATTTTGCAATGGAATTATCCCGGCCTGTCACTGGACCTTGAAACGCACCTGGGCGGGTACTGATTGATGTCAACCTTTAGAGCAAAACTGGCTGGTATTGCCGGATCGAGATCTGGTCATTGCTGGGACTCTGGACCGTGTCAACAGCCCCACGCCGCTAGTGGGACGGCAGCACGGGGGTTGGCTGACAGTTTGACATCAGACAATTGGGACCTTGGAGACCCTCCTGTCACTCAATTCTACGCTGCTGCCGGCCTTCCTTCCACCAGCCACCAAACAACCAACCAATGTCGACAAATCGTCCCGTCATCGTGACTTTTTCTCAAAACGGTTTCAGCCATCTCATGCCATGCAAATATTATCACAAATGCAGTCGTGCTTCTACCAGATTTACTAAAAACCTTGTATTTAGGTGGCTGTGCAGTGGCATTGTGGGATATGTGACCTAAGCAAACCCCCTTTGACCCCTTGCCAACAGCAGAAAATAACACAATCTTAAGCGATTATCATCAGTCCAGTTTTGCGTTGGTATGCAACACTTTACTGTAGTTAAGTATCAGGTTGGGTAAAGATCGTTTTTCTGACAACTCCAGGTTAACTTTAGAGGAACATTTACTTTCTTTAGTATCGGTGCAGACGGATTCAAACATATTTGATTATGAAAACATCCAACAACACAGAGTTTGGTTTCTAAGGACAAAAATACTTTACCTTCTTCATGAAGTGACTAGAATCTCATGAATTCCTTCTGATGTTTTCAACGGTCTTCTTCTTACCAAAGTGACTTTTGTTTCCCTTTTCCTCTTTCTTTTGCTACTGCAGACTAAATGATCCTTTCATCCGACGGTTTACATGACGTCTGGCAGGTAGGGAGAGTTCCAAGCCTCAAAACCCTATCAAAGTAAAAGTATGAAACCAGATCAGACATTTTGTGTTCGGTCAAACGAGTGAGACACAACAAGCCCATGCCGACGAGGTTCGTCTCGTTTGGTGTAGACAGGACTCTCTGTTTATTTGGCTGGTAGCGGGACGCTAAACAACGGATCCGTCACTGAGCGACCATGAAGCTAAACAAGCCCAGAACATGATCCCGGTGACTCCGGCGCCAACGGGCGGTTTGGGTCTTTAAACTGTTGCTCTGAAGCGAAGCTGGGATATTTGTTTGGACGTTGAAAAGCATCCCGAGTTGTATCTGTTACACTATTGGCTGCACAACCTTTGATTCCAAGTTGAATGGAGAACCTTAAGTGTGGATTTTTGAGTACCTGAACCGAACCAAGAGGCTTTCTCTGGTCACTTTTTATATCCAATCTCTGATGGGAAACCATGTTTTCTGTGACAAAGAAAAGCCATTTAAAGAGTTCTGGTTTTCATTTCTTACCCTCAGACTTTGAGCGTTTTAGTGGAGCTTCATAAAAGAGAGGAGAAAAGAAAAAAAAAAGAATTGCATCTAATTTCGGGAGAATTGGTTTAGTTCCCTGTTGGCCTTAACTGGCATTGCTAACACATGTTAACACCAGACTGCAGCCAGATTCCCAGAGAGGCTCTTTTCTGGACATCCTGTGAGGAATTTCAGTTAATCGTTGCAGAAAAAAAAAAAAAACTTTTGACCCTTAAACTTTTCTGAATGAGTGTTTTTAATGGGATTCATGTTTTGGCATTTCCCTTAGAACGTGCAAACAGCTTTTTCTATATTTTTGGAACCCAAACCTCCAGATATGGACGTCTTGGTTTAATTGTCTGCTGGAAAATGTCTATATTGGGACAAAGACCCTATTAAACCCTTTGAGGTGATCTTGAACAAGCCCCTCAAACTCAATTGTGCTGTGGAACAACTCAAAAAATGTCAGATTGAAAAAAAATCTCACAATTTAACAAAATACAACAAGTAAAGCTCCTATCATGATAATTACTTATGAGTTAAGTGGTGATTTTAATTTAGCCCTAGAGAACGATTGCTTGGGGATTTCAGGGTTAAGTCTAACATGTCCCAGGAAAGGGTGGACCAAAGGCCAAATCTCCAGGATCATTATTTTTTAAAAAACTTTGAATTTTTGAGTAATTTGAGCATTTTTTTTTTTTTAGTATTTTCCACAGTTAAAAATTAAAGAAAACTACCCTAATTTACCATGTGTTGTCATATGTTGATCAATCTTTTATGAGAAATACTTTTTTTTGGGAATACTAATACTAACAATAAGCCAGAGTTGTATTATTACAGCTACTAGCTGCTTGATCCAAAAAGTATTTGATATACCTTCATAAACGCTGATACTTTAAAAAAAAAAAAAACGTTATAAACGGTGGAATTTTAGTTTGAACCGACTGTGATGATGGATCTTATACTAAGTTAAAGAAAAAACATCAATATTAGGCTGTAAAGTGCTCCCAAATTTCCCAGAGAACCTGGTGGCAGACAACAAGATGGCGCCCAGACATCATTGGCCGGAACTGGAAGTTCGAGTCCCACCCCCCCACCCCATGAAAAAGCATCAAAACAAGCTTTTAGGGACAGCTTTAAGGTCAAAAAAGGAAGGAAATGGAGGGAAAAAAAACATGTTTCGCCGAGGACGCCGTGAGCTGATTGGTTCCAGTAAACCCTGTGCTACTCTGGACACGTTTACCAGCATGTTTGTCTTGTGGGGTCATCTGGACCCCATAAGACAACACAAGGATTAATACTGGAGCTTTAGACACTCTCTAGATCACCATAAGTCATCGACCGTGTACGTAATTAACGTCATTTTGATGGGTTCTAGAGTTGAGAGAAGTAGATTTGTTTTTATATGCTTTGCAGTATAATCTACATAAACTGACTGACCCTTAAACTGGTGCTTGATGCCTTTTGAGATGTATTTAGAGTAATAGCAGCATCACTATGGAGATTCCACTGAACTGTGCAAAGACATTTCTCAACATAAAGTTATACCATTGTCACATGTAAGGGTTTAAGGATGGTCATAGACTGGTGTGTTAAACCAGTGCGACCACCTTAACCCTTTAACTGTCTGCTCAACCAAACGGTGGGAAACATTTAGAAATCGTGTTTTTAATAATTTTGATCGTGTGTTTGTTTCCACAGGGTACGAGGAAAATTTAAGAAAAATAAATAGAATTTAAGTTTTTCTTTTTTCCCAAGAATAAATAAAATAAAATAAAAAATAAAATAAAAAATAAAATAAAATAAAATAAAATAAAATAAAATAAAATAAAATAATATAATTCTGGTTGGTAAAGGATGAGCACCAGATAGTAACTGGTGTTTATAAATTAGTAACCAGAAGATTTTTTTAATTCAATTTTTAGAAAAAAAAAACAACAGCTACTATCTGGTGTGCACCAGCTACTATCCAGAACTTTTTTTTTTACTTAATTTTTTTTTTATGGAGCCCCATATAATTTTCTTTTTTTTTTAAGCGTTTATTCGCACGTAATTTTTGAAAATTGTGCGTCCAGTGCTAAACTTTTTTCTTAGTCACAAAGACCCAGAGGAAAGGAGTTGAGGTTAGGATTACGGTTACGGTTAAACCATCAAATAGTTCCTGAGTGCGACTGTCTCTGCAGCTCACGGCTATGCAGCAATGAGATCTTGGCTGCACGTATTACATATTCCCAAAATGAATTTCCGTCGCTTTCTATGCTGGACGCAATAACATCACATCAGCCTTTTTCTGTTTCTTTGAATTTTTTTCTACGAAGCCCTTGAGTATTTTTTAGAAAAAAAAACAGTTTCCTTCCGAGTTATTTTAGAGTCCCTAATTACTTTAAGAAAAAAATATTTATTTTATCTAATTTTAAACTTCTTTTTTTTTTTCTTTTTAGGGACTCCATACCTAGGTAATTAGCAGCAAAAAAAACCTTTTTTTGGTGTTTTTTTTTTCTTTTTTGGGTAGTTAAAGGGCTAAGGAGCGTCATGAAAATGGAACTTACCATTATCGTAAAGTATTCATAAGGATATTGAAAGTTCAATCAAACTTTATTTGTATAGCACTTTTCATATAAAAATAACACAAAGTGCTTTACATTAAAAGCAAACAATATACATAATATAAAAATAGGTAAAAATTAAAATTAAAATAAAGCCCCCTGCTCCAAACCAGCCCACAATACCCTCATCCCTTTCCCACCACCCACTCCCTAACCGATAGAAATGTTACAAAAGGAAAATAGAAAAGTTCTACCTATGAATCCAGGTTTGCCTCCCTATCCACCCATAGGGGCAGTTGTGACGGAGACCTTAGCTGTTATTGGTCGTATGTATTCAGCACGTGTCCGGAGAGCGATCAAACCCATTAACAAATAGAAATGGTTCAGCCCTCGGACATGTGAGTACAGTCTCATCCAATTTCAGAGTGTGTGCGCACATTTCCTCTTTCATCCACGCTCTGTGTTACACATAACTACACCATTTCCCACGTGTGGTCTCGGCTGTTTGGATTTTGTCCACATTCAGAAGAAAGACAGATTACGAGAGCACCAACCTCTCCCTGACCTTGACCCCACTTTTCCCTTCGAAAACAATCATTTTCTGTTCTCTCCTATTATATAAAACCTTGAATGGATCCAAGTCATCGTTTTTCTCAGCCAATGAACTAGCCTAAAAAATGCATATAAAATTCACATCAGCGTGGTTGATGGGATTTGCTGCAGCGCTCTTTAAAGGCTCTCATATGGTCAGAAAGATTTTCTCCTCTCAAATTTCCCTTCTGTTCGTTCTCCATCTCCTTTTATTGTAACGAATTCATTAATTTATCTTTTTCACAATTCAGCACAGTCTGTCATCGGGCGTTCCACGTGACTTTCTGGATCTCGCGGAGTCTCTTTCCAGCCGGCCGTTCTCTTTCAAGAGCCCGCCAGCCGCCTCTCACAATGTGTTTCGCAGGGACGATGCCGAGACTCGGAGGTTTCAAAGAAGTCTGAGAGGAAAGATTGAGAGACGCTAAAGAGATATGGAGTGGAACAGATGAGGCGGAGTGGAAGAACTGCTGGAGTTTACCGATGCTTGTTCGTTTCGCTGTTTCTGAAAACGGTTCTGAGTATGGGGGTCTGCAACGTGCGGGTCCAGAGCCACATGTGGCTCTTTTATCTCTGAATAGTGACTCTCTAGCTGGAGAAAAATTAAATAATAATAATAAAAAAAAAAAAAAAAATGGAGCTTATTTTAGCAACATGATAACGTTTTTAAATAATTTGTTATCTACTGGGGTTTAAGGTTAATTTAAAGTTTTAGCTTCTATTTTAGCAACATGCTAACGTTTTTGACTAATTTATTTTACTGAGGAATTTTATACTAATTTGGAGATTAGCTAATATTTTAGTAAATTGCTAATGTTTTCAGTTAATCTGTTTTCTATTGATTTTTTTTGTGATAATTTCGAATTTAGCTTCTATTTTAGCAACATACTAACGTTTTTGCCTAATTTTTTATCTACTGGGTTTTTAGGCTAATTTAGAGTTTTAGCTTCTATTTTAGCAACATGGTAACGTTTTTGACCAATTTATTTTACTAAGGAATTTTATACTAATTTGGAGTTTAGCTAATATTTTAGTAAATAGCTAATGTTTTCAATTAATTTGTTTTCTATTTTTTTTTTTTGATAATTTCGAAATTAGCTTATATTTTAGCAACATGCTAACGTTTTTGACCAATTTATTTTACTAAGGAATTTTATACTAATTTGGAGTTTAGCTAATATTTTAGTAAATAGCTAATGTTTTCAGTTAATTTGTTTTCTACTGATTTTTTTTTTTTTTTTTGATAATTTTGAATTTAGCTTCTATTTTAGCAACATACTAACGTTTTTGGCTAATTTGTTATCGACTGGGGTTTTAAGGCTAATTTAGAGTTTTAGCTTCTATTTTAGCAACATGCTAACGTTTTTGGCTAATTTGTAATCGACTGGGGTTTTAAGGCTAATTTAGAGTTTTAGCTTCTATTTTAGCAACATGCTAACGTTTTTGGCTAATTTGTTATCGACTGGGGTTTTAAGGCTAATTTTGAGTTTTAGCTTCTATTTTAGCAACATGCTAACGTTTTTGGCTAATTTGTTATCTACTGGGGTTTAAGGCTAATTTTAGAAGCTTTTATTAGTAAATTGCTAGTGTTTTCAGTTAATTTGTTTTCTACTAATTTTTTTTTTGATAATTTAGAATTTAGCTTTTATTTTAGCAACATGCTAACGTTTTTGACTAATTTATTTTACTGAGGAATTTTATACTAATTTGGAGTCTAGCTAATATTTTAGTAAATTGCTAATGTTTTCAGTTAATTTGTTTTCTATTGATTTTTTTGTGATAATTTCGAATATAGCTTTTATTTTAGCAACATGCTAATGTTTTTTGACTAAGTTGGTTTACTGAGGAATTTTAGGCTTTTTTTTAGGTTTTTATGCTAATTTTGAGTAATATTTAGCTTATATTTTAGCAATATGCTAACATTTTTAACTAATTTGTTATCTACTGGTGGTTTTAGGCTAATTTTGAGTTTAGCTTTTATTTCAGCTACATGCTAAAATTTTTGTCTGATTTAATTTACAGAGAAATGTTATGGACATTTGAAGTTCAGCTTGTAATTAAGCAACAAGCTAGCATTTTTGGTACTTAAGTTAAAATCTTTAAATAAATAATCCCTTTTTGAGAGATATTAGTTTCTTTTTAGATATTTTTTGCTTTTGTTTGTGCCAAAAATAGACATTATTCACATTTATAAAAAATAAACAAAAGAAGGTTATGTATGTAAATCCAAATCTCTTAAAGGCTAACGTAAGTCAATGCGGCTCCTTCTAGGTTTTGATTAATAGCCTGAATGGCTCTTTTACTGTTAAAGGTCGCTGACCTCTGATATAGGCTCACGTTTCCTTTTACAAACTGGACGAGCTTCACATGCATGTTTGTGAAATGCAGAAAAAGGCTGATCAAATAAACACTAGATCATTCAGAAAATCTTTCAGAGAAACATTTCCTTCAGGTGGATGAACTCTGAAGAACAGAAGTTTAAGGAACACATTTTTGTTTAAACATGACTTTTAACTTGCAAAACGCATGTTTATACATATTTACTGGAAACTACGCAGTAACATAAGTTAGTGGCGACTATTGGTTACGTCATCGAGTGGTAGAAAGATTTGAATTTGAAGAGGTTATTTTCCCATACCTCTCTGTTTGGAAGGCTAAATGTAGAGGTAGGGAGAAGCCATAGAGGTGAGGGAAGAATTCGGACTTCACAGAAGTCAAAAGACTGTAGAAGGTCAACAGGTACTTTTCTATGTGGAGTTAGCATTTTCTTTCCATGCACATATGCGTTTTTTTCCAGGTGGTCCAGCTTCTTCTCATAGTCCAAAAACACGATTAATACATTGAGTGACAACTCTAAACTGTTACTAGTTGTTACTGTGAGTGTTTATGATTATTTGGCTCTTCGACAGAAAGGCAAATGGTGTATTACATCTTTCCCCAAGTATCTAGAACAAGAGTCTGCAACCTTAAACCGTAAAATATCCTTTTGGGCTCGTTCTATACTGATCAAGACCTAGAAGAAGCCACATAGTCTTTCTCTAGTCTTTAAGAAATGTGGATTTTCATTTGCATTCATTACCGTTTTTTCTTAAAATAATAAATGTGAATTGTGTCTATTTTTTTTGGCACGAACTAAGGCAAAAATATAAAAAGAAACTAGCATCTCTCGAAATTTGATTATATATATAAAACCTTTGAAAGAAGCTCAAATAACTTTTTTTTTCAAATTAAAAGAAGCTCTGTACAGAACAGGGTCATCTCAGTGCATTTCTGGACAGTTGGTAATATGACATAATATTTTATGATATTATATGATCATGAACATGATAATATATGCTCTTAACTCATAAAAGATCTTTTTTTTTTTTTTACCAAAGTTTTGCTATTCATATCAAATCTGTGCATTCTAGTGGTAGCATTGAGCAAACAAGGATTCTTCAGCTCAACAGTGATATAGAAAACGACATAGTTTATCATCTATGTGCATCTCAGTCATTAATTTACAAACTAATTCTAAATTAAATAAATAATAATTAAAAGTAAACTTTACTTTAAAACATTGCTATTTAATTTTTCTTTCCTTTTTTTGTTCTTTTTTTACATCTTTGTCCTCAGCAGTCTTCCACTGCTGGGTTTTGTTATGTTAGTTTGGGGGTTGGTAGTCTTAGTTTGCAGTCTTTGTTTATTTGTTTTCCTTAGGTAGTTTTTGTTAAGGGGCAGCTGCTGACTCTGACTGGCTGGCTCAGCAGTCTCCATGACTTATTGTCTGTTTAACCATGGAGCCACCATGAAGAGATAAAAGAGCCTCATGTGGATCATGGGCTGCAGGTTCTACTTCTGCTCTAGAACAGAGTCCAGAAACCAAGAAAAGGAAAATCCAGCTTTAAAACATTGGATGAATCTTGTCGGTGTTCAAAACATGTCAATACTTTCAAACCAGAGGTTCCAGTATACTCTGGTATGCGCTTGGATCGTAGGGCCAATAAAAAAGGTCATGGGTCGTGAAGGAATTTGGTCAGAATAATAACAGTTATTCTCGTTTTTGAAAAAGTTGGGATTATAAATACCTTTATGGCCATAAATGTGTGGAAAACTAAAAGTCTAAGCCCAGTTTTCTTTCCTACAGTAGTCACTCAATGTATTTCACTATCTCCACTAAAACGATCATTGTTCTGGCAAAAGTGGACTGAACTGATCCCAATGATTTTTATTGATATTTTACAAGCACATGCCAGAACCCAGTGACAGACCTACAACAGTTTTACGTTCCAACGCTCTGACAGGAAAGACTTTCAACGCTCCGACGGGCCAACATCTGCGTGATTAACATCCGGAATCTTGGGCTCTCTGTCTGAAAACTCGGGCGAAGTTGGAATGACGCTGCCGATATGAGGCTGTAGCCGTGATAAGTTTAGAAGTTGCTCCTCTAAAAAGCAGCCAGTGACATTGTCGTTAAAGATTTTATGTCTCACGCAGAGTCTGAGCCGTTTTCTGCTGCTGCTTCCAGCGGTTTGATATAAAATACAAAGAAAGCAGAGCCACCACATCTGTTTAAAATATACAGATTCAGTGCAGTGATTTCCACCGACTTCAGCTGCTCTGTGCATCCTCAGATGCACTCGCAGTGAACAAACCCTGGATTTTAGACATAAATCAATATACTAACAACCGTTAACTTCCTGTTTGTTTAAGAAGGTTTTATTTTGTGTTGAATTTCTTCATTTTACTATTAGAAAGCGTCCAAAATGTCTATCAAGAGACTCTTATGTATGAGTGTCACCAGGGGTCGGCAACCTTTAACAGTAAAAGAGCCATTTGGGCTCATTTTCTACTGATCCAAACCTAGAACGGGCCGTGTTCACGTTAGCCTTTAAGAAATTTGGATTTGAATTCTTGGCTTTCTTTCCTTTTTTTTCCATTAAATATAAATAAAGACTATTTTTGGGACGGACAAAAGTAAAAACATATATAAAAGAAACTAGCATCTCTCAAAAAGGGAATTTTTTTTACGTTTTGAACTTTGGTTGCAAAGAATCTAGCTCATTGCTTAATTACTAGCTTAACTTCAAATTAGCATAACATTTCTCTGTAAATTAAATCAGCCAAAAATGTTAGCATATTGCTAAAACATTAGCTAAACTCAAAATTATCATAAAAAACTAATTAGAGGCCAAATCCGACAAAAAAAGCTAGCTTGGTGCTTAATTACTAGCTGAACTCCAAAATAGCCTAAAATTCCTCAGTAAACTAAATTAGCCAAAAAACGTTAGCATTTTGCTAAAATAGAACCTAAATTCTAAATTATCAAAAAAAAAAAAAAATCAGTAGATAATATTAGCATTTTACTAAAATATTAGCTAAACTCCAAATTAGCATAAAATTCCTCAGTAAACTAAATTAGTCAAAAACGTTAGCATGTTGCTAAAATAGAAGCTAAATTCTAAATTTCAAAAAAAAAAAAAAATCAGTAGATAATATTAGCATTTTACTAAAATATTAGCTAAACTCCAAATTAGCATACAATTCCTCAGTAAACTAAATTAGCCAAAAAACATTAGCATGTTGCCAAAATAGAAAAAAAAACCCTCTAAATTAACCTAAAAACCGCACTAGAAAACAAATTAGCCAAAAATGTTAGTATGTTGCTAAAATAATAGCTAATCTCCTATTTTGTTTGAAAATTACTATTTTATTTTTCTTCATCCAGAGAGCGACTATGGAGAGATAAAAGAGCCACATGTGGCTCTGGAGCCGCACATTGCAGACCCCTGATCTAAACCTTAAAGGGCTAGTAATGGGGTTGTGGGTCATTTTCGGTGTTAACTGTATTTTGCCTTATATTTACAATTTCCAAATGTTTTGGTGTGTTTTGAGCAAGAAATATTGAAATAAAACGGCTTTTTTGCGGCCAATCCATATGCAAATTTCCACTTCCAGGAAAACGCTCCGTTTTGGTCACGTGGTGCGTGTGACGTCACATGGGTAACATAGCAAGATAACTTCTCGGAGCTCTGTCGGAGCTAGCGATAGCGGCGATATTTCAAGGTCCACAATTCTGTCTTCAGACTCAGATTGTGGAAACATTTGTTCTGAAAGTGACGCTGATTCAGAGGCGCCGGGTGTTTGTGGTTTGAGGACTGTAAAGCCCGATCAATTTGAGCCGGCAGTGCGTAAAGTAAGAGCTCACAACGGCAATGACACTGGCTGAGAATGTCAATTTAAAGTCGTAATTTAATGAGAAAAGAACCAAAGCTGTCAGTTTATCAGAGCCATGCTTGAAGCTGGAAGACGTGGAGCATCTCGTGAAGCTTTATTTACAGATCGGTTTAAAAACAAAGAAATTCCGAACCTTTTGGCAACTCGAAATCAAATCATCATCAATGAAGCCGACTATCTGGGTCGGTAATGCAGAGTTTCATATGCAAAATAAAGAGCTTAGAGACATGTTTGCAGGACCGTCCGCCACTTTATTATTCACTTTATTCACATACCCGGAAGCTTTTTCACCACCTTGCTGCATGTCTCTGACATGCGCAGAAACCAAAGGAGAATGTAAACAGAGCTCCACGTGAATCGTCCCGTTTCAACAAACAACAACAGGGGATGACAACAGTCTGTCACGTTAGCTAAAAACACTGAAAACTCCAAAAACGATTCCTCTTCAGATGAAAGCATCACACAGAAATGAATGAGATCTGATCTTTCACGGAGGACGAAATGACTGAAGTGGACAGCTGCGCGTGTCGATGGTTTTATCAACGGAGCTGCAGAGATCCTGCAAGCCACCATCAATGATTAATAAACTGCAAATCAAACAAAGAAACTTCCAAACATGTGCAATGTTTCAAACATTCAGTTTACCTGTTGAAATCAGAAGCTTTTCACAGTTTAGTCGGTCTGGTTCTGTCACAGTGTTCATCGCAATAGGCTCATTTCGATTGTAAATCTCGTAAATTTACGACTTTAAAAATCATAATTTAATTTATTTTTTTCTTTTTTGTGGCCCTAATACTCCGTCGTACCATAACACCGACGTTTATAGGATTCAACTTTGCCGCAGCGCGCACACATACACGTATCTGCAGACACGCTGGGTCCGCCTGCATTCTGCTGCTGGCGCTGTCTTACCCACATGACGTCAACGCGTCACGTGACCCAAATCGAGCCGTTTCTGAAGCTGGGCGAAATTTGTCGTTGATTTTGTCAAATTTTACAAAAACCTGCGTTTGTCAACGGTAATTATTTGTTATTTTTGATACATTAGAACATATGGAATATATCTGGATACGCATTTTAGCTTTGTCCCAGCCCATTACTAGTCCTTTAAGGTAACTGAATATTCATGTTCCAGGGCAGAAGTCACTGGGTGACCGTGATAATGTTTTACTGATATCTTAACCTCTTTTGCTGAGTTCTGGTTTCTGGATTCAACAATCTATCCTGTTAGAGTGACGTTCCGGATGCACGTTTTCATACTCGGTAGAATTGGTAGAAATCCGAATCAAAACGACCGGAGCTGAATCACGAATATTATTATTTCCTACTTTCGGGTCGCAAAGTTTAGTTAGCCTAAATAATTTTTTAAAAATTCTAGTTTTTTGAGGTTTGAGGTGCATTATACTGGTTATTCCTCTCTATAAAGAACCCTAAAGTGGTATTTTGATCTGTCCATGCATTTAAGAGTAATCCTGTAAAAACCTGCGCTTTCAGCAGCCCCTCCCATACCCATGAAAACGAGTGGTTGGAAACGTGCTGATGTAAGAGCGATGCCAACCGCTCCCTCCAGGAAAAGTCTGCTCTCACAGCTCCAACACCAATACTTCTGGCTGGGAAAAAAAACTCACAAAAATAACTAATATTTCATAAATGTTTAGTGGTCCAAAAGGTAATATATGATCATATATATGGATATAATTCACTCTGAAAGGCTTAAGAAAAGACTACAAATGGGATTTGAGTGTTGAAGCAAGTAGAAAAGAAAGGTAAGAAATGAGGAAAAATGAAGAAAAGAAAAGAATTTGACAGAATACTACGGTAAGTAGCTTCTAAAAAGATTCAGAGCTTTGACGCTTGGTGAAGAGAGGTCATAATCTATATCTGCGTTTACATTAACTGACATTTTGCAAATTAGAATTTGGAAACAATGGAAACACTACAATTTTGAAAAAACTCGCATTAAAAAAAAAAGGAAGTGGTATTTGTGGTGTATCGAAATAGACATTTTTCGCAAAACTGTAACGGAAACACTATTTTCAAAATAAATGCGCTTCTTACATCCAACAGCTTCACAGCTCTTTATAAGTTCATCCAGCTCCTTCAAAATAAAATCACCAAGATTTCCTCTTCGTTTCATCTGTAGCTGCACTTTTACAACTTGAAGCCTGAATTAGACGCAGAGTCTTCCTTTAAGGACGAGCGTGAGTTCAGTGATTGTCAGAAAAAAGGTCCGGCTGCTTATTTGTAAGAATTTTTAAACCGCTGAACAGACGACCTGAGACGTTCAGTGGACTCGCCAGACATCGCTGTGACGTCACCGAAATGCTCCTTTTTAGTGAATCAAATTAAAAAAAATACTTGATCTCATCCATCGTTTGTGCTTTATTGCATAATTAGGATTTAATGGAAACAGTCTCGTTTTTATCGAAATTCCTAGAATTTAAATAAAATTTTGCGCAAATGCGTTGTGTCAACACCTGTTTCATCAGAAGTGAAATAAACATTTATTAATAGACATTTAAAGCCTCATGATGTAAAAATTGACTTAAAAATCGTGTCGTTACCACGTAATTGTTGTAAGTAGTTTTGGATATTCAGTTGTTTTTGAATTTTTTTTTTTTATTACCAAATTATATCACAGATGGACTTCAACAAAATGAGTGCAATCCACCAAGAGATAACATGCTAGGACCTGTTGCTTCTGGTGATTTAACGATATTTTTGACATTTGGTTCATTAAGTGGGACAAAGTAAAGTTTTAGCCTATATTAAAAAAAAAAAAAAAAAAAAAAAAGAACTCTCTTTAAAATTCTGTAAGAAAATCAGTGGTTGTGAATATTTTTTAATTTAATTTAACCTTTATTTTACCAGGAAATCCCGTTGAGACTTACATCTCCTTTCCAAGGGAGACCTGGAATACAAAGTAATAGATCTTAAAAAATAAAAATAAAAATTCTGAATTCATAATAGACAGGTTTATTCATCAATGCTGAATTTACCTCCAGTGGTCTTTAGAGGAACTGCAACATTTGGATTTCCAAACCAAAAAGCAGAAAAAAAAAAGATATAATTCATAGAGCAGCCCCAGGAGTGGTGCTCTGATCTCTTTATTGATCGAGTGTTACATCATCTTCCAGCGCTTTGATAATACACTGCTGCAGCATTGATCTGTGAACTTCATTCAGTTTCATTTCTCCAGATGGTTAAAGGGAAGCTCAGAACGTCACACTCATTTTCCTCTCCTTTATATTTTAATGTGAATATAGAAACAGATTAGACGAGAAGACCTTCGTCTTTATATCTGTAGATCCGCAGGTGGTGCTGCTGTAAGGGCGCTCCTTGTTTTGGACGGAGTGGTTTTCCGCGGCGGCGGCCGGATTTGGCCCGCGGGGTCTGCTCTGTGACAGTAAAGCCATGGGAACCGAACTGTAAAACACCAGCCTGGACGCACTACTGACAACTCACACTCGTATTAAACCAGACCTTACAGGTGTGTGTGTGAAAAAGAAAGAAATGAAAGAAATAAAAAGGGGCAAAAAAAATATAGAAGAGAGATTAACAAAGAGGAAAGCGCGGGGCTGTAAAACTCTATACAAGGTGCCAACGGCTGCGACCTTTGACCTGTTTTGAAAGTTGCTGAATGTCGGAATGTGTATTAGCAGGATTTGGTGTTCCGGTGCCCCTTAAGGCATTCAGTGTGTGTGTGTGTGTGTGTGTGACCTGAGACATGTGTTGGTGTTAAACGGCACCGCTAAGCCTTCAGGGGATCATTAGTGGGCTGTGGGAGCGGCCTGTACTGTACGTGGCGGGGGACCTCTAGCGCAGCAGATTTAAAAGTCTGAATGAGAGACGTTAGCCCGAATGTACACGCAGGACGTTTTACTGTTTACCACCAATTTCAGGCTCATAAGAAACCACAGGAGGCCGTAAATGAGGTACGACTGGGGGGTTTGTGCTCCCAACATACCTGCTGATGAGACATTTACAGTAAACCCAACTAGAGGAGGCTTTACTGCATAAATACATGTATGTGGCGGTTTTACTGCCTCATCATTACAGCCTACAATTTCTGAAACTATAAGGTAGTACGACCTTAATGCTGGGTATCACTGCCAAACTATCTACCAGTGTTTGGATCATAAAGAAATGGGGGGAAGGGTTGAGAACATGTTTCAATGATTTCTCTAAACCCAATTGACGGTCAGTATTATTTTCAAGTCATTAACAATAAGAGCACGTGTCAAAGTCAAGGCCCGGATCCAGATCATTTTATTTTACTGTTATTATCATCTTGCGCTCATTTTAAACTCGTATAATTTTGTCAAAATGTATTATTGTTTAGAGTAAAATATTGAAAGTTATTTCAGTTTTGAGTTGATTTATTCTGGAATAATAGTCCTGCCTTTTTATTATTCATAAATATGTTAAAAAATTACAGTTTTTAAAAATTGACATTCTGCTAGTTTTTTGGACTATTTTCGCATTTAAATCAAGATTTTTAGGCTATTTTGGAGTTTAGCTGATATTTCAGCTACATGCTAGCTGTTTTTAAAATAATGTTTTGGAATTAGGCTAATATTCACACGCTAGCTGTTTCCGCTATTTAAGGTTTTTTTCAGTTTAGCTATTTTTCAGCTACATGCTGTTTTTTTGGCTAATTTAGGCTTTTTTTTTTGGTTTTTTAAGCTGTTTTGGAATTTGGCCAATATTGACACGCTAGCTGTTTTGGCTAATTTAGGCTTTTTTTTTGCTTTTTAGGCTGTTTTGGAATCAGGCTAAGATTCACACGCTAGCTGTTTTGGCTATTTAAGGTTTTTTTTTAGTTTATCTATTCTTCAGCTACATGCTAGCTTTTTTGGCTAATTTAGGCTATTTTTTTTTTTGGTTTTTTAGACTGTTTTGGAATTAGGCTAATATTGACATGCTAGCTGTTTTGTCTAATTTAGGCTTCTTTTTTTAAAGTTTTTTTAGACTGTTTTGGAATTAGGCTAATATTGACACGCTAGCTGTTTCGGCCATTTAAGGTTTTTTTCAGTTTAGCTATTCTTCAGCTACATGCTAGCTGCTTAGGCTAATTTTGGCTTTTTTTTTTTTTGTTTTTTTAGACTGTTTTGGAATTAGGCTAATATTGACATGCAAGCTGTTTCAGCAATTTAAGGTTTTTTTCAGTTTAGCTATTCTTCGGCTACATGCTAGCTGTTTTGGCTAATTTAGGCTTTTATTTAAAAAAAGATTTTTAGGCTGTTTTGGAATTAGGCTAAGATTTACACGCTAGCTTATTCGGCTATTTAAAGTTTTTTTCAGTTTAGCAATTCTTCAGCTACATGTTAGCTTTTTTGGCTAATTTAGGCTTTTTTTTAGTTTTTTTAGACTGTTTTGGAATTAGGCTAATATTTACACACTAGCTGTTTCGGCCATTTTAGGTTTTTTTCAGTTTAGCAATTCTTCAGCTACATGCTAGCTTTTTGGCAAATTTAGGCTTTTTTTGTTTTGTTTTTTAGACTGTTTTGGAATTAGGCTAATATCTACATGCAAGCTGTTTCGGCAATTTAAGGTTTTTTTCAGTTTAGCTATTCTTCGGCTACATGCTAGCTGTTTTGGCTAATTTAGGCTTTTATTTAAAAAAAGATTTTTAGGCTGTTTTGGAATTAGGCTAAGATTTACACGCTAGCTTATTCGGCTATTTAAAGTTTTTTTCAGTTTAGCAATTCTTCAGCTACATGCTAGCTTTTTTTTTGGCTAATTTAGCTTTTTTTTGGTTTTTTTAGCTAGCTGTTTTGGAATTAGGCTTAATTATTGACACGCTAGTGTTTTGGCTATTTAGGCTTTTATTTTTTTAGTGGCTATCAAGTTCAGCATCTTCAGCAACCAATTTCAGTTTACAGCATTCACACTAGCATTATCACAGGTAATTCTATATATCTAGTTCATAATTATGTTAAGAAGTTACGCTCTTATAGTTTTAAAAATGTAGTTTTAGAATTTTATAAATGTTTATCCTGTTCGACTCGCGACCTGAGGTGTGTTTTAGAGTTCGACCCCCCTGCATTTGAGTATATATATAAAATGTTCTTGAACAAACCTCCAGTAGATAACCTTTAAATTCAGTGTTCCACGTCATTACACACAGTAGATTTCCACAAAATTTGAAAGATTCTAAAGAACTGAAAGTGTGTTGAATTTACTGTATCAGGAGATCCTGTTTACTGAAATCTGAAGCTGTTCCAACCAGAAACATCTTCATAGATCAGTTACATTTCAACATAGACCCTTATTCTGTAGCAGCTACACAATTCTTGCATTAATTGAACTTTTTGGAGTTGATCTCCTTTTATAAGAACAGCCAATGAGATGGTTAGTTGGAAAGTGGCGCCGCCAGTGGTCAGGGACCAAACCATGACTCCACCACCTCCTTGCAGCCTTGTTGAGACACGGTGGCCACTACTTCCACTTGTTTCTTCTTCCTCTTTGTCCATTTCTAAAAATTCCACTGATTAGACGATAACATAGCCAAGACTTTTGATATCGCCTCTAGATGTACAAATGACTCGTGCTCTATAGACATTGAGCATCACGGTCCACACAAACCACACTTTACTGCAACGTCCTCAATTAAATAGTCACTTTTTTCAAACACGAAAAAGCTTAAAACTTTTTTTTTTTTTTACATCGTCTTAAACATCAAACTGCTGGCGGGGCGGGGCGAGGGGGGGGGACGACACGTCTGGTCTGCAAAGTTGAAAGAAAAATGTCTCTTAAAGAGATATTATCTGATGGTGGACAGAGAAACAAGAGCTGTGGATGAGAGTGAGAGACAGAAGAGAATGATGAGAGGAAAAAAAGAATTAGAATAAAAGGAGGAGGGGGGAGGGGGGGGGGTTAAACACGCTTCCTTACAGAGTCTCCTTTTGGGAATTTTAAGTGGTCTCTTTGTCCTCCCTCATGGTTCCCTTCCCTCCTTTTCTCTCTGGCCTTTCCTTCGCCCTTTTAGCAGTAACCAGAGAGCTCTAGAACAATGCTGGAAGAAAAAAGGCGAGATGGAGAGATAGTCCCGAACATAAGGAGGAGAGGGGCTCCGAGAGCAGCGCTTAGGAGATAAAAACTGTCTCCTCGATGTAAGAGAATCCCTCCTACTTTTCTCTGGACTTTTTACTAGATAAGGCAAAAGGCAGGTTTATCTGTTGATGCTCAATTGAGGCTGCAGACGAGTGTGTGCGCGCATGTGTGTGTGTGTCGCAGACAGAACACTTTCTCAGACCTCTGACGCCTATTATACCTCTCCATCCTCGTTTTCTGCCCATCCCTTCAGTTCCTTCTCCGGGACGAAGTCTGTCGGACTTCTACACACTTTTACACATGGGGTCGTCTTTTTACTAATAATAAATCCAACAAAAAACGTTCTCTTTCAAGTCAAATTTAATACTTTTTAAGGCCATGCACGCCAAAAAATTCTGTTTATTTCCCGTTTTATTAATTTATTCTCAATTTCTGATCAAAATCATAGATTCCGATGTTGTTTGTGTTCTGTCTCAAGATGATTTAGAGCTCGTCTTTTACTGCTTTTGTCATATGAGTGCATAACAACTGGTTTTCCCAATATTTATTGACATAATTTGATAAAAAATAATCTTGGTCAAAAACAATTTTTTGACATGGAATATGAAACAGTAGAAAGAAACATTGAACTAAAAAAAATGAAGTGAAAAACATACATATTTTTTAATTTGACTTTATTTTACATTTTTTGGTTATTAACTGGTGCACACTAGATAGTAATTAGATTTATGTTTTTTTTTCTAAAAATAGAAGTATATAAAAATGTTTTTATCTAGTTACTAACTTGTGCACACCAGATAGTAATTGGAAACAAAATAATTGTTTTAAATTTAAATAAAATTAAAAGAATTTTTTGGTTAATAACTAGTGCACACTAGATAGTAATTAGATTTATGTTTTTTTTTCTAAAAAACAGAAGTATATAAAAAAATGTTTTTATGTAGTTACTAACTTGTGCACACCAGATAGTAATTGGAAACAAAATAATTGTTTTAAATTTAAGTAAAATTAAAATAATTTTTTGGTTAATAACTAGTGCACACTAGATAGTAATTAGATTTATGTTTTTTTTTCTAAAAATAGAAGTATATAAAAATGTTTTTATCTAGTTACTAACTTGTGCACACCAGATACTAATTGGAAACAAAATTAGTGTTTTAAATTTAAATAAAATTAAAAGAATTTTTTGGTTAATAACTAGTGCACACTAGATAGTAATTAGATTTATGTTTTTTTTTCTAAAAAACAGAAGTATATAAAAAATGTTTTTATGTAGTTACTAACTTGTGCACACCAGATAGTAATTGGAAACAAAATAATTGTTTTAAATTTAAGTAAAATTAAAATAATTTTTTGGTTAATAACTAGTGCACACTAGATAGTAATTAGATTTATGTTTTTTTTTCTAAAAATAGAAGTATATAAAAATGTTTTTATCTAGTTAATAACTTGTGCACACCAGATACTAATTGGAAACAAAATTAGTGTTTTAAATTTAAATAAAATTAAAAGAATTTTTTGGTTAATAACTAGTGCACACTAGATAGTAATTAGATTTATGTTTTTTTTTTCTAAAAAACAGAAGTATATAAAAAAATGTTTTTATGTAGTTAATAACTTGTGCACACCAGATAGTAATTGGAAACAAAATAATTGTTTTAAATTTAAGTAAAATTAAAAGAACATTTGTGGTTATTAACTGGGTGCACACTAGATAGCAATTAGATTTATGTTTTTTTTCCTAAAAATAGAAGTATATAAAAAAAAAAATTATCTAGTTATTAACTTGTGCACACCAGATAGTAATTGGAAACAAAATTAGTGTTTTAAATTTAAGCAAAATTAAATGACATGTTTTGGTTGTTAACTAGCGCACACTAGGTGGTAATTAGATTTTATTTTAGTTTTTTCAGAAAATAGAAGTATATAAAAAGATTTTTATCTAGTTACTAACTTGTGCACACCCAACAATAACTGGAAACAAAATCGTCGTTTTAAATTTAAGCAAAATTAAAAGATAATTGTTTGGTTATTAACTGGTGCACACCACATATTCATTCGATTTTCTTTTCCCTTAAAAATTCAACTATCACATTTTTTTTCTGGTCATTAATCAGACAGTAACTGTAAAACATTTTTTTAATTGAAGCTGAAATTTTCTTTTTTTTCTGGTTACTAACTGGTTTGCACCTTATAGTATCTTTTTTCTTTTTTTATTGAAATAAAAAAATCTTTTATCCCAAAATTGAGAAAAAAAAACTTTTTTCTAATTACCATCAGGTCCACACCAATAACCAGATTTTGTTTTTTTTTTTTTTTACCTAAATTTAAAAAAAATATATATTTTTTAACCTTTTTAACTTTTTTTTTATTTCACTATCCTTTAAGGCACAATTTTTAATGGTCAGAAATCAAAATTCAAGACTTTTTAAAGGCTTTAAGGTATTATTTCCAAGTGACGTCACCCATTTGCAGATGTAAAACTCCTTATAGATTTTTAACATTTTCTTGACGACCACAATGTTCTGATGATAAAAATGTAGATAGTTTATTTTTAAAAAATAACATTTACTAACATTTTTTTTCAAACGGCAAATTGATCAAACGCAATGCATTGTGGTCTGTACTCATCAATCAAATGAAAACGTCTGAATACAGGAAAGTCTTCAGGGAATTTTCCAGAGCACCAAATTTTGGAATTGTAGGTTTGGAGACCCTGACAAAAAAATGGCAAACTCCAAAATTCAAAGTTTTATGAGTTTTAACTGAGTTATTTAGCTAAAAGAGCAATTTAAGCTAGAATGATACGTTTCCCTTTTGGTTCCTTTTGGTGAAACGTTCTATGATTTGTTTGGAATCTAAATGCTTTATATGATTATTTTAATCATGCTAATGATGTAATCATCTGCATAGAAACATTTTTTTTATATATCAGTAAAATAAAACTGGAGGGTGTCAAAGATTTTAGACACATTTATTGAAATATTTTCCAATGCAAACGAAGTAACTTCTTTTTAATTGATTTTATATTTATTCTCATTTTACTCTTTTAAAGCTGTAGCTGAATATTTTTGCTTAAACTTTTGAAACGGTGCTGGGAACACTAAAGACAAGACAAGAGACCACAAGGTCCTGTCTGGGCAGAGACGGGGTCCAAGTCCAAGATCCCGCATACCTCAAAGGCTTCACTCGCCCCAAATGAAAGGTCTAATAACACCAGCACCCCCGAAGGGTCTCAAGCAGACCCAAGACCACCTGGAGATGCCCACATGAGGTCCAAACAGGAATTTGAATATGAACAGTGTGTGTACTAAAAGGAACAATTCAAATTTGGTAGGAGACAGTTGTTAGACTCCCCATGTTGATGGTGGTGCCAGTGGTAGCATAGCCCCGCCCCTTAAACCATGTTCACCTGAGAAAAAGTACCACCGCCAAGTAGCCCCAACCCCAAATTCACGGTTTGAAATACTTTAAATTAATTTTCCTTTTTTCCAATTTGTTGACATTTAGCTTTAATTTAGACTCCGGTGATTTATCCCAAAATGCCAGAGCGCGGCAACCTAAACGTTTCAGAAAGTTCAGCAGGTGACCGCATTTCTATTCGGGAGATGGCATTCGAGTTTTTACACCCCCTGTGCACCCCCACCTGCCGTGTGCGCGAACTGGAAGAGAAAAAATAACAGAATACTAAAGAGAGATGAAGGAGTCGGAGGTGAAAAAGTCAGGAAGCCGTGTCGTCATCCATGACTGTTGTCACGGGAGGTCGGTAGAAGTTGCGGTGAAAATAAAAAGTTGCAGGGTGCGCAAAAAATCGCGGGGTTTGCTTAAATTTGCATAGATATTTGCGATCGCAACATCCAGAAATCTGGTTTTATTCCTTAAATTATAGCCTGAAACAGTGCGTGCTGCCCCCTACAGGTTGAAACGAGGTATTACAGTTAAATTTTGGGATTGGGATGCAAGTCCCAGAAGTTTCACGTAATCATGCTCTGCAGCTCCAGTATAAAAGCCCCGCCCACCTTTGCTTCGATAACGGTTCGTCATTAGCATGTTAGCTTCATCGTGGCTCGCAGGTGTATAAACAAATCTACTGGCTTACCCAGATTTCCAGTGGACTTAGAAGTTAGGCAACATCAGTTGAGTGATATTGGCAATAAATCCAGCGAACTCCATCCTGGTGATGGATTTGGAAAGAATGTTTTACTCGGGATTTCTAACGTAACCCTTCCGCTCTCCTTAGCTTGTTTACATAAAAAGCGGGGTCATCTGGACACCACAGGACATTGCGCTGAACTTTTTTTTTTCACTGATTTTTGAGTTTCACTAATGTCCATGACAGACGTAAAATCCTGTCCCCCTTCATCCACATTTGTCATGGAAGAAATCGCATAACAATATGTGGTTGGAGCCATCTGGACCCCAAGGAGAGCGGAAGGGTTAAAGGTGAACCAAACACTAAATCAACTTTTTTTTTATCTTCTATAAATGGGGTTTTTAAAGTGCTGTCTGTTGGTCTTTGAAACATTTTGACAATTTAAAGTAAAGTAGTTTAATTCCAGAAGTTACAATCTAAAACAGTCTGTGTGCTGCCCCCTGCAGGTTGAAACCAGGTATTACAGCGGAATTTTGGGATTGGTCAACAGTTCCAGAAGTTTCACGTCATCATGCTCTGCAGCTGCAGTATAAAAGCCCCGCCCACTTTTGATTCGGTAAAAGTCTGTCGTTAGCATGCTAGCTTTAGCATGGCTGGTAGGTGCATTGCCCTCGATTCCAGAGGATTTGGGAGTTAAGCAACAATAGTTTAGTGCAAACTTGCAATAAATGTTTGTATGCTTAAAACGTTAGCTTTATTAGCTTATGATGCTAGCAGCGTTTTACCACTCAGACGAGGCTTCCCTTCAGTCCAGAGAAAGGTCTGCGTTTATGCTAGCATCACTTTGCTCTGTAGCACTCTCTATATTGAAGAGTGACAACGTTACCTCAAGCTAACCTCACTGTCACTGTCTGCCTCTCCCACTCAGCCCCGCCCCCTTTTTTCAGATCTGGGCCTCCAACTGTCCTGCTGTGTTACCCTTTAGAAATGAAACACAAGTCTAGATTTATCTCTTCCCTCTGAATGTGTTATCGATAAGCAGAAGTTATGGTATCCTCCACACCTTGTCCTCTCCCTAACCTTCCCCTTCATGTCCTCTGCACAGAATGGGGAACACCACGCCCCCACTCCCACCTCCTCCTGCCCCGGTCATGGCACGTCTCCTGGGGCACACCAGGCTGCGAGGTGGGCCCCTCTGGCCGTCTGAACTGAGGATCTGTTTAGTAAAGTAAAAAAAAAGGAACGTATGAATGCACCCAAATAGCAGAATTACCCAGGTGAAGGTACAAAGAGAAGAGATGGTTTGTTTCATCTTTTATTCGCTCCCCGAGGAGAATGGAGGGATGGACTTACATTGATAAGACGAGTTAGCGGGCTTTGTTGATCACAAGAAAGAGCGGGGAGGAAGGGTCATGGGAAAAAGACGACGCCGCCAATATCTAATTTAGGTGAATATTTCAAATCAGAGTTTTGCTCAAATTAACCTATAAAAACAGAGTGTTGCAGCCTGATTGATCGATGGCCGACCTTTCAGAGGAAGGTTCTGTTCCACACCAGCTCTACTGGAGACAGAACACGACTGGACGGCTTCAAGGTTTTAGGAGACATTTTTGTTTAGGAACCATTAAAGGGAAAAGAGTAAACACTTTCATGAGCGTTGCAGTAGTCTTTAATATTGATCCTGAAGCGGAGAGAAGTAGCTTTGAAACGCTAGTTCTCTCCACGTTCCAAACAGTTGATATGTTAACTCCATAAAGCAGAAGTTCATTATTGCTTCTGCTGATATGAGGGAAAAAAAACACGATTTTCTTTTAATGTTTGTGTCTGTCTGAGAAAAAAGTTTTTACGGCTTTAAAAAACATCTGTATCCCCTTTCTCCCTCAGTTTGCTTATTGATTTTTACATTTGCAAACAGGTACAGAATTGAAAAAGTAAATATTCGTAGTGATATTAAACCCACTATTTGACAGGAATCGTAGACAAAATGAAAACGCCAAAACAAAAACAGCACAAGACGGGAGGAAAAAATAATAAATGCACAATACGGCAAAAACCAACAAAACAAAATATAAAATTGTTAAACAGTCTTCTGTCTTGCTATTACTCTAACAAAGGGAGTGCTCAGACCTTCAATATGAACAATAAAAGGGTCAAAAAATCTATCCACATACCCTCGAACAGTGGCCAATCTCCATTAAAGGCCGACCCGGCTGCCAAATGTTTTGGAATAAACAATGCTACTATTAGAAGATATGCGGTATTCTTAATTCACAGATTTAATCTATTGCAAGTTATTTTTTGAATATAGAAATAAACAAGGTATCACCACTGACCGGATTGTTGAACGTGACGTTACCATTTCTGCTCAAGGACACGGGTCCCCAATGGCTCGCTGGGCTCACTGCATCTACATCTTTAACTCAACCTCATCTTAGAACGACCAATAATACTCTCTGGTTAGTTCTCAGAGTTGTGTCACACATGTTCATCATGTTACTTACATATGTGCAAGCTCCTCCCATGCTTTCAAGGCCTACGAGTCAGTGTGACTAGTGTCTAACTTTGTCTAAACCAGAGGTCGGCAACCTTTAACAGTAAAAGAGCCATTCGGGCTCATTTTCTACGGATCAAATCTTAAAAGGAGCCGCATTGACTTACGTTAACTTTTAAGAAATTTGGATTTGCATTTATAACCTTCTTTTTGTTTTAATAAATATGAATATTGTCTATTTTTGGCACGGACAAACAACAAAATATATATAAAAAGAAACCAATATCTCTCAAAGAGATTTTTTTAATGTTCTTAACTTTAGTAGCAAAAAAGCTAGCTTGTGGCTTAATAACTAGCTGAACTTTAAATTAGCATAACATTTCTCTGTAACTTAAATCAGCCAAAAAATTTTGCTTGTTGATGAAATAAAAGCTAAAATCAAAATTAGCCTAAAACCCCCAGTAGATAACAAATTAGCTAAAAATGTTAGCATATTGTTAAAATATTAGCTTAACTCCAAATTAGCAAAAAAACTAACTAGAGGCCAATTTCGCCAAAAAAAGCTAGCTTGTTGCTTAATTACTAGCTGAACTCCAAAATAGCCTAAAATTCCTCAGTAAACTAACTTAGTCAAAAATGTTAGCATGTTGCTAAAATAGAAGCTAAATTCTAAAAAAAAAATCAGTAGATAAAAACAAATTAGCTGAAAACATTAGCATTTTACTAAAATTTTAGCTAAACTCCAAATTAACATAAAATTCTTCAGTAAACTAACTTAGTCAAAAACGTTAGCATGTTGCTAAAATAAAAGCTAAATTCTAAAAAAAAAAAAAAAATCAGTTGATAAAAACAAATTAGCTGAAAACATTAGCATTTTACTGAAATTTGAGCTAAACTCCAAATTAACATAAAATCCTTCAGTAAACTAAATTAGTCAAAAACGTTAGCATGTTGCTAAAATAGAAGCTAAAACTCTAAATTAGCCAAAAAACCCAGTAGATAAAAAAATAGCCAAAATAATAGCTAATCTCCAATTTTTTTTGAAAATTCTTCATCCAGAGAGCCACAATGGAGAGTTAAAAGAGCCACATGTGGCTCTGGAGCCGCTGGTTGCAGACCCCTGGTCTAAACCTTTAGCTTTGGAGTGGGGTCACCTGGACCCAACAAGACGGTGCGCTGAACTTTTTTTTTTTTTTCCCAATAATTTTTGAAATCTTGTCTACATTCCTCCATATTTGTCACGGGAGGGATAACACGTCAATGTAAGGCTTGGGTCATCTGGACCCTATAATGAGGCTTAAGATTGGCGTTTGTTTCCCAGGACGACCCAATGATCCAATTCCAGTGACGGTCCTAGGGGGAGGTCCTTCACGCTACTGCCCGACTATGTATTTATTATTATCATTTTTTTTTTTATTGCTTTTATTGCATATGCCAGCAAAAAAAAAAAACAAAGAAGGCATAGACAATTGGAGTCAGACAGAAGAAATTCCTCTTATAGTAATATCTGCTCCTACCAATCAATCACAGAATAACCATGACCATGATTGATTCTTACTGATAATCATACCCCATTCCTAATCCGATGGAGGCCAACTTCCATTTCTTTTATTTAACATCCATCGTTGTAAGGTATCTATTTAATGTTTTGTCCTTAAATATTTTTTTAAATTTAGTAGCAGTTATACATTGTTTGAGTGTTCTATCTAATGAGTTCCACAGCCTAATGCCTTGAACTGAAATATGAGTCTGTCTCAGAGTTGTTTGTGCAAAAGGAACTTTAAAATAATCTTTCCTTTTGTTAGAAGCTGGTTTAAATAATGTTATGTATCCATAAGGACAGATTAAAATTTGGATTTCCTTGTGCCGGACCCAAGTCGGGAAAAAGTACAGAATTGTGCCAGAAAGGCTAAAAATTGGGAGCAGTAAAAGTTGATTGAGAATCCTGATTTGGTGAAACATGACCATCATGGTGATAGGTCATACCAATTTATCAGAAGTTCCATCAAATCCTGAGTTGATTCTGAACCTGATATGTCTACAAGTACAGAACCAATGACGACATTCTTCTATCAACCTTGGGGGCTGTGGTGCAGTGGTAGGGCCGTTGTCTCGAGATCAGAAGATAGTGGATTCGATTCCATTTGTCAAAGTGTCCTGAACCCCAAATTGTCTCTGGTGGGAGGTTGGCGCCACCACCACCAGTGTATGAATGTGTGTGTGAATGGGTGAATGGGTCTGTGACTGTGAAGCGCTTTGGGCCTTCGAAGGAGGGTAGAAAGCTATACAAGTATTTGTCATTTTTAAGAGAATTAGCCAAAAGGCTCAACTTTTCTTGACCTCAGGTGATGTCGTCTGAACTATAACCCCTGCGATATCATTGGTGTGTTGACGTAAGGAGTGGGGTCATCTGGACCCCACAGGACCGACATGAAATCCACATTTAACATGGGATGGGTAACACGTCAGTGTAAGTCTTGGGTCATGTGGACCCCGTAGGACGGTACGAGGGTCAAGAGACAGGTGACTCTCCACAATCTTCCCATTTTCCTGTCAGTCTGTCCTTTCCGCCCCTCGTCCCACACACTGCTATCAGCAGGGTGTAATGCCCCCGCCCCGTTACGTTCGGAGTCTCCGTAGACCTTATCAGCCCCTCTTCTGTTACCACGTCTCCTCTGCCGCTCCGGCCTCCGTCCCCGAGTCCGTCTGTCACAGACTCACCGAACCAGCCGGGGGGCGGAAGGTTCAGAGATCTGAGCCCCGAGGGCGAGTCCCGCCGGAGCTCTTTTCACACGTGAACTATTGTCCCGAGACGTTTCGCAGGGACGTCGAGCGGATATTCTCAGCGTCTCCTCGGTCCATTCTGACACGCGTCTCACTGATAACACAAGACAAGACTTGCCTGACATTATTGATGTGCTGTCCACAGAATACTCTCACTCGTCTATGAATCACCTCAAACATTCCAGACATTCCAATTTTTTTTAGGATCATTTTTATAAAAATAACTACACATTTGAGCAACAGAAACAAAAAAACTTGCCAAATTGTAAAATATAATAATAAATTATGGGATCCAAATGCTTGTGCTTCCTTCACTCTAATATGGTATTTAGCTCCCTCTTGTGGAGAAAGATGGAACAAAGGTGAGCGTCCACAGGTGCTGATTGTTTTTACCCAATGAGCAGATGAATATATGAGTGTTGTGTTTCTTTATGAGCCTGATGGTGTGTAAATAACATCATTCTGTTTGATACTCACAGGGGTCACCAACCTTTTTGAACCTGAGGGCTACTTCCTGGGTACAGAGTCCTACGAAGGGCTACCATTTTTAAATAACAAATTTAGCTTAGTTATAGGTAGCTTTACATTATCAATTATGAATAATGATGCTCCTCTATGTAAAGACATGGATTTCTCATAATAATGACAACAAGCAAAGAAACAGATATCAATATTGAGCATTTTATTAATCTCAGTAACTTAAATTTTCAGATGATCACTTGCATTTCATGGAAAAACGCCCCATTTTCACTATGTTTATCAGTAATTTAATGTTAAAAAAATCAACTTACACAGTTTTAAACGATACATTTTGAACTAAGGTCGGCATTTAAACAAATTGAATGATCTTTGAACAGGAGTAGGTCAGAGGTCACCTGAACTTATCTAAAGTTCGTGTATCATGAACAGATTTTTAAGATGTTTTAACTTTCAAATCGATGTAAATGTGAGTGTAATTTTTAAAAAAAAGCAACAGAAGAAAATTTTATTTTAGGTGCAGCTCACAATTGAGTTGTGTTATTTTTAGAAGAGATCTGAGGGCCCCTTGTGGGGTCCTTGAGGGCTACCTGGTGCCCGCGGGCAGCACGTTGGTGACCCCTGGTCTAAACTGACAAAAGTAGTTCCACTAGAAATAAAAAAGTTTGGGTTTAAGGTTTGGGAGTGATCACAGTAACGTTTGTTTTAGTAAATGTAGAAAAAATATATATTTTAACTTTTATGTCATTTTATAAGAAAGATGACACTTAAAAATATCCCAAAAGATTTTGATCTCTATAAAATGTATCCTGGTAAAATGATCCAAATATGAAAATAAATACAAGATTTGTGTTTTTTAGTAAAACCAAATCAAATTATTCAATTTTCTATGTGTTTCGTTGTCTGCTTTACTCTGTTTTGATCTTTGTTATTTTATCTGGTTATATTTATTCCTTTGTGCACCCTGAGTGAGAGAGAAGAACAGAAGTCATCACATATCTCACTAGAACTGATCTCTCAGTAGGATTTGTTTCAATATGACGCCAGCACAAGACAGTATCAGGCCATTAATAACAATAAAATCAAATGATGTGAATAAAATTACCCAGGTTACAGTTAGGAATCTTCTGATATAGATTTAAGGTGTTCTTAATAAAGGTTTGGAGTAATTATTGTCAAAGTAACGTACGAGTTACAGGGAACTAGGGCTAATCAACTGTTAAGATAGTCGACGACTAATTTAATAGTCGATTATTTGTTACTTTACATTGTGTGGAATCAGAGTGTGGTAAAGTTGAAAATTGTAACAGGATTCTGCTGCTTTTGGGACAATTTTTGGCATTTATTAAGGTTTTTTGCTAGCTGTTTTGGCTAACAAAGGCTATTTTTTTATTTTTTTTAGGCTATTTTGAAGTTTGGCTAATATTTCAGCTACATGCTAGCTATTTTGGCCAACTTATGTTAGGCTAATGCTAGGCTTTGTTATGTTAGGCTAATTTCGCAATTAGCAATCAGCTTCAGTGATTTCAGCTATTAGCTTCAGCATTTTTAGCTTATCTATTCCAGCATTCCAAATTCAGCTTACAGAATTTAACCTAGCTTTGTCGCAGGGACGGCTATATTTCTAATTTTTAATTAGTTTAAAGCTAATAATAATTAAGATGTTTGCTTTACATCCAGTTTGCGTGTGACTCGATTCGTCAAGTAATTTAAAAAACTAATAGGTGATTAGTCGATTGTTAGCATGATTGTTTGTGCAGCGCTATTGTGAATTTGCTAACACTTTTAGCGTCACTAATATGTAGCATGTTACAAATAAGTTCTAGAACTACTGTGAACGCATTAAATAATGACTGTATATGGTGAGTTTTCTGTCTCACTTAATGCACTTTTTAAGCAACATTGGTTAAAAAATAGAACATTTATTGATGATGCATCTTATATGTTGTGTATCTAGTAGGGCTGCCACAAACGATTATTTTAATAGTCGACTAATCACCGATTATTTTTTCCGATTAGTCGACTAATCTGTTCATGGCCAAAGTGGATGTAAAGACGCTGAAGTTGATAACCAGCTAAAATATTAGTTAAATGCCAAATTTACCAAAAAATAAAAAGAGCCAAAGTTAGCCTAAATAGCTAGCATGCTGCTGAAATATTAGCTAAATTCCAAATTAGCCTTAAAAAAAAAACGGAAAAATCCTATATTAGCCAAAACAGCTAGCATATAGCTGAAATATAAGCTAAACTCAAAAATTGCCTAAAAAAACTTAAAAAAGCTTAAGTTAACCAAAATAGCTAGCATGCTGCTGAAATATTAGCTAAATTCCACATTAGCCTTAAAAAAACGGAAAAATCCTATATTAGCCAAAACAGCTAGCATATAGCTGAAATATAAATTAAACTCAAAAGTTGCCTAAAAAACGTAAAAAAGCTAAAGTTAGCCGAAATAGCTAGCATGCTGCTGAAATATTAGCTAAACTCCAAAATAGCTTAAAAATCTTAATAAATGCCAAAATATTCCAAAAAGCTGCAGAATGCTATTATAACTTTCAACTTTACTACAATCTGACTTCATACAATATAAAGTAACGACTAATCGACTATTAAATTAGTCGTCGATTATTTTAATAGTCGATTAGTCATCGATTAGTCGACTAATCGTGGCAGCCCTAGTAGAAAGTACATAAACTACGCACACTGAATGTTCTACTGTCATCAGAAGTATATAAATATTAAAATTAAAACTGGCAAGTTTTCATGTTAAATTTTAAATAAATGTGAAATAAAAATGTTACAAAAATGTAATATTTATGACATCATGGCTGTCAGTTAATATGTTGGAGACGCCATATTGGAACAAGTATGTTTGAGTTTTTTATTTTTTTTTTCCCTCTATGGATGAAAGTTTCCAACAGCATAACCAGAATTAATCCATACTGTATATTAAGCGCTTCCAACTATGAGGCGCGACATCATTTTTTTAAAAACGTAAATATTTTAAGCCGGCCTTTTAGCCAATTTTAAGCAATAATTACCATATCTGAGGTGTAAACACAGCAATGCTCATTTTTTCTGGAAAACATCACAAATATACGAGTATTTAGTTACTGTAGGAAAAATATTAAGAGGGAAAAATCTAAAGATGATTTCCGGCTTCAACCGTTTGACGCGCTCATTAAGGCAGAAACACCCACGAAATCTCGCAAAGCTCAGCAGGTACGAACAATAAAGTTTTTGCACGTCATAAAGGTTAGATGAAAGACGAGCGGGAGCTCTGATGAAAGATGTGAAATGAGTTGAATTAAGCGGTTCAACGTGCTGCTCGCACATTGAAACCAGCTGGGCGTCGGTTAACGCGCTGAGGTGCGGGTCTGGTGCGGACCCAGACACCAGAGCTCCAGCACACCAACACCCCCGTCATTAGGAGCTTGGAGAAGCCGAAACGACGGGCACCGGGGTGATGGATTTCTCCCCTGGTTTGGTCAGACAATGTATTTGATCAGAAACGGCGTCTGAGGCGAAGCTGGAAGGAAACTTTGACGAGCCATTCCTCAGCGAGAAGCGAAACTTGCGCCGGAGGAGCTGCCAGGAGCCGATCAGAATCCGTCGGACTGTCATCCTCGTGTTTGCCGAGCGTTCTCTGCCAGCCGCGCTACAACAGAAATAAACAAGGAACCAGTTTGAAGCCGACTTTCACATCCTGGCTTTGGGCCGGTCCTTCACAGTCCATCAGGAAATCTGTAGCTTTTGTCCACAAAGATCTCATTTCTTTACTCTTACATTTTCATGAGGCTTTCAACAGCTCAACATTTGTCCGGATTTTATTTTGTTAATATTTTTGAAACATTTTTATTTTCCGTTTTTAAATTTTAATGCATCTATAGCTGCGTTTCCATTACACTTTTGCGCAAAACACTGTTTCGAAAAAACAGCGTTTCCATTAAACCATGATTATGCGAAAAACTCGAAGTAATTCCGGCGATAAGTCATTAAAAAAAACATGGCGACGGATATAAACACTATTTTGATGTGCAGTAGATTCATTCACATTTCTGCCACGGCGCTAGCTCTCATCCTTGCCGTTCAGAGAAGACGTCTACGTCTGATCCGAGCCTTGGAGCGGCAGGCTCCTTATACGTGGGAGCGACGTAGAGGTTGAAGAATTCACCGAAGAGCTGTGGATTCAGCATTTTCGCATGACACGCTCAACTTTTGATGAGCTGTGCGATGCTGTGGGACCTCTCTTTGACCAGCTTTTCCTGCTTCCTGTCCGAAACGTCATATCCAGTTAATGGTCATGTGACTCGTTTGTTTCGAAAAAAGTGTTTCCATTACAGTTTTTGGAAAAACTACTGTTTCGATACGGCCCAAATACCACCTCCTCTAAGCGCAAAAACTTTATTTGGAAAAAGGCGAGTTTTTTCGAAATTGTGGTGTTTCCATTAGGAGAATTTAATATCGAAATTCCGTTTTTCGAAATTTCAGAGTTAATGGAAACGCGACTTATAAGAGTAGAACATTTTTTACTGTACTTTATATGTAAATGTTCTGCATTTCTTGAGCTAAAAGGGGAATTCAGCTTCTTCAGCATCAAATCCCAAGTGTTTCTTTCTTAGAATTAGTGTTTTCCTTTGACCGTTCCCCCATTAACATAATTAAGAGGTGTTTACACTTAAAGTGTTGCATATCGGTGTAAATCTGTTTCTCACAAAACCCTTTGAAACGACGTTAATTATGGAAATTATCAAAGAGTTACAATAATTCAACACTGGTGTTAACACTCCAAAATCTATGATCTTCGAATTAGCGTAACTAACCGTTTAAAAGTATAATCACTTGGAATTGCAAAAACTACTTAAAGTGTTGCATATCGGTGTAAATCTGTTTCAGAATCCGTTGCACATATGCTAAATGATCAAAACGTAACAGGAATTCAAGAAAAACTGCTGCATAAAGTTGCCTTTTGCAGCTTAAGAATCCTTAGAAATTAGTTTAAAGGGGCCCTAACATGAACGTTCTACTTTTTAAGTGCATTATACTGTTCATTCTTCACTATAAAGAATCTCTAAGTCGTATTTTGATCCGTTCGTGCATTCAAGAGGAATCCTCTAAAAATCTGCGCCCCTCCCATACCCACGAAAACGAGCGGGTCACATCGTGCTGACATCAGCACGATGTGCCCCGCCCCCTCCAGGAAGAGTCCGCTCTGCCAGCACCATCCCAGAGTCGTTTTACTTCCGGGTAAGAAAAATGACTAATATTTTATAAATTATATGGGTTTTTTTGTGTTCCAAAGGTAATATAGGATATGGTTCACTCTGAAAGGCTTAAGAAAATCATGGTATGGCCCCTTTAATTGGGTAAATTTTCGAAAGCTCTACAGTAATTCAAAGAATGACAACATTTACGTCAAAAGTCCAATGTCTATAGCGTAACTCTTAATTTGTATACGCATTTTTCGCAATTCTAAGTGTAACAAGGTGCAGTCAAGGCAAATCAAGAACACCTGATCCATGCTTTTATTGTGGAGGAACCAGACACCATATAAGCTCCAGGTCAGCAGGTGCACTTCCTGCTGCCCGCTTCCTGTTCTCAGCTGTTGCTGCTGGTAGCCTTTGGATCTGGAAATTGGCTAATCTGGCACTGCTTCCTCTTTGAATATATTCGACCACCTCATCGGTGAGTGTTGCGGCCGTGATTGTTTTTTTTTTACAACTACACAGTCAATCCTGGCTGATGTAGCTAAAAGCTAACACCACATGGTTGGTACAAACATTTCATTGTTTTTTATCTTAATTTGCTCTTTGGTTTTGTTTGAATGCTTAGCTGATTTAAAACTATGGTTTTCCTTGTATCTTGGTTTATTTAACCATTTTTGTAGTTTTCCTGCATTTGATGTTAGAGTGCCAAAACAGCAATTTGATTTTGAACACTTTCCTAACCTGTTTATGTTGCGCGCCATTTGAAATGAACAGGATTAGATCATAATTTAATTAACTGTGCTTTTGTAGACAGTTTTGATTTGATAAATTGATACATTTGATAACTAAAAGTGCACTTTACCTGATTAGACATAGAACCCTTGAACTACATAGAATTATGTGTTTATAGCTTGAACTGAATGTTAATTTGTACTATTTTTTTTTTTTATTTATCTTTTTCCCTCATTGGTTAAACTGTTTATTGCGAGTCTCACTTTGATCTTTTCTGACCCATCCTAGGTCAGGTTTTTTTGTTATGTTTTTCTTCAATTGATGGCGAGCTACCCAACACAATAACAATAACCACCTCTTCAATTATCCAAACCACAGCAGAACTCAACGGATCATCACCCCCACTCTCATCCCATTGAAATGCATAAACCTGGACAATCCAACCTCATCCTCCTCAAGCCTCAGCTTCCTTGGTTTACAGTCCCTATTGTGTTTTTTTTTTTTTTCCTTTCTTTTTTAATACAATCGATTGAATTCTTTATAGTTGTCTTTGTTTTATTCACACACCCTGGGCTCCTTGAGACGAATTTCTTCTTGAGAAAGTCAGAGCGCCTAGTCCCATTCATAATTAAACAACGCGTTACATAAGTACATAAGTGGGTAAAGTGTCTTTTCTCAACCTCAGAACCTGTTGGAAGAACTTTGTTGCGCAAACTTGAAGGATTAAAGAGTTCTGGTAACTCAAAGAACAGCATATCAGAGTCAAACCTCCAGTATTGACGGTAGTATTTACCATAGATCTTTGACTGTTCACTCAATGAGTCTTCACACTTGTTAAGGGTTACATCAGTAAACCACAATCGGGCAACAAACTGGTTTAAAGTTAAAGACAAAGTCACATTAATAGACCTGAGTGACATTTGTTCTCCATCTTTGACCCTAGTGGTCACGAACCATCAAATCCGTCCTGTCCAGTCTCAGGGGAGACACTCTACCTCAAGGCCGCTGTGTTAGACAGTACACAGACCCAACGCTTCTTTTATACAAAGACTTCAGCCTGACCACAACCAAAATATGGTTACAAGTCAGACAAACACAAAACCAGGAAGTGGAGCCATAGAGGAACTGTGGTTCTGGGTTTCTGATGCAATTATTTAGTAAACGGACTCTAACAAACTCCTCTGAGCTTCTTCATATCAACACACATTAATATTTGTGATTTATCTGCGTGCGCTATCGTGTATCGAATGTTCAGCCACAATCGCACACGTGTGTAATGCAGACCAGACATGCACTCTGTTCATCTGTACGAGTCCGGTCAAACCTTTTCTATTTTTCATCCAAAACCAAAGTGACCGGCCAAGTGCTTCTGACCTCGACACAACGCTCACGCGGGAGTTGTGTAACCGAGCAGGAGAGCATCTCCGTTTCCAGATGGACAGATGGATCCAGGCTCCGTTTGGCTCCTTCTCTTGTTTGTTAGGTGATATATGAAGTTCTGCTCAGCGGCCTCAGAGCAGACCGCTGCATCTCTCCGACCTTCTGGTACGGTTCAGGTGTTTGAGAGAAACTGAAGATCTTCAAGCTAAAGTCAGGCTAAACTAGGGCTCTGAGATCTTCAGCAGTGCAAGAGCCAAACGGGCCTTTTTCTTATCGACCGAGTTGGAGCCCCGAAGTCTCGTTTTACCCTTTAGGAAAATGTGATACTGCTTTACTTTGTTGCTTTTTATAATGAATATGATTTTTTTTTTCTATTGAATAAAACAAAAATGTCAAAAGAAACTATTTTTTTATTATTTCTTATTTTGGACAAAAGTTCGTATAAAGTCCTTTCAAAATAAAAGACGCCATGTACCAGATAAGATCACCCCCAGTGGAGCCAATGAACTCCAATGATTCTAACAACTCAAGACAAAAATGACATTTTCTCTGTTGACTTTTACTTGAAATCTGTTGTTCCATTCAAGAATGATTGTGAGAGAAATTGCTTTGTTTACTTTGTTTCTTGTTTGTTTGTTTTGCTCTTTTCATTTCTTTCTGTTTGTATCGTTGTTCTTGTTCGAAAATAAACTAAAAAAAAAATTCTGTGCATTCTGAGCAAAGAGAACAAGGCCGTGTGACGTCAGCGGGGAGGTAAAAACCAGATTTACCTCACTTCTAGGAGCACCTCATTCATAAATGTATGAACTTAACTAATCTAAATTATATCAATGCTAATTTAGTACCTTTAAAAGTTACAATTATTTTATTTTTCCTCAACCTTTGAGCCACTATTGTTTGCTGAAAGCGCCACATGTTGCTCTGGAGCCTCAGGTTGTAGATCCCTGGACCAAAACCAGAAGAACCAAAAGAGAGCGGCGAACAAATCCAACAATAAGAGCATGAAGGCAGAGACCTGGGTCTACTAATTGAGAGAAATCCAATGAACTATGAACAGAAAAAGAAACAACCAAAGACACAGATCTTCACAAGTTTATCAATGAAAGTCTTCTTTCACCCTTTACCATCAGGAGCTCTAGATCTAGTGTCTATGTTCTTTGAGATACTGTAACTTAACGTAATTCCAGCAGATTCTCAAGATGAAAAGGCTTTATGATAATGTTCTTAATCGTATGGAGACAATAATAATAAAGTTCCTAAAATTTTAATTGGATTTTGACCCTTCTTGGACTAAAGCGAGACAGCGATTCTTCAAACTGGGTCACAGAGATGGAAGGAAGTACCGCTGAAAGCGTCCATCACTCAGACGATGGTGAAGCTCACCGTATTGAATGATCTCATGAACTCAGACATGGAGACGCGATTACCGTCTGTAAATATCTCAACATGCTTTCACGTCACTTTAAACAGTAGCTCCTCCCACACACGACGAGGACGTCAAGTTCATGAAGACATTTTTGGACAAGAGAGGAACCGGATGATGAGTGAACTCCATCATAAAACGTTCTCAGAACTCTAGAATAACACCGTTTCTGTTAAATCCTAATTATGTGAATTAACTAGTTTTGACACATTAATGCATGCGATTAACAAATTATGATTAACGCGTTAATATTTATTAACACAAATGAATGGCACCTCTCGGAGCAGCAGAATCTCTTTCCCTGAGTGTTGAAGTCATGAACAGCATGAATTAAAACTCTTCATTGGGTTGGTTTCCCCTTTATACCATTGTTATTTACAAAATAAATACATATGTAATCTGTTTTTAGTACTTTAATCTTGTTATTTTTTGGTTTAGATCACTTTTTCACCAAAAAAACTGACTATTGTTATGTCATATACATTTAATTTTGTGATTATTCGCAAACAATAAGTGGTCTGCAAATACTGTAAACAAAAAAATAATAATAATAATAATAATAATAATAATAATGGATTAGATTTATCTGCGCTTTTTCAAGGCACTCAAAGCACTTACAGTGCATGTCCATTATTCATTCACACCTCATTCATACTTGGTGATAGTAAGCTACTACTGTAGCTACAGCTGCCCTGGGGCAGGCTGACAGAGGCGTGGCTGCCAGTTCGCGCCTACGGCCCCTCTGACCATCACCGGGACATTCACACACATTCACACGCCAGTGGAGCCACACTGGAGGCAAGTAGGGTTAAGTGTCTTGCCCAAGGACACAACGACTTTTTGGCTGGCAGGAGCGAGGATCGAACCGCCTATCCTTCGATCATTGGCCGACCTGCTCTACCACCTGAGCCACCGTCGCAATTAATCGCGATTAATTTTGTCCCAGGTTTAGTTAATTAATTAATAAATTTTTCTTTTAATCGATTCTCGGTCCCAGGAATAAACACAAACCAACTCATGTGATAAGTCGTTTAAAAACACGGCAACAATACTATGATTTACAGCAAATATGTGGAGTTATGTGACCGTTTTAAGTTGATGATGCGAAATAAATACAAGGGTGTGTTTGGATGACGACATGAAGACACAAAAGCCTGTTTCGCGATATAAGAAAAATAAATATTCCAAGAAGTAAGTAAGCAGTTTGTTCCACAACAAGATCCATTCAAATTTCTCTCATGGCAGTACTATAGTACTCATCTATCAAAGGAGATGTCGGCGTCTTATTCAGTTCTTCCTTTCACTGACTCCTATCACATGGGCCACAAGGATCATTCCAAATCATTTGATAAACTTGTTTTTAAGAGAGTCTGGACTCTACTGGAGTCCAACATCCTCGTCTTCCAGTTTCTTCTCCGTCCAGAGTTGTAAACACACACTCGGGCCGCCCTTTAAGACCTATTTTTACCGTGGAGAACTTAAAAGCTTCACTCCAAAATGTTGTTCGAGTCTGGATGGAGAAAAAAATAAAATAAAAAAATTCCCATCTCCACTTGCAAAACAACTGCTGGCATGAACCCGAGGCTTTGAGGGGAATGTTGGGAAGTCGTCTAGGGGGGCTTGGCTTGTAAATCCTGATGATTTTCTGATGGAAACTTCGTCTGTTTGCTGAATATTTGTGCCGAATCTGAATTGATGGCACCCAGGAGGGAGATCACAGCGTACGGTCTGCGCTGAACTGCAGCTTATAGCCAGAGAGACGAGCTGGGAGCTCCATCTCTGCTGAAGGAGAGCAGATTATTTTATCAGAGATTAAAGCGGCGCTCCGATCTGACTGCTCACAAACCTCTGATTAAGGAAACGGACAATATTTACCGTCCTCTCCCTAATCTGTCCCAGCTCATCGCCCAGGGGCAGACTACAGCACAAACTTCACCATAGTTGAGGAAATTTGTCATAGCCGACTGTCAAAACTTAACAAAACGCGACTGCAGATGAAAGGTTTGTGTGCGAAACGCTCAGAACCGACCCCCGAAGCTACAGGGTTGCATGAAAGGACGGCCACGGCGTCGGAGAAAGAAAATTCTAGAAATTAGAAGAAACAAAGTCACTGATTTGAGTCTGGGAAACATTAGAGACTTTTGAAAGGTTTCTGTGATGAGAACCATGATCCACCAGTGGGGAAACGTTACCCTGGAACGCCAAACGGGCCAGAAGCTCATGGAGAAACCTCTGCAAAGACAGCCGACTCAGTAAGAATCAAGATTTATAAATCGACCAAAAAGATTGAAAGAACTAGAAAACAAAGAACAGTTAACTGATAGTTTTAGTCAACTGTCACAAATATTTAACTATTTATTTAGTGAGTAAATCCTTTTCCATATATTCAGGATATACAGGTTTGAAGAAAAAAAAAAAAAAGACAAAACTTCAGTTCAGTGATAGATGTCAACTTTTAGAGATTTGTTCCACCAATTTTCCAAAAATGTGGATCTAAGCGGGATAAAGTTCATTGAGAGTTTTAGTTCATCCAATGGGTCAACCATTGACTACATGAGAATTGGACCCAGTGTGACATCATCAAAACAAAAACTCCGTTACCGTTCATCCGCGTTATGAACGCCGGCCGCCGCTAAGTCAGCGGTGATTGTACTGATTAGTACACACACCTCTAACACCACAAACATACACTCTAACAAGCAAACACGCACGCATCACACAAGGAAGGTGGGACCTTCGACCTTCTGTCCCCTACCCCATCCCTGGCGGGGGTGCGGGGAACCTCGGCCTAGTGGTCTAGTCTCTTGGGTGCCGGTCTCCTGGGCCCGGCAGTCTCCTCCCCACGCCGGGAGTGGGATCCCCGAGATTTAGCAGGGGATCAATCTACATCGGAGCCGGGGGGTGTCCAGGTCTCGGTGGTGCGGGATCCGGTCCCTGCTTTCGAGAACTAGTCCTCTCCTTAACTCCATCAGTGGGTGTGCCTGGTCGGGCCTTGTTTTGTACATCACTCCTTGGGGCCTCTGTTTCTCTTGGGTTCTCTTCTGCTCGGCGGGGGTGGGCGGCCTCTGCCCTGCTTCTCCGCTGGACCTTCGCGGTGGGGGCAGGCGGTTGTCTGGAGTGTGGGGTGGGTTGCCCTTGGGGGGCCCTGGCTCGTACCTGGGGTGGGGCGGGGGGTCCTCTACGCCACTGGGTGGTGGTGGGCTGCTCCTCGGGGGTTGGGGGGCTCTCCGGGGGTGGGGTCCCGCGTTGGCCCTCCTGGCGGGGTGGGGGGGCTGCTCCTCTGGCTGGGCTGGGGCCTGCACTCTCCGTGTTCCTGTGCCTTCCTGCTCTTGGGTGTGGGGGGCCTCTGCGGCGGTCCCGCGTGCCCCGGTCTGGGTGCTCGGCGGGATTGCCCGGCGGGCGGTCTCTCTCCGCGGCTCCACGGCGGGTGTTGGGGGATCTTGGCTGCAGCTGCTGCCCCGGCGGGGGGTCTTGGCGTGGGGATGGCCGGGCGCTCTCCCCCTGAGTACATTCCATCACCACCCACCTCAGTGAAACATAAACACTCACCTGAGCACTAACCGTTTGTGTGACAGAATGAAAGTCTTTATCTGAATGTTTGTTTGTATGATGGAGTGTGTGAGCTGCTGTTATAGCTGAATTGCGTACATGTGTAGTATATGTATAGTATATGTGAGTATGTTTAGTTTAAATGTAGAGACTATTTTGGCCAACAAGTGTGTGTGTAACTATAGAGCGTGTGTGTAGACAGGCCCCGCCCATTCTAGTTTATCACTTAGTCCTGGTTGTTTTATGATGTTGCTTCCCTCTGTTGCCATCTTATCTCCCCCCCCCACCCCACCCCTCCCCACCCTCCCTCTTCCCTTTTTCCGTCCGGTCCAACGACAAAGAAAAAATAAATAAATAAAATAAAACATAATCAATATAAATAAAGTTTAGCATTAAATACAACAGGAGTTTATACTCAATAAATCCCTGTTGTGACAGTAACATCTGCCCAACACAAGAAGCTCTCAGCCCACATCTGTTGGCTCAGCTGTTGGACAGGACAAGTTAAAAAAAAAAAAAAAAAGTCAGCGGTGATTGGTCCAAACGGGTTTGAGTCATTGTTTCTATGGCAACCACTTTCACCCCAAACAGGAGTGGAAAGCCACACCCCCTACTGTTTGGAAGTGGGCAGTATGACTCTAGGCGTGTTTGAGTTGACTCGCGCCTCGCCTGCTTCGTCGGCGAGACCAAGCTGCTGCAGGAGGGGGCGGAGAAAGGCGTCTGAGATGAAGGTGGACGACGAGACAGAACGAGGAGTTGGGGGTTGTCCTCAACATTCGGCTGAATTTTAATACGCCACCCCTCCTAGTATGAGCTGTAGGGCTGCCACAAACGATTATTTTAATAGTCGACTAATCATCGATTAATTTTTCCGATTAGTCGACTAATCGGATCATGGACAAAGTGGATGTAAAGAAAATCTGAAATATGATTAGCTTTAAAACAAAAAAATCCTCAATAAGCTAAAATCGCTAGCATATAGCTGAAATATTAGCAAAACTCCAAATTAGCCTAAAAAACTGTAAAAATCCCAAATTAGCAAAATAGCTAACATGCAGCTGAAATATTAGCTAAACTCCAAATTAGCCTAAAAAACTGTAAAAAAAAAATCCCAAATTAGCTAAAATAGCTTGCATGTAGCTGAAATAATAGCAAAACTCCAAATTAGCCTAAAAAACTGTAAACATTTACAATTAGCAAGCTAACATGTAGCTGAAATATTAGCTAAACTCAAAATTAGCCTTAAAAAAACTGTAAAAATTCCAAATTAGCCAAAATAGCTAACATATAGCTGAAATATTAGCTAAACTCCAAATTAGCCTAAAAAAACTGTAAAAATTCCAAATTAGCCAAAATAGCTAACATATAGCTGAAATATTAGCTAAACTCCAAATTAGCCTAAAAAAACTGTAAAAATTCAAAATTAGCCAAAATAGGTAGCATGTAGAATAATAATAGAAAAACTCCAAATTAGCCTAAAAAACTGTAAACATTTAGAATTAGCTAGCTAACATGTAAATGAAATATTAGCTAAACTCCAAATTTGCCAACAAAACTGAAAAAAATCCTAAATTAGCCAAAAGAGCTAATATGTAGCTGAAATATTATCTTAATTCCAAATTAGCCTAAAAAACTGAAAAAGCCTAAATTAGCCAAAATAGCTAGCATGAAGCTAAAATATTAGCTAAACCCCAAAATAGCCTGAAAACCCTTAATAAATGCCAAAATAGTCTAAAAAGCTAGCAGAATGTCATTACAACTTTCAACTTTACAGCCTGACTCTATATATTATAAAGTAACGACTAATCGACTATAAAATTAGTTGTCGACTATTTTAATAGTCGATTAGTCATCGATTAGTCGACTAATCGTGGCAGCCCTAATGATCTGTGCTGTTATGTCTTTTATAGTATTTTTTTACATCTCTTAGAGTAAAACAGATGAAAAAAATAGTCGGGGTACATGTGCACAGTCCCAAATAAACACATAAAATAAAAATTAAAGTTAGTTTTAGAGGCAACAATAACACAAATAACCACAGATTATTTCAAATCTTGTATATTTTTTTCATCAGTGATTCACTTCCTTCCAGAAAGAGTAAAAAAATACACATATTTCCTTCATTTAGCGCCAGTTATTTCACATTAAACTACAGAAACTTTCAGGACACTGTTTCCCACAATGCATTGTTTTGTAGTCATCAAGACTGCTTGCAGCCAGCGCAGTACCTCTTTTCTGGCTGCGCTGGCTAAGGTAGGCGCCTTGAACCCGCCCCTTTCTCAGGATACTACGCAAATGTGATGTCGGTGACAGAAACTACCCAGCATGCACCGCAATCCAGGCGATCTGCGCAGCGCCGCGTCTGCCTGCATGATCTCAAACGCGCCTTCTGTCAACGTTGGCCAGCAGGCTCCACCCACTTTTAGTAAAGGAGTTTATAACGTGAATAACTTAAAAATAAATGGAAAAAAATATGAGGATTAGCAAAGACAAGGTTAAAAAAAAAAAAAAAGGTATGAACCAAACAGCTGTTTATTTCCCTATGGGATTTTGGCTACTTCCTGTCACTCAGTTCGGTTCTCTTATACAGTCAATGAGGTCAGCCCACCTTCCAGTCAGTGAAATCCCTTTGAAAATGAATGTAATAAAGAAATGTCAAAATACGCAGTTCTATGAATGTCCACAAGGGGCTGGGAGAAGTTTTTGGCTAATGAAATTTAAGGGTGAATTCAGAGCGGATAAAAGTCCAGATTGAGACGTAAATCTTGCATTTGTTCTGTATTCAGACTGCCGTCAACCGGACATTTCTGTTTTGGACCAAAGCTTGTAAACAAAACCCCGTGACCAAAGATCTCTTCCGTTATTGGCCAGGAATTACAAGGATAAAAAAAGAATATCAAGATAGTTCATTTATACTAACTTTTTAATACATTTTGAATGTCAAGGTTCAAGACATTAGTTCCATAATGCCCGGCTACGGTGGCTGTTTTTGTCCAGTTGTTCCACTCCGAGTATGGAGTCTATTCAGACAGAGCGATCGCAGTACTTGGTGCAAGAAGGTGAAGCCAGAGTGATGAAACCCTCAACAACTCTCCCCGGCTGTCAGAGGAGAACCGGCGCTCCGAACACCAGGGTGTGAAAGGACACGTTTGACGTGAATTTATGTGGGAACAAATGCAGGATTCTTGGAAAAGTGCACTGGGATGCTTCACATGAGAAGCCAATCATCCGGCGTGACAGCTTGATGGACTCTGCTGCAGTATATCAACATGGAGACGATCATAAAGCTTCCCAACACTGCTACCAGTCCTCAATGCCAACCACATCTGTGGATGTTTATCACATCATGGAGAGAAGAACAGAGACGAGGATCAAGACAGAGAGGGGAGGAGTTAATGAGAGAGAGGGTGTTCTTTCAGCTTTTGTTTTAGCGTCAGAGCAACAGACCTTCAGCTAAATGACTACTTAGCAACATCACAGGTTCAGTTTGGATTATTTCTTATTCTTAGTGACAAATACTTTCATAAAAAAACATAAAAGGCCATAACATTGATGTATAGAGAGAAGTCCAGCCACTTTTGTTTTATAGAAGACAAGTAAAATATATATGATTTTATTTTATGTATGAATTAGAGCGATAGATCATAAACTAGAAAACTTGCAATAATGCTGCTGAAAGTAGTTGCTAAAGACGCTGAAGCTTTTAGCTGAAAATGGTGACGTCATCTGTTGAAGGGACTTACTGAAAATGAAAAAACTATTTGCAAAAGACTGGAAATTTTCCTTAAAGAAAGAAATGAATGCCAAAGTTGACCTAAATTTCTGGAAAATTTATAGTCGATTGCTTGAAAATCCCTGAAATAGGCCAATTCTGCAAACATATTTAGTTAGCTCCTTAAAATTAAGCTAAAGTCCAAATTCGCGCAAAAAACTTTAGTAGATTCCAAATTAGCCTAGTTTACTGGTTGATTACTAGCAAAACTCCAAAATAACCTAAAATTCCTTGGTAAGCTAAATTAGTCAAAAATGTTAGCCTGTTGCTAAAATAGAAGCTAAACTCTAAATTAGCCCAAAAAAAAGCTAGATAACAAAGCCAAAAATGTTAGCATGTTGCTAAAATAGAAGCTAAACTCTAAATGAGCCTCAAAAAACAGTAGATAACAAAAACAAAAATGTTAGCCTGTTGCTAAAATAGAAGCTAAACTCTAAATTAGCCTAAAAAAACAGTAGATAACAAAAACAAAATGTTAGCCTGTTGCTGAAATAGAAGCTAAAAACTAAATTAGCCTAAAAAACAGTAGATAACAGAGACAAAAATGTTAGCCTGTTGCTAAAATAGAAGCTAAACTCTAAATTAGCCTAAAAAACAGTAGATAACAAAAACAAAAATGTTAGCCTGTTGCTAAAATAGAAGCTAAACTCTAAATTAGCCTAAAAAAACAGTAGATAACAAAAACAAAAATGTTAGCCTGTTGCTGAAATAGAAGCTAAAAACTAAATTAGCCTAAAAAAACAGTAGATAACAGAGACAAAAATGTTAGCCTGTTGCTAAAATAGAAGCTAAACTCTAAATTAGCCTAAAAAACAGTAGATAACAAAAACAAAAATGTTAGCCTGTTGCTGAAATAGAAGCTAAAAACTAAATTAGCCTAAAAAAACAGTAGATAACAAAAACAAAAATGTTAGCCTGTTGCTAAAATAGAAGCTAAACTCTAAATTAGCCTAAAAAAACAGTAGATAACAAAAACAAAAATGTTAGCCTGTTGCTAAAATAGAAGCTAAAAACTAAATTAGCCTAAAAAAACAGCTAGATAAAAAAGACAAAAATGTTAGCCTGTTGCTAAAATAGAAGCTAAACTCCAACTTAACCTAAAGAAAACAGTAAATAACAAGACAAAAATGTTAGCATGTTGCTAAAATAGAAGTTCTTTTTTTTTAAATGACAATAAAATATTTAAAACATAGCCCATGAATATTTTTAAAGTCTTGTTGCTAATCTTCTTAACATTTAGAAATTTAAAGACTTTTTCATGCATTTCTAATGGGACATTTTTTGCTCAATATTTCACAAAAGTTGATGGTAAATTTCCTTCAGCTCATATCATCAGCTTCATATGTCCTCTTTATGCCATCAGTCAGGCGTGTGAATGACCTTTTGGCTAATGTGTGCACCATCTTGAGCTCATCCTTCTCAGCAACTTTCTCAGCCATTTCTTGATTTTTAAGTCTTTAATCTGCTGGACTCCGGTTTTTCAGTCTCAAGTTATGTTTCTTTTATACAGTTTCCCCACTTGAAAAGCGTAAAAGACATCCACCTTAAGATGTAGCAGGATTTCACTCGTAAAGGACCAGTCAAGTTTCAATCTTCACATTTTATTTCCATTTGGCAAATGATCAACCGCTGTGACATTTCATGTCATTTCACCACATTTTTTGTTATTGAGTTTGTTTGAGTTGGAAGTTATGAACCTTTAACAGCAGCTGAAAAACCTTTAAATCAGAAAACACAAACCAATATTTTATTTTAGAGTTCCAATCCTTACCGGCTGCCTCTTTGGTGTTTGTGGATGACTTTTTTTCTCTTGAACTTCTGCTGATCTGAATGATTGCTGAGCTACCATGAAGATGTACGTCACCTTTATTTGTCCCACCAGCACATACAGGCTTCAACATGTTGGTTCCTCACGAGAAACGGCTTGATGAAGGTCTTCAGCCAATCACAGCTGCGTTCCACCCAGAAACTCTGGCGTTAAACTCATGTTTGACAGCACAGACACTACAAAACTGCGATTATGTCAAACTTATTATTTATTTAGTTCATTTATTTTAGTTTAATCACTTTTTTCATTTATACATAAAATGAGTGGTGTGTCAAACTGTTAAAAAAAAAAAGAAAAAAAAAACAACTTTGATTTATAATCATTTGGATTTGGTGCCCCCTCCAGCATAGGCGAATGCCTAGGGCAGGAGTCTGCAACCTGCAGCTCCAGAGCCACATGTGGCTCTTTTATCTCTCCCTAGTGGCTCTCTGCCTGAAGAAAAATCAAATTGTCAAACAATTTAGAGATATTATTTTAGCAACATGCTAACATTTTTGGCTAATTTGTTATCTACTGGGTTTTTTTATAGGAAAATTTAGGGTTTAGCTTCTATTTTAGCAACAAGCAAAAGTTTTGACTAATTTAGTAACCGAGTAATTTTATGCTAATTTAGAGTTTAGCTTAGCAGCTTGCTAACATTTTTCAGGTAATTTGTTATCTACTGGGGGTTTTAGGCAAATTTAGAGTTTAGCTTCTATTTTAGCAACAGGCTAACGTTTTTATCTAATTTAGTTTACTGAACAATTTTATGCTAGTTTGGAGTTTAGCTTAGCAGCATGCTAACATTTTTAGGCTAATTTGTTATCTACTGGGTTTTTTTTTAGGAAAATTTAGAGTTTAGCTTCTATTTTAGCAACAGGCTAAAGTTTTGACTAATTTAGTAACCGAGTAATTTTATGCTAATTTAGAGTTTAGCTTAGCAGCATGCTAACATTTTTTCAGGTAATTTGTTATCTACTGGGGTTTTAGGCAAATTTAGAGTTTAGCTTCTATTTTAGCAACAGGCTAACGTTTTTATCTAATTTAGTTTACTGAACAATTTTATGCTAGTTTGGAGTTTAGCTTAGCAGCATGCTAACATTTTTAGGCTAATTTGTTATCTACTGGGTTTTTTTTTTAGGAAAATTTAGAGTTTAGCTTCTATTTTAGCAACAGGCTAAAGTTTTGACTAATTTAGTAACCGAGTAATTTTATGCTAATTTAGAGTTTAGCTTAGCAGCATGCTAACATTTTTTCAGGTAATTTGTTATCTACTGGGGGTTTTAGGAAAATTTAGAGTTTAGCTTCTATTTTAGCAACAGGCTAACGTTTTTATCTAATTTAGTTTACTGAACAATTTTATGCTAGTTTGGAGTTTAGCTTAGCAGCATGCTAACATTTTTCGGCTAATTTATTATCTACTTGGGGTTTTAGGGACATTTTAGAGTTTAGCTTTTATTTTAGCAACATGCTTACATTTTTGGCTAACATTTTTTTAATTTACTGATGAATTTTATGTTAATTTGGAATTTAGCTAGTTATTAAACAACAAGTTTACTCGCTAATTTGCTAATTTGGCCTTTACTAAAGGGAAAAGGGAAAAACGTTGTGAGAAATGCTAGTTTCATTATTATTAACATTATTATTTTGAGCTGCTTTGTCACATAAACGCTCTGAACGTTTCATTTGAGAGGAGACATCCTAAAATAATAATATATGTTTAAATTCTTTTTCTATATTTTCTATAACCTCCAGGATCACATAAGTAAAAAGTTACCTCACTCTCGCCTACAGAATGACTCAACAGTTTCTTTATTTAAGCTGAATTGACATTTTTGACTGTTGTTTTAATATTTTACGATTAAAGAAACTCATTGAATTGAACCATTTTTTGGGGGTTTTTTTGTGAAAGACTTCCTCCTTTAAATCATGTCTCCATCTGTATTTGGGCTCTCCAGTGAGAACGAATGCGCCTCCTCTCCTTTATTCCCCATTAGTTTGTTGTTTCTCTTTAATGCGGCGGAACGACAGCTTGAGTAGGATTGATGGATGCGGCTGATGGACACCGAGACGGAGGTCCTGCAGCCGCATCCATCTGCCCGGCTTTGGCCCGACACCCAAAGAAGAAGAGAGAAAGGAAGAAAGGAAAGCCAACTCAAATGAACCTTCTTTCCAGACTTCAAAACAAAAGGGTTTGATCTGGTTCTGGACGGGTCGGAGACTCGGCTGAGGCTTTTTCTGCGTGCCTGATACGAAATGTAATTTCTTTAACTGTATTGAAAAATCAAAACCAGATTACAGAGTCCAGAACGGAGTTTTAGCTTGTGGAAGCTGCAACATTTGGGAAAAACATGGGAAGTCCTGGAAAAACAAACAGCGAGACCCAAACAGGGTAAATAGAGGTCCGGTTTCAAACCCCTGAGCTATTAGGACCCAAGAACGCAGTGACCCGTCTGACACCTGGAGCCCACACGGATCCAGTAAATAAACAGAACCAGAACCGGCGTTCACACCGGTTCTGGTTCGAACCGGACAAACCGGTCAGCGCGATCGCATGTGTAAAGTTTGGCGTCTCTTCCTGAGCGTCGGCCTTGATTGATGCGGCCCGTCCGGGACGTGTTTATTTTCTGCCGTAATTACAGAGGGCTGGTGCCGATCCGCGGAGAAAGGACAAACAAGCCGAGCAGAACATAAATGGAGAAAATCAACAACAAAACGACCAGAGAAGAAGTGAAAAAAAATGATAAACACTGAAGATTGTTGCATCAAATCCAGAACATTTACCAAGAATCAATCAGAACTTCAACCTCAACACTTTTAGTTTTGCTTTAATGTTATTATCAACTTTTTTTTTTTTTTATTATAGAACAGACAGTTTTGTTTTTACATACTAAGAAAGGTTTTTTTTTTTTTTTTCCCCTTTGGTATAACAACAAAAATTCAAAGTTACACATGTATAAAAACCAAACTGGACAAGTTAAAAAAAAACTGTTAATGTTATATATATATATTATATATATATATATTATATATATATATATATATATATATATATATATATATATATATATTATATATATATATATAATATATATATATATTATATATATATATATAGTATTTATATTATATTTTTTTTAATAAATCCCTAAATATTTTAAAGCAACATAAATACTTAATATATTTAAATACAAAAATAAAGGCCAAAATAAAGGCTCATTTTTGACTGAAAAATAATTAGAAAATACAATTTTGTTAATGTTTATAAGACTAAAACATTTAAATACATATATATATAAACATCAAACTGAAAACATCTCTGAAAATAATTAAATTTGATCATTAAAAAAATGCAAGTTTCTTTCTGAAAATAACCAAAAATATGTAAGCAAAAATTTTAAAAATACACTTTTTAAACACATTTTTAAGGGTAAAAATTCTTTAATTTACTTTGTGAAATCTTTCTGATTTTTAGATGTATCTTTGGTACGGTGGCCCTGAAGTGCAAATCCAGTCAACATATCTCTCAATGCAAAAACATCAAAGATCACAACAATAACTAGAAAACTAAACTAAATTACAGAAAACTAAATAATGAAACAAAAATCTCAGGAAACAAAATGAAATACTGTAAAAATCGGTACATGGTAAAAAAAAAAAATAACAATAAATTGGTAAAAACCATCTCTAATAACTCACATTATATAGAAGAACATTTTTCTCCATTTATTTTTTAGCTTGAACACAATCATAATAAACAACTTGTGTCTTATTTTGTACAACAAATTATAAACAGATTATAATTATAACCAGATCAGGGTTGGGGTACCTGTACCGGCCCATCTCAAGGTTCGGTCCGCGTCCGACAAAGGGACCGGACCCCTGGTTTAACTGGAACAACCAACACGTCAAAAAACGACGAGCTGGGGACACGTCAAAGAGTGACTCTGAAGGGTCTTTAACCAACCGTCAATATGTGACGAGTTGAGAATGATAATGTGTCGGTCAGATAACTGACCTGAACTGATAACTATCGACCTTTATTAGTTTGGGAAAGAAAAAGGAATTTACAGAAATCAAAAGGAAATGGTCAAAATTGAAACAATAAAAAAACCAGAAAATATATTATGTGACGTCCCTGATTATATTCATCATTTCAACTGAGAGTTATTTGACAAGAAGCTAGTGTTGCGGGAGAGCTATGGAGACAGAGAGAGAGAGAGGGGCGGGGCGGCGCGAGTGTGCTCGTACGTGCGCGCGCGCATGCGCAGGTGTGTGTGTGAGAGAGAGAGGAGGAGAGCGTAAAGAAAAAGAGGAGCGGGCGTTGAGGAAAAAAAGTTCTAAAACAAAGCAATGTGCTGTTGATAAAACAAAAAGTGAAAATAAAAAGGTGGATTCCAGCCCTCCAACGGGATAGTGAGTGTGTCTGCCTGCGTTCTTTGCTGCCGGCAAAACCAAACACCCGCGGGTTTAACCACGAGGACGACCTCGCCCGAGGAGCTGCAGCGGTTCCCCTGTTCGCCCCGACCACGGTCAGGACGAGGAAGCAGGAAAGGTTACACTGGCGACCACGAAGGGACAGGTTTTCCAGCAAAAGAGAAGCAGCCGAGAACACTGAGGAGGTGAGGCTCCCCAGAGTTAATGATGCAGCACGCGAATACTATCATGGCGGCGCCCAGCGAACACCACGTTGAACGTGATGCGTTCAAATGCGCAACGAACCTGTCTAACCCATTCATGGATTTAACTTTGATGGATGAACAATCCCAGCATGCTGGGAAGCAGTGTGAAAGTGTTTTTGAAAAGAACAAAACACATTTTGAACCCGTTGGGCATGAAGACAGACACAGAGTGACTGCATTACCATGTGGGACCTGTTGGACAGGGTTCTTACCCACAAACCCTTTTTTAAAGGACATTATTGAAAGTCACAGAACATTTACGAGCCCATGTTGTGAAGCACGACAAGCGGTGGCGACGCCCCATTCAAATCCTTTTCGATCTGCTCATCAGGACAGCTTTGTGCATAGCACACCTCATCTCTTCTCATGTTCAACCCTTCAGATACAAAGTTGTTCATCCCCGGAAATAAACAAGTCTGAAAATTTGTGCGGCCGGCTGAATGAACAAACTGTGCCAATGAAAAGTGTGCGTGACAGAGAGCAGACGTCAAAGCAACATGTGCAGCAGAAGTCTGAGGCGAGGCGTCGACTGTCCTCAGAGAGCGAAGAGGAAGTGGACTTCATGGAAAGAATTCCCACTCTCCGGCCGGGTCAGTATGATGGTACCACCCCCTGGAGAGACTTCCTACGCACTTTTGAGAACTGTTCTACCGCTAACCACTGGTCGGAAAGAACAAGGACCATTCAGCTGAAGTTTTGCCTGGTTGGGGCAGCCGGTGCCATTATTACCAGGAATCCTCGCTCCTCGCGTTGGGATTATTCTCGCCTGGTGGAGGAGATGGAGACTGCTTATGGGCCATCTTCTGAGACGCAGCAGCTGTGGCCATCGAGCTACGCCAGCGGGTCCGCCAGGATGGTGAGCCCCTCCATGTTCTGAGAGATGACATCTATGATCGAGTCTCTGTAGCCTATGGTGATCGCACTGAGGCTGAGCAAGATGCTATAGGTGTAGAAATTTTCACAAATGCATTAAGGGATGCTGACATCGTGCAGAGACTGTTAGAGCAGCGTCCCCGCACACTAGCCCATGCCTTTGACATAGCCCGCAGCTATGAGACCACCAGGCGAGCAGCGTCATGTGTAGCCAACCTGATGACTGGAGGAGGCCGCGGCATGTCCGACCGAAGAACCAGAGCAGCTGTGATTAAAGCCCCAGAACAAAGGAAGGAGATGGAGACTGCAGCTCCTCCACATGTGGGTCCTCACTCACAGGAATCTGACCATTCTCACCTAACCAAGAGGAGTTCTAAAGATTCAAGATGGAAAGAAGTGCGCTGCCACAACTGTTCTGGGCTGGGGCACATGAAGAGGAACTGCCCTTCTCCTTATGGAACTGTTAAAGGCCGGGCTACTGCCACAGGCGCTGTCGGCTCTCAATCTGAGGTGCTCCAACTGAACTCCAGCAATAAGGAGATGTGCATTCGCTTGAACCTCCATGGACTTGAGGTATGTGCTGTTTTAGACAGCGGTGCATCGAAAAGTGTGTTACCCTTACATTACTTTGAGTCTATCCCTCCAGTTGACCGTGCCCCTCTGCAGGGTTCACTCATCAAGACTTTACTTGGTGTCGGGCCGGGTGATATCCCAGTTCTTGGGGAGGCGCGTGTCCCAGTGCAGATAAATAATCGGATGGTTGCAGTACATTTTCTGGTAGCTGACATTAGAGGGGAAGAGGTCCTTTTAGGCCACCCATTTCTGGTACAAGCCCAAGCTCAGTTAGATTTTGGGAAACAACAGATTGTATTGTTTGGAGAAGAAGTACCTTACTTTTCCCCCTGTTTAAACACCCAGAAACTGGCAGTTAAGGTTGCGCGAACAGTAGTGTTGGAAGCCGGGAGGGAGTATGTAGTACCAGGGAGAGTTTGTGGCAGGAGGCCTCTTGCAGGGGATGTGATGATGAGCCCCACCAAAGGTTTTGTGGAAAGACACAAGGTATTGGTGGCTCGCACATTGGTTGGGGATCAGGTTTCAAAGTTTGTACCCCTGCGGTTTTTCAATCCCAGTAACACAGCTGTAACAATCAAGGGAGGAGCCGTGGCGGGGTTCCTACAGCCCGCACAGGTAGTGCGGTCTAATGAGGTGTCCAGTCAGACTAAAAAGGCATCCAGTGATGACTCGTGTGTTCCACAACATCTTCAGGAACTTTTCCACCAGAGTTCTGCTGAGCTCAGTGACCAAGAGCAGCATCAGCTCGCTCAACTCCTTTGTTCTTTCGGCAGTGTGTTTTCTACTGGCCCTGCTGACCTTGGTCGCACCAACATGGTGCAACATGACATCATAACTCGACCAGGTCCCCCTGTTAAGCAGCCACCACGCCGTATGGCATGGGAGAAGCAACAGAGCGCTGACCAACAGATAGCACAAGGGTTAGAGGCTGGTTTTGCCTGTCCCAGCAATAGCAGTTGGGCCTCTCCAATCGTGATGGTGCGCAAAAAGGATGGCACGTATCGCTTGTGTGTTGACTACAGGGCACTTAACGATTGTACTGTCAAAGATGCCTATCCACTTCCCCGTATCCAAGACACACTGGACACCCTTTCCACCGCAAAGTGGTTCAGCACATTAGACCTGGCGTCTGGCTATTGGCAGGTTGAGCTGACTCCGAGGGCTCGTAAGGCTGCAGCTTTTTCTACTAGGACTGGTTTGTTTGAATGGACTGTCATGCCTTTCGGCCTGTGTAATGCACCGGCCACATTCCAGCGTCTTATGGACCGAGTCTTGGTGGGCATGCAGTGGGAGACCTGCCTTGTTTACCTTGACGACATCATTGTACTGGGAAAAGATGTGTCTGAGATGTTGGAGAGGCTAGGGCTAGTTTTTGACAGGCTGTGTCAGGCAAACCTTAAACTTAAACCGAGTAAATGTTGCCTTTTTCGCCGCAAGGTGAATTACCTCGGACACGTTGTTTCTGGGGATGGTGTAGCCACTGACCCAGAGAAGGTGCGGCAAGTGCGTGACTGGCCGGTGCCAAACTCTTTGCAGGAGGTCAGACAGTTTCTCGGCCTAGCGTCTTATTATAGGCGTTTTGTGAAGGATTTTGCAACCATAGCCGAGCCTCTTCATGCCTTAACCAAGAAAAATGTGCGTTTTCAGTGGACAGAAAAGTGCCATACTGCCTTTAACTGTTTAAAGGGTCACCTGACTACTGCACCGGTGCTGGGTTACCCCCTTGATGAAGGTGAGATGGTGCTGGACACAGATGCCAGTGATGTTGGCATCGGTGCTGTACTTTCGCAGATGCAGGATGGTGAAGAGCGGGTCTTGGCTTATGGAAGCCGAAAGTTAACTAAGACAGAGCAGAATTACTGCACCACACGACGTGAGCTACTTGCTGTTGTAGAATTCACATCCCACTTTCGCCAGTATTTATTAGGCCGGCCTTTTAAAGTTCGCACAGACCACAGTAGCCTTCGTTGGCTCACAAAAATGAAGGAGCCTGAGGGTCAGTTAGCGCGGTGGCTTGAAAGACTTGGAGAGTATGACTTTGAGGTCATTCACCGCTCAGGGCGGTCACATTGCAATGCGGACAGTATGTCTAGGAGACCTTGCCGTCAGTCCTGTGCTTGCAGACACTCTGAGCCTTCCTCACAATCTGTGAGTGTTAGCCATCAAGCAGTGCAATGTGAATTGGACTCAGGTAGCAACCAGGTGATACAGAGTCCAGTGGGGGTAGTTGAGGCACAGTCTGCTGCAGAAGACAGTAGTGAACACTCAGAGAAAGTGTTGATGACCAAAGCTAATCAAGAAGAGCTTTTTAGTGGTTGGTCTCTTGAGGAGCTGCTACTAGCACAGGAGTCTGACCCAGATATAGCTCCTATCAGAGGATTTATTCTGGCAGGAAAGGAACGTCCACCATGGGAGGTGGTGGCAACCTACAGCCCAGCTTCAAAAACGTACTGGAGCCAGTGGAAGCGACTGTTTTTGCGTGATGGGATATTACTGAGACGTTTCTACTGTGTTGATGAGATTGAGTTCTACTCGCAAATTGTGTTACCCCGGGCGTTGAGGTCGGGTGTTCTGAAACAGATGCATGAGGGAGAAGTTGGGGGACATTTTGGGGTAGAGCGCACAGTAGCAAGGTTACAGACTCGGTACTTCTGGTATCGGATGAGAGAGGATGTGGCCCTCTGGTGTAGTACCTGTACTAGATGCGCCTCCAAAGCAAGGCCACTAAAGAAACCCCAAGCTCCCATGGGGACAGTTGGTGTAGGGGCACCAATGGAACGTGTTGCTCTGGATATTATGGGGCCATTGAATGAGACAGATCGAGGAAACAAGTACATACTTGTGGTGCAGGACTACTTCACCAAAGTAGTTGAAGCTTTTCCAATTCCAAATGACAAGGCAGTAACCGTGGCTGAAGTGTTTGCTTCACAGTGGGTGTGTCGTTATGGGGCACCACAAACATTACACAGTGACCAAGGCCGGAATTTTGAGTCCGAGGTTTTCCAGAAAATGTGCATGTTGTTTGGAATAGAGAAGACACACACCACACCTTTCAGACCACAATCAGATGGACAAGTAGAAAGGTTCAATGCCACCCTGCAAAAGATTCTGGCTACCACAGCTGATCACTGTCATTGGGACTGGGATCTCATGATTCCTTATGCTGTGATGGCATACCGAGCAACCAAACATAGCTCAACAGGGTTCTCTCCAAATTTCATGCTGTTTGGCAGAGAAGTAAGTGAGCCTGTGGATCTAGTGGCAGGACTGCCTCCAGACGACTCCAGACGTGTTTCAGAACCGGAATACGTCCAGAAGATCAGAGAACGCCTAGAACTGGCACATGGCGTCGCGAGAGAAGCACTGGGTGAGTCTTCAAGACGTGCAAAGAGACAGTATGACAAAAACTGTTGCCGCACACAGTATAAAGTGGGTGATGCTGTGTGGTACCTAGTCAAAGGAACCAAGACCCCTAAAAACAGGGTGAAGAAATTCCTTCCATCCTATGAAGGTCCATACTTCATCATTGGACAGTTGGATGACCTCATCTATCGCATCCAGAGAGGTCCAAAGACCAAGGTGAAGGTTGTGCACCATGATCAGCTGAAACCTTACTTGAGTCGTATCCCGTTGGACAATCGTTGGGCCATTCAACATGCTGAAGGTTGGGTACCAGTGGAGGTACCGCCACCGGCACTGGACACTGACTCATCAGGTCTGGATGTTGACCTTTCTCTGCTATTCTCTGGCCCCGGTGCAGATGGATCCTGCACCAGCCTGGATCAAACTGTAGACGACAGTCCGTCTATTGCTAGCCAGGCCTGTGCTCAGGATAGTGGGGGTGAACTGGCAGATGCGAGGCCAAAAGCCCCTCAGTCAAAAGCCCCTCAGCCAAAGAGACCTATTCGTTGTCGCAAGGGACCAGTCAGATACGGTGACTGGATCCTGGACTAAAGAAAAAAAAAAACAGAGAGAAAAATGTTACAGCTGTAATGTTGACCATGACAACTGTGTGTTCTTGCTTTGCTTTGTTTTGTTTGATTGTTAAAAAAAAAAAAAAAAAAAATGTCTGATAGTTTTACAAAATTGTTGTCCTGGATAAGAATTATTGCATAATGTCGATCCAGAGTGGGGGTAGTGTTGCGGGAGAGCTATGGAGACAGAGAGAGAGAGAGGGGCGGGGCGGCGCGAGTGTGCTCGTACGTGCGCGCGCGCATGCGCAGGTGTGTGTGTGAGAGAGAGAGGAGGAGAGCGTAAAGAAAAAGAGGAGCGGGCGTTGAGGAAAAAAAGTTCTAAAACAAAGCAATGTGCTGTTGATAAAACAAAAAGTGAAAATAAAAAGGTGGATTCCAGCCCTCCAACGGGATAGTGAGTGTGTCTGCCTACGTTCTTTGCTGCCGGCAAAACCAAACACCCGCGGGTTTAACCACGAGGACGACCTCGCCCGAGGAGCTGCAGCGGTTCCCCTGTTCGCCCCGACCACGGTCAGGACGAGGAAGCAGGAAAGGTTACACTATACTGGATATCATCATCATAGCAACCACGTCCCATAGTACCCACCTTTTCTGATTTCTCGAGTTATGTTTTTTTAACTGTTTTAATTTCTGTAAATTACTTTAATTTTTTACATTTTATTTTCCTTTTTATAGGTGGATTTTATGGGACTTTGCTGATTAGATGATGACGTTTGTTCATCCTTTCATCTGAAAGCTAATTGACAAAACGATACTGGATATCATCATCCAATCAGTAATGAACCATTGTACCAACCATTTCTGGTTTATTTTGTGCCATTGGACTAACATTTCATTTTGATTTTTGTAAAATGATTTTGCTCTCCGAAATTCTTTTCCTTTTTGTTTTTTATGATTTTTAAAAAATATATATATTTATTAGTATTTTTAATAGATGTGATCTTTAAATGTTTTGCGTGAACCACCTAGCGGCTAGGATAGGCCAAATTAGCCTAAAAAATAGAAAAGGCTTAGTTAGCTAAAACAGCTAACATGTTTCAGAAATATTAGCTAAAAGAAAGCCAAAAAAGCCCCCAAAACAAAAATAGCCTAAATTAGCCAAAACAGCTAGCATGTAGCTGGAATATTGGCTAAAATCCAAATTAGCCTAAAAAAAGCCAAAATTAGCCAAAACAGCTAGCTTGTAGCTGAATTTTTTGCTAAACTCCAAATTAGCCTAAAAAAACAGAAAAATTCTAAATTAACCAAAACAGCTAGCTTGTAGCCAAAATATTAGCTAAACTCCAAATTAGCCCAAAAAAACTGGAAAATTCTAAATTATCCAAAACAGCTAGCATGCAGCTGCAATTATAGCTAAAATCTAAATTAGCCTAAAAAAAAAACTAAAAAAAAAAGCTAAAATTAGCCAAAACAGCTAGCTTGTAACTGAAATTTTACCGAAACTCCAAATTAGCCTTAAAAAAACTGGAAGATCCTAAATTAGGCAAAACAGCTAGCATGTAGCTGGAATATTAGCTAAAATCTAAATTAGCCTAAAAAACCTTTCAAAAAAAAGCCAAAATTAGCCAACACAGCTAGCTTGTAGCTGAAATTTTAGCTAAACTCCAAATTAGCCTAAAAAACCAGAAAAATTCTAAATTAACCAAAACAGCTAGCTTGTAGCCAAAATATTAGCTAAACTCCAAATTAGCCCAAAAAACTGGAAAATGTTAAATTAGCCAAAACAACTAGCATGTAGCTGCAATATTAGCTAAAATCTAAATTAGCCTAAAAAAACCAAAAAAAAAAAAAAGCTAAAATTAGCCAAAACAGCTAGCTTGTAGCTGAAATTTTACCGAAACTCCAAATTAGCCTTAAAAAAACTGGAAAATCCTAAATTAGCCAAAACAGCTAGCTTGTATCTGAAATTTTAGCTAAACTCCAAAATTGCCTAAAAAAACAGAAAAATTCTAAATTAACCGAAACAGCTAGCTTGTAGCCAAAATGTTAGCTAAACTCCAAATTAGCCCAAAAAACTGGAAAATGTTAAATTATCCAAAACAGCTAGCATGGAGCTAAAATTTTAGCTAAGCTCCAAATTAGCCTAAAAAAACGGAAAAATTTTAAACTAGCCAAAATAGCTAGCATGTAGGAGAAATATTAGCTAAACTCCAAAATTGCCTAAAAAACCTTAACAAATGCCAAAATACTCCAAAAAGCTAGCATAATGCTATTATAACCTTCAACTTTACTACACTCTGACTCCATATATATAAAGTAACGAGTGTATTAATTATTAAATTAGTCCTCGACTATTTTAAGAGTTCATTAGAAGACTTACCGTGGCAGCCGTACTACTAACGTTTGCGAACTATGCTAAATAAAAACACACTGACAGGTATAATAAAGACTTTTAGGACACAAGTATATTAGTGATATTTTCATGATTAATAGGAAAATATACCAGTACCATCAACTGATTTTTGATATTTTTTTAAATATAAACTTCTGTACTTTAGTAGAAAAGAAACAAATAAAGTAAGCGGTTGCTCTCTGACCTTGTGGCCTCATTCTCGGTGCTCGGGCCATAATAAAATTCTGCTTTTTAACTGGATCTGAGCACCGTGACCCAGCCTGAAGGATTCTTTAAGTCAGATCCTTTATGAAAACTGCCCCGTATCCCCCGTCCCGGCGACCAATCCAAACAAGCGCCCGGCCATCACAAACCTTAAACGCAGGAAATTTAAAAAAGACGAGGGCAAAAGGACAGTCGGGACCGGACGGGTTCAGGAAATGCCAGCTTTCTCCGACAAGTGCTGCTCATGCATAAAAGATGACGAGACCCCGACCGCGTCTTTCTGCATGACAACCAAACATCCAAAACCGCATCCGAACCGCCATCAGAAAGCAAAGCGTTTGATTTTGGGTAACATGAACAGTTATTCGTAACAGACGCGCGGCGTTGAACATCTAAGAGAAATAAGGAAAACAATCCAGAACCAAGTGTAAAAGAGAGTTTTGGGTTTCCAGCATGAACAGAAAAGGTCTGGAGGAGTTATTATTGGAGTGTTGTGGAGCTTCTGTGGATTTTCTGGGATTCGCTCTGGTAAGCGGAGGGGTCGTGGTGCGTTTAGGGCCACGATCTCCGCCGCACGTCACTGTTGGACAACCCCCATGAAAAGCATGACAACGAGCTGGAATGCTGTCCACATGTTCCCGTTTGATCCCTGTTATTGCAGTCACTGAAACACAAATCCCAGCGACATTCCCGCAACCGCATCGCCGGGACGGCCTCGGGGGTCGTCGAGCGTCTTCACTGTGATCGCGGATCAGAACCAAAGGGGGACCGATAAAGGTAGAGGGTGAACTTCCAGTCACCGCTCGGAGATGAAGAGCGACGACTGTACGCCAGCCAAATCCCAGACGGCGCTCCGGACCGGGCCGGGCCTTCCTGCACCCCGCTGGGTGAGAGTGGATGTGTGTTGGTTTAGTGTGGGGGGCTGCGGTTCAAATCCAGAACAGTTTACAGCTCAGCCTCAGACGGAGAAAAGCAGCTTTTCATGTAGGCTTTGTAGCGTTAACTGGCAAAAAGTGTTTCATATCAGCACAGAGCTGCTTTGGTCCGCTAAAGAATCTTCTGGAATTACATTAATTTAATATTTACAGTCGTCCAAAGAACATCAACACTAAAATAAATATTCTGGCTGTTAAACTGGTGTCAACTTAAAGGGTCACCAAACCCTAAATCAACGTTTTTTTGTCTGTTGAGCTCTATAAATGGGGCTTTAAAAGTGCTGTCTGTCGGTCATTGACACATTTTTGACAAATTAAAATAAAATACTCCAAATCAGGGGTCCCCAAACTACGGCCCGCGGGCTATTTCCGGCCCTTCTCCACGTTTGGCCCAGCCCCCAAACTGTTTTGGCTAAATTAGATATTTTTACAGTTTTTTTTTTTTTTACTAATTTGGCATTTAGCTAATATTTCAGCTACATGCTAGCTGTTTTGGCTAATTTAGGCTTTTTTCAAATTTTTAGACAAATTTGGAGTCTAGCTAATATTTTAGCTTTATGCTAGATGTTTTGGCTAATTTAGGCTTTTTTCCAATTTTTATACAAATTTGGAGTCTAGCTAATATTTTAGCGTTATGATAGATGTTTTGGCTAATTTAGGCTTTTTTTAAGACAAATTTGGAGTCTAGCTAATATTTTAGCTTCATGCTAGATGTTTTGGCTAAATTAGATATTTTTCCTTTTTTTGTGGCAAATTTGGCATTTGGCTAATATTTCAGCTACATGCTAGCTGTTTTGGCTAATTTAGGCTTGTTTTTAAAGACAAATTTGGAGTCTGACTAATATTTTAGCTTTATGCTAGATGTTTTAGCTAAATTAGACATTTTTTTAGGCTAATTTGGCATTTTAGTTAATATTTCAGATGTATGCTATCTGTTTAAGCTAATTTAGCCTTTTTCAATTATTTAGGCTAATTTGACTAATATTTCAGCTATATGCTAGCTGTTTTGGCTAAATTAGGCCTTTTTTTAGTTATTGAGGCTAATTTTGAGGCTAATTTGGCATTAAGCTAATATTTCAGCTATATTCTAGCTGTTTTGGCTAATTTAGGTATTTTTTAAGACAAATTTGGAGTCTAGCTAATATTTTAGCTTTATGCTAGATGTTTTGGCTAAATTAGATATTTTTCCTTTTTTTGTGGCAAATTTGGCGTTTAGCTAATATTTCAGCTACATGCTAGTTGTTTTGGCTGATTTAGGTTTTTTCAAATTTTTAGACAAATTTGGAGTCTAGCTAATATTTTAGCTTCATTCTAGATGTTTTGGCTAAATTAGACGTTATCATTTTTTTAGGCTAATTTGGCATTAAGCTAATATTTTAGCTTTATGCTAGATGTTTTGGCTAATTTAGGCTTTTTTCAAATTTTTAGACAAATTTGGAGTCTAGCTAATATTTTAGCTTTATGCTAGATGTTTTGGCTAAATTAGACATTTTTCCATTTTTTTGTGGCTAATTTGGCATTAAGCTAATATTCCAGCTACATGCTAGCTGTTTTGGCTGATTTAGGCTTTTTTCAAATTTTTTGACAAATTTTGAGTCTAGCTAATATTTTAGCTTTTGACTAAATTAGACGTGTTTCCATTTTTTAGGCTAATTTGGCATTAAGCAAATATTTTAGCTTCATGCTAGATGTTTTGGCTAATTTAGGCTTTTTTTTAAAGACAAATTTGGAGTCTGGCTAAAATTTTAGCTTTATGCTAGATGTTTTAGCTAAATTAGACATTTTTTTAGGCTAATTTGGCATTTTAGTTAATATTTCAGATGTATGCTATCTGTTTAAGCTAATTTAGCCTTTTTCAATTATTTAGGCTAATTTGGCTAATTTGACTAATATTTCAGCTTTATGCTAGCTGTTTTGGCTAAATTAGGCCTTTTTTTAGTTATTGAGGCTAATTTTGAGGCTAATTTGGCATTAAGCTAATATTTCAGCTATATGCTAGCTGTTTTGGCTAATTTAGGTATTTTTTATTTATTTTAGGTTAATTTGGCATTAAGCTAATATTTCAGCTATATGCTAGCTGTTTTGCCCAATTTAGAATTTTTTAGTGTTTTCAGCTAATTTGGCACTTTGCTAATATTTTAGCTAGCTATCAGCTTTAGCATTTTCAGCTATTAATCTACCGCAGATATTTCTATATATCTATTTTTTAAAATGTTTACTATTATTTTTTTCTGTGAAGATTACAGTAATTAATTATTTTGAATTTGGTTATGTGTGCCTTTCTGGAAAACCATAAATCTTTACGTTTAGGCTGTGATTGTCCCAGCCCCCCATCAGAGAAGAAAATAGTTATATGGCCCTCACAAGGAAAAGTGTGCTGCCCCCTACAGGTTTAATGGATGTATTACAGTTGAATTTTATGACCATTTAAGTCCCACGTTATGATCTGCAGCTCCAGTAATGGTAGCAATCACCCTCAAACCTAACCTAATCAAAGACCCATAACAATAATGATCATGTCTCTATATTATTGTAGTATTTTTCTTATGATGCAGGACATATATAAAATAATTTATGCAAATGTGGTCATCCTTGTGAGTTGCTATAAGCAGATTAAGATTTCAAGATGCCCCACTCACGACTGATTACCTGCTTCAGGTGTGTTCAGCCAATTAGAACATGTCGGTCATGACCTGGAGTTCCCTGATGAAAACAAAGGGTTGATGGGAAATTAGCTGAGGCTTACTTCTGTGCATCCGGTCACAACTCAGAGACAAATTTCTAATGCTATAAAAAAATATGTAGATATTAGACAGTAGATAATGGTAAATATTGTTAAATTAATTACGCACTTGTTATTTGAAATGCCACAAATGCTATTAAATGCTATTTTATTGATCGCTTAAGTGTGTTTTTCTTTAATTTTGGTGTTTTATGAAGGGAGTATTAAGGGATGTTTGTGGTTGCCAGAGGAACTGACCTGTCTCCATGGTTTCAAACTTACCCACCACCTAGCATAACATCTGTAACTGGTATAAAAGTAACTGTAATCCTCGCTCTACACACATAACTACATTTCATTCACAAAACCAAAACATTCTAAGAAAAAAGTAACTAGTCTCTTATCGCCAGAGACGCTTCCATGCTGTTAATATTCAACGTTGTTCTCAGTCTGAATGTTGGACCTTCAGGTTCCAAAGCATGAAAACCAGACTCGAGTCTGCAAGAGCTCCATAACTTCTCTGAAAACCGCAAGTACAAGCTAGAACTCCACAATAAGAACATGTAAACAAGATCCAGAACCAGCGCTGCTTTCTTTGGACCTGAACGTGGACTGAGCATGTGCAGTTGCGGTCTGAACAGGGGTGAGAAGGAGAGGAACCATCCGTCTTCAGGAGGACGGAGCTGAAGGGCGAAAAATGGGGCAATTAAATAAGAATAAAATCAGTCACTTTTTTTTTTTGATAATTAGACATTTACATAGAGCCAGAAGAATAAACCAGCAGTTGAAATATGATTGATAAGTGACCAATACCGTTTTATAATATTAATAACTGCCAGTAAACAACGATCATCAGCTATTGGCTGAAATGTGATCCTCAGGTTGGACCAGATTTGATCCAAAAGTCGAAAACGAAATGCAACATATAGAAATTGTGTCTTTTAACTCTATGATTCCAATAATTTTTGGCTTTCAACACATATATAACAGATGAAATGGAATGCCTTTAAAGGGTAACCAAACCAGGAAGATGGAGGATGACTCCACCCACTGCTGAAATTTGAAAATCTAGTCGGGGGGGTGGGGCTTGGGAGCTGCAGACTTCTGAAACTTACATGGTTCAACTGTAATACCTCATTTCAACCTGTAGGGAGCAACACACAGATAGTTTTTGACTTTATTTTGAGGAATTAAGCAGTTTTATTTCAATTTGTCAAAAATGTAGTTATGACTAACAGACAGCACTTTTAAAGCTCCATTTATAGATGCCAACGGACCAAAAAAAAGTTAATTTAGGGTTTGGTGATCCTTTAAAGTAAGCAAGGTGAAAACTGGTGCTGGACGATAGAAAAGTCTCTATTTGTTGATTTTCGTTGCTACATTTTTGTGCAAAAATCTGTTTTTCTACTAAGAAACTTGAAAATTTTGTGCACCTTAATAAAAAAAAATCTCAATTATGATTATCCATTTACTTAATAAAGTTAGTGAAAAGTAAACAATGACAATTTAGTCATGAAAGTATACAGAACCCAGATAATATTTATATTTAGAGTCTCCCTCTGATGAAAACCCTGTTTTTAAACAGATATTTGTGGCATTTTTCTTATGAAAGAGAACAAATGTGATAAGAAATCATTTTGTATTTCTGAGTATTGTACAAATATGTTACAGAAATGACCACCATAACCGTAAAATTGGTACAAAACTTGTTTTTTTTCGTATCAGAATCCATTGGAGTTACATTAATTACATAAACGGTTTAAGAATTAAAGGTAATTAAAAGGACAGGAGCGAAAGGGTTAAAGAAACCTGCAGTTTCTTTCCTATAATTCTTTTTCTTCTCTTGTGTCCCTGTTAAAAATTAACAATCAGTTCCTTTATTATGAAGTTATTCAGAAATGCCAAACAAATCTCTGTCTGCCAGCATAAGTGCTGATCAGGATCTGTCAGAACCTGGATCGGGTCATCCAGACAAAGCAGGACGCTTTAACCCCAGTGTTGGTCAAACCGTGTACAATGACACCACTGTACTAACGAGGAATTAAACACGAAAAACACATTTTATGGAGGACATTCAGGAGCCTTTGTGAGCTCTCCTAGTGCGTCTGCTTGAAGTTTGGAGTTCCCAGGCCCGCTTTAAACTCACCTCGGTCTCACAAAGTGGGTTCACACATGTTGCTGTAATAATTAGGGGGTGAATAAATGCTTCTCACCGCGGTTTAATGGTAGAATTATTTGGAACAGATCTCTGACGGTGACAGAATTTGGCACGAGCTGAAGGCTCTGCCTCACACCTACCCTCTACGTTATACAAAATAACTTCTGTCGTGTGACGAGCGGGACAAGCTCCGCCCCCTGCACCGCTAACGCCAGCTTCGCATCCTCCTCAGGAGTCAGCGGGAGGCTCAGAGTCTGAAGCATTCATGCTGTTAGAGGACTTAAAACGGGTCAATCTGGACACTTTTGGTTCAACTCATGCGCGTTGGGAGGGGGCGGGGGCGGGGGTGGGGGGGTGAACTTTTTTTGTCCAATGACAGACGTGAACTCCTGTCCACTCCTGTCATAACACGTCAACGTAAAGGCTGGGTAATCTGGACCCCAAAGATAGCACGAGGTTAAGCGAAACGCAGCTTCTACCAAGCAGTAGTTAGCATGGTTGCCATGGCAACCCATGGAAATAGATGGGGTTATATTCGATGAGAGGAAGCAGAATACTCCAAGGTTTTTACCATTTTCATTATGTTTTTGTCTAATTTTAAAATGACTATTTAAAAAAATAAAATCCCAGTAGTGTTTTAATTACGATTATAAAGTTTTTAACCAGATTCCCAAAACCTAAATGTCTTAAAAAGACTGTATTTATGTTGATCTAAAGCAGAGGTCGGCAACCTTTAACAGTAAAAGAGCCATGTCTATTTTTGGCACAAAAAAAAGCAAAAAAATATATTTGAAAAGAAACTAGCATCTCTCAAAAAAATTTTTTTTAAGTTTAGAACTTAAGTAGCAAAAAATCAAGCTTGTTGCTTAATTTCTAGCTGAACTTCAAATTAGCAAAACATTTCTCTGTAAATTAAATTAGCCAAAAATATTAGCATGTTGCTGAATTAAAAGCTAAACTTAAAATTAGCCTTAAACCCCCAGTAGATAACAAATTAGCTAAAAATGTTAGCATATTGCTAAAATATTAGCTAAACTCCAAAATAGCATAAAAAAACTAATTTAGCGGCCAAATCTTACAAAAAAAGCTAGCTTGTTGCTTAATTACTAGCTTAATTCCAAAATAGCCAAAAATTCCTCAGAAAACTAACTTAGTCAAAAACGTTAGCATGTTGCTAAAATAGAAGCTAAATTCTAAATTATCCCAAAAAATTCAGTAAATAACAAATTAGCTGGAAACATTAGCATTTTACCAAAATATTAACTAAACTCCAAATTAGCATGAAATTCCTCAGAAAACTTAGTCAAAAACGTTAGCATGTTGCCAAAATAGAAGCTAAAATTCTAAATTAGCCTGAAAACTCCTATAGGTAACACATTAGCCAAAAACCGTAGCATGTTGCTAAAATAATAGCTAATCACCAATTTTTTTTAAATTTACCATTATTTTTTTTTTCTTCAGCCAGAGAGCCACTATGGAGACATAAAAGAGCCACATGTGGCTCTGGAGCCTCTGTTTCCAAAATCTCCTCTGAGGGGGCGTGGCTTTTGATCCCCCCTGTCTGATTATGACAGCTCTGTGTCTCGCTAGCCTAAATCTGCATAAAAACAACCATCAATCTGGGTAATGTCCAGCCGTATGGTTCTGATCCGGGTGTCAGCTCAGATCTTCATGGACAGAACTTCCTCCAGAATCCTGATTCTTTCTCCTTCCGGTTCACCAAAGACTCTTTTAGCTCATTCTCCAATGTCTGTGATCAATCCATTCATAAAATAATGAGAGCTAGCATCCAAACGCTCTTTCATTGATCGTTCATTCAAACAGAGTCTGTCTGGGACAGTTTGATTGACAGCCATTTAAAAGAAGAAATACTCAGAAATGCAAAAACAAAATAATTTCTTATTACGTTTGGTCTCCTTTATAAGAAGAATGCCAAAAATAGATGTTAAAAACTTGGATTTTCATCCTTAAAGGAGGTCGAATTTCTTTAAAATATGCCTCACTATCATAAAATAGACAAGATAAATGACAAAGCTTCCATTTGATCTGTCCTGTCGGGAGAAGAAATGATTAGATCTCAGGAGCCCAAAGGCCATTAAAACATCTGAGTACAACAGAGTACTATTGTCACAAGTGGATACACATGTAGAGAGCACAGCTGGAAAATACAGATTTTTCTAATTCCCTGAAGGCAACACGTTTTCAGATGAAACCAGTGGAAACGGATTCAAACGTCGTTTCAATCAAGGTTTCAACTGTACATCCTTGAAAAAGAGGAATAATAGTACGGAAAACATGGTAGTAGATCTGATCCTATTATCTAAAAAGGCGCCCATGTACGTGGTTTCAGACTTGATTGCAATTCGGCTCTTTTATCTCTCCTTAGTGGCTCTCTGGCTGAAGAAAAAAGAAATAATAATACATTAAAAAAAAATGGAGATTTGCTATTATTTAAGCAACATGCTAACGTTTTTGGCTAAATTAGTTGACTGAGGAATTCTATGCTAATTTGGAGTTTAGCCAATATTTTAGTAAAAACTGATGTTTTTAGCTAATTTATTATCCACGGGAATGTTTTGTTTTGGATCATTTAGAATTTAGCTTATATTTTAGCAACATGCTAACGTTTTTGACTAAGTTAATTTACTGAGGAATTTTAGGCTATTTTCGAGTTCAGCAAGTAAATTTAGCAAGCTAGCTTTTTCTGACCTCTAATTAGTTTTTTATGCTAATATGGGGTTTAGCTAACATTTTAGCAATATGCTAGCATTTTTGGCTAATTTGTTTTCTACTTCGAGTTTTAGGCAAATTTTTTGGCTAGCTTTTATTTCAGCAACATGCTAACATTTTTTGGCTGATTTAATTTACAGAGAAATGTTTTGCTAATTTGGAGTTTAGCTAATATTTTAGTAAAAACTGATGTTTATAGCTAATTTATTATCCACAGAAATGTTTTGTTTTGATAATTTAGAATTTAGCTTCTATTTTAGCAACATGCTAATGTTTTTGACTAAGTTAATTTACTGAGGAATTTTAGGCTATTTTCGAGTTCAGCAAGTAAATTTAGCAAGCTAGCTTTTTCTGACCTCTAATTAATTTTTTATGCTAATTTGGAGTTTAGCTAACATTTTACCATTATGCTAACATTTTTAGCTAATTTGTTATCTACTTGGGGTTTTAGGCAAATTTTTTGGCTAGCTTTTATTTCAGCAACATGCTAACATTTTTTGGCTGATTTAATTTACAGTGTAATGTTATGCTAATTTGGAGTTTAGCTAACATTTTACCAATATGCTAACATTTTTAGCTAATTTGTTATCTACTAGGGGTTTTAGGCTCATTTTTTGGCTAGCTTTTATTTCAGCAACATGCTGACATTTTTTGGCTGATTTAATTTACAGAGAAATGTTATGCTAATTTGGAGTTTAGCTAATATTTTAGTAAAAACTGATGTTTATAGCTAATTTATTATCCACGGAAATGTTTTGTTTTGATAATTCAGAATTTAGCTTCTATTTTAGCAACATGCTAACGTTTTTGATTAAGTTAATTTACTGAGGAATTTTAGGCTATTTTCGAGTTCAGCAAGTAAATTCAGCAAGCTAGCTTTTTCTGACCTCTAATTAGTTTTTTATGCAAATTTGGAGTTTAGCTAACATTTTAGCAATATGCTAACATTTTTAGCTAATTTGTTATCTAGTTGAGGTTTTAGGCTAATTTTTAGGCTAGCTTTTATTTCAGCAACATGAACATTTTTTGCTTGATTTAATTTACAGAGAAATGTTATGCTCATGTGAAGTTCAGCTAGTAATTAAACAACAAGCTAGCTTTTTTGCTAGCTTTTGCTAAAAATCACATTTTGAGAGATGCTAGTTTCTTTTACATTTTTTTTTTTTGCTTTTGTTCGTGCCAAAAATAGACATTATTCCAAACTTAAAAAAAAAAAAAATTCTTAAAGGCTAACGTAAGTCGATGCGGCTCCTTTTAGGTTTTGATCAGTAGTAAACGAACCCAAATGGCTCTTTTACTCTTAAAGGTTGCCGACCCTATACTCAAACTCAAAGGAATCAGATCTGGTCTCAAAAATCCATTGGAACATCCATAGTAGTTATGAATATTTTGGATACGAGTTGTTCTAAGATGGCTTTACTTTGTCAAACCCCCAAAAAAAAAGTAAAGAACCAAAAAAAAAAACAATAAGTAGGAGCTTTAAAAATAAATGACCTTCATGAATTGATAGAAGTCTCTCATTGGTGAAGATATTTGCTACATTGAACCTTGACATCTGTTTTTACTTTGTATTCCGGTTATAAATTCCAGACTGCATTCATATACAACACAATAAAAAACCTATTTGCCCGGAAATGTTATTAAATCTGCCAGGTTCCTCATTAAGAACCGTCGGGGCGGGGCAGGTAGGTTCCACGGTATCTTCAGAGCCTCACCGAGCGCGTCCACCATCCAGGAACTCGTTTACTGAAAGGTTCACCAGCAGTTCATAGGACCCTCGTAAGATGCCGCTGAGGGGCCTGTGAGGTATTCATAACATGCTAGGCTGGGGTTGCCCCGCAGCTAAAACAAATCATTAGCATCCCGCAAAAAACCTTCTATGACTCTGAAGAGTCGACTTGTGAGGAAATGAGAAAATCGGGCTTATTTACCGCTTGATGGAGATGCATTTTTGACATTTCAGGAGGTGCTGTCAAAGGTCAGAGTCGAGAACTCGTTGGAGGTCTTTGGGGTTTTACTTGGAACCGTCCGACTGCAGCCCTTCGCCTTGACCGTGGCTCTGGCGTGAGAAGCGAGACAATCGGCAACAAATCAAATTGATCAAATTGGCGGGGACGTTGTTGTTTTGACTTTGTCCTGCACTTTTCGAGTCTTATTGCATTACATCGTTAGTACGTTTGCTTTGGGAAGTGATTGAGTTAGCGGCGTCCGTCGGGTCAGACGTAGGGCGGCGTCTTATTGGCAGAGGCTGAACCTTTGACCCTGCAGTTGCAGCAGGGTCTCCAAACCGCAAGGCCACTCCTTCACGGGCCGGAGTCAGTTTGGGCGACGGGGGGGGGCCTTGTGAGAGCATCCTCGATGGCCTCATGGGGAGCTCGTTGGTGTAAAGCAGGGGTCTGCAACCTGCGGCTCCAGAGCCACATGTGGCTCTTTTATCTCTCTATCGTGGCTCTCTGGCTGAAGAAGAATAAAATAGTAAATTAAAAAAAATTGGTGATTAGCTATTATTTTAGCAACATGCTAACTTTTTTGGCTAATGTGTTACCTATTGGAGTTTTTAGGCGAATTTAGAATTTTAGCTTCTATTTTAGCAACATGCTAACGTTTTTGGCTAAGTTTTCTGAGAGATTTTATGCTAATATGGAGTTTAGCTAATATTTTAGTAAAATGCTAATGTTTTCAGCTAATTTGTTATCTACTGATTTTTTTTTTTTTTGGATGATTTAGAATTTAGCTTTTATTTTAGCAACATGCTAACGTTTTTGGCTAATATTTTACCTTCTGGAGTTTTTAGGCTAATCTAGAATTTTAGCTTCTATTTTAGCAGCATGCTAACGTTTTTGGCTAAGTTTTCTGATAAGTTTTATGCTAATTCGGAGTTTAGCTAATATTTTAGTAAAATGCTAATGTTTTCAGCTAATTTGTTATCTACTAAATTTTTTTTAGATAATTTAGAATTTAGCTTTTATTTTAGCAACGTGCAAACTAACTTGACTAAGTTAGTTTACTGAGGAATTTTAGGCTACTTTGGAGTTCAGCTAGTAATTAAACAACAAGCTAGCTTTGTTAGGCAAATTTGGCCTTTAGTTAGTTTTTTATGCTAATTTTGAGTTTAGCTAATATTTTAGCAATATGTTAACATTTTTAGCTAATCTGTTATCTACTGGGGGTTTTAGGCTAATTTTGAGTTTAGCTTTTATTTCAGCAACATGCTAAAATTTTTGGGTGATTTAATTTACAGAGAAATGTTATGCTAATTTGAAGTTCAGCTAGTAATTAAGCAACGAGCTAGCTTTTTTGCTACTAAAGTTAAAAATGTAAACAAATACCTTTTTGAGAGATGCTAGTTTCTTTTTATATATTTTTTGCTTTTGTTCGTGCCAAAAATAGACATTATTCACATTTATAAAAAAAAAACTAAAAGAAGGTTGTGAATGCAAATCCAAATTTTTTAAAGGTTAACATAAGTCAATGCGGCTCCTTCTACGTTTTGATCAGTAGAAAACGAGCCCAAATGGCTCTTTTACTGTTAAAGGTTGCCGACCTCTGCTTTAGAGCGTTTGAAAACTCTGAACATTTATCCCATGTTCAGTTTCTCCTCCTCGTCTCCCATGTTGAAGGTGAAGAGTGCACAGGAAAAGGCCACTAAAGTTCTCCTTGTCTAGCATTTTTCTAATTTCCTTCGACATTTTTTGCCCTCAGTTGTGGCGGCCTTTGCAATTCCTCTTCGGTCCGGCCCTCCTTCAGGACCAATGAATGAAATTACTTTTGGAGTCGGCTCTTTGAAGTAAACGTTCAGACAGGGATTGGTCAGTTACGGTATAAAGTAATCCGTCTGTCTGTCTGTGAGGCGGCAGGAAGAGGAAAAGGGGGCGGGGTTACAGACGCAGCACAGAAATCTACAACTACAGAGACGTTGAGCAGGTAAAGGTAGGAAAATAAAGTTGACAATAGAACATTGTTCGTCTTTACTATAGAGACAGTAAACAAAATAAAATCTACGCAATCAAAGAGGAAACAGGAACTGAACAAATTATTTTGTTGTGCTTTATGGATTCATATAAATTTACTAAGTTGTCTGAAGTACTTTACTTTCCTTGGTAACACTTTCTTTTAAAGTACCCAATACTTACCATTGGTTTATATGGTACCTGTAAGGCACGTGATTGCATCAACAAGGTATTTATTGTGTATTTACATGGTACTTATGCAAGTACTTCCGTTATGCTACCTAAGTAGTACCTACTGAGTTTTTATGAAATATTTATATGGTAAGTAAATATCTCTTTTGGTTGTTGGTATCTATGTTCTACTTTTCTGGTTCCTTATTATGTGTTTCATTGGACTTACTATGTGTTAGAAAAGAGTAAAAACACACAAAGTACCTTTTAAATACTTTAAATTCATGTGGTAAAAGTTTATGTGTATTTCATGGTACTTGCCATGTGTAAGAAGAGAGTAGGTACACAAAAAGTACCTTTTAAGTAACTTGAATTGAGTTTGCATTACACAAATACCTACATAAATACTGTTTAAATACCTTGCAGGTACCATGTAGGTACAACGTAGATACCTAATAATAATAATAATAAGCTTTATTTATAAAGCACTTAAATTGCCCATACAGACCCAAAGTGCTGTACAGAAAGAGGATAAAAACATATGAAGAATCAAATAAAATAGTTATATTTAAAGTGCACATTGAAATGTTTATAAAATTACATTCTCAAGACAAACACATCACTAAAAAATAAATCAAAAACACAATAAAAAAGGGAAAATGTAGTGTAGAGGGATAAAAAGAGAGGCGACCTCTTCACTGAGTATTAAATAATAATAGTTACTGTTAAGTAAAAAGTACTCTTTCCTTTTTAGTTTTACATATGAATATACCAACAATAAACAAAACTGAGGTTATAACTGTCTAGAATTCTGTAATGGCATAAACAATAATACTAATTGAAAAACATCCCAGTTTTCCCTTTTATTAACCCTTTAATCCCCCCCAAAAAATAAAAAAATAAATCACCCAAAATGTATGTTTTTCCCTGCTGCTTAGTGCCTTGGTACGGAGCACCAAAAGAGACATAAAAAAAAATAAAAAAATTATTAAAATAAATAAATAAAAATCTAAAAACATATAGATTCTATGTAAAAAAATTGAAGTGAAAAAAAAAATTCTGGTTAGTACCTTGTGCATGTCAATTACTATCTGGTACGCACCCATTACTGTCCAGATTTTTTTACTTCAATTAAAAAAAAAAATTCTGGTTAGTATTGGGTGTACACTAGATTGTAACTGGTGCACATCAGTTACGATACAGACATTATTTGTTTTACTCCAATTTTTAGGAAGGTGCACACCTGTTACCAACCAGAGGTTTTTTTTTAAAGTGAAGTTAAAAAAGAATCAAATATATATATGTGTTTTAACTACTTATACTTTTATTTTTTTTATGTCCCTTTTGAGGCTCCACACCTTGGGGAGTGATAAACACAATCATGGTTTTCTAAATATTCCCGGCCATTTGGCTGGGCAGGCAGGGTCAACCCGCTGTATCCCGTTCAGGGTCAAGGGTTCGGCGGGTACACCCTGGACAGGTTGGCAGTTTACCGCAGGGCACACGATCGCTCCCACACATACTCACACGAGCACCGCTTAAACTGACAAATCAGAGCATTCTCTTACATAACCTGGATAGAACCAGAAGCAGAAGGTTAAAGTCCCAGCATGCATCTTGAGAAAGTGCAAATGTGCATGCTAAAAAGCTAATTTGCTGCTAGCTTACTGCATTTTATGCTATAGTTTGCTGTTAAAAGGGCTGAAGTTTTATGATGTTTTTTCTAATCATTCAGAATACTAAGATAATGATGAAATAAAATAAATAAATATGAAATAAATAAAAATGTTGATAAAAAAAAGTTTAACCTCAATAAACCCACCTATCTGGGTGTAAATTGGAAAACTAAAAACTTACATTTTTGCATTGGAAAATGTTAACAAAAGAACAGTTTTTTGGTATTTCGCTTAACTTTAAACATCTATAAGATTTTTAAAGTAATTAAGCAAATTTATTCTTTTATTTTTGGTAAAGTCAAAGTAATCGTAAAGCTCAGATGAAAATGCAGAATTTATTAAATAAATATATTTGTAAGACTTGTAGAGAAGAAAAATGTAACGACAAAAGAATCAAAGTTCTGAAAGATATTTATTACTAGGCTGCAAGCGTTTGACCTCGTCTTTACTTTTTTCATTTCGCACTGCAACCTATACTTCTTACTGATGACACACACACACATGCAGGAGAGGGGGAGGGCTCTGAGGGGATATCATGGTTCAGAGGCCAAACAAATGTTCTGTCAGATTTACTGGCTGAGCAAGGTTGGTGGCGCCCCGAGCCTTCTCCGTCTCTCCACAACACACACACACACACACAAACACACACAGCAACTCTGGAGCTAAAATGACCCGATTCCCTAAAAACTAAAAGTTCACCTAAAACCTTTGACCTCAGAATCACCACCTCGACCTGAGCTTGACCTCAGCTCTTTCCACCTTAACTGCACTGAACTTCTGTCTTCCTTTTTTTCTATTGAAGACAACAACTTGATAGCTTTACTTTGAAGATTTATTTACTTCCTGTGACGGCAGTGCATATGGTTTGTTAAATTTATATCCTTAAAATCTAACATTATTCTGCAATTTAGAGCAATAAAATCATTTTTGCCACACTACTATATTTAGAAAGGTTGCAAATCAACAATCTTGGACGTCATAACTTTGTTGATATCAGAGTACAGGACACCCCCCTCCCCCATTCCTTGGTGCTAATTATATTTTTATGAAGAGTAAAATATTGAAAGTTATTTAAAGTTTAAATTTATTTAGTCTGGAATAATATTTCCGCCTGTTTTCATTCATAGTAATGTTAAAAAGTTGCGTTTTAAAAGTTTTAAAAATGTTGTTTCAGTGTGTTCTATAAATGTCAATCCTGGCCTAAGGTGTGTTTTGGATTTTGGCCCCCTGTGTGGTTGAGTTTGAAAACACTTCTGAATTTGAATACTCGTTGCAGCCTTACTAGTAAAGATAGAGCAAAGTGTCATCTGCGTAGAATCGAATTAAAGTAAATGATGGGGTGTTTTGATGTAGAAAAAAAAGACTTCCCAACACTGGACCCTGCAGAACACTACATTTGTATCAGGTGTTATGAAAGAAACTAGGGCTAAGAACCGCTGCGTACCTCACAATATCAATGATACTGCGATAATTAGTAAAAATAATTTCTAATAACTATGAAGAACACATATTTTTTGTGTTTTTTAGGAAAAAATATCTCCATTTGTTTGTTTTTAGCTTGAACACAATCATAATAAACAAATTGTGTCTTATGTTGTTCAACAAGCAATAGACACTTTAGTGCAAACCAGTAATACTACATCTTTGACAAACATTGACACAAACTGAATTGGAATTATCTGCAAAATTTTGTGTTAACATTAGTAAATATGTACAACAGTGCCACTACTTATTGTAAACAACACCAAAGGATGACGAATACAACGGCCTCTTAAAACAAAGATAAAAGATCGATACTTGGTTAGAAGAACGCATCAAGAATCGATCGCAGGACTAAATATCGCGATATATTGTAACATCGATATTTTGACACACCTCTAAAAGAAACACAATTCATGTCGGTTTTGTATAATTTGCAGTGATATAAGAAAAAAAACTTGTTTCTTGAGGTCAAAATTGTCTCACTTTGGTTAAATTAAAAAAGCCAAGTAATAAAAGACTAATGGAAGGCTGAAGGCAAAAAGCAAGAGCTGGTAATTAAAGTTAAAAGCTATTTCTTCTATGGTTAAATTTATACGGTCTATATATATATTCAGGTGTTTTTCTCCAGGACACAATTTCAGAACAGGATTAAAAAAGGTATAAAAAAGATTTCTTTACCTTGAGGGAATATCCAACAGATTTAACTGTTTTTAAACCAGAAAACTTCTTCTAAACACGTGTAACTACTGAAGGAGTGTGTGTGTGTGTGTGTGTGTGTGTTAGCAGACATGGAGCTGGTATCTCAGCTGGTACTGGTTAACATCACAGAGACCCCGGCCTGATCTTTTAACACCTTTAAAACACACACACACACACATTCCATTTTCGTAAATAGGGCTGCCAGACTTCCATGTAACATGTATGGGTACATGTTGGGGGCACGAGGTCATGTATGACGGAGTAGAGTCTTCCAGAAAGGATCATGTCCAAACTGATGTTTTCCACAAACGGGATCGTTGGAAAAAAGCTCACTTAATTGGAAATAATGGACAATTAAAGGTAAACTAACTTAATTTAATTTTGGTGAGACCAACATTAGTTGGTAAATCATCAAGATCAGTTCTCAGAAAGTCAGTTTTCCACTAAATAACTCGCTTACAAAATAATCAACAACAATATTTATCAAAATATTAGAAGGAAGTTTCTATGTTCCACATTAGTCTCAACTATTTTGACGTAAAACTACATTGTGGTAAATAAAGAGTTTAAGAGTTGAGTTTTCTGATTCTTAGTAAGGATGTCTCAATCCAATCACGATAATTTTTATTTTTTTTTTAAATCGGACCCGATGACGTGATTGAGGACTCAATCGGTACCGAATGCCGTCTCCTAATCTGTATTGGATATTTCATTTATTCTTATTGTGATCAGTTCTTTATATGTCATGCTTATTATGTCATATGAAGCAAGTTGGGTTAAAAATGTTCAATAGTTTTGAAGATATTAAAGCTAAAGTCGCTAAACTTGACTAAACATGACTGATAGTCATTTACATTTAATAGATTGGACCCAAAAAGGACCCAAAATTCTTAGTCCTATTTATAATCCTTTATCTGTTGTTGTTCTTTATTATATTCCTGTTTTTGCAGCTATAGTTGTATTCCAGATTCAGACAATGGACTCAATGAGGACAACTGATGGACTATGGTTGGGTATTCCAACCCATTTATCTACTCTACAGGTGAAGTTTTTTGTTTTTTTTTACAATTTGAGCTGGGTATAATTTGAATATATTTATATTAATCTGATACAATTCATTTAATTGTAAAATGTATTAGTGAAATAATGAGATTGTTAATATCATACAGTGTTACATGGATTCTCAAAAGGAGAAGTTCTAACATTATAAACATTGTTCTGCTTCTCCTGGAGGGTTTTTCAGTTTGGCCACTAGGTGGCGATCACACTACAGAAGTACACCTAATTCAAGAAGAAGATGAGGGGAAAAAACAAAGTTTTAAACAAAAAATAGTTACTTTAAAAATTATTTTCTTCAAAGAATTAGGATAATTAATGTCTGTGAGTAAATAAAGATATTATATTTTGTTGGTCAACCGAGCGTTAGCATTAGCCGTCCTATGGGAAATTCTATTGAACGTTAGCATCAAGCTAACAAATTTTTTGCTGCTAAATCGATTTATATCTTTTGTGAATCGATTATTGATACATTGAGCTTAAATCGGTTCAAATCGATTAATCGAATTTTTTCAACCCCGCCCTACTTACGACTTAAAAAAGCTTCTTAAAAATCAAATTAATCAGAGAAAATGTGACATAAGTAATCTGGGTCATTTACAACGGTAACAAATCTCCATCCCTGTCGTAGGATTGATTAAAGTTTCATGTTTGAATTCTGACTGTGGCTCAATTGATACTAAAATTTAGATCCACAAACTTCATTGTTACAGGATAAAGTTTAAGCCAACAAGTCACAAATTAGCTGTTAGCATACACACAATGTGGTGCAACTAGCACATAAAGTTGAAAAATATTCAGAAAGTTAATTTAAAAACAAAGTTTTAAACACTATAAAACTTTATTTACAAGAAAAATTAAGTTCCTGCTTCTTTTGGTTCTAGCATGCTAACGCTACTTACGATGGAGAAGACTTTAATGTTTGGACTTTTATTGACAAAAAGTACAATACTTAAGTAATTTCTACCAGTTAAATGTCGAAGTGTCCTCTGGCAAGACGCTGAACCCCAAATTGCTTCCAGTGGTTTCGGCTGGCACCGGGATGAGGCGGTGGAGCCGTCAGCAGTTTGGGAATGTCTGTGATTGGAGGAGTGATTATAAAGCGCTTTGGGCCCCATTTACAAAAGAGAAACTCGGATAACCGGTCCCTTAAGTTGTCCCGTTCACTAGCTTTGCAGCACATATGAATAAAATTTAAAAAAAGAGGAACCAGGAAGTCAATAAAAAACATTTCAGTTTCATATATTATAGGTTAATCTAAAAGTTTTGGTTGTTATTTTTACTTTCATATATAAAATTTCTTCAACAAACTCTCTTTTGCACTTTAGTAACCTTTCATGAATCGGGCCGTACAGTCTTTTCCATCAGAGATTGAACGCAGTCCCCACAACTGCACACACATGAAGCCACACAGTCAAAGCAGGGCTCAGGTGGCATGTTTGCGGTCAGAGCTGAGGAATTACCACGGGCTCATTCCGTCATTTGCCAAAGCTCAGGGGGTAAAGCCGAGTAACTCCTCCAACCACCAAAAGCCACAATAAAGCATGTCTGCTGAGAGAGTGAGAGGGGGAAAAAAATGGAATGACAAAAACACAACCAGCCCCAGACTGTTGGGGACACGGGGGGAAAGAAGGGAATGCTGGGAACTTCAAAGGTGACCACATGACCTCCAGTGGCTGACAGAGGTAAGAACAAATAAAGCTGTTGGTCCTTCAGCTGTATCGTTCTCCTAAAGCCCTCCTCTAGTCTGTCAGTACTGAAAGATTTGTTTTACAGATACTTCCCTAAACGCATCACCAGGTTTGATTATTGTTCAAAGTCTTTGACAAAAAGTACAGAAAACCAAACGGAGGACGGTTTTGAGAACGTTTTCTACAAACATCAAACAAACAAAATCCAATTAGAACGTATTATAACGTTTTTTAAAGTGGATTTGACTGAAGAGCGAGAGATAAAAAGACAAAAACTGTAGTGACATGTAGTACTGCCGCAAATGATTATTTTAAGAGTCGACTAATCACCGATTATTTTTCTGATTAGTCGACTAATCGGGTCATTCACAAACCGGATGTAAAGCAGACATCTTAAACATTTTTATTTTTAAACTAACTAAAAACTAGATATATAGAGTTAAATGTGATGATGCTAGTGTGAATGTTGTAAGCTGAATTTGGCTGCTGAAGATGCTGAAATTGATAGCTAAAAACCCTGAAGCTGATAGCTGAAAACGCTGAAGTTGATAGCCAGCTAAATTTTTAGCTAAGTGCCAAATTAGCCTAAAAAACTGAAAAAAGACCGCTAGCCAAAACAGCTAGCATGCAGCTAAAATATTAGCAAAACTCCAAAATAGCCTTAAAAACCTTAATAAATGCCAACATTTTCAAAAAGCTATCAGAATGCCATTACATTGTTAGCTACACTTGTATAATTGTATTTCTTTTTTATTCTTACATTTGTATTTTTAATTCTTGTGTTTATTTACGTTTTGTGTTTGAAACAAAAGCAAACTAAATAAAAAAATGAATAAGATAACTTTCAACTTTACCACACTCCAACTCCAGATAAAATAAAGTAACCATTAGTCGACTATTACATTTAAATTTAATTATATCTTAATAGTCAATTAGTCGACTAATCGTGGCAGCCCTAGTCACATGACCCATTTAGTTTTCCTGTCATGTTTTCAGAGCTGGACATGGGGTCATTAAAACCCCATCTGTCCAAAAACAGAAATAAAAGCAGGAAAAGAAGAAGACTCCAGTTAGACGACGGAGGAAGCTTTCTAAAGATGTAACTACAATCATTCGAGTGATGACGACATTTAGATGATGGTGAAACGTTTCAAGAAAGAAATTCCAGATGACATAGACAGTAGAACCCTCCTTGACAACTATCCTTCCACGCAACATGTCACAACATTATTGACTTCATGAATACTAAAACCAATTCTTAACTTAACATATTTTGAAAATTTTTCTAGAAGACATCTTGAAATAAAAATGATTAAAAGTTTGGTAAACTTTACTTCACTGGTAAACTTTACAGCAATTAAGTTTACTGTTGTAAAGTTTACTACATAAGTAAATCAGCTCCCAGCTTTTCAATGCTACGTCAAACTAAAGTTTACGACCTTGTAAAGTTTACTAGATTGCTGCTGTAAAGTTTACAACCTTAAACTCTACAACCATACTAATATAAAGTGTATTACTGTAATCTTTCTAATATAATTCTTTAAAGTTTGTCAATATGTACCTAAGGCCCCATTTACACTGGACGTGAAAGCGCCGCAAAGCGGTGCGGAACAGAGTCCGCTTCCATTCGGCGCCCTTGTTATCCTATGGCGTCGTTCACACAAGGCGCGGAGCGGCGCGGAGGGCCCGCGCGGTGCAGCGGATCGTTTCCGCGTCTGACCTATTTTGTGCGCGAGCCGCGAGCGTTCCGCGTCAATTCTGGCCGGAAGTTGCATCAAGATACATGAGAAAATCCGGTTTCTTTTCAAAATATAACCAGTTTTTCACAATAAAATGCCGCGATTGACAAATGTGACCATGTTTTTGTATCTAAACAGGCGGTAGACACGCATATAAACAAACAATCACAACACAAACGTGCACGCGCGAGCACAGAGACACACAAAACAGACGACACCCACACTTTTTTTTTTTTTTTTTCACAGACACGTACACACGCAGATCAACGTGGATAGACTCCGGTGCGGGGTGAGGAGTTTCAGGAGTTAAATAAACGACAACAGAGAGACAGAAACAGGGGGTAATATTTATAAAACACACACAACACAGACAGACACGCAGTGAGCTGACTCTGGAGCGAGTGGGCGGGGCTGCGGGATTTTGGGAGAGAAAAAAGAGATGCAGAGAGCTGCTCCTCTTAGCAGAAATATGGGTTAATAATTGTAGTTTCTTAATTTACCCACACACATGCACCTGCGAGCGCGTGCGCACAGACATACACAAAACAGAGATGCACACGCGCGCGCACACAGATCAGTACATTGGGCCGACAGAGCGGGTGGCCGGGGTTTTGAGAGAGCAGTTTTTCTCAGCAGGAACATGGGTTAATGTCTTTAGGCTATGAAATTATCAACCATGATGGCAAAAACAAAAAAAGCTCTAGCAGAAGCGCCTGTGGACCGCCGCGGAAAAATGCACGTCTGGTGTGAACTACAGAGCGGAGCGGAAGCGGCGCGGACTCCGCTCCGCTCCGCTTCGCGGCGCTTCCGCGTCCAGTGTGACCCTGGCGTAACAGGTAGTAACCGTTGAGTTTATTACCTAACTACTGTAAAGTTAATTACTGTAATGTTTACTACTGTAAATGGTACTGTCTTACTACTTTACTACTGTCATGGTGGCGCAGTGGTTAGCGCTCTTGCCTCACATCACGAAGGTTCAAATCCCATCGGGGGATCTGAAACAGAAACTGGAGCCGGGCCAGTGATGGTCAAACGTGGTTCCTGCACGGATTCCTCAAAATAAAACAAGGCTTCATTTAATTTTAATTGGTGACTCTTGGTATGAAAGTGGGAGTGAATGGGTGTGTGATTGGACAGACTAGGGACCTGTCTACCTCAATGGCCGCACAGGAGAAGGTACACACGCGCACGAACCTCCACAAGAGGGCGGAACTAGTTTTAAGGGCGTAAGAATACTTTCACACGCGACCAGGAGAGGTCATATGAGCGTAGGAATACTCTCACGAGCGTGGAGAAGAGGTTTCACCAGTGTGAGGACTAGAGGAGCGGCCGTGGAGCGCTCCTTGCGTTCGTGGAGTTTGATATTTTCTCGTGGAAATTTAACGCCATACGTGGTATAGCGTCCGCTCCAAAACACGGAAATATCAAACATGATCACGGGAGACAAAAGGAATCGGATTAATGTGACGCTCGGAGCCGTTAAAACAAAAAAGCCTGGAGCAAGATTTATGGGATTCGAACCATTTTGACTTTTTTCCTGCTCCTGTGTGGATACCGCCTGCTTCATAAACCCGCGTAGAGCGCGTTCCTGAACGCACCACAGGCGGCCGCTGTGGAAGCACCTCGAACCCGGTTGAACGTTCAAAACTTAAAAACTGGCAATGCTTTAACCTGAAAACCTTCAGGTTACTAATCAACCTTTGTCATCTTTGTTGCTGTGTTTAAGAAATATATTTGAAGTCTTTTATTCAGCGCTTCAAGCAGCGTAATGAAATAGTTGATAATTTCTATATATTTAGTTTAAGGCCAAAAAAATGAGAGTGCAGTAAAAAGATGATTCCCAGCAGAGGGGCAAATTTATTCATAGCTTCTGCTGTAAGAGACTGGACAGATTCGAGACTGCAGGGAGTGAAATACAATCATTTGGTGAAAGACGCAGGGAAAAAGCCCTCACTGTGCGTCCTTTGTACAAAGAAGCCAGAAATAACAGTTTGACATGCGAGCATGAAAGCAGGCAAAAGTTGGCGGCGCTGAGAGACGTTTCTGTAAAAGTTCAACCGCTGCGACATGGAAGGCAATTCGACCTGTCTGTGCGTTACAGCAAATTACTTTTCTGTCACTCCGTGTGAAAACAAGGCGAGGAGAGACGGGTGACCCCGGCATGAAACACATCAAAAAGGAGGAAAGTGATGAGAGGGGCAAAACAAAACGCATCTGCGGCTTTTAATAAACCTGCTGTCATGTTTGTGTCCGATTACATCTCATCCGAACATGTTTTCTCCTAAAGTACAAACCTGAAGAATGCAGGATGATATATTTAATATATTTCTTTTCTCCTCAATGGGGTGTGGAGAGAAAAATCATGCAGGAATGAAAGAAATGGGAGGATGAGAGGCGGAGATGAGTGAAGAGGACGATAATGAAGCATCTGTCAGCTGCACCTGACCCTAATGCCTGCAAATGGCCTCCATGACATCGAGGCTCTTCTGTCTGGATCGGGGGGTCACGCCTGAAACAACCGTCTTTCACCATCTTCCCATTCAAACACCTGGAGGGAACAACGGATGGATAAACCTGGAGATGCTGCAGAGTGAGGCCTAACAGTAACAAATACGTGAGGATAGAATACTACTAGTTTCTGCAGTAGTTTATTAGAGATCTGTCTCCGAGTTTTCCCATCATCCCTTTGCTTACACTCTCTCCTGTTAGCTTAACAGCCTCTCACGACTTAACATTTTGTTTTAAGCCAGATAAAATGGATGCATCAGATTATAGCTTCCAATAGAATGCAAAATATTTGTATAAACACATCGCCATTGGTCAAAAATCTACAAAAGTGTGTCTACTAAGATAACAGAAGTTTGTTTCATCAAACGGCTGGAGAGCTTAGTGGAGGTTCCTTCAAAGATTTGGGCGTTGATAAGTACAGCCAGATGGTTACCCATCATGCAACACCATCAAGGAGGAGTTTAAGTAGCCCTAAATTTATTCTGCAGCAGCACACCAACCCCAAACAAACAGAAAGTTGTTAAGAACTATCTTAAGCATGGGTGTCCAAAGTGTGGCCCGTCAAAGTTTATCTTTTGGCCCTCCAAGAGGTGTCAGTCTTTTTAGTAAGTCTTCACAAAAGTTAAAATATAAGATAAATCAATATAAACAAGACATAAATACAAGAAAATGATAAAATGCTAATAGAAGAAAGCAACTGAAGGGTTGAAGGAAAGTAAATTTAAAAAAAATATATCCGCATAATATTAGTCGGTGCTGCGGAAACCGTGGAGTGTCAAGTTAAACCCCTAACCTGTTGATTCTCTGGTGTTCCAAAACCCTATGGCATCTTTGGGTGAAACAACCCCCAAGCATTGTCACTTCTGAAGCTTTTAACGGCCTTTTCGTTAGCCGAGATGGAGCGACGACGGCAAATGGATGAAGTCCAAAGAGCAGCTCCACGTTTTTTCATTAGGATCCCAGTTTGCTGTTTTCATTGGAAGGAAGTTTGTTTTAACTTGATCTGGCCAGTGAGGCCTTACTGTTAAAGGTTTCAAAGACAAACGTTACTTTTTATTCTTACTAATGTGAGTTACCTTAATGAATACTAGATACGAATACTGCCACGATTTGTTGAGTAATCGATTACAGTAGACGACTAATTTAAACAAAGTTGTGAGCGTTCAGCACCAAAAAATTCACATTATTTGAGTCAATGAGACCAAAACTTTGTCTTTCTTGAAAAATTGTTTCATTAGAGAGATCAGGAATATACTTTCCATCAAACTCATTTTGACAGGTGACCTTTGACCCTATATACCTTTTATGTACAAAATGGATTTCAAATTGTTACATCATCTTGGGGGCGGGGCACTTGTGAAGATGAGTTTTATGGACGGTGTAGGGTCAAAGGTCACCTGTCAAAATGAGTTTGATGGAAAGGATATTCCTCATCACTTTCGTTTGATTTAATCTTGTTTTAACTAATGAAGGATAGAAGCTGCACGATTCATTAAAAGTGTAATAAACTATCATCCTAATTGTTTTTATTTTTAGTTAGTTTAAAGGATGTGCGCCTTACATCCACTTTCCAGGGATCCCATTCAGATTTTGGTCCTTTTAGTGAAAAAGTTTGGGCCCTCCTGATCTTCAGTCCAAAGAAGAACAATAATTTCTGGACGTGATATCACGGCCTCCAGAATCGAACATCGTGAAATGTTTCTGGGATTAAATGAGGGAACAGAGGGATGTGAGAACATCTGGAGTTAGTTCTCCAAGCAACGCATTCTCACTCCCAACTCTTCATGTATGGACGTATGGTTCGGGACCCCCCTGCGTCACTTTTTGATGGTTTGGGTGTCGTTTTTTGAAATGCTAGCTGTTCCTATTAAATCAGAGGTCCCTAAACACCGGGCCGTGAACCGGTTTTGGTTCGAGGGCCGCTTGGTAAGGGGCCACAGATAGGGAAAAAAAATGCATGGGACGCGGACCAATCGATCCGAACGCCTGTTCTCCTAACCCAGGACCAATAACCTAACTCTAACCCAGTTCCGGTTCTGCGTTTGCTACCATGTTCAGAGGGTTAGGGACCCATGATTCATTGGGAACAGCCAGCATGTCAAGAAACACAAGTCGGGGTCACCCAAAACGTCAAAAAGTGGTGTCCATTTATGACAAGTTGGGAGTGAGAATGCGTTACTCGAAGATGTTTGGAAAATCCTACCAGATGAGTTCCTAAAAACTTAGAAAAAGTAAACCAAAAAGAACTTTTTTAAAGACAAAGGGCAGAGACGCCAAATTTTGATTCTTTGGTTTGTTGACTGTGTTTTTATAGTTGAAGAAAATAACTGATTTACACTCAATTTTTAAAGTATTCTTACATTTGAGGGCTTGTGAATATGAATCTTTTCTCCTAAACGCCTCATCTATCTAGCTTAGTCAGTAAAATGGACATAAGAATATTATTTCAAGTTATGTTGTGCAATAATTTTTCTTCAAGTACCAGAAACGTTGACCGCACGTCATCATTTCCATTATCGAATATTACTGGGTCTCTTCTCATGCACTCTGTAATTGCAGTGGAGGTAATCTTAGGTAAGTGTCTATATATCACGGCAGTAATTGCACACGTGTCATCGAGACTCGCCTTTATGGCACAAAACTAGACAACAAGAAAATGAGAGAGATTAGGTTCAAAGCTGAGGTCAGCTGGACTTTAGAGCAGATACACTCCGAGAAACCTGAGGTGACGTCATCTCCGTGGGCTTCAACCACAACCAGAAGACCGTTACGACAGGAACCGTTTCCGTGAGAAAGATCTAGAAAAATGAGGATTTATCGACTTACACTCCTAAAAATATATCTATACCACAACAGATTTGTTTTCCTGTCATCTATTTAATAGTGTATGTGTGTTGTAACTTTAGCTGAAACGCAACTACTTTTTAATGCATTCAAACTAGTAATCTATGCAAGCGGAGAACAGCCTATCCTGCTGTTTTTTTAAATGTTTTTGCTCGTTTTCTTGTGATAAGAACATCTACAATTTCGTTTTCACGAGAAAACAACATTTTGTTTTGTCATTTTACTATAATAACAAATATTCTGTACTTTCCCAAACTGAGTTGCTGAGAGGATATCAGTTTTAAATCTCTATTTTGTGATTGTTTTAGGCCATAACCAACCCAATACAGCTTACACCAAAAACTCTCAGCAAAAGCAAAAAAATACTCCCTAAAATAAATCATTTTCGATTTACAGTAACTGCACAAATGTGTATATACAATAGATATATATATATATAAACTGTATATATAGATATATACATATATATCTATATATATATGTACATATATGTATATATAAACACAAAACGTTAGAAAAATGGTGCAAGCACACGGGAGTTGGTGCACTCTGGATTATTATCGATTTTATTATATTTAGCTAAATGAAAAAGATGGAGATGGTATATATGCAAAAAAAAGTTAAGTTAGGTTTTGATCTTTAAATAAAATTTATAGTTTTGGCATCAGCTGACTCCTATAACAAAATCTAAAACATAAAAAAGAGCCTCTTAGTAAACCACACCAGTTGGATCCTAGTCAAACATCATTTACCTGAGAACACTGAGCATTTCTCTTTTTATTATACCAAAAGACATTTTCCAAAATGGGTTTTTGGGAACAATAGCTGCTGATGTTAATTGTGTGCAGTCTAATGTCTTTGCTTCACAGTCAGTCGTTATTATTTTTACTTTATGATAGCACGTCTCCCTCCAGCAAATCTGTGTCATAAATACATGAAGCGGTTTGATGAAAGCGGCGCCTTAGGCTGTGGGACTGACCCGTCTGTTGAGGTCATTAATGAAGTCAGATGTTAAAAAGGCTTTTAGACGCGTTTAGGGGATGGAAGTGTGCATAAATACATCTATAATCTTAGTAAACTAAATATAAATATTGGCAGAAGGATAAATCTATTAATGAACCAACAATGCTGTGGTAAAAGAAAAAGAAAAATCTTTTCAGCTGTATATTAAGCTTTTTTTCTATATAAAAATGCATGTTTATTTAAAGGAATACTTAAATTAAATGGTTAAAATGTTAAAGTATAATTGAAAAACAAAGTTAACACCAGAGTTGAAAAGCATTTAATAGAGTTTGTTGTCTACAGGCGTTCGATCCAAACCTGACAGACAGAGCTCTTACAAAGCTGTGTACTCTTAAGCCCTGCTTCACACCGCACGCGGAAGCGCGGCGGTCTTCCGCGGAAGGCTGCCGTTCAGCGGATCGTTTTGACTTATGGTCTATCTTCTGTGCAAACCGCGAGCGATCCGTGTCAATCCTGGCAGGAAGTTACATCAAGATACTTGAGAAAATATGGTTATTTTAAAAAATATATTACATTTTTCACAATAAAACACAGCAATTGACAAACGTGATCATGTTTTTGTCGCGGGGCGGAGTTTTGAACAACAAGAGAGAGGCAGCAGCTCTTTTTAGCAGAAACATGAGGTTATATTTTTAGATTGATTTACCCATGATGGCAAAAACAAACAAAAGAGAAAGCACTAGCGGAGGCGCCTGTTGACCGTCGCGGAAAAAGAGAGCGGAACCTGCGCACACGCCGCGCCACTTCCGCGTCCAGTGTGAACCTGGCGTAAGAGCCCAGAAAAATCTTAATACCTTTAAGTTTGTTTCCTGGTTACTTTCTAATTCCTGGTTCAGTTCTACCCGATAGATAAATTAAACTTGGCACTGTTGACGTGCCTTCACCCCTAACGCGATTCGCGCAGCAGAGGCAGCCAGTTTGTCGCTATGGGTGCGAAGGTCTAACAGCAGCTCGATTTGAGCGACGAGGCGCAAATTGGGCGGCACGGCCAAAATGTAAAGATTTGAAGTTTGACAGGTCGTATCGACCAATCAGGAACTCAGCTTTGGGCATGTGACGTTTTCAGTGACTCGATCAGCGGGGAGAATATTAATCCAAAGTGATCATTTTTGTCCAGAATTTTAATGTTTTCCTTTACCTGTTTGAGGGTTGCAGAGCTCATCCTACTACTTTGGGTCGAAGGAGGGATAAAGTCTGGACAGATCGCCGGCTTTCGCTCCCGCGGTGGAGTTCTCTCGTGCGATATGCCAGCAGTCAAAGATACGCAAAGTGTGCTGCCTCTGATCTCATAGAGACATTAAAAATAAAAGAAAAAGGTCTCCTAATTTTATTTTTTTTCCTCCCTGGGTTAATACAAGAAAGAGAGCCTTTAAGCTCAGCCACAGAGACACAGAAACACAGTGGAAGCGGCCGTCATACAGCCCCCTGTACCGGGAAAATCTTTGAATAATAATCATATGAACCCAAACATGGAGACATGATTACCGCGTTTTTGTAGAAAAATGTATCTTCAATCACAAGATCTATTTTCATTCTGTAAAACTGGACTCATTTGTCTAGGAACTTTGAGAGTTTATACCTCTGTAGTGTTAAAATGTTCATGTTTGATTGAGAAAAGTGTATGAAATGTGTAGTCAAGGGTTTTACTGCATTAAGACATTTATAATTTTCACATATATAGTCGTTACTTTATATTATATGGAGTCAGAGTGTAGTAAAGTTGAAAGATATAATGACATTCTGCTAGCTTTTTGGACAATTTTGTTATTTATTAAAGATTTTTAGGCTACTTTGGAGTTTAGCAAGCTGCATGCTAGCTGTTTTGGCTAATTTAAATCACTGGTTTTTTCAATAACTCAAGTTTTTATTGAGCTTTGACTTCCTGAAACAAAACAATAACAAAAAAAAAACAAAAAAGGCAGAACAAAACAAGACAGGGTACTATTGTAAATCAAATTATTATATGAAAACAAAAAACAAGTAAAACAAATTTCATGTACATATATTGGGGCTGTGAATCAATTAAAAAAATTAACTAATTAATCGCAAACCTTGGGCAAAAGTTAATCACGATTAATTTGTTTTATTTACAGTATTTGCCGACCACTTATTACTTGCAAATAATCACAGAATTAAACGTATATGACATGAAAACGCACCGGACCATAGATCAAATAGTCATATTTTTGTGAAAAATCGATCCTAATAAAAAAAAAAAACAAGATTAAAATGCTAAAAACAGATTGAATATTTATTTATTTTGTCAATATTTTGCTGTTTTAAGAGGTACCATTAATTTGTGTTAATAAATATTCGCGCGTTAATCATAATTTGTTAATCGCATGCATCAACATAAACAGCCCTAACATATAGTAGATGTGTATATGTTATATGTGTAGATGTGTATACTACATGACGAATTTGAAATAAATAGCAACTGTTATGTTGGAATTAATCACCTTAAAACATCTATAAGTATAAAAAATGAACAGGAAACTGTAAAAAAGTGAAGTGTGCGCAGATATTTCCAATTTCTTATTATTTCTAAATTTTTTTTTTTCAAAATAAAAAAAAAACTGAAGCCTTGGTGTTATAAATCGCTTCCTGGCGGTCTCAGTTGGAACGGACAACGCGTACTTTCAAAAGTTCCTCGAGCTTTCTCCCCTTCAGCTTTTATCGGGTTTCACACCCTGACAGCTGTTGAGTTTGAAAGCGGCGGGGCGTCTTTGTGTGCGCCGGACCAACAGCACCAGAGAGTGATTTTATGGCCTGGGAAGGTACCGTCCTTCAGGCTGATGTTTGTGGGCCAAACGCATTCTTCTCTGCTCCTATAATCACGCACAGACGGACGGTTCACCAGCGGGGCAGAAACACACCGCTTTCATCACAGCAAAAACTCTTGTATTTTCCTCATTATCTTAAAATCTTTTTCTCATTAACATTTCATGCTACAGGTTATTTCGCCAAAGGCGCTCTAGCCTTAAGATGGCATTTTAATTGTCAAAGCATACCAGGTTTTTAACAACAAAGATTTCTCTTTTTAATACATATTTCAACCCCTCATCTACCTTTTGAAATGTTTTTCTTTGATCGTGTTTTCAAGCATATAAACTCCTAATATAGACAAATATTTTGACGAGTCTTCGCAGCTGAAATGTACACGTTGTAGCCGGTAAGAACTATTTTTTTGATTGGAAGAGTTTGGATCAAGAAAGACGTCTGACCTGCTTTTAAAAAGTTGTGAGTCAATAAACTTTCAGGAAAATATTCGTATTAAAAACATAAAAAGACACCAAAAGAATTTAAAGGATGCAATTTCGCTTAGAAAATTCAGTGTTTATGTAGGAAAATGAGATATGTGACATTTTTGGAGGTTCAGGTTTTTTTAATTTCTGAAAAAAAATTTACTTAATATCTTTAAAGCCTTTTTACGTCCCTGTTCGATTCTTTTTAAAGCTACAGCTCTCCAATAAGAATAGAACTGAAGTGGATCTATGGTTCTTGGGCTGTCCGTACCACAGCTTGTTTGGTTTTAGGGCTGCCATGATTAGCTGACTAATTGATGACTAATTAACTATTAAAATAGTGGACGACTAATTTAATAGTCGATTAGTGGTTACTTTATGAGTCAGAGTGTAGTAAAGTTGAAAGTAAAGTTATAACAACATTCTCCTCGCTTTTTGGAGTACTTTGGCACTTATTAAGGATTTTAGCTAATATTTTAGCTACATGCTAGCTGTTTTGGCTTACAGGCTTTTTTTCTTCCGTTTTTTAGGATAATTTGGCATTTAACTGATATTTTGGCTGGCGTTCGGCTTCAGCTATTTCAGCTATCACCACTAGCATTTTTTTAAGCGGCCAAATTCTGCTTATGTGATGCTATATTTCAAGTTTTTAGTTAGTTTAAATATTGTGTTTTACATGGAGTTTGCGCATAGTCGACTTATCGGAAAAAATAATTGGTAATTTTTAAAATAATTGTTTGTGGCAGCACTATTTGTTTTTAGGAGATGTTGCTTCAGTGATTGGTGAGAATACCTTTAGCCAATTCACTTCAACTCACCTCAACTTCACTGTCGTGCTGTGTGTATGGGGTCCAGGAGACCCGAGCCTTACACTGAAGTGTTATCCATCCCATGACTGATGTGGATGAAAGTGGACAGGATTTTATGGGTATAAGATAAAAAAATTCTTGAAAAATAAAGTTCAGAGGGCTGTCTTGTGGGGTGAAGATGACCCCACTCCCAACGTCAATACACCGAGGATAGTACAAGAGTTAACTCAATCTTATTTTATGATTACACCTAAGTCCCGTCTCAAAGTTGGCTGCAAAACGGACAAACCAGATGTCTTGTTCTGTTCCAGATCAGATGGTACAGTCCACTGAAAACAGCCTAAAGTAGACAGAATGAGACATGATGAGTCAGCAGTAATAGAGGTGTGGCTTGATGACGTACAATGGCTGAAGAAGTAGCACCCATGTGGGTCAACCTCACGCTGGTTTTTGGGTCGTCCAGTCCATGAAAAGACAACATCTTGGGAGCAAGCGTGTCTTCTAAAGGTACATCGAGAGATCGAACCATTGACAAGCGTAAACAATGATTGCCTTACAAATATTTGTAATTTGCACGCACTTAAGACATACCGCTGATGTTGTCGGTGCCCTTACAGCCGCTCTGGTCGATAGTAATTAGTCACGTTGACCAACTTTGAGTTTTTGGATCGTTCGGGCGTAGAGTGGTGCGGCCCCATCTTAAAGGGAGGCCTGTGCGGACATAATCAGGCACCCAGTATATGATATTTAGATATTACTCAGTTGATTTAAACATAAGCATTCTGCTAGATTTTGGACTATTTTGGCATTTACTAGGATCTTTTAGGTAATTTTGGAATTTAGCTAATATTTCTGTTACGTGCTAGCTGTTTTGGATAATTTGGGCTTTTTCAGATTTTTAGGCTATTTTTAAATTTAGGTATTTTTAATCTACATGCTAGCTGTTTTGGCTAACCTAAAGTTTTTTTTGTTGTTGCTTTATAGCAGGGGTGGGCAAATGTTTTGACTCGTGGGCCACAAAGGGTTCTAAAATTTGGCATAAGGGCCGGACAAGGAGCAGATGGAAGGAGAGATTTGGTAATCAACCTCATAAACTAAAAAAATAATATGGAATTTAAAGAAAAAACATGCTTTAATTTGGATTCACATTCACATATATTAATTTAAAAACAGAAAATTTGTGAGTTTTAATTTCTAAATTTTGATTTTTGTTCATTTTTGGGTGATCCAATGGGTTGATGTTCTTCAGAGGAAAATGTGAACTCAAAGAAATGCTGCATTTATGTGGTGTAGGAATAATCCGAAAGATCACCATCTGACTCAGAAAGGAACACACACGAACGTCAGAGAAACAACACCATTCATGGGAAGAAACCAGAAATACAATGAAAATAAAACAATAATTAGGATTTTTGATTCAATGTATTTTAATTTGGAGGGCCACATTAAGTAGCTTAAGGGGCCGCATGTGGCCCCCGGGCCGTAGTTTGCCCACCCCTGCTTTATAGGCTATTTTGGGATTCAGATAATATTTTTACTGGCTTCAGCTTAAGCATTTTCAGCTATTTCAGCAAGTATCTTCAGTAATTTTAGCTATTATCCTCAGTGATTTCAGCTATTATCTTCAGTAATTTCAGCTATTATCCTCAGTGATTTCAGCTATTAGCTTCTGCATTTTTAGCCATCTATTTCAGCATCTTAAGCTGGCTTCAGCGATCAGCTTCAGCGTTTTTAGCTATCAATTTCAGCATCTTCAGCTATCAGCCCTAGCATCTCCATTGGCCAAATTCGGCTTACAGCATTCCGACTAGCATTATCGGGGGTAATGCTATATATCTAGTTCTTAATTATGTTATAAAGTTAGTTTGGAAATTTTAAAAATGTAGTTTTAGAGTGATTGATTGAGTTTGACACCCCTGCTCTATAGGCTCACCGGGCGGTCTACGACCTTGATATCTAGTGCTGGTTATCCGCACAAATTTGCCCGTTTTTCTACTACAAACAGTAGTTCGTATCCAACCGTAAGGACAGTTGGGGCCGAGGCTTCAATTTGAGCCTCTAAAAGTAAAAATATGTTCGGTTGGACTAGACCAGGGGTCAACCTGCGGCTCCAGAGCCACATGTGGCTCTTTTATCTCTCCATAGTGGCTCTCTGGCTGAAGAAAAATAAAATAATCATACATTTAAAAAAAATTGGACATTAGCTATTGTTGTAGCAACATGGTAAGGCTTTTGGCTAATGCGTTACCTACTTGAGTTTTTAGGCTAATTTAGAGTTTTAGCTTCTATTTTAGTGACATGCTAATGTTTTTGACTAATTTGTTATCCACTGGGGTTTTTAGGCTAATTTACAGTTTTAGATTCTATTTTAGCAACATGCTAACGTTTTTGACTAAGTTTTCTGAGGAATTTTATGCTAATGTGGAGTTTAGTTAATATTTGAGTAAAATGCTAATGTTTTCAGCTAATTTGTTATCTACTGAAATTTTTTGGGGATAATTTAGAATTTAGCTTCTATTTTAGCAACATGCTAACGTTTTTGACTAAGTTAGTTTTCTGAGGAATTTTAGACTATTTTGGAGTTCAGCTAGTAATTAAGTAACAAGCTAGCTTTTTTTGGCAGATTTGGCCTCTGAGTAGTTTTTTATGCTAATTTGGAGTTTAGCTAATATTTTAGCAATATGCTAACATTTGCTAACAGACCTCTGGACTAGACTTTAATTTAGGAACGTGAAGTCATTGAAATATATTTTGTAAGACTTGATGCCGAGACATCTACTACATTGATGAAAAGTAGGAACAAAAAAGTATCTTAGACACATGGTGAGTTATTAGACACTCCAAAAAGAAGGAAAAAAAATCTTTTCTGAGTACTTGGTTGTGACACTTACAACATGACGGTGGTATGCAAACCACAGAAGAACAAGTCCCAGTTCATGGGGGCACTACTCCCATCATTCAAAACAACAACACAAAAGAAAAGGGGCTTTCAATACACGGCTCTAATTCTAAACACATGTAACCACATATACCTTTGATAAAAGGAGCATAACGGAGTGAGACAGATTAAGTAGTGCGAGTTGAACAGGTGAACTTTGCTGGAACCACAGAAATCCCTCGACACATCCCCTTCGAGAACAAAAACAAAAGCGAGGCTAAACCAATCTCCTCTCCTTGTTTCCATCTTCTCCCTCACACATCACCTTCTCCGAGGACACGAGCCTGGCAGGTGTGAATTCATACTTCTACGAGTTCTTCTGCACCTCCTCAGGCAAACATCTGGTAGCTGGGAGTGAGAGAGGGGGTACTTCTGGGGCTGGAAAGACAGATTTATTCAGCGTTCTAACACTTCTTTCATACCCGTTCGTCAATGCTTAACCACACAGGTCGCCCTTTAACCGGTTATTGAACTTTGACTTTGTTTATTCACAACAAATCAAAGATCTTTAGATCATTTATTCATATTGTAAAAAAGAACAAAATTGTTTCAAGAACTAAACAGATCTTCTTAACCATTTAAGTAATGTATGAACAACCTGCTATCAACATTCATTTTAATTGTCATCAATTGATGTTTTATTTATTACGAGTGCTGGGAGTCAATGGTGGATTCAACTAAACTCCTCCCTGTATCGGTGTCATACTGAACTCTTTTTTTGTACATTATCATAAATTACAATTTTGAATCAATCAATTAAAATGATTACCTGCCCTGCTCTATTCGCATAGAACAGAAACACTTTACCGTGTTCAGTCAACAGTATTAGAACCAGCAGTATGTCCTGGAGCTCCACAGATTCCAGGTGGTTTCTATACAGTTAGAGAGGAGAAGAGACATGTTCTTAAAATCACTTGTGGTAAGAAAAAAAAGGTGAATCTATAATGTAGAAATAAAATATTTTTTATTCATACTTTTACCAAATATTTTCCATATGAGAGAGAAAATAATCTATAGTTCTTTATTTTAGCTCAAACTCAATGATTTTCATTTTGGTCAGCAAAGTGTTATAAAAATGTAACGAACAAGCTCCAATTTGCATACTGTAGACTAATCAACGACTAATCAATGATCAAAATAGTCGACGATATTATATGAAGTCAGAGTGTGGTAAAGTTGAAAGATATAATGACATTCTGCTAGATTTTTGGACGATTTTGTTATTTATTAAGGATTTTTAGGCTTTAGCAAGCTGCATGCTAGCTGTTTTGGCAAATTTAAAGTTTTTTCAGTTTTTTTGGCTAATTTGGAGTTTAGCTAATATTTCAGCTGCATGCTAGCTGTTTTGGCAAATTTAAAGTTTTTTCAGTTTTTTTGGCTAATTTGGAGTTTAGCTAATATTTCAGCTGCATGCTAGCTGTTTTGGCTAATTTAAAGTTTTTTCAGTTTTTTAGGCTAATTTGGAGTTTAGCTAATATTTCAGGTGCATGCTAACTGTTTTGGCTAATTTAAAGTTTTTTCAGTTTTTTAGGCTAATTTGGAGTTTAGCTAATATTTCAGCCGCATGCTAGCTGGTTTGGCTAATTTAAGAATTTTTCAGTTTTTTAGGGCAATTTGAAGTTTAGATAATATTTCAGCTGCATGCTAACTATTTTGACTAATTTAAGATGGTTTTTCAGTGTTTTAGGCTAATTTGGAGTTTAGCATATATTTCAGCTGCATGCTAGCTTTTTTTGCTAATTTAGCATTTAACTAATATTTTAGCTAGCTATCAGTTACAGCTTTATCAACTATTAGCTTCAGTGTTTTTAGCCATAAATTTCTGCTTTTTCAGCTATCAGCCCTAACATCTTCAGAGGCCAAATTCAGCATTCACACCAGCATTATCACAGGAAATGCTATGTATCTAGTTTTCAGTTAGTTTAAAGTTAATTATGGTTACGATGTGTGCTTTACATCCAGTTAGTGCATGACCTGGTTAGTTGATGAATCCAAAAAATTAATCAGTGATTAGTCAACTATTAAGTTGTTTGTGGCAGCAGTAAGTGCAAATGTGCATCAATGATACAGTATATGAAGAGGAAGAGAGGGGAAGGATTTACTAAACTTATCAACTTTAATATCATCACTGCTATGCTTTTAATGTGCACCATCCCTGAGAATTAAATAAATTGAATCGGCTTCACTTCTTATCATTTTGTCTCAATTAAGCAGATTTCATTTTATCTGTTTAAATGTTTTATTTCCTTCTCATTTGCTTGGTTTTGTGTGTTTTCATTTTTCATGGTTTAGGACGGATCTGAACCACAACATCAACCAATGAATTCACTCTTTATCTGCAGCCAAGCGTGGCTTTGTGGGCAGGAGTCTGGTCTTCTCTGCATGAAAGCTTTCATCCTGTTTGAAGGGAAAACCAACTTTAACTCAAACTCGGAGAAAAGTCCAACTCTGCAGAGAGTGAAAAAAACATTTTATTTGTTTGTTTGGATCTGACCATTTTTGATGTTGACTCCACTACAACAATCTAAACTTTATTTTAGTCTATTTTCATTATCCTTTGCTTTTAATTAGACTTCTTATTTCTCCAAACTGAAGTCTCATTATCACAATACATTTTAAATATTGTTACCAATTTGAATACATATTGTCATTCATGGGAATCATTCATTCCTCTTTAACACAGAATGTCAGAATCAGCTGATTTATGTTAAATAGTGTAACCAATTGGCTGTTGTAAAGTGTTCCAGTATTGTTTTACTTGAGTCAACAGTTGAAGAATATCAATGGGTGATATATCCGTGCAAGTATTGGTATCGGCTGATATTTGCACACTTATCGGTATTAAATAATCCACAGATATTGTTCTGGCTGTATTCAGAGGCAGAATTTTTGGCACTGGGAGGCTTATAGTCCAAATCCGTAATTGTTTTGACTATTTCCAAGTATATTTTATTTTTGATAGAGATACATGTTGTTCATAATAGATTCCAGTTAAGTCTTAAAACCAGTAAATGGTCTGAATCTATTCCGATATAATTTCCAAGTCTTAAAGCGTTCCTTTGAGATTCATTGCTGTATTTTTATAAAGGTTAAGTCCAATGCGATTACACAGTTACAGAAAAGTTGTGCATTTCTAATAAAGAGACTTGACACTTGAACATCAGTATTGAGAAATATTGGCTCTCGGGAACGATTGTATCGTCTGGTGATGCACATTGTTTTATTTTCACCTCTTATTCACTAGCTTGAAAGATCTGGTGAGGCATATTCAGAGAAAAAACAAATATTTTGTGTACAAAAAAAGTCTAATAATGTTAAAAAAGTGTTAAAAAGCTGAATACATGATAAGCCAATCACACGTCTTATTTAATTTCTAAGCAACAAGTTCAGTTTCCTTAAAAAAAAAATTAAACTGTAAACAAATCTTGAGTATAATCCATTCTCATACCAACTAAAACAAACACTTAAAAAAAATTTTTCAGCCTTGAACTCATCTAACAGAATTTATGAAAATGATAAAACTGCAGATGGAATTTCTGTGTCTGCTTTCGACTCTTTGGGAAAAAACGAAAAAAAACAGCCGATAAACATGTCTGGATTATTACTTTTTCTATCCCAACTTTATTGCTGCCAGTTTTAATGACAAAACTTGGAGCAATACCACCGACTAAAATGAGATGTAACTCCGTTTTCCATTCTTTGAGTCAAAGCATCGAAGAGAGAGGCTCTCATTAACTGTAATCAAGGATGGTCAGAGTCCAAGTCGTCGGGGTAATTTAGATCCAACAGGACACCACGCTAATAGGCCAGAGTTGCCAGATCTGACTGATAATTTCCAACCAAAACACAATGTAAATCCCATCCCACTCAATAAAAACAATCCCAGTGAAACCTCTAACAATAAAAAGTGGGGGTGGAGGGTACGAGGACACAGTATCTGCTCAGAACGCAACAGTAAGAAAATCTAGAACTACTATATTTGATCCATGACATAAAACAGACGAGTACTTAAAAAAAATACTGTTTCATGCACACACAGGGGAGAGAGAGAGCAACAATGACAAACAACATCGACACAAAAACATTTTTTAAAAATTAGCGACTGATAAAACAGAAAGATGGAACCATTTCACTGTTATTGAGAAGGCTAAATTTGGAACCTTCAGGAAAAGTATTTCAAACAGAACCGACTGCACAACCAACCTGTGCAGAAACCTGAGAACTATGTTCTCCACAACAGATCAGATCATTACTGACAGAATAATCCAGATCAGCTTCACAAAGAGGAGATGTGTGCTATTTCTAAATGTCAATGTGATTACACATATTCATTGTTGTTTTGTTTTGTTTTGCACATTATAATTAGTATTTTGGGTTGTGGTGTTTTGTGATGTATCACATTGAAAGTTATTTTTATCGTTTATTTTGTTCATTTTACCTGGGAAGAAAATAAAACAGTTAACATATTTTACAGTTACAAGCATGAAAACATTTTGTTTTATATGAGTTTTTCATTTTGTGAATAAGTTATATAGTTATTGATATTAAGATAAATAAAACAACTGAAGAGCTGCCAGGATTAGTCTTATTATTTGACAACCGATCGACTATTAAAATAGTTGACGACTAATTTAATATTTGATTAGTCGTTACTTTATATTATATGGAGTCGGAGTGTAGTGAAGTTGAATTATAACGGCATTAAGGTTTTTTTTTTAGCTAATTTTGGAGTTCAGCTAATATTTCAGTTACATGCTAGCTATTTTGACTAGTTTTGGATTTTCTTTTTGTTTTTTTAGGCTATATTGGATTTCAGCTAATATTTACCTGCACGTTAGCTGTTTTGGCTAACTTGGGCTTTTTTTTGTTTGTCAATTTTTTAGGATAATTTAAAGTTTAGCTAATATTTCAGCTGCATGCTAGCTATTTTGGCTAATTTAGGGTGTTTTCGGGTATTTCGGTTAATTTGGAGTTTAGCTAATATTTCAGCTATATTCTAGCTATTTTGGCTAATTTAGGCTGTTTTTGTTTTTTAGTCTAGTTCTGATTTGAGCTAATATTTCAACTGCATGCTAGCTATTTTGGCTAATTTAGGGTGTTTTCGGGTATTTCGGTTAATTTGGAGTTTAGCTAATATTTCAGCTATATTCTAGCTATTTTGGCTAATATAGGCTGTATTGTTTTTTAGTCTAGTTCTGATTTTAGCTAATATTTCAGCTACATGCTAGCTATTTTGGCTAATTTAGGGTGTTTTCGGGTATTTCGGTTAATTTGGAGTTTAGCTAATATTTCAGCTATATTCTAGCTATTTTGGCTAATTTAGGCTGTTTTTGTTTTTTAGTCTACTTCTGATTTTAGCTAATATTTCAACTGCATGCTAGCTATTTTGGCTAATTTAGGGTGTTTTCGGGTATTTCGGTTAATTTGGAGTTTAGCTAATATTTCAGCTATATTCTAGCTATTTTGGCTAATATAGGCTGTATTGTTTTTTAGTCTATTTCTGATTTTAGCTAATATTTCAGCTACATGCTAGCTATTTTGGCTAATTTAGGGTGTTTTCGGGTATTTCGGTTAATTTGGAGTTTAGCTAATATTTCAGCTATATTCTAGCTATTTTGGCTAATTTAGGCTGTTTTTGTTTTTTAGGCGACTTCTGATTTTAGCTAATATTTCAACTGCATGCTAGCTATTTTGGCTAATTTAGGGTGTTTTCGGGTATTTCGGTTAATTTGGAGTTTAGCTAATATTTCAGCTATATTCTAGCTATTTTGGCTAATATAGGCTGTATTGTTTTTTAGTCTAGTTCTGATTTTAGCTAATATTTCAGCTACATGCTAGCTATTTTGGCTAATTTAGGGTGTTTTCGGGTATTTCGGTTAATTTGGAGTTTAGCTAATATTTCAGCTATATTCTAGCTATTTTGGCTAATTTAGGCTGTTTTTTGTTTTTTAGGCTACTTCTGATTTTAGCTAATATTTCAACTGCATGCTAGCTATTTTTGGCTAATTTAGGGTGTTTTCGGGTATTTCGGTTAATTTGGAGTTTAGCTAATATTTCAGCTATATTCTAGCTATTTTGGCTAATAAAGGCTGTATTGTTTTTTAGTCTAGTTCTGATTTTAGCTAATATTTCAGCTACATGTTAGCTATTTTGGCTAATTTAGGCTTTTTTTGTTTTATAGGCTAGTTCTGATTTTTGCTTATATAATTTTCTTTCATTTTTTAGGCTATTTCAGATTTTGGTTAAGATTCCAGCTGCATGCTAGCTGCTTTTGGTAACTTAGGGTGTTTTCTTTATTTGAGGCTATTTGGCATTTAACTAACAATTTAGCTAGCTATCAGCTTCAGCATTTTCAGTTATTAGCTTTTGGGTTTTTAGCTATCAATTTCAGCATCTTAAGCTATCAGCACTAGCATCTACAGCAGCCAAATACAGCATTCACACTAAATTTATCACAAGTTATGCTATAAATCTAGTTTTTAGTTAGTTTAAAGCTAACAATTTTTAGGATCACATCCAGTTAGCGCATTACCTGATTAGTCGACTAATCTGAAAAAATAATTGGTAAATAGTCGACTGTTAAAATAATAATTTGTGGCATCACTAAAAACAACAAAACGACCTAAAGAACCAAAACCTTCAGAAGGGTAAGAGGAGCCCTCTGTGAGGAGGAGCTGCAGCTCTCCAACACCTCAAAAGAACCATGACGGGAGAGGATTCACTATTTCAATTTTTGGAATGTTTTAGGTTATTTTTTTCGATGAAAATTACAGAAAAAGATTTTAAAATATGGTTGTGTGTCGCTTTCTGGAAATACATACATGTTGGGAAGTAAAGCTATATCCCCAACTGCTTATAAGTGTCTGAAAAAATCATTTTAAAGAAAACCAGTCCTTAGACTGCTGACCTGCTTCAATACTTATAACGATTTATATTGAAAAACAAATCCCACCTTTCCACAGGTTTACTTTGAAACACAAAACACAAATTTCTGGATTATTAGATTCATAATCACACAAATCTGAGAACGAAAAACGTCCTTTAAATATAAAAACCCACATTTACGTAGTAAAAAGACATCTCTTTTATTTCAGTGCACTGATAGAAACCACACACAAATGAAATCGTCTGTGCTCGCAGGCATTAATATCAGCACTGATATAAAGACTCCCGAGGGCTCTGACCTTCTTAAGTGGGATGGAAAACAGCAGCGGCGCTTCGACAGCTCGCCATAAATGCCGTGGACGCGCACGTTTCCAACTTTCTGCCGGGATTTATTTTGATAGAAGGGAGGACGGCTGTCTTGGCAGTCTGCAGCACATTTTTACTGAGATGATTTTTGTTCTGCCCTTGTGTTTGTGTTGGTACCAGTGTAGGTTTTACAGCCTGTGTGTGTGTCGCTTGATTATTTTCCAACTACTGAACAGATTTATCTTCTCCTCCCTTTTTACGCCGCTGTAACAGTGTGTGGGAGTGGGTGTCTTTGATTTTCTTCATTTATTTAAATCAATTAATCGCATTGACACGGCATAATTTTTGATTTATTCCTTTTACACGCGCCTGCTTTCTTTTTTTGTGTTATTTTCTAACAGAAGAGGGAAAAAGTCCTATGAATGTAGTAAATTGGAGATTGAAATAAGTAGTTAACTTAACCTCTCATAGGAAAAGTTGTCATGGTTCTGATTTTTGTTGCAGATGGAGTCACAGATAAAACTCTTCACATTAATACAATCAATTTATATTGAAACAGAGTCAAGTGCCTCAGTTTTGCAGCAAACATTGGGCTAAATAATGATTTTAATAGTCGACTAATCTCTGATTATTTTTTCCGATTAGTCGACCAATCGGGTCATGCACAAACTGGATGTAAAGCACGCATCTTAACTATTACTAGCTTTAAACTAACTAAAAACTAGAGGTATAGCATTACCTGCAATTATGCTAGTGTGAATACTGTAAGCTGAAGTTGGCTGCTAAAGATATTAGTGATGATAGCTGAAGATTCTTAAATTGATAGCTAAAAACGCTCTAGTTGATAGCTGATATCACTGAAGCTGATAGCTGAAAAAGCTGAAGCTGAGATACAGCTAAAATAATAGTTAAATGCCAAATTATCTTAAAAAAAAAAAACTAAGTTAGCCAAAACAGCTAGCGTGTAGCTGAAATATTAGCTGAATTCCAAAACAGGCTAAAAAACTAAACAAAAGAGCCTAAATTAGCCAAAACAGCTAGCATTTCACTGAAATATTAGCAAAATTCAAAAACAGCCCAAAAAAGAAAAAAAAGCTAAGTTAGCCAAAATAACTAGCATGTAGCTGAAATATTAGCCAAACTCCATATTAGCTTAAGCCTAAAAAAAACTGAAAAATTCCTAAATTGGCCAAAACAGCTAGCATGTAGCTGAAATATTAGCTGAATTCCAAAACAGGCTAAAAAACTAAACAAAAGAGCCCAAATTAGCCGAAAACAGGTAGCATTTGGCTGAAATATTAGCAAAAATTAAAAATAGCTAAAAAAAAAAAAAGGCATAAAAAGCTAAGTTAGGCCAAAATATACTAGAATGTAACTGAAATATTAGCCAAACTCCATATTAGCTTAAGCCTAAAAAAAACTGAAAAATTCCTAAATTGGCCAAAACAGCTAGCATGTAGCTTGAAATATTAGCTAATTCCAAAACAGTGCTAAAAAACTAAAACAAAAGAGCCTAAATTAGCCAAAACAGCTAGCATTTTGGCTGAAATTTAGCAAATTAAAAATAGCCCCAAAAAACATAAAAAAGCTAAAGTTTAGCCAAAATAACTAGCATGTAGCTGAAATATTAGCCAAAACTCCATAATTAGCTTAAAGCATAAAAAAAACCTGAAAAATTCCTAATTGGGCAAAATGCTAGCATGTAGCTGAAATATTAGCGAAATTCAAAAACAGCCCAAAAAAAAGAAAAAAAAGCTAAGTTAGCAAAAATAACTAGCATGTAGCTGAAATATTAGCCAAACTCCATATTAGCTTAAGCATAAAAAAACTGAAAAATTCCTAAATTGGCCAAAAAGTTAAAAAAAAAGCCTAAGTTAGCTATAACAGCTAGCATGTAGCTGAAATCTTCCAAAATGGCCCAAAAAACTAATAACTTCCTAACAGACTAAACAGCCATTTTCTGACCATAATTATCACAGTTCTAGGAGTCAGTGAACTCACCGGGACTGAAGTTACCACTATCTTCAATTTTTATTGGTCCTTCGTGTTAGCCCCGCCCCAATGCACCACAATAGGGCCAAAAGTTTTCAAAGTGAAATTTTCAGATTCAAAAACAAAAAAGAAAATAGTTCAAAAAATAAAAAAGCTAAGTTAGCCAAAATAACTAGCATGTAGCTGAAATATTAGCCAAACTCCATATTAGCTTAAGCCTAAAAAAACTGAAAAATTCCTAAATTGGCCAAAACAGCTAGCATGTAGCTGAAATATTAGCTGAATTCCAAAACAGGCTAAAAAACGAAACAAAAGAGCCTAAATTAGCCAAAACAGCTAGCATTTGGCTGAAATATTAGCAAAATTAAAAAATAGCCCCCCAAAAAATAAAAAAGCTAAGTTAGCCAAAATAACTAGCATGTAACTGAAATATTAGCCAAATTCCATATTAGCTTAAGCATAAAAAAACTGAAAAATTCCTAAATAGGCCAAAAAGTAAAAAAAAAAAAAAAAAAAAAAAGCCTAAGTTAGCTATAACAGCTAGCATGTAGCTGAAATCTTCCAAAATGGCCCAAAAAACTAATAACAGCCTAACAGATTAAACAGCCATTTTCTGACCATAATTATCGCAGTTCTAGGAGTCAGTGAACACACCGGGACTGAAGTTACCACTATCTTCAATTTTGATTGGTCCTTTGTGTTAGCCCCGCCCCAATGCACCACAATAGGGCCAAACGTTTTCAAAGTGAAATTTTCAGATTCAAAAACAAAAAAGAAAATAGTTAAAATTGAAGAAAAGATTTTAAACTGAATACAAAGTTTTGAGTTTTGAAACCTAAAAAACAGAAAATTTGAAGCTGAAAATAATTACATTTATTTTAGAATAGCAAAAAGTTTTGGACATCTTACATTTTTCAGGCCAAACATCAACATTTTTTTCAAAAAGTTTTATTTGGGGTTCAAATATTTATGGCCCTAAAATAGCTCCATATGTGTCTACTTAAGAAAAAGATCCGGACACAGCTTTCTGTTCGCGCCCGCTCTGCGATGCACGTGCGTTTTCATCCGTCAGCGCATGAGGAGACCCTCCCTTCCCCGCTGCATGCGGAAAAAAGCAGCAAAGAAAGTGCACTCCGTGTTCACGCTGTACTCACGCCACTTTGTTTTTAGACATTTAAATTGAAAATTGAGGACGGTTTCGGAATGGCGTCCTTGCATTTCACTGTCATGCTTACGCGAAGCGCCCCCTGGTGGACTCTTTTGGTATCATTTTAAGAAATTGATTTAGGGAAACAGAGGACTGGTAATCGATTGAGGTGTAAATATCGCCATACCGATATTGGGTCCCACCTCTACTGAAAGTGGTCATAAAAACGTACGCATGGGCGATTTAAACCCCCAAACCTGACATTTATGCTATCTTAAATATGCGTCGTCATGGACAGTGTGAATATACCTCATGACTTGAGACCTTTTTGGTGGCATTTGTACACTTTTCTGTTGTTCCTGATCAGATGGAGACACAGAAACTAGTTTCTATATCTTAAATAAACTGTTAATGATAAAGCGCACAGTCACTAAACATCTTCACAGTTCATGCTTTCAAAAACACAGACCCTAACTGGGGGGGGGGACATTAACTACATTCAGGAACCATTAAGTGGTTGAGTACCACACAGGCACGCTCAGAGCCTCACAGGGGATCTGCTCTTTAATAGTCTTGGCAGTACAACACTGTTTTTATCTTAATAGGTAAATATCCAGTTGAGCAATGGCCTGGAGTGGAACAGAGACTACATTTACCGAACATAAGTCAAGTCTACGGATAGAGCACAATAGAAGCCGTTTCTGCTGCTCCACCTTGAGCTCTAATTGGCAGAGCGACGCGATTGGCTGCTGGACTCCTGCCAAAGACCAGTGAGAGGTCCCGCTCAGCTTCATCAAAAGCTGCTAAAACAGCAGGGCGGCAAAGACTGACGGGAGTTTGTGTGGTCACCTCCGTTACCAGTAACAGCACACACACACGACTGAACGCGATATTAAAGTCCATAAAAGTTTGTATCGATGAAGAATGCGAAACATCCTGTGGGCGTGTGAGACCCACGGTACTCGCTCCAGGAGGGGGTCCAAACCCACAATGTTCTCTGTAACGAGGGCTGCTGGGCTAGACGTGCAATTTACACACTTTCATAACAATTGCGATGATTACACAACCCTGGATCGTCCAAAAAGGGTTGAAGATTTGTGATAGGAAAAACAAGTTTGAGACAAACAAATGTAGAACTGCTGGGGGCTTTTAAAAAAAAAAAACAGTGTAAACTATTAAAATATGAACAGAAACAAATGAAAACAAACCAAAAACCTTCAATTCAATCAGTTTTAGAAAACTAGGAATGCAACAATATTTGATTTGAAACAGTACGTCCACCACAGTGTGAAGCATATAATAAAAAATACATGTTTATTATTATTATTCCAAGGACAACTGGATCAATCCAGTCGTACAGTTTTGAGCCAGAGTTGCATTTTGCTACATCAAGAGTGTTGAACGCTCATCATATCTCTCATACTTAAGCGCCAGGAGAGTTTGGCTCCGCCCATTTCAATAGCTGCGTCATTAGCCTGAGCTTTTTCAAGCATCCAGTTTTCTAATTCAAGGCGATTTGAATTCAGAGATACTCCAATACGCAATTTTAACCCTAAATTCTTTTATATTGGTCCTCTACTCTAAGAAAAATGGTACAAAAAGATGTTAAAAACACAAAATAGACGATTTTCTTTGGATTGGGTCGAACCGTAACCCAACAATCAAGGTATGACTAAGACTAAATTGTATTGTCCTATCCCTACTAAACTAATAGCTAGCTAAAATGTTAGCTTAATGCCAAAATAGCCACAAAAAAATAAAGCCTGAATTAGCCAAAACAGCTAGCATGAGACTAAAATATTAGCTAAACTAAAAATTAGCTTGAAAAACTGAAAAAAAAACTAAATTAGCCAAAATAGCTAGCATGTAGCTGAAATAATTGCTGAACTCCAAAGTAGCCTTTAAAAAAAATCCTAAATTAGCCAAAAAAAACTAGCATGTACTACCAAATTGGCTTAAAAAATGGAAAAAAGCCTAAATCAGTCAAAATAGCCAGCAGGAAACTCAAATTTTAGCTAAATTAAAAATTAGCTTACAAAACTGACAAAAAACCGAAATTAGTCAAAATAGCTAGCATGTAGCTGAAGCATTAGCTAAACTCCAAATTTGCCAAAAAAAAATGGAAAAAAGCCTAAATTAGCCAAAATAGCTAGCAACTCTAAAATAGCCTAAAAAAACTTGATAAATGCCAGAATACTCCAAAAAGCTAGCAGAATGCTATTATAACTTTCAATTTTACTGCCCTCTGACTCCATATTTTAGAAAACCACGACTAATCGACTATTAAATTAGTTTAATTAATAGTTGATTAGTCGTTTAATCGTGGCAGCCCTGTTGATAAATACCATTTCTTTCTATCTAAATCTTTGTGCTTTTATCTGTTTTCTTGATTCTGAACTCCAGTTCAAACAAAAGTGTAAATGATGAGGATCTAATTCATATAATTGTAATTTTCATACATCCAGTTTAAAGACATAGCAACTGCACAAACAAAAAAAACAGCAGCTTATCACTGGAAACCACTGGAGAAGAAAGTTGCCCTTGGAAAGTCACGCATCTTTCACCAAATGTCAGAATTACTGGAAAAGGAATCATCTGTATGACCCAAATTAATGCTATGAAGATGCAAACACTGAAACCAAACTTTGACGGTATACTTCTATGGAACATAATCCAGAAAAAGTCCAGCACTTTTATACAGCAGGCCGGTGGGCGAAAGAGTTTGGCTGTTAACTGAAACTAAACCACGTAGGGCAGGAGATTGGTTCAAAAAAATCATAACAATAATAATTAAAGGGTGATTTTTGAGAGCTCCCGCTCACAGGTGAAACCCAAAATCTTAAACAGACCACTTAAAATGGATTTACTTCATGAAATCTAATAATCGCAGTAATAAAAACATACTGGAATCAAGTCGTTTCCCCTCCAAAGTCTGAGCTCTTTTTTTCCTGCTTCAGAGGTGAATGAAAGGATATGAGAACTATTTTAGAATTCAGGGCCAGAAAGCTACAAAGAAAAAAAAGTCCAATCTAAATAACAGGATATGACATTGAAGGAATGTATTACTCATACTGCTTTGTAAACCATGTATTACATTAGGCTGCAAAGTGCTTGTCATATACATAGGATGTGGTCAGAGACAGGTGCAACAACAGGAAAGAGCAGAAAAGAATTCCGTTGACATATGATGAGTACTTGCAGATTGCATGAATCTGATTGGATGACAGCTTTTGCATATTGCATGTATCAATAAAACCAACCTGTCGCGGAAGAACAACTGAGACCAGTGACCAGAGAGAGCCTTGGTTGCTATGTGACTGGTTCTCCGTCTCCCTTCGCGAAGGTGAAACTGAAAATGCCCTTTGTTTGAACTTTCTGTGGTGCAAACTCTAACTGACTTATTCTTTGAGGTTTCCTGACTCCAGACCCACACGAAGCAGAATCTTGGATTTCTCGCTTCAACAATTGGCGCCCAACGTGGGGCTTGGGGAAGAAGGAACGTGAATTGAACGCGAACCGGAACGAACGGACTAAGGACACAAGGCGCGCGCAACATAATTAAAGGTAAGGCAGTACCTTTTTCATAAAAACTGCTGATTGAAGACGCTAAATTACTTCGTGTCCTTGGTCTAAGTAAATTCTGTGTTCACAAATGAATTAAAGGGCATAAAATAGTGAGTCTGAAACGTAATGAATGATTTTAAGTAAGAATATTGTTTGAGTCTGGGACTCGCCTAGATTGTGACGGATCAAATAGTTGTTTGACGAAACTTCTATAGAAGTCAGGTGAAAAACCTGGGGAATTGAGGCACCCCCTAATATCATAGGATCTGGGATCCTCGAGACCATTGTGTCTCTGGTTTGAGTCTGGGACTCAGGGGTCAGGGACCCCACGAAATAATCGAACGAAATAATCGAGTCTGGGACTCAGCGGTCAGGGACCGCAAGAACTATGTAGATCTGGGATCTATTTGTGTGGGTTTGGAACCCTGAGACGTCGATCTCTAAAACGGACCTTGGTTTGGAACCAAGTAGAAAAAGACTAGATATAATAGGATAACAACGGAATGAATGTTGGGCAGAATGAAAATTTTCTGAGGAAGATTGGATTTCTGTTCCAAATAACACATCATAAATTTCTGGTGTCTCAATCAGAGTTTTAAGTACCTGATTGACCGGATCAAATGTTCGGGACATAGCGTGCCATACAATTTGGTTGGCCAGAAATAAGAATAGACAGTTTAGGACGAGGTACATTTAGAATAATTTTATAAGTGAAGTCCATCCAAGCCCGGCGGGACCTGTCACAGGTAGATCCTGATAAGTACATCACACATAAGGCCCATGAAACAAAATGACCATGAGCAGAGGATGTCTGCAAGAGTGGAAATGAAATAACCGTGAGTGGACATTAGGTCACTGGACGGATGCACACACGTAGGTTGTGAATGAGAAATAGGTGTGATTGATTGTTCTGAGGATCATTTGAAACCGGACGCAGTCCGGACCCAGAACAACTGTATTTTTCTGTGTAAAGGGAGCGATCGGAATTGAAAAGTTGGTACACTTGTGACAGCTGTGTCCGCAGGGATACATATTCCTGTAGAAGCCTGATACAGTCGATGTTCATAAGGTACACAGTGACTGATCGCCGATCCTCCCCAAAAATCTAAGTGAATTTTTATAAGGTGAAATTGTGGTGTAAGACCTCAGGGAGGCACAATGGAAGGTGAATTTGACCGTGAAACTCATGATGACGGGTGGGGCCGAACGGAGTATTTCTAACTATTAAAGAACAATTAGCAGTATTAGGAAAGGCGATTAGAAAAGTTCATGATGAAAAGGAAGCCGTAAAATTAATGACAGGAATGGCAGATCAGGTGTCCAAGAGGTGGACTGAAAATGACCAGGTGAAACGGGTGTCTTTAGGAGAATGGTTTAAATTCAAGGCTGAGGAGGCCAGAAACGAGGGAGAAAAGTGTGACAAGGAAGCAGAAGCAGCTTCGTGGATTAAGAAGGGGAAATTAAAAGATAAATGTAAGAACGCTTCGCAGAAAGTAAAATATTGGGAACAATGGTTTATGTGGTGGTCAGGTTCAAAGCCAGAGATGATGGAACCAGTGAAAAATAAACAGAGACAGCCTCCTCCTTATTCTGCAGCTAGCCTCTATCCCATTCTCGAAGTTCAGAGGGGGTACTTAAAGTAGATGGACTAGAAATATCTGGGGGTGAAGTCGGACAGGTTTTGTTCAATCCAGTGAGCCCAACAGCTCCTTTGTCAAACATAGACAGAGAGGAGCACCTGGTAGATCCGTTTGCTGACAGAAAAAATAGAGAACAGCCAACACGGGGTAATACAGGGTTCTTAGCTCCAAATCACAGGAAAATGCTGGGAGAAGATGTAGAGGAGAAGTTGAGATGGCTTTGGATGGGAATTGGATTACACCGATCAGTGGGAAGAAGAGAATTACAGAAAAGAAACTAAAGAAAAGGGAAAAAGCAGAAAAGAGCGTGTTGAGTTTTGCATGAAACACAGCGGCGCTTCAACTCCCCCGCACGCAACACCTTGCAGCTCAACAGGAAGCAGAGCTGCGAGTGTGTGCGAGCAGCCAGATGACAGGAAATCCCCTCTTAATGCAGAATGTGACTCAGCCGACTCTGACACTCCACACAAACCGTCATATGAAATGTTATCTAGGTCAGGCAGACGTCTGCAACAGCCCTTACTGCAAACAGGACAGGGTGACATAAAATACAAGCCATACAACCTAGGTGATCTAACCACACTGTGTGACAAACTTCCTCCTGTAACCGAGGGAGCAGGCCCGTGGTTGCAAGCATTCAGCAGGTTCACCACAGGCACCACATTGGCCATAGGAGACTATCGCGCAATAGCTTCACGTTGTATGACTTCCTCTGCGGCCGGGGAGGTCGAACAGACAGCAGATACGATCGACGAACCGGATGACACACTTTTCAGCAGGGCCGTGCAGAGACATTTGGAGGGGCAGGTGCCCGAGCACCCAGCGCCCCCCCTCTGCACGTGCCTGCTTTTCAGCGATCACAGTTTTGGATCGGAAAAGCGCTTAGAGAAAAGTTTCCACTACCAACGGGAGCTAGTATCCCTAAATTTACTTGGGATCCCTTGAAAACGCCACGTCAGTTTTTGGAGGAGTGCAAAACAATGTGGGAAAATCAGACAGGGATTAACCCCAATCGAGACACACCCCAGAGAGAATGGTACAGGAGCGCTCTGTTAGAAGGAGCTCCCACTGCAGTACAAAACGCCATGAAAGAAAACCCAGACCTCCCAGGTGCCGACTCCACTGTGTGGGACAGACATTTTATTCATCACCTGACTCGTGCACGGGACGAAAAGACTAAAGCAGATGACCAGATAAAAGACCTTCAGACTCAATTACTTAAAATGCAGATAGCAGAGGCACGCCAAAAGGGGGTGCATAAAGAGAAGATAAGAAAACTGCAAAAATAATGTACGAGGGCCCTGGAGGTAGCAGCGCACCCGCTGCCACTCCATTACCTCCGCCACCTTTGCAGTACGCACAGCAGGGGTCTATGGGGATGGGACAGCCAGGCCCGGGGAGGGCTCAGTGGGGACCACAGATGGATGGGGGCAATGATGTTTGCTTCCTCTGTGGAAGTCTTGGACATTGGACACGCAACTGTCCATATGGAGCAGGACGACCCAGCCGCCCGTTCAGAGGACGAGGAAATGGTAGAGGGCCTCCCCGAGGGAGACCGATGATGAGAGGCAGAGGTCCAGCTCGCCAGATGCCTACAGGACAGTGGGATGGCCCAAATGCTTGGGATCCCTCCCACCAATGACGCTCCCCACCGAGCACTCGAAGCAGGGGCACGGCAGACCCCATGCTGCTTCTGGACATTGAGGGTCAGCGCAAACCTTTCCAGGTGGACACAGGGGACACATGGTCCACCCTGAATATTGTAAACCCAGCTGCTCTCTCTACACGCACAACATCCATGGTGGGCTTCTCGGGGGAAGAACAGACTCTGCCTTTCACAAAACCTTTGCAGACCGCGCTGGGTCCGCAAACTGTTGACCACCAGTTTCTATTCTCTTCCGCTGTACCGGTCAACCTCATGGGTCGAGATTTGCTGATGAAATTCGGAGCCACCATACTGTGTGGTGCTGATGGACTACAAGTGACTCTTAAAAATGGCACCTCACATACCTGCTCAGCCAAACAGAGTTCAAGCTCCGGTGTTTACCTGTTGGACCCTCTACCAGAAAAGCACGTGGACATTTACTGGGGACTACTGCAACCAGAGACCCACAGGGGAGCGGCGTGTTGTCCTCTTATCTGTCTTGGAAACCCTGGGTCTCCACCCTGGGGCCTTATGTTTCACCTCGTGACCCCTTACATGTAACTTTGTACTATGACAGAACAGAAGATGACACCTACAAACACGCTTTCCAGACTGACATAGAAGGTGACACATGGACTATTAGAACAGGAGACTTGTTTATCGCACCTGACTCTCAGTGGAACACACCCATACTTCCTGTAGAAAAAAAGAATACTGGTAAATATCGCATGCCGCATGACCTCAGAGCCGTTAACGAAGTGCTATTAACCCCCACTGTTCCAGTGCCTAATCCATACGTCGCTCTAACTAACATCTCACCTTCTCATTGCTGGTTTAGCTGTATAGATCTAGCCAACGCTTTTTTCTCACTCCCACTGCATCCACGCTGTAGAGACATCTTTGCTTTCACATATCAGGGTGTACAACTGAGATACACCCGCCTACCACAGGGTTTTGCGCTCTCTCCAGGAATCTTTAACCAAATCCTGAAAGAATCTCTATCCACATGCGAGCTGCCTCAAAACGCCACCCTCATCCAATATGTAGATGATCTCCTCATCGCTGCTCCAACAGTAGACGAGTGTTTAACTGCCACAGGCACAGTGTTATCACATCTGGCTACACACGGGTACAAAGTTAGCCGCGAAAAGTTGCAAATCTGTAGACGCCAAGTTGAGTTTCTGGGTCGCGTCATATCACAGTCAGGAACAAGCGTGTCCGCCACACATAGATCTGCTGTCCTTTCGCACCCTCAACCGCAGACAGTGAAAAGCATGTTGTCATTCCTGGGGCTGACTGGATATAGCAGATCCTACATCCCCAATTATGCCACGCTAACACGACCTCTATGTGACATGGTAAAAAACAGGGCATGCGAAACCTATCTGCTAAATTAAATTGGACCGTTGAAGCTGAGGAGGCCTTCACCACAGTGAAGCAGACCCCTCTCATCAGCAGCAGAACTCGCTACTCCAGATTACACACAACCTTTTTTCTTGGATGTTTCTGAAACAGGAAATGAAGCTAACGGTGTCCTGTTTCAGAAAAAGGGGGGAGTAAGAAGAGTGTTAATGTACGCGGCGTCATCCACTAAGAGTACTCACAACACACGGAGTAGTAGCATACATCAACTCACAGGCCTTCACTCTAGCACCACACAGACAGCAAAAGCTCAGCAAAACACTGGAAGCACCACACATCACGTTCACACACGAAGGAATAAACATGGCAGAAAATTCACCACAGGGACCCCACATGTGTGTACTGACCTCGTGGCAAAAGAAGATAAAGTCAGAGCAGACCTAGAAGCCACACCCATACCAGGAGCTGTGAACCTATATACAGATGGATGTTGTTTTCGCGATCCCATAGGAGGACTGAAGTCAGCATATGCAGTGGTAGAGGAACAACAGGGCCATCTATTTACGGTAAAAACAGGAATACTAGAAGGATCAGGCTACATGACAGGAAGTATGATGGTGGAGAACTTCCTCTCTGAATGCACGGTGTGCAGGGAGCACAATGTAAAGCCAGGGGTAAAAGTACATCTGGGAATCTTCCCGGAAGTGACCGCCCCTGGTAGAGAAATAATCATTGACTACACGGACATGATTGAACCAGTCAAAGGTTGCCGGTATCTGTTGGTGTGTGTGGACGCATTTTCAAGGTGGCCAGAAGCATGGCCAGCGAGAAAAGAGGACAGCAAAACAGTGATTAAATGCTTGGTGAACGATTACATACCCAGACATGGTTTTTCCTCGAAAAATCCGATCAGACAACGGCACACACTTCCGTGCAAAAGATCTGACAGAAGTGGAAAGATGTTTAGGGCTGAAGCATGCATATGGTACAGTTTATCACCCCCAGTCTCAAGGAAAGGTCGAAAAGAATATATCGAACCATCAAAACCAAATTGGCAAAATTCTGTGCACAGACTAAATTAAACTGGGTTGATGCGTTACCTCTAGCTCTCATGTCAATTAGATGTTCTGTCTCCCGAGCCTATAATTACACACCCCATGAGCTCCATACAGGTCGTGTCTTCCCTGGACCACATGCGACCTGTCCAGGCCAGCAGATGCACGCCGCCAGACCAGCGTATCAGGTACACTATCACACACTTAACAAACTAGTCCAAGCTCTTTCCAGGTTGCCCAGACCAACCGCTGGTGAAAAGGGGGAGAAAGGAGCAGACCCGGAGGTGCGTTGGGTGTTGCTGAAGGTGTTGAAAAGGAAGTGGAACGAACCCAGGTGGACCAGTCCGTTCGAGGTGGTGGAGAGAACGTCTCACGCTGTCAGGTTGAGAGGAAAAGGAGAGCGCTGGTATCACTGGAGCCAGTGTACGCCTGCAGACGTCCCATCACGACCCCTGGATCAAATAAATCGAGTCCTGGAGCAGGAGGAGCTAGCAGGACCGCCCCTGCTTCACTCATGAGGAGCATCACACAGAAAGGGGCATAATAATCCCCTTGGAGCAGGAGTAAAACGTGTGGCTTGAGAGCAGCTACACACACACACATAAAAAAAAACATTGACATCGCTTGCATCCACAGGAACGAGGAAGGAGCAGCAAGGCAGGTGATCAACCGCGCAGATCACCTGGCCCACCGATCATCAATTCCAGTGCGTTGCGATCGAGCATAAGCTCTCGCCATTCGTTGGACTCAGGTGAGAGTTAATCCTCTCACTGAAGACATCAAGAACTGAACTTAAAAAAAAAAAAAAAAAAAGGAGACACTGATATTGTAAAAAAAAAAAAAAAGAAAAATACTTTGGAGTGTATGTGACCTTCTGTGCTTAACCTTTTCTTTTGCAGGTATATCAATTATTATGCCATTTGAAGTGTTGTTTCTATTAATTGTTTTCTCAATAGTTATGGTGACAGTGATTTTTGGAGTTATTGTGAACTTCCTTTCCAGCAGTGCCCAGAATAAGGTAAAAATGTGGTTACAGATCTTTTATAAAAGGGGGATCTCTTACAAACTCTGTGCTCCGCCGTACGCTGTGCTTATTAATAAATCACGCAGGCTGAATGCTTTTTGCTATTACATATATGATTTTTATATTGGGTTTTAATGATGATGGTGAAATATTCAAGTTGGGTTTTTAAAGGTTTTTTAGTTCAAGGTATTCTCAGGGTATTTCTATATTTTTAAGGTTTTGATTACTTACTTTACTTACTTACTTTGATGTGTCTTTTGTGTCACCATTTACTGAGTATATGATTTTGTGCTTTTATGTGGTGTGTATTTCGGGTGAGTTGGTGAACCACATCTAGAATAGAACAAAAGGGCTCTCATATACTCTGCTGTGTGCGCTACGCTGTGCTTCTCAATAAAAACCGCAGGCTTCAAGCTCATGCTCTTAGTATTAGTAAAATGAATTTTGGTGTCCTTTTAAAGGTTATCAGGTTCACAAATTTTGGGGTTTCATTAGAAGATGAAATGTTTATGTTTTTGATGGGTTGGTTTAACATTTTGAAGTTTTTTGGCTATTTGGAGTTTGGGATTGTTTTACTTTTTATATTTACATTTTTTATCTTAATCTTGCTATTTGATGTTGGAATGTGTTTTCCATAGTTGGTGAAATCTTAAATGATTTCAAAAGGGGGAATGAAGGAATGTATTACTCATACTGCTTTGTAAACCATGTATTACATTAGGCTGCAAAGTGCTTGTCATATACATAGGATGTGGTCAGAGACAGGTGCAACAACAGGAAAGAGCAGAAAAGAATTCCGTTGACATATGATGAGTACTTGCAGATTGCATGAATCTGATTGGATGACAGCTTTTGCATATTGCATGTATCAATAAAACCAACCTGTCGCGGAAGAACAACTGAGACCAGTGACCAGAGAGAGCCTTGGTTGCTATGTGACTGGTTCTCCGTCTCCCTTCGCGAAGGTGAAACTGAAAATGCCCTTTGTTTGAACTTTCTGTGGTGCAAACTCTAACTGACTTATTCTTTGAGGTTTCCTGACTCCAGACCCACACGAAGCAGAATCTTGGATTTCTCGCTTCAACAACATCATGAAGCGTTACTATCTATTCTTTATTAGAATCTGAATAACTGCGTCTACTGTGACAAATCGAGAAAGGATGCATGACGGTGTGGAGGTTAGGACCGCCTCCAGAGTTTAGGATTTTCTGGGAAGTGTTCGTGTGATGAGCAGGACAAGCCGTCCGGATGGGCGGGCCCCACCGTCGTTCTTCGGCAGAGGCCGGCCCCTTCTGATTATAGGTACTGCAGGACAGATGGAAACTGGAGATCAGTAAAACTACTGGACAACGCCCATAAACGAGCAGAGTAAATGAATAGTTTTAAACTATTTTTGCTTCCTCTCTAGAGTGATTCACATGCAGCCTTTATTCAGCTGTATGCAGATGACAAAAGTTTTTATTTATGAGCATGATCCAGAATGATTTATCACTAAAAACAGGATCAGGAACGTTTTGAGCGTTGGACGTGAGGGCCTTCTGCTTTTGTTGAGGCCTCTGATTGGTCGGTTTATATCTTCAATTGCTTGAAATAAAGAAAAAATATATAAATATTAGGAATAGTATCAGATCTAGAACAGTTATTCTGACAAATAGAGCAACGTTTGTACTGTAGTATAACAAACCACACTTACCTATACTAAGCTATACTATACTGTACTCTGCTACACTATACTTACATTACTGTACAACACTGTACTATGTCACAATATACAGTGCTGTAGTATACTAAACCACACTTTCCTGTGCTTTACGATACAATGCTGTACTATGATACACCATACTGCACCACACTATACAATACTTTAGTACACTGTGCTACACTTTCCTATACTACTCTAAACTGTGTTGTACTGTGCAACACTATACTATTCTATGGTACACTATACTATGCTGTACTGTGCTACACTATACTGTATATTACTATACTACACTATACTATTTTACACTGTACTGCAGTGTAGTACACCTGACAACACTTTTTTATACTACACTCTACTATGTTACACTATGCTACACAATACAGAACTATATTATACTATGCTGTAGTACACCTCACTACACTCTCCTATACTAAAGCAGACTATACTATGCTGTACTGTGCTACACTATACTATTCTATGGTACACTATACTATGCTGTACTGTGCTACACTATACTGTATATTACTATACTACACTATACTATTTTACACTGTACTGCAGTGTAGTACACCTGACAACACGTTTTTATACTACACTCTACTATGTTACACTATGCTACACAATACAGAACTATATTATACTATGCTGTAGTACACCTCACTACACTCTCCTATACTAAAGCACACTATACTATGCTGTACTGTGCTACACTATACTGTATATTACTATACTACTATACTATTTTACACTGTACTGCAGTGTAGTACACCTGACAACATTTTTTTATACTACACTCTACTATGTTACACTATGCTACACAATACAGAACTATATTATACTATGCTGTAGTACACCTCACTACACTCTCCTATACTAAAGCAGACTATACTATGCTGTACTGTGCTACACTATACTATTCTATGGTACACTATACTATGCTGTACTATGCTACACTATACTGTATGTTTCTATACTACACTATACTATTTACACTGTACTGCAGTTTAGTACACATGACGACACTTTCTTATACTACACTATACTATGTTATACTATGCTACACAATACTGAACTATTGCTATATGCTATACTGTAGTACACCTCACTACACTCTCCTATACTAAACCAGACTATCCTATGCTGTACTGTGCTACACTATACTGTACAATACTACTATATGCCATACCATTCTGTATTTTATTAGACTACACTTTTCTGTATTACACTATAATATGCTACACAAAACTATATCGTACTAAACTGTCCTGCACTACACTATACTTTTCTATGGTATACTATACTACAATTACAGATTTAAAGAGTTTTTATTTTTATAGACATTTTTAATCTAGAAAACGCCCTAGAAAGAGAAAACATAAAAATAAAAAAGATGTAATACATTTGTACACAATACTTAAAGAGTAACAGTTGTCCGTTTATCTATTGAAGGGATTTTGGCTTGTCGGAGGCGGAGAAATGACCGTTCTCATCGCGAGTCGGACCTGCAGCACAAACACACGCTGTGTGACAAACCAACAAGACAAAGAACAATGAGCTGCAGGACCCAACGGACTGCAGGTTTATAGAGCAATCATCGCAGTGAGAAACTCTCTTTACCAGCCATTGTTGCCTGCAAAAACACAAAGACATTTTGTGAAACTGACCATGAAAAAAAACAATGGGCATAAACAAAAAAACATTGAAGAGACAATTTTTTTTTGTAAAACTTCAGAAAATTTATATACTAAGTGTTAAAAACAAAGTAAATGTTTGCAACAATCTCCAAACTTGGAGCTAACTTTCTGTACCCTTACGGTAATTTGTGTTTTCAGCTTCAGACATCATAAAACGCTGTTTTTTATGAGCTACAAAGTGGCTACTTTAACAGCTTGAAATCCTATTAATGCTGATGCTAATTTGTAATCGCGAAATCCCAAAGCGCTAGGAAAAGTTCACCGTGTGTGTAACAGCTAAAAGGTGATCCAGGCCACACACACAACCTGAAACCTGGACACGCAAACACACACATTGTTTTTGGTGATCTGAGGGTACGGCTCCCGAACTGCAGGCCCACAGTGACCGTAAACGGGACGCTCGGCTATGAAACCTCCAGAACGACGTCTTTGAGACATCCTGCTCCGGAGCGAGGAAACGAGCCGGCGCCTGGTTGGAGGTCAGGCGCCCGTCCTTCACACGGAGGTGACGGTTTGACTGACATCCTTCAAAAGGCCACCTTGAACATTTTTTCGTCACCAAGTGGAAGTCGTTTCCTTTAAAGGCCCCTTCAGAATAAGCGGCGGACTCTCACGGTCCTCCAGCTCCGCCCGGTTCTCCCATAATCCCGGCAGAGAGCTTGACCTCTCAGACGAGGTAGACGCAGAAGAATGGAGAAGTGGTCAAAGGGGCGCCATGGGAACCAGCAGGAAACCGTTGGGAGCATTTCCTGAGTCTTTTTGAACGTCAAATATATTTTTAGTTAATTATTTGTTCAGTTCTGAGCCTGTCTTCTGTCTTCCCTGCATATATGGTGATTGTAGTTCCATTTTTTGCTACTATTATTACCACTAAACACAAAGAGACTGGAACTAGAAACACATATTTGTATTTTATTGATGGTAATTAGGATTTTATAAAGTTTTTATGTTAATTTATTGGTTAACAGTGGCTTCTTTTTTGCTTAACTTTGAACTTTTCTTCTATAATACTTGAATATTATAAAAAATCTTTTATACATTTTTACTTTCAAATATAAAAAGGCTTAACTTTTTTGAATAATTGCCGTCTTTATTAGTCGCTTAGCTTTATTCGTGTTTTACTCATTTAATTTTAGTGTTGCACACAGTACTTTACTGTCCATTTAAATGACTTTTGAATTAGTATTTCATGTACAAACCAGTCAATGTAAGTGTTTATCTTTCATTAAGTTTACATTTATTGAGTGTTAGATTTGTAGTCAAATTTGGAACTTCTTCCAGTTTCATAGGATAACATTTTTAGCTGTTTATGAAAGGCTAGAAAAATGTTCCAGTTTACTGATACACGTTTTAAAAAATGAAGGTTTTAGACTAAAAAATGTCAAATATAAGAAGCATCGACTGTTTTTGACATTTTCTACAGATAAACATGTTCATTCTTAAGTACGTGGCAAACAGAGACAAAAAGATTTTATTTCAAATTGAGTATTATTAGATATTCATTATATCCTAAATACTCCAATACACTATGTTACAACTATGTCACACTATACTGTACTGTAGTATACAAAACCATACTTTGCTATACAATGCTGTACTATTATACAATGTACTGTTATACTTTATAGTACTGTAGTACACTATGCTACACTTTCCTATACTACTCTATACTATGTTACACTATATTGTACTGTAGTAAACTAACCGCATTTACCTATACTAAACTATACTATGCTGTACTCTGCTACACTATACTGTATATTACTATACAACGCTATAATGTGCTGTAGTATACTAAACCACACTTACCTTTACTATACTATACTATGTCACACTATATTGTACTTTAGCAAACTAAACCAAACTTACCTATACTATACTATACTGTACTCTGTTACACTATACTTATATTACTATACAGCACTGCACAATGTCACACTATACTGTGCTTTAGTATACTAAACCCCACATTCATATACTTTACGATACAATGCCGTATTATGATACACCATACTGCGCCACACTATACAGTACTGTGGTACACTAAGCTACACTTTCCAGATTCCATGGTACACAATACGATGCTGTACTGTGCTACACTATACTTTATATCACTACATTATGTTACACTCTACTACAGTGTAGTACACATGACAACACTTTCTCATACTACGCAATGCAGAACTATATTATACTATACTGTAGTACACCTCACTACACTCTCCTATACTAAACCAGACTATCATATGCTGTACTGTACTACACTATACTTTACAATACTACTATATGCCATACTATTCTGTATTTTATCAGACTACACTTTTCTGTATTACACTATACTATACGACACAAAACTATATCGTACTGTACTGTCCTGCACTACACTATACTATTCTATGGTATACTATACTACAATTACAGACTTAAAGAGTTCTTATTTTTATAGACATTTAAATCTAGAAAATGCCTTAGAAAGAGAAAAATTAAAAAGATGTAATACATTTGTAATTAAAGAAGTAAATTATGACAAATTATGAAAAATAATACAGATTATTTAATGACTGTGTAGTCAAAAACTGTTCAAAAATAGCGTATTGTTTGGAAGTCAAAATCAGATACACAGTTGTAATAAATACCATTTTAAATCAATAGAAGGTATGTAAAATGTGTACAAGTGTCTTTATTAGAGGTTTGTTTGTTATTTAGCTTCAAATCACATCAGCCAAAGAAAAACTTCACGATTAAAAAAAAAAAATTAGAAGAATGCAATAAAAACAATGATTATCAAAGAGAGTCCAGAATAAATCTCTTCTGGGATTTATTGGGACTGTCAGGGTGAATGAAAGGCTGACTCTAATAGTGTTGAAAGTGAATTTTTTAATCATAATCGTCTGACATTCTCCACCCATCGCATCAGCCTGCAGCTGCTGCAGATGAAAGCAGACGATGAGCTACAGAGCGGACCGCCATCCCCTGCCCGCGCGCAGCCACGCCGTGATCAAACCCCCCAAGAATCTGCTGCTTAGCATCTTGTTAAATTATACAACTTTTTCCACTGAGCTGTTCAACTGCATTCCTCACTGCTGGTTAATAACGTGGAGGCTAATGAGAGGAGCATGGTGTGTAAAATGAGTTTACGACCGTGTCTGAGCGCCGCACAGAACACCGAAAACAAACAATTCCAAAAGGGACGTCGCGGTCCACAGAAAAACACAACAAACACATGAGATGTCATCAATGAAATTACCTCTTTAATGATCGTTTGCCTCGTTTTGTTATACACTATGCTCAACCAACATAAAAGACCTAACAAACAAAGAATCCTGAGCCAAACTAACAATGTTTACTTAAAGAAACATTTGTTCACTGTGAATCAGCACAAATGACTTGTAAAACAAGTCCTTTCTATTAGGACGAATAGATATTAGTGTATCCTGTCTTTGATTTTATTCTTTAAAAATATGAAGAAAAACCATTGGAGTTGGTCAAAAGTAACCAGATTAACCAACTACGGAAAGAATACAAAATAAATGTTTTAAAATAAAAAAACACCACATTAGCAACTGTAGCTAGAAATGTTCATTCTCAAGTTCATTATAAATTTAAACACGATCATCTACACATAGAATATAAGAAATGAAGTCCAAATCAGCTGAAACAAAGTTAAAAGCACAAAACTCTGGGATTTCCACAGTACCCCTCCTTAAAGAACAGATCCCAGATGCCCATTGAAATATATGGAACTGAACAAAGCGGCTTTAACGTCACTCATGGAAAATCTTTAACCTCAGACTTCAATGAAATGAAACCAATTCTAGCGGGCACCAGATGCTTTGACTGAGGCATCTGATTGCTCAGTTTATAATGTGAACAATTTGAGATAAAATATATATATTTATATTATGAAAAAGAAATAGAAGAAAACAGTGACAGAGCAAGAATGGCTATTCTGACAAATAGAATGACTGACTAATGGGATTTTGGTTACTTGGATCTGCCAGGTACTTCCTATTTGGAACATGAGGGGGGAGGGATCAAGTTGTCCAGTGAACTTCTTATCTCAAAAACAGGTTTCGACATATCTAGCAACATTTCTTGGGGACTTTTTTGTTGTTTGGAGACTCAAATTTGATAGTGTGTGTAGTTCTACCATTTCTGTTCTTTGGTTCTTGTTAAGAATGACTTTTTCTTTCTACTAAAAATTACTCAAAATGTTCTTAAGAAAAAGCCAAGGACCAGGTCTCATCGATCACAGTTGTTTATTACACTTTTGCAAAAGGGAAAAATCTCACAGACAGAACCGAACCGAACCGAGTCACGTCAGTGAGAGTTCTCAGCAAACTCCTCCCAGGCCAACACCTTTATACTCTTTCCTGGGACAGGAAGGACTTCCTGTGTCAGAGGTGGGACTTCCTGTGTCCGAGATCACAAATCCTCAGCCCATGTGGGCCAGCACAAAGACATTCCAGCAGCTTCAGTCTTTAGGGGGAGGGGTTGCTTCAAGACACACACAGATCCACACAATTCTGCCAATTAATATTCTTAACAGTTCGGCCCTGTTGTGGGTCTTGAAGCACACGAGCTCACAACAGCAATCCTGAAAACATCAGTTTTAAGTCTCCTGCATGAACAGTTTTAACCTAAAACATCATAAACAGATTTTTCTGTTCCAAGCCCGTGGAGGGGGCGAAAACCCAGTGGGGAAAATTCCCCCTCGTCCCACTTAAGGTGCGAACACTTCAAAAGCCACGGGTAGCTAAGAAAAGCAGGGACTATAAAAATGTACTTCAAAAACATACTTTGAAAAATACATTTATCATCGTCATCATCAGAATCATCATCGTCATCAGCCTGCAAAAGATGTACCATAACTTGACTGTAAGTGAAATCAAAATAGAAGGAATAAGGGTCTTGTACGCCCAAACATATTTAACCAACCGTCCCACATGGATGTATCAACACCTGAATGTTCCTTCATTTTATTGCTCAGACTACGCAGTCCTCCTACTGCACGAGTCAGGCTTCCATCGGTGGCGGTTGCCACTAATTGTTCTTGACAGCTTCGAACCCAGGTTGGGTCCAGTTACTGAGGCTTTGGTGAATTTGTCCTGTCTGTTTTCTCCTTCGCTGAGGGACAACCCATAGAATCTTGAGGTGGTTCTGGTAGTTGTCACAGAAATCGTCATTGCTCTGGGTTTTGTGACCTGCTGTAAGGACTAGAGCTGGGGTAGGAGATCAGTTGGCTTCTTCAGCACCCAAAGGTTTTGGTACCGGGCGTCTTCCACTCCTACCATCCTTCAGAGGTACCAGCTTCTTGCAATGGCTCTGGTGGATCCAAGTGGCTCTCTCAGCAATCTTCACAGCAGTGGAGGTGGTCAGCTGGACAGTGAAAGGATCTCCCACAGCGGGGTGCAGCCCAGGTTTTTCTTTTGATCACCTTGATCAGGATCTGGTCACCTGGCTGCAACAGCTCCACCTGTGGGGAACAAGGAACATCTGGCAGATTATTTGTTCTCGACACTTCTTCACTTTGCAACAATTCTCTCATCCATTCTGCTGTTTCTGTGGTTAGTTGGTTGATCAACAATGTGTATGTGCAGGTGTTTTTGTGTGCATGCGTGGATGAAGATCTGAGTGAGTGTGTGGGAGTTGTCTCTTGACTGCAGGCACAAAAATGTGAACACCAGGTGAGAAATAACAAGACACAAAGAGGACTTAGAAGTTCTGTTAGTCTAAGTCACACAAAGGACTAATAAAGCTTTAAAGGAACATTCAAGTTAAAACTTAAGAGAAAATTAAAGAGAAAAGAGAAAATTAAAAAAAACTTTGAAATTCTTGACCTGAGCCGCTACATTAACAGTTAAAAATCTTTTCAATGTGGAAATGTCTCTTCAAAATGTCCAAAATGTCCATCATCCCCCCTGTAGAGACATGGTAAGACCCATGGCTCATCACTGCTGCCATTTTGAAAAGTTTTTTTTTCCAGGGGAGTCACTTCTTAGTGGTTGATGTCATGAGGGCTTGGTCCAGGGGGTGGATTTGGGTATTGTCCACCTTGAGGGTAAGGCTGGTAGTGCTGGTTCTGGTAGTCGTAGTGTCGCCATTTGTTGAAACCACTTTGGAATTGCTGATGTGGGCCTTGCTGATGTGGGCCCCTGTTATAAGGGCACTCTCTGAACAAATGTCCAGGCTGGTTACAGGTGTAACAGTTCCTTTGTCCGGTATTTGGCCGGGACCTCTGGTGATTTCCTCTTCCGCTGAGGTTCCCTCTATATTTGTTGTTATTGTGCCAACGTCCACGTCCTGAGTTGGGGTAACGAGGGGGCCCGTGTTGTTGGTAGTAGACGGTGTTCTCCTCTCCTTCCAAATCATCGATGAGCGAACCAGCTTCCGTAGCAGTCAGGAAGACGGCCGTAAAGTTTACTCGGCTTGCCACAGTGTCAGCAAGGCGGTCATGAGGGTAAGGGTAAGGGGAGGTGAATCACGAAGCATAGCTGAAGTGGACGCCGTGCTGTCTCCTTCCTCTTGTGGAATGTTGGCTGCAGCACCAACACCAACCTGTGAGTGGTGCTGTTGAGGTGGTGGAATAGGGGCTGCAGCACCACCATCAGCCTGTGGATGAAGCTGTTGGGATAGTTGGTTCACAATCTGTGGACGTCTTCCACTTGATGTTTCGTCTTGTGGGTGGATCACCGCAGCTGCAACAGTTACACTCCGCCTCATCTTATCTCTGTCCTCCTTCCTCTTCTCCGCTTGAGTCAGCCATGCAAGAACAGCTTGCAGTTCTGGGTCACCCTTCTTTTCTCTCTTTTTGTCCTTTTTAATGTCCACCAGAATCTTATCGCGCAGGGTTGTGCAGGCTGGGACGGAGAGGTTGCCTTTGAAATAATAGGGCTTCTTGTTCCATTTCGCAATATACTTTGCACTTCCAGGGACTCTCTGATCCATAAATTTAGAATCCCCTTTTAATTCTAATTTACTCTGATTTTTACCCATGTTGAGTTACTTTTATCCACTATTTTATGAAAATATTTATTTTATGAAACTGAAAATATTTGTCTATGCGACGTACGTCCCTAGTTTTTTTATGTATTTACGTATTTATTTATTTATATATATTTGTTTCTTTTATTCAGTTAATTATTCCTTCAAATCTCTATGCTATTTCGATTTAAATGCTTAAAAGCCTTAAGGGGACAAAATTAAAAAAAAAGATCTTATAAAAATTGAAATGGAATATTTAAGTGAAAACGTAAGGGGAAATAAAAGTATAATAAAATGAATTTCAGAGGAATATTCAAGAGAGAATGTAAAAATAAGATTTTTTATTTTTATGTATTTAATTAAAAAATTTAAAGAAAAGGGTTTTAATTTTTATGCATTTATATTCATGTAGCCTTAATTGAAAAATACTCAAATGAAAAATTTAAAAGGAGATAAAAAGAGAATAAAATGTAATTAAAGGAAATAGGAATAATAAAGTGAAATTACAGGAACAATAAAATGATATTAAAGGACCAAGAAACTGAAATTAAGTGGAAATAAAATAATAATAAAATGAATTAAGGGAATGAATTAAAAGAAAATAAGGGAATAATAAGATGAAATTAAAAGCAATATTTAAGAGAAAAACGTTAATAAAAAGAGTTTTATTTATTTAGTTATCTTATTTTATTTATTTGTTCATTTATCTTTAATTGAAAAGGGAGAATTAAATGCTAGGAATAGCAGTTCAGGAAAAACACATAGACATTAAACACGCACACACTGAGACAACATGCACATACAGCCACACCCTTAGACACAGACAATGTTGCATGCACTCACACTATTTATGGCCAAACACATTCAATTTTTCGTACGAAATTATTTTACTTTATTTACCCAATATCCAGTTTTCTTCTATGCAATTTTATGAGCTCAGTTATCCACAAACCTTAAATTTCACAGCTAAAAACAATAAGTCTCCACCGTCAAAGCCCCCTTCATTCCCCCTTTCAGAACGGCCCTGCAAGCAACCTCCCTCCTGTCCTGCGGCCTCTATAATTAGCTTAGCTAGCTCAACCACGTGAATTCCTTTGTCTAGTAGCTTAGCTTAGCTGAACCACATGGTCTTTTATCTGTTAGCTAGCGTTTTTCCACGTGTCTATTCAGTTAGCTTAGCAGCTCCACGAGGCCTTCTGTTAGCGTCTCCACGTGGATCCCTCTTTGTTCATGCCAGTTAGCTTAGCATCTGCACATGGCCTACTAGCTTAGCTCGGCCCAGTTCTTTGTTCGTTCTTCCACAGTCAGCTCCCCCCACGGTGTTTTTCCCTTTTTAAATGAAAATAAAACCTCTTTACAAAGACTTTTTTTTTTACTCCACAAAACCTTTTATTCCGTCTAACCAACCTATTGTCGACAAACACGTACAATTTTTCATTGGTGCCTGCTGGCGATAGAGTTGATTTAAAATTACTTCTGCCAATGAATGCTTTTTCCCACGCGCATTCCTGCGGACCTGATCGATTTCTAATCGACGATTACGTACAATGTACCTTAGCGACCGCTAAAAATATTACCATGTACATTGGCAACCGCTGAAAATATTACCGACCAAAATGCTCCTGTGCCGCGAGCGGAGAACGGACCCGGCGATTGTACTCTTGCAATCCCCCTAGGTTTTACAAACACTTTTTTTTCCTATTCACGTTTACCTTATGCCTTTTAAAACCTTTTATTAGACTGAATCAATGACTGACCTGGTCCGATGGCCCTCAGGAGACGTCACCGCCTTCGGAGGGCTGCAACGGGAAGATCCCTATCGCCGGCCTCGGGCTCAAACGTCGTGTCCGAGGTCTTTGTTACGGATCCCGATACCGGTCTCCGCCCTGCAGGAATTCGGCTCTCGTCCCGCGCAGTCCTTCGTCGACGGTTGTTGTCTCCCGGGTTTCGGCACCAACTGTTAAGAATGACTTTTTCTTTCTACTAAAAATTACTCAAAATGTTCTTAAGAAAAAGCCAAGGACCAGGTCTCATCGATCACAGTTGTTTATTACACTTTTGCAAAAGGGAAAAATCTCACAGACAGAACCGAACCGAACCGAGTCACGTCAGTGAGAGTTCTCAGCAAACTCCTCCCAGGCCAACACCTTTATACTCTTTCCTGGGACAGGAAGGACTTCCTGTGTCAGAGGTGGGACTTCCTGTGTCCGAGATCACAAATCCTCAGCCCATGTGGGCCAGCACAAAGACATTCCAGCAGCTTCAGTCTTTAGGGGGAGGGGTTGCTTCAAGACACACACAGATCCACACAATTCTGCCAATTAATATTCTTAACAGTTCTGTTTTGGGTAGCATCATAAGGCTCTGCCATTGACTGTATATGAGAACTGGACCCCTCTCCCACTCACTTTTCAAACAGGAAGTACCTGATGGTTCCCATAAACGTCTGTAGAGCAATAAACAGGTCATGATTTGAGCTGTGCTACATCTTTTTAAAATGCTTTTGCTAATCCTGATTCTTTAAAATATTTTTGCTATAGCACAAGTTCTTCAAGTTATAAACTGACCAATTAAATGCCAAAAGTGTCGATCATGTCAAATGGTTGAAGCGTCAAATCACCTTACCTTAAATTCCCGGTGTGGGGTTCCTCAAGGCTCAGTCCTGGGGCCATTACTGTTCTCTTTGTCAATGATTCACCGAATTTGTGCAAAAAATGTAGACACTTACATATGCAGATGATACTGTAATTTTTTTATTTTCACATGCTGGCCGTTCCCATTAAATCCCGGTTCCTCAACCCTTGGAACGCGGTACAGACACAGATCCGGCGGGTTAGGGTACTGGTCCAAGTCCTGAGGGTTGGAGACCCCTGATTGGCGTATACATTTTAACCCTGTCTGTGGCCCAGGAACCAGGCGGCCATTGGACCGGTACCAGTCCCTGGCCCAAAGGTTGTGAAACCCCTGATTTTATGGGAACAGCCAGGACATCATAAAACTATGAGTTGGGGACACCCAAACGTCAAAAATTAACGCCAAGGGGGCCTGAACCATACATCCATTTATGACCAGTAGGAAGTGAGAATGTGTTGGATATATCATTTAAAAAAATGCTTTTTTTTTTCTGGTCCATCCTCCATTTCAACAGAAAGGACCGTTAGGATTTTGAATTTGGGAATTCTTGCTTGGAGTAACCACTATACCACTGAACCGCTAACAACACAACTTTGACAATTTGTCAAGATTATGTTTCCTAGTTTAACCCTTTAACATCGAAAACAAAATGAAACCCAAATGACACGCTCTTTGACGTGTCGTAACTATTAGATTCAGAAAGAATTGACTGATTGTGACAAGAGAAAAAGCTGCTTTTCTAGCATTGGGATTACCTTGATTGGGTCATGGTTGAAGACTTAAAAAGTCTTCAAAAACCTGTTTATTCAGATGAACTTTTATGATAGGAGGTGTAATACGTATTTTCTGTTTTCTCATAACAGAATTGGTGGGCAGATGGTCTGTATGAGTGAGTCTTCATCCTGTCGGCGTGAGCCGCTAACACACATCAGAACACGAGCGAGTGTTTGTAAGCTGATATCAGCGGGTTGAACTCTGGCAGTGTGAAGGATCGACTCCCAGGTACAGATGGGGCTACCAGACTTTTACTAGCTGGGAGTGTTTGAAGTCGGAGGCCTGCTGGCTGCGATGTGAGCTTTTGAGGTGATAATGAAACAACTGGAATTCTGTTTGCGAGTCTCCCCTCCGGTCATTTTCCATCACGTCTGGTGAATTGGACGCACTTTGACCCCCAGCATCTTCAAAGGTACCCCAAACACCCAACCCCCCCACACACACACACACGACAAACACTGACGGAGAGTGTAAAACAGTTTTGATTGAATCACTTTTTCCTCACCTGTGACTAGCGTGAACGTGGAGTCGCTGTTCTTGATGTTAGCAACTGAACTGAAGGTGAAGAGAAAAACCTGCAACAGAAAACTGCTTCATTCTGATTCAGAATCCGTTGGAATTTTGTTATTATTATGAATGATTTCTAGGCGTTACAGGCTTATCTCACTTATTTTGTCTTGTTTAGCAGAGAAATCCTTTTCTGACTTTTTGATGATCTTAATCATTCTCGAATCCTTAGTCACTCTCCGACAGACTGCATTCAGACGATCAGAGAATCGCACCAGAGTTCGCTTGCAAGTGAACCTTCATTTTTTGAAAGGACCAGACAGATGAAGTCATTTGGACGAGCGGCAAAACGTTTTAAAGAGGATTTTTCATTCAGTTGGTAGCTGGATAGTTCTGCCAAATCCTGATGGTGGCACTTGCTCGGTCTGCCAGACCCCGGGTGGCGGTAGTCACTAGTTCTGTTGGCGGGCGCTAGCTGGTTTTGGCGAACCCTGGATGGTGGCACTCGCCAACTCTTCCAGTCCTTGGGCGGTGGCGCTCGCTAGTTCTGCCAGACTCTGGGTGGCGGCATTAGCTAGTTCTTCCAAACCCAAGGCAATGGAGCTCGCTAGCTTGCTGTACTGTCCACTGGGCAGCTGGCTAGTGTAGCGGGCTTGTTCACTTCATCTCCATGGGCTCTAGGACAGACTTGTGATCTGTCCAGGGTGTCTCCCACCCTCATCCAACACTAACTGGGACAGTGTCCGGCAAAGAGAAGGATGGAAGTTCAGCCTGAAAATCCTTACATCAAGCGGCCATATTGGATTTTTTCTACCCAATGATCAAGTCTCTGAGAAGATCACGAGCCCAAAGCTGAGTCCCCGATTAGCTAATGCAGTGAGATAACTTTACAGCTCCAAGCAGGACCTCAGATCAGGTCTGAACATTGACTCAACACTGAAAGTCGACGCCCCCGGCCGCACAAATTGCATCCGGTGTCAACGCCGCTTTAGAGTGGTGATGAAAAGAAGGTTCAATAAAGTAAAAGGTTTGTGGAGCAGTGAAAGGAGCCCACCCACAATCCAAACACATTTCGGTCAGAGGTTCGGCTGAAGTTCACGTTGACCATAACGGCGCCCCAGAGAACCAAAGTAAAGGACAGAACGGGAGGAGGACGGCTGGAAAATGAGAAGTAGCGGGACGTAAGGCGGAGGGAGGAAAGCGGTGAAGAAAAGTGATAATTTAGGACTGCGGGAGGTCAGAGGAGCCGTCGCTTCAGGAAAATCCGGATTTTGCTGACACTGCAGGTTTGTGTGAAGGTCAGTAAACTGAACGCGTACACGGTAAAGTAAAGCTAACCTTCCAGCCAAACAAGTCTAAATTCTTAAGACTCTAACAGACCTCATTCATCTGCAGCTCCCGGCGCGGCGTGAAACAATCAGAGAGGAAAAAGATCCGCTCCCTGACATCATTTCTGCTCCGCCGCACATTAATAACGGCTCCGTTATAACAGATAATTAACAAAGAAAAAATAGTTATTCCTGCACTCCATTTTTTTGACTGTTTTAGGAGATGAATGTGACCAAAAACTGTTTTTATGTGTAGATTAGAGAGCCACGAGTTCAATCGATTCAACAGAATGGAAAAACTCTTGAAGATTATTTATTTTTTTCTACGTTCCCAGAAGTCCATCTGTTTTTTTTTTGTTCATATTAACTTCAGGTCTGAAGATCCGAACACGCCAGGAAACTTATCAACTTGGGTAAATAAAGTTGTAATAGATTAAATCTCCAACACCAATTTGCTGATTAAGTTAAATTTTATGAGTAAAATAATTCTAAAATTTTTAATCAGAATTAAATTTGATGTTAATTTTCCTAGAACTCACAAAACATCAAAGCTGTGATGTTTTCATGTCATTGTTACCAGGAAAAGTGACACCCGGTGGACAACTGAAGCTACAGCAATCAAGAGAGGGAGTGTTGCATTCTGGGTAAAGTGTGGTTGTTTAAAAAAATGTTGACAATTTTGATTCATCCATCCGTTTTCTCAAGGGAAGCTGAATTTCCTCCGGGATAATGGGGTTGCTGGAGCCTATCCTAGCTGGCGTTGGATGAAAGGTCGCCCATCCGTCGCAGGTCTCACATTCACATCTATTGATTATTTAGTCTTCAGTTAGCCATGTTTCTGAACTGTGGGGAAAAAAACTGGAGTGCCATTACCGTATTTTTCTGAATAAAAGTCCAATTTTGTGCAACTATGCTGAACTTATATGTGAACATATTAATTGTTTACCGACTACCAACCGCTAGAGGGCGCTGTATGTGTGTATTCAAAGAGCTATATGGGCTAGGGTCGCTATGCTAGCTTGTTGTGCACGTAAAGTTGGACGCCATATTGCAATGCCTGTTTACTGCCGTGCTACGATTGGACAAACAGAGCTGGAAAAACAAAAATGTGACTTTTCAGTAGTAAATTAATACTGTCAGCTGACAAAGGAGAACTACTAGATAATATTACCAGCTGGTTAGCAGATTAATAAGTGAAGGAAAAGAAACTAACTTGGATTTCTTAAGTAGCGGCGAGCGAAGAAGGTGGAGCCAAACGCAGAATTCCTGTCCAGTGGGCGGACCTCTGTGGGCGTTCAACATATTTTCTTATAAAATATCTGTTGCCCTTTTTTCAAAAACATTAATATCACTAAATAATGTCTTATTTTTCTGCTTTTCAAATCAGACCAAAATTAAGCACTTTATGGTCATTGTACTGTATCTTCTAAGCCAAGTCTCATTGATTATTGACCATTCCAATATGGCGTCACTCTTTATGTATCTTGGACAATGGTAGCTGGCTAGGCTAACATCTGTAGCAATATAACTGTGTGTCAGCATTTGCTATCGACAGCAATGCAGAAAATATTTTAAACATTTCCATTGAGACATTAATGAGGGATAGCAAGTCTTCAAACCGGGTCACAGAGACAGAAGTACCGCTGAAAGCTTCCACAGAGGGTGAACATCCCCGTGTTTGGAGAGTCTCTGAATGATCTCATGAACCATGACGTGGAGACGTGATTAGTGATGTTTCTGCAGAGATCTTCAAGATAAATAAACCTGATCTCTCAACATCAACCTTGTCTTCCGTGTATTGTAAATGCAGGCTAAGCACTTGGCGGTAGCTCCAACATACATGTTTAGAGTAGATCATGAACACATTTTTGGACAGTGATGCACGTCGAAAAAGAGGCAGCGAACGTGTGAAGTGTTCGGATGTGACGCACTTTTTTTCCACCAAAAGTGTGACTTATATCTGTATTTTTTCTTTATTATCCATTTTTTGGCTCCAGCAACTCGGACTCCAGAAAATACAGTAAGTCATTTCAGAATAAAAAAGTGTTGCCCAAGAACACTTCAACATGTGAAACATCAGGGTGGGGACTGAACCTGTATTCTCTCGATCAGCGGTTGACCTCTACACCACAGCTACCCCATAGAAAAATTGTCAACCTGGAGTCTTTAGTTAAATAAATGAACTGAAAATCTAAATCAGGGAATGTTTGCACCAGAATAAAAGCGGTTAGAGAAGACCTTAGAGAATAAATATTTTAGTGTTTAAGTTCAGGACATCCAGGGTTTATTTTTGATTTAGCTTTTAATTTTGAAATAAGCTTTTATTTTGAAAATCCTTTGTATTACAAGTGCTTTATAAATAAGGTTTGATTTGTGTTTCTTTTTCAAATGGTTGAATCTTTTCTGAGACACAAACAAACACAGGAACAAACTTTTATTTTTTATAATAGCGATGTAGCAAAAAGAAAACAACATTTCTGTTTTCTGACTTTAATCCGGATTCACATCAGATTTAAAGTTCAGGAAACCTGTTACAGTCACTGAATGTCGGTCCATCCAGGTCAGACGTGAATTCTTCTTAAAGTGCAGTTTTTATGGCATCAGTCTGCATTCGAAGCACAAAGCTGTTTTTTAAACATCTACTAAACACAGATTCAAACAGGAAGTCGTTTTACGGTTTGTTGCAAAGCGTGTTGCATTCACTGACAGGAAGAAGATCAGGGGAAAGCAGAGCTTAGCTCGATAAATGAATCCTAAACAAAAAAGTTTGTCACAAATCGACCAGCAAAGACGACAGGTGGTGTCTATCAACTGGAAACATCTTTCTAGCCCATTTATGGTCAATTTTCTGGCACAATTTTGTGTTTTTTTTAAGCTACGTTCAAACCGAAAACCATGTCCACCGGCCACTTCCAATGAAAAGTCAACAATTAACATGCGTAAAATATACGTGTCACGACTAGAGCTGCCACGATTGCTCGACTAATCGACAATTAAAATAGTCGACACCTAATTTAATAGTCGATTAGTCGTTACTTTGGGTAATTCCGAGTTTAGCTTTTATTTTTATCAAAATGCTAGCTGTTTTAGCTAATTTAGACTTTTTTTTCCAAGTTTTTAAGGCTAATTTGGAGTTTAGCTAACATTTTAGCACTATAAAAATATAATTTTTTTCTTTTCTTTTGGCTAATTCTGACCTTAGGTAATATTTTAGCCTTATTCTAGCTGTTTTTGGCAAAATACAACGTTTCTCCATTTTTATTTTTTTTTAGTTTAATTGGGGGTTTAGCTATTATTTTACCATTGTGCTAGCTGTTTTGGCTAATTTAGAAATTTTTCCAGTTTTTTAGGCTAATTTGGCATTTAGCTAATATTTTAGCATTTTTTTGGCTTCGGAATTTTCAGCTATCAGCACTAGCATCTCCAGTAGCCACATTCAGCTTACAGCACTCACACTAGCATTGTCGCATCGCAGGTAATGCAATTTTTCTAGTTTTTAGTTATCTTAAAGCTAATGATGGTTAAGATGAGTGCTTTATATCCACTTTGCGCATGACCCGATTAATCGACTAATCGGGAAAAATAATCAGTGATTAGTCGATTATTAAAATAATGGTTTGTGGCAGTTTTTGGGCTCTAAAGTCCCTGAACGCACGTTGAAGATTGAACCAGTTGAGCTTTGACCAATCAGAGACTCTGGTTTGGTAGCGTCCTTTTCAAAAGTACTGAATGTTTGTAACATTATCACGGAGGAGAAATTAAAAATTGGGATTGTTAATTTCTCTGTCGGCGAGAACAGAGAAATTAGAGCTGGTAGAGCTGGGTCGATAAAATCGATCTGAATCGATTTATCAAAGTAAAGATCGATCTTTTATGCCTTTCCTTTCAAAGTGACTTAACGTATAACTGCAGTGAAGCCAAAATCTGCTAGCTTTATGCTAACGTAGGACGGCTAATGCTAACGCTCGGTCGACCTAAACATACATTGCTGACTAAATGAACATCTTTATAAACTCATAGGTAGGAATTTTCCTTTTAAGGAAACATTTTTTTAAAGTAGCCATTTGTGTTCTAGTTTTTGCTCAAATCTTCTGGAATAATGTGTAGTGCTACAGCTCCACCTAGTGGCCAAATTAAAACACCCTCCAGGAGAGGCAGAACAATTATTTTTGTTGTGAGGCATTTTAAAGCCTTTACAATGTTTTTAGACAATTAAATGTGTAAATTCAAAATCAAATTGGATTGGATTGAAAGTATTTGTGAATCGAATTGATAGAGAAAAGTATAGATGATACTCAGCTCTATGTGGTAGTATCTAGATATATGTATTAAAAGCAAGTTTTTTTTTTTATCACCCCCGTTTGAACGTAGCTTCAGATTCTAGCAAAGCAACTCATCGTACGATTGTCTGAAAGAAGTTGGTCTGCAGTAAATGTGAGTCACAAGAATTTAAAGCACATTTCTGTTAATTATGGATGAAAAACTGTTATAAATAAAAGATAAAATTGGTTTCATCCCCAGTTATTTGTATATTTTGACTTTTCTCTTTGGTTTGTATTCGATTTGATGCTCAGATGTTCCAACAGAAAGAAACTACTGAGGAAAAATGGACAATATCAGACAGATTCAATGGTTTCTTTAAAAAAAGGAAACTTTGACTGCATCAAAATGACTGAAATTAGGATTTATGGAGCGCCAAAGAATAAAACGAGATTTCATTTGTATGACTTTCTTAGGTTAGATCGTCCTCTGTTGAAAAAGAAAATTGAAATAAAAGTGATTTTCTTAAGTTTTCAAAAGTCTTCCCAGGTCAAACAAATCTCACTTTGGTTTAAGGATTCTAAACTCTGAATAAATATCAGCGTGACTTCTGTGTGTCTGACTCACTCTAGCCGTCTGGTTGGTCTTCATCCTTCATTTCTTTACTGTGCTGACTGAGGAAGAGGAGGGGTGGAGAAAAGTTAGAGAAACTTCAAAATGGAGTGATGGATAAAGGAGGTGAGAACGGGAGATTCCTACGACACCTGAAGGCACCAGAGTATGAACAATTTGAGTGAAACAGTGAAGAAAACATGTTTTAAAAATGATAGTTTGGCATTTTTAATGTGTTCTGTCCACTGACTGTAAATGAGAACTGGACTGAGTGACCCCTCCCCCTCTGGCGTTCAAAACAGGAAGTACCTGCTGGTTCCAAGAGGCCAAAATCCATCCTTGCTCGGATACTTTTCTTTTTTTTCTTGACAATCCTCTTTTTTTCAGTAGTTTTTCAAGTTTTAAGCTGACCAATCAGATGCCTCAGTTAAAAGTAGGTGGAGCCTGCTGGTCCCTATATCCAACCATTTCTCAAACTATAGGGGTGTGGCCATAGAAACTCGTCTGGCTCCACATCTCCATTGCAAAACTATGAACAGTCTTTATTTGGTTCGAACTAGAAATAAACCGCTTTCTATGGATGACATCACACTCGCTCAGTCCAGTTCTCTTGTACAGTCAATGGTTCTGTCTGCCTGATTGTCTTAAATAGTAAAAACTGGAGCCTGGAGATTTCTGAGAGGAGGAAGGTCGTGGTTCTTTAAGGTTGGTGGCAAAGGCACAAACGGACTCAAACACGCAGCGTCAGCAGATTTGTACAAGTGTTGTCCGCGCTCTTCATCACCCTGAAGGTTTGGCAGGTCCAAACGGGGAGACCATCTTCATGGCGGCGTAGTTCTGCAAAAAAAAACAAAAAAAAACCACAAAGGAAAGTTCAGTTTTTGTCTTTCTTGTCATTGTTTTTTTCTGGATTGAAGTTGAGATAGAATTCTATCAAAATATAAAATATTTATGAACTAAAGTTAATTATTTTTTAATCTATTGTGAAATTGTTCCCAGTAGTTTTTTTATTTATGATGATGATGTTTCTAGCCAAACTTTAGGAAGAAAATTGTTGTTTTCTAGGACACAGTTTCTGCCGAGCGGCAGGAGTTCATTAGACCAGGAGTGTCAAACTCAATCGCACAGGGAGCCAAAATCCAAAACACTCCTGAGGTCCCGGGCCGAACAGGATAAACATTTAATGAACGCTGTAAAACTAAATCTTTAAAGGTGATCTGGAAGCCCCCAGAAGCTCAATGAGATCTAAAAACACAACTACAGCTTTATTTAGTGATAAATTTAAAGAGTTCAACGTCAAAGTCTCTTTGAGAAACATTAGGATATCATCTGCAAAAAAAATCACCAGGATTTTGGACCCTAAATGAGTCCAAGAACAACAGAGAAGACTATCTAAGAGAACTTTAGATGAATCCTCTTGTATGTCCTCCACACTGCTGATTGGTTATCAAAGCTAGTACATTTTATGTTACCTGAGGTCTCTAGAGTTTGAGATGAAATTTGGTTTTTACAGTCTGAAATCTAGACAATCAAACTCTGAAAGATATTTCTGAATGATGCTCGACATCATTCAGGCTTTAAAGTCTCTGAGGAAGATCAGGACATCATCTGCATAGAATCATCAAGACAGACTGTAAACCTGAGGACATTTACAAGTTCAACTTTTTCTGTTGTTGTTCATCTAAATTTCAATTAAGGTCATTTTTTTATTCACAAGACTACATCTTCTTGGAACTGTCTTTAAGTTCCAGTTCACGTTAACACTGGGACTTGCCGGGAAGGAGTAGAGGAAGACGCCCAGGAAGAGGAAGACGAGGAACAGGAAGATGAAGAGAAGGATCAACCACTTAAATCGCCTCCACAGCACGAATCTCAGGGTCTTGTAGGGGGAAGTGAACCACAGGAAGGAGGTCTCTGGGCGCCTGGCGTGAGGAGGAGGAGGATTAGAAAGGACCCCCGTGTGGTTGGTAGTGCGTGTTTGTTTGGGACTCACTGGGGCTCCTCCAGGTGAGGGTTCATGTTGGGCTCGTCTCTGCCGAGGCCGGCCGGTCTCTCCTCGTGCTCCTCCTCCGACACGATCTCCAAAGACATCTCCACCTTCCCCTAAAGCAGAAGTCGGCAACCTTTAACAGTAAAAGAGCCATTTGGGCTCGTTTTCTACTGATCAAAAGCTAGAAGGAGCCGCATTGACTTACGTTAGCCTTTAAGAAATTTGGATTTGCATTCATAAACTTCTTTTTATCTTTTTTTAATAAATGTGAATAATGTCTATTTTTGGCACAAACAAAAGCAAAAAATATATATATAAAAAGAAACTAGCATCTCTCAAAAAGGATTTATTTTACTTTTTTAACTTTAGTACTAGCTGAACTTCAAATTAGCATAACATTTCTCTGTATATTGAATCAGCCAAAACTTTTAGCATGTAGCTGAAATAAAAGCTAAACTCAAAATTAGCCTAAAACCCCCCAGTAGATAACAAATTAGCTAAAAATGTTAGCATATTGCCAAAATATTAGCTAAACTCCAAATTAACATAAAAAACTAATTAGAGGCCAAATCTGCCAAAAAAAAGATAGCTTGTTGCTAAATTGGTAAAATTCCTCAGAAAACTACCTTAGTCAAAAACTTTAGCATGTTGCTAAAATATAAGCTAAATTCTAAATTATCAAAAAAAAAATATTCAGGAGATAACAAAACATTAGCATTTTACTAAAATATAAGCTAAACTCCAAATTAGCATAAAATTCCTCAGAAAACTTAGTCAAAAATGTTAGCATAATGCCAAAATAAAAGCTAAAAATGTAAATTAGCCTAAAAACCCCAGTAGATAACAAATTAGCCAAAAATGTTAGCATGTTGCTAAAACAGAAGCTAAAATTCTAAATTAGCCTAAAAACTCCAATAGGTAACACATTAGCTAAAAACCTTAGAATGTTGCTAAAAAAATTGTTAATATCGATTTTTTTTTTTTTTTAATTTCCAATTATTTCATATTTCTTCATCCAGAGAGCCTCCATGGAGACATAAAAGAGTCACATGTGGCTCTGGAGCCGCAGGTTGCAGACCCCTGATCTAGCTTTATTGTTACACATTTTTATTCACAATTAGATCGAATTTGTGGCCCCAGGTCTGGAAACTCGAACAAATATTGGTCATGATGGAGAAAATGAGGATTCTGAGGACGTGACCTTTGAGGTCAATGAAAGTCGCCCCAACCTCTAAATAATCTGGTGTGTTAAAGATGAACTCCAGATCCAGTGATGCTCGCTAGAATACTAGTTCATCTGACTCCAATCCTCTAGTGTGTGTTAGTCTTCTCACAGCCAGGATCTTCTCTCCGTTCTGCTCGCAGGTGCAAGGCCACCATCCTTTGACCGTCTTCTGCTCAAACAGGGACGCCAGCTTCTCCAAGGGCTGCTTCAACATCTGCGGGGTGCACTTCTCCGGGGATTTGGAGGGACGCAACATGTGGTTCAGGTCCAGAACCAGGTGACCTACAGACACACGTGAAGCACATTTACATGCTAACTTCGGAAACAACTTCATCTAATGAAGTAAAACATGTAGATTTAAGGGGATGGTCCTGGGATTTGTGCTGTGTGTTTATGTTATGTCTCGTGTTCCGACTGCCCCATCATGTTTTAACCCTTTGATCCCAGAGTTGTTGCCGGGGACGACAAACACCACACTCTCATTCTCAACCATTTACACAAACGTTATGAACACAATCTAATGGATTTGCTCTGATATGCAACACTTTAGTAGACTCAAAGATTTTTTTTTCACTTGCCTATTAGCTATTTAAAAAAAAGGATTTTCAGATTTTTTTGTTGATTTTTAGAAAAACCAAAATAGAACCGAAACAAAACAGAGACCAAAAATTCTTAAATATGAACAGAATAATGTAGAATTAGTGTCCTAGTGTTCACCAGAAGTTCATTCTCTGGTCAGTCAGAGTATCTGAACTTCCTCATAATCCAGATTAGAGCTACCACGATGAGTCGACTAATCAGCTATTAAAATAGTCGACGATTAATTTAACAGTCGATTAGTCATTACTTTATATTATATGGAATTAGAATGTAGTAAAGTTGAAAGTTATAATAGCATTATGTTAACTTTTTAGACTAAATTGGCATTTATTAAGGTTTTTTTAGGCTAATTTGGATCTTAGCTAATATTTCCGCTACATGCTAGCTATTTTGGCTAACTTAGGCTTAGTTTTTGTTTTTTCGGCTGTTTTGGAATTTAGCTAACACTTCAGCTACATGCTAACTTTTTATTACTAACTTAAGCTTTTTTTTAGTTCTTTAGGATATTTTGGAATTTAGCTAAAATTTCAGCTGCATGCTAGGTGTTTTGGCTAATCTAGGCTTTTTTTAAATCATATTTTTATGCTATTTTAGAGTTTAGCTAATTTTTCACCTACATGCTAGCATTTTTGGCTAACCTAGGCTTTTTTTTAAAAGTTTTTTTAAGGCTATTTTAGAGTTTAGCTAATATTTCAGCTGTATGCTATCTATTTTGGCTAACTTGGGCTTTTTTCAGTTTTTTCAGCTAATTTTGTACTTAACTAATATTTTAGCTGGCTAACAGCTTCAGCCATTTCAGCTATCAGTTTCAACATCTTCAGTTTTCAGCACTAGCAACTTTAGTCGCCAAATTTCGATTTATCTAAACTTTAGTTAGTAAAGACGTGTGCTTTACGTCCAGTTTTGGCGTGACCCGATTAGTCGACTAATTGGAAAAATAATCAGTGATTAGTCGACTAATTGTTTGTGGCAGCACTAATGCATATTAATAACCACATTAAATAAAACTAAATGTATGTGATAAATCGTGTTTCAGTGGTCCAATAAGGTGACAGTCCTCTGTTGACTTCTTTGTTTGGATCAGGTCATATTGACTATATAATTAGTAGCTCAGAACATAAACTAAAACCAGATTTAAAAAAACGATTGAACCAAACAGGACTCAGTCTCATTTGATGAGTAAAAACTGAGTGAATTATAGTTTCTTCTGCTGGTCCAGAGGTTTTGATCTCTGAAAACGCTTCCACGTCCTTCAGGAAGTGTTTTTCCACCGCGACTGTAGGAAGACGGCTTGCGTTTGACCCTCACGCCGCGCGGCAAGATTAACGCTCAGCGGTCCGAGTCGACGAGCTGCAGACAGGCGGGAACGGAAGAGAACGCTTTGAGGCGGCCGCACACCCGCAGCCGGAGAGAAGTGCGGCGCGGCGAGACGGTGACAGACGGGAATCTGGATTCCTCATCGTCTCGATCGTCTCGCGCCGCAGATGGACGCTCAGGCCGCAGACCGCAATCCTTCAGGCAAGCGAGGGCAAGATAAGAGGCACGGTTATTTTAAGGGATGGGGTTGTGGGGGGGCTGTTGAAGGTGAAGGAAAGGCAAAATTTGGACAGCTTGAGTTCGGGGAACAAAAACTAAAAGCAGGCTCGACTCCGTGTGTGAGAAGTGCCGAGCCAGCGGAAATCGAAGAGTGCTAATTCTTAAGATAAATGTTATCACAGTAGCTGTTCGTAGATTGCACATATGGTTTCCCTGACAGATTTACCCTGTAATTCTTGCCCAAAAAAGAGGGGAAGACTGTCATACTCCAAATGACTTACAGTCGGAGAAACGTTAAGCTGAAATGCAGAAACGGTGTGTGAAAAACCAAGAGCACATGGTTTTAAAAAGCTGTAGAACCACTTTTAGTAGCATTAACTTGACATAATTTACCGTATCGTGTTCTCTTCTATCATTTCGGAGGAATCTTGGAACGCTCTTCCATACAACAGTGCCTCATCTAATGTCTTGTTTGGTCTGAAGCAGACTCTTTATTTGGCAGATTTGGAACTTTTTGGGGTCTGTGTCAAGGCCATAGACTGGGGCTCCCATTAACTCCAGATTGTTTTGGGTTCTTGGGATATTGGTGGTCTAGAATTTTGAATGAATCCCTCTGCACACCAGGCTCAACAGCACTAAAGGTTATTGGGTGTCCAGGCTAAGCGTGCTTAGATACACTACTGCCCAAATGTTGAGCTATAGCGTTTTAAAGCTCCCGTACTGTAACTTTTGTAAATTTATCCCGCTACATCTCAGTGAGTTGCTGCGTCTCATCGTTGACGTCCCACAATGCCCGGCTGCAGTGGCCATTTTAGTCAAGTCACGCTCAAGATTGACGAAATTCAGAGAGATCTGGAGTTCAGCTGGAATTGAACCAAAGTGACCTTGAAAGATGAGTCAGGAAGCGGTTCCTGGTCCTGGATCGGAGTCCATTTACTGAGACTGAAATTTTAATACATTTTATTCTTCCTAACCCACACACATGAAGTATTTGGTTTTACCCAGGTAGTCGTCAAAAGAGAACTTGTCGTTGTCCCAGATCTGGATGGTCAGTTTGGGCACTAGTTTAGTCTCAGCCTTATCCACACTCCAGAAATGTTCCTGTGGACAGACAGACAGAGAAATGAAAAGACAGATTGGAGAAAATAAACTCTAGTTAGTCTAAGTACAAAGAACTTCATGCTCCAATCCTTCAGCCGTGACCGATCGTTTCCGTGTGAATCATCGGTTCCTCGGTTCATTATTGGGTAGTGTTAATGAATTTCTTCCACTTTCTGATGCTTCCACTTGGGATCTTCATGTAAACACATTCTGTCTGAACACCAGCATCTCCACACATCTGTGACTCCATATGAATTAAAAGAACTTCCTGTTTGGTTACACCAAAGTGCGAGACTAGTAGAAAGTCGTAATTTTAAATGGGATATTTATTATTCTTCAATGAGTCTTCTATATAAATCTTGCATTTTCCACAAACTCAAAAGTTAAACCCTTTGCTGTCCACTGATAACATTTGAAAAGAAACTGCTGTTTTTGAGAAATTGATGATTTTTCTTTTAAAACTTGGGTCCACGTTATTGAAGATCACCAATGGAAACACGGAGGTTTTACCTAGAAGTTTTTCTAAGTAAATCACTATCTCTGCCATGCACAGTCTCCGTAGAAACCAGTTGAAAACCTTTATTTTCTAGCTAAAAGCAGAATCTGAAACGTATCTACCCATTTTGACGAGGGGAAACCTGTGCGAGGCATTATACAAAACGTTAGTGATAAATGCCAGACGAAGTGTGCATTATAAGAAATGAATGCACAACATGAAAGCCTGTATCATCTGCAGTGAAACAAAAATGTATAACAATAATGTAGCATTTAGAAAATTATTATAAAAAATTGAAATAGACGAAATAAATAAATGAAAAGACGATTTTTCATTTGTTGTTGGTTCTTTTTAATCATTTAAGATGGCGGCCTCTTTCCCAGTAGTCAGCAAAACTGCTGTAGACTTAAGATGGCGGCATGTGTGGGAAATCTGGTGAAAATCCCTTAAAATAAAGTGACCTTTTCTCATATTGTGGGGAAAATGTTAAAATCGCCAAATCTTACACTTTATCAAAAAATGGCTGCTAAGCTGTAGGTCGTGTGGCCATTATAAAAATTAAATAAATAAAAGCATAAACATTTAAAAATGTCCTGTGGATATTTGTGTTTCGGTTTTATTAGTGGTTAACTGGTGACTCTAAATGACCCCTAGGTGTGAATGTGAGTGTGTGATCGAGGCCCTGCAACAGACTGGCAACCTGTCCCGGGTGTATCCTGCCTCCCCCTAGAAGCGGCCGGGTCAGGCTCCAGTAGCCCCCTGACCCCGAAAGGAACAAAGCAGTTTAGAAAATGGATGGATAGGTAAATAAATATTTGAAAAGGATGCATTTTCATTTGTAGTTAGTACTAAAGGTGTAGTTTTATTAAGTCAGGATGGTGGCCTATTCCTAAGGCCAAAGGTCAACAAATGTAATGGTTGTAGATTTAAGCTGGCAGCAGGTGTGTGAAATGTGGTGAAGAAAAGTTTTCTTTTCCCATATTGAAATAAAAAAATTTAAAAAAAAATTGGTGGGGTGGTTCACTTTGCCCAAAATTCATTTTCACCACTTAATAGGTGTGTGCAGATTATAGTGAATTATGAAGCATATGGCGGGGGTCAAATGTTTGCTCAAAGATGAAGACATTTTTCCATAAGCAAAAATAAGATGGTCTTACCAGGCAGTGACTGCTGAGAGCCATCATATATAAGTCTATGTTTGATGATGTCATCACATCACAACACACAGAAGTCTTTGATGTCACTGTTACCATGGCAACCAAGTCAAAGTGAATGATGTCGCACAGTGATGACATCATATGACATCATATGATGTAAGAACTACTCGTTATAAAATCTCTTAAATAGCGGTGGTTTCCACCTTCGGTTTAGTTTTTCCAAAAGCACCAAAGACCAAAGACACTAGGAGATCAAGCAAGAGTTTGTTCAAACTTGTTTAGATTTCACGTCTTGAACTTTGATATTGAATTTATAATCATCATGTCCGATAACACAAGAAAGACAGGCACCAACGGTCCAACCGATGAAAGAGCGGAGAGGGTAAAAAGAAGAAAAACCTCTTCAAAAATGCTCCTAAACAAGTCTTCACCTTCATGTCAACAGATGAGAGCAAAACTTTGATGGTTCCAGACTGGAGCCATCAAAAGCCGAAAAAGGAGAGATATCAGCCTCCTAAAAGGGAGGAATATCGGCCTCCTAAAAAAGTGGAGAAAGTGGAGAGCGAGAGCGACCTCCTCAACCAGATCCAGATCCTGAAAGAAAAACTTCAGAATAAGGAAGTTTTCATTCACCAGGAAGAACCGAGGAGTAAATCTGCTCAGAAAGATCTGGACTGGTACATCCAGTTACTGACCCCGGTGGAAAAAGGGCTCCAGGATGAACGCAAACGCATGAAGATTTTGGAAGAGGAAATCTCCAAATGTAAAGAAGTCCTTGGTGATTTTCAAGGAAATGAGGTTGAGTTGGTTGAAGGAGTTCAACCTACTCAATCCAAACGGAAACAAGGACAGAAAACGTGGTGTTTGAATGAGCTCGATGACTTTGGGGAAGTTGAAGATTTAAAAAATAAAAATCAACAACTTGAGGAGCTGACTCTATCCAATGTGGAGCTGGCAACCAAGTTGGAAAAACAGGAGAAGGAGAATGAACCTCTTCAACAGGAGGTCAATGAGCTCACCAAACAACTGGATGTTCTAATGGAAGCTGCCAAGGGTCAACTTCAGAAAGACTCTGGAAATCCAGTTTCTGAACAATCCAACGTCGGTGAACAACAGTGGACAAAGGTCAAAAACAACAAAAAAGGCAAAAAGAAGAATAGGAGACATTGACCACCTGCACTGGACCCAAACCTTTCCGACAACTGAAAAATTTAGAATGTGAGTCTTCATGTGGTCGGATTCCAACAGTGCTGCCCCCCCCCTCTAAAAAAAACCGACCCGAATCGGGTCCAACGAGTTTTAGTTTTAATGTAGTAGGATTTCAACACACCAAAAAAAAAAAAATTAAATAAATTAAAAAAAAAAACACACACACATAAAACACAAAAAAACCACCACACCCCCCCCACACACATACCCCCCACACCCACCCCTACACACACACGCCACATACACACCACACACCCACCCCCACCACACACACCACATACACACCACACACCCACCCCCACCACACACGCCACATACACACCACACACCCACCCCCACCACACACACCACATACACACCACACACCCACCCCCACCACACACCACACATACACACCACACACACACCCCCTCTTTCGACCGCCACCTTAACGTGGTGGAGGGGTTTGAGAGCTCGAATGATCTCTGGAGCTGAGCTGTCTGGGGTTTCTACCCCTGGTAGGGTTTCCCATGACAGAAAGTTCCTTGGTGACGAGCCAGACTAAGAGCGGTTCACAATCTCCTGTATTAGTAGTAAATATCACATCTATATATTTGTAACTTAACATCTGTTGTCTGTATCTCTTCCTTTGACTATCTTATTATTCTTGCAGGGTATCTGATGACTGGCAGTGCGTAACTATTTATTGCCGGAGTCTTGGTTTTCCCATTGAGCTGACGTCTCAGGACTTTCCAAACCCATTGGAGGTATTTGGCTGTTGCAGTTTTTCCTTGTTGCCTGTTCCAGGTTTACCTTTGGAATTCCAGGGTACTTGCAACTGTCCTCAATGTCTGCTGTTGTTTCCTCTGAGTGAGACCCCAGAGGGTGTCGTGCTGGAGGACAGATCCTCATGGAAGGACAAGCCCTTGAATGGGATTTACCACCAAACCATAACAGAAGTGGCTGATATCAACAAGTCCTACCAGCCCTTCAGGTGCACTCGACCTGAGCATGCTCTCTTAGCATCAGAGGTACAAAGCCCTGGTCATAGCTAAGGACTCTTCACATCCTCTCCTTAAGTTTTTTGAACTGCTTTTTGAGAGGCTACAGCAGCTTAAAGGGTGCATTTTGTTGTTTTTTTTTTATTCTCTTGATCATTTGCGTTTTGCTAATATTGTATTCTTGCTCTGATACCTTCTTCCTAATATCTTATTTATAATCCTATTTTTTTTAGATATTTTCTTGGATACCAAGTTATTTAAGTCATAAACTGACCAATCAGACACCTCAGTAAAAGAATGTCTTCCCTTTTGGCCCGATTTATTGGGGGACTGAGGTGAGGGATTTTCAATGGGTGACAGCAACACCTTGATACTCTATGTCCAGTAAAACACTACGCGTCAGCGTTTGCATCTCAGGGATCACGATAAGATTAGTCCAGTGTTGGTCCTTAGGCAAGACCCTTCACGCTACTGTTTCAATATGGAGTAACAGGTGCCAAAGTCTGGGTATCACTGTGCCTGTCCCCAGCCCGGATAGAATACAAGGTTGTGTCAAGAAGGGCATCTGCTGCAAAACTCTTTGCCAGAACTACCTGAGCAATGAGTGAAAACCAATTTGCTGTGGCGACCCCTGAGGGGATATGTATTTATATATATATTGCCACTCAACAGGCTGGATGGGGTTTGCCAGCTTGATAGATTATGGGAGCTAAGTTGTCAGGCGCCCATGCCCCTGTTAGAGTCTCAATTAGCAAGCAGGTCCTTGGTGACAAGCAAGAACCCCAGAACCCCCTTTATGAGCAGAAACCAAAAAGATTAAGTTTTGCCGCCCCATTGGCATTCCCAGGGCCCCTCTCCACGAACAAGTCTGGGTTGGTGGAGGACAGGGTCATGTCCCTTTGCCCTTCGAGAAGGGATAGGTTCCTGACTGTGACCCCAGGGCTATGGCCTGAACAGCAGTTTAGAGTACCCAGCCTTCTGGTGTAGGGGTACTGGAAAGCACCCCAAAGAGAGACTGACTCCATTGTCCTCCAGAGGGATTTCAATGCCCTCATGGGTAATGATAGTGACACCTGGAGTTGCGTGATTGACGGGAATGGCCTCTCTCTGTACCCGAGTACTGTTTTGCTGTTGGACTTCTTCAGATGTGCCATCAAGCTGAAGAAAGAGTTCTACCGAATCTGTCTGCTAACGGGTAGCAGCAGTCTAAACTAGCTTTTTTTGGTCCTGGGAGAAGTACAGAAGGGCAACGGAAAAGGAGTATTGGTTGGTCTCAGATCCCTTCCTGGTCATGGAACAGGGAACCAGTTCTACACCCTCAACATGGTGGTGGAAGGTTTGTGGGAGTTTGCTTATCCAGTCCACATGTGCTTTGTGATGGTGTCCTGTGAGTATGGAGTCCAGGCAACTCTTACTGAAGGCTGTCAGACTGATGTAGGAGCTTACTTTGAATAGCTGGCAGTGAGTCTGTCTTATTTGCTGTACATGTTGGACTTGGTTAGGGCTTTTCTCTGTCGCTGGTATGGAGCCTTGATATTTTGTGCAAGCCATCTTCATGCCGTCTACATGTTTTATATGTTTTTTTCCACACATAGCCCTTATCCCGCAGTAAGAGTAATTCGTTCACTGAAGAAAAAATATTCTTTGAGAAAAAAAACACAAAACTCTTGTCTCGTTTGTCTTGTTTAGTTGCCATGGATCCATTAGAACCCCTAAGCTACTTTGCTGCTCTTCTTTTATTAGGTTAGAATTCCATTGAATTGTTCTCCAACAGACAAGCCTGAGAAGTTCATCCAGTGATTTATGTGATTTACAATTTTTTATGACAAAAAAGAAACATATAAAAAAACAGTTTAGAGTTTAAATCTGTGTCCTAAAGGACAAACAGACTGGTGTGCTGGCTGTAATGACTTCACACCGACAGTCCAACTCATCCTCTAAATCTACTGAGTGCTCTCATACTTCATGACAACGCAGACAAACAATGGAGTAAACATACTACACCCTGTGTGTGTGTGTGTGTGTGATTCCCAATCCCTGTCTGCTTGTCAGAGTGTGTTCAACACTTGGCTCAACTCAAGCGCAGCCTCAATCCAAGCGCGTGAAGCTGTCACCGGGCGGCTGTCACAGGCAGGGGTGGGATGCCGAACACCAGTGTGTTGGTGTGAGTGGAGCTGCTCTCTGCAATATCTAACGGCATCAATCAGCTGGGTTTATGCTGCCAGAGCTCTGAGAACAGTCGTTTCCTCAATAATTCTTTCTGTGCCTTAAATCAGATCCAACTCCAGCTGAATTTATTCTTAAGGTGGAGATGAATTTTCATACTTGCGTAAACTTTAAACCAATTTAAGCTCTTAAGGTGATTGAAAGGTAAAACTCCTGCGCAAGCAACACTTTTTCATTAAAAGGTGATGTTTGATTTGACAAACTTTCTTTGTGTTTTGACTTTTCTGACAGTAGAGGACTATGATTTCTAATTATTTAAGATTGTTTAATCTTTGAATCTGAAATTAGTAACATGCATCCAGGTTGGTTTGAAAATAAAATCTGGACATGCATTTTTCTTTGTTCTTTTGGTGTAAAACACTACTATTGAGGTTAGACCTCTTAACCCACAACCCAATTCATCTGAATAGGAGGCTGAGATGTAGCGGTAAGGCGGCTGAGTACTGGTCAGAAGGTTGTAAGTTCGATTCCCACCTTTGTCCTTGGGCAAAACACTGAACCTCACATTGCCATTTATCCTAGGTGTGTTGGGGTCACCTGGACCCCACAAGAATGTTTTTATTTCATTGATTTTTTTTTATGTTCACTGGTGTCTGTGGCAGATATGAACTCCTGTCCACCTTCCTCCACATTTGTCATAGGATGGATAACTCGTCAGTGTAAGGGTTACATGATAGCACAAGGGTTAATCCTGCTGACACGTCTTCTCTTGAGGTAGCAGAGGCTGAGGACTTAGGGGTGGGGACTGTCCATCACTTAAGGTGAAGCTCCTAGGGGAGTCGATGAGTTTCTTGTTGGTAAGACACCGGGAGTCGCTGGATGTTGTAGGAGTGTCTTGGCTCATTCTGTGGCAGATGAGAACCGTACCACTGGACTGGCAGACTGAGGTGGTGGTTCCCCTTTTCAAGAAGGGGGACCGGAGGGTGTTTTCCAACTACCGGGGAATCACACTCCTCAGCCTCCCTGGGAAGGTCTATGCCGGGGTACTGGAGAGGAGAGGTTGTCCGAAAGTTGAACCTCAGATCCAAGAACAACAGTGCGGCTTCCATCCTGGTGGTGGAAGAGTGGACCAGTTCTACACCCCCTTCAGGGTGCTGGAGGGTTCTTGGGAGTTTGCTCATTCAGTTCATGTGTTTTGTGGATTTGGAGAAGGCGTTCCACTGTGTCCCCCCTGGTACTCTGGAAGTATGGAGTCCAGGGAGCCTTGCTGAGGCCAAGGGATGGGTCAAATGCGGAGAACAAATTTTTCACACCTACGTGCGTGATAACTAAAGGGACTTTAACATAAGTTTTTAGAAAATTACTCACTATATATTTATAATGAGGGGCCACTGTAAATCATAAGGAAACTTTACTAACTTTTGTTTCATGAGGATTCCTGGAACTTTTATTAATAATTTCACCAATCAAAAAGTACATTTGATCTTTTAATGAATTTTGATATTTTATTTGTTTTGTACAGGGGTGTTTACTTTAACCAGATGTGGAATCTTGATGTTTTTAGTAATTGGGGTTTTTGGCTAACACACAATGTTTATATCCAAGATTCCAATTACTTTACAACAATTGCAATTGGAAATGAAGTCAGAAGCAAAGGGGTTAAAGCCTGGACAGTGTGTCGAAGTTTAGAGAAAAAATCCTGAAAGAGCTGAAAGGATTTTTTTTTTTTTACTTTATTAATAGATTTAACCTTTTTTAACGCCGGTTTCTTCTTATTTAATTCTGTACAATGTGAATATTTTTTTACATTTAAAAAAACAGAACAAACTAAACCAACAAATGTGATCAATTTGTTGATGGACAGCAAAGGCAGTTTTGAAATGTGATGGTTGAAGTTCACAGATCAGTCTGATCCACTTAAAAATAGATTTTTTAACTTTCCAGATCTGGTGGTTCCAGTCCCACGTCACGCAGGACGGGACAGCAGAGCGTGATGGCCGCATCTATCAGCCTCCGTGACTCACTCTCTGGCTCCACGGCAGCTCCCCGCCCAGCGGAGTTTTCACTCGGGCCTCCCTCTTGTCTTCTGCCTGATTGAAGGCGCTGGCGCGGTCCAGCGAGCGCCGTCGTAAAGCATGTCGGCTGCGAGCGGCTAAAGAGGCTCGGGCGGCGGGCCAAGGAAAGCAAATGACAGCCGAGCTGTTATTTCAGTTTTGGGAGTGATGTTGTTTCAGCTCCTCGCTGCATGTTTTTATTAAGTCTCCCAGATTCAGCGGCATCAGGTCCTCCTGGTGGAAACCTCACCGCCTTCTTCTTTTGTTAATTGCAGACCGCAGCAGATGATGAGTTATCGGGCAGGGAGGTCCAGCCTCTGACAGGAAGCAGTTAAAAGTCGGATCCATAAATAGTTGATGTATGAAGCTCCGATAAACGCTGGTGCGGTTCGTCTCACCTGCAGTGCAGAAATTAGACGGATCCCGTCGACCCGGAACGCTCTTTTTTAGTCTCATTTTTGTTGGCAGCCTTGATCCAACCCAAAATACTGAACAATAAACGCAGTCAGATGTTCGAAATGAAAATGTTTATAAAAAGCTTGAGGTGTGACTGGACTAAAGGATGGGAGAAACTCTAAGTTTCGTCTTTACTTCCTTGATTGATCAGCATAAAAAAACACAAGTTCCAATTCTGTAATTGTTGAAAAACTGAACTAAGATACCATGGGAAATAATTTTAAATCATTTCAAAAACCACGCGAGTACAGTATTTATTTTTATGTCTCGATACACGAGTGTCATTCGTTTCGTACTGGAGTGGATATATGGAGTTTACCGAGGTGTCCTTGAGCAAAAGTCCTCTAGTTTTACAGTTCAGTGTTCACATGTGAGATGCAATTCAGAGAGAAAGAAACCAAAAGTAGAAAAAGTTCTGGTTTTTGTGAGGGTTGGGAGATTTAAACAGAGTCTAATCCTGTGGAAATGGGATTATAAAATGTGACTTTATTTTTTCAGAAGTTTTATGTAATCTAATATGATCTCCATATTATTTTAATTTGTCTGGTGAATTAAATAATGAGATAACACTGTGAGGTGTGATTGGGACATACCATCTGGTCCTCTCATTTTAAGAAGGGATCCACCATATCAGTCTGTCAGGAGTCAGAGCTTCGTCTACCTCTCTGGTCATTGGTGAGAGCTGTCTCCAGAGCACTAAACACACTACATCTCCCAGCAACCCCAGCGCACACTCCCCAGATACCGCTCAGCTGACACTCAATGACCCACAGGACGCTTAAGCACTGCACAGTAGGGCTGTAACAAGTACCCGGGTGCTCGAGTACTCGCGATCTGCTCCCGAAATTACGAGTACGAATATTCGCGACATCAAAGATCGTTGATTCGCGATCTTCATAAATATAGTTAATTGTAGTGAAATATTATCAAAATATTATCAGGGGATAATGTATCTGTGCTCTGAAATGCAGATTAATGTTGTACTTTAAACTTACGAACTAAAACAAAGCTGAAAGGGAAGCGGTACGGCAGCCGAAAGGAAACAACTTCATCACGGTGAACTTCCGGTTTTCAAAGTAAAACTAGCGAGAACTTTTTTCCGTTCAGAAACTGAGACTGAAGTTCGGTTCTCTGAAAAAACTACTGAGAAAATACGGAGCTTTATCTCCAGTGTTTACATTCTTTTGGTCATGGTAACTCTTCAACAGTTGACGTAATTAACTAAACTCCAGTTTATTCTGAAGAAACGCAGCCTCGTGCTGCTGAAAGGCGGATGTAATCAACGTGAACCAGCTGATTCTGCCGCGGAAAAAAAAAAAATAACGATAGGGGCTCTGCACCAACATGTAATGCTTAGAACGTAAAATATTGAAGAACTTTGATAATAGAAAACTGTGGAGAGAATCTTCAGGTCTTCTGATCTCCTGTTCTAAATAAATGTATAAACAATGATTAAAAGCAAATAATTTCAATGTCCATCCATCCAGTTAATAGACATTCACATAGCAATAAACATTATCTTAAAAAGTAAGAATCGTGGTTCGATTCGTGAATCGAATCGGATCGTCACCTGAGCAACGATCCACAGCCCTACTGCACAGAACCCTGCTCAGTGCGAAGTATTGTTTGAGCCACTCTGTCTGCATTACCGAGCGTTTGTATCTGGTCCTGATCTGGACCTGCCGCCTGCCCTGACCCTCACCTGAAACCCTGACAAGTGCAGTCTCATCTTTGAAGGCCCGGGTGTGGAACCAGCTGTCTGCCCGTTTGTGACAGTATCATATTGCCAGACTCCAGCTAATACATAACCCTCATTTACAGTATGTTAGAATGTGCTTTAAAACTTTAGCACCGGAGCTTCAGCGCCAGTGTCAATATTCTTTAAAATACCAAAACTCTTCAACTGTTTATGCAATTAACGTACTACCAATTGATTCTGAAAGCTGAGAAAAGCAGATTTCCATGGATACGTGAGACTAAACAACCGCGAAACACTCGTAAAGCTGTCATATAATGCTTTACGAGTCTTTCAGTGTCTGAATCCGTCGGAATTACAAATCTTTGCGTTAACGGTTGAAGAGTTACAGTAGTTCAAAGAGGGTATGTTATCATTTATGGGTTATGAAAACCTTGTATCCATGGTAACATTTTGGCCAAATACAATTTTACAATCCCGAAATTTCGCCCTCCAAACGGAGTTATTGGAAACTAGTGTCTTCAAAGTTTGGCATCAGCACCCCGCAATGATGTCATCAATAGTTAGCTTGTAGCTGCTAGCGCTCGGAGAATAACTTAAAAAAGTCATACCGAAACACAGCTAAAGCGCCAAACGCCCCAGTAACTAAAGAATTCGGGTTGTGCCGTGATTCTTGGTCGACCTTACCTTCCTGTCGATGACACACAGCTGCTCTGCAGGCAGGTAGTGGAAGGGAAAGAGGAACCTGAAGTTGAAGTTTCCCTCCCCGCCCAGAGAGCGGTAATGGACGTCAGTCTTCTGCTTGTTGTGCTCGTGTCCGTCCAGCCAGCTGAGAGAGACAGACGCCGTCTGACTTTCCGTCTCAGAAAGCGCCGAGGGGATTTAGCTCCTCCTACCCTTTGACGTAGATGTCGCTCATCCTCTCCCCGCCGATGCTGACGTCGTCCAGGATGACGTCGCTGGTGTTCCAGATGATGCAGCGCAGAAAAAACCTGAACAAAAACCCCACAAACGTTGAGTGGAGGAGCATTCCCGGGACGTCTCCAGTATTTCTTCCTACTTCTTGGCCTTTCGCGGCGTGATGTTAAACGGAGGTCCGGGAGGTCCGAGAGACTTGGGGAAGAGGTCCACCACATCATCAGGCGTCCCTGAAAAGGGGAGGAGCCAGTTTAGCTCCAGAGGAAAAGGTGGATGTTGGAGGAGTGGTTGTTTCGTCACCTGCTGGATGTCCGGCTGCAGCGGGCTGTACAGCGCTCTGGTTTCCACATGTTCTGGTACCAGGCCCAGTTTCCTCAAGATGACCAACGATAGCCGCTCCCTGACTGGACCCAGGTGAGGGTCCGAGGCGTTTTTGTCCTCTGGAAACACAAAAACACTCAAAGTTTTAGGGGAACATGGAGAATATAGTCTCACTCCAAAAAAACAAGTGTTTTTAGGTGTTTTTCAAAGGTTCTTGTGGTTTTTTTTTCTGAGAGAATCTGATCACAAAGGAAACAGATAGCACTTGAAAATTAATAGCCAGAAGTCCCTCCCCCTGCCGGACTGGACACAAAAAATAATAATAATTTGCACCTGAACACCCCCCTGAATTTTGTTCTCTTTTTTTTTTTTTTAACTTTTTTATCTTTTCTTCTCTAGTTTTTCAACCATTTTTTTGTTTCTTTCCTCTTTTTTTTAACTTTTTCCTCCTTTTTCTTCTCTTTTTTTTTAAGCTTTTTCCCATGTCTTCACTGGTTTTTTCAACCTTTTTTCCCTTTTCTTCTTTTTTTCCAACCTTTTTCTACAGTTTTTTTTTTCTTTTTCAACCTTTTTCCCATTTCTTTTTCGTTTTAAACATTTTTTTGTTTCTTCTCTCTTTTTTCATTATTTTTCAGTTTCTTCTCTCTTTTTCAACATTTTCTGCCATTTTTTCTCATTTTTTTCAACTTTTTTACCCCATGTCTTCTCTTTTTTTAACCATTTTTCCCTTTTTTGACATTTTTGACAGAGGATGTCCCAGAGAAAAAAAAAGGGCATTTGGCCGGCTCTGATCAGCTGATTCACTGTGCAGAAGCAGCATTTTGCTGTTTCTTTTCTCCGGAGCTAAACGGGTGTAGTTATACAAATTTAAACACTTGTTAATATTGACTTGAAAGAAATAAAACAATTAGCTCATCTTCCACAATAAACTGTTAGACGGTTACAGTTTATTCGTGTTTAAAAGCAGACAGTTCTGAAAAGTTTTCAAATTTCATTTTTGAAAAGGTTTTCTAAAGTTGTGAAATTTCCATCTTGCCATTTTGCGTGTGACCAGAGGCTCCTCCGTTTATTCTGGTTTTTTAAATGATTTAAATAATATTTTGAAACATAAATAGGCTGAAATATTTGTTATTTTTCCACTGACAACGGGTTTCCCTTCAAATGTCATCAAAACAAACATAAAGGAGAATTTGATTGTTCTTGAGCTTTATTATATTTTCTTATTTCTGCCCTTCCTTGGACTAATGCAAGATCTGGATACTTCTGGATCACAGAAGTACCGCTGAAAGCGTCCATCATTCAGTAGATGGTGAAGCTCACTTTACTGGGAGAGTCTCTGAATGATCTCATGAACCCAAACATAGAGACGTGATTACTGATGCTTTTGTAGAATTCTTCAAAATAAATAAATAAACTTGATCTCTCAACATCATCCGTGTCTTCCATGCGTAGTAAATGTGATATACAGGAAAAGCTTCCATGAGGCTCAACATTTTTGACGATAGCTACACGCAGAGAGAGCGTCACATTTAATAACACATTTTACGCCGGGCTCGGCGGATTTGATCAGAAGTGTCACACTTCTCTCCCAAAAATTGCGACTTTTATTCCTGCATTTTTTGACTACTGAGAAAAATTGGGTAAATTCAAAAATCAATGTCTGAGTTTTTTATATTCAAATCGTTGTGAATCAGGAATAGCCAAAAAAAATACAGTTTGAAAAAAAAAATCATATTTGTGACGTAGAAATATGCTGATCGCAAGCTCCGTGCTCTGCTCTATTCCCATCCATCCACTTGTTTTCCACATCTGAGTTGACATAAGGCTCAACGTTTGGAGAGCTTCAACATTGTTCCCCATGTGCTAATGTTAGCTTGGAGTTGAGAGCTAGCACTGTGACGCTTTGAAAATAGATCAAAAGATGGTCTTTAAACCTCAAATTCTGATTGGTTGAATCAACATAAACATGTTTAATAATAATCATTTGGCTATAGCAGTGTTTTTTATGGAAAGCCGCCTCAAAACCGGAAGTGAGGATGAAGCTCTGACTGTGTGAGTGTAGGGCAGACTTTCATCAACCTAGCAACAAGTGACGACTTCAAATCTCATTGGTTAAAACTTTCATATGAAAAAACTGTTTGACAGCAGCACAATGAGAGAAGCTGACAGAACAGTTGGAATGATCTAAAGTATATTGTAGACAAATTTTTATATAAAAAACATTTCTATGATTGATGAAAATGACATGATAACACCAAACTCTAATGCCTACTTCCCTAAAGTCACTCAACAAGTATGAGGGGGAAAAACTGAATCTAAAACAGAAAAAAAGAGAAATACTAAAGAAAAAAGAGAGAATTTGAAGACTATATGTGGAATAATATTTACAGAGGAGAAGTGATATTGATAAGTGAGATCATTAGATAGACAAACAGAGGAATGACGACTCCTGAACGCTGAATAAAGTTGAAGAATCACGCAAAAACAGAAAGGAAGGCTAGAAAAAACAAACACGATTGGGGCCTCCCACCCAATTAGCAACTACTTCTGACGCACGGTAACCGCGGCGACTGTGGAAAGAGAACGCCGCCACGCTCCGCGCTGACCAAGCGCTAACCGCGGCGCTGTGTTGACTTTGGCGCGCTCACACGCCAGCAGAAAACGACAGGCGTGACCCAGCGTCCCTGCAGCACGTGTGGCCTCTGCGGCGGCGACCGGGAGATTTATCTGAGCGCTGCCGTCCTCCGGTGGAGGTCCTGAGGGTCTCCTCGGTGTGATGTGAGGAAGACGGGAATAGAGAGGAAAGAAGAGAATCAGGAGGGAAAAGATGAGCAAATAAGATTTATTTACTATTATTACTATTAAATTTGGTGTTTCATCTCATTTTTTGTGGATTGTTTGATCACAGCTGATCATATAAGCATTCAAACCATTTTGGGGTCATGAGTTGCTGGAGCCTATCCCTGAGTGAAGGTGGGGTTACACCCTGAACGGGTCACCAGTGTGACCAATGGAACTTTGCAAAGTTGGAGGAAACTGGAGAAAACCCCCGTAATCATGGGGATTCAAACCAGGCTCCTCTTATTGTTTGTTGGCTCCGCCCATTTTACAGGGCTGTGAGACGTTGCCAAGATGGAGACGATGGCAGTGAAAATCTGACATCAGAGCAGCCATATACAAACCAGGTAGTCACATGTCCACAAACAGGAAGTAGATAAAGTGCATAATAAAAAATGTACCATAAATGATACTTAAAAAGATTCACTTGGGTCATTTTTTAAAGGTGGTCTTTTAATTATGTTTACGTCGTTTTCAGACAAAAAAAACTTTTAACATAGTTTCTGCAGAGGGGCAATAGTTCATTACAAATTTACCTCTGAGTTGTGGGCGGGACACAACTCTGCAAAGGGGAGAAACCCCTCCCCTTTGCAGTATGACCCGCCCAGGGTATTTTCTACTTCACAAATAGAAACTTTTTCAAAAGTTTTTTTTGATCAAACACCTTTCTTTGGTCTCCTCCTTACGCCCCATTCACACTGGACGCGAAAGCGCCGCGAAGCGGCGCGGAACGGAGTCCGCTTCCATTCGGCGCCCTTGTTATCCTATGGCGTCGTTCACACAAGGCGCAGAGCGGAGCGGCGCGGAGGGCCCGCGCGGTGCAGCGGATCGTTTCCGCGTCTGACCTATTTTGTGCGCGAGCCGCGAGCGTTCCACGTCAATTCTGGCCGGAAGTTGCTTCAAGATACATGAGAAAATCCGGTTTCTTTTCAAAATATAACCAATTTTTCACAATAAAATGCCGCGATTGACAAATGTGATCATGTTTTTGTGTCTAAACAGGCGGTAGACACGGATATAAACATACAATCACATCACAAACGTGCGCGCGCGAGCACAGAGACACACAAAACAGACAAACACGCACACTTTTTTTTTCTTTTTCACAGACACGTACACACGCAGATCAACGTGGATAGACTCCGGTGCGGGGTGAGGAGTTTCGGGAGTTAATAAAACGACAACAGAGAGACAGAGAGCAGCTCATCTTAGCAGAAACAGGGGGTAATATTTATAAAACACACACAACACAGACAGACACGAGCGCGCACAGATCAACGCAGTGAGCAGACTCCGGAGCGAGTGGGCGGGGCTGCGGGATTTTGGGAGAGAAAAAAGAGATACAGAGAGCTGCTCCTCTTAGCAGAAATATGGGTTAATAATTGTAGTTTATTAATTTACCCACAAACAGACACCTGTGAGCGCGTGCGCACAGACATACACAAAACAGAGATGCACACGCGCGCGCACACAGATCAGTACATTGGGCCGACAGAGCGGGTGGGCGGGGTTTTGAGAGCAGTTTTTCTCAGCAGGAACATGGGTTAATGTCTTTAGGCTATGAAATTATCAACCATGATGGCAAAAACAAAAAAAGCTCTAGCAGAAGCGCCTGTGGACCGCCGCGGAAAAAATGCATGTCTGGTGCGAACTTCGCGACGCTTCCGCGTCCAGTGTAACCAAGGCGTAATTCACAATGATTTTAACAAAAAAAAACTATTTTCTTTTCTTTATGTGTCTTTTTTATGTGTCCTCCATCATCAGAAAATTACTCCAAGAACACGCTAAAAACACCAAAAAGACCTCATTCAAGTAAACTACTCCATCTACAAATAATCATGGCTGTTATGTGTGATTTATCTTTTTTTTTATCAATATTATCATCTTTTTCTAACATTTATATTTTGGAAGCCGCGTGTTCTCTCTTGCTGTATGCTAGCCCGAGTTCCTACAGGCTATGCTAACACTAGCATGTTTCCGAGTGCTGGATTTACATTTATAAACAAATTTGACAACAATGGACACTCTGTGGGGAGAGTTTTAACTAAGGAACATTGAATTTATAGGTTTAGTTTTAACACTGTATACAGTTATTTCGGACTCGCAAGGGCGGAGCCTGCGACCTCGCGCTCGCAGACACTGGGGTGGAATACCGCGAGCAAACAGGAAGTAGCAGCACAATCATCAAAATAAAAGTCTCCACCTGAAAACGTTCTCATTTTAATACCCAGTCAAATGAAAATCGTTTTTAGGTGTTTTTAATATCCTCTGTGGCATTTTGGACTAAACAGCATTTTGTGAGTATTTCTTTATTCAAATCGGGATGAATCAAGAGCAAATGAAAAATGCAGACTCTCTTTTGAGGATTCCGTTCTGACGCATCCACTCGCAACGTCTTTATTTCTCTCCTCTAAGCTGTCATCCGGCTCAAAACTCTGTAATATCACCAGCTGCTTTTTTTTTTCTTCTTATGCTAATGCTAGTTTAGGATTGTAAGGGGCTGACGGGATATCATCGGAGGCTTCCTTTCATGCCAACAGTTCAGAAGCGAATTTCAAATAAACTATAAAATATGTCCTAGAAAACAACACAGTTTTTAAGTTTGTTTATTTTATTTTTTTTTTTTAAGCTAAAAACAGCTTCATAGTAACTAAAAGACCGCTTTCACAATGGCTGAAAATATGATTAGAGTGAGATTTTAAACAACAAAATAAAAATGACAAATTTTGGTGAAATTAACAAAATATATACCGGTATATTTAAAAAAAACATAGAAAAATGAGAAGTTCACACCTGAGAAGTTTAATCAACAGATGAAAATACCAGTCAGTGGAACAAAAGCAGAACTTTTTATGCTCTACATCTCCAACACATTCTCACTTCCAACTCGTCATTTATGGACGTATGGTTGGAGCCTCCATTAAACATTCTGGCTGTTCCCGTTAAATCAGGGGTCCCCAACCTCTGGCAGTCCGAGGGCCGCTTGGTAAAGGGCCACATACGTCAATCAGGGGTCCCCGACCCCTGGGGAGCGGACCGGTACCGGTACCAGTCCCATGATTTAATGGGCACCCTACATAAAGAAAACGACTTTCCACTTTAAGTTGTCAACATTTCAACGATCTACCAGAATGGTTCTGTGGACAGTTGCTTCCATATGAAAGCCAAGAAGTTTAATGGAGGAAAACAGGTGATGAGGAGGATGAGGAGGAGCGAAGGTGAGATGAAGACTTCACAACATCACATCAGATGTGCAGATTGAGGACACGTCTTCAGCTGTGATGTGGAGCAGAACAAAGAGAGCGTGGAAAATGAAGGAGCGCGTTCATGTTAAGGTGAGCGCGGCGTGATGACCTCATGGAGCAGCACGGCGCCGGGCTGGAAGCTTGTTTTCAGTCCAAACATTTCAATGATTTTTCATTAATCTGCTGCAGTTCACAGTATCAACACTGGGATCAAGTAAACCCCAACAAATGAGCTCATGGCGAGCGGAGACGCTCGATTCAAGGCTGGTGCAAATTACACGACGGTCACTCCGGGTCTTTAGGGGAGTTTACAGAGAGTCCACAGATATGCAAATGAAGTTTACTCAAGGGTGTCCGATTCCTGGCCTCGAGGGTCAGTGTTCAACATGTTCTCCAACCATTTAAAGTCCTTATTGGTCAAAAACTCCTGGTGATCAACAGCAGATGAGGCAGGATTTCAGGAAAACCAGAGACCATTTGGAGATTAAATCCTCAATAAAATGCCTCATACTGATGTCCGTCATTGGTAGGACCCGACAATGGAGTCAAACCACTGATCTACTGTGGTGTCAACATTTCAATCCAGCTAAGAGCTGCAGTTCTCTAAATGACCACTGGGGGCTGGTTTCAGCTCCCAGTGCAGTACTTTACACCAAAAAGAGACTTGTGTGCAGCCTGGTTCCCCCATCTTTTTTTTTTTATTGCTTTATTTTTTAATTCTTGACTGTTTTGACTTTTCAGAGCTCGTATTTGTTGCATTATAAATCAACATGGGGTTGTTTTGTTTAGTTTAAAAGTTTGTTCACCGTTTGTTCTTTACACTACATGTCAATTTGATCTCAACCTGTGAATTGAGGCTTTTATCGATTCAAACTAAATTAAAGTAAATCAACTTAAATCAAATCAAATTCAATTCAATTAAAATAAATAAATTCAAACTAAATTGAACTAAATCAACTTAAATCAAACTCAATTAAAATAAGTCAAATCCAAACAATTAAAATTAAATCAATTTAAATCAAATATATTTAAAATAAGTAAAATCAAAAGAAATTAAACTTAATCAAAAGAAATTAAATAAAATTTCCTCAAATCAAATCTAAATAAACCAAATCAAAATTAATCAATTAAATTCAATTAAAATAAATAAAATCAAAAAAATGAAATCCAAATGACTCAAATCATATTAACTGAAATTTAGTTAAAATAAATCAAATCAAATTCAATACAATGAAAATACTTTAAATCAAAATAATTAGAACTAAATCAACATAAATCAAATAATTCAAATCAAACTAAATTTAATGAAATTAAAATAAACTAAGCCAACGACTCAAAAGAAAAAAACAAGAATTTTGATAAAAATCAAATACTGAACTGGCAGCCGGTGTAAAGAGGGCAAGATCGAGGTTATGATGTCAAACCACAAATAAATCTTGCTACTACATTACATTACATTAAATCAAAGTAAATCAAAATCAATCAATTAAAATAAATCAAAACAAATTAAATCAAAATAAATTAAATCCAATTTAATTGAATTAAAATAATTTTAATCAAAATAAATTAAATCAAATCAAATTAACTTAAAACGAATCAAATTAAATAAAAATGAATAAAATGAAATTAATCTTACTGCAATAAATGACACTAAAAAGAAGTAAAACAAAATTACATTGAATTAATATCAATCAAATCAAAATAAATTAAATTTTAATATTTTTATAGCACTTTTTATACACAAAGTTCTATATCTGCACAAAAACTAAGCAAACATGGTGGATGATTGGAGTTGTCTCTTTTTTTTTTTACCTACAATGTAAAATTCATCAAATTGAGTGTGAACATAAAATCGTTGTAGCTATCTCTATCCCAACAGTTTTGTTTATATTTTGTTTATCCCTGAAAAGTAACTTAATGTGAATCTTTTCTGATGTTGAGAAAACACAGACTATCTTGAAATAAATCAAGATCATCTTTAAAGTATTAAACTGATTGGAATTTAACTTAAGTTTATCAATAATAATTGTCTCCACTTTGGCATTAGACAACATAATTGTTATCACTGAGAAAACAAAGACATAGGGATGCAGATAATGAGACACAGATGATAAAAAGTAGGATGGACGGATGGTTGGAGACGGACAAGAAGAGAACAAACTGTAAACAATTACAGGAAAAGGAAGAGATACGGCTGGAATGGGAGGACGGATAATTCCATTTATTTGCTGCCAAGTTAGGAAGGGTTTCGGATGATTTAAATCTGTGTAGTTTAAATAATCAGACACTTTTGTGATGTTAGAGGGAGGAATCCAGTCAATCATCCGTGTTGATCCAGAGGTGGGAAGTTCTGACGAGCATCCAGATTATCCAGAAATGTAAATATTTGAATAAAAGTGGTCACCTGTAATAAAACTACTGGATAAATAAAGTCATCCAGATGTTTTATTAGCCCTTCATTAAAATATGTGGCGAGTTTTTTTTCGTTTTAAACATTTATTTTCAATTCTCATAAAACCACGGTGTGAATTGGTGACTCTAGAGTTTATTTATACTTTGATTTTATCCTCTAATAGGATCAACACACTAAGATTGAGTTTCTAACAAAGCAGCCGTTGGTTAAAACTGACAGATTGATTTGTTCCAGGGTGGATTCTTTACTCTTTGTGGTTATTTCTTTTTTTTGCGATTATCTCGATCATGTCCAATAGGCTACTTGTGTACGTCTCTGCAGCGGTCAAGTGAGAGGCATGTCCAAAGTCTGGCCCAAAAGCCATTTGTGGCCCCAAGGATTTTAGTCCCTTTTAAAAATAGTATGATAATCAGCTCCCCAGTAGTGTTGGAGAAACCTAATAATATATGTGATCAAAACTCTGTAATAATGAAGATGTTGCCAATGAAACCCAAAAAACACATTTTATAAAACTCTTACGCAATCAACACAAATCAGCTGATTCTACCATGGAGAAAATCGACTTGGCGCCATTTTGCCAACATTTACTATACTAACATTAAATGTTGCGTATCAGTGCAAAGCCGCTTTTCTCCGCCTCAGAATCCACTGGAATTATGTCAATTGCGTAAACAGGAGTCAAAAGAACATCAACACTCGAGCTAAAGCTCCAGGGCTAAAGGGTTATCAAATCCAGCTTAAGTGTGAACATTTGCTGATGAGGTCAACACCTTCATCAGATCGTCAGGACTGGGATGGGTGGGTACCTTGTCTACACCCAGTGTTGGGGTCCCTCTGTTTCTGGCCTTGGGACTGGTTGGGGCTACTACCTTGAGCCTATATTTGGTCTCTTTGGGTTCTAATGGAGGGGGGTTGAGGTGGTCGGTCGGTCCTCTCCTGACAGGGATTGTTTCTGTGATTGGAGGTGTATGGTGGGTGGGAGAGCTCGAGATGTCTGGCCGGTCGGGGTACTTACTGAGACACTTTGAGGTGTGTGATATATCGGAGCCAGAATCGGAATAAATCAATATTTGCATAATTTGAGATTATCAGTATTGGTTCGACATAGAAAAATTCCACCAATTTATGCCTACTGTATATATCTTTCTGTGTTGACAGGCATTTAGCACAGGCTTGGTCCCCTCCCCCGTCAGGCGCCAGACACACATGGGGGAGGGGTTCAACTTGCTTTGGCTGTTCTAGCTACACATTCTCATCTCCAACTTGTCACGCATGGACGTATGGTTCAGGTCTTCCCCAAGTCTCTGTTTGACCCCAACTTGTCGGTTTTTCGAATTTCTTCCTGCTCCCCTTAAATCAGGGATTCCCAACACCTGGACCACAAACTGCTACCAGTCTGAGGGCCGCTTCGTACCAGGAAGAAATGCATATGCTACCTTTGATTCTTTTAGGGTTTTTTTGTTTGTTTTCTGATTCTGAAGAAAGTTCTATTTTGGAAAACAATGGGATTCTGTTCACCAAAGCCACTTGTCTTGCGTGGTCGATGGTCCCTGACCAGAGATCTTATCAGGGCGTAGTGGTAGGGGTGCCCCAAAAACATTTTTTTAACCGATGTAGCAGTGAGATTCAAAGCAAAAACTGTATTTCAATATGCAGTTCAGGAGTTATTAAACTTTAAACTATAAAGTTTGCATTTTATCTTAGAGCAGGGCTGTCCAAAGTCAGTCCTCGAGGGCCGGTGTCCTACATATTTTCCATCCAACCTGCCATTGAAGCTCCTTATTGGCCAAACACACCTGAACCAGGTAATCAGCAGAAGATAAGGCAGGTTTCTGGGAAACCAGTAGGAGGCCGGCCCTCGAGGACAGATCTGTCTCAAAGGCACAAAAAATGCTGTTTAAACTGTTTGTACTTCTTCTTCAAACGTCTCAAACCCTTTAGCGACCGGACAGCTCAGTTGGTCCAGCACATGGGAAATCAAGGTTCGATCCCCAACGGGCACAATGAGCTTAGAGAAGACCTTCACGATACTGCCTAACAATGGGGCCAACATCTCGGTCTCCCCGAGCCCAGATAAAAATCTCTGTCAAGTTGAATGTACAAATCAGTGAGAGCTGCTTTGCTGTGGCGCCCCCTGAGGGTATGCGACGAAAGGTGAACAACAATGTGTTTGGACACTTTGGTCTTGGTGTTGGGGCGCAGCGGTCTGGCACTAACGAGTCTGGTGGAACTCTAATGCTCAGGTAAGCGTTGGGTTGATGTTGTGTCTCATTTATGGTCAGTTTTTTTGGTTTTCGTTGGGTCATTTTTTAGTTTTATTGTCAAGAAGAGTTCCCACGCACATTCCTACACGGTATTTGGGTCGTACGCCAACGCTTTCCTCAAGAGACGGATCAAACCGTTCCAAGAAAAGCAGATCTTTCTGAAGAACTTTCTCTTGACTTATGAAAATGAAGTGGAAACGGTCAGTTGATTTGGTAATCGACTTGTTGGAAATAGAGATATTGGACTGTTGTGTGGACTGTTGTCATCAATGCAAATGGACATTCTTATACAGGGCTCTTCTACCTTTCTTGAAGCCCCAAAGCGCTTTACAGTCACAGTACCATTCACTCACGTTCACACTCCAGTGCCGAACCCATACCCATCAAAAAAGGCCCCTACTCTGGATCTAGAGGCAGCATTTTACCTCAAAGAAAAGATTTGAGGAGATTCAAAATGAGTAAATAAACAGATGTATTGACTGATTTCTGAAGGAGTTTCCTCATAAGAGTTATTGAACTACGATATAGCTCGGTCTGCAAGATGCATGAAGCTTCCGCTTCCTCTGACGCATCGTCTTTGTTCAGGACTCACCCAGGTCAGCAGTCGTGTATCGAAGTCCTCTGAAGCGAACGCCATTTTCGTCATAAACAGGTTTACGGAAGTTTCTCCTCTCGCAGAAGCGAGCCAGCAGCTGTCTGGGTGTCAGCTGGTCTCGCCACTGGTTGACTCCAGATCTGACAGACAATAATAGAGAAAAAAAAACGATCCCCCACTGTCCACAAAAACAGACACTGCTGGATATCTGTGTCCACTTACACACAGTAGGAGCGTGGGAGGCCACACGTGCCTCCGTTCTTGGACAGGAAGCGGTTTTCCAGGTCAATGACGGTCTCTCCGATCTTCTCGTCTTTGCTGATAAGGTCGTGGTCGTACAGCGTCACGCGAAGGTCCTTCTCCAGAGGGAGGGAGCAGCTGAGCTCAAACATCCTGAAGGAAAAGAAAAAACACCAGGAGGTCAAACTTCACCCCAAACAACAACAACAGGACGGTTTCTTTTCAGTTTGATGGATGCCGCTTTTGTTTTCCCATCTTTCATAATTCAAACATTTGAAACGCAGCTGTGAAAACTGAAGGGAAACTCTGGTGGATCATTCAGAGCAGCAGCAGCAGGAGTCGGACTCTGCTCTCGGCCCTGAACTCTCATTGGTTTGCGTGCAGTGACACCTACTGGCAGGAAACCAATCAGGACAAGAAAAGGAGTTAAAGAAGGGAAGAATATTGAAAGATAGACGCAAATATCTGTCAAGAACCTGTACAGGTAATATAACTGTTGGGTAGTTGTTTCCGCCCGAGTAACACAGTAAAAGAAAATGATCATCAAACACCTAGAAAATATGCAAAATCCAAATTAAAAAGTCAAACTACTTTTTAAATTAATGATGGATTAGCTTGTTTTCATCAATCAACAAACCAAATCAAACAAACCTGAGAATTTCCTCATTTATTTCTGATTAAAAAAAACTCAAAAGTGCATTTTTGGAGTTTTACATTGTTCTTTTAGCTTAAACAAAATGAAGAGTAAAGTTAAAGTTTATCATCAAAGGACCAAAACTTCAAAGCTATAAACTTCGGTCCAATATTTAACAACAAAATAAACTAAGAAAAACTTGACTTCAATCATTTCTTTACCATAAGGCTTACATCAAATAAAGGAAATTTTATTTTTTAGTTTAAAAGAAATTGTTATTGGTTTTTTTTTTTTAATTCGCTCTTTGATCTCACAGGTGTGCCATTTACAAACACATCAAAAGGTTTTCTACACCTCTGTCTTTTTCAAGATGCTTCCAGATCAAAAGACAAATGAAATCAGGTTATTTTATGATTATGTATTTATATTTATTCTACATTTATGGAACACTCTTAAACTAAATTTTTTAAACAGTTTCACATGATTATGAACTAGATATATAGCATTACCTGCGGTAAGCAGGTAAGCGGAAGATACTGGAATTGATGGCTAAAATCGCTGAAAATCCTGGAGCTAATAGCTAAAAATACTAAAGCTAAAATATTAGCTACATGCCAAATTAGCATAAAAAACTAAAAAAGAAAAAAAAAACGTAAAGGGGTCCTACCATGATTTTCTTAAGCCTTTCAGAGTGAATTATATCCATACAAATGATCATATATTACATTTGGACCACTAAAAAACGAATTATTTATTAAATATTAGTTATATTTCATGATTTTTTTCCCTACCCGGAAGTAAAACGGCTCGATTCCCGAAGCTCCGCCTGCCGCTGCTGTCCACTTCATGACGTCATCCCAGACAAAATCTCTGTATTTATCCCACAAAAATAGTCCAAACTTCTTCAAAGATGGATGCACATATGATATATCTGCCATTTGTAGGTCTGGCCATCGCTAAACTCCTTCACAACACAAACGCACGCGGCTCCTGCACGACTGTGCGGGACCGGGTGTTAAGGTGGCGTCTTAAGGTGGCGCCGCGGAAAAAGTAACAAACACATATTTGAGCTGGAATTTATTGAGGAAACAACTGGAAAAAATATACGGTATTCTACATCTAAAATTAAATTTATTGTCGCTGATTATCACTGGTAAGGGTATAAATTGAGTGTTTAAGCACAGACCTCAAAAAGTAGAATTTACGTGGTAGGGCCCCTTTAAGTTAGTCAAAACTGCTAGCATGTAGCCAAATTAAATAGCTAAACTTTGAAATATACAAAAAACTGAAAAAAATAAACTAAATCTGGTACTGAGTTAGGGTATTGGCGCAGTTGGGGAGCCCGGATTTAATTGGAATACCCATAAATTGAGTATCCCCAACTCCTCGTTTTTTTAACCCGGAGAGTTCCTTAAGTATGCTTCAAACTTGTTCCAAAGGAGACCTTAAAAAATATAATATCCTGAATTTGAGTCAAAAACCTGAAGCTTACAGCCCCAGTTGAAAATCTGTAAAGATTATTGCCCATCCGTGGGTCAGTGAGATCCTACATCGTCATTTGTGGTCCTGGTTGTGACGTACTTTCCAAAGACGGGGTCCAGTGTGCAGGGGATGTAGTTTTCATGATCGCTGATGGTCTTCTTTCCCAAACTGATCTTCACGTAGGGGTCACACTGGCAAAAGAGTGACACAAAAATGTAACCTTAATGTGTTTTTGTCACCTCCTGAGGTGTAGTCCGAACCTTTCCGTTTGAGTCTTTGGGCTGCAGTCCGTTAGCCTGGATGACGTAGACTCGCACCAAACAGTCCTCGATGCCGTTTGGAGGGAGCCTCCTGAACTGTCTGGGGGGGGCGGGAGCCGCGGGGTCCTCAGGCAGGGGGTAGATCTTAAACATACCCTTGAAAGAAGAATTTAACGTAACAGCCATAGAAAAGTGAGGGAATGATGGGTAATGTGACAGCATGTCAAATCCCATAGACTTCTATGGAGAAATAAACATTCTACTTATAAGAATAACCCCTTTGATTCATATTATTTCTGAATTTCAAGATATTTGAGCTGTAAATAGACCAATCAGATGTCTAAGCAAAAGTCCAAAAACATTTAAGAAAATTTGTAGATCCTTCCACTATACTTTCATTTACCTTAAACTCTCCCACCACTGACGGATCGTCCCCTTCATCCTGGGTCTTTCCTCTGTACAGTTTGAATGTTTGACAGAAATCGGACAAACCGCCAAACTCCTCGACCCTCTCTAGCTCTCGATCGTAGACCTGAGGAACAGAAGAGGACAGGGGATCTGTCAAGACTGCGTATGCCTGTCTAACCACAGAAAAAGAGAGAAAAAAGAACAGGTTTGACTAAAAACTGCAAAAATAAGATCAGTGACAAAAAAAAAACAAAAAAAATTGCTGATTTTTACACCAAAAAATCCTAATATCCGTCTGATCGTTACAGTTTTGTAAATTCCAACACAAACACTGATAATGATAAGATTCAAACAATAAAGTCATAGTAAACACTCGTGTCCACAGATTTGCCCGGTGTGAATCTAGCATCACACTGACCGCGGAGACTGCTTTGAGGTGGGCGGAGTCTCATTCGACTACTCAAACTGAAACGAAGAACACAACGGCAGAGCAATACATGCCTTCAAAGTTTAGACGAAGCATGACAAAGACGCCAGGATCGTCTTTAGTCGCTTTTGAGATAATAAGTCGCAAAAGGGGCGTCTGTGATCAGTTCTTTATGGAGGGGGTACTGTGGAGTTCAGAGAGTTTTAACGGAAGGAAGGAAGCAAACAAGGAAGGAAAGATGGATGACAGACGAACGGAAGGAAGGAAGGAGGGAAGAAAAAAAGGATGGATAAACAGAAGGATGGCAGGAAGAAAAGGAAGAAGAAAAGAAGGACGAACGGAAGGAAGAAAGCGAGGAAGGTAGGAAAGATGGATGGACAGACGAACGGAAGGAAAGATGGATGGACAGACGAACGGAAGGATGGAAGGAAGAAAAAAAGGATGGATAAACGGAAGGAAGGAAGGAAGAAGAAAAGAAGGACGAATGGAAGGAAGAAAGCGAGGAAGGAAGAAAAGTTGGATGGACAGACGAACGGAAGGATGGAAGAAATTAAAGAAGGATGGATAAACGGAAGGATGGAAGGAAAAAAGGAAGAAGAAAAGAAGGACAAACGGAAGGAAGAAAGCGAGGACGGAAGGAAAGTTGGATGGACAGACGAACGGAAGGAAAGATGGATGGACAGACGAACAGAAGGATGGAAAGAAGAAAAAAAGGATGGATAAATGGAAGGACGGAAGGGAGGGAGAAAAGAAGGACGAACGGAAGGAAGAAAGCGAGGACGGAAGGAAAGATGGATGGACAGATGAACGAAAGGATGGAAGAAATTAAAGAAGGATGGATAAACGGAAGGATGGAAGGAAAAAGGAAGAAGAAAAGAAGGACGAACAGAAGAAAGAAAGCGAGGAAGGTAGGAAAGATGGATGGACAGACAAACAGAAGGAAAGATGGATAGACAGACGAACGGAAGGAAGGGAGGAAGAAAAAAAGGATGGATAAACAGCAGGAAGGAAGGAAGGGAGAAAAGAAGGACGAACGGAAGGAAGAAAGCGAGGACGGAAGGAAAGATGGATGGACAGACGAACGGAAGGATGGAAGAAATTAAAGAAGGATGGATAAACGGAACGATGGAAGGAAAAAAGGAAGAAGAAAAGAAGCACAAACGGAAGGAAGAAAGCGAGGAAGGTAGGAAAGATGGATGGACAGACAAACGGAAGGATGGAAGAAAAGAAGGAAGGTCAAATGGAAGGAAGGACGGCAGACGGAAAGATGGAAGGATGGAGTGAAGGACAAAACAACGAATGGAATGAAGGAAAGATGGAAGGAATGATGAACGAACTGATTGAAGGAAAGAAGAAAGGAAGGATAGAGACAGGAAGGGATGAAATGACAGGCGGACTGGCGGATGGATTGTTTTGTCCTTTTGACTTTGTTTCAAGAGATTTAGGCTTGATTTGTTGATGATCTTGTTCAGATTGATCATAGACTCATCACAGTCTTGTATTATATTAAATCGTCAGTTTACTTAGACTTATCCTTGGAAGTGGTCCCTCACTTGAGCACACGATCACATGAAATCATGTTGCTGAGGGTGGTGTGAACGCAGCTTTGAAGACCACCAACATTTATAGATTATTTTATGGCAAATTGCTTCAAAATTTAAAGCAAGCAAGCTCAGATTTCTTTGTTTGGTGATCATTTATGAAATAAACTATCAAAGGAATACGAATTTTCCCTTGAAACCTGTAAAATCATTTGGAAGCTCAGAGTCCAGTCAAAGACGAAGGGAAACGTGGTTGAAGGACCAGTTGAGAGGAAGGTGAAGGAGGCTGGAAACACCGGATCATTTCCTTCGACGGTGGCACAACCGAGTGGAGGCCTTGTCAAACAAACGAGCGGAACATACCAGGAGGGTAAGAGCGGGCCGATGGGCTCGTCCGTCATTCCACCCTTTTCCAACCGAGTGTCAACTTGGTTTGGAGCAGAATGGTGACATGTCGCAAAAGGCCACCTCCTTGGGTTTCCATCATGTTTGGGTGAAGCCGTTTAACAACCGTCATGAAAAAGGAGGGGAAAGGAGTCTTTCAGGGGTCAATGGCTGTTGGAGGGGCAGTTATAGTCCTCCGCTGGGCCGTTTCACTCCAGCCTCTTTTTCTTGCTTCTTGACATTTGTGGGAGACTTCTGGAAAATTGAAGTTAATGCTGAACTTCTCCTCCACCAAACTGATCTGTAACTTGGCTGGTTTGTTTTCAACTCTCTTCAAATGATTTATTCATCTTTTACATTCACTTAATAAAAGCGGGATGACATCAGGACAACATCCTGTGTGACGGCGACCAAAAAAGCGGGTTTGGATCAACGTGAGTTCGGAACGATTCCGAGGGAAAGGTCAGGGGTCCGAACCCCGACACGATTAGTCATGTGCCTGAGAATCGAATGTGACGGAAAGACGACAGGGATTAGGGTTGAGGAGGAGGGTGTGGGCGGCGGCGGCGGCGGCGGCAGAGGAGACGGGGCTCCCGGGACGGCGGCAGGCTGAGGGAACCGGGCTAAACCGGGACGTTAATGACGGCTGATGTCATCGCTCCGTTCAAACTTCGCTGACATCAGACGGCGACCTTTATACTGCATCCATCCACCGCGGGGATCCTGGAGAAAAACTTCACCTTTCATGAGTCATGAGGAAGAACGGATGAACGGATGAAGAGGCAGACGAGCGTCCAGATCCACGGGGGGAGGAAGACGGTCAAAGAATCAAACAATAAAGCTTTTGTTTACTCCACTTTTTTATGTTCTGTATTCATACAGAGTCACCTGACCTAATGATGACTCTAAATCAGACTTAAATACAAGAACATTTACTCGATAAAGAACCAGAAGTGATATTTTCCACAAAGAATCAAATCTGGTTTCATTTCTGAGAGAAAACTTCATGCAGACATTTATCCTTGTTTTAGGAAGTTAGTTTAGGATTTGGCTTTGATTCAAACAGTTCTGTGACTGTGGATGAAGGAAAACGTAGAGTAACTGAGTACTGAGATTACTAGAGTAACTTTATAACCATGAACATGAGAATGGTCAGACCGGATCTCAAATGTGCCAAGAAGAAACTCTCCTGTTTGTTACTTTATTATTGATCTGTGATGGATGGATGGAAGGAAGGAAGGAAGGAAGGAAGGAAGGAAGGATAGAAGGAAGGAAGGAAGGAAAGATGGAAGGAAGGAAGGAAGGAAGGATGGAAGGATGGAAGGAAGGAAGGAAGGAAAGAAGGAAGGAAGGCAGGAAGGAAGGCAGGAAGGCAGGAAGGCAGGAGGGAAGGAAGGAAGGAAAGAAGGAAGGAAGGAAGGAAGGAAGGAAGGAAGGAAGGAAGGCAGGAAGGAAGGAAGGAAGGAAGAAGGAAGGAAGGAAGAAGAAAGAAGGAAGGAAGGAAGGAAGGAAGGAAGGAAGGCAGGAAGGAAGGAAGGAAGGAAAGAAGGAAGGAAGGAAGGCAGGAAGGAAGGAAAGAAGGAAGGAAGGAAAGAAGAAGGAAGGAAGGAAAGAAGGAAGGAAGGAAGGAAGGAAGGAAGGAAGGAAGGAAGGAAGGAAGGAAGGAAGGCAGGAAGGAAGGCAGGAAGGAAGGAAGGCAGGAAGGAAGGCAGGAAGGAAGGAAGGCAGGAAGGAAGGATGGATGGATGGATGGATGGATGGATGGATGGAAGGAAGGAAGGAAGGAAGGAAGGAAGGATCGATGGACAAACAAACGGAAGGATGGATGGATGGATGGATGGAAGAACAGAGGAACGGACAGAAGGAAGGATAGAGACAGGGAGGGATGGAAGGATGGCAGACGGAAAGAAGGAAGGAACAAAGGAAGGATGGAGGGAAGAAAGGACAGAAGGAAGGAAACCTGGAATGAAGGACGGACGGAAGGAATGATCAGATGATGGAATGAAGGAAGGAAAGTATGAAAGGAATGAAGGACAAACGAACCAAAGGAACGAAGGACGGATGACAGGACAGAAGGAAGGATAGAAATAGGAAGGAATGGAAGGACATAAGGAAAGACGGATTGAAGAACGGAAGGAAAGAGGGATAGAGATAGGGAGGGACGGAAGGACAGAAGGAAGGATGGAAGGAAGGACAGAAAAAAGACGTATGGAGGGAAGAAAAGATGGATGGAAGGACAGACGGATGAAGGAAGGAAGGAAAGATGAATGGACGGAAAGAGAAATAACTCAATATTGGTTGAATTATATAAATTTGCTACTTCCTCCAAAAAATTAAATTCTATTTAACAATAATCTTAATTGATGAATCTAAACGATGTGTGTTTGTGTATCGTCTATTTATGATCATGAGTAATCAGAATTATCATTTTCTATTTCCTCCAACATATTTCAATTCTATTTAACATTCATTTTACTAGATGAGTCTACTACAATGATGTGTGTGTATTGTTAGAGTTACTGCAAAAAAAATCAATTTATGATTATGAAATATCAGAATTAGCATCATTTTCTATATTTCTTCAATTTCTAATCAATGTATTACTAAATCCCTGGAATGATGCGTCTGTTTGCCACTTTTTAAATTGCGTCATTCCATTATTTTGAATTCTTGAATCCAACTTTTAGATCAGTTCAAATGACAGAACATCACGTAACAAACTCAAATTTTCTCTTTTTCTCAGTTTGTTTGGAATTTTTGGATCATTTTATCCCGAAGAATTTTCGGGTTTATGGTCATCGCACAAACTTTTTCCCTCGACAAAAATGTTTTTCACCTTTCCATTAAATAAAATAAAAAAATCATGTTTTTTTGTGTTTAGATCAGAGTAAAAGGCTGGATTTCGTGGGGTTGCTGGAGCCTATCCCAGCTACCATTGGACACCAGTAGACATAACCTGGCTGGCCCCGCCTCCTACCTCAAGGGTGTCCAAGCCCTGCTCCAGGTAAGTCCCGCACTTGTTCTTCTCTCCGATGGAGGCGTAGAATTTACTCCACCAGTCCACAGATTCTTCTCCCTGTTGATCACAAGGTCGGGGTCAAAGGTCGCGGAGCGTCTGAAGGAACCGGTGAGGCTCAATGGAACCACGAAGGCTCAGAAAAAGAAGTTTAAACAATTCAACCAAAATGGCTTCTTAATGAATTCTGCCCAGCAGATGAACCCACCGTCCCACGCTGACTCCCGTTTGGCCTTTTGAAGCCCTGCCATTCAGTAATAACCCACTTTTCAAGCTTTTTCCAATGATCACATAGCGAGATGGATGGAGCCAACTCACGTCAACGGGAGTAAAAACGGTCTCTGGTGGCCCCGTGGCGTTTAGGTCATGCTATATGCGCATTCTGAGGCAATGGAAAGGAGCAACGGGGAAACGGCGAGAGGCACCGAGCGGGTAAATCGATGCCGCTGTATAGATGTAAAAAAGAAACGGTATATGTTCCTGCATGAAGGAGGGGATCATTCTGTCTATAAAACATGATTTCATTGAAATGCTCATCTCTCTGAACACGTTTACAGAAGAAAGAGAAGAAGTGAGACACTAAACTTTAACTTTTGACATAATGGGAATTTAGGTTTTTGAAGAATAAAAGTAAAAATCGTGACCAAAGCTATGACTTTGAGGCTTCAAGTCTTTAATTTAGAAACTTTGGATTAGAGATCCTGAAGGGAATAGTTGTCCATAGAACCAGTGGTAAATCAACAATATCATGTTTGACCTACAGGTCAAAAATAAACAACATTCCTTTACTTTTATAATGACAAATTCATTAAGTCACCATATAACAGATAAAAAGAATATGACAAATTATTTTCAGCATTTGCATCAATAAAATGTGAAAAAAAAAACTAAAATATTCCTAAATCTTGTCCTAAAATAACCCTTTAATACTGGAGCTGACCGCAGCAACACCGTAAGTTTTGGACCGAATTAATGTAATTATAAACATGAGAAAAGCAGCTTAGAAAAAATATGCAACACTTTAAATATTGTTAAATATTAGCAAACTTTACAAAAGTTAATTGTTAAATATTAGCTAATTTCATCACAAAGAAGAGCTAAATCTTAGCTAATTTGGCAAAAGTTAATGGCTAAATATTAGCAAACTTTACAGTAGTTCAGTGTTGAATATTAGCTAACTTTACAAAAAAATTTCAAGTATTAGTTAACTTTATAGTAGCAAAGTGTGGAATATTAACTAACTTTACTGTAGTAAATTGTTTAATATTAGCTAACTTTACTGTAGTTAATTGTTGTGTATTAGCAAGTATTAGTAGTAGTAAAGTCTTCTAAATTAGCAAAATTTACCGTCGTGAATTGTTGAATATTAAAAAACTTTATAGTAGTAAAATTTTGAAAATTAGCGAACTTGTGAATTAGCTAACTTTACATTAGCAAAGTGTTGAAATCTAGATAGTTTTTTTGTAGTAAATTGTTGAATATAAACTAACTTTGCAGAAGTAAACTGTTGAATACTAGGTAACTTTATTGTAGTAAATTGTTGAACATGAGCAAACTTTACAGTATCAAAGTCTTATGAATTTGTAAAATTTACTGTCCAAAGTTGTTGAATATTAACAAACTTTATAGTAGTAAACTTTGGAAAATTAGCAAACTGTACTATAGTAAAGTGTTGTGAATTAGCTAACTTTAATTTAGTAAAGTGTTTATTGTTAGGCAAAGTGTCGAATTTTAGCTATATTTCAGTAGTAAAGTGTTGAATATTAACAAACTTTACTGTAGTAAATTGTTGAATATTGGTAAACTTTACAGTAGTAAAGTTTTGTGAATTAGCAAACTTTACAAAAGTTAATTGTTAAATATTAGCTAATTTTATCACAAAGAAGAGCTAAATCTTAGCTAATTTTGCAAAAGTTAATGGCTAAATATTAGCAAACTTTACAGTAGTACAGTGTTGAATATTAGCTAACATTACATAAAATTTGTCAGGTATTAGTTAACTTTATAGTAGCAAAGTGTGAAATATTGGCTAGCTCTACTGTAGTAAATTAGCAAACTTAACAAAAGTGAATTGTTAAATATTAGCTAACTTTACTGTAGTAAATTGTTTATTATTGGGTAACTTTACTGTGGTTAATTGTTGTATATTTGCAAGTATTAGTAGTAGTAGTAAAGTCTTCTAATGTAGCTAAATGTACTATCGTAAATTGTTGAATATTAAAAAACGTTATAGTAGTAAAAGTTTGAAAATTAGCAAACTTGAGAATTAGCTAATTCTACAGTAGTAAATATTAGCAAACTTTACCGTAACAAAGTGTTGAATTTTAGATAGTTTTTTAGTAGTAAATTGTTGAATATAAACAAACTTTACAGAAGTAAATTGTTGAATATTAGGTAACTTTATTGTAGTCAATTGTTGAACATGAGAAAACTTTACAGTAGTAGAATCTTGAAAATTAGCAAACTTTACAGTATCAAAGTCTTATGTATTTGTAAAATTTACTGTCCAAAGTTGTTGAATATTAACAAACTGTATAGTAGTAAAATTTGGAAAATTAGCAAACTGTACTGTAGTAAAGTGTTGTGAATTAGCTAACTTTAATTTAGTAAAGTTTTTATTGTTAGCTAACTTTACAGTCACAAAGTGTTGAATTTTAGCTATATTTCAGTAGTAAAGTGTTGAATATTAACAAACTTTACTGTAGTAAATTGTTGAATACTGGCAAACTTTACAGTAGTGAAGTTTTGTGAATTAGCAAACTTTACAAAAGTAATGTGTTAAATTTAAGTAAACAGTACAAAATATGATTGTCTCATATTGGTAAACTTTACAGAAGTGAGCTGTTGAATATTAGCAAATGTTGCAAAAGTTATTTTTCTACATACTCACAAAATCAAATTGTTTCTTTTTAGCAAACATTAAAAGTTTAATTGTTGCATACTGTACGTACTATGAATACTGTTACAAACTTTACAGTTTTTCCATATTAGCAAACTTTACAACAGATTTTTCATTTTAGCAAACTTTTATCGTAGTAGAATGATGTACATTAGTATTCTTTACAGTTGTAAAGTGTTGCATAGTGGGAACTTTATATATTAGCAAACTTTACAATAGTTTTTTTTTTTTGTATGTTGAAGAGCAGCTTTTCTCCAATTCAGAATCGTTTGATTTACGTTTATTGTGTAAATACTTCATTACTGTAAAGTGTTGCATGTTGATCCATGTATTTCTTCAGAATTACGCTAATTCCTTAAATGGTCAAAAAGTTACGGCAATTCCAAAAAACATCAGCGCTGGAGATTATAGGGGTTAAAAGAAATGGAGAAAAAGGATCAATCTGTAAATGATGGAAATTGTTTATAATGTTTCCATTTTTTGACAAACATCATTCAGGCGGATCATCTTCCCAAAAAAAAAAAAAAAAAAGTTGACTTACCCACTGTGACTTCTACAGCCAGCATGAGAGAGACATCAGGGAAAACATTAAGTAGGAATTGAACTAAAGGTAACCACACATTAAAGTACCTTTCTCCACTTTACTTAATACTTATAACATCATATATGAGGGGGGGTTGTTCCAAAAAGGAGCATGCACCATTAAAAAGCAAAGGAACAAGCCCTCTATTCCAAAACGACTGCTGGCATGAGCGTAAAGGCCGTTAAAGTCTTACTATTACAGCTATGAGTCATGCGGAGGCCCCATAATGCCGTTCTGTACTGAGGGCAGAGTATGGATCCTTGTTTTGAAATGTTGAGGTTTGGATGGGAGGGATTTTGATTCATATGATGTGATCTTTGGAGCCGTGTGCCACGGCTTCGGCTGAAACTCTGTCATGGAATTGTTTCAAGTGTGAAGCTGCCTCATGCATCAAGTCGACTAAAAGTCTGCTCGCGCTGGCAACCGATCGCCGCTTGATTATTTTCTCACAGACGTGTGGCCGAGAGGACGCGTGACGCACGCGCCCCCCCTTTTTTTTTTCGTAAATAAACAACGAGAGCGCCGGTTTGGGTTGGAATCCCCTTCCTCCTGCTTCCCACAGACTCACAACGATTGAAGGGAAATGTGGAATTCGCGGCGTTTCGGCGACACACCCACACGCGGCGTGAAGCGCCCTCCACGTGTTAATGTGTCCTCTGTGGGCGCCCCGTGCCAAGCGCCGATGACAGGGGCGCCACGGACCAGAGTCCGGCTCCCAGCTCCAGATGAAGAAGGATTTGCCCCGACTGCACATTAGGGCGCAGGCAGGCGGCCCGCAGCGGCATGTTCAGGGTGTCGGCGCGGTTTGCAGCCTGTCATTAAGCCCCGCGGGGAAAGCCGACCTAACCCAAGCAGGCTGGCAGTGCCAACACCAGCGGGAGCGCAGACGGGGCTCCATCTCTGTGAGGGGAAAGCCCATCGAAGCAAAGACCGAGTGGAACCGCATGGTAGGGGAAACTCGCGCCCGTTCACACGGATCGCTGGGAATTTGCCCCAAAAGTGGCAACAAATGCAGCAAAACCTTTAAACTGCTGCATATTTGACCAAACCTTACATTAATCTTGGGTTCAACATTACAACTCCTAAATGTTTAGAAATCATTTCAAGAGTAAGATTCTAGAATTTAATGAGGCTCCATGTGGAGTGAGTCATGCTGGTTCTGTGCAGGTCCAAAGCTGGAAAGGCTCAGAAATGCGTCTTCAAGAGACTACTTCCATTGAAGAGTCTGTAAACTGGAGCTCCACACACACCGGCTGCATCCACTCGTGTTTATGTCTGTGCATTTATGCATAGACCAGAACTTTTGAGCTTCCAGGTTCAGAACACTCGTGGTCGTGCGTCACTGTACAAGTTTTAAAGTCAGTTTTTGATATTTTGGGTTTCCCCCATTAGTTGTTTATTGACGTTCTGGCTGTTCCTTCAATCACAGGTCCAAACCCTCATGACGCGGAGCCGGACGTGGAATCAGTACAGGGTTAGAGTACCACTAAGGGATCGGTCCAGTAGCGCTATGTGGAGCGCATTGGTACCCTAACCTGGCACCGGATACAATACCAGAGGCGGTACCAGTTCGGGTCTGGGTACCGGGTTAGGGTACCGGTCCTCGAAGTGTCCCAAGGACCAGTACGTATCCGGAATGGTACCAGGAACAGTACCAGACGTAAACAAGTACTGGGTTAGGGTACCGGTACTGGAAGGGTCCCGAGGACCGGTACGGTACAAGATGTGGGACCCAACAAAAACCAGTACCAGGTTAGGGTACCGGTACTGGAAGCGTACCAAGGACCAGTCTGTGTCCGGTATGGTACCAGAAGCAGTACCGGACATAAACAAGTACCGGGTTAGGGTACTGGTACTGAAAGGGTCTCAAAGAACAGTATGTGTCTGGTATGGTACCAGAAGCAGTACCTAATTTCAACCGAGACCAGGTTAAGGTACCAGACCTGGATATGTCCCAAGGACAGGTATGGTACCAGAAGCAGTACCGGACATAAACAAGTACCGGGTTAGGGTACCAGTACTGAAAGTGTCCCGAGGACCAGTCTGTGTCCGATATGGAACCAGAAGCAGTACCGGACATAAACAAGTACCGGATTAGGGTACTTGTACTGGAAGGGTCTCAAAGAACAGTATGTGTCTGGTATGGTACCAGAAGCAGTTCCTAATGTCAACCGAGACCAGGTTAAGGTACCAGACCTGGAAATGTCCCGAGGACAGGTATGGTACCAGAAGGAGTCCCTGATGTAAAGTAGTACCAGGTTAGGGTACCGGTACTGAAAGCGTCCCGAGGACCAGTCTATGTCCTGGTATGGAACCAGAAGCAGTTCCCGACGTAAACCAGTACCGGGTTAGGGTAACTCTACTGGAAGCGTCCCAGGGACCAGTTCTTGTCCGGTATGGTACCGGACGTGATTTTACTCATCAGAAAGACATTTAAAAACTGATGCTGTTGCAGCTTTTGGGGGTTTTTAAGTTGATGGAATCTGTCTTCCGTTGGGTAAAAACACAATGTTTGACCCCTTTAATGTAAAAGAAGATTCCGGTTTATTCTTTTAAACAAACAATGTCTTATTTTCATCTCCAGTCTGAGCTGAGGGGAGCATTGATGCATCTCTCTGAAGAAACCGCAGATAAAGAATAGAAGGCATTTAACATGGAAACGTTCACTTCACAAAACTCAGCGCCCGGATTGAGGAATTCGTCAAAAAGCCACGTTTATGCGATCAAACCCCTTTCCTGACAAACCGACTGAAATCCGCTGGGATTTCCTTCGACCTCGTTCCGTAAAGCATCTCAAAAAACAAATTGGTCAATGTGAAGAATGTGGAAAGACCGAGCTGCATGTTTCCGCAGAGCGGTTTGTGTGTTATTGTCATTTGCTCCATTGTGGTTTCAGGGCAGAGCACCAAACCTCAAGCAGGAATCTGTTGTATTTTCACATTAATTAAAGACCTCTTTGCTGTCACCGGCTGACAGGAGATAGATGAGACGCTCCCATTTGTGCTTTACCAGCACGCTGCCTCGAAACGCCTTTCTGTAAATGATGCGCAACAGACCTCTGGATGCTTGAGAGTTCTCTAACTTGATGTTGCATCTTCAGAAGAGAAAAGCCTCTGTTATAGGAATGACTATAGTAGACGGAGCTGAAACTCTGCTGGGATAAATCTTCTTAAATTTCCACAAAAATTTAAATTTAAACCAGGAAATTGCCTTAAAAAACATAATTTTTGATGACTACATACAACCCCGGTCCATAAGAGTGGTTCTAGTTCTTCAGAAGAAGTTCTGAACACACACTGATCTCCTTATACTACATGTTCTCACTCCCAATTTGTCATACGGGGACATGGTACTGGACGCTGAAGCAATGCTGGGTTAGGGTCAGGGTACCAGTACTTGGTCCCATACCTACACTTTCTAATCGAAAATACGTCATCGTCAGTCTTAGCGGACCGCCCATGAATCTGTGCTACCCCTCCATCTTGTGATCAGGCTTTGCCAAAGAGAAGCAAAAGTTTCTCTGTGGCAAGTGGGCCTGTGTGTCTCTTATTTTGAAGGGGTTCAAAAAGGAAGTGCTCTTTCTTTTCTTTAGGGGTGATTAGTGAAACGTAAAATGACTGTTTGTTTTCATTGACTGTATACAGAGAACTGGACGGAGTGACTCCCGCTCCGTTTTCAAACAGGAAGTACCTCCAATACTTCTAAAGAGAAACAGTGATCACACAGTCATTCTTCTTATTGCAAGTTATTTAAGTCATAAACGGGCCAATCAGATTCCTCGGTTAAAGCGTATGGTGCCCCCACCTCAAACGTTTTATTGACAGATTTTTCCGACGTCGCTCTCAGCGAAAGGGGCGGGGAATTGCTCCTGATTGGTGACAGTGGTTGCCATGGAAACGTTAACTCGGACCAACTTGAACCAATCACAGCTGGGTGGAAAAATGTCACCTGAATCGGCTTCATTTAGCTGCAGCAGATGGTAATTCTTTGCAATGTGTGATCTCACAGCTGCTCTGTCCTGTTCTCTATATACAGTCGATTGTTATAATTATTATTTGGTGAACTGAAAAGTGACTGCTACATTAAATAATTCGGCGGGGAACTAAACAGCGGGGAAACTTAACACCAGTTTTTAAAAAAAGGCTTTCAATTTTTATTTATTTATTTATCCCTTTAACAAAATAAAACACCCAAAAAAGGTATTTTATTCTGCTGTTAATACCTTAGTACGGAACCCCTAAATAGACATCAAAGTTAAGGAACAAAAATGGAAGTAAAACATTTTTTTTCTTAAACTACTAAGGGGCTGACCAGATAGTATCTATTGCACACCAATTACTATCTGGTGTGCAATAGATACTATTCAATTTTATTTTATTTTATTTTTTTGTTTTACAGCTTTGATTTTCACCTAATACAGTCCTGGTTAGTTACTGGAGCACATCAGATAGCAGCTTATTATTATTATTATTATTATTTTTTCCAAAAATTGAATTAAAGAAAAGTTCTGGTTAGTAATTGGTGTGCACAGGTTACTATCTGGTGTGTATCAATTACTAACCAGACTTGTGTTTTTTTTTCTTTAATTTTAATTAAAAAAAAAATTTTTCTTCCATTTTTTTTCTTCAATATCTCTTTAGGGGCTCCGTACCTTGGGGAGTAATACACACAATCCATATTTTTTAATGTTTTGTAAATGTTTTCCACCCTCTGGCTGAGCGGGTAGTTACTGGGTTAAACCACTTTGCGGTGAAACGCTTGGTTATAACGCCATTGACAGCTAATGGTAGAATATCCATTATCCTGGAAAATTTTACAAATTGACTTGTTACATATGCCCCGCCCACCTGACAGATATAGGTTAAAATTGGAATTCATTTTAGCAAAGTTGGTTACAATTTCACTCTACTTCAAAGATAGCATATTTCAGTCTGTCAATTTATACATTTATATATATTTTCCAGTCAATTCCAATAACTCTAGATGTTTTTTATAGCAGTAAACTACACATTCTATACACTTCTCACAGACAGACATGAACATTTTCGTAGTTTCCTCCCTCGTTTAATCTCTCAAAAGTTCAAACTTTCATAGAAAAATAATTTCAGTTTTAAAGAATGAAAACAAGGAATAAAAATTGTGTAAATTGAACGTATTCTGTGCAGCAGATGCAGCGTAACGGATATTGATTGACTAAAGTCTACAGCCAATCAGGATAAAGTACACAATGTGCTGTAAAAGAATTCACAAGAAAATTGCAAAATAGTGAAAACATTCCTTTAAAATTTGTTCAAATATTCTCAAATGTTACACAGATGAAGTCGCATTATTTATATCATTTTAATAAAGTTTTTCGTGTCTTCTGACAGTAAATGTTTTTATGCAAATATGTTCTATTCTGAGGTCTACCAGTTCCAGTGATTTTAGGAAAACTTTTAAACCTTTTACTCAGGCTTTTTTAGTGGGCCAGCTAGTTAATTTTTATTGTTTTTTTATTATTATTTCTTCTATTCTATTATATTGTTTTATCGTTTTTTTTATTTTATATTCAGATAACAAGTGATACTTATATACATAAATAAATTGATTAAAATTAGAGAAGAATTTTGTTGTTTTCAAGTACTTTTTAGATTAAAAGGGTAAATGAAAATTTTAATTATTTACATTTTTTTTGTTAAAAAAATAATAAAAAATAAATAAAATTAAGGAGATATTTAGAACCTGATCTGAAAGAGGATAATTTCTACACCTGTGGCTGTGGGAGGGACTGGAACACCTAGACTGGGTTGTTTGAGCGAACGCTTGGCGATGGAGCCGCCGTACATCCCTCAAACTCTGCGGCGGCTTGCATCAGTTTGTGGCTGAAATTAGCAGAACAAGCAAAACAACAATGATTTAGAGGAGCTATTTGGACATCTTGTTTCTGGTCGCGGCGTCATTAGAGGGCCATAAATGCACGTTTCATAAAGCCTCAGAAATGCCACAATGCTATGCGGCGCACAAAGCCGTGTCAGCTAGTTTTCCTGGTCGCGGAGAAGCCGGCGAGGATTTATGGAGGCCGAGGCAAACTGCGGCGTTTTTTTAAAGGGGGATTTTAAGTCGAGGTGGCAGGTGGCTGGCAGGGAAGCCGAATGGTTTGGATGGAAATTAAGTAGAGGTTCACCACAAATACGGCTACGAAAGGGGAAGTATTCATATAAATTCCATCACCTTGAAAAAAACCTGTCTCAAATATCACATTAAATTCAAGCGACCTGACTAATTTGAGAACCTCACGGTACCGAGAGCAGCGAGGCCGGTTTGATCCCTGACAAATGCTGTCAGCAGACCCGCGTTCGGACGATCAGATGTGACGCCTCGTGTTCCGTTCCCATCTGAGCGCCGTTAGATCTCGCTTTTGTCGAAACTGGATCGCGGCCTTCGAGGCCGGCGGAGTCGCAGCGATGCTGACAGCCCGCATGCCCGAACTTTCCCGATTCTGAAACCAAATCTGACTGAAGCCGCCCTGAGAAGCTGGGAGTCATCAGACATACGCTCCTGATCCACTTTTGACTTCGACCCAAAGATTAGGAGCCAGGATTTAGGAAGTGAGCTTTCGTTTTCTGGTGCCACGAGAGGTGGGCTGTTTCTTTTTCATCCTTCAGCCTCAAACTTTTTCTGGTTTTTTTTCAGTCCTTCCTTAACCCTTTCTCTATTACACATACCTCCATTTTTGGTGACTGAGGATCTTTAGCGGCTGTTGACTTTGGCCCCGGCAAATGGAAAGCTGAGCCTTTAATTTGACTGCTTTAAATATATCACCCTTAATAAAACAAATATCTGTGTTTGGACAGAAAGAAATCAGCCCCAATTACTACTAGATGTGAGGACATTTGCTGTTAAACAGACATCTGGTCCTCACAGATTTAAAATCGTTGACATTGGATGTTAAGAATCGTGGTAATGAAGGTTTAAACGCAAGAACATCGCAAACACAAATGTGTGCGTTCTCATCTTTGTATGCTTCTGAGGACCGACAAAAGACTGGCCACCATGGTGGGACAGTAGTTGTTGTGAGGACATTTTCAATTAAAAAGATGTCTGGTCCTCACAGATTTGAAGTTGTTGACATTAGGGGTTAAGATTTGTGGCAATCAAGGTTTAAAAGCAAGGACATTACAAACACACAAATGTGTGTTCTCATTCTTGTATACTTGTGAGGACCAATTATAGACTAGCCATGACGGTGGGACGATAGTTGTAGTGAGGACATTTTCAATTAAAAGGGTAACCAAAGACCAAATCAACTTTTTTTTACTGGCTGTTGACCTCTATAAAAGGGACTTTTAAAGTGCTGTCTGTTGGTCGCTCCTTAAATTTTTGACAAATTTAAATAAACGTGTTCAATCCCTGAAACTATAGTCAAAGATCGTCTCTGTGCTGCCCCCTACAGGTTGAAACCAGGTGTTACAGTTGAAGTTTGCGATTGGTCAACTGGCGTAAGTCCAAGAAGTCATCATGCTCTCCAGCTCCAGTATAAAAGCCCCGCCCATCTTTGATTCTGTTGTGTTAGCTTTAGCATGGGTCATGGGTGTTTTGCCTTCAGTTCTCAAGAATCTACTGGCTTGTACAACTTCCTGGTGGACTCGGAAGTTAGGGAACAGAAGTTGACTGCAATTGGTATTGAATCCAGCCAACAGAACTCCACTAGCCCGGCCCCCTTTTAGGCTTTTTTTTTTATCGATACAGCCTCCAACTTCTCTGTTTGTTCACCCTTTAAAAAGAAAAAAAGACATCTGGTTCTCACAAGTTTTAAGTCGCTGAGCTTAGAGGTTAGGATTGTTTGAATGAAGGTCAAAAGCAAGGACATTAAAACACAAAGAGCGAGTGTGTTCTCATCTTGGTATACTTGTGAGGACAAATCTAAGACTAGTCATCATTGTGGGACAACGGTTGCGGTGAGGACATTTGCCATTTAACAGACATGTTGTCCTCACAGATTCAAAGTCACTCACGTTAGAGGTTAAGAATGACGGTAATGAAAGTCAAAAGCAAGGACATCAAAAACACGCAAATGTGTGTTCTCATCTTTGTACACTAGTGAGGACCAATTGAAGACTAGCCATCATGGTGGGACGATAGTTGTAGTGAGGACATTTTCAATTAAAAGGGTAACCAAAGACCAAATCAACTTTTTTTACTGGCTGTTGCCCTCTATAAATGGGACTTTTAAAGTGCTGTCTGTTGGTCGCTCCCACACTTTTGACAAATTTAAATAAATGTGTTCAATCCCTGAAACTATAGTCACAGATCGTCTCTGTGCTGCCCCCTACAGGTTGAAACCAGGTGTTACAGTTGAAGTTCGTGATTGGTCAACTGGCGTGAGTCCAAGAAGTTTCACGTCATCATGCTCCATTATAAAAGCCCCGCCCATCTTTGATTCTGTTGTGTTAGCTTTAGCATGGCTCGTAGGTGTTTTGCCTTCAGTTCTCAAGAATCTACTGGCTTGTACAACTTTCTGGTGGACTTGGAAGTTAGGCAACAGAAGTTGACTGCAATTGGCATTGAATCCAGCCAACAGAACTCCACTAGCCCCGCCCCCTTTTTAGGCTTTTTTTTTTTTTTTAATAATCGAGTTAGCCTCCAACTTCCCTGTTTGTTTACCCTTTAAAAAGACATCTGGTTCTCACAAGTTTTAAGTCGCTGAGCTTAGAGGTTAGGATTGGTTGAAATGAAGGTCAAAAGCAAGGACATTACAAACACACAAAAGAGCGAGTGTGTTCTCATCTTTGTATACTTGTGAGGACAAATCTAAGACTAGTCATCATTGTGGGACAACGGTTGCGGTGAGGACATTTGCTATTTAACAGACATGTTGTCCTCACAGATTCAAAGTCACTCACGTTAGAGGTTAAGAATCATGGTAATGAAAGTCAAAAGCAAGGACATCAAAAACACGCAAATGTGTGTTCTCATCTTTGTATACTAGTGAGGACCAATTGAAGACTAGCCATCATGGTGGGATAATAGTTGTGGGGGAGGGGCATTTGTGGTTAAAAAAACATCTGGCTCATACAGATTTTAAGTCGTCGACATCTATGTCCATTTTAGAACTCTAGAGTTGAGTGGAATGGAGCAGCCAATTCTTATACAGACCATCTAGAAAGGTTAATACACACAAATTTCCAATGGAAGCTCAACAAACTCAGTAAAAAACTGATGGAAAAAAACGCCGGTGTGTCACATGTTGCCAGAGTGAGCAGACCTGTATTTTATCCTGCTGAATCAGAGATAAGATTTAAAAAAAATGAACTTGCGAATAATCCAGGCTAAACTTCGCCTTTACCCATCCCCCATGACAAATGGATGAATGAGTAAAAAGTTACTGTTGAAACACATGCAGGTTAACATTAGAATGAATGACTGAATGAAATGCGTTAAAAGATGAGCTTGTTACCTACATGGAGGCTGGAACTAGACCTTGAAAGGTTAATGATAGCTGAACTGGCTCCGTCTGCAAGCTACAAGAAAACATGCACATTAGAAACACTCTCAGGTTAGCTGGTTAGAGGCAGTCACCGTCAGAACACACATTTCAATAGACGGAAACTCATCGCAAAGGCTTCATATGATAAACAGAACACCATTGAAATGATCAGACACAAAACAACATCATAAGACATCATAAGACAAGTACATAGTATTCATGAAGCTTTTTAATGAAGTCTCTTTTAATCTTTTATAGTAATTTCTTTTTTTATATTAGTAATTTCTTTTTTTATATTTGGAGTTTACCTAATATTTTAGCAACATGTTAATGTTTTTGACTAATTAATTTTACTAAGGAATTATAGGTAATTTTGTGGTTCAGCTAGTAATAAATCAACAAGCCAGCTTTTTATTTTTTTTTTTGGGCTAATTTTGCTTCTACTGAGTTTTCATGCTAATTTGGAGTTTAGCTAATATTTTAGCAATGTGCCAACATTGTTGGCTAATTTGTTATCTACTGGGATTTTTAAGCTAATTTAGAGTTTAGCTTCTATGTTAGCAACAGACTAACATTTTTGACTAATTTAGTTTACTACGGAATTATAGGATATTTTGTAGTTCAGCTAGTAATTAATCAACGAGCTAGCTTCTTTTGGCTAATTTGGCTTCTACTGAGTTTTTTTTATGCTATTTTGTAGTTCAGCTAGTAATTAATCAACGAGCTAGCTTCTTTTGGCTAATTTGGCTTCTACTGAGTTTTTATGCTAATTTGGACTTTAGCTAATATTTTAGCAATATGCTAACATTTTAGGCTAATTTTTTTATCTACTGGGATTTTTAAGCTAATTTAGAGTTTAGCTTCTATGTTAGCAACAGACTAACATTTTTGGCTAATTTAGTTTACCACGGAATTATAGGCTATTTTGTAGTTCAGCTAGTAATAAATCAACGAGCTAGCTTCTTTTGGCTAATTTGGCTTCTACTGAGAGTTTTTATGCTAATTTGGAGTTTAGCTAATATTTTAGCAATATGCAAAAATTTTTTGCTAATTTATTATCGACTGAGATTTTTAGGCTAATTTACAGTTTTTTATTTTAGACTAAAATTTTTGACTAATTTAATTTACTGAGGAATTTTAGGCTATTTTTGAGGTAATTAAGCAACGATCTAGCGTTTTGGCTAATTTGGCATATACTAAGATAAAAGAAATAAACAAAAAAAATCCCATTCTTTTTATATTTTTGCTTTTGTACATGCCCAAAAAATAGACATAATTCATATTTATTAAAAAATAGAAGGTAACAAATGCAAATCCAAATTTCTTAAAGGCTAATGTAAATCTATGCGGCTCCTTCTAGGTTTTGATCAGTAGAAAATGAGCCCAAATGGTTCTTTTATTATTAAAGATGGCCCGTTCTAAACATATGCAGGAGAAAAGAGAAAACATCCAAAACACAAGTAGAGGAATTGTTCCACTCTGACTCTGTGATGGAACATCTTCACATTCCCAAAGTCACTGACCAAAGTAGAAGAGCAGCTTTTGTGTCTTTACTTTCCTATTTTCTGGTCCTTCTTCACTGTTAATGATAAATTGAAAGATTTACTGAGATAATTTGGGTGTTTTTGGTAGTTCCTGGATGAAAACAATCAAGAAAACAAAATACAACAACCAGATGCATTTGCACAGCTGCATCAACAACTGCACAAATGAAATGCTGCGGCTTCATTCTGAGGTTGTGGACCGGCTGCTTCACATTGGCCTTCAAATGAAAAGGCTTAAATCTCGCTCTGCAAGCGTGCGGACAGCCCGTCCGTCACCGCAGATTTATTGCGTTAGCGTTATTGCGTCCACCCAGCGGTTGTATGTTAATTGAAACAGGCTGTTAATGACGGGGGAGGGGACTCTCATTTCAACACCCGACACAGACGGGGGGTGGGGGGTCGATGGGAACCAAAGAAACGTCGACCATTGTTTCAGTGGTTCGTTTGAGTCGGGAGGAGGAGCAATTACCCAAAGATGATGAGAGCTTCAATGAACCACAAGAACAAAGACTTCAAAGATCTGATCCCGATCAACGCATGAAATCAGTCGAGGAGCCGAAATTGGTTGTGAAACGAGAAAAAGATCTACAACAAACATGCAGTACGTTCACACCAGCCTCAGAAATCCACGTTCAAGTGGCGACTTCCAATGAAAAGTCTATGTAGATCTACGCTTCGAGCTTCAAGTTTCTCCAACTGTTTTTGGGCTCTATGAACAAAACGCGCTTTGAGAGCTAAACCAGTTGAACGTTGGCCAATCAGGACCTCAGATTTGGTTGTGACATGTGGGTAGCATCCTTTTTAATTCACGGAAGTACCAACTGATGGAAAATTAAAAATTTCGGTTTGAGCCTAACTGGCATTATATAACACCACGTCTTCCTTATATAAGAGCTGTGAAAAAAGTAGCCTGGAACAAGATTTTCGCCGCTTAGACATTTCACACCCAGTCTCTTCTAACTGTAGGTGGCGCACATGTGCAATAGAAAAAGAAGTCTAATTTGATTTGTGTCAAAATTCCCCCCTTACTCACTATATAGTGCTTTCGCCATTTTCTAGTCTGAATCAACAATTCCAATATTGAGTGCACTAGAAATTTCCTAGAAGTCTTTGCAGAAAAACTAACGTGCTTCGACGCTCGCTAAATTAGCGAATTTAGACCACAACGCATTGCGGTATCACATTTTTTGCGACCAAAATGCGTTTAAAGTTATCTCCAAATTCCACCCCGATAATCTCTAACTACTAAAAACTATATAGTTCCCTGGAATTTAAAGGTAATTCTGACTCGATGCTCGCTACTTTTCTTTCGTTTTTCTAAACGCCGGATATGACATCACCGATATTCACAAGGTCAAAACTGGAGCAATACGAACATTTCACGACGTTTATTTGTGTGTTCTGATGGTGAAAATGTGGATGTTGAGTCAAAAATTACATTTAAACCCATTTTTTGTTTGAAATTGTTCGGACGCAATGCATTGTGGTCTACATTTGCCTATCTACTGAGGATTTATGCTAGTTTTTCGCAAAGACTTCTGGGAGAAGTTGAAATCAAGGGGAATAGATAATCCAGCACTATATAGTTTTTAGTGGTGCTGGGTTGAAAAAAATCAATGAATCGATTTGAATCGCTTTAAGATTTATAGATCAATAATCGATTCACAAAAGATATAAATCGATTTAACACATAAAGCTAAGGTCCGCTAACTTGATGCTAACGTTCAATAGAATTTCCCATCGGACAGTTAATGCTAATGGTCGGGGGAATCTGTCAATCAAACGTTCGAGGCGGGGCCACACCCTTTCACTGAGGCATCTGATTGGTCAGTTTATAACTTGAATAAGTGGCGACAAAGAAAAAATATCTTTAAAAAAAATTAGGATTATAAAGAACATGTTAAGAAGGAAGTATCAGATCAAGAATGATTAAAAATGACTGAGAAATATGATTCTCAATGAAAGTCTATGGGACTTTGGCCTTCTTGTAACTTCCTGTTTGGAACACAGAAGGGGTTGCTCAGTCCAGTTTCTACTTATACAGTCAATGGTCTGAACATAGCATGACGACAAATTAATAATGAGAGAATCAGAACAAAATGCTGAAAATAATGGTAAAAAAAAACAAACTGTGAATGAGGGAAACTATACAAAGAACTCAAAGGAGAACTTTGTAACAAAAGTGGTAAAAGTTAAACTCCTAATATTTCAATTTACCAAACAGTATAAATCTCAAAGCCATATGCTTTTCATGTTTGGTATCATATTAAGCCCATAAATGTGCTTAGTAGAAACCAAAAGGAGTTAATTCAGTTGTATGGAGCTGCAAGGAGATATTCAGGCATCTCCAGTGTTAAACCAGTATTATAGGAGTACCAGTATTATTGTATGTACTCTACTGTAGAAGAATTTTGAAAAAGGTCTAAAAAAACGCTGAAAAAATCTCATAAAATTGTGATTTTTCATTTTCTTTATAGATAAGGGAATTAAATAATATAAAAAAAAATGATCAAAATAAGCATCATTTGTAAAATAATGCTACAAACTGAACTTTCTTGAGGTAAATAATGCATCAGTGATGATCTCAAGGACTTTCACCTCCAAGAATTAATTATCTTTGATATTTTAGGCTAATTTGTAGACTTGTAGCCTCTTTTTTACATATTATTTTGATGTAAGGCGTAGATTTCATCAGATGTTTTTCTTCTGTCTGACTCGTTTTATTTTGAAAGACTTTGTCAATCAATTTGTAGACGTGTTGGTGAATTTTTTTTCTCTATAATTGAATAAATCTGCAGTTTCTTGGGGTGTCTCCTTCCCGTTTTACCTGGTCCGGGACCAGCGGCTCCTCATCATCGATGTCGATGAAGATCTCCCCGGAAGTTGGCCGAGACGGATCCCCTTCAAACACAAACAGTGGATTAACCGCTTTGGTTTTTTTTGTTTTTGCTCCACTCCGTCCGGTGTTTCTGTCTCACTTCTCCACTGCTCCTCTTCCTCCTCCTCCTCCTCTTCCTCCACCAGAGCTTGCTCCTCCTGTTGGGAGCGCCGGTAGTCCTCCAGGAGCCGGACGGAGCACTGACCGACCACCGGCTTCCTCCCAAACTGACGGTTGTCGATGACCTTGATGACGATGGGGGGCATGTAGAGCTCCTCGCGGGGGAGTCTCTGAGGAAAGAAGGGGGCGGGGATCTTCTGGTGATGATCAGCAGGACAGTCTGTCTGAAAGCTGATTGGCTGACGGAACAGAGTTGATTGGTCTCCTTTTGATAACACCCAATAATGAGTTTTGGTGAAGAACAATAATTTAATAATTTAACGCCGCTGACATCAGAAAACTTACTTTGAAGGGGTTTTTAATTTTATTTATTTTATTTTTTTTATTTAAATCACTTTAATTTATTTTAACTATTTTAATTTATTTCATGTCAATTTAATTTAACTTAGTTGAAATGATGTAAAAACAATAATTTATTTGATTATTTTCATTTTAGTTTAATTAATTCATTTCAATTGGATTTAATTCAATGTTATTGATATATTTTTATCTAATTGATTTATTTCAACGTAGTTTAATTTAGTTTATTTAATCAATCCACTTCAATTCATTAAATTTCAATTCATTTGTTTTGTTTAAATTTATTTCAATTTAATTAAATTTAGTTTCAATTTAATTATTACATTCCCATTTTTGTTATGAATCAATCCATTTAATTTTATTTCACTTTACTTTATTTTAATTGCTTGATGTTGATTTAATTGTTTTTTTCAATGTAATTCAGTTTACCAAATGATTTTAATTTAATTAATTACATTAATTTATTTATTTTTGATTTAATTCATTTAGAATTATTATAATTAATTAATTTTTATTTAATTTAATTTAACTTAGCTCAATTGATTGTGAATTTAATTTAGTTGATTCTTTTCAATGTAATTCAATTTGATTAATTCATTAAAATTGAGTCAATTTAGCTTTTTTAGCTAATTTAATTTTAATTCAGCTAAAATAATTAATTGTGATTTAACTGATTTATTTTATTGTAATTAATTTATTTTAATTCAAATTAGTATAGTTTAATTCATGTATTCAAATTCCAATAAGTTTCAATTTAATTTATTTCTATTTAATTTAGTTCAATAAATTAATGTTAATAGAATTTAATATAACCATTTCAATTCAATAAGTTATTTCAATTTAGTTAATTTGAGTCATCAAACTGCTTTTAATTTAATTTATTTTAATTGAATTGATTTGTTTTAATCTAACTGATTTACTTCCATTTAAATTAATTTAGTTTAACTGATTTATTTAAATTCCAGTCAGTTTTATTTTAGTTTGTTTCTATTTAATTGATTCATAAAAATGTTATGTTTAGTTTAATTCTATTCTATTTGCATTTTATTGCAATTATCAACATTAACTCAAAGTTGAGGCAGCGAGCCGCCCCCCCCCCCCCTCCCCTCTCTCTCTCACCACATCAAGGACGAGCGTGTTGATGTCAAAGTTTGGCTTCTTCTTCACGTTGTGGATGACGCAGCTCTGCATCAGGACGCCGCCGCACTCCACCTGCAGGCTGGGAGACGCCACGCTCGCCATCTGGAAGCTCTTCAGGTTGCGGAGGCCCCACGCCAGAACCTTAAAGCAGGTTTCAAAGCTCACGTTCAGGCAGTTCAGGGGGAGAAACAACAGCTGCGGCTTTGGTTTCTGAAGGTGAGCGGTACCTCTATGGCGGTTCTCTGCAGGACAGGTTTGATTCCCTGAGGAACCATGAAGACGTTGGGTTCCCTCTGGGGCGGCAGGTAGGGAAGGTCGGACTCCTCGGGCTTCCGGCGGGAACGCCGTTCAGCACAGAGGTGAGACAGAAGACAGCAGAAGACATCACTTTGGTTCAAACATAAAGAAAAGTGAAGAAGAAACAGATTCAAGCACAACAAACATGCTGTTAGCGATTGATTTGTTTATTAGTTTGTTTATTAAATTAAAACATGAGGATATGATGGACAGACAGACAGACAGACAGCATCAAATGCAAACTGATTAGAATTTTACTGTTAGTGTGTTACCATCAGTGTCCACAGGGGGCGCTGAGACACCAAAGACGGAAGAATTTAACCCTTTAATTTCTAAAATCCAGCGTTTATGTTCTTCGGTTTACTGTAACTTTTCAACCGCTAACAGGAGAATTCCAGAAGGAGAAAAGCAGCCGACTGGTGGACAGCAGAGCTAGCTAGCTCAATACAGCAGAGCTAGCTAGCTCACTGCAGCGGACTTCACTAGCGCACAACAGTGGACCTTGCTAGCTCACTACAGTGGAGCTAACTAGCTCGCTGTAGAGGAGCTCGTTAGCACGCAACAGTGGAGCTCACTAGTATGCTACAGAGGAGCTAGCTAGCTCACTGCAGCGGACCTCGCTAGCACGCTACAGTGGAGCTAACTAGCTCACTGTAGAGGAGCTCGCTAGCACGCTACAGTGGAGCTCGCTATTTTGATACAGTGGAGCTCACTAGTATGCTACAGAGGACCTAGCTAGCTCAATACAGAGGAACTTGCTAGCTCGCTACAGTGGAGCTAACTAGCTCGCTGTAGAGGAGCTTGTTAGCATGCAACAGTGGAGCTCACTAGCTTGATACAGTGGAGCTCACTAGTATGCTACAGAGGAGCTAGCTAGCTCACTGCAGCGGACCTCGCTGGCACGCTACAGTGGAGCTAACTAGCTCGCTGTAGAGGAGCTCGCTAGCACGCTACAGTGGAGCTCGCTAGCTTGATACAGGAGCTCACTAGTATGCTACAGATGAGCTAGCTAGCTCAATACAGAGGAGCTTGCTAGCTCGCTACAGCAGAGCTTAAAAGCATGCTACATTGGAGCTTGCTAGCATGCTGCAAAGGGGCTTCCTTCAGCAGAGCTTGCTAGTAAGCTACAGCAAAGCTTGCTAGCTTGCTTCAGCGGAGGTCGCTAGCACTATATACTGTCCACCGGGCAACTAGCTAGCGTAGCAAGCTACTGAATCCCCACTCAAGCCGGGGCCACCACAGAATCTGTGAACAAACCCAATCGGGGCCCACTTGGGCTTGCTGACTGGAAAGTTACAATATGTTAAAGATTTCAGCGTCACCGGCGACGCCTCAGGTGTTAAAGACGATTAAAATACTGTTTTTATGTTTTAAAAAAATTTTAACGTGAATTTTATTTTCACTTTAAAAAAATTTTTTTTCCAAATATAAATTTTTTTGTTTAAACATATTTTTTTGGGTTAATTGGAATAAATGTGAATACAGAAACTCATTTAAAATGTTTTCCTTTTTTGTTGTTGTTTGACAACCTCAGATGTGAGTAGAATCATTTCGACTGAACTCAATAGAAGCAAATCCATTTTAGATTTTTTTAATTTCTTGAAAAAAATCCAAAAACTCAAACATCTTAATAAATGGACAAATAATCTCCTAAAGTGACACTACTCAATTTTTTACTTCTTTGTGGCTGACATGCTGGGATGAGGATTGTGTGGAAGTTATTTAGCGGCAGGCAGGCGCGACACACAGTTGTGTGTCTGTGTGTGTGTGTTTCCATTGTGTACCAAATGCTGCAGGTTTTCAGAGAGGAATCCTGCAAAGATCAGCTGTGGAGGCAACGTTGAAGAAAAGAAAAGAAAAGAAAAGAAAAGAGATGAAAAAACTCAAAAACTAACAAATGAAAGTTTCTGTTTTGATTTATTTATATTTAAAAAAAATCCACTTTTAAAAACACAAAACATGCTTGAAAATTCATGCTATGTTGCTAAAATAAGTCGTAGTTTTACCTCGTCTAGCACGTGGGCGGAGCCAATCACGTCTCCCTGAAGATGACAAACGATTAATTTAACGGCTCCACTACCAAAACTTGTTTCTCATACTGACCTCCTGTCCTGGAATGTGATGAACTGAAGGCTGTAAACATAAAAAAAGTTTATTTCTGTCACCAAATTATAAAATATATACATACACCGATCTGGATCTGACCTTCTCCCTGCGAATGAGCTCAAACGCCGCCAGCAGCTCGCCGGCGTTCTTGTCCCCCCTTTGAATCGGGTACCAGGCCAAGCGAGGAGACGTCGTCAGGGAGGGTCGGCACACGCATCGTCCCATGAACTCGTCTGCCCCCTGAGGGGGAGGGTTGGCAGCACGACCCGAGCGGTTAGCGTCAAATTTAGCTTTAAAGCTAACGGAGAAAATGCGGCAGACTTTACGCTGAACAGTGTTTAGGAACGCTCACATAACTGTCCTGATCGTAGAACTCGATGACGACGCTGGGGGGCGTCGTGGCCGTCGCCTCGCTGTCGCCAAAAATCTCCACCTCGTAGAAGACGAGCGTCTGGTCCCAGGTGGGGTTGAGCGTGTTGCGGACGGTCACCGTCTTCTGGGATTGGTGGAGGAAGGACACGATGGCGTACGGATCTGCAAGAGTAAATAAAAATCCATGTTTTTGAATAGTTTGTGAAATCCGGAGCCTAAATAATTTAAAAATATTGACACTTTGTAACCGCTTCACACTTGATAAATTAGTTTTCTTTTATTTTTTAAATGTGGTTTATTTAACAAAATGGAAACTCCTAAAAACATGCTGAAAAATTAGGAAATTGAGAGGAAAAAAATCTCTAAAAAAACAGTAAAAACAACGCTGGAGACTTGGACTTTGGTCCACCCATTCCTGAAACATTTTACCCAGAAACCCTCAGAAAATCATATAACTAAATCAGGGGTCACCAACGTGGCCAGGTAGCCCTCAAGGCCTCCACAAGGTGCCCTCAGGTCTCTTCCGAAAATAGCACAACCCCCCTTGTGACCTGCATCTAGTATTAAATTTTATTCTGTTATTTTTATTATATTTACACAGGTTCAAAAATTAAAATGTCTTAAAAATCTGTTCATGATACATGAACTTTAGATAAGTTTAGGTGACCTCTGACCTCCTCCAGTTCAAAGATCATTAATTTTAAGACAAAAAATGAGACAATATTTGTTTAAAAGTGTGTAAGTTAATTTATCTTTAACATTAAATTATTGATAAACACGGAACAACATGAAATGTCAGTAATCATCTAAAAATGTAACAATTACTGAGATTAATAAAGTGCTAAATATTCAGATTTGTTATCTAGCTTTTAATCATTGTTAATAATCATTTTAAGATCATAATGTATCATGATTCATTTTAAATAATGTATAATTAAGCAAAATGTGTCATTTTAAAATGGTAGCCCTTTGTGTTACTTAGTACACAATAAGTAGCCTTCGGGTTCAAAATGGCTGGTGACCCCAGAACTAAATGCTATTCACAATTGCTAGCACTAGCATGAATAGCAATGTGGAGAGAAAATAGTTAATAGTTAACCAGCTAGCGGCTAATTTACTTGTGAAAAGTCGTATTCTTGTTTTCCTAGCTTTGTTTGTGTAATTGTAGCAAAAGGTAAACAGGAATCTCGGCCTACGCAATATGGCGTCCAACCTAACTGTGTACGCAGCTAGCTAGCATAGCGACTCTAGCCTGTTTGGCTAATTGGCTACAGAGTTACAAAGAGATGCGTCCAGCGCAAATATGATGCTCAATTTGTGTGAATGCAGCATTAGCTTCTAAGCTAGGCTAGCTTATGTTTGAATAGCTGGTAAGAATTAACAAAAAAGATCTGACTCAACAGCAATAAGCTAAAAAAAAAAGTTGATTTTTTGCGGTAAAATGATGGTTTAAATACCAGTTTTACCAAACTTTTTCTTTGTTTTTTTTTTTTCTTTTACATTTTGTTAAATATTTTCAAACATTAGAATTTTAACTGCATTATTTTTTTTTGTTAGCATAGTGGGAGAATTTCTGATTAAAGTTCATTTTGTGCAAGAACAGTATTTTGATTCAACACATTTTTCATAAAATAAATGTTAAAAAAAAAATGATTCTGTGGTTTTACAGTAAATCTTCCTTTTAGCAATGCCACTTTGAACTCCCAGCGTCTCTACAGCAGAGGCACAACACTCACACAGACTCTGTAGTTTGTTGTTTCAGGCCGAATAATGAGTCTCAGTGGAGCCGTTAGCATTAGCATGCGCAGAAGTTACGGCTGCATTTTTTCCCACCAGCCCTCAATTAACCCCGCCGTTTACACACACACGTGTACTGTACGGACACGCCACCCAGGGTTGACCCGTTGAATTACCATCCGCTCCCCACAGTCCATTAGCTCCCATAAACAGAAAAACAAACAGCCCGGAGGGTTGGGGCGAGTCTGTGAGAGCGGGACAGAAACACCACCATGGACGCCAGACGAAAACAAATAAAGAAAATGATACTAAATAAACCGATAGCTTAGAAATATTAAGTAAAATAAACCTGAAAAAAGAAGAAGAAGAAATAGTTGTGGTTATTATTTAATATGCTAGCCAAAATAACACAAATATTTCTATCTATTGAAAGTTGTGTTTGATTTAGCGACATTTTTGTAACATTTTCTGCCTTGGATAGAGTTTATTAAAGCTGAAACCTTTCCCAGGAGAGCTTAAAATACTTACTATGAGAGTTAACAGTAGCATGCTAACTTTCGGTATGCTAAATCCAGCATTAGAAGGACTCATTTAGCACAGGGTTAAGGGGAGTTGTTGCAAAGTGATGCAAAATGAGCATGATAATAAATGTAAACATTCCCCCAAAAGTATTTAAAACTATAAGAACAAATATAGTTTTTTTTTTAGCTGTGTAGCAAGTTAGCTAAGTTAGCTAAATTGGCTGAATTGACCCGGCGTAGGCTGTTTTCTGATAGAAATCCAGCAAACCTAATATAGAATTTATGGATCAGCTACAAGTTTTTTTTTTTTTTTTAATTTTCTTCTGTTATCTTTTGCTGCTTTATGGTTTGTGGTGGTGCGTTTTGGCAAAAAGCGTCCTCTTTCTCTGGAGGACACGTTCCTTGTTTGCTGCTTTTCCCTACGTTTTTCATATATGTATTTTACTGCTTTAAGAGTTTTTAGTCTGCATGTGTATGTGTCTGTATTTTAGTGTTTCACCTGCTATCATGATACGTTTACTTTTGATAAAAGAGATTAAATACAATTTATACAATTAATCAATTTAATCATGAATATATTCATAAAGACGGCACCTTTCCTGTTCAATTACGTCATGAACAAAGTCATATTTTAATATATATATCACGTTTAGTTTTACATTTAGCATTTTCGTTTTGAACCCTACTTTTTTTTGTCTTGAATACAGAATTTTTCATGTTGACTTCCTGAGAGATTTTATTTATTTTATTTTATTTTCACCTTTATTTAACCAGGAGAAAACTCATTGAGATTACAAATCTCTTTTTCAAGAATGTCCTGGCCAAGAGGCAGCAAAACATTTAACAAATATTACAGGACAGACAAAACAATAACACATTACTAATTACACATTAAAAGTAATAAAGTAAGTTAAAAATAAAAAATAAAAATAATAATAATAATTTCATATAAAATATTTACACGATGAGGACTGACTCTCTAAAATATCTAAAAGCCTCTTGTACATGTGAAGTGATATCTTATTTTCAAGCCCAATTTCAGCCTGTAGCTGATTCCAGATATTTTGATATTGAGTTGACAGAAATTTTGTATTGAATATAAACAAAAATTGTATCTAAAACAAAATAGAATCCTATTCCTAAATTTGAAAAGGTTAAACCAAATGTACTATTAATATATTTTGTTTTGTTTGTGTAGTAATGTAGTAAACTGAATTTTTTTCAAGGAGAAATCATTTTGGATTTTTGAAGTTGGGTTGAATGAGCTCTGTGGCAATTTACCTAATATGCTCACAAAATACAGTTAATAAAAGCAGACATGATCTGTGGAATTAATGTTACTCTGTTTTTGAAATGACTTGAAATATTAATAGTACGACTTGTGACTCGACTTTAGACTTGTTGGTCTTGACTTGTGACTCATCTTTAGACTTGTTGGTCTTGACTTGTGACTCGAATTGGGACTTGTTGGTCTTGACTTGTGACTTGACTTTAGACTTGTTGGTCTTGACTTGTGACTCGAATTGGGACTTGTTGGTCTTGACTTGTGACTCGACTTTGGGACTTGTTGGTCTTGACTTTGACTTTGACTTTTCGACTTGTGGTCCTTGATCTGTGACGGACAAAGACTTGGGACTTTCAAAACAATGACTTGAGGACACCTAAAATGTCCATTTCTGATGCGGAGGGGTTCTTAACCACGTCACTATGTGATGACTCACGGATAAAAATGTGTTGCCGTACAAGTACATGTGACTATACTTTTGAGTTAAAAGTCTAACATGTAAAAATACATGTTAAGTGATCATGGAGAGACACCGTTCCCAAAGCATCCACTGGAGGGCGCAGTTTCACAAAATGACTCCTATGCAGGAAATCAATCAAAAGAAGTCGTTTTCTATGACCTTAAAAACTCAATTTTACGTGTCATAGTCAAAGTGTTGATGTTATCTGAACTCTAAATGATTACTAATTACCCACCCAAACCAACGACTTAACCACGCTAACCCAATCTAACAAAAACAAAGGTTTTCTAGAAAAGATTAATCGATTAACTCCACCTCTCAGCTGGTGATTATTAAAACAATGAAGGAATAAAAAGTTGTTGAATCTGTTTAGTTCAAACATGACATATTTATTAGCATTTGATCCTCCCCCGCTGCGAGGAAATGGTTTAGTCCTGAGCATCATGCAAAACACACAGGACTCAACCAATCGAAGGCAAGAGGAAACTGTGTTTAAAGGTCGACTCGGCGCCGTTTAATAGCAGATTAACACACAACTGAATCCCATCCATCAGATCAACTCGTCCATGACTGAGCGTGCACGTGCGCGCGCGCGTTAGAGGAATCTAACGAGGCTGACAGAAGATTGGGATTTATCTTCAGCTTGTTACTTAAATCTTTTCTTTGCTTCTCTTTTTCTAACCCTCTCCTGAACCTGCGTCCCATCGATCACATTTTCCGTGTTTTAAAAAGCTGTTTTCACATCTGTCTCTGCCGGTCGTCTGATTAACACGCTTTCTGTCGCGTTCTGACTCCACCATCAATCCTTTACTTTCACTTGAGGTAGAATCAATAAAACCTGCAGTTTAAATGCGGCTCAATCAGGTTTTACACTTTTAATTTAGAGTACAAACAAGACTCTTAAGGGACTGTTTAATTTTATTTTTTTTTTTTCTGTCAACCAATTCAGATCCAGTAGTGGTGTGTGTCCACTAGAGGGCACTAAATAATTCACTGTCTTTCCCTTTAACTGCTTATATTCTGATTTAACCTTTTTTTTCTTCAAGAACGTGACATTAGAGTTCCTCCAACAGATCAAAAGTTTAGACAAAATTTTGAGATGTTCTCCATGTTGGTTCAGGAGTGGGAGGAGCTTAAAGGTGCTACCTGAGAAGCTGTCTTTGTCCATGGCGGGCAGGTCCCTGGCCTGGTACATGTAGCAGCGCAGATGATAGCGTGTTCCACCTGCACACACACAGACTCGAAACTTTATTCAAATGAAGAAGACAGAGTCGTTAAGGGGGAGAAAGGCCCGCCTCACCGTCAAAGAAGCAGGAGATGGTCGGCCTGTTGACCCCAAACGTGGTTGTGACCGACTTGTCGTCGTGTTTGTCCTCTATGCTGCTCTGTGGAGAGGAGGGACGGAGCCGACGATGAAGATCAAAGGCGCCGACACCAGATTGACCCCACAGATCCTCACCAGCGAGCACTCCAGAGCAAAGATGGCCGCCGGGCCGGTCTTCTCCAGCGGCTCCATGCGGCGCCTCCACCTGCGCCTCCGGAAGCTGTCCGTCTTCCGCGGCTTCAGGTGGAACTTCCAGCCGAACAGGGACGCGTACTCCCAGCCCTCCTTCTCCGTCTCATCTGGACGCTGCTGAGAAAAAAAAAAAAAAACACACATAACACTCACAACCAGAACAGAGAATGTGTCGTTCATCAAACCTCAGAGAGCAACAAGTTGTCTCATTTGTGTAACTTTGTCTCCATCTAGTGGCTGCAGATGAGAACTTCAGTCACTCAGAGAGGAGCAATTTTAACTTCTAATCTTTAACTTTTGGCTGTTTTATTAAGGATTTCTTGTAATTAAAGAAAATTTAAAGAAAAAAATATTTAAGTTTTTTCAAATTAATAGGACTCATAAACTTTTCTAAAGCTGAATCCAGTTGTTAAAAAGTTACTGTCTATTTTAAAGGATACTAGTTATTAAAGCAACATTTTAATTGTCTTCCATCAGATTTTCATGTGGTTTTTCTGATTTAAAAGGCAAAAAAAATTATGTTTTTGAAATTATTTTTGTATTAAAAAAGTGTAAATCTCTTTGAAAATATATTTCTCTCTTTTTAGATGTATATTTCCTCATTGGTGAGGATCTACCTTCCTGAGAGCCTCCATCTTCTGCAGGTCTCGTCTCCTCATCCGGACCCAGCGCCTCCTCCTGTTGGTGTGGTACATCTTCTCCGCCGGCACCCACGACTTGGGACGGCGGTCCGGAGGGATGGTGACGCCGTACTCCCAGCCTGAACGCACAGGTTAGAACACGATCAAGATCCAACCGCTGTGAGGATGAGGAGGTCTGAGAACCTTTGTTCCTGACTTTCATGTTGTTGTGTTTACTGCAAACTCATAGATTAGTTTAGTGCTGTCAATCAATGAAAAAAATGAATCAGAATAATAAAATGTTTGGGTTGTGACTAATCACAATTAATCACATTTTAGTTGTGACCAATGATTAATCGCACTTTTGGAATGTGATCAATCACGATTAATCACACTTTTGGGTTATGATTAATCACACTTTTGAGTTATGATTAATTGCGATTAATTACACTTTAGGGCTAAAATTAATCACACTTTTGGGTCATGATTAATCACGATTAATCACACTTTTGGGTTATCATTAATCGCTATGGGCTATGATTAATTGCGATTAATCACACTTTTGGGCAATGATTAATTGCAATTAATCACACTTTTGAGTTTTGATAATCGCGATTACACTTTAGTGCTGAAATTAATCGCACTTTTGGGTCGTGATTAATCGCGATTAATCACACTTTTGGGCTATGATTAATTGCGATTAATCACACTTTTGGACTATAATTGATCACACCTTTGGGTTGTGATTAATTGCGATTAATCGCACTTTTGGGTTATGATTAATCGCAATAATCACACTTTAGGGCTAAAAATAATCGCACTTTTGGATTGTGATTAATCGCGATAATCACACTTTTGGGTTATGATTAATCGCAATAATCACACTTTAGGGCTAAAAATAATCGCACTTTTGGATTGTGATTAATCGCAATAATCACACTTTAGGGCTAAAAATAATCGCACTTTTGGATTGTGATTAATCGCGATAATCACACTTTTGGGTTATCATTAATTGCAATATTACACTTTTGGGCTATTATTAATTGCGATTAATTCCACTTTTGAGATATGATTAATCGCAACAATCACACTTTTGGTTTATCATTAATCGCAATTAATCACACTTTTGGGCAATGATTAATTGCGATTAATCACACTTTTGAGTTATGATTAATCGCGATTAATAACACTTTTGGACTATAATTAATCACACTTTTGAGCCATGATTAATCGCAATTAATTACACTTTAGGGCTAAAATTAATCACACTTTTGGGTCATGATTAATCACGATTAATCACACTTTTGGGTTATCATTAATCGCTATGGGCTATGATTAATTGCGATTAATCACACTTTTGGGCAATGATTAATTGCAATTAATCACACTTTTGAGTTTTGATAATCGCGATTACACTTTAGTGCTGAAATTAATCGCACTTTTGGGTCGTGATTAATCGCGATTAATCACACTTTTGGGCTATGATTAATTGCGATTAATCACACTTTTGACTATAATTGATCACACCTTTGGGTTGTGATTAATCGCGATTAATCGCGCATTTTGGGTTATGATTATCGCAATAATCACACTTTTAGGGCTAAAAAATAATCGCACTTTTTGATTGTGATTAATCGCGATAATCACACTTTTTGGGTTATCATTAATTGCAATATGACACTTTTGGGCTATTATTAATTGCGATTAATTCCACTTTTGAGATATGATTAATCGCAACAATCACACTTTTGGGTTATTATTAATCGCGATTAATCACATTTTTGGGCTATGATTAATTGAGATTAATCACACTTTTGAGTTATGATTAATCGCGATTAATAACACTTTTGGACTATCATAAACCACACTTTTGGGCTACATCTTTGCTTCACATTTTTGTTGTGTACCAATGATTATCGCCACTTTTGCCTAAATGTGATCAATTCACGATTAATCACACTTTTGGGCTTGATTAATTGCGATTAATCACACTTTTGGACTCTATCAATGATCACACCTTTTGGGTTTTGATAGTGATTAACCCCCTTTTGGGGTAAGATTAATCAAAATTAGCAAAGGACAAATCCACCTCATTATATAGTCAAATTGACCCCACATAGAAACATTTACACTTGTCCTTTACAAAAATTACATAGAAAAACAGATCTTCTATAGAAATGACCTTCTAATGGATACATTTTATTGATAAATTACATTAAAACATTAAACACAGCAAAAACAAAAATACTTTAGTTGAAAATCCATCACAAATCCAACAAAAGTACATAACTGAAGCTTAAATCTGCTTTAAAAGAATGAAAAAAACTAACCAATGAAGTGCTAACGTCTAAGCAGAACTAAATCCATTCTAATTGCTCATTAACCTGAATTTAACAAAACTAAACGTAAATCACATGAAAATGACGTTTTATATTGAGCATTTGTACGTTTGTTGTTTTGCCTGTTCGCACCTTGATCGTCCACGGCCCTGTTGAGGTCCTCGCTCCACTCCACTTCCTCCCACACCCATCCTGGAGGACACTCCACCTCATCTTTTGGCAGAGCCTTCTCTCCGTTCTAACACACACAAACACTGTTTCAATGTGCCCGACATGAAGGGACGCTGCATCAGCAGATACTCGCACCACGTCCGTGTAGCCCTCCTGCATGCCGATCCACTGTCCGCCCGGTAGCCTCATCTGGTTTTCAAACACCTCCTCCGTGAAGGTCATGTGACCGGCGTCCACGTCGAACAGCAGCCTGACGGATCCATTGAACAATCAACACCCAGCAGGAACTTAAAGGAGGACTTCTCTGCGGGACACTCACGTCCTCTCTGGACTGATGAACCATTCCCCGGCCCACGTCCAGCCCGGGGACGGCTTGAAGCTCTCTTTGGGGAGCTTCACCCTCCCGCTGATGTCACTGAACTTGGGGTAGGTCAGACCCGTGGCCCCCCAGCTGCCCACCAGGGCGAGGCGAGTCTGGTTCTCGTACTGAGGAGAGAGAGTCACAGATTTCAAACTTTTTTAGCTAGATTAGCGTCCCATCCTCATTTGGGGTCAGATCTTTATTTTTTTTTTTTTTTAACTTGTCCTGTCCAACAGCTGAGCAAGCAGATACGGGCTGAGAGCCTCTTGCGTTGGACAGATTTTAGTTGTCCCAACAGGGTTATATAAAATAAACCCCTGTAGTATTTCATGCTAAACTTTTTTTAATTATGTTGTATCTTTTTCTTTTTTTGTTGGACCGGACGGAAACAAAGAGGGGGGGGGGTGTAAAGGGGTGGGGTTAAGAGAACAAAGAAGGTAACACAGAGTAGTAACATCCTATAACAACCAGGTCTAAATAACAATCTGGAATGGGCGGGGCCTGTCTACACACACACTCAGTTACACACATACCTTTTGGCTAAAATAATCTTTACCTTTAAAGTTGTCAAAAATGTGCACAATACCACTGCAGCTCACACACAATCATAGAAGCTGACACAAATAAAGCCTTTCATTCCATCACACATTCTGTTAGTGCGAGGTGAGCTGACACCTGTGCTCAGGTGAGTGTTTATGTTTTGCTGATGTGAATGTTGATGGAATGTATAGAGGGAGAGAGAGCCCGGCCACCCCCACGCCCAGGCCCCCCACCGGGGCGGCAGCAGCAGCACGGGCCCCCCAACACCCGCCAAGGAGCCATAGAGGGAACCAGTCAGCCGCAGAATCCCGCCAGGCACCCAGACCAGGGACCGCCGCAGAGGCCCCCACGCCCGAGAGCCGGAAGGCACGGGAGCACAGAGAGCGCGGACCCCTGTCCAGCCAGAGCAGCAATCCCCCCACCACGCCCAGAGGGCCAACACAAGGCCCCACACCCGGAGAGCCCCCCAACCCCAGAGGAGCAGCACACCACCACCCAGCAGCGCCGAGCATCCCCCCGCCCCACCCCAGGCACGAGCCAGAGCTCCCCCAGGATGACCCGCTTCTATGCTCCAGACGTCCGCCCGCGCCCGCCGCGGGAGGTCCAGGGGCGAGCCAGGAAGGGGCCGCCCACCCCCGCCAAGCAGAGAGACACCCAAGAGGAACGAGGGTCCCAGAGGAATGATGTTAACAAGGCCTGGCCAGGCACACCCACTGATGGAGTCCTGGAGAGGCCCATTTCTCGAGAGCCGGGACCGGAACCCGAACCACCGAGACCTGGACACCCCATGGCTCCGATGTAGTTTGATCCCCTGTTAGATCTTGGGGATCCCTCTCCCAGCGTGGCGAGGAGGTCACAGAGTCCAGGAGACCGGCACCCAAGAGACAAGACCACTAGGTCGAGGGTTCCCATCCCCCCTCGCCAGGGATGGGGTAGGGGACAGAGGGTCGAAAGTCCCACCTTCCTTGTGTGATGCATGCGTGTTTGTTTGTTAAAGTGTATATTTTGAGGTGTTAAACCCCCCCCCCCCACCAGAGTCAGATCTTACCGTTTCAGCAAAGACGGACAGCTTTCCCTCAGCGTGCTGGTTGAAGTGCGGGGTGTCCGCCGCCAAACCGAACCACACTTTGACCCTCAGCTGACCGGGAAGTTTGGCCTCTCCGCCGCTGCCTTGCGGGCGCTGCGGTTATAAAGACACAGCGAGCATCTCCATCAGGTGCTCTCCCAGCAGAGAGGCTTCGTGTCTGTGCGCACCTTCAGAAAGACGCTCTGCAGCCGCCCGCAGTGTTTCCCGCAGTGCCGCTTGGAGAAGAAGACGCTGTGGGCGGGGATGCGGTGGTACGCCACCCGCCGGTCGCCCTGCAGCATCCAGATGACGACGTCTGGGAGGCTGTTCTGAGGCTGAAGCAGAAGATTCACCAACATCGTCTTCAGGTTTCTGTTATTTTTGTTCTGCTACCAGTTTATGGACAGAAATAGATATTTTTTTATATTTTTCACCATAACAGTTAATGTCTTAAATTTCAAAAGAAAAAAGGGAAAATTAGGTTATTTCAAAATAATATACTGAAATCTTAATGAAATTAAGTTTAACTATAACTTTCAGATACGATAGTCAAACAAAACCTGCCCTGCTTCTTTTTTTTTTCCGTTTTGTCATGATAACTATATAAAAAATTATTGCAAATCCAATGGAAAGGCAGTTAGCGTAAAACACCTGAAACCCAAAAATATTTTTGCTACTTTCCTTTCTGGCTTAAATATGTCAGCTAACGGTATTAACATAATTGTTAAAGTAATTACAATTTGTAAATAATTGAAAACAGTACAACACATTTCAAAATAAGGGTTAATTAATATATTAAATTCTATATCAAGGGCAAAAGAATTTTCCTCTGGAAAACTTTAGCCTATTTCAATCACTAAGAGTCTCTGATTAATGATTAGCTCTTTTAGACATTTTTATACCTTGGTTCAGCCTTATTTCAACCATTAATCACTTAAAATTAATCTTAAAATGTTACACTCCAGCACCTTAAACTAAATCAATCTAAACAAGAATTAACCTAATTCAAAAACTACTACATATTTTTTTGCTACATTCTAAACTGACGCTACATGTTTGCTAATGCTAATTAGCGAAATCTGTGATCAATCAATTCAAAATAATAACTGGAAGACCTAAATGCTAACTCAAGTGCTAAATTATTGTTAAAATCGCTAGCTATTGAAACGATTTATTTTTTTTTGAAAAATTAATCTAAAAAACATTTGATTAAATGCTTTACACTAAATTAGCAACAGGAAGTATTAGAAAATTAAAAGAAAGTTAAAAAAAAAACATTAAAAATCAATACAGTACGTTTTAATTCTATTATGTTTTTTTTGTTTATACTCCCAGCATTTTATGTTATTTTATTTTTGTTTGTTTAGATATATGATGTATATTAATGGCTATTTTGCACAGTTTTTTGAACTACAACTGAGGTCTTACAATTAAGTTCTTAAAAAAAAAAAAAAAGTGCTAAATTAGAGTTAAATTGGTAACTTTTTGAAAAACTTTTTTTTTTTTTTTTTTTTTTTTTAGAAAAGTAGATTAAAGAGCAATTGAATGAAAGTTTTACACTAAATTAGCAACTGAGAAAATTAAAAGAGAGCATTAAAAACACACTGAAATCAATATGTTGCTATTAATTTTTTGTGGAAAAAAAAACTTTCTGGATTAAAGAATGACTAAGCAAAATTTTTCAGGATAGAATAACAACAATCCCTTAGTAAGACACCTAATTGGAGCTTTTTTAGCTAGGTCTGGCTGCTGTTGCTAATAGTAGCTTTTTAAGCTAGGTCTGGCTGCTGTTGCTAATTGTAGCTTTTCTAGCTAGGTCTGGCTGCTGTTGCTAATAGTAGCTTTTTAAGCTAGGTGTGGCTGCTGTTGCTAATAGTAGCTTTTTAAGCTAGGTCTGGCTGCTGTTGCTAATAGTAGCTTTTTAAGCTAGGTCTGGCTGCTGTTACTAATAGTAGCTTTTTAAGCTAGGTCTGACTGCTGTTGCTAATAGTAGCTTTTTAAGCTAGGTCTGGCTGCTGTTGCTAATAGTAGCTTTTTAAGCTAGGTCTGGCTGCTGTTGCTAATTGTAGTTTTTCTAGCTAGGTGTGGATGCTGTTGCTAATAGTAGCTTTTTAAGCTAGGTCTGGCTGCTAATGGTAATAGTAGCTGTTTAAGCTAGGTCTGGCCGATGTTGGTAGTTGCAGCTTTTCTAGCTAGTTGTGGCTGCTGTTGCTAACCTCCTCAGCGATGGTCCTCAGCCGGTTGGCCCAGTCCTCGGCCTGCTCCAACATGGTGGACAGCTCCGTTTCAGGCCCGTGTTTGAAGGCCAGAGCTGCAGCGGCGATCTGCTTCAGGTGGAGAGTTCGAATGTGTCTAATGGAGCGATCCAGAGGCGTCACACAAGGCCACTGATCGAAGGAAGGGAGCTCCTCGCTGCCAAAACAACCACAAAGATGAACTTTTTCTGCTTCAGGATTTGAAGGAAGCTGAATATATATTAAAATAAACCACTGAACATTTCCTAACCAGACGTTACCTGCAGTCTATGATGAGCTGATCCAACAGCTGGACCACCTGGAGCTCCACTTCCTCCATTTCACTGCCTGCTTTCACATGCAGATGTACTTTCTGCAGGTTTGCCTCCTGGAAAACAAAAAAAGCACTTATTATAGTAGTTTTGCCGTATTTGTGTCAACAACTACAGTAAATAAAAAGAACATAAACGATGGAGCTCGGATGCTAAAGGGTTAAAGCCTCCATCAACCGTGATCTGGTGATGGTTTCACTCGGGTTTTCCAAAGAGCCTCTTCCATGCGTCTAAAAACGTTTCCAGGCCAAGGACACACTCCCTCGGCCACACAAACAACAAATCCTCTGAAAGTGCGATAAGCAGAGCTGGGCGTCACGGAGCCGGCCGGGTGCCGGGACCCACCAGTCGGTCTATGATAGCTTGGAGCATGTTGAGAGCCTCGATCCTCGGTTGGATATCTTCCCACTCCGAGGACAGGACCACCACCGGCTTGATGTTCCCCCAGGGGAGATAGTAGTAGTGGCAGCCTGGAGGAATCAACAAAACAAATTTGTCATCACTAAACATTTTTACCTCCCGAACACTGCATACTACTGAACAAACTCATTTATGTATCTCCAGAGAACATTTGATGCTTTTCGATGGATCGACTTTGAGTTCGTTTTTTTCTCTGATATTCAGGAAAATATAGAATATACACCTGGTTTAACTCTATATATTCTTATGAAAAATGAAAGAAAATAAAATCTAAAAAGAATGTATGTATGCTTGTTCTGAACACAGTATTAGTACTGGTACTGTAGCATCACTTACAAGTACACAAATACGGTGACGCAACATTGCAGTAAAAATTAAGTCACAGTGCAAACAAAAAAAGAAAGTACTGATGAAAAAAAATGCTGCAAATAAAAATAAACGCTGTTGCAAATACAAAAACTAGACAAACACAACTAACAACAGGTACTGAGAGCCTGGAATGAAGAATACATCAAAGTACAAACGACCGACGACTAAAATGTTAAAGTCCAAAGCAACCTAATAATATAATTTTCCCCAAATCAATTTAGCCTGATGTGGCTTTTTCATTTGCAGCGTTTTCTTGCAACTTTTTTTATTTGCATTTTTTTAATGTATTTTTTTATTTGCATGACTGATTCCTTTATTTGCAGGAATGTTTTTTAATTGCATCATTTCTTTTATTTGAAGCACATCTTTTATTTGGATAATTTCTTTTGTTTGCAGAATTTCTTTTTTTTTTTTGGAGCAGTGTTTTTTTTCATTTGCACGACTGTTTCCTTTATTAGCAGAAGCGTCTTTTTATTTGCAGTATCGATTTTTATTTGCAGCAGAGTTTCTTTTATTTGCAGGACTGTTTCCTACAGAAGCCAAAAGCGGCCTGCCTTACTTTTTTTTTTTTTTTTTTTTATCGTTTCCTCGTCATAACGAGATCCGCCATCTTGTTAGAAATCTCGTTCGTCTCTTCCTTTCCTGCATGGAGACACCGATACCTCACCTGTTTGAAAACACTCCACAAATGTTGTTTTTAGTTTTTATTTATTAGTGGATCTACACTCTTTAAACGTCTTAATTCAGTCTCACGCACCAACCCCCTCCATTAATTTCCCCCCAAACCCCAAACTAACATTGACAGAGTGTGTTAAACAAGATGGTGGATCTCGTTATAACAAGAAAACGGTGAAAAAAAAAAGTAGGTCAGGCTGCTTTCAGCTTCCGTAGTTTCCTTTATTTTTAGCAGTGTTTATTTTTTTATTTGTGTAATTATGTCTTTTCTTAGCAGAAGTGTTATTATAATAACAGTGTGTTTCCTTTATTTGCAGTATCGTTCTATTTTTTTCGTTGCAGAAGCGGTTCTTTTAATTGCAGCGTCTCTTTAATTTGTAGCTTGCTTTTTTTATTTTTTTTTTTTTATTTTTTATTTTTCGTATTATTGGCATTGCGTTTCTTTATATTTTTATTTTTTTTATTATTTTTTTTTTTTAGGTTTTTCTGTTTTTGTTCTTAATTTTATGCTTCGATGGCGAGTCTCGGCCGCCGAACACAAAGTAATAAAACACTATTAGAAATCTTTTCCCATGTATGATAAAAGTAATGCAGTTTGGGGAAATAAACATTTGTAAATGAAGTCTGTATAATCCGTATTTTGAAATGTATTTGTTGAAACATTCATTCATTTTTTTAAAGCCCTTTTTTTGTCCCTTTCTGGGTCGTGGGACGGCTGCAGTCTAACCTCTGGGGTATTGAAATAAATGTAATCTTAATTTAATTTAATCAAATCTGTTCACCTGAATGGTCTCATTTCTTTGAAGACAGAAGTTTTTCTCCGTTTCCTGACTTACCGTCAAAAACAGCCCGACTGAACTGCGTGGTGGAGGCCAGAGGAAGGCAGCTGTAGTCAAACTTGTTGCCATAGTTACCGATGCTGACCTCGAACTGAATGGCGTCGTCGACATCCTGAAGAAGTGTGGCCGAGTAAAAGGCTACGAAGAGCGAGAACTTCCTCTTCCTCAGAAACTTCTGCGAGCCGAAAGAAAGAAAGAAAGAAAGAAAGAAAGAAAGATTCTGTGTCCGTGCTGCATTCAGGGGAACTTCGCCGTCTTTTCTCTCACCTCCACCACTATCAGATCATCTGATGGGATGTCCTCAGTCCTGTGCTCCGGCTTGTCCAGCAGCTTTGTGGTCAGCTCCACTAAGACTCTCCCCCTGTAGGCCACGCCCTCTCCCTTTAGACAGACAGAAACATTAAAATATCTTTTTTAAACAATCAAAAAGATTATAGATTAGGGATACGTTTCCTATAGTAAATTTTGGAAGTATAAGTTTTCTTGTAGAACTTGAAGACTATATTTATATTTTATTCTTGACATTAGGAGTGAAAAGAAGCTAATCTGTCATTTTTATAATATTTTTTGTTTTGTTTTTTTAACCAAAATCCTGTTTTAAGTCTTCAACTCCACCAAATCTCTACAGCAATTCTGTATTTGGAGTTTCGAGAATTGGTCGGATGACACCAAAAAAAATCTAAATCATGCTAAAAAAAAGTTAACTTTTAAAGCTATGATTGTTGACAACCAGAATTACTATTACTGCAACCAGAATAAATAAATATAACCAAACAAAGTTTGGTGGAGAACACAAGAGAACAGCCGTCTGCTCATATTTTATTGTTCATCCATTTTTTTTTGTTAAATCTCCCAATTAAGTCTTGTTAGAAATATTGTTTTTTAATTGACAATCACTGAATGTTATGAAGAATTTCTTCTTCTTCTTCTTACAGTTAAGTCCTTATTCACAACTGTCCTTACAAGTGGATACGAACTGTCTGCAGCTGAGAAACTTACAAACCTCTACGAGGTGCTAAAGTGGCCAGGAGGAAATATGGAGGTCGTAGAGCAAAAATGTTGAGGCGAATTTTTATCTATGGGTATGCTGCGAGCGCCAAGTCGTAATGAATATTTAATATGTATGGAGAGAAAATAGACTCACTCTGATTGGTGCGTGCGTGATTCTTGATTTGTAAGTCATATAATATGTTTTGTGCAAAAGTAAAAAAATTACAAAAATGTAAAAATTTACACATGCACAAATTAATATTACAACAGCCTGAAACTAATCCTCCCGCGGAACCTCGAAGTGATTACACCACGAGACCCTTCTTAACATCCACAGGGCAGAGGGGCTCGATCACGGAATCACATTGACAGATCAATCGCCGCGTTCCTCCGCCGTTCTCTCCCGCCCAGGATCTGCAGGGCGGGGGGATCAGACCAATGAACCCCCCCACCACCACCACCACCACCCCCGCGTTGATGAGGAGCGCTGTCAGACGAGCCGCTGCAGCTCGACGCGCCCTTTTCTGGAAATGTTCTTATTTTTTTTTTCGGAACTTTATTGCCTTAATATGAAAAAAAAAAATACAGGCAATTCACAAAATCATAGTAAACACAAACATGCGTTGAGATTGGGCATATTACAAATATATATATAAAGAAAGAAGAGGAGAGAAAAAATAAAATTAAACCATTATATAGACAATTAGGAGTTTTCCTATGTGGAGACACCCATAGATCCATCCATACACATTAACTTACATATCTATATATAGACCAGAAATATTAACAGTCAAAATAAGGGAATTAGGATGGGAGCTGATACCTAGGATGTAGTAGATGTTATTCAAAAATAGTAGTCACTCCAGCCCATCTTTTCAAAAAGACATCCATTTTTAGTTGTAGCTGGGCAGTCAAGTATTCCATCATATAAACTTGTTTCAGTTTTTGTATCCATTTAATTATTGTTGGTGGATTTGGTTTAAGCCAGTTTAAAGTAATAATCTTTCTTGCAACCATCAGTAAGACATGTAGAGCATAACATTGTTCATTAGTGAGAAATTCTTTGTTGTACAGGTCAAGAATGATAACACAGGGGTTATTTTTTAAAGAGATAAGTGTTTTCAAAACGCTTATTTAGACTTTTTATATTAATTATCAGGAATATATTTTTAAGAAAGTGGGAAAATGTCAAGTTTTACTGGATGTTATTCACAATCGAAGTTTAAAACGGCTAACAAAAGAACTATGGTGAACGAGCATTCTGGTAGTACTTGAACGCATCACTCACGAACGAATTTGTGAGTCTTACAGTAGATTTGTGCGTAACTTAGGCGGTGTGCATGCGTAAGAGGTGTTTTAAAAGATTTTTGTGTGTAATTAGTTTCAGACTGTTGTAATTTTAATTTGTGCGTGTGTGAATTGTATTTTTTTAATTTTTGTAATTTTTTTACTTTTGTACAAAACGTATTTTATGAGTTACAAATCAAGAATCACGCACAAATCCAAAGTTATCCAAAATTCAAGAATTATGCATGTGTAACGAGATTAGATCTTTTTTTTTTAATTACACAAAATATTGACTGTCTCTAAGTTTATTTCTCCCCCTGAATTCACCGTTGGGTAACCCCTCCTTAGTTTGTTCTTCTTCTGTGGTTTCTTCTTTATATGTTGGGAGCTCGCTTTCCCTCTCCCCTTCCTGTTTTACTGTTCGGTGGGAGAGGTGGGTGTCCTGTAACGTTTACAACATGAATCCTCATTTAATTTTAGTTATGCCCATAATTCTGTTACTGAAAAAATCTAAAAACGTTTATTTTATTTTATTTTGATGTAAGAATTAGCTGATCTCCCTCTACCTGTCACTCTCATCTAGGAGCTAAAACGGGCAGCTAACACCGTGATTTCTGTGTCTTTCCTTTCTGGAAAATTGTCAGATCCGCAATAAATGGAGGTGATCTCCGAGGGTGCTGCTGTGCTTCCACGTCTTTCCTCCCGATAAACACAACGCAGAATCGATCCGGTTACACATGCACAAATCAAAAATACGCACGCACAGATCAGAGTGAGTCTATTTTCTCTCCATAAATACGACACACAAGGGTCAGAAACTCACCCCTCGCTAAAACCAGCTGCCAGAAAGTCAACACAATAAATTCAGTGCTCAGTGATGATCTCGTGTTTGTCATTTCAGTTAATATCTCCAACAAATTAATGTTTTCTACAAATGTCCAAATAAGGTCAAGTCATTTATCTCAAAACAAGTTTTGCTTCCTCGTAAAACTATGTCTCAAAAAACATTTTGAATTTGTTTTCTTAAGAACGTAACTTTCTCATCTTCACCGAAACAGACCTGAGACTTCAAATAAAGAAAGTTCTGTCCTCAAACCCCCACCGATTGGAGGTCATGTTATTTCGGATGTCGAAAGTGACGGACAGTAAAAAAAAAAAATTAAAACTTAAAGTTACTTTTCCGAGGTTTAGAGCCTCGTGTGGGTCGTGGAAGGTGGTGAACTCTCTCGGGCTTCCGTACAGGTTGACGAAACACGGACCGAACGTCGGCAGGAAGCCGAGGCTGTCGTCAACTGCAACGACAGGAAAAACGGTTAGCTTAAACATCAGGACGCTAGCAACTAAAAAAAAAAGTCAAAAATTCTGCATCATGATTAAAGTAGAGTTAAAAAGGATTGATTTGAGAAAAAAAATGTTGCAGAGAAAAAGGTGGACATACTGCCAGAGTGGACTGTCCGAGGAGTCAAGTCATCTGAATGATAGAGAGGGAGGATCGTTAAGTAAATGTTTGTTAAAGAAAAAAAAGGAGAAAATAATGGGGTTTATTTTAAAGGTGGTAAAAACTCAGTCAAAAGCACAGCAACACTCGAACGCAACACCGTTCAGCTGGTTAATCAAAGGACATTAAAATGGCCCAACATCTGAATCTACTGTTACAGATGGAATTAAACTGGATATTAGTGGAAATACTTCACCTTTAAAACACGAACCGAAAGATTTCAAAATTACTTTAGAAAAAATAGTTAAAACTAATCAAAACCGTGACCTTTTATTTTGAAAATACCAGTCTCAAAAGTGGTGAGGGTTCTCATTCATCCGTCTGATGAATTGAAATAGAGTCATAGCATTGCTCATCTGACCGATGATGAACGTTTCAAGGAAAAGATTTAAGTCCGGTTGCCATGACTCAACGTTTTGCGACGTAGGACATATAAAACATCTGGATTGTCCTTTTCCTGAGTCCACATGCTCATGATTTCATACTAGCACAGCTGGACGGTTTAAGACTATGAGGACAGCAAGCTGGAAAATGCAAGAAAAGGGATGTCAGAAAACTCATGCATAGTGAGGAGAGACAGGACGCTCTAAAGACAGGAAGCATTAGTTAGTATCTGGAAAACAAAAAAATACCAAGACATGACATTTTTATTAAATCTGCACAGATCTAAAACAATGAAACTTGTGTCATTAAACATAGACTCAGACGTTATATGAGTGATATAATCTGAATTCTGAAGACATCAGGAAAAAAAATGTGAAGCAACTTTCTAAAAGAAGTGTAACTGCTCTGCTTTCTATTTCAGCCGTTAGCTTGTTCTTTTCTACAACAGCAGCTACATTCCAGCATTTAGTATCTATTGTTTTGTTGCTATGTGGAGAGAAAAGGTCACTTCACAGAAGGAAGGTTCAAAGACTGTTAAAGAATAATTATTCAAACATGTGGGAGTCATCATGGTTGACTCAGATGCTGACCTCACTGCTGTCTCACTGGAACAATGAACATGCAAGATCCACCAACCAAAAAACACAAAGACACAAGATCCACCAACCACAAAGACACAAGATCCACCAACCACAAAACACAAAGACACGAGATCCACCAGCAACAAAACACAAAGACACAAGATCCACCAACCACAGAACACAAAGACACAAGATCCACCAACCACAAAACACAAAGACACAAGATCCACCAGCAACAAAACACAAAGACACAAGATCCACCAACCACAGAACACAAAGACACAAGATCCACCAACCACAAAACACAAAGACACAAGGTCCACCAACCACAAAACACAAAGACACAAGATCCACCAACCAAAAAACACAAAGACACAAGATCCACCAACCACAAAGACACAAGATCCACCAACCACAAAACACAAAGACACAAGATCCACCAGCAACAAAACACAAAGACACAAGATCCACCAACCACAGAACACAAAGACACAAGATCCACCAACCACAAAACACAAAGACACAAGATCCACCAACCACAAAACACAAAGACACAAGATCCACCAACCACAAAACACAAATACACAAGATCCACCAACCACAGAACACAAAGACATAAGATCCACCAGCAACAAAACACAAATACACGAGATCCACCAACGACAGAACAGAAAGACACAAGATCCACCAACCACAGAAAACAAACACACAAGATCCACCAACCACAAAACACAAAGACACAAGATCCACCAACCACAAAACACAAATACACGAGATCCACCAACCACAGAACACAAAGACACAAGATCCACCAACCACAAAACACAAAGACACAAGATCCACCAGCAACAAAACACAAAGACACAAGATCCACCAACCACAGAACACAAAGACATAAGATCCACCAGCAACAAAACACAAATACACGAGATCCACCAACCACAGAACAGAAAGACACAAGATCCACCAACCACAAAACACAAAGACACAAGATCCACCAACCACAAAACACAAAGACACAAGATCCACCAACCACAAAACACAAATACACAAGATCCACCAACCACAAAACACAAATACACAAGATCCACCAACCACAGAACACAAAGACATAAGATCCACCAACACAACACAAATACACGAGATCCACCAACGACAGAACAGAAAGACACAAGATCCACCAACCACAGAAAACAAAGACACAAGATCCACCAACCACAAAACACAAAGACACAAGATCCACCAACCACAAAACACAAATACACGAGATCCACCAACCACAGAACACAAAGACACAAGATCCACCAACCACAAAACACAAAGACACAAGATCCACCAGCAACAAAACACAAAGACACAAGATCCACCAACCACAGAACACAAAGACACAAGATCCACCAACCACAGAACACAAAGACATAAGATCCACCAACCACAAAACACAAATACACGAGATCCACCAACCACAGAACACAAAGACACAAGATCCACCAACCACAAACACAAAGACACAAGATCCACCAGCAACAAAACACAAAGACACAAGATCCACCAACCACAGAACACAAAGACATAAGATCCACCAGCAACAAAACACAAATACACGAGATCCACCAACGACAGAACAGAAAGACACAAGATCCACCAACCACAAAACACAAATACACAAGATCCACCAACCACAAAACACAAATACACAAGATCCACCAACCACAGAACACAAAGACATAAGATCCACCAGCAACAAAACACAAATACACGAGATCCACCAACGACAGAACAGAAAGACACAAGATCCACCAACCACAGAAAACAAAGACACAAGATCCACCAACCACAAAACACAAAGACACAAGATCCACCAACCACAAAACACAAATACACGAGATCCACCAACCACAGAACACAAAGACACAAGATCCACCAACCACAAAACACAAAGACACAAGATCCACCAGCAACAAAACACAAAGACACAAGATCCACCAACCACAGAACACAAAGACATAAGATCCACCAGCAACAAAACACAAATACACGAGATCCACCAACCACAGAAAACAAAGACACAAGATCCACCAACCACAGAACACAAAGACATAAGATCCACCAACGACAAAACACAAATACACGAGATCCACCAACCACAGAACACAAAGACACAAGATCCACCAACCACAAAACACAAAGACACAAGATCCACCAGCAACAAAACACAAAGACACAAGATCCACCAACCACAGAACACAAAGACATAAGATCCACCAGCAACAAAACACAAATACACGAGATCCACCAACGACAGAACAGAAAGACACAAGATCCACCAACCACAAAACACAAAGACACAAGATCCACCAACCACAAAACACAAAGACACAAGATCCACCAACCACAAAACACAAATACACAAGATCCACCAACCACAAAACACAAATACACAAGATCCACCAACCACAGAACACAAAGACATAAGATCCACCAGCAACAAAACACAAATACACGAGATCCACCAACGACAGAACAGAAAGACACAAGATCCACCAACCACAGAAAACAAAGACACAAGATCCACCAACCACAAAACACAAAGACACAAGATCCACCAACCACAAACACAAATACACGAGATCCACCAACCACAGAACACAAAGACACAAGATCCACCAACCACAAAACACAAAGACACAAGATCCACCAGCAACAAAACACAAAGACACAAGATCCACCAACCACAGAACACAAAGACATAAGATCCACCAGCAACAAAACACAAATACACGAGATCCACCAACCACAGAAAACAAAGACACAAGATCCACCAACCACAGAACACAAAGACATAAGATCCACCAGCAACAAAACACAAATACACGAGATCCACCAACCACAGAACACAAAGACACAAGATCCACCAGCAACAAAACACAAAGACACAAGATCCACCAACCACAGAACACAAAGACATAAGATCCACCAACCACAGAACACAAAGACATAAGATCCACCAGCAACAAAACACAAATACACGAGATCCACCAACCACAGAACAGAAAGACACAAGATCCACCAACCACAAAACACAAAGACACAAGATCCACCAACCACAAAACACAAATACACGAGATCCACCAACCACAGAACACAAAGACACAAGATCCACCAACCACAAAACACAAAGACACAAGATCCACCAGCAACAAAACACAAAGACACAAAATCCACCAACCACAAAACACAAAGACACAAGATCCACCAGCAACAAAACACAAAGACACAAGATCCACCAACCACAGAACACAAAGACAAAAGATCCAGTGATCACAAAACACAAAATCCAACAATCCCAGCACACAAAGAGAAGATTTCCACCAATCAAGAAACACCAGATCCACCAATAAAAATACTTGACAGAGGATCATACGATCACAAAACACTAGATCCACCAATCACAGCACACACAGAAACAACTCCCACCAATCAAAAACCACAAAGACACCAGATCCACCAATTAAAATACTTGACACAACAAGATCCACCAATCACAGAACACGAGATTCACCAACTACAAAGCACAAGATCCACCAAAAACGGCACACAAAGCCGCAAGTTCCACCAATCAAAGAACACAAAGGCACAAGATCCACCAACCACAAAACACAAACATGCAAGATCTATCAATCACAGCACACAAATACAAAACATCCACCAATTACAACACATAAAGAAACAAGATCCATCAATCACAACATGCAAATACAAATGATCCACCAATTACAGCACAAAATGAGAAAGATCCACCAATCATAGCAAACAAAGATAAAAGATCCACCAATCAAAGAACACACAGACATGAACACCAAAGTATTGTTGAATATATTCTAATAATGGACAAATGTGAATCCTTTCTAACACAACCATGACAGCCATAACCTCACTGGACGGGTATGAAATGTGTAATAAGTCAATTAACAAAATATTTGGATCGTTAGAATTACTAAATCATTTTTTCTTCTGGTTTAGATTGACTGAACACACCTGATCCTGAACAAATGAAATCAAATGGAGTATTCGCTCTGAAAGAGCACAGTTAAAGACTATCCATATATCCAACTAAACTAGAATTGTCCTAAACTCTGGTGCAGTTGTGTCCATGTTGGTCCAAACCATTCCAAACCAGTCCAACTCTGTACTCACCATCGATTTGTCCTCCTGGTGCAGAGATCTTTGACATACAGAGGTGGGCTGTGCCGATGACATCGTTGTGACTGGCTCTATCCCTTATGTAAGAAAGAAGAAAACCCCAAACGTTTAGAGTTGTTTATATGCCAGTCTATGGAAAAAAAACTAAAATTGACCAAACTTTAAACTTTAGACCCTTGCATTTAATCCCTTTAACATGCTTTTAACTTTTGAAAAAGATAGATAATGCAGGACTGCATGCAACTGATAGATTTAAATCATTATGATTAAGAAAAGCACATATTGTAAGTGTTAGGATTCACCAGTCCACAATTCTGATCCTCATCTTCTCACACATAGAGGGAAACTGGAATAAAAAGAAAGAAAGAACATCATTTTTTATAATAATAATAACAGGTAAATGTTTTTGTTGGTGGAACGAACGGTGCCCCTCACTCTTATTGGGATGGTCAGGCTCTGGTTCCACTGTGGATTGGCATTTTTCTCCAGGATTTTAGTACAGACCTAAATCACATTTATGGACAACTACTATCATTTTTGGGTTCTAACTTTTAGCATAAATAATGAACTTTTTGGTAAATTTTCAAAAGGCAACACAGACCGTTTTGCCAGCAAAGTGGAGTTCCACCATCGGGTCCACGAGGTTCTTTCTGTTGCTATCAAACCCAAGAATCTGCCTCATTCCGTCCATGATCGCATCGTCCACTGCACAAACGTCAAGATTCTCTTTATTTTCTGTTCTGAATAAGCCTGTCTAAAAAAGCGCTTTAGACTCTCACTTTGCGGCAGGTCTTCAGCTCTGAAGATCCTGACGGTGAAGACGGCTCCTCTCAGGGAGAGACCGGCCGGCCGGAGCAGGTTCCCCTCTATGTCCTCCTTTTCCTCCACGCACTCACGTTTATCAGCCTGGAAGGCAAATCAGAGAGCTATAAATGATAACATTTTCAAGATCTGTAGAAGAATTTTCTATCGATTCCAGTCATTTGCACACAAATTAGCAGGTTGACTAGCTAGCATGCTAGCTAACAAACGCCACTGCTTAAAAAGTGTGTTAAAAAACAAATTCCAAAATATTCATAAGATACTTAGTTCATTCCTCAGAGGAAGTCAAAGAAGAAAAAGTCCCAAACAATTGAATTATTAAATAGGAAAGGTGATTTTTTTTTTGTTAGCATATGCTATTTGTGTTAGCGTCCTGCTAAAAATGATTTGTGCTAAAGTGTCTGCATCTGCATTGCCCCACGCAGTGACGTTCATCAGGCTGGAAAGCAAATCAAAGCTCTTAGTGATAATTTTTTAAAAATCAATTGAAAAATTTCCTGTCAATTGCAGTTGTTCGCTCTCAGATTAGCATGTTGACTAGCTAACATACACAAACGCTTAAAATGCTTGTCGGAAAAAAAATTCCAAAATATTCACAGGCTACTGAGTTCATTCCTCTGAGGAAGACACAAAAAAAGTATTACAAAGCATAGAAAAATCCTAAACAATTAAAGGAGATTCTTTTGTGTTAGCATATGTCATTAACGTTAGCATCCTGCTAATAAAGATTTGTGCTAAAGTGTCTATATCACCACTGCTCCACGCACTCACATTTGTCAGCAAAATCAGAGCTCCAATTTTAAAAACCCATTTGAGAATTTTCCATCAATTGTTGTTCACGCTCAAATTAGCATGTTGGTTAGCTAACGTGCTAGTTAACATACACTTAAAATGATTGTCAAAAAACAAATTCTAAAACATTTGTGGGATACTGAGTTTATTCCTCAAAGGAAGAAATAAAAAAGAGTATTTCATAGCATAAAAAGTCCCAAACAATTTAGTTATTAGATAGGAAAGGAGATTCTTTTGTGTTAGCATATGTCATTAACGTTAGCATCCTGCTAAAAGATATATGTGCTAAAATAACTGCATCAACACTGCTCCATGCACTCACATTTATCAGCAAAATCAGAGCTCCAATTTTAAAAACCCATTTGAGAATTTTCCATCAATTGTTGTTCACGATCAAATTAGCATGTTGGCTAGCTAAGGGCTAGCTAAATGATTGTTAAAAACAAATTCTAAAACATTTGTGGGCTACTGAGTTTATTCCTCAAAGGAAGAAACAAAAAAATGCATTTCATAGCATAAAAAGTCCTAAACAATTTAGTTATTAGATAGGAAACGGGATTATTTTGTGTTAGCACATGCTATTAGCGTTAGCATCCCACTAAAAGGATTTATGCAAAAGTGTCTGCCTCTGCACTGGTCATAGTTAGGATCAAAGCTAGAATGTATTTCAAAGACTGTTATTTCAAAAGTTTCCCAGAAGTGCTCAACTTGTTGCCGTGTATCAGTAAGACTCACCGGTGGTTCGTCTCCAGCTGCTAAGACAAACAGGCTGACCTTCAGGTAACCTTTGACCCCAGAAGAGAGGTCATCAGGGTCAGACAGCAACAGCCATTTCCTCAAGAAACAGTGTCCTGTAAGCAGAGGCAGACGAGGATCTAAGAGAGTTCAGTGAAGGAGAAGGACTACCTTATGGAAAAAGTCTCACTGTGCTCGTTGTAAACAGTTCCAACATCCACCTGCAGACGACAAACGAGGGACTTTAGCGTTTGTATAATAGCTTGAAATCTATTTCAGTTACAGGATCAAAGGTACCTTGAATTCACCAATCACAGCGTCGGTCCTAAGTGAGCGAGAATCGCACACCTGTCAGCACAAAGGAGGAACAACGAAGGTCTCAATAAGTTTTACCAGACAGTTGTCAGCATGGATGTCCAATCCTGGTCCTAAAGACCTACCACACCATCCTGCTTGGTTCTGAGTAGCCAAACCAGGTGTTTCTGCATCCTGATTGAATGAAGATGTCTGATCAAGAGCAAGAAGTGCGGAGAAAGTTTGATGGTAGATCTTGAGCACCAGGATTGGACATCCTTGACTTACAGTCCTAAAAGAAGTGGAACCTAAAGTTGAACTCACCGTGATAAAAATCGGTTCGTCAAACAGTTCTGAGGGTGTCTCGAAGAAGTTCATGAAAAAAGTCTGTGGGACAACAGCCAAGGAAAGATTAAGAAGAGACAACAACACAAATAAATACGAACAAACAAAGACTTACCTCATCAAAGACTGGGTTGTTGCCTTTTCGGATGCGGGTCCTCTTGGTTTGTCCAGCTACTGCTACCTTGACGACAGGCTTGATGTTGATGCCCGGCAACTGCCGCGCCTCGATGACCCGCACGCGAACCTGGGGAAGACAGAGACAAAACAACTGCATAGGGGAGCTAATAGAGTTTACTGGACAAACTTCTTTGGTGGGAGTGAAAATCAAATCAGTTTAAGGGAATTTGCTGGAACGATGAGAAGAAACATTCGGGTCACACCTGTAAGTCCTGATTTTTGTTGGGCAGCTGTTTGGATTGCCCGCCGGCTCCTCTCCTCCTCTTCTTCAGCCCTCCGTGGGCGTTGTAGGATTGAGGCGAGCGCTTTGGCGTCTGGGTGGTGGGGGACTCCTGGTCGACGGGGGCCTGAGGGCCAACGATCACCATGGATCGCCCGTCGTCGCCTCCCTGATCCTCTGGGGCCTCCACCATGATCATGCTCTCTGTGTCCTCCTCTCCCAAAGTGTCCAGGGATATCACTGCTCAGATTGACAGGTATTTAAAGTTTGGCATTGATTTGAACTTTGAAGATCGAACTTACTCGTGACAGTGTCCATGTCCTGGTTGGGGTTGTTGTGAACCTGCGGTTCTGGCTGGTTGGGGGGTTGATAGATCGGAGCTGCTCCTGGAGGAGGGATGTAGGAAACCTGCAGGGTCAGAGTGGCCTGGTGGAGACAGAGATTACAGTAAGTCAGAACCCAAAAAGAAGAACAATGTATCTTACAGACAAGGATTTGGACGACAATTGATGAAAATTCTAAATCTTTCTGTCCTTATCCTGTTAGTTATTAGCATTTGGCACATCTTTGGATAATCTACAACTGACAGTAGAGTATGGACATTGTTGTATTAGGTTGACTCAGTCAAATTTATTTGAAACATTTCAGTTTGATCATATAAATCAACCTTTTCCAGACTCTGGTGTGCCACAGGGCTCTGTGCTCGGTGTCATACTTTTTTATTTTACCCTTATTTTTTAAAATAAAATTACATGAGTCATTGACAAACAGGCAAAAAACAATGCAAAGTAGAGCGGTAGACTTTTGACTGGAATATTGCAGGTTTGGTCGGATCCCATCCACCCCGCTCATGTGTTCAAGGCTGAATCGTTCATTCCTTACTCCTCCGGCTTCTCCCTATTGCTCCAATTGTAGGGTCATATGAAGCTGTAGCGGTGTCCAAACTTGCTTTTTTTAGGGAAACATCTATTGATTTCAATCGTAAACAGAACACATTCTTGTTTTTGGTATTGGTTTGTAGACAGAGCTCACCCCTGTGTTGTTCTTCTTGGTGTCCAACAGGGAAACAGTGAAGGAAGCAGCCAAGTTCGGAGAATTGAGGACATCTCTGAGGTTCAGCCGGCACTCTCCCAAAAACCTGCACCGACAAGAGAAGCAAATGTCTCAGTGGATTTACTTTACAAAGTTTTTCTCTTCCACAGTTGAGAAGAGGAAAATGTGTCTTAAAGTGTCGAAACCAAAGCGGAACTCTTGGTAAGTGTAAAGAAAGTTGGTGTGACTGGACCTCCCTTGTGTTCTCCAGTTTGTATATCTATGACCTGGTCATTGGTCGATTATAATCAAGCAGATCATTAACGAAAGAGGGGAAAACGGCACCACAGAAGGAAGGAATCGGACCTTGTAACAGGTTGGCGCAAAGCAGCTGTGCTAAAGTGACCAGACACAATCTTTGTAGAGGTAGAAGGGTTTTAATTTTCAACAATCACAGATCCTTCAACCTCAATCCTACTTTCCTGAACAAACAGCTCTGCTTATATGGCCTCTCTCTAATTGGTACAAACCACTGCAGAAGGAATGGAGGGGTCAACATCAACACCCCTCTCATCCGAAATGGTTGGATCTGCACATTCAAAATGGCTGCCAAGCAGGTTAACAAACATTTGTCCAATTAAGTCAGGTAAGTAAGCAAACTAAGCACAAAGAAAAGGTGAACACAAGGGAACACAAAAGTAACAAATGACACTTTGTTACATGCAATGAGATCAGAATGTGGGAGGAGAAGAGGCGGAGCTTAAGGTGTGACACCAGTCCTTCTCTACCAAAAACTACGTTTTTCCAAGAAATGCATAGAATTTTTTTTATTTATTTATTTTTTTTTTTTTGACAGAATTTAGATTTTTGATTGTTTATTAGGTGCATTACTACTTCCTTTAAGAAGAACTTTTAAAAAACGAGCCCAGATGAACTCTTAATAAGTGTTTCTGCTATCCCAGATGAAGGAGCTTTTACGGAAATACATAAAGTTTCCGCCTTTGGACCAGGCTTGTCGGACAACATGTAAGGTTAAGTAGCGCTCCGCTCGGGTCCTGTCTGGCGGTACCGGCAGCGGCTGGTGATAAATGGAGGGTTTAATCAGTCTGCACATCTGCTGGAAGCACTGTTGAACGGGGACCACAATGAGAGGATGACCTGATCCTGTCACCCCGCCCCTTCCTCTCTTGGAGCGCTCCGGTGTTTTTGACAGTTTGATGGAGCGAAACATTCCAAAAATAACCGAGGAAAAGAGGCGGCGTTCCACAGCGTTCAGTCCGGTTTGTTCTACGTGTCCAAAGCTGACAATGGCGCGGTCCTCCTTATCGGAGTTCCTGTTCCCCGAGGAATTATTCCTATGAATGTGTACCCACTCAGTCTGACAACAGCTCACATAACTGGTGGAGAAATGTGGGCGGTTCTTTATTTACTAAAAATATGACATCTAGAACTGTTTTTGAATATTTTGGAAAGTTTTTAGCTTCACATTTTGAATGAAACTCAAATGTACAAATGTAGAAAACCATACAAACTGTAAATTAGGAAATACAAAATTCTAATATTTTGCTTTTAACTGTGAAAATAGCTGCTTCACAACTTCACAAATACACTTTAATGTCCAAATAAACTCCTGTTTGGTTGCTCCACATGTTCAACTCCGCAGTTTTTCAAAAAATTGTGACATTTTTCAGATCCAAGTGATTTAAAACAAATTGAGCTGAACTACTTCAAGCAAACTTAATTTGAATTACTCAAATAAAACGAAATTGAATTGAACTGATTGACCAAAATAGAATGACAGTAAGTGATCGTGCAGAAGACACAGGTATACAGACGCTGTCTTGTTTACCTGTTCCGTCCCATCTTCTCGTGATCTTTGACGACACAATGGATCTCAGATCCAAAATCCAGAGGAACTCCTTTGAGATCCCATTCAAAGCCCTGACGCAGAAAAATCACAGGTGAGCAGAAAATTCAAAACCACCTCAGAAAAGCTGTAAGTTCTGTGTGGAAGTACAAATTCATCAAAAGGCCTTTTTTGTGACACTTCTCTAGTTTCTACACAGCTGTGGAAAATAAGGACTTCCTTCAATTTGATGATAATGACGTTAAAAGCTTTAAATATTCTATTAGGGATGAATATTGTTTAAATCAAGTTCGTCTGTCACTTTAAAAATAAGCATTCTGCATTTGTGGTGTTCCACAAGGTTCTAGACCTGACCCACTTATGTTTTGGGCCTGTGCGCCTTTAAGGGAATTACAAATCAAAATATTGTTTGGTTTTTTTTTGTTTTTTTGGGGGGAGTGAACTAATGACTTTCTTAGGACCCACATATGTAAACAAAACAGAACGATTATTGGAAGAACTCACCTCATTCCACACAGGATTCGGGTTATTTTTGATTATCCGTGTCTTTTTCTTTGACCCTGAAGCAGAAAAAGAACATTAATGCTTAGAATTCCTTAAATAAACAGAAGTAATAATGATATAAACGTTAAAAATATTTTAAAAATTACTTGTGATAACCACATTATTATTAAAGAAATTTACTTACTCACAAACACTGGTTTCATTATTACACAAGTACGCAGGGAGGATTTTAATATGTAGTTAATATTATTGTCCCGGGTTCTACACCCCAAACCATTTCTCTTGGCTTGGCTTCATTGTCCTGTTCCTGTCTGCACTCCTTGATTTGTCATTTTTTTTAGGTTGCCTTTCACCCAAACCCATGACATTCTAAAATAAAAGAAAATTAACACTCAATTGTGAAATGTTTAACAATTGACAGAGAAAAAAAATGAATTATGACGTAAAGAAAACACCCCATATGCACGGACAGAGACCAATGTGAAAACAATATTTAATAAAAATAATAATGACAAATTTTAATTTGAAAGAACCTCTCAGAGGACATGAATAAAGAATAATGAATTAAAATTTGAGAAATAGAAAGGATTCAAAAAATATTTAAAAATTACGGATATAAGAAAAAGTTCTGATTTTAACACTTAAAGGAGATATTGTAGTCTGTATAATTTCTGAATTTAAAAAAAAATTATAAATTTTTACTAACGGACTAAATCCATCTGATTTGAACCTTGGAAAAGGCCGTTTTTATCAGTAAACCGTTTTCATGAGGACCACCAGGATCAGAAAAAAGGGTCTAAAGAAGCTGGAAAAGAACATACGATCCTGTCGTCTGGGTTCACGATTTCCCACATTATGGATTTTGGGCGTGTCTGTTATCATCTTTCAGTGGCTTCCTGTAACTTAAAGTTCTGAGCTCTGACTTCCTGTTAGCAGGCAACTGAGTCAAGAAATAGAAAGTGAGAGATGAGGATAAACTGAATAAACATGTGAGCGTTTGAGACGGTGGTCGTTCATTTTCTGTTTCGCTTCTCATCAAAGGGAAGTATTGATCCCGTTGATGGGAAAATAAAGGAAATGAGTTTGTTTGTTTAAGCTGTGATGTGAGAGTAGGTGAGAAAATTACTGAAACCAAACACGACAAATATTCCTTGATTCAAACTTCTTAATCTACGTACACACCGGGCATGTGAAGCTAAAATCCTATTAGTTGTCACACACCTAGGTGTGCGAAATTTGTTCTCCGCATTTGACCCATCCCCTGGGGGAGCGGTGAGCTGCAGACACAGCCGCGCTCGGGAACCATTTGGTGGTTTAACCCCCCAATCCAACCCCTTAATGCAGGGAGGCACTGGGTCTTTGGTATGACTCGGCCTGGACTTGAACCTATGACCTTCCAATCTCAGGGCGGACACTCTACCACAAGGCCACTGAGCTGGAGCTAGTTCAAGAACACGCAGAACGTGGGTTTTTGAACACGCTTTTGGCATGTGGTGTTCCCTCTGCACTCTCACTACCCAATACTAGCACATGTAGCTACAGTTAGAAGAGTCTTTAGGTTTTTTACTTAACAGCTCTATTCCAATATATGAAAGACTTTGCGTCACATAACTCCAACTGGGCACTTTCATGATCAATTTTCAAACGGTGCGTACTTCTCTGTTTGAAAAAGATGCTACCCAAACATCACTACCAATCCTAGTGCCTGACTGGTCAGAATTTAATCGTTGTGCATTTTGTACATTTATAACAAACTTTAAAAATTGTGTAGTGATGCATGGATGCAAGAGTACTGAATGCAAAAGCCTGCATGCATTTACTAGGAGTGGGCGGATCGATAGTTTTGAAACCACCGTAAAGGTACCGGCCGCATCCCGAGGACCGGTCGCGTCCAGTACTGTGATGAAGAGGCAGAGGCATGTGGATCCGGGAGAAAATGTAGTTTTAATGGCGAACACCAAAAATCCAGCCAAGGTCAAAGCATAGGGGCGGGGCACAGAGTCGAGGAGGCAGGCGGGAGTCAGAACACAAAGAGACAGGCTTAGGAATGAGCGCTCAGCAGTGAATGTAGGGCAAACAAGACTCCGCAATGAGCTAAGGTGAATGCCAGACTAAATACTGAGGAGAGGAGGAGAAAACAGAGGAAGATGGCAGTGGTTAGAGTTCAGGGGAGCGCTCCCTCTGGTGGTTGGAGGAGGAAGGAGCAGGTTGAACTGTGACAGGTACTGCTTCAGACAAAACGCCCAGAACCTTGGTTCAATTGGAACAGCCAGCACGTTAAAAAACGACGAGTTGGGGACACCCAAGACGCCCAAAACGCCAAAAACCAATGGTTGGGGATGAGAATGTGCTGACCAACTAAGATCATTGAAGTTTATGTAAAAACTTTAGTCACAGCTGCCTTTACAGGTAAACATGGGTTGTCAAGGGGGGAACAAAGTAAAAACCTGTACAGAAAACACATAAAATATCTAAGTCGTAGACCGCTCAGTGAACCTGTAAAGTGAAAACGTGTGTGTATACTTTTTTCTATGGGCATGCTGCGGGCAACAGTTTGTAGCAAACATTATATGCGATCCGTAAGGGTAAGTAGGGGTGAAGTAGGCGAGATGTAGATTTAGATTTTTCCTCTTTTCAACCCAATCACATTAGACCAGGGGTAGGGAACCCTGGTCCTCAAGAGCCACATTCCTGCATGTTTTCTACCATACCCTGCTCTGGCATGTTCTTATTGGATGAACACACCTGAACCAGGTAATCAGTGTAGGGACTCATGACAATTACCTGGGTCAGGTGTGTTCAGCCAATAAGAACATGCCAGAGCAGGGTATGGTAGAAAACATGCAGGAATGTGGCTCTCGAGGACCAGGGTTCCCTACCCCTGCATTAGACAGTCAGACTGTAGTTTCTGTAGACATCCTACAGGCGTCCTACGGCCATAACATACCACCTGTACACCCCGTATGTGTGGCATTTGTGTGTCAATAAGGGACTAGGACAAGAGGCATCGTTTGACAGCATCACCCATAAGTCTTAACTGTTTATAACCTACATTATCCTGACAAGTACTTCCTGACACACGTGTCAAACAAACGACAATGGTACGTTCTACGAGCCTCAAAGGAACTCCGGCTCTTGTCTTTGACCCTCCATGGATCAGGACCAACAAAAAATATAGGTAAGCTCTCGGGAAGAGTTCATGCGACAAAGGCTTTGCTACATTACTTGAAAGATGCGCGTCATTGTCAAGGTACCATCTCCAACTGCTGCTTCAAGATGAGCAAAAACAAGAGGTTCATGTCAAAACCTGCTTCAGAAACTTTATTTTTACATTTTTAACCATCAATCCATCCATTTTTGGGTTGCTGGAGCCTATCCCAGTTACTATGTTTTTGCTGCATTCACTCCCAACGCGTGGACATCTACACCTTAATCCTTTCCTCCAACAGTTCCTCCGAACAACACAAAGGTTGTTTGCCTTCCTGTTTTTCCCCAACGCACTTATCATGAACGTCGAACACTTCAAATATCCACACACAGGAATGCCTACGTAAGCGCACCTCCGTTCCTGGAGGATATCTCAAAACATCTCCACCCTGGCTCCCACACATGGGTCAGGGGGGTAATGTTTGTGCGTGAATGCAGCTCAGACTGGTATTTGGGAAGTGGCAGCGCTTCGCGCTGAGAATAGAATGGATGGTGGGTGACAGGGCTGCGAAGTACGTATGGGAAACCTAACTTTAGACCTCCAGTATGTGTGTTTGTGTGTCTGCAATGGTAACGGGACTATTTAACCTCAGAGGAACCCAGAGTTCTCTGATTTAACCTTCATTAGTCACAGAAGATCCGATTTCCAGCAGCTATTGTTAGTCCCAGCCTGAAATGAGACATTCAGGTGATTATTTTTCCTCCAGGTTTTGACAGAGAGCAACTCTTTATGTAAACAACACCTTGGTTAGAAATCGTCCAATCAATACAAGCAAAAAAAAAAAACTAATAAAATTAAATAAATAAATGATTTAATCATCAGCAAAATATATATTCAAATTATGGAGATGTTTTATTGACTTAAGGAATCTTAATTTTGTGTCTTTACACAATAATCTTGTTCTCCCAAAGATTTAGCTCTATTAGTTCCAGTTTAGCAATATTTTCTACTATTGATCTGTTTTCCAAATAAAAATTCATAAAATCTTATTTTCATTTAAAAAATTTACAGCATCTTTTTGAACATTGTTTGTGTCAAATTAAAGTATCCATCTATATTCATTTTTATTGTAAATAGTTCCCAGTAGTCTTTTATTTAAGATTATTGCGTTTATTTTGTAGAGCCGTAAAATATTAATAAAATTTCACTTTTGGGTGGCTGGCGCGGTAGTTAGTTTAGCTAATTTCCCAGCATGCCTTTGTTTACACTCTCTCCTGCTAGCGACAAGTGCCTCAAAAGTTCAAGCTAATATTAGCCTAAGGGAGCGATATCGGGGGTATGTCTGCTCAGACGAGGTTTTACAGTGAAGCAAAAATAATTTAGTCAGCCACTAATTGTGAAAATCAGTGTTGCCCAGCAACAGCCCTAAAACATTACTGCTCTAGAGGAGATCTGTGTGGAGGAATGGACCAAAATACCAGCAACAGTTTGTGAAAACTTACAGAAAATGTTTGACTGCTGTCACTGTCAACATAGAATATATATACTTGATATATATTAATATATATATTGATCAAACTTATTTTCTACAATAATTTACAAATAAATTGTTTAAAAATCAGATTTTTTTTCTCATTTTGTCTCTCATAGATGAGGTATATCTATGATGAAAATTGCTTCTCACATCTTTTTAAGTGACTTTTATGTGACATATTAAATTACTATTTTGCCCCACTGTATTTGTCTGTAGGTGGAGGTTTCAGAAGATTCCGGTCGTGGCTCCATCAGGTTTTCATCGGATGCGACGCAGTTTGAAAAAATAAATACTTTGACACGAAGTTTTAATCGTAAATTATTTTACTCCTGTCCTCCATTATGAGAAAAATGCTAAAAAAAAGAAAATGTTTAAAACACAATTATAATTTGAGTGGGTCTTTAAAGAAAATATTTTCACCCAAATCTATTAAGAATCAATGACAAGCAAAGAAGAGCTTTTGTTTTGAAATTATTTTTTGAGGAAAACAGCATCTTTTCATCAAAATCAATTTATCAAAAGCCACTATAATTACTTCTAAGTAAATAAAAGGTGATATTAATATCTTTAGCATGTAAAATGAGTTTTTTTAAGCCATCAATCTTTACCAATCGAACCTATTTTAGGTTGGGTTAAGGTGGTCGTACGAGCGCGTCTGATGGCACCAGGAAACTGTTCAGACAAAAGCAGGAAGCTGAGAGCACAGCTCACCTCATTAAGAAGGAACACGCTGACTCGTGGAGAGTCAAAGAAAATAAACAAAGGAATAAACAACACCTCTGTAGAAAAGCTAGCCGGGCTGCAAAGTGTTTCGCTCTCCAAAAGCATTTGAAACGTTGACGATTCTGGAGAAACATTTTTACTGTAGCGATGATAGTAATAAAGTCAAATAAATGAAAACATATGGAAAGTTGACAAAAAATGCTAACTCAAACAATAAATGAAACTCTCTCAGGTCAGAATGCAGTAAAATGTTAGAAATTATGCGAAAAAAGAAAAGTTAATTGGAACCAGTATGCTGATTAGCCTGTAGCTAATGCTAATTAGCACCTTCTAGCTAAACTACTAAATTTTCTTTTGCTATATACTATGCTCAAGTCAAATTATAATATAATTAAATGATAATACAACAATTATTACTACAATAAAGTGTAGTGCTCCTTTGTTTTACAGCTATTTATTACATTTAAGAGAAAAAAACTTGTACATTTCCGAGATTAGGACCTCAAAAATAAATAAAAAAAACATATACTAATATGACAAGATCAGACAAATTCTCATACAGCTAAATATGGTCGAACTGTCTTAGAATGCAGCTTGTATTATTATTATTTTAATATCCCTGCAGATCTCCGTCAAATCTTTGGATGCTTCCGTCTGAAGAGCCCCTTCTATTCAATCTTATTTGATTTTAGGTCAACAATTTCCTGTTTTTTTTAAACCTATCTGGAAATAAAGCTTCACGAAATGTCCGTCTTTGAACATGGCTCAGATTAAAAGACAAACTGTGGTGGGGCTTTTTTTTTGTTGCATTAATTACTTTTCTCAGAAATTTATAAATTTAAAAGATTTATAAAGTTACATGTTTAAATGTTGAAAATGTATTACTTTAAACGTCAAATGTGACTTTATTTTCATACTTCAACAGTTAGAACTTTTTAAATGGACTTTAAAATCATTATTTTTGTTCTGTCGTAATGTTTTAATGGGAAGATCTGTTAAATTCAAAGTTTATTTTGTATCTTCCGTCTTTAGGTGTTTAGCTAGTTCACTGTTTTGTGCTTCTCTGTTTCTGTTTTATTGTTTACTTTGTGTTTTTTGTCTTTTGGTCTACACATTTTGTTGCTTATTTACGTACTTGATTGTCATCTGTCATGACAACCATCCTATTTCTTTCTTTTTTCAAGAATCTGCTAGCTTAGCTTGTGCTGCACTGCTAAAGTAGCATCATTTATACATTTTGTAGTCAATAAAACACCTTTTATTTTGTTTTTTTTACATTTTTGCAAATAGACAGTACCTTTAGGTTCAAATTTATGCACTTTTTATGACACTGTTTTAACAATTCCCACAGGAACGACGCAAGCTAGCAAGCTAGCATGGTGCTGCACTCTCTTGCATCTCATGCAGGCAAAGCCCAACAAAAATGTTCTAGAAAATATCAAATTATTGTTTGTTCCTTAAAAATATGTTGCCATTCGTCTATTTTGTGAAGTATTACCCCCAAAAAATAAAATAAAATCAAGAACTTAGCTTAAAACACCATGAAAGATTTCACTGAAATGCTTAATTTTTTAATTCTATTGTCACATAAACAGCTATGTAGTTCTATCACCATATACAGAACCAGAAACAAACATCAATTCTAAAAGGAGATGATTTTTGGGAGGAATATAAGACCATTTCAATAAAGCTGTTAAGTTGTTTTTGGTTTGTTTTAGGTCATAATGCTAACATTTATGACCTAAAAATCCTCAATATTCTCAGAAGTAACATGGAAATAAATTCAATCCCTAATATTTTTATTTATGAACATGGCTGTCAATGTTAAGCTTTTTTTTAAATTAATTAACATCTTTATTTTTTACATTTTTCCTACTTCAAATTTAAAGAAAAATAAGAAAAACGTAATATTTTTGGCAGTGATGTGCTGGACCATAAATTATGTTTCTAAGTTAATTAAAACCATAAATATTAAACACACTGCAGCCACATTATTAAGTAAATTATTTCAGGGGTGGACGAATGTTTATTAATGTACAGAATCACATTTCCTTTCACAACTTCCTGGATTAAAAAAAAAAAAAAAATCCACTTCAATTCACTTTTTCACCAAGTCTTACCTCTAAAAACGACACTGGCCAGCGGGTCCGAGTGTCTGAGGTTGCTGGCTCTCTGAAGAATGCAGCGTAACATAGCAAAACCTGAAGAACTCGCTCAGGAAAAGTGGGATAAACTGATCCAGAAAGGTGAGCTACGTGACCTCAGGTGAGGAAAAGTCCCAAATGAGACCAGCGGGAAAAAGGAAAACTCAGGAAGGATGTCACTGGAGTCCTCAATCGCCAAAACTGAAGGTAAGAATCCCCATTTTTCTGAAACTGAAGCTTTTTTCTTCCTTTCCCGACTCTCCGACACGTTTGTGGTCGAAAGGAGGACTGAACGAGTCAGGAACACCTCACATCCAGAAGGAAACATCCACATTTCCTGTGTTTTTTTTTCCTCTGGTGATTGTTTCTCTCTGATCTGGAAATATGTGTGGAGACCCATCGTCCTCACCTCCTTCTCTGCCTCGATCTTTCAAGTTTTATGGAAGAACAAATGTGACAAAACACTTCATCTGTTTGAAGTGTTTCTGTTCCCTTTTTTTTAAAACCGAAGTGTCACATGGAAACATCACTGATGACATCAAAGAAATGTCAAATCGTTTCAGTAAAACCACTTTGAAATGTTCGTAGATACTTACAAAACTTAAAGAAAAGCAGGATTCTGGGGAACCGAATATTGATTTTTAAATTGTAATTCAAAATGACAATTATTTTAAGGTTATGAGGTGGCGCCACCTGCAGGCAAAGGGTCTAAACTGTTGTTGTATTTAACTCTAAGATTGGAGCTCAAGTGTTTATGTTCTTTGATTTACTGTTGTTTTTATATTGTTAAAATGATCAACGTAATTCCAGGAGATTATGAAGGAGAAAAGCAGCGTGAACGTCACCAAAATGTGTGAATCGTCAGGAAGCAGTATAAGTGTTGTTCCTGATGTTGATACAGACATTCAAAATTGATCCGCGAAATATAGAATCTGAATTATCCCGACAATTTTTTTGTGGCTAATTTGGCATCTACTTAGTTTATTTATGCTAACTTGGAGTCTAGCCTCTATGTTAGTGACATGCTAACGTTTTTGGCTAATTTTGTTTACTGAGAAATTTTAGGCTATTTTGGAGTTTAGCTTGTAATTAAGCTACAAGCTAGCTCTTTTTGGCTAATTTTTCCTCTGCTTAGTTTACTTTTGCTCATTTGGAGTTTATCTTTATTATAGCAACATGCTAACGTTTTTGGCTAATTTAGTTTGCTGAGGAATTTTAGGCTATTTTGGAGCTTAGCTTGTAATTAACCTACAAACTAGCTTGTATCGGCTAATTTTACCTCTACTTAGTTTATTTATGCTAATTTGGAGTTTAGCTTCTATTTTAGCAACATGCTAACGCTTTTGGCTAATTTAGTTTGCTGAGGATTTTAGGCTCTTTTGAAGCTTAGCTTGTAATTAATCTAAAAACTAGCTTTTTTTCACTAAGTTTGCCTCTACTTAGTTTATTTATGCTAATATGGAGTTTAGCTTCTATTTTAGCAACATGCTAACGCTTTTGGCTAATTTAGTTTGCTGAGAAAGTTTAGGCTATTTTTGAGTTTAGCCTGTAATCAAGCTAAAAACTAGCTTTTTTTTGGCTAATTTTGCCTCTACGTAGTTTATTTATGCTAATTTGGAGTTTAGCTTCTATTTTAGCAACATGCTAACGCTTTTGGCTAATTTAGTTTACTGAGGAATTTTAAGCTATTTTGGAGTTTTGCTTTAAGCTACAAACTAGCTTTTTTTTGCTAATTTGGCCTCTACTTAGTTTATTTATGCTAATTTGGAGTTTAGCTTCTATTTTAGCAACATGCTAACGTTTTTGGCTAATTTAGTTTACTGTGGAATTTTAAGCTATTTTGGAGTTTTGCTTGTAATTAAGCTACAAACTAGCTTTTTTTGGCTAATTTTGCCTCTACTTAGTTTATTTATGCTAATTTGGAGTTAAGCTTTTAGCAACATGCTAACGTTTTGGCTAATTTCGTTTACTGCGGAATTTTAAGCTATTTTGGAGTTTTGCTTGTAATTAAGCTAAAAACTAGCTTTTTTTGGCTAATTTTGCCTCTACTTAGTTTATTTATGCTAATTTGGAGTTTAGCTTCTATTTTAGCAACATGCTAACGTTTTTGGCTAATTTAGTTTACTGAGGAATTTTAAGCTATTTTGGAGTTTTGCTTGTAATTAAGCTACAAACTAGCTTTGTTTTAGCAACATGCTAACATTTTTGGCTAATTTAGTTTACTGAGAAATTTTAGGCTATTTTGGAGCTAAGCTAATAATTAAGCAACGAGTTAGATTTTTTGGCTAATTTGGCATCTACAAAGGTAAAAGGTAAAACCATTAAAAAAAAAAAAAAAATCCTGATGTTGATACAGACATTCAAAATTGGTCCGCGAAATATAAAATCTGAATTATCCCGACAAGGACCTCAAACTGTAGGACTTCCATTAATAGGCGTGTTTGAGATTATTCCTGGGCGGAGGCCCCGGGGAAGACCCAGGACACGTTGGAGAGACTACGTTTCTCGGCTGGCCTGGGAACGCCTCGGGGTCCCCCCAGAGGAGCTGGAGGAAGTGGCCGGGGAAAGGGAAGTCTGGGCATCTTTGCTTAGACTGCTGCCCCCGCGACCCGGTCCCGGATGAAGCGGAAGAAGATGGATGGATGGATGGATGAGATTATGCAGGCGGACCCGGCGCTGCGCAGATCGCCTGGATTGCGGTGCATGCTGGGTAGTTTCTGTCACCGACGTCACATTTGCGACGACATGAAGTATCGCTAGAAAGGGGCGGGTTCAAGGCGCCTTCCTAAGCCAATGCAGCCAGAAAATAGGTACTGCGCTGGCTGCAAGCCGCCATGATGACTACAAAACGATGCATTGTGGGAAACGGTGTCCTGAAAGTTTTTGTAGTTTATTGTCAAATAACTGGCGCTAAATGAAGGAAATATGTGTATTTTTTTACTCTTTCTGGAAGGTAGTGAGTCATTGATGAAAAAATATACAAGATTTTAAATAATCTGTGGTTATTTGTGTCATAGTTGTCTTTAAAATGAACTTTAATTTTTGTTTTATCTGTTTATTTGGGATTGTGCACATGTTATGAATCCCCCGACTATTTTTTTCATCTGTTTTACTCTAAGAGATGTAAAGAAATACTATAAAAGACATAACAGCACAGATCATACTAGGAGGAGTGGCGTATTAAAATTCAGCCGAATGTTGAGGACAACCCCCAATTCCTCGTTCTCGTGCAGTCTCGTCGTCCACCTTCATCTCAGGCGTCTTTCTCCGCCTCCTCCTGCAGCAGCTTAGTCTCGTCGACGAAGCAGGCGAGGCGCAAGTCAACTCAAACACACCTAATCTTTCTGTCATTGCTTTGCCCCGCCCTTGTAATACCTGGCCAATGACTGAAGTGATCTTTAGTCATGTGGTTGAGACCAAATACAGATTTCCCAGTCTGAATACACCCTTTATTTTCTCTGAGTCTTTGTGAGTTCCTTCACTGCAGGCGCTGCCCTACATCTCACACTGAAGACTTGTGTTCATGTTGTGTCATGAGTTGAAAACTGCTAATATATGCTCACTTTCAGTATTCCCTCAATAGCATCACAAGAGAGATGCCGGACTGACAAAAGACGACCAGAGAAATACAAGTTTTGAAAGGGTTCTCAAACTGAAATGAAAGAAAATATTAATACTGAAGGCCTACAAGCTCCCATAAACCACCTGTGCATCAACACCTGGACGACTAAAAGGCTGGCCATAGAGCAACAAAACAGAAATATTTACAAAGAAATTCTAAGAGAAACTTAAACAAGGAAATCCAAAAGGAGAGGAAGAACCAGAACCTGCCCTTCGTTCCTGTTGTTTGATCGTCTGATGTTCTAGAATAAACATTATAGAGTGGAGACATACAACTCTGTCTGAGTTGTGGCTTTGAAAAGAACAGACTCTCCGTCCAGACAAACGTCATCCTATGGTGAAGTAGTTTTGGCTTTGAAAAAGAACATTGACTCTTCGAATTAACAGAACAAACTGTTTCAATCCAAGTCTTATTTTGGAGCTTAGCCTGTAATTAAGCTACAAACTAGCTTTTTTTGTGGCTAATTTGTCCCTTGCTTAGTTTATTTATGCTGATTTGGAGCTTATCTTTTATTTTAGCAACATGCTAACGTTTTGGCTTAGTTTGCTGAGGTTTAGGCTTCTCTAATTAACAAAACTAGCTTAATTTTACTGTAGTTTATTTATGCAAGTTTCTTCTATTTAGCCAATTTTTGGCCTATTTTAAGCTATTTTGGAGTTTCGCTTGTAATTAACCTACAAACTAGCGTTTTTTGGCTAATTTTCCCTACTTAGTTTAATTTATGCTATTTGGAGTTTAGCTTTTATTTTAGCAACATGCTAACGTTTTTGGCTAATTTAGTTTACTGAGAAATTTAGCTATTTTGAGTTTAGCCTATAATTAACCTACTAAAAACTAGCTTTTCGGCTACTATTTATCTGCTTAGCATTTAACTTATGCTAAATTTTGTAGTAGTTTAGCTTCTATTTTAGCAACATGCTAACGTTTTTGGCTAATTTAGTTTACTGAGAAATTTTAAGCTATTTTGGAGTTTCGCTTGTAATTAACCTACAAACTAGCGTTTTTTGGCTAATTTTGCTTCTACTTAGTTTATTTATGCTAATTTGGAGTTTAGCTTCTATTTTAGCAACATGCTAACGTTTTTGGCTAATTTAGTTTACTGAGGAATTTTAAGCTATTTTGGAGTTTCGCTTGTAATTAACTACAAACTAGCGTTTTTGGCTAATTTGCTTCTACTTAGTTTATTTATGCTAATTTGGAGTTTAGCTTCTATTTTAGCAACATGCTAACGTTTTTGGCTAATTTAGTTTACTGAGGAATTTTAAGCTATTTTGGAGTTTCGCTTGTAATTAACCTACAAACTAGCGTTTTTGGGCTAATTTTGCTTCTACTTAGTTTATTTATGCTAATTTGGAGTTTAGCTTTTGTTTTAGCAACATGCTAACGTTTTTGGCCAATTTAGTTTACTGAGAAATGTTAGGCTATTTTTGAGCTAAGCTAATAACAACAAGCTAGATTTTTTGACTAATTTGGCATCTACAAAGGTAAAAGGTAAAACCATAAAAAAAAAAATCACACATTTTGAGAGATGCTAGTTTCTTTTTATATCTTTGCTTTTTTTGTGCGAAAAATTGACATAATTCCTATTTATTAAAACAAAGAAGGTAATGAATGCAAATTCAAATTTTTTAAAGGCTAAAGTAAATCAGCTCCTTCTATATTTTGATCAGTAGAAAATGTCTCTTTTCCTGTTAAAGGTTGCCGACCCCTGCACCAGAGGAAGAGGGATGATGCGGGGGTCCCCACAGGATCAACTCCACACTAGAGGGTTGAAAGCCGTTTAAGACTATTGATGTACAAGTTCAGGATTTACTAGCACATCTCTTCTAATCCTTCCTTCCTATTGGTCAGTGCTCGTTCTTGTACCCCATGAAAGCCGTTTAATGGATTCCCATCCATTTGACCCGACTTCACCCTCCAGGACACACAGACGTACCCTCATAGGTGACGCTGCAGTAGGCATCACTGACATCATCGTCCGGCGTCTGGAGGCGCTCCGCGCACAGAATGAACACGCGCAGCATGGCACACACGTGTTTTTGGTCCGTTCAGCTCAGAAATCCAGCCGATCCATGAGACCAGCCGCTGAAGTGAAAGAGCGAGGATCGCTCCCGGCAGCCCGGCTGTGATATGGCAGCAGCTGACTCATGCACACACACTGTCCCTTCAATCACAGCTGCTTTAAAGGGGCCTCGCTCCCTCTACGTTTGTTATTTTCAGCTCATTCCTGCACACAAATCTGAAAATGGACCAGATCAACCAGATCAACCAGTTACAGAACATCTATAGAATCTTAAGAATGATTCTGTTTATGATTCAGTTGCTCTGAAGTAAACTCATAAATCATTCAACCTATAGGAGCCAAAAAAGTCGTTTCCTTATAGTTTTATACGTTTTCCCCCTTCTGGGTTTGTTAATTGGCAAAAAGTTGAGAAGTGTTGACTGCATATGACAACTGGAATGAGTGACTCATCCCCCATAGGGTTCCAAACAGGAAGTCATGACAAAAAACTGATGTCAACAAAAATTCTTGCTTTGATATCTTTTTCTTTACGAGTTCTTGGTTATAGTTTTTTTTTCATGATATATTCAAGTTCTTGCCTTTTAAGTGGTTGCCATAGAAACGTGAACTCAGGCTGATTTGAACGAATTCCTGCTCACGGACGTCGTCTGGGTCCAAAATGGCGAGAAAAAATTAAAATAATTCAAATGATTGGAGCCAGTTGAATCCAGTCGTTTTCTATGGATGACATCATACTAACATGGTCCAGTTCTCATGTACAGTCAATAGTTCATGCCCACCAGGACTTGGGATTTGGTTAGTTTGAGCTGTTTAGTTTTGTTGAATGCAGTTTTTTTTTAATGTTTTGACACCATTTCGTAATCCTCCACATTTTCAGTCCCAACTCGTCATATGTGGGCATATGGTTCGGGCTCCCGGTGTTCCCAACTTTTTTCTGCTGGCTGTTCCTATTAAATCCCAGGTACCCAAACCTTGAGATGCTGGATCGGACACGTATTAGACGAGGTACCGGACATGAAGTTAGAGTACTGGTACCGGTCTGGTCCGTGTCCTCCCGATTAACATCTGTGGTACAGTACCAAGCCGGCCTCGGACCGGTACCGGACGGGGGCCTCTAATTCAAAAAGTCGAGTTATAAATAACAATAAAATTCCCGACACTGGATAGTCCCTCACTGTGTAGTCTTTCTGGGGTTAGGGAATTCAGACAGCTAAAGTTTACTTGCAAGTGAACCTTGGTGCAGTTCACTGCAGTGTGAATGCACAGCGGCCTGAGAACAAGTTCGAATAAACACAAACGCTCCTCAAAAGGTTTCAGAAAAACTGAAGAATTCAAGTTCAAACTGGAGGGATTAATGAAAAACACCAAAGAAATTAGAACTGCTACACAATACAAACAAACACGCAGTAAATGTGTGTAGTTTTTAAGTAAGTTAGTACATATTTTATCTGGAAAACGTTACAAAAATGTTGGTTTGTAAATGTGATGAAGAGAGGAATTAATGTGGTTTTTAAAGCCATTTTCCATTGTCCAAATCTGCCGAGTCCTTTATGAGGTCAGGAGGGGTTGCTGGAGCCTATCCCAGCCACCGTTGGACAAAGGCGGAGTTACACCCTGAACGCTTCGCCAATCCATGGTAGGGCCATAAGTGGTACTTTCTTAACCGTCTCTGATGCCCCCTACAGGATTCTGAACCACAAAACTGAAGCCCGGAAGTGCGTCGGCCATATTGACTGAAGTTTAGTCCAATCAACTCTGTGCGCCAGAAATGGGTGAGACGAAGTAAAAAGTTTTGTTGAGCTCATCCATGGAAAATATGCTTCTGAAAATGTAAAAAAAAAATGATATAGTTATTATAAAAAGAACAAAAAAAGCTTTTTTTTTTTGGGAAGCAGCCCCTAGATTGATATAAAAGAAGAGTTAGCCCTTCTACGGTCAGAATTTGAGGAACTGCAACGCTCCTAGTTGAATTTCAATTCCTAAAAGAAAGAGTTAAAAGCCTGTCTTTCTTTCTTTTCTCAGTGATCAGAACTTGTTTTCTGAGTAATATCGCCCCCAACTGAGGAGCTGCTGTAACTGCACGACATTTTTTAAATGGATCCTGGGCAATTTATTTGGGTAAAGAAATGAATGTATCAAAATTATTCTCACAAAAAGAAAGTTTTGAAAATTATCATAAAATGAAACTGCTTTTAATACAAAAAAACAATATTTATTGTCACTTCTTGTTTTCTCCATACAAATAAATAAATAAATAATAATAAAAAAACAACATTGAGATTTTAAATCTGACACTCCCTTCCCAAACTAACCTGCTTCTAAAAACACTCTCTCTAAATCTGTGGCTGACCCAGTGGGCTGGCCTAATAATAGAAGACCCACAGATACCCCCTCATGTCACTGAACACTTGCTCTTGTCATCCCTGACCCGCCTTGTGTTTTTCAGAATAAAAGTCCGTCTTTAAAATCTGCCGGTTTATGAGGTGCATAAAGTGTCCGAGAGAATCGAACCCTTAAAGTCACGAGCCTTTGGAATCGCTCTCATTCCTGCGCCGTTAAGACCTCCATTCATGCAGGGAATGGGATCAAGTCACATGACGACTCAGGGAAGATTATTGTTTGGTTCTAGTAAAAGCGCTCATAGTTCATAGTACAAAAACTACTACAATAACTACAGGAGTCCACACAACTGTAAACATTTAGGCCAAAATATTTGAGATAAAGATGTAAGATAAGGAATGTACCATCTTTAGTCAAAGTTTAGGCAAAACCACAATGAGACTCAAAATCATCAGAAACCCTCAAAGAAAACACATGATTCATAATCCTGGAAAATATCCAACAAAACACAATTTCTATTCTTGTAACCTGACTAATCTAAAAACTTAGCCGTTTTCTATAAAAAACAAACAAAATGTCCGAAAATCTAATTTTTAAATGCTTACAAATAATATACAGGTTTTTGGTTGTTTTTTTTTTTCATAATAATACATTATGAAATTCTGTTTATTTCAGCTAAATATTGTTCTATATAGTCATATTACCATTACAGTAGATACCAATGGATTGCATTTATCACAACTCCTTAACAATAAAGATAAAGTTCAATACAAAAAAAAACTACTGCTCCGGTATTCTTTTAAATTATAGCTGTTAGTTTCACAAATTTATTAAAAACCAGTATTTAAAAATTATTGTATAAAGTGCATCATTATTGTTCGCCCTATAATACACAAAATAAACATTAATTTCAAGTTTGAAAGTAAAGTTTTAAAAATTAGACATCTGGTTGATCTTTAAACACAAATTAAAAGAGTTTAAATCATTTGACATTTATTTTTTCATGTAATATTTCAAACCACAATCAATGGGAATTATGGTTGTTTTCTACACTTTATGAATAAATATTGTCTTTAAACGAAGGAATTATTTTTTGTTTCTTCGAGAAGGAAAACAGATAAACCAATGGTTTTGTTTAAAAAACGAAATGAATTGAAATAATTACTTTTCTGGGGTTTTTTTAAAGAAAAAAAGGAAGATTTACAACCCATATTTCTTTCAATTTTAAACAAAAAATGATTTAAAAATTATATGTATTTTTAATTATATTGCATTATAATAAATTTATTAAATTACTTATGGATAAAGGAAAAAATAAATGTCAATAAAATATAGTAACAAAATATTTTTAAAAGTTACTTCCGGGTTTAAAATGATATATTCCGCCTTTTTAACCCAATAGAAAACGTCGTCCATTCTGACGATCATTGCATTTACCTTTTTCCTCCAGCAGGTGGCGACGTTAATCACACAGTTCAGTCTGCTGCTCTGCGAACCTCCAGAGAAAAAGAAGAAAGACGCAACAACTTCAAAAGTTCTTTCCAAATACCTTACGGAGTCATTCAGAATCATAGTTATTCGCTAAAATTGTAAGTATGTTCGTTTCGTTGCGTTTATTTTATTAAAATGCACGCGGGATATTCAAGGTTTCTTTTAAACGTACCATTTTAATACAACTTTTCGCTCTTTCTCCCCCATATCACGAGTGTTTTGAATCCGCGAAACGTAAACCCGGTAGAAGTGTCGAAAAAAAGTCATGATTTTGTGTTGAGGGGAAAAAGCTGTTTTTTATGCAGGGTTTTGTGTACAAAATAACAGCAGTTTAAAGTCATTCGTTGATCTGTGTGTTTTTATTTGTTACTTTTGTAATTTTTGTGGTTTTTTAAAGCCAAGCAGTAAATAAAGATGTTTAAATAAATTAGAGAAGCTCTACCTTTGTGAAGACAAGTAAATTACATGATCTGCTTTGGAGTATTTTTGTGAACTACGACCATGGTAGGAAATAAAGAAATAGATGCAAATAAAGTAAATGTATGAGGAAAAAACACACAATTTTATATGAATAAAGTTGTTAAAATATGAGAAAAAAAAAAGTCTATGGGGATAAAGATGTCAATTTATGCTTCCAAAGGTCCTAAAAAATCCTGACTTTTTCGTGAATAAAATTTAGATTTAGAATCTTTCAACAAAAACAGTGTGTTTAATTTAAGTTATTGAAAAATCAAATGGACTGTTCGAGAAGCTTGTTGAATCTGCTTTACTTTTTATTTTTTTGTAGGTGTACAACTTAATTTTCTTCAAACTGTTACGTTATTGTTAAATTAGGACTTTTCATTCTTAAATTTATGGCTTTATTCTTTTAAAATATGACGTTATTTTAAATTTTGTGACTCTGAAATGTATGCATTTTTTCCTCATATCTCAATTTATATTTCTTTTTTTTACAATGTTCCCTATACTCCTTCATAGCAAATAGATGCTTTAATGTGAAATATTCAACAGGAAGTCATCTTATTCTGAAGGGTTATATTGTGATGAATCTCTGAAGCTGAACAGGAGTTTTCTCTAACTTAATTCTTGTGTTTTTTTTAACATTTCTTCCTTCGTGGGAATAATGAAGACCTGATGGAGTCTTAAGTTCTCAGAAGACGCATCTGCGTCTCTCGGGACATCTTCTCTCCAAAGATCTTCTATTCTGAAGCTGAGTGCCCACTTCCATCATCACTGTGGTCCTAAAGCTTCTCAGGATTCGGGTTCAGGATGGATTCTTTCAGAAAAACACGGAGTGAGGCACCACAAGAGCAGCCTGAGCCCGCTCAGCTCAGGTTCACCGCAGAGGCAGCTGTCGCCCTCCTGCAAAGCTTCGGACTCGACAAGGACGACCTGGAGGAACTTCTTCTGTACCCAGAAGAGCAGATGAGTCCGGCCATGCTGGCTCAGATCCTCTGGAAGATTCGTGCAGAAAAGGACCAAAGAGCTCAATCCGAAGCCAATCCAAAGTCCTCCGGGAGTCCAAGCGGAGCCGTTTTTAAACCGTGTGACGACGAAGATCTCACTGCGAAGATGAGTGATGAAGGAAGTTCTGTGAAGACTCAAAGTTCCAGCGTTAAAACTTCTAAGCAGCTCCGGAGCTCTAAGATGTCCGAGAAACCAAAGCTGAAACCCAAACAAAGCCTCAAATCCAAGGTTTGTAAATCTGCTCCTCCTCCTCTGAAGAAGAAGAAAAAGCCAGCAGACCGGAAAACCCTCCAAACTGATGGGAAAAGAAAGATTAAAAGTTCAGGAAAAGTCTCAGCAGCCGCTAAACCTGCAAAAACCGTGAAGAAACTTAAGCAGAAAGATGAAGAGAAGCAACCAAGTGTCTCTGGACTGACAGATGTCCACGCAGGACCGTCTCACTCCAGCACACGAGTCCCAGCTGACGCTCCCCGGAGTCTGCCCACGCCGGCTATGATTCAGGACTACGCCGCAGAAACGCCCCGAGTGTTTCCTCATTCCTGCTGTCTGTGCGGCAAAGACTCCAAAGACATGATGGTAGGTGAACATCTGCACTTCCCCCTCAAAGGAGAGTTTGCTCAAAGTTAACCCGTCCCGTGCTGCTCCGGCAGGACTGGTTCTTCCATCAGACCAGCAGCCTTCACCTCCTGAACTGCAAGCAGCTGCGGACACGGTCAGTGCTTCCTCTCTGAACGCCGCGCTCAAACGGAAGATGCAAAATTAGGAAAAAGACTCGAAAGAAAGATTCAAAAGCTATAAAAGATTAAGAAGGTTTGGGTTTTTTTAAGTGAAAAGCAAAAAGGATTTTGAAGAATTTTCAAACGACTGAAAAGAAAGATTCAAAAGCTTCAAAATCTTAAAGAGAAAAATTAAAAAATGTACGAAATTTTAAATGATTCTAAAGATTTAAACATTTCAAAAGACTCAAAAAATAAAGATTAACAAGATTTAAAGTTTACATAAGATTTAAAATTTCCAAAAGATTAAAAAAAAGAAAGATTCAGAAGATTTAAAAATAAAACTACAGATACTTGAAAGCTACAAAAGATGGAGAAGCTTCAGCATTTTCAAAAAAATTCAGACGCTTAAAAAAATTAACAAGAGAACTCAAAGTTACAAAAGATTCAAAATCATCAAAAGAAATACTGAGAAGAAAGACACAAGATTCAGAAGTTTCAAACGTTTTAAAAGAAAGATTCAATAGCTTCAAGAGAAAAATTCAAATGTCAAATGATTCTAAAAAAGGGTTTAAAACTTTTTAAAAAGGCTCAAAAGCTTAAAAATAAAGATTAACAGGATTTCAAGTTTCCAAATAATATAAAATATTGAAAGTATTAAAGATTGAGAAACTTGAAATGATTCAAAAGAAGACAAACGTTTAAAAAAATAAAAATTCAAAATGTTAAAAACTTCCAAAATATTTCAGGTTTCAGAAACCTAAAAAGATTTAAAATATACAGAAGTTTTAAAAGATTTAAAAATATAAGATTCAGAAGTTTCCAGCTTTTCAAAAGAAAGATGAAGAAGCTTAAAAATTTCAAAAGTTTCGAGAGAGATTTGAAAATGGTAAAAAATTCAAAAAAGTATTTAAAGTTTCCACAAGATTAAATATTTCCAAAAGACTGAAACTTTTATTGATTAAGAAGTCTCAAATAATTCAAATGATTCAAAATAAAAATTTAAATATCTAAATATTTTCAAACATTTCAAGATACAGCAGCTTCAAAAACTTCAGATTGTTTTATGAACCTCAAAGGAAGAATAACTGTTTACATTTTACAGATTTGCAGTGAAAACGTCATTAAAGCTAACAGGAACTGACTGGAACCGTGGAGGTTTTTTTCTTGGTTTCTCTCCCGTAGAGAGTTTGAACATCTGTTCTCCGCAGGTTCCCAGAGTGGGATGGAGAGGTGAAGTCCATCCTGAGGTGAGCTGACACACTTTTCTGCTTTGCTCAGCAGCTTTTTTGGCTCCTCCTCCTCAGAGTTGGGCGGAGTTTCTCTGTAGCTTTTGAACTGTGTGAAGCTCTGCATAAACAGTTTACTATTTATGCTGTTGTTTTGATCCTTTTGTGAATAACTGAAGTAGGACTGCCACAATTAGTCGACTAATCAACTATTAAAATAGTCAACAACTAATTTAATAGTCGATTAGTCGTTACTTTATATTATATTGAGTCAGAGTTGGTAAAGCTGGAAGTTACAATGGGATTCTGTTCACTTTTTGGACTATTTTGACATTTATTACTAATTTTTTTGTCTATTTTGGAGTTTAGCTATTTTAGCTAATTTAGGCTTTTTTGTTTTTTGTCTATTTTGGAGTCTAGGTAATATTTTAGCTGTATGCTAGCTATTTTGGCTAATTTTGGATTTTTTTTGCTTTTAAGGCTATTTTGAAGTTTAGCCAATGTTTCTGCAGCAAACTAGCTCTTTTGGCTAACTTGGGTTGTGTCCGAATCCCCCCCCCTAGTCACTATATAGTGACTGTCTGAATCTATTAATTCCAAAATCGAGTGCACTGGAGAATTCCCAGAAATCTTTGCGAAAAACTAGCTTACATCGATGGTCACTGGATTAGCGGATATATACCACAATGCATTGCGGTTCGAACTATTTTGAACAAAAAAACGTGATTAAATGTAATATTTGAATAAACCATCCATGTTTTCACCTTCAGAACACAGTGGAGTCATAAATGAACGTCATGAAATGTTTGTTTTTATTCGTTTTTTTCGTCACATCAAGTTTTTAAAAAAACGAAAGAAAAGTAGAGAGCATGTCGGAATTACCTTAAAAATCCAGGGCACTATATAGTCCCGCACTGTATAGTTTTTAGTAGTTAGGGTTTGGGGGAGAATCTTAGGCTTTTTTTTTTTTTTTTTTTTGGCTAATTTGGCATTTAACAAATATTTTAGTTGAATTTCAGCTTCAGCGATTTTAGCTATCAATTTCAGCATCTTTAGCTATCAGCGCTAGTATCTTTAGCGACCAAATTCAGCTATTATCATTCACACGGGTAATGCTACATAGTTAGTTTAAAGATAAAGATGTGAGCTTTACATCCAGTTTGCCCGTGACCCGATTAGTCGACTAATCGGAAAAAATCATCGATGATTAGTCGACTATTAAAAACTGAACTAAAGTGATGCCGTCAGCCTAAACATGCACCGTCTGTTTTTTGGCGTTCTATAGAGGGGCGTCGCATTCCCGTCAGCCTCGGGCGTCGTCACGCTCTCAGGACAAACGGCGGTGCCGCCGGCGGAGCCGGGACAGTCGCAGCAGGTCTCCGTCCTGGAGTCTTCGAGTTTCCTCCTCCAGCGTCTCTCGCTCTCGCAGCCCTCTCGTCCACCGTGGAGGCAAAGATCAGCAGGACCGAAAAGGCCGCCGCCCCTGCCGCCGCCGCCGCGGCGACTCCACGGAGAGGAGAGAAGGCAGCTGGTCAGCTTCCACATCCGGCTGTCATTTAGCGGCTGAAGTTCTGCTCCTGCTCATGGATTCTCTCCTCTTCTGTTAGGTCTCCTTCTGGGTCTCCACGCCACAAATCGAGTTCTGCAGACGGAGGGAACTCCTCCAGACGAGGAGACGAGGCGCTCCAAGCTCCTCCGGCTCCCAGGAGGAGCCGCGAGAGGCGCTCGTCTACAGAAACCCCCCTGAGCAGCGCAGAGAAGGTGGCCAAGAGGATGCTGAAGAACTCAGGTCTGCTGAGCAGAAAAACCGCCTGACAGGAAACGCCGCCGCCATGACACCAAACGTGAAGGTGTGCTCTGGTTCTTCTAGCCGTCCAGGTTCTGTCCAAACGGTCGGACGTGCAGAGCGCGGTCAGAACTTTAGCTCCTGTCCTGCTGGCCGAGCTGGCTAAGGTGACGTCCACGCGTTTCCCGTCTGAGGCGGAGACGCTGGAGCTGGCTAAGAGGGTGGCGAAGAAGCTGTCCAAAGAGAAGCCCGTCCTAAAAAAAGCCACAGCTGGAAGTGTGAAGTTAGGGATGTATTCACAGGTAACTTCACCTTTACTGGTTTAAATCGGTTTCTTTTTTTTTTTGTCTTTTATGCTTTTTAATGAGAAATAAACATTTAGGTAGATTGGTTAACCTTTGTGTGTTTCCGTCTGCTGCTGAAAGATAAATGTTCACGTTGATGTTCATCAGCAGGATCCTCCATTTCTTTAACACTTTATTCAAAAACTTTATTGGAAAAAAAAAACAATAAAAAACTGTTAAGTCTAGTTTGTTTGACTAGTGTGAACCAAACTGTACCCGGGCACAGTTAGGAAACAATTATGAAAATGGACAAAAATGAATAAAAAATTTAGAAAAAGAAAAAATTAAACTGACTTTTTACTTATGTAGGATTTAAAAAGTACCATATGTATGCATGTAAAGTCCAGTTTGTTTGGCTAATGTGGGTACAGTTTGGAAACAATCATAAATATAAAAGAAATCTTGTAATGTTGTATAAATCCAAATATTTCATCAAATAAGAGTTTTAAAGAAAGTCCAATATGTATTCATGAAAGTCTAGTTTGCTTGGCTAGTGTGAACTGAACTGTACTCGGGTACGGTTCATAACCAATATAACAATAAAAAAGAGCTTTTAAAGTTTTATTCATCCAAATATTTTCTCAATTAAGAGTTTTAAAGAATGTAATAGATGTTATTTATTAAGTCTAGTTTGTTTGGCTTGTGTGAACCAAACTGTACCCGGATACAGTTAGGAAACAATTTTGAAAATGGACAAAAATGAATTAAAAATTTAGAAAAGAAAAAAATGAAACCGAGTATTTACTTATGTAGGAATTAAAAAGTACCATATGTATGCATGTAAAGTCCAGTTTGTTTGGCTAATGTGATCCAAACTGTACCCGGGTACGGTTCGGAAACGATCATAAGAAAAAAAGAAATCTTGCGATGTTGTATAAATCCAAATATTTTATCAAGTAAGAGTTTTAAAGAAAGTACAATATGTATTCATGAAAGTCTAGTTTGCTTGGCTAGTGTGAACTGAACTGTACACGGGTACGGTTCGTAACCAATAAAACAATAAAAAAAAAAAAAAGCTTGTAATGTTGTATTCATCCAAATATTTACTCAATTAAGAGTTTTAAAGAATGTAATAGATGTTATTCATTAAGTCTAGTTTGTTTGGCTAGTGTGAACCAAACTGTACCCGGATACAGTTAGGAAACAATTTTGAAAATGGACAAAAATGAATTAAAAATTTAAAAAAGTAAAAAATGAAACCGAGTTTTTACTTATGTAGGAATTAAAAAGTACCACATGTATGCATGTAAAGTCCAGTTTGTTTGGCTAATGTGATCCAAACTGTACCCGGGTACGGTTTGGAAACAATCATAAATATAAAAGAAATCTTGTAATGTTGTATAAATTCAAATATTTCATCAAGTAAGAGTTTTAAAGAAAGTACAATATGTATTCATGAAAGTTTAGTTTGCTTGGCTAGTGTGAACTGAACTGTACCCGGGTACGGTTTGTAATCATTATAACAATAAAAAAAGAGCTTTTAAAGTTTTATTTATCCAAATATTTACTCAATTAAGAGTTTTAAAGAATATTCATTAAGTCCAGTTTGTTTGGCTAGTGTGAACCAAACTACTTGGTTACTGTTAGGAAAAATAAAAATAATAATAATCTTGTAAAATTGTATTTTTCATATATCAAGTAAGGATTAAAAAAGCATCTGATGTGTTTGTACTGTATTTGCAGTAATTTATTATAATATGAAAGTATCATAAGATATTACTGATGGATTTTCACTCCTCACATATTCAATCACAGGTTTATTCTGACTCAGTATAATTTTTAACTAAAACTAACAGTTTATGGTACATTTATTGTTTAAATTTTTGTTTAGTAAAGTATTTTCTATGTCATAAATATGAGCATTTATGTCTTCTCCTATTTTGTGGTGATTTAAATTAAGAAATACTCAAAAATGCTACTTTAATCCTAATATTGTTACATGTGTCCTTCATCATCACAAAAATAAATTAAAAACACTTTTTTTCTTTATATATCAGAACGGGTCCTTAAATGATGATGATTGCGGATTGTTTTGTGTTGATAATTCAGTTTTCATTCACAGAGAGAAGTTTCCAAGAAGCTTTTGTCCAAAACCTCAGTGGAGAAGAAAAAAGCTCTGAAGAAGTGAGTCATAAAGAAAGAATCATACCTTTGGTAGAGACTCATAATGACATTTAAATTAGACTAAGATTTATTTATGTTGATCCTAGAAAAGTGGCTTTGAAAGTCAAAGCTGTCGGCGCCAAACGGACCAGAACAAAGAAGATCCAGAAGAAACGTTCGTACTAACCAATCATGTTCAATCTGTTTAAAGAAGAGAAAAAATCATGTCCTCATAGAGGGTAATTCTCACATTTACAAAGATTTCTCCTCTTGTGGTTTCTGTTCTGGTTCTAGCTGAAGAACCGGCGACAGAGCCGCCGCCGCCGCCGCCGTCGCCGCCGTCCTCCTGCGTTCCAGACACAGCGACTCCGACGGATAAAGCTTCCACTTCCTCGGTGGCGCCGCTGACAGTCGGAGAGCGTCTGGAAGAGAAGCTGACCGGGAAACATTTCTGTACGTGGAACGTCCGCCGCCGCCGCATCACGTCTGACCTCACCACCAGCGGCGTTCATTCTTTTTCTTCCCGCTCTTTTGCAGATTGCGACGATATAGCCGGACCGATGGAGGGCGTGAGTTATCCCGTTTAGGTTTACCTTTCTTCTGGCCATCGTGTGATCTTTGCTTCCAAATTAATCATCGCGGTTTGTGTCTGAATTAAATGACGCTAAGAGTTTCATTTATGAGCAAGATTCACACCACTTTGACATTTCACACCGAGCCTCTTCCAGCTGTAGGTGGTGGACATGCGCTAGTAAACCATAGAAGAAGAAGAAGAAGCCCCTCCCTGCTTGTACACTGTGAACACCATTCTTGAACACGCTTCACATGCCTGGTGTCAAGTCATTATTTCCCCACTTGAAGGGGCAAAGCATCCACGGACTTCTTCAGCAGGATTTCACACACCATCCAGAAACATCTTAGTTTTATTTTCCAACTTTAGTTTGGACAGGACAGAGAGAGGCTTGAGATATCTGGTTTACATGTATGTGGTGAAAAACCTAAACAAAAAAAAAACCAATGTTTAAGAACGAGTCACCAACTTACAACAATATATAACATTAATATTTTACCATAATATAAATTTCTGACTCAGTGTTTAATTCTATTTCATAGCAACATTTTCTCACGTCATTTAATCAAACATTAACTTACACAAATTATCAGTGTCAACAGCAACAAATAAATAAATATTTTTATATTTATAAATAGCAGTATCTTATAAATAAAGATATTCAATGATTAAATAAATTACTTTCTTAAATAACAGTCGTCATGTAAATAACTGCATTGGATGGTTGCAATGAATAAATATCGACTAAGCAAACAAAAGTTTGTGCTGACGTGGCAGCTGACGCAGAGCCGCGCAGACAGCGCATCGGAGAGTTTAACAGCTGATCGCCGCGACTGCGCTTTGCGCAACTATCGAATCTTACCGGCTGCCTCCGTGATTTTGATGCTTTTAGAAGGATCAGATTATTTCCTGGTCACAAGTTGGTCACAAGTTTGCCGACCTGAGCTCTGCTGTCTCGCGCTATGGATGCGCCACATCCAAATCACCTCCGGTGCGCGCATCTGGAAACCTAGTTAGTGCCGCCCCACCTGACATCTTTTTTTTTTTTTTTTCCTCTGCTGTTTTTATTATCAACATAATTTTTTTTTCTTTTAATGATTTCTTTAACAAATTCTTAACGTATTTTTTCTTTCTTTTTTTTCTGCTTTTTATTTATTTTAAAATCTATTGAAACCTCAGTTTCTGAGTTTGACTTAACACCTGGTGTGACTGTAGTGTCAGAAAGTATCTTGGCAGCATCACTGAACTGATCTGTGGAAGCGTGTCTCAGTGTACTAGAGCTGCCACAAGCGATTATTTTAATAGTTGACTAGTCACCGATTATTTTTTACGATTAGTCGACTCATCGGGTCAAGCTGGATGTGAAGCGCACATCTTTACCATCATTATCTTTAAAGTAACCAAAAGCTAGATATATAGCATTACCTACGATAGTGCTAGTGTTTAAGCTGAATTTGGCGGCTGAAGATACTGAAATTGATAGCTAAAGCGCTGAAATCGAGAGCTGAAATCGCTGATCGCTAGGGCTGGGCGATAAAACGATAATTATTGATATCGCGATAGAACATTTTTTCGATAGAAGAATGAGTCTATCGCGATAGACTTTTATTTTGAAGGGTCCGCAAATAACACTTGCTAGCGAACAGTTTCCCTTATTTGACGAGTAAAAGTTAGAGAGTTAGTCTCCACAGGGAGAGTAAGTGTTTATATCTAATTATTGTGTTTATTAGCTCTCATTTGGGTCATTTTTTGGACTCCACTCCGCGTCCTTCGTCTGCATGAAAGGTAAACAAACGCGCACGAGCAGCAACCCCCGCTGCAGCTGCGTACCTCGTGCCCCGCGGGCTTTATTACAATCATTGTCTGTCCACGCCGAATGCATTTGGCGTCAAATTAATTTAATGTACACTGTATTAGTTTTAACAAGCGTCAGATTTGAAGCTTGTCGGTCATCAGAAAGTCTGTTGCTGAGTGTGGAAGAAGCTTCCGTCAAAACTTTTCTGGAACTCTTCGTGAAGAACGCGGATACAGAGAGATTGATTTATGTTGAAGAGCTGAATAAAAACATCGGTACACATCTCTGTGTTGGAGTTGAGGAGACCTTCCAGCGAGGAGCGGATGCTGTCTCCTGCATCCAGCTGGCAAGGGCCGACAGGGGAGAGCTATGGCATGCTTTTAGGGTCAAAAAACGCGGGTATGGCAGTGCGTCACCTCGACATGTACTATGGTCAATAATACTTATTTGACATATTTAAATGTTGCCACAGTTAGTTTCAATACAATAATTAATACCAAAATAATGAAAGTTTAATTTCAAAATTGCAGTTTAATTTGGTGGGATAGCATATGAAGCATTCCTTTCTGTCTCCAGACATGTACATGTAATCAGAAAATACATGTTTTGTTTATGTTCAAAGTTCAAAATGTGTGAGTTAATGCTTTTAAGTACTTTTTTTTTAACATATATTTTTAACTCTTCAAAAAAGTAATTTTAGGCTTTTATCTTCTTTTTCTTGTTTTTTTATTTGTTACTGATCTGAAAAATGATCCAAACCATGACCTTAAAGCCGTGACACAATCCGAGCCGTGTGTTTTGTGATCTGTTACACCTCTACTAAATACAACAAAAATAATTTGTAGTACATTAATACATTTTTGTTATGTGAACCCTGAAAACATTAGAATGTATTTGTAGACTTAATGCTTTGTTTTTTAATGGAACTGAAGAAACAGTTTAGTATCTATTTCATAAACTTTTGAAACTTGAAAGCTTTTGCTTTAATTTTCAGCTTAGTTCATTTATATATATATTCTTGGTTATTAAAAAACTAGTTGCATAATTTCCATTTGATCTGTTATGCTTAGTGTGATAGGAAATAAATATTTAAATTTAAACAACCTGCTGATGAGTTTACATTTCATTTTTGAGCCACAAAGTGTTCAAATATAGTTATTTGGTTTATATCGTGATCAATATCGTTATCGTGCAATATCTAAAAAGCTATATCGTGATATAAAAAATCCCATATCGCCCAGCCCTACTGATCGCTAGCTAAAATATTAGTTAAATGCAAAATTAACCTAAAAAAACTGAAAAATCATAGGTTAGCCAAAAAAGCTAGCATGTAGCTTAAAAAATAGCTAAACTTCAAAATAGCCTAAAGAAATTTTATAAAAGCCTAAATTAGCAAAACAGCTAGCGTTTAAATATTAGCTCAACTCCAAAACAGCCTGAAAAACAACAAAAAAAAAAAAAGCCTAAATTAACTAAAACAGCTAGCATGTAGCTGAAATATTAGCTAAAAAGCTAACTAAATGCCAAAACAGTCCAAAAAGCTAGCATAATGCTATTATAACTTTTAACTTTACTACACTCCGACTCCATATAATATAAAGTATCGACTATTAACTTAGTTGTCGACTATTTTAATAGTCGATTGGTTGACTAATCGTAGCAGCCCGACAGTTTACTACAGAAATTAGTTTCTTCAGAATCTATTGAAGTTCAGATTTTGCTCCATAGAGATGCTAACTTAGCTAGCTAGCTAGCAAAGCAAAAATATTGAGCTGTAAACAATGAGTCTCAGGTTTGGAGTCTGATGTCTGAAAGTCATAAAAAGGGTTTCAGAGCTCTAATTGGGTTCAATCAAAGAAAAATGGCAAACCTGTGAAATCACAAATGTCTTTATCAGGGCAGCGTGAGCTCTAAAAGTGCCCAGCCGTCCACTGACCAATGTTAACTTTTACAGAAAAATCCACCAGTCGCTGGAAAATTTGATCTTTTACTTAAGACTCATTTACAGTCAATAACATGAAGGAAAGAATCCGGTAGTTTTTAAAATAACGTTTCCTTCAGAATAAGATAAGTAAAATATATATTTAAAAAAAATCAGAATTACATTTTTATTTCCTTGGTATCGAATGGGACTTCTCTGTGAAGTCTTTCCATCCATTAAAGCTGTTAAACGTCGCGTCCTGCTGGGTTATCCACCACATCAGGGGGTTTTCTTGGCCTTCACAGAGTTCAAAGGAAACCAAGCGGCTCCTGAAGATAAAGCAGATGCTCATAAGTAACCTGCCCAAGTATCACGACGGCTGTTACAGCCAGGAGGAGCTGGCCGAGATGCTCCGCCCCTTTGGGTTCAAGCTCGGGGAGAACAACATCTACGTCATTCCTCAGGCGCAAATAGTGGGTATTGGATCTTCAGTCCACTGACATCCATTCAGCTTCATCTTCAGTGGTTTTGGTTCCGTTTTCCCCTGCAGGCCGTGGTCCAGATGGCGGACTCTGCAGACCTTCAGAGAGCCGTGGCTGCATCTGCCGATGGAATCTTCTTCAAAGGGTCCCGGCTTTGTTTCAGAGCTTTATCGGCTCGGATCAACATGCAGCCGGTCAGCAAATCGGGATTAGATAACTACTAACATCTAAATAAGGGGTCGGCAACCTTTAACAGTAAAGGAGCCATTCGGGCTCATTTTCTACTGATCAATACCTAGAAGGAGCCGATTTACTTTAGCCTTTAAGAAATTAGAATTTGCATTTATACCTTCTTTGTTTTATATTATGTCAATTTTTGGCACAAAAAAAGCTAAAATCTAAAAAGAAACTACCATCTCTCAAAATGTGATTTTTTTTTTTTTTTTTTTTTTTTTTTTTTTGTAACTGTTTTACCTTTCACTTTTGTAGATGCCAAATTAGCCAAAAATGCTAGCTCGTTGCTTAATTATTAGTTTAGATCCAAAATGGCCTAAAATTCCTCACTAAACTAAATTAGCCAAAAATGTTAGCATGTCGCTAAAATAGAAGCTAAACTCCAAATTAGCATAAATAAACTAAGTAGAGGCAAAATTAGCCAAAAAAAGCTAGTTTTTAGCTTAATTACAGGCTAAACTCGCCTAAAATTTCTCAGCAAACTAAATTAGCCAAAAATGTTAGCATGTTGCTAAAATAGATGCTAAACTCCAAATTAGCATAAATAAACTAAGTAGAGGCAAAATTGGCCAAAGAAAAGCTAGTTTTTAGCTTAATTACAGGCTAAACTCAAAAATAGCCTAAAATTTCTCAGCAAACTAAATTAGCCAAAAACGTTAGCATGTTGCTAAAATAGAAGCTAAACTCCAAATTAGCATAAATAAACTAAGTAGAGGCAAAATTAGCCAAAAAAAGCTAGTTTTTAGCTTAATTACAGACTAAACTCAAAAATAGCCTAAAATTCCTCACCAAACTAAATTAGCCAAAAGCGTTAGCATGTTGCTAAATAGAGCTAAAATAAAAGCTTAACTCCAATTAGCATAAATAAACTAAGTAGAGGCAAAATTAGCCAAAAAAAGCTAGTTTTTAGCTTAATTACAGGCTAAACTCCAAAATAGCCTAAAATTCCTCAGCAAACTAAATTAGCCAAAAATGTTAGCATGTTGCTAAAATAGATGCTAAACTCCAAATTAGCATAAATAAACTAAGTAGAGGCAAAATTAGCCAAAAAAAGCTAGTTTTTAGCTTAGTTACAGGCTAAACTCAAAAATAGCCTAAAATTTCTCAGCAAACTAAATTAGCCAAAAATGTTAGCATGTTGCTAAAATAGATGCTAAACTCCAAATTAGCATAACTAAACTAAGTAGAGGCAAAATTAGCCAAAAAAGCTAGTTTTTAGCTTAATTAAATAGCCTAAAATTTCTCAGCAAAGTAAATTAGCCAAAAATGTTAGCATGTTGCTAAAATAGAAGCTAAACTCCAAATTAGCATAAATAAACTAAAGTAGAGCAAAATTAGCCAAAAAAAACTAGTTTTTAGCTAATTAAATAGCCTAAAATTTCTCAGAAACCAAATTAGCCAAAAATGTTTTCATGTTGCTAAAATAGATGCTAAACTCCAAATTAGCATAAATAAACTAAGTAGAGGCAAAATTAGCCAAAAAAAAGCTAGTTTTTAGCTTAATTACAGGCTAAACTCAAAAATAGCCTAAAATCCTCAGCAAACTAAATTAGCCAAAAAATGTTAGCATGTTCTAAAATAGAAGCTAAACTCCAAATTAGCATAAATAAACTAAGTAGAGGCAAAATTGGCCAAAGAAAAGCTAGTTTTTAGCATAATTAGAGGCTAAACTCAAAAATAGCCTAAAATTCCTCAGCAAACTACATTAGCCAAAAACGTTAGCATGTTGCTAGCATAGAAGCTAAACTCCAAATTAGCATAAATAAACTAAGTAGAGGCAAGATTAGCCAAAAAAAGCTAGTTTTTAGCTTAATTAAATAGCCTAAAATTTCTCAGCAAAGTAAATTAGCCAAAAATGTTAGCATGTTGCTAAAATAGAAGCTAAACTCAAAATTAGCATAAATAAACTAAGTAGAGGCAAAATTAGCCAAAAAAAGCTAGTTTTTAGCTTAATTACAAGCTAAGCTTCAAAATAGCCTAAAATTCCTCAGCAAACTAAATTATCCAAAATGTTAGCATGTTGCTAAAATAGATGCTAAACTCCAAATTAGCATAAATAAACTAAGTAGAGGCAAAATTAGCCAAAAAAAGCTAGTTTTTAGCTTAATTACAGGCTAAACTCCAAAATAGCCTAAAATTCCTCAGCAAACTAAATTAGCCAAAAACTTTAGCATGTTGCTAAAATATTAGGTAAACACAAATTGTTTTTTTAAAATTACTATAAAAGATAAAAACTTAGCCCATGAATATATTTAAAGGTTTGTTTCTAATCTACTTAAAAAATTTAAATTTGGAGGCTTATTTTGCTCAATATTTCACAAACCATAAAGTTCATAAATACCAAAAAGTACAAGCAGTAATGTCCTGAACGTTTTGATACCAGGATTGCTGAAATTGCTGAAAGTATGAATATAAATAATGCTAATTAAGTAATCCTTACTTTAAAAAAAATACTATTATTTTATTTTTCTTTAATCAGAGATCCACCATGATGAGATAAAGGATCCACTTGTGGCTCTGGAGCCGCAGGTTGCAGATCCCTGATCTAATGAACCAAACGGGTGTAAACGGGTCGTTGAAAGTCTGTTTTTTATCTTTCAGTTTGGCTTTTATAAGAATCTGATGAAAAGGATGTCTCTAGTAAGTAGTTCACGCACACGTTCCAACAGCCTGCAGAAGGTTGATATCAACCGTCCTTCGCTGTTTGTGGAGCAGAAGGTGACGGACGACGGAGCCAGCACCGTCTTCGTCCAGAACATCTCCCCACGTGAAGTCAGCGAGCTCGGGGACGCTCTGAGGAAGATCGGCTCCGTCAAGAACTTCCTGCCGCTGCTCGACAAGGTGCGGAGGCGCGTGGCGTCGCGCCGCCGGTGACACAACAGCTGCTCATCTGTCCTGTGTGCGTTCCAGGTTTTTATCGAGTTCGAGTCCATCCAAGACGCAGATCGGTTGGGAGTTTGGTTCAGCCTCCTGAAACGACGCTTCGGCGGCAAAGTGTGCAGGTTGAAGATCCCGAGGAGCTCTGCGACGGCCCAGCGTGAGTCCGTTTCACGTCTCTAAAGGAACGCACAGCGACTGCTGCTGTCCGTGATCACTATTGTAAAGTGTTGCATATTGACTCAAAGCTGCCTAAACACTAAAAGAATTCTGCTAATCTACAGAACATCAACTCTGGAGGGTTAAAGGTTAACATATTAAGTTATAGTCTCAGCTAGAAAACCAGCAGGAGCTCTGGTTTCATTACTGAAGTTCTTCTAAAATCTTAGAGCAAACTGGAGCGATCTGCAGTACACAAATAATCCACTAGGGGGTGGTTGCTACAGCAGGATAATCCGTTTCCTTATTTGTTGTCCGGCTTACGACAAAAATAGACATGAAAAAAAATTATTATTTTTTTTAATTTCACGTCACACTCGGCGGTAACATTCTCATCATTCAAATTCAGTTTTCTTTTAGGAAAAAACCTGGATTTTAAAAAGCGTACGCCGTTCAAAGTCAACTTTTTGAGCTTTTAAATGTATTATAATTATGTTCATTCCTAACTATAATCCATTTGCGCAATTCTGAGCATTCCTCTAAAAGCCTGAGCATCAGCTAACCTACAAAAAACAAGTAAATTCTCACAAGCTGATGTCACAAAGTGAGAACAGCCCCTTTCAGGAAGAGTCTGCTGTGCCATCCAATCTCTCCATGATGCTAGCAGAGCTCAGCTGATACTAGCTTCACTGCTCAGCTGCTACTAGCTTTGCTGATTAGCTCGCGGAGCTCAACCACTACTAGTTTCACAACTCAGTTAGTGGTGATCAGCTGCTAGCTTTGCTGCTCAGCTAGCAGTTCTCGGCCGTTACTGGCTTCGCTTCTTAGCTAGCGGTGCTACTAAAGGCAGATACAACACGCACATTCATTTTGGCAAACGTTTTGCCTCCATGGGCGAGACACAGACATGGTGCCGACTTGAGGATGACGTCATGAAATGGGTGGCACCCACAAATAACGAAAGGCGGAGACTCATAGATTGAAATATTTTACTTCCAGGTTAGAAAAAAAAACAAAAATCACAAAAATAACTCATATTTCATATCTAATTTGTTCTTCAGTGTGCCAAAGGTAATATATGAACTATGGATTTGATACATGGAAATATTTTAATTTTAAAAAAGACTTGAGAAAAGCATCAGGTCACGTTATCGGACAATAACTGTCAAGTTTTTATCTTCTGATCAAGAAGACACTGAGAAGCATCAGAACTTCGGTGATAATTTCAGTCACTCTGTTCCTTCAAGAACTTCATCTTGTTCTTGCAAACCTATGACCTCAGAAGTATCCAATGAGCACCTTACCTCCATCAAACCTTTGCAGAGTCCTTAAATCTGTTCAGAACTTCTCAATTATCCTCCTGCAGCTCCGATACTCCCGGCGAAGGCCTTACCCAATAGCAGGGACATCGTCAACGGAGCCTTCGTCCTCACCACCAAGCGCGACATTCCAGAGGGCAGCACTTCGCCGTTTTGGGTCCCCATGACGACCAGTCCTTACCTGTTCCCCACCGCGTCTGCCTGGTTCATCATTCCAAGTATGAGACGAAAGACGAGAGCCACCGAGGTGTTAGCGAAGCGGCTAACCGTGTCCATTTTTGACCCTCCAGGTTACGTCACGTTGAAGAAAACGGCGGACATCAAGGTTCTTGATTCGTTAAAATCTGCAAAAACAAAAGTCAGAGACTCGGGATTCTGACCTTCTGACCTTCCTACAGAACGCCGCCCCAAAAGGCTTCAAGTTCTCCACGGTCATGCTGACCGGTCTGCCAGAGGGCAACTACGCGTTCACGGATATCACCAAGAGGGTGTCTCCGTATTTCCCCAAAGACGACGATTCCTTTTCCTCCTCCGCGGTGGTCGTCCTGCCACTGCAGAGAAGGGTGAGGGCGGACCAACGCTTGAGTTCCTGAGGAAATCCAGGAAGTTTGAGGGCTCTGGTTTTTAGTTCTTTTTAATAACTTGTCCTGTCCAACAGCTGAGCAAACAGATGCGGGCTGAGAGCCTCTAGTGTTGGGCAGATTTTACTTACTTTATTGAGTATAATTTTATAATTTATATTTATTATGTTTGTTTTTGTTTTGTCGGACCGGACGGAAAAGAAAAAGAGGGAGGTGGTGGTGGTGGTGGTGGTGGGGGTGTTAGAGAAAAATAAGATGGCAACAGATGGAAGCAGGACCCCCCAACTCTCGCCACGGAGCCGCAAAGAGAATCCGCCCGCCGGGCAATCCCGCCAAACACCCAGACCGCCGCAGACGCCCCCCACAGCCGAGGGCAGGAAGGCACAGGAGAACAGAGAGTGCAGGCCACCCCCCCACCACGCCAAGAGGTCCAACGCGAGGCCCCACCCCTGGAGAGCCCCCCAACCCTAGAAGAACAACCCGCCACCACCCGAGGTACGAGTCAGAGCCCCCCTAGGGAGACCCAGTCCCATGCTCCAGACAACCGCCCCCGCGGGAGGTCCAGGGGATAGCAAGGAAAGGGCCGCCCACCCCCGCCGCGGAGGGGCGCACCCAAGAGAAACTGAGGTCCCAAAGGAATGGTGGAATCAAGGCCCAACCAGGGTCATCCACTGGTGGAGTTCCTGGAGAGACCCAGTTCTCTAGAGCAAGGACCGGAATCCGCATCACCGAGACCTGGTCACCGTCAGGCTCCGATGTGGTTTGATCCCCTGCTCCAGATCTTCTCTATCGGGGATCACACTCTCGGCGTGGAGAGGATGCCGCCGGGCCCAGGAGCTTTAGTTTCTATGCCATCATAAGAAATATTCGGTCTCCACACGTTTGGATACGTTTGGTCATGGCGTCCCCTCGACAGTTCCTGATACTCAAGATTTCTCTTCTTCTTTTCCGTCCGGTTCAAAAAATAATGAATAAAAAGATACAAACTCATCAATATAAATAAAGTTTTAAAAAAAAAATAAGGGTGGAAGTGTTTAGACTTGGACTCTATTCGATTATTTCAAAATGAATGAAGAGAAACTAATTTTACACAATGATTACACTCTACAATCTTTTCTCTCGTTTTTGTCTCTGTTTTTTTTTCCTTCTTTTCTCCAGGCGTTTATCTTCTTCAACAGCTGGATCGTGTGCAGCATGTTTGCTAAGGACTTCATCAACAGTCCGGTTTTCGTCAGTGGTCGCCAGCTGAACATCCACCTTGTGCTGGAGAACTTGCACCCCCACGCTAGTGAGGTACGGGGTAAAGGTGTTTTTCAAAGCACACTCGCTAGTTTTACGCTAGCTACGAAGCTAACACACTGATGGTCTCTTCGCAGGAGGTCATGTACAGAAATCTGATGAAATTGAGCAATGGAGTGAGTTTTCTGAATTATTTTATCCTAATTTGAAGGAGCTTTTTTCTAAACATTTGGGGCGTTTTTTTGTTTTTTTTATCATATAAGTTTTGCTGCTGATTTTGTCGAAGTTGTAACTCATTTAAATCATTTTTCTAGTACGTTCCTCAGCCTGCATGTTTGGAGAAGCGGCTGCTGCTCGTGGAAATCTTCCAGACATCCATGTTGCTCATCGAGATGGTCATGAACGCCGTGGCGTCCATTGCTCCCTTCGTCAGCTTCCTGCCGCTCGCCAACACTGTACGACAGGAACAACCTCTTTCTCTCATTTTTTTTTTTTTTTTTAACCAGGTGGAAAAATAAGCTGTGAAATCGGAATGTGTAAAAAATTTAAAGCTAGGGCAGGGATCTGCAACCTGCGGCTCCAGAGCCACATGTGGCTCTTTTATCTCTCCATGGTGGCTCTCTGGATGAAGAAAAATAAAATAATAGTGAATTTAAAAAAAATTGGAGATTAGCTACTATTTTAGCAACATGCTAATGTGTTACCTACTGGAGTTTTTAGGCTAATTTAGAATTTTAGCTTCTATTTTAGCAACATGCTAACGTTTTTGGATACGTTTTCTGAGAGATGCTATGCTAATTTGGAGTTTAGCTAATATTTTAGTAAAATGCTAATGATTTCAGCTAGTTTGTAATCTACTGATTTTTTTTTAAAATAATTTAGAATTTTAGCTTCTATTTTAGCAACATGCTAACGTTTTTGGCTAAGTTTTCTGAGAGATGATATGCTAATTTGGAGTTTAGGTAATGTTTTAGTAAAATGCTATTGATTTCAGCTAGTTTGTGATCTACTGAATTTTTTTAAATAATTTAGAATTTAGCTTCTATTTTAGCAACATGCTAACGTCTTTGACTAAGTTAGTTTTCTGAGAAATTTTAGGCTATTTTGGAGTTCAGCTAGTAATTAAGCAACAAACTAGCTTTTTGGCAGAATTGGCCTCTGTGAGGGATCGAGCGGCCAAGGAGGACAACAGAAGATTCATCCAAAAATGAAATTTTAATTTTTCTCAAAAAAGGCCCATAAAAGAGGTCAACAAAACATAATTAACTCAGGCAATAAACTTAACTTTTAACTTAAGCAACTGAACAGACCAAGTAACAGAAATGAACTGACCTGCACTAAGACACAACAGGGGAACATATATAGTGGGCGATCAAACCACTTCACAAACATAGGGGGAACTAAACATTTAACAAAGACAACACAAAAGACTAAACACAAAAATACTGGTCTTTCAGAAGAAAAAGTAAGCAAAAGAAAAGTACTCAAAAATGATTAACAAATTAACAGAAACTTAGAGAAACAAAGTAAATGAGGAATAAATCAGTCCATGTTTCCCCCCTGGAGACTTCTGGAGGTGGCGCCTGCCAATTGCCCAGGTGCAGCATTTAAAGGCTGTGATGGCTGCATTTTCCTCCTTTGGCCATCCAGCTCCAGGAAACAGATCCCCAGCCACACCCGCAGCAACCAGCATACACAGAACTGGCAACTCAAAAACAGGTGAAATTAGTTAAACCAATATAAAGAAATCAAAGTGTGTGTTCTACAAATAAACCTGAAATAAATACATATTTTAACTGAAAGAAATGTTTGTGTTTATTTGCAGATAGGTTTGAAATAATAAATCAAATATGAGAAATAAAATTAAGTGTGCAGTGTACTGTGGTTACTGAACTTTTGTTGTGGGTGTGGCAGGGTATGCTGCCATCACAGCCTCTAATTGTTTTTTATGCTAATGAGTTTAGCTAATATTTTTAGCTAATCTGTTATCTACTGGGGGTTTTAGGCTAATTTTGAGTTTAGCTTTTATTTCAGCAACATGCTCAAATTTTTGGCTGATTTAATTTACAGAGAAATGTTATGCTCATTAGAAGTTCAGCTAATAATTAAGCAACAAGCTAGCTTTTTTGCTACTAAAGTTGAAAACGTAAAAATATATATTTTTGAGAGATGCTAGTTTCTTTTTATAGATTTTTTTGCTCTTGTTCGTGCCAAAAATAGACATTATTCACATTTATTAAAAAAAAACAAAAACAAAAAGAAGGTTATGAATGCAAATCCAAATTTCTCAAAGGCTAACGTAAGCCAAGGCGGCTCCTTCTAGGTTTTGATCAGTAGAAAACGAGCCCAAATGGCTCTTTGACTCTTAAAGGTTGCTGACCTCTGAGCTAGGGTGTAAAGTGACAGGGAAGGGTCATGAATCTAAAACGGCATATTGAAGTTCAGCTCTTTTTGTTTAAAAAACATCGTCCCCTGCAGATCTACATTGAGATGGCTGAACCCGGAGGAGTGGTGGACGTGGTGAACAGTCCCTCCCTGAAGTCTCTGTTTACAAGTGAAGTTTGGTGCGTTCACTCCAGGTTCTCCAAAAATATATATAACAAAAAAATGTGTATATTTATTATTATTTTTAAATTGTCTCTTTCTTCTCAAAAGGGCGAAGATCCGATACATTCGGCCGTAAGTATTAATTTTGTTTGAATAATTTGAGGTCGGATCCAGAAATGTATGATGGGTGAAAACATCAAAAAGATTATTGGTTATTTTCTAGCAGAATTTTAATGCTGTTGCTGTTATTTTATTAAACTTAAAGCCGTTGTCTTTACATGGGCAATATAGGCAGAACCACTGTAAAGCAGTAGGGCGGTCAACTCCTGATTGGTATGTTGCGAGTTCGATTCCCGCCTGGCCTCCTCATGTGTCCTTGGCTAAGACACTGAAAACCACAAAACCTTTGGTGGAAGGTTGGCGCTAGCGTTTTTGTAAAACGCTTTGGGCCTTCAACGAAGGTAGAAAAGCGCTATACAAGTATACGCCATTTACCATCAAAATATTAATAAATGAAAGTGTCTTTTTTTAAATGAAATCCACAAAAACTAGCATATTTTTTCTATGAGACATAGATAGTATCAAATATAATACGTTTTGCTCTCGATAATTTAATGAAAAACATCGACTTGGGAGTCCAGGAAAAAAAGCACATTATTTACCCATTGTCTCAAATTTGATACACATATTTTCAACTTGATGTAACAATATATTCATTATTTTTATACTGCAAGTAGTCATTTTAAAAAAAAAACAGTAGTTGAGTTACTCTTACTGTAAAGTAACAATATTAGCTTAAAAATGTTCCCGCCAAAAATGTTTTTTTAAGATTTCATGGAGGCAGCCATTTTGAAATGAGCAGGAAAAACACTTCTTCTGCCCCTAGTGGAATGATGATGAACTACAGTCCAGAAAACTATGTTGCATAAATTAGGTTTTTAAGGAATATTTCGATCATGCTAATGAGGTACAAGTCTTAGAAATGTTTGTGTTAAACTATTTGAATGCCTGGCTATGTAGGGTTAAAGACCCACTCCAATAGAAATCATCTTCTTTATATTTTTAACATGTTTTTGTAGCATTTTTCTCTGCCGGTAGCGGTTCTCAGCCTCTAGTAGCTCACCGCTCAGCTAGCGGATCTCACTAGCATAGCTGATCAGCTGAGGACCTTTTATAAATTAATTTATGATTAAAACTGTATTTTTTTTTTTTAATTTTTCATTTTTAGTGACTTTACTCAAGGTAGCAAAAAATTTCTAAGTCCACTCTGAAAACTTAAAAAGTGTTAAAAATGTCAAAATGTTTAAAATGATTAATTTTACCATTTTAAAATTTTTTTATAAGAATGACTAAGTTTTGCACAAAAATGACAAAGTCGTCATGCTGGTATATATGAAAGTGGTGACTTTACTCAATTAGCGAAAAATTTCTAAGTCCACTTTGAAAACTTCAAAAGTTTGAAAAATTTCAAATTGTTTAAAATGATTAATTTTACCATTTTAAAACTTTTTTTTAATGATGATTGAGTTTTTTTTAAAACTGTATTTCTGAATATTTCTTAATTCAAATTGCGTTGAAAATCAGATGCTAGGAAAACCTGGGGCAAAGTCTCCTACCTCTCAGCTTACGCGCTCATTATCTAAAAATTGTGGATAGTCCCGCCCACCACTGTTACGAGAGGAAAGGAGTTCCAAGTGGACAGACACGCCCCCACCTGAGAGCAGATTCCAGCCGAGCCGACTTGAAATCCAGCTGGATCGAACTTTTCTCAAAATAAGTCCTTTATAATTTTTTACAAACACTTTAAGGAAAATTTATAATAAAAGCTGGAAAAAAAAAACAGAATTCCAGGAAAAATTTCAAATGAACAGCAGTTCTTCTGAGAGAAATTCTTATTTCTGAGGTTCCAAAGGGTTAAAAATAATACGATTTTGCATCTGATTTCACATTGTTGCTGACAAATACTTTAACTGAAAACAATTTTTTAAATCGATTCTCGACGCTGCTATTAACTAATCTTCACATTCTTACATTCCGACTCTTTTTATTGTGACGTGGATTATGAGAATACTGCGGTCAAAAGTTGCGATGAAGATGTAAAGTTGCAGGGTGTGCAACAAATCTCTGGATTCACTTGAATCAGCGTTAATAGTTGCGATCGAGAAACCCTGGAAGGACTGACTTGTCAACCTGCATGGAGAAAGGGCATCAGCTTTGGATTTCTAAATTTAGGCAAAAACCTATAATCGTTCCACCCCTAGACAGAACCAATAAATGGTTCAAACTGGAAAAGAAAATGATGTTTTTCAACTAAATCCCTTTCTTTCCCACCTTCAGGATCAGCGTCAAAGTTCTGAGAGAGAACTTGGAGGACTTGAATGATCTTCCCTCAACTAACAGCGAACAAGACAAAGGAACCCATTCCACCTGTCAACCTCTTCAAACCGGTTCTTCTGTCGATTCTGAACCCACAACTTCAGCTGCAGCGACTGAAGGTCTGGAGAATATTTCTTCAGACTCCGCCTCTGATTCCTATTCCCCACGTCATCCTTCAGCAGATCCTCTGCCAGCGTCGGACCCCACCGATCACGTAGAACAGGTCGAGATGGACGCATCAGATCTCCATAGCAACCATGAGGGATCCAAGTCACCTGGACCGGAGTGCGGAGAGAGCAGAGACCAAATCCCGGTGGAAAACGGAGAGATCCACGTGGATCCAGATGATGGTGGAACCAAAAGAGAAGAAGACATCCAGAAACCTGAACCTGTCACCAAGAAGACTTCTGAATGTGAAGCCGGAACGGTTCAGGAAGAGGAAGACGCTCGCCAGAAGTTGGATCTTTCTGACGATCAACAAACAGCCGCAGAGACTCAGTCGGTGGAATGTGGTCATGTGACCGTAGAAACATTTCCTGAAGTGGATCCTTTGAAGATGAGCGAGGAGACGCCTCCAAACCAGCAGCAGGAGAAGGTGGAGGGATTCCAGACGGGAGCTGAGGACGGGACTGACGGACTCAAAGAGGATGTTCCAACCGGTTCCGGCTCGGATAAACAGGAGGAAGACATCCAAGACGAAAAACAATCGCTTGTGGAGACTGCAGAGAACCTTACGGACGGAGAAGCTCTGGAGGAACCCACCGGGAACCCCAAGGAGGAGCCGACGAAAGAGGAGGATCCTTCTGGAGAAAGATCTCCTGGATTCCATCGTGAGAAGGCCGGGAGTCCAGATCCAGCAGACGATCATGTAGAGAATGATCCCGAGGATCCTTCAAGGTCAGAGCGAGCTGCTCCAGAAGAAGAAAATCACGCCGCAGGAGAGCAACCTGCAGCAGAGGTCAGAGGAGACCCTCAGACTCTGGAGGAGGAGGAGAAGGAAGAACCGCAACGGTCTGAGGTGAGAAGGAAACCAAACGGTTTCATTTCAAGCCCAGAAAAAACGTTAATCCCAAAGATTTTCTATTTTAAGGTTGATTTGACTGCAAGTGAAGACGGGGATGGAGATAAAGATGACCACCTGAGCACCTCGAGGTCAACCAAACGCAAACTTGGAGATGATACAGGTTGGATTTCTTTAGAAAGATCAGATTAGGATCAGGTTTTTATTGTTTCGGAGAAAAGTCTTTTCTTCGTAGATGACACCTTTGTTTCTGCAAATTATAAGAGGCTCAAATTCTGCTCATTTTCTGTCAATTATTGTAGATAAAACTCAACGTTTGGTAGTTTTGAAGTCCTGTGGATGATCAAAAACATTTGAATATTGCTTTAAATGTTAAATGTGTCTTCTAGAAGAAATGTTGAAACCAGACGATCTGCAGGAACCAGCAGAAGTAACCAGACTCCGAGGCCGGCCCAGGAAGAAGATCCGAGCGGCTGGCGGTAGAACGAAGCGAGTATCCATGACAGCAGATGAAAGATGTGTGTTCTGATTTGTGTCGTGTTGCAGTGAGGAAGTCTCCGAGAGGAAAAGCTGAGGCTCCAGGAGATGAAGAGGAAGAAGAGATCCAGGAAAGAGCAGAGGATGCTGGGAGTCTAGAAGGAAAGAAGGATGAAGAAAAGGTTACAGGTACAGTTCAGTTCAACCAGATGGAGAAACATCAAGGAAATTTGTTCCGTTCCAGCCACAGGACACCTAAAAAAGTTATAAATTTACCAAAATCGTCTAAAAGAAATTGTCGGAATATTTGAAATTTTATTCAACCGGTGTTGAATAAATACTGGAAGTTTGCTCCTAGTTCTGGAGATAGTGGAGCCTCCAAAAACAGCAGCATTAAGAGGTTTGCATTTAAGATGACCTGACTGAAGGAAAAGGTTAACTTTTCATTGCCACTCATTATGCACTTAACTGCAGAACTACTCAGAATGCATTTAGCACACAAAGAGACAGAAAATAAAATAGTTTGGTTAATACTTTTACTCATAAATACTGCTCTTAAATAAATACAAATGTACTTTTTACTAAGTATTTTTATAGATTTATATATTCAGAAGGAAGACAAAGATTGTGTCTGCATAAAGATGCTACACACACGCCTTAAACTTGTTTTTGGGAACGAATGGAGGATTTTGGGGAGGAGTGAGAACTCTTCTTACTAATAGATGATCTTTATAAAAAAAAATAATCTGGGCTATTAAAATCAATCTGACAATTTTCTGTTGTTTATTTTGGATTGAAGCAATTAACAAAAATAAACAAACCTGACTGAAGAAAAGGTTGTTTTTTTTTACCTTCACACATTATACATTCAAAAGCTAAATTGCAAAACTACCCAGAATGCATTTAGCACACAGACCAAAAATAGTTTAGTTATAATAATAATTATAATAATATAGTTATAATGACAACAGCAACAATGGTGGCCAAAATAAATAACATAAATTTAAACAAAAGCTACCAGAATATTATCAAATAAAGAAGGGTTTAAATCCCACTCTGATCATCTATTGATTACGATTTAAAAATAAACCAAAAGATGATTGGAGTGAGAATTTTAGGTAAAACTGGATTAAAGCAATCGCTTCTATTTGGAATCAATTGGATTATTTCAGTTTGGTTTGATGATTTTTGTGTTTTGTGTGAAGAATTTAAAAAAACAGGATTTATTTTTCATATTTTGGTTTTTAATGACTGGTCATCTTTAGGTGTCAGAAAACGGACGAGAATGTTCCTTCATCTTGATGAAAACCAAACTCCTCCTCAGTCGGTTCGCGTCTCCACCCGCTCCAAACTGAAGCCGTTCAACCCAAACTGCTCCTACGGTGAGACACGTGCACCTCCGCAATTCAGACGCCGACTTCAGCTGAACCCGTCTTTTCTGCACCTCTTCAGGCCAGGAGTTCACCGTCCGCACTCAAGCGTTCTACTGTAACCTCTGCTCTGTCTTCTACATGAGAGAAAGCGTGGAGGAGGACCTTCACTGCTGCAGCAAACTCCACTACGACAAGCTGCGGGTACGAGGAGACCCGAGGTCAAAGACATCGAAGCTCCTGCACTGCCACCACTTTCATCTCTCCTCTTTATGTTTGCAGGAATATTACCAGAAGAGAGCACAGCTGAGAAAATGTTCCAGAAAGTCGACGTAAAACTTCAGCCTGCTCGGATTTAACCACATCTGTAAATACCACTTTCAGCTACAAAAGTGTGCTTTTCCACTGTTTTGATTTTAATCCTTTTTTGTAAGATTTATTAAATAAAAACATTCCACTGAACTAATTGATTTTTTTCATTATGAATATGATTTTTTTTTTAGCACAGAAATTGAAGAGATTGTATTTTCTGTACCACCTCCGCGCCTGCAGGGGGCAGTGTCAACGGTCTGCATGCAGAACTCTATCCGCTCACCACGCATGCGCAAACGGGGAATAAGAAGCTGGAAGGACGCTGCTGTAGCGAAAGATAGAAAACGAAGAAGAAAACGAGTCAAAACTGTGTTTACGTCTCAATTGGAACTATTTTTTCACAGGAAGGGGTATGTAAGAATATTGACATTTAACCCGAAATATGTCGGTTTTAAACGGCGAATTTAAGCTAGCGCTATATTAGCTAATGTTGCAGTTTTGCATTTAATTTAAATTTAGCTGCACAGTCAAACGGATATATATTTCCAAATGAATATTTCTTTTTCTTGAAAACTTGTTATTTTTCTCGATGAGACGAAAGTTGGTAAACGAGCTAAGAAAAATGGAATGTTGCAAATGTGGCTGTTCTCGGCTTCCGTAGTTTGCAGAGCAATTCTTTATAAGTTTGCGGTCAGTTTGTTTCTTTAAACAATAATTTAAAAAAAAAAAGGGTTTCTGGTTGGTTTCCCGCTGGTCTTTCTGAAAGCCAGCCCCACCTGCTGCTGGTTACCTGGATCAGGTGTGTTTTACCAACCAGAGGCTACATCATTAGCAGGTTTGGAAACCATGCGGGACTCTTGACCGGAAGTTTGTCTTTTGTGGTTTAAGCCTTGGACTCACCTGAACTGATCCCACAGGCTCAGCAGATCCGGTCACCTTAGCCCCGTGGAGTATAGTCCTTGAAGAGCCACACCTGGAGTCTCCAGTGTTTTCATGTGCCAGTCACGAAAAGATAACGCAGGTGAAAGGTAATCAACCTGTGGACAATTTGAAACTAAGAATTCTGCAGCTCAACAATATTGCAAAAAGACTCAAACAGTAATAATTAAAAAATATTTATTTGAGAGTAGACATTAGTTTTAAATGGTTAATTAGTTAAAGACCTCTTTAGCCACAATATTGTTTGTTTATATGCATGTACATGTATTTTCTAGCTATATTTAATGACACTAAAGGTCACCTTACAGGATCATTAAAAGAAAAATGATGATTAGCATTTGATTAACTGAAAGACAAACTGATATGTTGAATTTTACGGCTTGATTTGAGGCACAGATTGAGACTATGTGTTGGAGAGCTTTGACTGTACATTAGAACTGGACCCCCCCGAAAATGGTTTACTTCCGGCTCCAACTAAACAAAGACAATTCAGTCGCCATTTTCTTTAGGAGGCCACCGTGTTGGAACCACTACGTCTGTTAATTCTATTGGTCTGAGTCTCTGTTTCTATGGCAACCACTCTCAATATCTGCTTTTATTGAGAATAATGGTTCTTCTTGCAAAAAGAAGTCCAGCTCTTGTATACAGTCAATGGTGAAGAGCTGATCTGCTGAATGCTTTTCCACCTCATGGTGGAAATATGAGGAGATGGAGTGCAGAGGAGGGGAACCATGAGTAGAAGAGAGTAGATGGAGCGGGTGGAGATCAGAGAGACGAGGTGTCAAATGTTACGGTCAGTTCAAGTGTAGCCGCCATCGCTGTGAAGGAGATCCAGGAAAGGATCTGAACCACTTTTGATTATGATTATTGATGAGACACCAACAGAGAGATGGACATTAGTGGATATGGGACGTGACTAATGCTTGGACCAGAACACCTTTGGTGGAAGAGGCAGAGAGAAATGTTTACGCTCGGGTCTACTAATGTGAGTCATGTCAAGAACAGAGACTCAGAGACCTAAGATAATCATATAGGGTGAAGCACCAGTTGTGAATGAACCTCATTTCAAATATATTTTGTGTGGTATGTAGTAGTGCTGGGTGATAGAAATGTGTCTATCGTGGCATTTCTCCTCTATTGTTTCTATCGTTGCTAAGCTAATTTGATCAATTACTACACCAAGTATGTCATTATCAGACCCTCCGGGATTTTGCGCTGTTTGTTGGGCACCCTGCAACTTTTTATTTTCCCCGTAACTTTACCAATCTACCGGGACAACAAGCAAGCAAGTTTATTTATGAAGCACAACTCCTACTCAAGGCAATTCAAAGTGCTGTACAAAAATATTTAAAAATTACAAATAGAAAATAAAAATGTATTGATAAAACACGAGTAAAATCATAAAAGTCAACAAGATTAGAATTCAGAATTTTAAAATATTAAAAACATACACATAAAATAGATAACATTTTAAAACACATTGCTAAATAAAAAAGTTTTCAACTTAGATTAGAACATTTTCAGACTTGTTAATTCCAAAATTCATCTGATTATGCTTTTTTTAAAAAATTTATAATATTTTACTTGAAAATGTCATTTTATTCTTAAGTACATTTAAATCAATACACAAATATTTGTGTTATTATGAGCAGCGAGGACCAAAAAGTTCAGTTTGTGTTTCGCAGTTCTGTTCAATTTAAACGACAGCACAACAACACTGTTATAGTGATGATGAAATATTTTTCTAGTCCATGTGTCACAATAAAAACAGTTAGAATTTGAAGTTTATTTCATCATCAACACTTTTTAGACACTTTTCAAAACAAGATTATTTTAAAAACATTGCAACTTTTGTCCCGACTTTTCACAAAAGCTGCCACAACATAAGGCATTTTTTCAGAGAATAGCTGAAAATATACTTTATTGTAGTATATCGTGATATATACACCGTATCGTGATATAAAATATTTTATATCGTGATAAACATTTTTTTCCATATAGGTTTGTGTTAGTTTCCAGTGTAAGCTAAGCTAATTTAATGAATTAAATAATTTCTCACATGCAAGTGAAATTGGTTTCAAAATGGAAATTGAGCGCACATATATCTACATTTTTTGGATAAATGTTAGCTGAAATATGAAGTATCAGTTGAGTCCAAAAAAAAAGTTTTTTTGAAATTATTTACCAGGAAGTAAAACACTTTTAACGTAATAATATTTTGCGTTTGTTTCCTTTTCTTAGCTGCAAAAAGTCATAAAACAGCCAGAATAAGTTCAAGCTAATTTAAAACAAAAACATTTAATTGTCCTTTTTTTGCTTAAATACTCTGGCAATCGAAACTAAAACACCAAACCTGAACAATGTTAATGTCTGTAGTTATTTCTATAAACAAACATGTATTTGATCAAATAATTGCCTGGAGATTTGTTAAAATAAGTAGTGGGCCAAAAGGCAAGATGTGTTTTCTACTCAAAGGATTGGCTGCTGCTCTGAGGTATTAGATCCCACCCACTCTTTATTTAATAATTTTGTTAGAAGTGAAACATTTTTGTAGCTCCACTTTATCCAGTGAAGGTCTGTACATCGACGTTCTGGAGCGAGGCAAACATTTGTTTTGTAACAGAATCCAAATTCAAGCCGGATTGTCGTGTTTCTGTTTTCCAGATTTACGTTTGATTTTTATGCTCAATAAAGTTTTAAAAGTTCTGTGCTGGTTTATTTTTCTTCTAGAACTTCACTCAGGAATTCTTGCTTTCGGTTCTGCTGTTTGTCTCGATGAATGTTCAGATTTCTAATATTTTTGATGGGGCAGCAGTGGCTCGGGTGGTTGAGCAGGTCGGCCGCTGATTGAAGGGTTGGCGGTTCGATCCCCACTTCTCCAGACAATTGTTGTTGTGCACTTGGGCAAGGCTTCACCCTCCTGCATATGAATGTCTCGGTGATGGTCGGAGGGGCCGTACTGGAAGCCACGCCTCTGTCAGTCTGCCCCAGGGCAGTTGTGGCTACGTTAGTAGCTTACCTTCACAGAGTGTGAATGAATAATGGATACACATTGTAAGCGCTTTGAGTGTTTGGAAAAGCGCGGAAAAATCCAATCTATTATTATGATTTATTGTATTTTTACTATCCTTTTTTCTTGTTTTTTGACAGAACACGAAGCAGAAAGGACACTTTCTTCCATTTGCCTCCCAAATTATGAATTTTCATCCTTCATGTTAACATTTTTTCTTCTACCTTTTCAGCTCTTTGCTGTTGTCTCCCTTCTTCTTCTGGACCAGTGGGCAGCTTGCATCTGTTTTGTGCCAGATGCTAGCAAAGGATCGACCTTCGCCTTTGTGGATTAAAATTCCATTTTTGTTGTTTTGGTTACAACCTTGAGAGCAGACTTTTTAGTTTGGGAGAATGTCCTACCAGCGGTTCCCGTTAGCCCCCGGTGGTCTGAGCTCCCATCAGGGCCAGAATGAGCTTTCTAAACAGGACTCAGAGAGGGACTCTTGGAGGGGGCATCAATCATTAGGCACTCAGGCCAGCTTTGCCCTCTCTATGGCTTCCTCTTCGACATGTTCTAGCTCCAATGTGATGACGCAGCCAAGTCAAAGTCTACCAGAAACATTGAAACCCCAACAAGGTGGAACTCTGCACAGGTACTTTGAGAAGTACGTAAGAAGTGACGAGATGAGGGAGTCTAAGGAAAGACGTTCTTACTCCATCAGCACCAAATTAGGAAAGCTTTGTTCCACAAGCACAGGGGTCAACAATCCAAAGCCAGCAACTTTTGAGGCACGTCAACTTGATTTTCAACCTAGTGGTGGCTCCAGATTTGACACGGCGTACCATTTATCTGAATATGAAAGAAGCAATGCTAGTGTGCCAACCCCTCCTGGAGAAAGACATGATGAACGATGCATTCCAGGTGCAGTACCAGACAAATTTGGACCTCCGAAGGACCCCAGTTGTTCCAAATACTCATTAGAGTTGGCTGCTAACATCCTTGAGCGCTTTGGACTTGAAAAGAAAGACCTGGACTACCTACTGAACTACTCAGAGGACCAGATTACCATAGAAAATCTGCCTCAAATCTTGAGGCAGATTTGCAGTCAGAAAGAAAAAAGCATGTCTGTTAACGAGAGGCGCACCACCACCTCCTCCTGCTTAAGTGGAATGAATAGAGCAATTGGTTCTGGAGGAGCAGAGACATCCAAGGACATGGTTCAATCAAACCCAAGCCTAGCTACTGACTATGGATATGCTGAGAAGTATAGTCAAGCTGGGAAGGAAATACTTAAAAAGTTTGGAATTGGTTCAGACCAGAGTAACAGTCAAAGACCCGATCCAGAGGTTGCAGAGAAAAGGAAAGAGGACAAAGTTCTGAAGCAAAAGAGCCCAGAACAGCAGCCCAAACTGCCAAGCCAACTGGAGCAGGTGCTGCAACAACTCCAGCAAAAGAGCCAGCTGCCCCCTGTCCAGCAAACCTCCCCTGTGCTTCAAAAAGGCCAAGGTTTGCAGCCTCCATCTTTTCCCACCGTAAACCCAGGCTCGGCTTTTCCGTTTGGCCCCCAGTCGTTCTCTTTTCCTCCAGGTGCTCCCCAGCCATTCCTTCGGTTTACCAACTTCTATGAGATGATGATCCGACCTCCACCGTTGCAGTATACAGCCCAGGAGACGGCCTTTGGTGGGCAGCCAACTCCCACCATGATCAATGACTATGTCTCAACCATGCCGACCATGTTTCCACACATCTGCTCTCTGTGTAACGTAATTAATCCCGTCATGAAGGTAAGTGAACGGTTGTGCACCATTGGTTCTAACCTCATTTTATTTGCTTTTCAGTGTATCGTTACACTGTTGCGGATGCAGCCGTGGGCTTGGTTGGACTTCTACGGGCCTAAATTTTTGTTTTTAAAATATAAAGAGGTTCTTAAATTTGAAATATTTCTTTACAAATGGTGTCCTCAGAAACTATCAAACCCGACTTCCTCAGTCTTTGTCTTCACATTCTGAGTGTTTTGTCCTGATCCAAAGACGTCTTGCCTCCCACCCCGGAGATCCCAAAACCAGGAATTATTTTTTTTAATCCTTTTTTTTTTCCTTTGACAAATTGTTATGAAATTAAAATAAAGTCTCTTGATGATTCAGCCTTAGTTTGTTTTAATTTTTTTTCATTTAAAATGTCTGACTACCGAGTCCCCTGTCACAACGTCCAAAACGAAAAAGTTGAATAAATCAACAACACAAATTGGGACTAAATGTGTTGTTGGCTAAGTGGCTAGAGTAGTAGGTGTATATTAATTGTTTCTGTTTACTTTTAGGATTGGCTTTCCCACCAGAACACCAGCCAGCATCTCAAAAACTGCAGGCTCTTCCGAACACAGTACGTACTTTTCCGTTATCCTTCCATGTTATGGTATGCCAGTTACAGTGTATTAGCAAAAGCACATTAAGGTGTAAGCAATGTTGAGTTAGCTGCTGTGACAGTGTGCTAACAAAATAGTGGTTGTGGCTGCATTTTCAAATTTGTGAAATCTACAGTGGATTTTCAAAAACACACATTAGTACATCAGTTAAAGTGTGTCAGCTGCAGTGGATTAGCTTTAGCATTAGGCCTTGGTCTCGTTGCATTAGCGACAGGGCGTTGGTCACGTCGTAGTAGCGACAGGGCCTGGGTCACGTCGCAGTAGCAACAGGGGGTTGGTCACGTCGCAGTAGCGACAGGGCGTTGGTCACGTCGCAGTAGCGACAGGGCCTGGGTCACGTCGCAGTAGCGACAGGGCGTTGGTCACGTCGCAGTAGCGACAGGGCCTGGGTCACGTCGCAGTAGCGACAGGGCCTGGGTCACGTCGCAGTAGCGACAGGGCCTGGGTCACGTCGCACTAGCGACAGGGCGTTGTTCACGTCGCACTAGCGACAGGGCCTGGGTCACGTCGCACTAGCGACAGGGCGTTGTTCACGTCGCAGTAGCGACAGGGCGTTCACGTCGCACCTTGCGACAGGGCCTGGGTCACATGACATTAGCGACAGGGCGTTGGTCGCGTCACATTAGCAAGAGGCACTTGGTCACGCCGCAGTAGCGACAGGGCGTTGGTCGCGTTGCGTTATCGACAGGGCGTTGGTCGCGTTAGCGACAGGGCGTTGGTCACGTCGCTGTAGCGACAGGGTGTTGGTTGTGTCGCATCTGCGTTTATACCAAGTGCGTTTCAGGTTACATCAAGAATCACACCACCCTATAAGTCTTGTTGTCATATAGTCCGCGGTTAAAACAGATCCAGCCAAATATCATAATTTTTCAGTTTTTGGTAACATTTTTTTTTTTTATTGTTTTTTAGTTTTCCTTTTTGGGATGGTCACATACCTCCTCTTCAAAGGTAAACCTTACCAAAACTTTGGAAATGTTACAACTTTTGCAAAGTAAAAAAAACAAATGTTAATGTTTCTCCATTCAGTGATACTGGTCCTCCAGCTGTCCAATCCACATACGGGATCTCAACTCCGGCCCAGTCTGAGTACCAGAACCAATTGGTCGGGAGTTGCTCAGAGTCGCGCAGCTTTCACGACCGGGAGAGTAATCGCTCCCCCACACCTCCGTTTTACCTGCTTAACCGGAGGAAGTCCAGCAGCAGGTCCCGATCACGCTCCCGGACCAGTCGGCACAAAAGCCACAAACGCAAACGCAGACGCAGGTAACTGACAGAAAACAATCCTAGTTCATGTGGAGAGCAAAAGATTGTGGAAACACCTTTAAGCTTCCTTCATGTTTATCTGTTCTAGGTCACGATCTCTGTCTTCGTCTTCACGGCGTGACCGCCGCTCGTCTTCACGGCCTGAGCGCCCCTCCTATTCACGGCGTGAGCGCCGCTCGTCTTCACGGCATGAGCGCCCCTCGTCTTCACGGCGTGAGCGCCGCTCGTCTTCACGGCGTGAGCGCCGCTCGTCTTCACGGCGTGAGCGCCCCTCGTCTTCACGGCGTGAGCGCCGCTCATCTTCACGGCATGAGCACCCTTCCTATTCACGGCGTGAGCGTTCTTTGTCTTCACGAGCGTGAGCGCCCCTCGTCATCACGGCGTGAGCGCCCCTCGTCATCAAGGCGTGAGCGCCCCTCGTCATCACGGCGTGAGCGCCCCTCGTCTTCACGGCGTGAGCGCCCCTCGTCTTCACGGCGTGAGCGCCGCTCGTCTTCACGGCATGAGCACCCTTCCTATTCACGGCGTGAGCGTTCTTTGTCATCACGGCGTGAGCGCCCCTCGTCATCACGGCGTGAGCGCCCCTCGTCTTCACGGCGTGAGCGTTCTTCGTCATCACGGCGTGAGCGCCCCTTGTCTTCACGGCGTGAGCGTTCTTCGTCTTCACGGCGTGAGCGCCCCTTGTCTTCACAGCGTGAGTGTTCTTCATCTTCAAGGCGTGAGCGTTCTTCGTCTTCACGGCGTGAGCGCCCTTCGTCATCACGGCGTGAGCGCCCCTCGTCTTCACGGCATGAGCGTTCTTCGTCATCACGGCGTGAGCGCCCCTTGTCTTCACGGCGTGAGCGTTCTTCGTCTTCACGGCGTGAGCGCCCCTTGTCTTCACAGCGTGAGCGTTCTTTATCTTCAAGGCGTGAGCGTTCTTCGTCTTCACAGCGTGAGCGCCCTTCGTCATCACGGCATGAGCGCCCCTCGTCATCACGGCGTGAGCGTTCTTCGTCATCACGGCGTGAGCGCCCTTCGTCATCACAGCATGAGTGTCCCTCGACGACTTTGCGTCAGTCGCGCTCAAAAAGCAGCGAGAGGCGATCCTCGTCCAGGAGGACCGACGAGAAACGATCGTCTAAGAGGAAGAGTCAAGAAGCACAGCTGGACCTGCAGAGCACCACCAAGAGGCTTACAGAGAAGCTAATGGAGACATCAGGTCAGTGTTTTAGAACCCCCTGGATCTGGACATCTCAACTTCTAGCAGAAGATTTGTACTTGACCATCAAAGGAGCAACAATCTTCACATCTCGACCCCGTGTTCTTTCCTTTCAGTGGCCCAGGGTTTGTCCCCAGCTGGCTTGGAGGACATGGTGAAAACTTTGACTCCCGTCTTAATGGCTGAGCTATCCAAGATGAATCCAGGACCTTCCTCTCCGTCCCCCACGAAGTCACCCAATCATCAGGACAGTAAGGTGAGGAACTGGACATAACATGGGTTGAGGTCTACCACAGGGAATTTTAGGTTTAAACGACCTGAAACATTTCTCTGTGACTGCAAGAAAAACGAGAAACAAATCAGTTCAGAACACTTGCAAGGAGATTTCAGGCCTTCTCTTTCCGCTCTGAAGTTCTCTTTGTCCTAGCCCTCGATTTTATTTTGTTTGGGGCGTTCCTTAGTTTGCCGGTTCTGAAAGGTGGAGAAAATGACAGCTGGCAAACCTGTTTTTACATTCAGTTTATTCAGCTTAAATCATTCAAATCTCAGCCCTCTACCGTTTCCTCCGGTGTTCCACAAGGTTCCGTCCTAGGCCCACTTCTTTTCATCACTTACCTCTTACCCCTTGGCAATATTTTCCGCAAATTCAACATCAGTTTTCATTGTTTCGCCGATGACACCCAGCTCTACCTATCCAGTAAGCCCGATTTTGTTCTCCCCCCTCCATCCCTCTCCTCATGCCTTTCTGAAATAAAAAACTGGTTCACTCTAAACTTTCTCAAACTCAATAGCGACAAAACAGAACTGCTTCTCATTGGCTCCAAATCCACCCTCTCTAAAGCTCCAAGTTTAACTCTCCCCATCGATTCTTCCCTGGTTTCTCCATCCATAAACGTATGGACAACTCTATCAGAAATGCATTTCCTGCGGCCTTCGCAAAATTAGACCACGGTCTTCTCCATACAACAGCGATTTGTCAAACCCCCCCAGACGTTCGACGTCAGACCCACAAACGCTTATTGAGCCATCTGATTGTTCAATTTATAACTCGAATAACTTGTGATAATGGAAAAAAATCTTTAAAAAAATTAGGATTAGATCAAAGAAGTTAAGCAGAAAGCACCAGAGGAAGAATGATTATTCTGACATTTAAAATGACTGAGAAATAACTGTCTGTTTCTCAATGTAAGTCAATGGGACTTTGGCCTTTTTGCAACCCAGTGGTACTTCCTATATGGAACATGCTCAGTCCAGTTCTTCCTTATACAGTCAATGTTAGAACCTCATTGATTAAGGCAGTTAAGCATTCTATTTGTTTTATCTGCTGAGAAGTATTTTGTAGTATAAATCAGACTATGTTGATTGATCCCTTTTAGAAAAATATTTCTAAAATTTACCAAAAGGAAAGCCCTGTGAATTTGTTTTGGTAGAATCAACTTGTCTATAAGATATAGTTGCAGTGCTCGACATCGTGATCATTAAATAAAATAAATCTTAATGTTTTAATAACATGAAAGACGTAATGATATTTAGGTAGAGTTTTATTGAAAACTTAACATTTTATTCTGGTACAGTCTTGGGATATATTGTGATGAGTATCATATTGTGAGATATCACAATACGGATGTCACGAAATGTATCATATCTGGAGATGCGTATTGTGATAGGTATTGTGATACGCATGTCACAATATATATCATATCTTGAGATATGATTTATCCATATATCCATTTTTCGATATGCATCATATCTTGAGATGAGTATTGTGAAACGTATCACGATATATATCAGATCCTGAGATACATGTGGTGAAACGCATGTCACAATAAGTATCATATCTTGAGATATGTATCACGATAGGTATCTCACAACATGATACACATCGTGAGATATGTATCGTGATACGTATCTCATAATTTGTTACTTTTTCCCCCTTGCTTCAGAGGAGCAGAATTCTTTTCTTTCGTCTTTCCTCTCAACACTCTGTCCAATCAGCTTCACTATCAATCCAAATCTAGATCTAACTAAAGTTTTTTAATCGAAATATCCATTTTGGAGTATTTATCAAACTGTGCAAACTGTAAAACTTGTATTTTAATGTTTTATGTTTTAATAACTTTTTTTGAAACACATTTTTCTGGATTTTTTTGTCGTTGTCTCTCACTGTTCAAATAAACCTACCATTGAAGTTATAGACTGATCATTTATTTTTTAGTGGGCAAACTTACAAAATCAGCTGGGGTTCAAATAGCTTTTTCCCTCACTGTAGATGGTTTTGTTAATTTCTGACCTATTCTATGCAGGCCACAAAGAAGCTGAAAAGTCCTGATGAGGAGTAAGTCCCGCCTCCCTCTACCATCTCTATTTTCCTAAAAAAAAGTTTATAAGTAAAAAGCAAAAAAGGAATTTTTAGTTTTTCTGTTCTGATGCTGCTTTCGTCTGCCGTTCATAGATCCAGTCATAAACCGTGTGGAGCGCCTGGTGCGTCGCCAGATGACTCAGAGACGGATAAGAGCAGCGATGAAGCTCAAGAAAACCTAAATAACGCAAAACCATCATCTGAATTCAGTAAGGATAAAGATTAGGTGTCTTTTCCAGAGTTGTGGGAACACTTTCTTGCATTTTTGTCAAATAGCTAAAGCATTTTGAAGTTTCAGGCGCATTTGGAAGGTCATGACTCATCCCGGTTCATGTTAGGACTTTGGCTGGGATGTTCTAAATTTCCTGTTTGGGTCAGGAAGACCCGCTGCTGTGTTTTGAATCTTCATCCTGTTGTAGAACTCTGCTTTTGGTCATTAAAGGTCTTCTATTTAACTGATTTAGTTACTCTATATTTTTGTTTTTTTTCCCACTCAGGAGCTTGTAGGTTTGGGTATTTTTCCTCCTCAACAATCAACACTTCATTTAACTGACTGATCTGTGTTTTTTATTAAAACTGAAGTATTTGGAACTTGCTAACTAAAATGAATGAGTTTAATGAAATGAAGGCGAGAAAAAAATTGTATTAGTCAGCACAGATAAAAAAAAATGTTTTTAGGTTTGCTTTGATATGATTATGTGTCATCAGTTACATCTTGTCTGTAATTTGAACAAGAGATTTTCTTTTCTGCAGAACCTGCTGAGAATTTCCCGTCGTTTGCAGAACCGGCGATGGCCCTGACTGTTGGAGAGGAGTTGAAAAAACACCTGAATAAACGCAACTTCCGTAAGACTGAATGTCCTACACACAGATATAAAAAAAAACAAAAGTTTTTCGATATTTATGATGGAGTATTAAGGCTACCAAAATAGTAATACTACAAGATTTGAAGTTGTCAATTTACTACTCTAAATCTAATAAATTTATGAAAAAAAAAGTCATGAATATGAGACAAATTGAAGTTGGAGGTGGGAAAGATTCAAGTGGCCTCGGGTCAATGTCAGAAACAATCTATAGCCGGAAACTGTGATAGTAACTTCCAGCAGTTCCCTAAGCGGAAATTTCCTAAACTTTAGGAAACCCTTTCAAAATAAAATTTTAAAACCTTTTCAGAACTATCGGCTTTTATGCCTTTGAATGTGACTAAACTGTAACAGGTTTTTCTCCGTGAAACAGCTGATTAGGCCGCAAAATGCCATTTTTTTCAGTTAAAAACAGCTGATCTAGGTCGTGAAATGCCGTTTTTCTCTCTGTAAAACTCTCTTTCACAGAGAAATAAAAATGGCAAAAAGGGTCGATAAAAGACAGAAAAAAAGTCAAAAGCTTCAAATTATATTTTTGTTGCGTCCAGCAGGGGGAGGGTCTTACGCCTATTAATTTTCGGGCGCCATATTTTTCTCTGCAGCCAAATTCTCTCGAAAGATTCATAGGATATATTTACGGGGGAGGGTAGGATAGATTTACGGGGGAGGGTAGGATATATTTACGGGGAAGGGTAGGATATATTCACGGGGAAGGGTAATACAGATTCACGGGGGGGTTGGGGTAGGATATATTCACGGGGAAGGTAGGAAATATTCACGAGGGAGGGTAGCACAGATTCATGGGTGAGGGTAGAATAGACTGACGGGGAAGGGTAATATATATTCAAGGGGGAGGGTAGGACACATTGATGGGGGGGAGTGGTAGATTAATGAGGGAGGGGAGCACAGTTTCACAGGTTAAAATATACACGTAGTATGTTGTCGTGTACAGATGTAGAATCTTAAGAAACATATGGCTTTTATGAATGAGCTGTAGGCACACCCACGTCGCTAATTTAGAAAAACATAAGCGTGAATTTTATAACATTCAGCGTCATAAATTAACAACTTAAAAACACGTACATTTATAAGAAAAAAAGTCATGAATTTAGCCTGTAACTTTTAGTCATAAATATATGATTATCGTATTTTAACACTTACTATACCTTTTACACGTAAATGTACGTCTTTAAAAGTCGTAATTTAAAGAAAAAAAATAGGGCTTTAAACTGGGCTTAATACTTTGTCATATATTTCAGACAAATTCCAAGTGAAAAAAGGGATTACAAGCACATTTGTTGAATAATTAAAAAAATACAAGTTATTATTCAGAAAAGTTCTCCTCAAAGTTTAGTTTAGTTTTTCTTCTATTGTCACATTTATGTCATTTCAAAATATTTTATTTTGGTAACATGAATGAGTGAGAACTCCTGGAAATAACAGACTTTTCTATCTGTTTGACTTCACAGGCTGTTTCATGCATCAGGAGAAGTGCTTCACGGAAACTGTAAGTTTACTTTACCACTTTTTTGATCGAAAGTTCCTCTTAAAGACCCACTGCGATCATTATTTGATCTTTGTTTTAAGCAGACCCAGTGGACAACAAGAAATACTAAAATGCATTTTAAGGATTAATTTTATTTATAAATGTCCCTCATGATTAGAAAGATATTACAATAACATCTTTAAAAAATCATTTGCATCAGAGTGAGGCTTTAAAACACAGAACAATGATTCTATGAAATCATTTGTTTTTAATCCAAAACCAGTTTATAAAAACTGTAATTATTGTTGTTTAAACTAAACAAAGTTGGAGCTTTTATTCTGAACTAACGACTCACTACACTAAAAACTCTGCTCTGTTAAGTTGAAATTAAATTTTTTTAAAGAAACAACTGATGGATCCGCTCAAAAAAGTCTAAAAAATGTTACTTTACCTCTGAGAACTCAACAGTGATTGTTTTTTGGTTTTAAATTTTCCAGTTCAATAAGACATTGCTTTTAGTGAACAAACTTCCAGTGTACAGTAGAGTCAGCTACACGGAGGAGGAGCTGGCCGCCCATCTCTTCCCGTATGGATTCGTACACACCAGATACAGCCTCTACGTGATCCCCCAGACGAGGATGGTACGCAGAAACTTCAAGTTTTTAAAAGAAAGTCTTTGTCTGTCGCGTCTTTTTAAGTTTTTGATTATTTTCTTTGTGGTGGAGCTAGCAGATTGGGATTATGGGTAATTTTTACTTCTGATAGGTTCTGATAGGTATGTATGTATGCATTAGTAAAAATTATATTGTTCAAAAATCCCAAAAGATACAAACTCAAAAACTTCACAAGCTTGGTTCTGTTCTGCAGATGAAGAAATGCAAAATGTTTGAACAGCTTCTATTGTCATTTTGTTTAATCAGCATGATGAGTATTATTGATGTTCTCCTGATTGATCAGAACTTGAACGATGCATCTGTGGTTCTGTTTGTTTTTCTGATAGGCTATTGTCGAAATGCCAAGTGTGGCGGACATGCAGAACCTCGTCTTTCAAACCTTTACCACAGGGATCCTGTTCAAAGAATCCAGGCTCACTTTAAGACCTTTCAACAACACCTTCTCAATGTCATGGGTGAGCCAATAATTATCTTTAGTATTTAGCATTGACCTTTAACATTTAGCATTAGTATCTCGCTTTAGTATTTAGTATTAGCATATAGCGTCAGCATTTACCATTTTATATCTAGCATCAGCATTAAGCATTATACTTCTGTATTTAGCATTAATATCTATCTTTAACGTTTAACATTATCATCTAGCTTCAGTATTTAGTTCGAGTATATAGCTTTAGCATTTAGCATTAACATCTACCTTCAGCATTTAGCATTATTATGTGGGTTCAGTCTTTAGCATTAGCTTTAGTATTAGCATCCAGCTTCAACATTTAGCATTAGCATCTAGCTTCAGTATTCAGTTTCAGCATATAGCTTTAGCATTTAGCATTAACATCTACCCTCTGCATTTAGCATTATGTGGCTTTAGTTTTTAGCATTAGCTTCAGCATTAAGCATTATCATGCCCCTTTAATATTGAGTATTAGCATCTAGCTTTAGCATTAACATCTACAATCTCCATTTAGCAATAATATCCAACTTTAGTATTTAGCATTAGAATCTAGCTTTAATATTTAGCATTAGTATCTACCTTTAACGTGGAGCATTAACATCTAGTTTCAGTATTTAGTTTTAGCATATAGCTTTAGCATTAGTATTTAGCTTCAGCATTTAGCATTAGTATCTGGCATCTTGTTCAGTGTTTTGCATAAGGATCTAGCCTCAGTTAGCATTAGCATTTAGCTTCAGTGTTAAGCATTAGCATCTAGCTTCAGCGTTTTAGCATTAGCATATAGCTTTAGCATTACTATTTATTTACAGTATTTAGCGTTAGCATTTAGCTTCAGTTTTTAGCATTAGCATCAGCGTTTTAGCATTAGTATCTAGCTTTAGCATTTAGCATTACCATTTCTTTACATTATTTAGCTTCAGTGTTTAGCATTAGCATCTAGCTTCAACATTTAGCTCATTGCAGTTATATTTATCTCCTTTGATATCCTTCATTGTGTCTGCAGTGACTAAAGTAATTCCTCGTTGTTCTTTGTTGCAGTTTGGCTTTTACAAATCTCTGATGGGGGTCATGCACTTTGTAAGAAACACACACATGCACACACAAATACACTAGGGCTTCATGTTAATTTTGTGAGCAGTCAGAGTTATAGTATATAGAGAGCAATATTTCCTATCACCAGCGACTGCTGTGGTGGTAAAGGAAAACTGGACCGACAAAAACACGGTTATGCAAACTTGTGTGTTGTCGTTCTATAATGTTTGGCCGATGTGACTTAAATCTTTCTAAATTAAGTATTTATTTTATCCAGTAACTGGTGCTCACCCCATAGTATCTGGGGCTCAATAGATAGTAACTGGTGAGCACCAGTAAATATCTGGTGCTAATTAGATGGTATCTGGGGCTCACCGAATAGTATCTAGTGCTCATCGTACAGTATCTGGTGCTCAGATAGTAACTGGTGCTCACTAGATAGTAACCAGAATTTTTTTTATTTCAATGCACCTTTTGGGGCTTCGTAAGATTGTATCAATTTAGGGGGGAAAAAACGCACTGAATCAAATTTCCACGGTTAGTTTTCTACATATGGATGAGTAGATTTTGTATTGAAATATGTGTTAAATGTGAGGGTAGACTGCCAAGACCTGTTTAGAAAGTTTGGACCTGAATGTCTTCATGAAATTGCATGTCTTCAATAACAGAAGTGAAATTTACAAGATTAAAATTATTTACTATTTGCCAACATATTTTCGGGATTCGAGGAGAAAAATTTCCAGATTTTCTTCTAATTTGATTTCACTTTCAGCTCACTTTTTAAGATTGTTTAAGTCCAGATTCTCTCAGTAATCTGAAGTGATGAAAGGGAAGATCCGGCTGTAATGTGAGCTGAGAGGAAAGCTCTCTCTGCTCCTCAGGAGGTGCTTGATCAAGGAGAGAGAACCGTCTACATCCACAAGATCTCCTTCCATCAAATCGACAAGCTGAGGAAAGATCTGAGGACCTTTCTTCACATCAAGAACTTCCTGCCACTGATGAACAGAGTAAAAATCCCTCCTTCTCAGAAATCTTCTTAGAAAGAAGAATTAGATTCTTGAGCGGCTCGGTTTGTGTTGCAGCTTTTTATCGAGTTTGAGAGCGTCTTGGACGCCGATCGGTTCGGGATTTGGCTGAGCGGCCAGGCGAGGTCTTACAACTACACGGTCTACAGGATGAGGGCTCCCAGCTGTCCATCTGGAATGCTAACGGGTAACGTTATTCACACTTCAGTTTGATGTTCAGACCCATCAACTTTTATAAATAGGATGCAGTTTTTGCCAAAATAGGACATAGTTTCTACAGTTCATTTGAGCTGTCGGGGCGGAGTAACCCCGCCCCCCTTCTCCTTCACATAAGAAATTTTTTAAATACATTTTTTTCTGTTCTTAATTTGAATGGTTTCTTTATACGTCATCCAACGTGAGACAAATGCCACAAGATGTTTTTAAGTTAAATCTTATTTTCTTCATGGATCACAACTTTTGCTTAAATCTTTCCAAACTGAAGCTCCAGAATGGAGAACGCCTCCGTTCTGGATGACCATGAGAACGGCGCCGTTTCTGTACCCGACGGTGTCGCACTCCTTCCCCAGTCCAGGTGAGGAAGATCCCCCTAAGCCTAATTAAAAGGTTCAATCCAGCTCCTAATGACTTGTTTTTTGTCCGTTAGTTTGCACACCTGTTCATCTTCCGACTGACATCCAGGTAAGAATAGTACGAAATCCTTAAAAAGTAGCGATAAAATAGTTGAATAAATAGTGTGGGATTTTTTTTCGTCTTGCAGGAAGCTGCCACTCTGGGCTCAGAGTTTGCCACCGTCATGCTGGGCGGTTTACCAGATTTCGATTACACCCACTGGGACGTGGCCAAGCTGGTGTGGTCGTTCTTCAGCACGCAGAACTACCAGATCCTGAACGAGAATATTTACGTGTTCCCTCTACAGAGGAGGGTACGTTCAAGAGTTCCTTTGAAGGAGGAAACTCCACCCTTTTTCACTCATGTCGTGTAGAATGATTACTTATTTTAAATATTAAACTCTTACAAAGGTTGAGTTTTCCAATTCTTTCAATTCAATTTTGAGTTTACATGGTTTACACATTTAGAAATAACGTTAGCATTAGCAACCCTATGGGAAATCCCATTATACATTAGCATCAAACTAGCAGACTGTAGCGTTATGCATTAGATTGATGTCGACTCAGACCCATTTCAAATGTAAAATATCCTAAAGGAAAGTTAACTTGGGAAAAAAACGCTTATTAATGATTATAAATATTACATTTTCTAACAAAAGATTCAAGTTTGGACCCATACTTAGGGACTAATGCTGCCACAAACAATTATTTCAAAAGTCGACTAATCACTGATTATTTTTCAGATTATTCGACTAATCGGATCATGCATAAACTGGATGTAAAACACACATCTTAACCGTCATTAGGTTTAAACTAACTAAAAGCTTTATATATAGCATTACCTGCAATGGCTAATGTAATGCTGTAAGCTGAATTTGGGCTCTGAAAATGCTAACGCTTATAGCTGAAGATGATGTAATGATAGCTGAAATGGCTGAGGCTAATAGCCAGCTAAAATATTTGTTAAATGCCAAATTAGCATAAAAAACTTAAAAAGCCTAAGTTAGCCTAAACGGATGACATGTAGCTGAAATTTTAGCCAAATTTCAAATTAGCTTAAAAACAAAAAAAGCTTAAGTTAGCCAAAATGGCTAGCATTGCGTTGAGACATTAGCTAAAACTCCAAAATGGCCTGAAAAAATAAAATTAAAAAAATCCTCAATTAGCCAAAATAGCTAGCATGTAGCTGAAATAACTCCAAAATAGACACAAAAATAATAATCATAAATTAGCCAAAATAGTTAGCATGTAGCTGAAGTTTTAGCTAAACTCTAAAATAGCCTAAAAAACATTTTAAATGCTAAAATAGTCCAAAAAGTTAGTAGAATGCCATTATAATGTTTAGCTTGAATAGATTCTGACTCCATATAATTTAAAGTAACGACTTATTGACTATTAAATTAGTCATTAACTATTTCTATAGTCTATTATTAGTCGAATAGTCGACTAATAGTGGCAGCCCTAATTGGAACTCGCATTCATTTTGAAACGTCTCTCCTGCAGGCGTTCGTGTTCTTCAGCAGCTGGACGGCGTGCTCAGAGTTTCTGGAAGTACACGTCCAAAACCCCGTTTCTTTCCAAGGGCACCCCCTGAGCGTGCAAGTCGTCTTCGAGAACATCCACCCGGGGGTAATTCTGGTTCATGTCCCATGCTCCCGTTCAGGTTTTTTGGGTCGACCGTGCTTGTAGAGGGTCGTAGAGGGTGCCTCAAGGTTCCCTTGGCGTCCTTCCACAGTAGTCGTTAATGAAATAAGTGTAGTGGCCCCTTATTGATCACATGCATGATGCGTGCGTGTGCTACACAAACTACAATCTGAACGGCACCAACAGGCTCATCTACCTTACCCTTACATGTAAGAATGGAACTGAACAGTGAGTCTGAAACAGTTCTAATACCTAAACGGGTTCTTGAAACTTTTTTTCCTCAATAACAATGTGAGAGGGTGAAGGAGAGCACTGGAAGATGCTTCTTTCTGAGTCTCTTTATTCGCACACACTGAAGTAACATGAAATTCTTCCTCCAACCTTACATTAAACCCCTCCAAACGGAAAGTTATGGGCTATTTCTGAATTCCTTTGGCATTCTGTCCCAAAACAGAGTGCACTAGACATTTCCCAGGAGTCTTTGCGAAAAACTAGCGTGCATCGATAGTCATTACATTAGCTCGTATAGCCTGCAATGCAACAATTAGCACTGTGATGGACCGCTCGGTGGGGACTGAGCCACAGGACAAAAAGATCTTCAAAAAAGCATGTTTTTATTTCATCCAACACAAAAAAAGGCTCAAGCCTAAATTAAAATGGGGTCAACTTAACAAAATGTAACTTAGAGAATCAGAACAATAGCTCAAACCAACTGAACCAAAACTGACCCCTGACAGGACACATTAGGGAGGTTTTATACTGGCTGATCAGACCAAAGACACGATAGGGAGGGAACCACAAATACAAACAATCAAAACCTAAATATTACCTAAAGAAATAAATTACTGGTAACTTAGAGTTTTAAAACAAACAAACTAAACTTATACTTCATAACAAGTTCAACATATTTTAACAGAAGAAAACAATAATCCAAATAAAGAATAAACTTTGTATTTCCCCTCCATCTTCAAATGGGAGTGGTCCAGCTCTGCCTGTGCCACATCATCAGAAACTGTGCAGCTCCTCCCTCTGCCACAGCATCAGGCCTCAGAAGACTCAAAAGAACAGAATTACTCAAATAACAAAATTAACTAAATGTGTGCACAGGTCATTAAGTTAATTTTGTTATGTGATGTGTAAAGTAAAATAAATCTATGTACCAATATATTACAAAGAAATATAATAAATGAACTTGTCTTAAATGTAAGGACAGTGGGTTCTGCCCTCACTAGCACAGTGGAATCAGAAAGAGACGTGATGAAATGTTTGTATTGTAAGGAAATTAGAAATTAGAATCCGGATTGTTTTTAAATTCCAGGGCACTGTATAGTTTTTTATTTAGTAGTGAGGTATTAGGATGAAGATATGTTACTACTCGTCGATGATGTCATCAATAGTCACTGGTTATCTACACTAGCACGTAGCTGTTAGCAAAGAACTTCAGTTTTCTAACTTTGAAAAGTCACTACTTACATTTAAATGTAAACGTCTATGAAGAAAACTGCTATTAATAATTTGTCCTTTGAGCACATTTGTGAATTAAAAAGTCCCTGACCGGTCAAAGATTCATAAAGAAAATCTTTTATTGATCTCTATTGTTATCGTCTAACTTTGGAGAGAATCTTCAGTTTGGATGATAATCCACTTATTCGTGATGGTTTGTATCTTTTGCAGAGCAACGTCTACCAGAGTCTGATCAAATGGAGCAGTCCTGTAAGTTCTCTTTCATGTTGCAAAAAAATAAAATTGTTTGATAATCTGAAGAAAACTTTATTTATTTTCAGTTGACTCCTAATCCAGAGTTTCTAAATAACCGGCTGCTGGCTCTGGAGATGATAGAGACTTCAGTCACCCTGGTCATGATGGTCATGGAGGTGGTGGAGTCCATCGTTCCTTTTGTTAACTTCCTGCCTCTGGCCAATGTGGTGAGAGCGCTGCATTCTGGGAAGCTCAGACTCTGCTGTGGGGCTTCATTTGATTAAAAAAGTTGGTTTACTGAAGTCCTTCTGCCTCAGATCTACATTGAGATGAAGGATATCGCCGACGTTCACGAAGCTCATACGAAGATTTCCTCCATGGACCATTCACAGCTGCCCTTCATGTGGTTTATGTTTTTCTTTTTGTATTCAGATATTTGTCATCTAACAACAAAAGCACATTTCCACCAAAAAGTTACATTTTATGAGTTGATAGATCAATAATTGATTCATAAAAGTAGAGATCGGTCTAATGCCTAAACTCTACTAGCTTCATGCTAACGTGCAATAGATTTCCCATAGAGCGGCTAATGCTAACGCTCGGTCGACCTAACCGTACATTGCTGACTAAATAAACATCTTTATAAATTCATAGGCAAGAATTTTGCAAACTCTTTTAAGGGAATACTTTTTAATAACCATTTGTGATCTAAAACAGTTTTTGCTCATTCTGTCTTCTTCCTCTGGAGTAAGTTGTAACGCTGTAGCATAATCGCCACCTAGTGGCCAAACTGAAACACCCTCCAGGAGAAGCAGAACATATATAGATTATTAAAGTATTGCTGAACAAATGTGTGTAAATGTGTCAACTCAAAATTGATTTAAATCAAGTTAATTGAAAGAATCAGAATATATATACATACATGTGGAAATTATTGTTAATACTTGACATTAATATTTAATTTACAAATATTGAAAAAAAAATAGCTTCATAAAAAATTGTATTAAATCCTTCCAATCATAGAATTACATTAAAGTTTTAAAACATTTCCAGAGTTTCATGTAATTGTAAATTTAATATTTAATGTATAAAAAAAAGTACATAAAATAATCTTCCTGTAGCTCAAAAGAACTTCATAAAAGTTCAAATGATAAAATTCTGTTTGGTGCTTTGCAACCAACCTGGATGAATGAAATCATCACTTTTTGTTACTCATTGTAAAGCGGAAAGCATATGTTTGCAGAATTCATAATAAAAATGATAGTTGGCATGGATTCTTCAGCTGCATTTGATAATAACAGTTACGACTTGTACGTTTAACAAAAGCTCTGACTCCTGTTTTTCTTCACAGGATGAAAGTCAAGCGGATTGTTCCGTAAGTGGGTTTTTTGTGTTTTAGGTTTTCATTGACAGTGCTGCTACCGATCCCTCCTGTTATCCAACACTGATTGATCTGATGTCAACGTTTAGTTACCAAACTGTCCGGTCGCTGTAGCAACTATACTCACTCTGGCTCAGTAAAGCGCAGCATACTAAAGAGTTAACTCTTGGTTGTTTGTTGCAGTTCCAACACCAGGAGCCCGTTTCAAGATGCGGGTTCAACAAATTAGAGTTAAAACCTGAACTTAGAGTCACTGAACTCAAAATTCGCGAACAGCTGAAAATGTTTGATTCAATCAACTTGAAGTTGCTAGAACCAGAATCAGGTGAGAGCGTCGCGAGCGTTAAAAGCCCTGATCAATGGAGCAAAGAGAGCACGATTCACCATGGCAACGGGAACAAACACCTGAGTTTTGTACTTCCGGTGAGGGAAATTGATAAGTTCCTACAAGAATATGCCGACTACAAGCACAGTTTCCGCAAGAAAAGAAACCCAGCTGCAGCGGTAAAACAGAGAGAGAGAAAACATCTGCAGAGTTAATGCATACATCTACATTTGAATCATTTCAAATAACGAATAAATAAGAATATCAGGAAGGTTATTTTGTCACTTGTTGAGTAAGGAATGGTTCTTGATCTGTTAATAATTTAACCAGTAATCTCCGTAATCGCATGAATGACCGTTTTCCTTACCCCCCCACCACCACCACCACATCCCGGTGTTTGATATTTAATGATTTCCACTGTTAAGGGTTTCAAATGATGAAAATAAAACTCTTTATTATCAATAGTAAATCCCTGGAATAACTCACTATTTATAATGTCGCTCAAATAAAACTGAATCAGAGAAACTGCATCAATCGACTTGTGTCCTCAAATCCTCTCCCCACATAAATAACATTTCCTCTGGATTAATCCAGCCTCCTCTCTACATGATCCTCTATGAATGGACATGTCATTTTGGTTTCTGCTGGTGGAAACGTGACGTCTCTAATGTGAATGTTCTCTAAATATTAATGAAGATCTCAGATTTGAACATCTTTCACTTTAAAAAGGGGCGGAGACCGCAGAGAACTCTAAGTTTCCTGAAGAAAACCTGCTCCAGACCAGGTTTCGTTCACAGACTCAGTTGCCATAGTGATTGATTCTGAGTTCAGCTTATCCCGCTTCTTGAAACGGGCTTGGTTTATCTCTCTTTCTGAAACCGAAAACTCAGAGTTTCGCTGAATTTGGAGTTCGCGGAACTCAGAGTTCCAACAAAACCTGCTTCTTGAAACGGGCCCCAGAGCTTCAGCTTGAGTGTTGATGTTCTGTACACCGCCGAAACTCTTCAACTGTTTAAGCTGATTCTGGTACAAAGCAAAGAAAGTTTGGTGCCAAAATGTAGAATTCCACTCACATTTTATTTAAAAATGCAGCATGTTAGCTATTCTAAACTAACTTTATAAATTGTTGGATATGAGCTGCTATACTAAACTAACTTTAAATAGGAGAAATGTTATTTGCTCAACTATATAACTTTACTAACTTATGTTGGTGTCAATATGTCAGTATACGCAGCACTTTACTGATGCATATAGTTAGTAAAATATATGAGCTTAGATGCAACAATGTAAAAGTAAAGAAGCATAGCCTAGGATGCAGCATGTTTCTAACAAAGTAGCATAGTGCCAGTACAATTCTTTACTTTATCTAAAGTAGATGATAGAGTTGCGTATATAGTTATTTTATTTCAAACCTAACAGTAGAGTAGTATAGTAGCTAGTATATTTGCCCTATTTTTAAATTAATTTTCTTGTCTTATCATTTATCTTGATGTACAGCAATTCATTAGCAAGCATGAAAAGATTGAACTATTATTTCTCAGTAATTTAATGTTAGAGAAGTATTGCATATTAGATACTAGTGCTGCCACATACGATTATTTTAATAATCTACTAATCGGGTCATGTGTAAAGTGGATATAAAGCACTCATCTCAACCATCATTAGCTTTAAACCAACTAAAACTAGAAAAATTGCATTACCTGTGATAATGCTAGTGTGAATGCTGTAAGATGAATGTGGCTACTGAAGATGCTAGTGCTGATAGCTGAAAATGCTGAAGCCAAAAAAATGTCAAATTAGCCAAAACAGCTAGCACGATGGTAAAAGAATATCTAAACCCTCAATAATAAAAAAAAGAAAAAAAGGAAAGATGTCTTATTTTGCCAAAAACAGCCAGCTTAAGGCTAAAATATTACCTAAGGTCAGAATTAGCCAAAAATTAGCATATTGCTAACATTTTTCTAAACTCAAAATTAGCCTTAAAAACTAAAAAAAATGTCTGACTTAGCCGAACCAGCTAGCATTTTGCTAAAAATAAAAGCTCGAAACTACCCAAAGTAACAACTAATCGACTATTAAATTAGTTGACTATTTAATAGTCGACTAAACATGGCAGCTCTATTAGGTATTAACACACAGCTTTACTAAATTTACATTCGTAAATTTTCCAAATTAGCTAGTATGCTAACTTTACGGTAGGAGCAGGTTGCACATTAAGTACTACTAACACATAGCTTTACTAAATTTATATTAGTAAAATCTTGAATATTAGCTAGTACTCTACTTTACAATAGTGCAGTGTTGCATATTAGTTAGTATGCAGTACTACTAACTTTGTTAGTATTGTACTTTTTTAACTTCACACGAGTAAAATATTGCATATTATCTGCAGCACTAGCCAGTATGCTAACTTTGCTGTAGTAACAAGGTACCAACACATAGATTTGATACATTCACATGAGTAAAGTGTTGCATATTAGCTAGTATGCTAACTTTTCGACAGAAACGTGTAGTTTTACTAAATTTACATTAGTAAAATGTTGTATAATAACTTGAATGCACTTTAGTACTTTACTAACTTTACATGATAAACGTTTCATATTATCTGCTACACTAGCTAGAATGCTAACCTTACAGCTGAAACGTGTTGCATATTAGGTACAAATAACTTTATTAAGTTATGATGCTATCTTGATGTTAGAAATGATGTTTAAGTGTGTAACATTAAGAGTTGGTAATAGTGTAAAAATGTCCTTTGGCAACCACTGGAACATGATTTTGTTTGCTGGTTCCAAATGAGTCGTTTACAGTTGATTACTTTTTTTACATCAGATATGTCAAAGGCAGCACCTAAAATAACACGCTTTTTAATAATCCTAACTCTTGAACCATTTCTGCGATTAGCATAAATGGGCTTAAATAATTTAATTCCAACAGGTTGTGACGGGTAGTAATAGATTACTGTGCATCAATGAAGAGTTACAGTAGTTCAAAGAACGTCCACACTGGAGCTAACGAATGAATCCCCCTGGTTTTCTGTTTTTGTTTTTAAGCATGTACCTACTGCAGTTCCAGACCTCGGACTCTCTTTTCCTTCCACCCGACGCCTCACGAATGAGGGAGGAAACAAAAAGCCAAAGCATTGCAGCCAGTCACGCGGTACCAAGCAACAGCTACATCGCTAACAAAAGAGTTCCCCGCGCTGCCGCGGTGGCCGCCAGAGGCTTAATAGCAGCCGAGTTAAATAGAGAAGAACTGAGAAGAACCGGAACACCCGGCTCCGGAGTGACAGAAACCTCTCCAGATCCTCTTGAGATGGGACCCGGGTCACAGCTGACGAGCGATTCTCCAGATGTCTCGGCTCAAGAGAAGAAGACAGAAGGTGGTGAGGATGAGGAAACGATTGAAGGAGGTCAAACCTTTCCAGGTCCATTGAAGAATGAAGAGATGAACGAACGAAGGGATGAGGACTTGGAGGAAAGTCATCAAATCGATTCTTCTCATGGATCTTCCAACAAATGTCCTGAAGGAGGCGCAGCAGCTGAAGGAGAGGATTCGGTTGCTGAGAAACCAACAGCTGATGGTGATCAGGATTTGGAGACAAATCAGGAGCCAAGTCCAAGAGGAGACGAAGGAAATGGAACCAGTTCTGAGATTCCAGCTGCTGATCCGATCAAAGCAGGAGACGACCATCTGAAACCTGTAACGATAACAAACCAAGCCGGAGATCCTGAAGACGAGGTCCATCAAGAACCCATGGAGCATGATGGGACGACTGCACCCCACATGTCCAGCTCTGTGGAGGACGAGGAGAGAAAGAGCACAGAGGTCGAGGCAGCGGCAGGAGGTGACGACACCACGAAAGCTCCAACCATCGAAGCCGAAGCTGCTCCTGAAGAAACCAGGACAGAAACGGCAAAAGAGGATCAGCCGACAGCAGCACAGAAACCAAAGAGAGGAAGACCGAAGAAAAGCGTTCCAGCTGCCGCGCAGAACTCCAAGACGATAGAGTCCTCCAGAGAAGCAGAGTCAGACTCCACGCAGCCAGAGGTGATCCTCCCGATTCCCAACGGCTTGTTTCAAAGCTTCAGAGATGTTACGACTGCAGGCTCTGGTTTCTGTTTGCAGGTCAGCTCTAAAGAGGATGAGGAGGAAGATCAGAAGACGAATCCAAAACTCGGCGACAACACAGGCATGTGCTCACCAAACTCAACACAAGACACTGTTGTACTGTTATATATGTCTCTACGGGGCTCATGGGTATTGTAGTTTATGAAAGAAATACAAAAAAGGTATATTTTTAGATGATAAAGATGTCCATTCTATCTTATTTAGAGGAAGCTGTGAAGATCGATAAAGAGACTGAAGATCAGAACCTCCGTGGGACTCCCCGTCAGAGAGGCCGACCCAGGAAGATCGGAACTGTGCCCGGTAACCAACGCACGACTGAGCCCGCCCACAAATGTCTGAATATTGTCACATTTCATGCGTTAATATTTTCAAGTACTATAGTAGTTACTTTGCTCTTGAAATAACTTTACATTGGTATGGTGTTGTGTATTATCTAATATGCTACTTTACTAACTTTACATAGTAAAAGTGTTGCATGTTTTCTGCTATAGTAGTAAATATGCTACATTGCTAACTTTACGATGGCTAAGAGTTGCTTATCATCTATTTTACTCTTTAGATAACTATGTTAGTAAAATGTTGTGTATCATCTGCTATGCTAACTTTAAATTAGTAAAGTGTTGCTTACTATCTGCTATATTAGTAACTATGCTACATTGCTAACTTTACGCTAGTAAAGTGTTGCTTATTAGCCACTATGCTAGTTACTATGCTTCTTTGCTAACTTTATCTGATCTGTCAGTGAAACACAAGTCATATAAGCAGCGTTACATACCCAATGCAACCAACATGTCTTCCTTGCATATTACAAAAAGCAGCAATGTTTATTTTTTAATTTCGGGAGTTCTCAGTATTAATTTTTAATACATGCATTTAGTTCTCCAAACTAAATAAGGATGATTTAGCTGAAGGCTTCTTGTGTTGGACAGATTTTACTGTTACAATAGAAATCTTCTGACACACGAGGTTTATGTTTGTATAAACCCCTTTGGGATTTTAAGCTGAACTTTATTTGTGTTCTACTCAACCCTCTGAGTATTCCCAGTTATCTAGTTTTTGTAGTCATGTAATGGTTCTCTGTTACAGTGAGAAGGTCTGCCAGAGGAAAATCAAGCAAGGAGGATTCCTGTCCATCTGTTCATGCTGCTGAGACAGAAGAAGCAGTGAAGGAGTCTTTGTCTGACAGAACCGACGACCGGACAGGAGCGAGAGGAAGACAGCAGGACTGAAGCCTAAGGTAACTGAAAATGTTTTTCCACTTGAAAAAAATATGATTTTCAGGACTTATTAAAAAAAATGTAGAGTATGAGGGACTTTTGTGTCTAAATTTGAAACAAAGTTTGATTGCATGTTTTGCTTCTATGCAGATGACACCCACATTTTCACCTCATCCCTCCCCACTTATGTTTTGCCTGCCGCCTTCTTGAAATTAAACAATAATAAAAGACAAATTCTCCAAAGAACTCCCAATTAACCAGTCCAAGACAATCCCTCCATCTCTCAAGTTCCCCCTGCAAGTGATTTTGTGAATACCAAAAATGAATTTAAAAAACTGAAATCCCCCACATTTTCCATAGTGGAGATTGTGACAGTTTACGGTCATTTTTAATTTTTTTTTTTCTTTTCGTTTTTACGTGGGCAGGGAGGCGGACGGACCAGAAACAAAGCGACCTTAGTCTGAACCTTCAGCAGGAATCTGACGGAGGAGAGCCGACCGGTGGAAAGGTTGATAAGAGAACGGTTCCTCTTTCTTAGTGTTTCTGCAGAACACTGCAGCTCTGGTTCCTGTAACGCTCGTCTAGCTTTAGTAAACAAGATTTCTGTAAATTAAACATCTGAAACAAAAGAATGTACATTACAGTGTTTGGGTTTATTTTTGTTAGTAAATAAAGATCAGAATTCTACGCTATGGTTTGCTTTTAATGCATAGAAATTTCTGGTCGTCAAAAGAAAATCTGGTGTTTTTTAAATTCTACAAAAAAACAATAGCTTACATTTTCCATAATTTTTAAAAAAAGGTTGAATTTGAGATTTGTTTTCTACTTTTTTGGGAATTTTTTTTCAGTTATTGAATATTGAAATTTGTGCTTTTTAAAATACTTTTCCGAATTTTTGAAATGATTTTGTAGTTTTGTAGTTTTTTTTCTCTGACCCACAAACCCACCATGAGCACACGTGCCAACAAGCTGCAGCAGACATTCCCCATCATTCTGGAGCTTTAAGAATCTGTAATGTGGCGTCTTTCAGTTTTTTATAATAAAAAGTCTGGTTTGATGCTGTTTATTCAAAAGTTTAATTTTACACAAATTGTTGTATCTTAAACTGCAGCTTATTTGGATCCAAAAGCAACTGAATGTTAATTTGAGTAACTTTGTAGATAATTCTCTATGTTGCTTAATTTTCTTAGAGAAATCAGAAACACAAATACATGAGACAGAACACCTTCAATCATAGTCGTAGACCTTACCTAGACAACGAGATCCAGTCTTCATCCAGAATCGCATTCGAAGCAAAAATACTCCGACTTTTCTGTCTCTGGACACTTCCTCCAGCTCCTCTGGGGGGGAATCCTGAGGCGATCCCAGGACAGCCAATAGATGAAGTCTCTCAAACGTGTCCGGGGTGTCCGCCCAATGGGCTGTGCTCAGAACATCCCCAGGGAGACGTCCAGGAGGCGTCAACCTCCTAAAATCTCATTAGTTGCCACAGACATCGGTGTGTGACATTTAAACCATCCCCTGAGGGTTTCAAATTTCGTAAACTTTTCCTGCTCCTGGAGCTGAAAACCAGAGATCAAAGGGTTTAAAACCAGAAAGACCTCAAAATCAAAGGGTTTTAAATCCTAAAGCAACTAAAGATCAAAGACTTTAAACCCTAAAGCATTTTAAAAAACAAAGGCTTTCAAGATCATAAGGGTTTAAATCCTAGAGCAGGTGAAGATCAAAGGACTTAAATGCAGAAACTGCTCAAGATCAAAGGCTTTCAATCCAGAGGCTGCTCAACAAAAGGTTTAAATCCATAGCAAATCAAGAATTTCCCCCTGTGGGATTAATAAAGTACCTAAAGATTCTTGAATCAAAATCAATGGGGTTTAATTCCAGAAACATCTTAAGATCAAAGGCTTTAAATTCTGAAGCAGCTCAAGACAAAAAGATCAAAGGCTCAAAATCCAAAAGCAGCTCCATATCAAATGGTTTAAATTTAGAAGCAGCTCAGATCAATGGTTGATAATGAAAGAGTTTAAATCTAGGAAAAGCTCAACATCGAAGGCTTTAAATCCAGATGCAGCACAAGATCAAATCCAGAAACATCTTAAGATCAAAGAGATGAAATCCTGAAGCAGATCATAGAACCCATCTGAACCACTGCCTGTCTGGTATTTTCTCCAGTTACCCAGATCAAACATGGGGAAAAAACTATTAGATGTGTTAACAATACATTTAAGTGACATATTTGCATAAGGCCAAATATTTGTATTAAGTGGCAAATTAATCCTAAAAGTTTGTATTTTCAAAAATCAAAGGATTCTTTAAGATCTGGAGCATAAAACACTTTTTACAATAAAAACCTTCACTAACTTTTCACAAGGTTCCAATAATTTCAAGGAGATTTTGTCTCATCTAAAAAGAAAATTTACAAAATATATATAGAAAATATGAATGAAAACCAGTTATATTTTATTGTGTTCATTTTCTCCCAATACAAAATACATTTCTACCAAACTTGGTTATGCTAATTTATTTTCAACTGAAACAAATGCCCCTAACAAAAGTGTAAACGTGAGAAACACATTTAACATTTTCTTTTCTTCTGAAAACCATAACAATAAAGAGGAACGGAATGACTTTTCTTCCGTTGCAGCAGCAGCTGTTTGAGGCTCCGTCAGTCAGGAGGCGGTTCAAGCCGTCGCCGCTGCAGCTTCCAGTAATGTCTCTGTGGACAGACAGCAGACAGCCTCACAGAGGCCTCCTCCTCCTCCTCCTCGCTGTTGTTTCGTGTAGAGTTCTGTGCGTACCTGGAGGTTGTTGTAGTGACGTTTCGCCAGCAGTGAAGGTCTCTTTTGAAGTTCTCCTTCAAGTAGAGGAAAAGCCAGAGGTTGCACACAAAAACTGAAAAGCACGGATCCTAGTAAAAAAAACATAACTCCAACATTCAAACAGACACCAAATGCATGTAGCTAATTTTATTTTAAATTTAGATGTTTTGAGATATAAGATTTATTTTTTTAATATTATTTACACTGTTATGCGGAGTCATTTTTTACTCCACTTTGTTTAGATGGCGGAGCATACTTGTTTTTAATGTTTTTTTTTTTTTCTATGTTTTTTTTTTGAAAATTTGAAGATTCATTCTCTGTATTTTGTTCTGTTTGTCTTTAAAATTCCTTATTTTTAGTCGTGACAGTAGTTGTTGTATCTACTTTAATTTTGTTTTTTTTTAGTTTTTTTCTTTCTTTAGCTCTCTTCTTTCTTGTTTATTCACTGGATTCTTTTTTAATCTTTTTGCATATTTTTTATGTAATTTTTTTGGATTCTCTTGTTTGTCTCTAATCTTTATTTGTTTTTTTTTTTCTTTCACTCTTTTCTTGAGCCATTAACGTGCCTTGCCGGCTTAGCTTTTATTAAGATTATGGAACGCCATTTTTTTTTTAGATTTATTACCATTGGCAGGTGGTTTGCTTTTCTTCGGATTCCTGTGGCAAAGCTTGCTAAATTTTTTTCCTGGCGTTGCTTGCTAGCTTTTAGCCTGGACTTGAGCAGCGACGTTTTCGCAATTTTTGTAGACTCTGGGTTGGCAATTTTCAGACCCCGGACGGCAATGGTATTTTAGTAGCCACTGGGCGGCAGAGCTTACTAGCTTGTGCTCTACTTGGAGGCAGAAACTTTTAGCTTGCAACCTTGGGAAGCAAGCACTCACTAATACTACATTTTCCTCTATTTTAATACTTGTTTTTGAGCAGCTCCATGGGCTCAGTTTTTGCCAACCTGTTGGGTTTATTTTATTGTGTCCACAGTCACTTAGACAATCTCCAGAAAAACCCACATTTATATTTTAACTTTGAAATTTGAGCATTGACAGCATTTATTTGAGTTATTTTTTTATTTGATCAAGTCACAAAATGTAACGATTCATAGCTGACTCCTTGATTGCAAATTTCTTCTTCATCATTTCATGTGGGGTTCTGTGTCTATAAGGCGGGAACTGAATCTGTGATTAAATAGGTTGACCACTCTACCTCTAGACCAAAAATCGGCTTTTTCTTAAACTTTTCTTAAATTTTTAGATTCATTTTTACTCGTCTTCTTCATTTTTGTCTTTACATTTTTCTGTTTACCAACTTGTTTTTTAATAACTAAAGTTGTCTTTAAATAACTTTTTGTTAGTCTTCTCATTTTTATTAACCATTCTCTCGTGATTTTTTTTTATCATTATTTCTTGTAGCTTTTTCTTTCTTCACCTGCCGTTCCCTATTTTATTTAGACTAATTTTATATCTTTTTTTTTACAAACTAGAATTTTTTTTTTTCTCCTATTACTATTATTTTTTTTTTGGTTTTTTAGAGCCTTTTTCTTTTGTTTTTTTTTTTTTTTTGTTATATTTTTGAATTTCTTTTGTAAAGTTTTTGGATCTATCTTTTTTTTAGAATACCAAATTTATCTCTTATTTCGGTTTCCTTCTTTCAACGAACCTTCTGTTTTTGTACACCTTTCTCTGGGAATCCACGTTCTTTTTCTTAGATTTTGTCATTTTTTGTACATCTGGTGTCTTTTTTAAGCTATTTTTTCTTTATCAAAGACTTTAGCTGGTCTTTTCTTTATTACATCATCCAACTTTTGCAGTAAGGCAATCAGCCTATGGATTAATACTTAAGTTTTATGTTTTAGCCTTTACTGTATTTTTTTAGATTTTTTTATTTTTTCTTGTGTAATTTGCTTTTGACACATTTTTTTTGTTTGATAGTAGTTCTTTTTGTGGACGTTTGGCGTCTTGTTCATCTTGGTCGATAGAAGCGTTCTCCTTCAGGTAGAAAACGGAGCAGAGGCTGCAGAAAAATTCAAGTCTTCGCACGTGTTTTCCTGACCTAAAACAACTGGATCAACTTTCTGACAGAAACTTTTTGCATTGTGGGAAGTCCAACTTGATGTTATTCTAAATGAGAAATTAAGATCTGGACTGTGAGCGATTAAGAGATAAAGTGACACATTTGTTGCACACACAAATTTCAGACTGTTGTAGAGATGGGCGGAGCAAACTGCAGTCAATAGGCCCCTCCCACCTTAGATATTGTTAAAAAAAATAGAAAATGTAATTAATCTTGTTAAATTGGTGGAACAATTTTTTCTCTTGAAGCCACTGACCCCAGAGTTTCTCCTCTGTGAAATGTTAACACCTGTTCTGTATTAGAATGGTAAAAGCCATCCACTTATATAGCGCTTTGCTATCCTCGTATGCTGCATTCACAGCACATTTGGATGCAATTTCCACATCAAATTTGCATCTGCTGCCTCTTTCTTGACGCCCGTCAAATTTACAACTGGATTCCTCTCCTAAAATGTCCTGGCCGGCATTAATGATGTTGAGCGAGTAGCTTGGGTTCAATTGTTTTGGAGAGCTCTATATAGTCTCCGGTAAGCACATAGACATGTCAGGATTCACTCTTGCAGCATTCAGTCTTGCAGCAGGACCTTGCCAGACCCTTGGCGGCGAAGCTTGCTAGCTCTGCTGGACCTGGGCAGCAACCCTGCTAGCTTTGCCAGACCATTAGTGGTGGGTCTTGCTAGTTCTGCCGGATTCCTGGGTGGCAAAGCTTGCTAACCTTCCCGGACCCTTGGCGGCGAAGCTTGCTAGCTCTGCCGGACCCTGAGCAGCAACCCTGCTAACTTTCCCGGACCCTGGGTGGCAGAGTTCGCCATCTCTGTCAGACCCCGGATGGCAATCTTGCTAGCTTTGCCAGACACTGGGCGGCAGAGCTTACTAGCTTGGCTGGACCCTTGGAGGCAGAGATCGCTAGCTCTGCCAAACCCTGGGTAGCAGCACTCACTAACTAACTACACTGTCCGCTGAGCGGCTGGCTAACGTACTAGCTTGATTGAGCCAGCTCCATGGGCTCAGTGACAGGCTGCCAACCTGTCCTGGGTATATTTCGCCTTTGCCCAACAGTCACTTAGACAATCTCCAGAAAACCCACAGGCCCAGGGGGTTTAGAAAATGGATGAAACTTTGGGACAAAAATACCAGCATTGAGCAGCAATGGTGGATTATTTTTCAACCCGCTGATCAAGTCACTGAAAATGTAACGAGCTCATAGCTGACTCCCTGATTGCCAAATTGCTCTTCATCAGGATCAATGTGGGGTTCTGTGTCTATAAGGCGGGAACTGAATCTGTGATCCTTCGATCAGAGGTTGACCACTCTACCTCTAGACCAAATAAAGCGTTTCTCAAAGCTTGAATAGAACTTTTACCTTCCATTTTCTCGTCTTCATCATCCTCGTCTTCTGCATTTATCTGCAGACAGACATGTTTGTGGTTAGAATGGACCAGCGTTTGAATATTAACGAATGAACTGGAAGCTTCTTCTCATCGAGCACCTTCAACATTTCCTCGTGGTTATCCTTTTCTTCGATCTTCTGTAGATCCACAATCCCATCATTCCTCGCTTCATCTGCCGTTCCCGCTTCTTCTCCACAGAGTTCTTCAGGAATCTTTTGGATTGTACCAACTAACCCCTTTTCTCTTCTGTCCCGACTTTCTTTTTCACAGAATCTAGAGACTTTTTTCTTCGGCTCCTCCACTTTCGGGAAGATTTTTCTTTTAACTGGTAGTTTATGGGTCTCTTTTCTGGAGTTACCCTGCAGTTCATTATCATTTTTAGTTTTCTGAATCGATTCTTCTTGATAAACTTCTTCTGGACATAAACTCTTGTTTTTCACCATAACTTCATCTCTTGATTCTTCGGCTTCCTTCTTTGCAGTCGCCACCTCTTGAACTGGATCGTCTCTGAGGGAATCCACGGTCTCTTTCTCAAGAACTTTGTCATTTATCGGTACAACTGGTGTCGTTCTAAAGCTCTTTTCCTTAGAATCAAGACTGCACGGTCTTTCTTCATTTAGTTTCCTGAACAAGTCATCCTTTATGGATGCAGTAAAATATCTACCATCTATGTTTTCCATACTTGAGTTTCTATGAGTTTCTAGTCCTTTACGAGTTGTCTCGTAGCTCATTTCTCTTGTGTAACTCGTCGTTGGATTATTTGGCTGATAGTTTTCTTTGTGTGGATCTCTAGTAGATTGGCGTCTTGTTTCATCTTGGTCGATAGAAGCATCCGACTCTGTAGAGGTTATCTGATCCTCCGTAGGACCCTTGACCTGGAATACATTCATCTCTTCAGCATTCTTCGTGTTTTCTTTAGACCTAAAACTACTGGAAGCTTCGACTTTCTGACATTCACTTTTTTTGGTTCCTTCAACTGATTCCAACTTCCTACAGACCACGTCATCTTGGCCTTCAAGGGTCTGGTCTTTGCTATTAAAAGAATCGTCTGTGCACGACTTCCGGGAAGGTCCAACGTCCCTTTCGTCTGAATCTTCTCCGGTTCTGGATGTATCATCCTCAGACCGTTGGGTTTTACCAGTCGAGTTGTCTGAACAGTTGAAAGCTTGAGACAGATCCTGCTCAGACGGTTTTGATGAAGAATCTTCACTTTCCATCAGAAAAGTCTCGTCACCAGCGATGAATCGTTGGCTTTCAAAGACCATGTCTTGTTTTTGGACAGGAACATCCACCTTCCTCCCACTGTGCTCTTCTACACAAACCTCATCCTCAGAGATATCTGAAAAATGATAGTCCTCCTTCAGAGATGTCTGGCTTCTCTCAGGTCCAGCGCCGTCATCCTGTCCCTCCAACATCTCAGAACATACCGCCGAACTCCGGACGTCTTTACTTTTATCATCCGACCGTTCCTTGATGCTGTAGAAGCTTTTTTTTTGGTAATATTCATTTTCTTTATCATTTTCGTTCTGTTCTTGTGCGAGAACATCATTCGCTTCCCATTTGGAAGTCGTTTCGGCACATACGGTACTTTGACCAGCAGGTTCTCTACATCCAGTTTGGGACACTTTTTTCTCATCTCTGGTCTTAACATAATGTGACGGTATGGAGGCGGAAATGGAGCCGGTTGGTTCAGAAGAAGAAGAAAGAGAGGCTTTGGTTTTGTTGCAGTCGACTTCGATGTTCAGAGTGGTTTCTCCACAATCCTGCAGACGCTGCTTAAACGTCCACAAACTGAAAATATTAAAAAGTATCAGTTGTTCTAAAGTTGTTTAAATAAAACATAAATAGGATTTAGTTAAAATTAATATTGCATTTTTTACCCCATTCAAGTGATTCTAAATATTTAAATATCGCTCTAGATCAGGGGTGGGCAAACTTTTTGATTTGTGGGCCAGAAAGGGTTCTAAAATTTGGCATAAGGGCCGGACAAGAAGCAGATGGAAGGAGTGATTTGGTAATCAACCTCATAAACTAAAAAGATGATATGGAATTTAGAGAAAAACATGCTTTAATTTAGAATAAAATTCACATATATTCATTTAAAAACAGAAAATTTGGGAATTTTGATTTCTAAATTTTGATTTTTGTTCTCTTTTTGGTGATCCAATGGGTTGATGTTCATCAGAGGAAAATGCGAACTCAAAGAAATCTGAAAAATCACCTTCTGACTCAGAAAAAAACGAACACGAACGCCAGAGAAACAACATCATTCATGAGAAGAAACCAGAAATACAATGAAAATAAAACAATAATTAGGATTTTTGATGCAATGTATTTTAATTTGGAGGGCCAGATTAAGTAGTTTAAGGGGCCGCATGCGGCCCCCGGGCCGTAGTTTGCCCACCCCTGCTCTAGATTATAAAGTTTTCCATTTTATGTACATGTGTGCAACTTTATAGACATTTTTCACAGATAAATATACAAACGTGTAGCTTTCACAATTGTCAAAAGTACTTTTTGTGCATGTACCGCCAATTCATAACTTTATATCGCGTTTATGGCACCCAGAATTCTGAAGGAAAGGATTACGTTTACTTTGTGTGGTTTGAAAATTTCACATGGAAGACCACAACTCATTCATGTATGACCACTTCAGCACAAAATTGGCTGTGTGACACGGCCTTAACGCTCTAAATTTCTCTGGATGTTACAAATCCGTACATTATCTTTATAAACCTATTTTCTTTTGAATGTATAATTTTCTATTGAACTAAATGTAACGTCATGGACTCACGTTTCCACTCGTCGGACGTTTCTCCTGTTGGAGGGGAAACAAATTTGTCAGGAAAACGGTTTAATCCTTGGGATCGTCTGTAAATTCGGGGTCGTACCACATCTGGTTTGCAGATAAATCCATGGAGTGAATTCTCTCCATAACCCGAGTCACTCCATCAGGTTCTGCCATCTCAATGCAAATCTGAGAAATGAACAGAAATATATTTTTAAAAGAAACAGTTTTGGTGAAATGAATAAACATGTTTCATCACTACGAGGCAAAGAACAGTTGGATTTTCAGTACAGTTTTCCCTCCCTTATCGTGGGAGTTTTAATCTAAACTTAACTTCCAATAGATTAAATTTTTGTAGAATTCATTTTTTTTTTTTTAAATTTCAGTTTTTTACAATTATTCCAGATGCTTTAAGGCTATAAAACTCCACACTACACACTTTTCTCAGACAGAACTGAACATTTTCACAATTTATTCTCAAACTCTCAAATTTCAAACCGTCAAAGAAAAATAAGTCCAGTTTAAAAGAATGAAAACTAAAATATGATTGTGATTTAATTTTGGGCAAACTGGACCTATTCTGTTCAGGAGACGCGGCTCAGGGGAGATTGATCGACAAGCTCTACAGCCAATTAGAACACAATAAAAAAAAAAAAAAAAACACAATCTAAAATGCTTGAGTGAAAATTACTAAATACATTTAATATTTTGCTTTACTTAATGATTTAGGTAAGGAGTTACACAACACTCGAGTAGACATTAAGAATATTTATCCTTGTGGGATTCCGTAGCTGATAGTAACTTTATTTATATAAGAAAGCAGCTAACACAAAAAACATGAAAGACAACACTAAAAACACAAAATAAAAAGTCACATAAAATAACCATAAAATTATAAAATAACAATCAAACAGCAGGAGTCTCAGTGATGGTGATTTTCTGATGTGCAAAAGCAAAGGAAAAAGGAAAGGGCTCTAAAATTGAACCTTGAGGAACTCCAAAAGATCCTATTTAAGGGTGCTTTGCAACAATTACTCAAAGTGGTGACTGAAACCAGATTTTTTTATATATAAGTTTAGCAAAGGAACAGTAGTAAGAAAAAAAAAAGAAACTTGCTTCTTTCAGTGTGATTTGATCAAATAAACTCAGTTTATGTGCTTTTATTAAGAGCTTTTTCACATTTTTTAAGCTTTTGAAGATAAACTTCAATGAAAATGGTGTTTATAACATGTTCTCGTAGCATTTTTCTCATGATAGAGGACATACGTAAAATAATTAAGCTAGATTGTGTCTTTGAGTATTTATTTTTCAAATCGTGTTGGATCGGGAGCAGATAAAAACCTGCGGTTTGACAAAGTCTCCCTGCTTGGCTACAATTCTGAAGCAACCACTTCAAGACAAATGGATCCATGAATGTCTGGCTCTAAACTGTACGGCTGGATAGCTCGCCGCCTTTCTTGCTACGCTAATGTTAGCATGGGGGTTGTGAGGTGCTTTAAGCTAGCAGGAGAGAGCGTAAACAAACAGCTAATGGGAAATTTACAGATACTTCCTTCCTACAGTTCCATTCTCAACTCTGAGGCAAATTTCTGACGAGTTCCTGAAAAAAAACCTTAGCTTTACATTAAAAGTGGGGTCATCTGGACACACAGGACAGTGCGCTGAACTTTTTTTTTCACTGATTTCGGAGTTTCACTAATGTCCATGGCAGACATAAAATCCTGTCCCCCTTCGTCCACATTTGTCATGGAAGAAATTGCATAACAATATGTGGTTGGAGCCATCTGGACCCCAAGGAGAGCGGAAGGGTTAAACCTAAACTTATTGATTTTGGCTTAAAGGTACATTATCATAGTTTAACACCTGAGGCTTAAACGCAAAATCTTTAACATACTTTTTAACCGTTAACATGATCAATTTCATTCCAGCAGATTCTGAAGGAGATAAGCGGTGAATTACATTTATCGTGTTAACAATTAAAAATATTTTGTATTTAGCTTTGCTGCACTTTTGTGTAGGAATTATCAATTAAACTTTGGCTTGTTGCTTGAATTTTGTGCAGAAACTCTTAAATCCGTTTAAACTCGTCTCAGAAAATGTAAAGAATCTCCACATTTTACACCAAGTATTAGTACTTTAGAGGTCGTACTCTGTTAGCGAGCGGCAGGAAGCCGACGAAAGGCGCGACGGACGCCACCACCTTCGTGACCATCATGACGACGGACACGGACGCCTCAGAGACGTCCACACAGAGCAGACAGCGCTCCAGAGAGGCGCGGTCTGGAACCCGCTGCAAAACAAAAACGTGAAGACTAAAGGAAATCCACAGATCAGAAATGGAAGTTCAAATACTTACAGAGTTGCTCCATTTCATCAAACTCCTGTACATAACTTCCTGCAACAAGACGGAAAGTATCACGAAAATACAAACTATTGACGTGTTTTATTCATCAAAGAAAATTAGAATAAAAGAAAACCTTGAAAAAAAAAAGGGATTTCCAACAAAATAAACATTTAATTTTTGAGTCTAGTAAAAATTAAATATTCAGAGCTCTTTACCTAAACAGAAAGTGTCATGAACTGCATGAACTGAGGATTGGTCAAAGTAAATGTAAGATAAAATGTAAAAAATACTAACAATATTTGTCCTATTGATACATGAGTACAAGCAGTCAATGTAACAACATAAAATACATTTTTTCCACAAAAATGTTTGTCTTTACATCGATACTAAGACATTCGGTCGTTCTCCAGATCTTTTGGAAATGTCTAGCACTCTTGAGTTAGAGGAAACCTGGAGAATTTCCGTACCTCACTGGATCCGGGACGCATGTCCTGCAGGACGAAGTGGACGTGGAGGTTGAACCCTCCGACAGAAACGGTCTCTCTGATGTGGCTCTGAACAAAACTGAGGCAGGACTCCCAGCTGCTGAAGAACACGAAAGCCTGAAGACACAGATGAGGGGCGTTTAGGGTGGGTTTAGTCCAATTAATAAACCCAGAAATGTACAGATGCGTGTTTGTGGGGTCAAAAGTGAAGAGAAGTCGTGTAGAGGGGACGATTACAGCGATAAAGACGAGGGAGAGGAGTATTCAATTCTATTTGATTCATAAAAAATCCTAAAAGAAAACCTGATACTAGGACACTGGTCCTTGACCTGGGTTCGATCGAACCCCAGGGGTTCGATGGGTTTATCTCAGGGGTTCGGCAGTAGGGTTGGGCACCGAAGAGTTCAGTCCAAAGTTATGACTTAAACTAACCGAAAGAAGCTGCTGCAAACGGTACATGCAGCATGTCGGTGTCAAATTTCATTTGTTTGTGGACATGTCAATCATCTCTACTCATGTCAGTCGTATGAAATCCCAGCCAGTCTCTTTTATGTTCCTACAATTGTGGGCGGGCTCATATAAAGTCGCTGACTAGGTGAAAACGCGCGCGCAGCTCTTCCATGTGTGTCTGCATATCACAGTTTGACAAGTGCTGCATCATATTTACCAATCAAGAACTCATCGTTTTTTCATGGACCTGATCATCGGACAGAATATTGATCCTATGCGAGTGTTTTTGATTGTTTGTTCCGCGGCGGTGTTGTGTACATGAGTTCACACCATCTCCCGTTAAGGAAGGTATTAATGTTCTGGAGACCTGCAGTCAAGGAGTTGTTTTGTCTGTTCATGTCAGAAATGAAACCAGAGAAAACCTGAAGACGCCTCATCCTCCTTTATTCGAACACAACGCAGAGAAACGGGTGAGGCGTTCAAGGACCAGAGGAACGTGGGAGACGCCCGTTATACTCGCTCCATACGCTGGGAACAGACAATTACTGCGCAGGCGCAAAGCTGAAGCCCGAGACTCCCCGGCCCAAGCGCGGGGAGCGCAAGCACCCAGCTTGGCTCTCCTGCACTGTATATATATTTACAGTTTTTTTAAAGCTTTTTTTTTTAAATTTGGCTACATTTTCTGTATTGGGTGGTTGGGAGTCTGCTATTTTTTGGGTGCGTCTCCCGGTTGGGGGAGGCTCAACACTTGGGCCGAGGCTGGGGGATGGGGTTTTTTCTTAGATAAAAATCGGGGGTGGGTCAAGAAGCTGTCCCTGAACAAGAGGGACCTGGTTGCAGGCAAGATGGCGCCCAAACACAACAATAAACTCATCATTAGCTGGAAGCGGAAATGTCCCAACTGTAGCTGGAAGATTCCCAGGCGTAACCCTTACCCTAAACCGGCGTTTTACTAGAGGAAAAGTACAAACTTGGTTCAAACTTCGGTCTGGGACTCACGGCTAACAATGCTCTGGCGCCATCTTGGGGCCAGGTCCTCTTGCCCTGAACTCCCTTTACTCACTATTCAGCAGAATCCATTTTCAACACACAACTCTGTGGCCCCAACCTAAATTGGGGCCGATATTATTTGAAACCGAAATAAAATATTTTGAATAAAACATTAATGTTTGGCAGAAAAAATAGGGTTTCAAAACTCAAAATTTCAATTTCTAAACATGTTTTTCAGTTTCAAACCTTTTTTTTCGGTTTCGTATCTCATAGTTTCAGTTTCAAACTTTTGGCCCTGTTGTGGCGCTTTGGGGCGGGGCTAAAACGAGGGAGGACCAATCAAAATCAATGAGGGTGATAACTTCAGTTCAGATGTGTTCACTGACTCTGAGAACGGTAATGATTACGATCAGTCCTCGTTAACTGATCAGGGCCAAAAATTTTGAAACTGGAACTTTGAGAATTCAAAAACGAAAAAAATAAATAAATTGAAACAAAAAAAAAGTATTGAAATTGAAATTTTGAAACCTATTTTTTCGGCCAAACAATGTTTGGCCGAAAAAACACTGTCAACTTTACCAATTTAAAATCTAAAAAACATCTGTTCATTTATCAATTTATTAGCAATACCAGAGCTCATATTCATTTATATCATTATTTTATTAATAAATAATTTGTTTAAGCCTCCCATCTCTTTGACCTGTGGTCTGATAAGAAGTTAAAAGTAACTATTCACAATAAATTAGGGATATTATTTACATACATTCGGTACAATGTACAAATCAAAACAATTACATAGTCAGCCCCAAAACGACCTGTTTATCTCACACCAAAAATTGCTTCCCAACCCAATCTCTAGTGAAACTTGACAGTAATTCTCCAAATATCCTAAAGCTTTTTTGAATGGCGTAGACCAGGGGTGTCAAACTCAGTCGCACAGGGGGCCAAAATCCAAAACACGCCTTAGTTTTCGGGCCAAACGGGATAAACATTTATTGAACACACTAGAACTACATTATTAAAACTTTAAAACTGTAACTTTTTAATACAATTATGAATTAAATATTAATGGCATCACCAGCGAAAATGTTGGTATGAATCCTGTGAGCTGAATTTGATTGCTGAAGATGAGTGTTGATGGATGAATTTTAATATAGAATAAAAAAATGTCTGAATAGTGAGATTCTCTCTTTACCCTTCAGCTTTCAAGAATCATTAAAACTTGGAGTCTGTTGATCTTGTGGATCAACAATGTATTTATGTATCAATTGGATTTTGTTTATGTCATTCATTTTATTATTATTTTATATAATAACAATAATGATGATAATAATAATAACAACAACAATAATAATAAATTAATACTGCTACTTCTACTACCACTAATAATAATAATAATTATTATTATATTAAAAATAATATATTAAAAATAATAATAAAAAGAACAGTAAAAAAATAACACAATTGTGTTTTACTTTATTCATTTTGTCTGAAAGCATCACTCGTTATTGTCACTTAAAATAACCGACATTTGTGTTTGTTTATGAGGCAGAAATTAAAGGATAATTATTTTATGTTTGATAATCTTCGTTTCGGGATCACGTTTGACCGTCTCCTGGACCGGAAGTACTGATAAGATTGAACACGTTCTAGCTTTACAGAAGTCATTCGGGGCCGATTAAAACGGTCCCGGGCGGTTTCTCCGAACCTTCCCTAACCCTAACCTTGACCCGGCACCGATGCGGGTCGGGTCCCAAATCCTGCTGATCGCCCGGTTCCGTGATTGTTCCGTGCACCCCAGACGTTGCTGTTTTACGATTTTTGAGCCCGAAAAGTCAAGCAGAACAGACAAACTACGAACTGTATGTCCAAAATAAATGCATGTCGTGATAGGAACGGGTACATTTCTCGCTAGAAATATTATCAAAATAAAGATTAGTCCTCAAAATATTTTATTCTGAGGGATTTTCCACCAGAAAAAGAGTGGATCTACGGTGCCGGACAGAAACTCAAAAGTCACGTGATCTGGAGAAACCTAAACATCCGACCACGTGATCAAAACGAAACCTAAAAGCCGCTCCTGTTGTTTTGAATGGGCTGCAACTGCGTATCATATGCACGCAAAAACCGTGTTTGGCGTACACTATGCACGGTATTCCGAGGGTGCAAAGCCGTGGAATAGGGACGCATTTCACTGAGACTGGGTTGCAGCTCCTCACCCTCCTCTGCAGAGTCAGCACCATGACGTTGTAGAGCAGCGTGCCGAGAGTACGTCTGGGGAAATATCTCCACACCAGCTTTGCCACATCCTCCTGAGTGTAGTTTCCTTCTGGGAACCCCGTCAGCATGACGGTGGAGAACACAGATGCTCGACCGGAAACCTCCTACAAACAACAGATAAAGACCATGAATTATAACAGTTTGGAGGACTATTTTTGTGCACAAAAACTACATTTTCCTTTAGTTTAAGTGAGGACAGCAGCTCATCTTAGTTTTAACCCTTTAACGCCGGAGGCGTCGCCTCAACACAAAGTATTTAACAGATTGTAAGATTTTGAAAGACTACTGAAATGATCGTGTTACAAAGTTACAGTAAATCAAAGAATATAAACACTGGAGTTAAAGGGTTAACTCAAAAACTAAACTTTTCGACTGAAGACTGAACCTGAAATTGTTTTTTATCGTCTTCCTAAAGCAGGGCTCTGCAACCTGCGGCTCTTTTATCTCTCCATGGTGACTCTCTGGATGAAGAAAAATAAATTAATAGTAAATTTTAGACAAATGGAGATTAGCTATTATTTTAGGAAAATAGGAACGTTTTTGGCTAATGTTTTACCTACTGGAGTTTTTAGGCTAATTTCAAATTTAGCTTCTATTTTAGCAACATGCTAACGTTTTTGGCTAAATTTTCTGAGGAATTTTATGCTAATTTGGAGTTTAGTTAATATTTTAGTAAAATGCTAATGTTTCCAGCTAATTTATTATCTACTGAGTTTTTTTTGGATAATTTAGAATTTATTTTGTATTTTAGCAACATGCTAACATTTTTGGCTAAGTTTGTTTTCTAAAGAATTTTAGGCTATTTTGGAGTTCGGCTAGTAATTAAGCAACAAGCTAGTTTTTTTTGGAAGATTAGACCTCCAATTTTTTATGCTAATTTGGAGTTTAGCTAATGTTTTAGCAATATGCTAACATTTTTAGCTAATTTGTTATCTACTGGGGGTTTTAGGCTAATTTTGAGTTTAGCTTTTATTTCAGCAACATGCTAAATTTTTTTGGCTGATTTAATAATTTACAGAGAAATGTTATGCTAATTTGAAGTTCAGCTAGTAATTAAGCAACGAGCTAGCTTTTTTGCTACTTAAGTTAAAAACGTAAAAAATACCTTTTTGAGAGATGCTAGCTTCTTTTCATATATATATATATTTTGCTTTTTTTCGTGCCAAAAATAGACATTATTCACATTTATTAAAAAACAAAAAGAAGTTTATGAATGCAAATCTAACTCTTTTAAAAGCTAACGTGAGTCAATGCGGCTCCTTCTAGGTTTTGATCATTAGAAAATGAGCCCAAATGGCTCTTATTGTTAAAGGTTGCCGACCTCTGACCTAAAGTCCTCCGTAAGAATGCTATTGAGAGAAATCATGGTAAGCTTGGTAAATGCTTCTTACCTCAACGTCTCCTGCCTCTCTGACAGTCTTATGATCTAAAAAGATTTAAAAAATAAAAGTGTTACTTTGAGGTTAAAATCACTTGAAAAGTTGTTTTTCTTCCATGTTTTCACCGGGGATAAAGAACCACGGAGACGCCGTGGGGAACATATGGGGACTGGTTCTCATTGTGACCCAAAACGGTGCAGTACTCCCATGTGGTACCGGTCTTCTTGCTGCAGCAGCAGCAGAATCTTCTCCGTCTGGCAGAACCTCTGGGGTCCATCTGGGTGCTGAACAAAGAGACAAATGAACCAATCAGCTCCTCAAAGGGTCCAGATCCAAACCAGAACTGCCTTAAAGCCGTACGCTCTGCTGTGTTGAGGCTCTGCGGAATCTTCATTCTGTAGACTTTGTGGTCAAAGCGCCACCTCAGGAGGCTGTACCACACTCCGAGCCGATCGGCATCGCCGGCCGACTCAAACTCCACAAACATCTGGAACGGAGAGTTCAAATGTTTCAACCTGCTGGCCTGAAGTCAACTAGATGCTGGTTTTACCTTATTGAGGAGCGGCAGGACGTTCCGAACAGAACCGATTTTACTTAAGGCCTTCATGAGGCGTCTGGCTTCACTTTGGGAGATGTTTTTTATGTAGACGGTCCTTCCAGCATCTACTCTTAGATCCTGAGTCATTGAAAAGACAACAGGACTTCAAAAGAGATTTTACTGAACCATTGACTGTATATGAGAACTAGACCTTCGACTGATTTTGTGTTTTCTACTTTTAGGAGGTAGTGGACTTCCAAGAAGCTCACTCCTGATTGGTGAAGGTGGTTACCATAGACACATTGAATCAATCACTACTTACTGACGCCTCACAATAGAGTTTATACACTTTTCTCAGACAAACATGAAAATGTTCAAATTTTTCACTCTCGGATAATCTCCAAATTTAAACCTTCATAGATAAATTAGTCTAGAATTATAGAATAAAAAAGATCTGATCGCGATTAAAGATTTGTGTAGATTCAATACAGGAGTCACAGCACAGAGGAGGTTGATTGGCCACGTCTCTCAGCCAATCAGGATGCATAAAACAATCCATTGTAAATGTTTGAATTGCAGTATAGCGACTTATTTCAAGTGGTAGTTCTGCAGATTTCAAACAAGCTCACGATTGGCAACAGTTGTTGTCATAGAGACATGGACACAGACCAATCACTGATTACTGACGTATTTTCACTCAAGCATGGTATTGCAAAAAAAAAAAAAAAATGTAAAAAATAGCTCTTAAATTGACTTCCTTAGATTGGAGTCAGAACTAAACCGTTCACTCTGGATGACACCACACTCACTGGCTCCAGTTCTCAGATACAGTCAGTGGTCTGAACTGAACTTTTCTTACGCGTTTTAGTGTTCAAGTTACTTGCTGAACTCATCTGCTTCATTAGGAATCTATAAAACTCAAACTGAAACACAGACATCACATGTGAAGCATCAGTCTTAAATAGAGGTTCATCATCCACATAATCAACGATCTGAAATCTTTCGGTCTTTAGAACATAAACAGTTACCGGGGTTCTTATAATTCCCTTGACAACATGTAAGCAAAGTCTGAAGCCACTAAGAAAGAAGTTCTTCCTCATTGAAGTGTTCATGAGGTTTTGCAGATCCACCGCACTCTGCAAGAGAGCAAAAGCCTGAAACCAGAGGAAGATACGTTTTACCACATGTAAGAACATTTAAAATGATAACCTGGAGAAACCAAATATAAACATTTCTAACCATGCGGGCCTGAGGAACCACATATATGTTGTCGTCTTGGTATCTAAACCTAAACGGATGGAGGATGTTGGCGACGTCGTCCTCTGTGTAGCTGCCATCCTGCTGCTCTGGCAGGTTAGTTATGAGCAGGACGTTGTAACCGAGGGAAACCAGCTGGGATAAAGAGAAGGTCGAGGTTCACGACTGTACCGAAGCAACAAAAGGTCATAAGATTCTCAATTTCACTATTAAGTGAGACAAAAACTACATATAAAAAAGCGTCTTCAACTTAATAAGCTAAGACCAAAAGACCTTTCCAGTTTTTTTTATATCAGAGAGAATATTTGAAGATCAGAACTTTTTGAGACTTAAAGTCTACTTGAGTTAAGTTACATTGTAGCAAAAAGCTAGATCCACCTTTATGAAAGCTTGGTGAAACTTTCCCAAAGAGGGCCAATTAAGATGAGCCCTTAGACTGAGTTAAGCCTCCATTCCACCTTTAATGGATTTGAAAACCTTATCAATGAATTTGATTGACCACATATTTTCCACACAAAGACCGGGGTAGTAGACCTTTCCCGCCTGAATGGACAAACCCCAACAATCCATGGAACGAGTGGAGGTTGGTGTGTCTATTCCAACTGTCTGGGGATATATATCCATTTGGACATTTTTATAATCAGGTTTCTGGCAACTGGCATTGGAGGATTTCCGATGTATCTGGCAGCAAATACAAAGGAAGAAGGAAAACTGAATCAAATTTGTCCAAGATTTGGTTCAAAAGGTACTTCAAAGACTATTAGACCAGTCAAGGACACAACTGGCATTGGAGGATTTCCAATGTATCTGGCTGTTTTGAAGGAGCAAATACAAAAGGGAGGCTGTTGGACAGACTATCTTAGACTCCATGCCCAACCGGGTATTGACCTTGCAGTCTTTGAACTGGTGGGAAAAATCAATGACAACTGAAGAGATTTTCTTCATATAATAGAATGAAACTGAATCAAATTTGTTCAAGATTTGGTTCAAAGGATTTTTAAAGACCAAAATCTATTAGACCAGTCAAGGACACAACTGGCAGTGGAGGATTTCCAATGTATCTGGCTGTTTTGAAGCTGCAAATACAAAAGGGAGGCTGTTGGACAGACTATCTTAGACTCCATGCCCAACCGGGTATTGTCCTTGCGGTCTCTGTACTGGTAGGAAAATTAATGACAATTGTGAAGAATTTGTCCAAGGATTGGAGGAAAACTGAATGAAATTTACCCAATATTTGGATCAAAAAGATTTTCAAGGATTCTTAGACCAGTCAAGGACAAAGCTGGCATTGGAAGATTTCCAATCTATCTGGCTGTTTTGGACCAGAAAATACAAAAGACAATCTGTTGGACAGACTATCTTAGACTCCATGCCCAACAGGGCATTGACCTTGCAGTCTTTGAACTGGTGCGAAAAATCAATGACAATTGGAGAGATTTTCTTCATGTTATAGAATGAAACTGAATCAAAGTTGTTCCAGATTTGGTTCAAAGGAGTTCCAAAGACTATTAGACCAGTCAAGGAAAGACTGGCAGTGGAGAGATTCCAATGTTTCAAGCATTTTTGAAGCAGCAAATACAAGAAACAGGCTGTTTGACAGTGTCTCAGACTCCATGCCCAACTGGGAATTGACTTTACAGTCTTTAATGTGGGTAAGTTGGTTTGAGTAGCATCCCCACCTTCAAGCAGTTGGCCCTAGTTTGATTCCAGCCCAATGCAGTTGATTCTTTCAGACCAGCTTAGTGGTCAAGTGAAGAGCGTTCACCCCAAGACTTGTGGATTCTAAGCCATACCAGGGTCATACCAAAGACTCTTAAAAGAAAAGGGACCCAATGTTTTCCTGCTGGAAAAAGAACTATGGTCCCCTCATGAGACGCCTTCAACAGGTAATCAGATTATTTCCTCCAAAGAATATCAGTCAACACAAAGAGACATACTCTGGATGACAGGACGGCTTCCATCTTCAGACAGGCTGCATTGGTGAGTAAAAGACAAAAGAAGAAGAGTCAGAACAGAATTTAGCAACACAAAACTGCTGCATTCTTAGTTTTTGTTATTTTCCAAATAATATATGACAGCAGTAAATCTCGACAGGTCCAGATCTTTTTAGCAGTCTTACAGATTTTGTCTTGATGGAGGAACAATTCAACCTGTTCACCAACCATCTGGAAAGGAACCGCAGCTGGGGGGTCTGATGAATGGGTCAGCGGGGTCTTCAAAACAGCTCTGGAATCTGAAATCGAGAAATAATTGAAACTTCATTTGATCATCCGTTAATCAATCTTCTTCCAATCATCCGGGTTGAGGGGGCAGCAGTCTAAGCAAAGATACAATTACAGATACAGTTCCTTCAGCTCCTCTGGGAGGAACCCGAGGCGTTACCAGGTGTTGAATGTTTCAAAAATGCTAATTTAGACTTTTTAAATATTATTTTATGAAATATCTGTTTAAGAAAGTTTGAAAATGTGAAGTTTTCACTAGAAAACCTTCACAAAGTTCAAAGCGGCAGATAAGAAAACTGAAGACTCAGCAATCTAGCAGCGTTTAAACGCATCATTTACACATGAATCTTGGAGGGAAGAGAGAGGATTTTAAATGCGGTTTGGTGTGAGTGTACTTTTGAAAGATTTGTATGTGTAGTAAGTTCAAACTGTTTTAATTTAAAGTTGTGCGAGAGTAAATTATAGATGTTTTTTTTGTAATTTTTGTACATGTGAGTTCATAACTGCAAGTACACACAGTTACACAGAAAATACATGGTTACAAATCAAGCATTACACACACACAAATCCAGTTCTCTCCTTATAAAAACATCAAGAATTATCGTAAAACTCAGATTTTTTTTTTGTTGTAGATTATTTTTTAGAAAGTAACCCCTGCAATACATGAGGAAACTCTATATAGAATTTGCTGAAATAGAAGTTAATGAAACACAGTCACCGTCGTCAGGCCTCTTCATCTCCTCTCCTTCAGCCTCCTCCTCCTCCTGTAGAACTCCGTTTGGTTCTGCTGTTCTGCTGCTGCAGTTCAGCTCAGTATCAATGCGGTCACTCCATGAATTCTGCAGACGCTGTTTAAAGCTTTTCAAACTGAAAGTCAATCAAGTTATTTTCATTTATTAAATGATTCCTTGTGTGTCTATTAAAGATCTTATAATGACAGTCAGAACTCACGAGGAGACGCTCTTGACTTTGCTCCTGGGTTAGAAAAATAAAGTCAGATAAAGTAGGAGAGTCGCTCTATGAATATAGACATAAACACACCAGATATGTTTCATGGATGAAATGTTGGCGGAGATTTTCTCCACCACTCTGGTTACATCTCTGGGTTCAGTCAACTCGATGCAGATCTGACAAAGTAAAGCAGAGAAATGAAAATAACCAGAAAGACTTTTGAGGATCACCAGACTTACTCACTGATCTAAACGTCAAATATCAGTCGCACCCTGTTGGTGAGAGACAGGAAACCCTGAAAGGGCGCCGTTGATGCCACGGCTTCCATGACCGTCATGACGAGGCCCACGGACGACTCAGAGATCTCCACGCAGAGCAGCCGCTCCTCCAGAGACTCCAGGTCAGGAACGCGCTGGAAAACAGACATTTGAAGCAGCATCTTTCCCCAACCGAAGACATAAAAACAGAAAAAATGACTTACTGAGTTGCTCCACTTCATTAAAGTTCGGTACATGATCTCCTATAGAGACAAAAAGATGGACCCAGTTTAAGGAAAATTGTGTTTTCACGGGGTTTGCATAATCCGATTTGAAAACTGATCAAACGAAGATCAATAGGATGTTAGAAAAAAGCAGATTTATTCACATCAGAACTTCATTACCTCATTAAACGCAGGTTCCATGTCCTCTAAAACCAAATGGGCGCTGAGGACGCAGCCTCTGACGGAAACCCGCTTTGAGATGTGGCTCTTGAGAAACCGGCAGCACGAGTCCCGGTCGTTGAAATGCACAAAAGCCTGAAGGTTTGGAGAAATAAAAACCACATAAATCCAGAAAGACGCTTTTGTTTCCATGGAGGTGAAGATGGTCACCCGTCTCTGCAGGGGGAGGACCGTCACGTTGTAGAACAAAGAGCGTCGAGTCTGTTGGGGGAGAAAAGGCCAGACCAGCTGGGCGACGTCCCGCTGCGTCAAGTTCCCTTGAGGCAAACCCGTCAGCATGACGGTGGAGGAGGTGAAGCGTGGAGATGGAGCGCTCTACACGGAACACAGAGTTCAGGACTGCTGGAAATTCAACCTTTTAAGAAGAACCCCGTTTACCTCCACATCCTGCATCCCGTCCACCGTCAGGTAATCTACGAGTCAACACACCACAGAGTCCATTTGGGTTTTTTACCTTCAGGTGACAGAATTACAACATCTATTCTCACCTGGAATTACAAAGCAAGGCCAGTAGGTCGGGAAAATAAAGGGACTGGTTGTCATGGTGACCCAAAAGGGTGGCGTACTGCCACGAGGGACGTCTCTGGTCCCGTTTGGGATGACTGGTCCAGGGAGCTTGTCGTCTGGGAAAGCTTCAGCTGCCAGCTCTGATGCTGATCAGAATGAAAATGGAGAATTTAGTAAAGGCTGAATTTAAATATTCATCTGATTACCGTGAGAATCTGACAAGAATCTCATGGAAAAATTAGTCTTGATGAGTTCGACCTTATAAATGAACAAAAACAGGACTAATTTGATGTCCAGAGGGACAAGATTTCCTTAATTTCAACCAAAGAGAGAGAGAACAGTTTAGAAAATCCATAAAACTGGTCAATCACCTCTGCCCAAAAGCTTGCACCTCGCCTGCCCATGCAGTGGTTATACAGTCAGCCCCCAATTGAGCAAGTTCTTCCACTTAAATAGATAAAGGGCCTGCTATTTTTATCATGACCTCAACTATAAGAGACAAAATGAGAAAAAAATCCAGAAATCACATAGTTTGATTTTTTTTTTATTTTTAAAGAACGTATTTGTAAAATATGGTGAAAGATAAGCAAAACCAAACCAGCTAGATTTCCTGTAACTTCATGTGTTAGAGGATCCTCTGTCCTCCACTTGTTACCTGTATTAATAGCAGCTGTAAGAACTCCTTATCTTTATAAAAAGACACCTGTCCACAACCTCCAAACTCCACTATGGACAAGTTCAAAGAGCTGTCTTAGGACACCAGAAACAGCATTCTCTCCCTGTCTAAAGTTTTCTAGAGAACATTTGGATGATCTAGAAGAGGATTGGGAGAATGTCTGACAGTCAGATGAAACCAAAATAGAACTTTTTGATCAGAACTCAACTGTTTGGAGGAGAAAGAATACAGAGTTTTATCGATTCATTTTGAACAGTTGGTGGTTGACTGAACACTTTTCTCCCCCACTATATGACCAGAATTAATTTTCAAAAATTACAACGTGTGTGCAAATGTTAGTTGAAAATAAGATGGTCCTGGCAGGCAGTGACTGCTGAGAGCCATTATATATAAGTCCATGTTTGATGATGTCATCACATGACAAAGCACAGAAGTCTTTGATGTCATTGTTACCATGGCAACCAAGTCAAACTGAATGATGTCACACAGTGATGACATCATATGACATCATATGATGTAAGAACTACTCGTTATAAAATCTCTTAAATAGCGGTGGTTTCCACCTTCTGTTTAGTTTTTCCAAAAGCACCAAAGACACTAGGAGATCAAGCAAGAGTTTGTTCAAACTTGTTTAGATTTCACGTCTTGAACTTTGATATTGAATTTATAATCATCATGTCCGATAACACAAGAAAGACAGGCACCAACGGTCCAACTGAGATGAAGAGCGGAGAGGGTAAAAAGAGGAAGAACCTCTTCAAAAATGCTCCTAAACAAGTCTTCACCTTCATGTCAACAGGTGAGAGCAAAACTTTGATGGTTCCAGACTGGAGCCATCAAAAGCCGAAAAAGGAGAGATATCAGCCTCCTAAAAGGGAGGAATATCGGCCTCCTAAAAAAGTGGAGAAAGTGGAGAGTGAGAGCGACCTCCTCAACCAGATCCAGATCCTGAAAGAAAAACTTCAGAATAAGGAAGTTTTCATTCACCAGGAAGAACCGAGGAGTAAATCTGCTCAGAAAGATCTGGACTGGTACATCCAGTTACTGATGACAACCCAGGTGGAAATCCAGGATGAACGCAAACGCATGAAGATTTTGGATCAGGAAATCTCCAAATGTAAAGAAGTCCTTGGTGATTTTCAGGTTGAGTTGACTGAAGAACTTCAACCAACTCAATCCAAATGGAAACAAGGACAGAAAATGTGGTGTTTGAATGAGCTCGATGACTTTGGGGAAGTTGAAGATTTAAAAAATAAAAATCAACAACTTGAGGAGCTGACTCTATCCAATGTGGAGCTGGCAACCAAGTTGGAAAAACAGGAGAAGGAGAATGAACCTCTTCAACAGGAGGTCAATGAGCTCACCAAACAACTGGATGTTCTAATGGAAGCTGCCAAGGGTCAACTTCAGAAAGACTCTGGAAATCCAGTTTCTGAACAATCCAACGTCGGTGAACAACGGTGGACAAAGGTCAACAAAAAAGGCAAAAAGAAGAATAGGAGACATTGACCACCTGCACTGGACCCAAACCTTTCCGACCACTGAAAAACTTAGAATGTGAGTCTTCATGTGGTCGGATTCCAACAGTGCTGCCCCCGGTTAAAAAAAAAAAAAAAAAAAAAAAAAATGTGGGTTTTCTCTGGGAGCTCCAGTTCACCCACACCGACCCAAACCGGGTCCAACGAGTTTTAGTTTTAATGTAGTAGGATTTATAAAAAATACATTAAAAAAAAAAAAAAGACAAAAAAAAAACACACAACACACCTCTACACCAAAAAAAAAAACCAAAAAACACATACACACATGCTCACACATACATACACATAAACACACACACACATACATACCACCCACACCACACACACCCCACACAAAAACACACACAACACACAAACACATTCACCCCACACACACACACACCACACACACACACACCCCCTCCTTCGACCGCCACCTTAACGTGGTGGAGGGGTTTGAGAGCTCGAATGATCTCTGGAGCTGAGCTGTCTGGGGTTTCTACCCCTGGTAGGGTTTCCCATGACAGAGAGTTCCTTGGTGACGAGCCAGACTAAGAGCGGTTCACAACCTCCAGCATAGGTAGTACACAAACATACTTGGTCACACACTCAGCTCACAGCTCCTCTTCTCTGCTTGTTCTTTAAATATTATTTGTAACATTGTTTCTGCTTAAACAGACTCTACAGCCGTTCGGACCTCCTGGATATCGGTTTCTAGAATTTGACCATCAGCAGCGGCTTCCACCGGATTCATAACATTGAAAGTGAGATAGTGAGATCAGCGGGATCTCCACGGCTTGTCGTTGGGTTTTCCAGCGAAGCTGAGAACACAGCCACTGAAACCCTGCCAAGCCTCGACCTCTCAAAGGTCTGATCCCCGACGCACAAAACGGATGACTTGGAGTTGCAACTCGCAGGAAACCGCTACATCGACGACTGCTGCGTGCTGATGATCAGCTTCAGTGCAGCTAGCAGGCTGCAGGATACCCAGATGGAACAGGAACAAAAGCTGCATCTACGTACATGCAGGGTGATGCAACAACAGCACAGTAATGGAAACAATGCTCTCACCTAGAGACCCTTCTTTCTGCTTCGTGAGCTAGCTTCTTTGTTTTCTTCACCAAATTTTTCGCACATTTCTTACAATTTTATCCATGAATATCTGAAGTGGTCATTTGTAATGATACACATTCTATAGTTGGTTGTAGTTTTTCTCCACACAGGAAACAAACGTGAGTCGATCCTTACGCGACGGCGTGCTGCTGCTCTGTGGGATCTTGATCCTGTAGATGCTGTAAACCGGGCGATGACTGAGGAGGCTGAACCAAACGCCCAGACGGTCGGCGGCGCCGACTGACGTAAACTCCACCCAAACCTTCAGGAGGAGACGGACTAGACGTGAAGACTTCTAAAAAACCAGCGGGCGGGTTCTGCGGCTGGAGTACCTTGTTGAGCAGAGGCAGGAAGTTCTTCAAGGAGGCGATGTTGGTCAGAGTCTCCCTGAGCTCTCTGGCCTCGCTGGCTGAGATGTTCTGGATGAAAACGGTCTTTGAACCGTCGTCTTTCACTTTCTGCTCGGACAACAGAGACATTTTAACCACCAGAGGAGCAAACTGATTTGTAGAAATTTCCACAGACTTTAAAACCAATGATCTGCAAACTCCTGAGGTATCCAGGTTTGTTCAGATAAAATTCCTGAAGCTAAAAGAACGTCGATGTTATACTCACCACATGAACCTTTTTCATGATGGATTTATAAAACCCAAACTGAAAGACAGAAGGTTGAGATCATAAATGAACACTTCCAGCTTCAAACATCTGATCAGTTGCAGATTTGTTCATCATTTCACTTCAGTGGAAAACAACACATTTTACGTTGAAAATCAACATTGTTTTAAATTAATTACATTGTTCTGGTGAATTTTAAACTTAAGGTAAAAAAAAATTGAGAATATTTATATTTATGAACTAATTTTCCACCTTTGCTTGTGTCATCATTTTATAGGCATTTACCAAAAAAATTGGTAAAAAGTTGGTTTAGTGCAGTGTTTCTGCTACCAAATCCATTTGGTAGCAGAAAGAGCCGCTGTTTTCAGTGAACCAATGCAAAAGATCTGAATCTCTGAGAAAAGTCAGAATTCCATCACTACTGTGGAGGGAAACAAGGAAAGATTGTTTTTACTTTGGCTGAAAGTTTTGGAAGGGGAACCACCACCCCAGTCTGCCAGTCCAGTGGTACGGTTCCCGTCTGCCACGCAATGCTGCAGAAACGTGTCAGTCAAGACAACACAACATCCAGAGACTCGAGGTACTCTGTTCTTCCAACAGCTGTTAGCATGGTTGATATAAAATCCTCTATAAGTTTAGTGTAAATGGCAGACATGACCTATATGTTGAGGTGTTTAGACATTATATCATATATTAACACTATGGTTATATGTCCGCTCCAGCTGTCAATATCACCACAGACATTCTTCTCAGTCTTTCTAAAAAGAACATGTGTGATTATTTTTCCAGGGCCAGAGGACTTTTTAGTTTCAAGAAACAGATCCTAATGGTTGGCATAATATCAAGATAATCTTAGCATAATCTTAGTTAAAGAAAGTTAATCTTAGAAATTATATTTATATTAGTCAAAATTAGCTTGATATTAGTAAAAAATACTTATTTTAAGATATTTGTGGTTCTTATGAGGCTAGATATTTTTACTTGTTTTGAGAAGTCTTGACAAGTCAGATTTTCTTGTTCTGCTGGCAGATAATTTTTCTTATTTTAAGCAATATTTACCTTATTTTAGTCCCTTTATTCTTGTTTTTTTTAATTGGACTTTTTGCAGTGCAGCTCCCTCTGGAGTCCCACAAGCCAGTCAGGCCTGATGGGACTCTTTCTTCAGCTTGATAGCATCCCTTACTTCTGATGTTCACGGTTTTGTAAACAAAAATCAACATTTATTTAAAAAAAAAAACTAATTGTGAATTCTTATTTTTATTCTGAAGTCAAACAGCAGCCTCTCTGAATGTTAAAAGGAATATTTCAACAAACACTGGACACTTTCATCACACAGGATAATTAATCTGTATAATAATAAAGTAATACATTTAAACTGATAATCACTAAGAAGTTTTATTATATGATGTGCTGTAATAGTTTTTTTATGTGTTTTGATGATAATTAATAAAACCTTTATTTAATAAATCTGCATTCGGACTGAAAACATTAAAAACTTTAAATCGAAGTAAAGAACTAGATAATAGTTTTTTTAAATCGTGATTTTTGCCGTTTTTAGCTAAAGTTTTAAAAAGTGGTTTTCTAGGACATAGTTTCTCCAGTGCAGCAGGAGTTCTATCCAACTCCAAGAAACCTCAACCCTTCTCTCCCTTGCTGAGAGCTCTCTACATGTTTTCCTGCTAGTCTACATCCCAAAACTAACATTAGAGGTGCAACAAAAATGGCAAGAAATATTGGAGCTATCCAGTCATACAGTTTTGATCCAGATCTCTCAGATGAGGCAAACAAGAACACATTGACGCTCACTAGATTAGTGAATATAGAACACAATGCTTTTGAAAGCTATGTGTTTTTTTTTTTTATATATAAATCTTCCAAAGTTGTAATAAATAGTAATTGTAAAATTCTTTCCCATATTTACTTAATAAAGCTAAACACTAAATCAGTGTTCTCCAGCCTTTTTTTGGCTCTGGACCGGTCAACCTCTACAGATTTCACCGCGGCCTTTTACTCTGGTAACATTCTGCCAATTAATCTTATGAATATTATTATATAAACATGAGATAAATCCATATTTTAAGTAGTAACCTATGGTTATTTTTTTTGCATTGAAGTCATAGACTGTTCTTCTGGTCTATCTGTAAAGAATCTCCCGCATACAAGTTTTCTCGTGTTGTACACAACCAAACTACTTTTAGCAACCAAGAGACTGAAGGTGAAAGAGAATCCCATCATCTTCAAAACCAAAACGTTTTTCAGAATAAAAGATTGTTCAGACGTAGTCATATTGCCAAACTTTACAACTCAAGTGATAGCAGAATGAAACCGTACAAAATGAAACTCAACTAAACAGAACAGAAGAAAACTAAACGGTACAAAACAAAAGAGAAAAAAAACAAAACAGAACAAAAATTGAAAAAAAAAAAAACAAAGCAAAACCAACCAAAAAAACAAAACAGAGTGAAAGAAAGAAAAAACAAAACGGGACAAAAAAGGACAAAAGTACACAAAACAAAAACAAAATATAACAGAAGAAAAACAACAAAAAATGAATAAAAACAAAACAGAACAAAACAGCACGAAGACAAAAAATAAAACCAGAACAAAACAAAAACAGAAAAGAGCAAAAGAAAAAAACCACGACAGAACAAAACAACTCAAAAACAGGACAAAACAAAAACAAACAAAACAAATATCAAAGCCAGAACAAAACAAAAAACAAAAACAGAACAAAACAGAAAAGACAAAATAAGGCTAAACAACACAAAAACAAAACATAACCAAACCAGAAAAAAAACAGAACAGAACAAAACCAGAACAGAACATAACAGAACTGCACAAAAGAAAAAGAAAAAAAAGACAGAAAAAAATAGAAAAAATAAAACAAAACACAACAAAGCAAAAATAAAAAAAACAGAACAAAAGAAAAAACAAAACAGGACTCAAAAACAGAGTAAAATAAAACTGGACAAAAAAGGACAAAAGAAGACAAGACGAGACAAAACAACACAAAAACAAAACATAACAGAGTAAAACAGAACAAGAAAAACCCAACAAAAAATGAATAAACAAAACAGAACAAAACAGTACAAAGACACAAAAAACAAAACCAGAACACCGTTTTAATTCTAAATGTTCCATTTGCAGACAAATAGATCCATTAGCTTAGTCATTTTCCGTGTCTGAGCCGACATCTGGCTCAGAACTCAGGATCTAATATTTTTCGTCCTTTTTTGCTATATGTAAAAATAATATGTAAAAACCCTAAAACCCACAAAATAATGGCAATTAATATTTACAAATTCAAATTCTATTACAGATTAGCAATAAAAGACTTTAATTAATCATAATTTATATATTTTTAAGTGCTTCAATTAACTAGCAAACTCCCTAATCTTACAGTGAATTAATTTATTGTATTTTAATTACATGTTTATTTAAGTTCATACATCAAATCCTAAATTTTTTATTTAAGAATTACTTTAAATTAACATTAACAAAAAGTAATTGAATCCATTTGAAAACTTCACACCATAAATTTACCAAAGTTACACCGTACAACTTCAGAGTGCATGAAAACGAAAACTCCAACGGTACCTACAGTACACAGAAGCAAATGTGAAGAACGCGCCTAGTTCCCACAGCGCATCGATCAAACAGGACATAAGTGATCGTGGTCATTCTAGCGCTCAGACAAGCTCGCTTCTTACATACGTCAACATTAAATGTCCTGATCAACGGTGACAGGTCACGTGACTCAGACGTTCACAGCGCAACAGCCTCTTCAAATGAAAATATAAGATCGATACTTGATAAGAACCCATCGAGAATCAATCGGGGAAATAAATATCGCGATATATCGCAATATAGATATTGCGATATATTTTGCACCAACAATCCAAAAGTTAATTTCTCATGAGCTCCTGCTATTCTGCATTAAAAACCACAAAGGCTTTTTGATTTTAGCTACAAACTGTATAATCATAATTAAAAGATCATCAGGAATGATTTTACAATAGATTTCAGTTGAAGTGAAACTTTAAAGGTTTAAAAACCAAATCCCTCCGCACAGAAAACCTACTTACAGGTGTGGTAGCAATCCTGCTGATCACCACATGCAAACCAAGTCTGGATCCTTTGAGCATCAAGTCGTTCTTCTGAGAAAACGCGATGATGTTCCTGATGACGTCGGCACACGGCATGACGGCAAAAGCCTGAGAGGAGACAAACGACCACGCCGGCCGTCATGACGGACACTCAAAAACATCTTAAAGTCCATTAAAGCTGAGTGAAATCTGGCTCCTACCATGCACGTTTGAGGAATGACGTAAAGGCATTTGTTGGAGGGTTCGAATCCCAACGGACAGAGCAGATGGACAACGTCCTGTTCTGTGTAGCGGCCGTCTGCGTACTCCGGCAGACCGGTGATCAACAGCAGACGAGAGCGGAGACGAGAAAACTGGAAAGAGATGAGTTTGGGTTCAGATGTTCAGTTCTGAGGAAACCAGACCGTAAATGTAACAACCAGCACACACCGAACTTTAAAAGACGTGAGAGCATACAGTGTTAGCCAGCCACCGATTGTGCAAATTCTCCCACTTAAAAAAGGTGAGAAAGGCCTGTAATTTTCTTCATGGATATACTTCAACTATGAGAGACAAAATTAGATAAAATAAAATTCAGAAAATCAAAATTGTCGGATTTTTAAAGAATTTATTTGCAAATTATGGTGGATATTAGGCATTTGCTCAATAACAAAAGTTTATCTCCATACTTTGTTGTATACCATTTGTTGGGAGTGACAGGAATCAACGTTTTCTGTAACTGTTGCTGGTATTTTGGTCCATTCCTTCATGCAGATCTCCTCAAGAGAAGTGATGTTTAAGGGCTGGGAAACAAACTTACAACTGGAGACTGACTAGAACACTAAGGCCTTCTTCCTCTCCTCCTGGGCCTTGCTCCTGAACGCCCTCTCTTCTTCCTGTTCAGCACAGCCTTGACCTCACTGCTGACCCATGGTTTATTGTTGGAGAAGCAGCTCACAGTCCCGACAGGAACCACCAGATCCACACAAAAGTCCATCTGGTCCGTCAGAGACCCCACAGCCAACTCAATGTCCTCTCCATGCAACTCAACCAATTCACTCCAATCAGTGCAGTCAAAGCAGCCCCTGAGAGCCTCCGCTGCTTCAGGAGACCACCTCCTGATCTGTCTGGTGGTGACTGGTTGTCTGAATTCCTGCATCAGAGACATTAAGTCCTGGATGACAATTAATTACCTCCTTCTGAACCCAGAGAAAACTGAGGTCATGATACTGGGTCCTAAACACCTGAGAGATGCTCTCTCAGATAAGATAGTCTCCTTGGATGGTGTAAATATTGCTCCCAATTCTTCAGTCAGAAACTTAGGGGTCTTATTTGACCAGGATTTATCATTTAATGCTCACATATCTCAAGCTTGTAAAACTGCATTTTTTCACCTACGCAATATCGCTAAGATTAAAAAATATGTTATCTAAAAGTGATGCTGAAAAACTCATCCATGCATTTGTTACGTCGAGACTGGATTACTGTAACTCTTTACTGATAGCATGCCCTAAAAGTTCTTTAAAAGGTCTTCAGCTTGTCCAGAATGCAGCAGCAAGATTGTTAGTAGGAACTAGCAGAAGAGAACACATCACTCCTGTGTTGGCTTCTCTCCACTGGCTCCCAGTTGAATTTAGAGTAAAGTTCAAAATCCTCTGTTAACATATAAGGCTCTGAATGGTGTGGCCCCATCCTATATTAGAGATCTCATAGTTCCTTACCAGCCAATCAGAACGCTTCGCTCACAGAATGCAGGACTGCTTGTAGTTCCTAGAATTTTTAAAAGTACAGTCGGAGGTAGAACCTTCAGTTATCAAGCTCCTGTTCTATGGAATAAGCTCCCAGCCATGTCAGAGAGGCAGGTACAGTTTCTACTTCAAAACTAGCCTTAAAACATTCCTATTTGGACAGGCGTTCTGCCAGACTAGCCAGTAATCATAGAATAATTAATAATGCTCCCATACTGCTCTGAAGTTTGGGGAAATAATTATTATAATCACATACTTCTCCAATATATGCTTGAAATATAAATGATGAATATGTATTTCTCTACATAATAACATAGAAGGCTGCTAGAAGTTAGAAGCTGGGAAAAGTATGGTGCACTGGGGCTCTGTCCTCTTTTCATCTACCTCTCCTCTCCTCTACTTTTTATTTACTTCTAATTGTATGCCTTTGTTGGTGGTGCAGTATAATTCACATGTTTTTTCCTTCTCTCCGACTCCCCTGTGGGAGACCGGGAGAGATTGCAGTTTCCCGGAGACTTGTTGGTGATCCTGACGAAGCCCCGCCCATCTGGATGAAGCCCCGTCACCATCCGTCACCATCCTGCATCTCTGAGTGGGAGTGATTCCTGGTGGGTCGTCTGTCCTCCTGCTCCTGGTCGTGGTCTGCAGTTCTGCCTCATCTGGACTATGGACTTAATCATCACCTTGTCCCTCAGCTCTATATGAATGAACTCAGCTCTATTTGAATGAATCTACTCATATATGCAGTTTTAGCAGCTAAACTTTTCTTTAAACCGTTCTGGTATCGCCTGTCCGTCCTGGATGGGATTCTCCCTCATGTGGGAATCCCTAAGGTTTCTTTCTTTTTTTTCCTGACTCAGGTTTTTTTTAGGAGTTTTTTTTCCTTACGCAGGGGAGGGTCTAAGGACAGGGATGACCTGTTCTTTATAGTCTGTTTAGTTTTTACCTATTGTGCATATTTTATGACTCCATCTGTGCATCTGTAAAAACTGCAGGCATGAAGCCCAATGAGGCAAATTGAATTTGTGATATTGGGCTATATAAATAAAATTGAATTGAATTGAATTGAATTTTCACAAGAGGGATGTATTGATGGGGATTGGTCTGAAGCGCTGTGATTGTGTTGTAGATGGAATCACAAGCTGCCTCTGCATCCGCTCTTGGAGGAATGTACACACAGAGTGGGATGACGTGGGAGAACTCAGGTGCCATGTGGTAGAGTCTGATGCAAACCACTAGGAGCTCCAGATTATAGTTACAGATTGTGTGCGTGTGTGTGGTTGTGTGTGTGTGTGTGTGTGGTTGTGTGTGTGTGGGTGGGTGTGCGTGCGGTGTGTGTGGGGGTGTGCGTGCGTGTGTGTGTGTGGGTGTGCGTGGGTGCATGTGTGTGTGTGGTTTGTATGTGTATTTTTGTGTAGGGGTGAGGTGTGTGGGTTTTTTTTTTTTTTTTTTTCTAATTAATGTATTTTTTATAAATCCTACTACATTAAAACTAAAACTCGTTGGACCCGGTTTGGGTCGAGGCAGGCGGGCAAACTGAAGCTCCCGGAGAAAACCCACATTTTTCTTTTTTTTTTTTTTTTTTTTTTTTTTAGAGGGGGGCAGCACTGTTGGAATCCGACCACATGAAGACTCACATTCTAAGTTTCTTCTTTTCTTCTTTTTGCCTTTTTTGTTGTTGTTGACCTTTGTCCACTGTTGTTCACCGACGTTGGATTGTTCAGAAACTGGATTTCCAGAGTCTTTCTGAAGTTGACCCTTGGCAGCTTCCATTAGAACATCCAGTTGTTTGGTGAGCTCATTGACCTCCTGTTGAAGAGGTTCATTCTCCTTCTCCTGTTTTTCCAACTTGGTTGCCAGCTCCACATTGGATAGAGTCAGCTCCTCAAGTTGTTGATTTTTATTTTTTAAATCTTCAACTTCCCCAAAGTCATCAAGCTCATTCAAACACCACATTTTCTGTCCTTGTTTCCGTTTGGATTGAGTTGGTCGAACTCCTTCAGTCAACTCAACCTGAAAATCACCAAGGACTTCTTTACATTTGGAGATTTCCTGATCCAAAATCTTCATGCGTTTGCGTTCATCCTGGAGCCCTTTTTCCACCGGTGTCAGTAACTGGATGTACCAGTCCAGATCTTTCTGAGCAGATTTACTCCTCGGTTCTTCCTGGTGAATGAAAACTTCCTTATTCTGAAGTTTTTCTTTCAGGATCTGGATCTGGTTGAAGAGGTCGCTCTCACTCTCCACTTTCTCCACTTTTTTAGGAGGCCGATATTCCTCCCTTTTAGGAGGCTGATATCTCTCCTTTTTCGGCTTTTGATGGCTCCAGTCTGGAACCATCAAAGTTTTGCTCTCACCTGTTGACATGAAGGTGAAGACTTGTTTAGGAGCATTTTTGAAGAGGTTCTTCCTCTTTTTACCCTCTCCGCTCTTCATCTCAGTTGGACCGTTGGTGCCTGTCTTTCTTGTGTTATCGGACATGATGATTATAAATTCAATATCAAAGTTCAAGACGTGAAATCTAAACAAGTTTGAACAAACTCTTGCTTGATCTCCTAGTGTCTTTGGTCTTTGGTGCTTTTGGAAAAACTAAACAGAAGGTGGAAACCACCGCTATTTAAGAGATTTTATAACGAGTAGTTCTTACATCATATGATGTCATATGATGTCATCACTGTGCGACATCATTTAGTTTGACTTGGTTCCCATGGTAACAATGAGATCAAAGACTTCTGTGTGTTGTCATGTGATGACATCATCAAACATGGACTTATTTTATTAATTAATTAATTAATTAATTAGTTTATTTGTTTTGTTTGTTTATTATTGCTTAAAATGTTTTTCAAATACAGAAAAATACTCCAAGTTGTATTCACACACTAGACATAAAATCATGCAAAAACAGAAAATTCCATCGGAAAAATTAGTTTCATTTTGCTGTGGAAACCCCAAAAATGTTTAACAAACTGTTTTTACAACATAGGATGAAAGTTTTAGGTGTAATTTAAAAACAAACACGGACAAAAAACTAACCAAAATTTGCACACACATTGTAATTTTTGAAAATTAATTCTGATCATATAGTGGGGAGAAAAGTGTTCAGTCAACCACCAACTGTTCAAGATGACAGGCCTGTAATTTTATCAACTTCAACAATGAGAGACAAAATTAGATAAAATAAAATAAAAAAGATTTTTAAATAATTTATTTGTTAATTATGGTTGAAAATAAGTATTTGCTCAATAATAAAAATTCATTTTAATTCTTTGTTATATACTCTTTGTTGGCAGTGACAGCAGTCAAACGTTTTCTGTAAGTTTTCACAAACTGTTGCTGGTATTTTGGTCCATTCCTCCATGCAGATCTCCTCTAGAGCAGTGATGTTTTGGGGCTGTTGTTGGGCAACTTTCAACTCCCTCAAACGATTTCCTATGGGGAGATCTGGAGACTGGCTGGACCACTCCAGGACCTTAAAACGCTTCTTATTAAGCCGCTCCTTAGGCAGTGTGTTTGCTTTTGCTGATTGAAGGAGGTTTTCACGCTAAATCTGACCATACATGACCTCATTCTGTCTTTGCTGAAAACCAGTCCCAAAGCAAGATGTTTCCACCCCCATGCTTTACAGTAGGTATGGTGTTCTTTGGATAAAACTCTGTTCTTCCTCCTTAAAACAGTAAAGTTCTGACCAAAAAGTTCTATTTTGGTTTCATCTTATAGGACATTCTCCCGATCCTCTTCTGGATCATCCAAATGTTCTCTAGAAAACTAGACAGGGAGAGAATGCTGTTTCTGGTGTCCTAAGACAGCTCTTTGGTCTTGTCCATAGTGGAGTTTGGAGTGTTTGAGGTTGTAGACAGGTGTTTTTTTCTAAAAATAATGAGTTCTTACAGCTGCTATTAATACAGGTAACAAGTGGAGGGCAGAGGATCCTCTAATAGATTAAGTTACAGGAAATCTGGCTGGTTTGCTGTTGACGAAATACTTATTTTTTACCACAATTTGCAAATAACTTACAAAAAAAATAGATTATTTTTTGACAATTTTTTTCCCGTCATTTTGTCTCTCATAGTAAAGGTTCGATGAAAATGACAGGCCTCTCTCATCTTTTCAAGTGGAAGACCTTGCACGATTGGTGGCTGATTGAATACTTTTTTGTATCATTGTATGAGAGTAGAAAAAGTACAGTAACAAGTACTGTATTACTTTTTTATAGGTAAAGAGTAAAAGTTTTTAAATACAATTTTGCACAGTAACTAAAGTCCTCAATTACTCTTTGAAAAGTAATTTACCCAACTCCAGAACATAGATTAAATACTGTCATATTCTCGGTGTACAGTGACAGATAATTGGACTCCAGGTGTAAACTCACTTTAGATGACTTGATGGTTTTCTCACTGAGACAACCTGCAGAGACAAAAACCTGAGTAAGATTTAGGAAACATTTGATGTTGGTGGATGGTTTCTGTTTCTTACGGATCTTCGTTTGATGCAGCAGTTCAGAGATCCGCTCTCCAGCGGTCAGAGAGGCGGCAGACGTTGAGGGTTGGAAACCGACCTGCTGCTGCGGTGACGCATTCCTCATTGTTATCCCTGCAGCTTGAAAGTTAAAAGAGTCATATGTTTTTGTTTTTTTAAGATAATAATTTCAAATACGTTTGATTTTTTAAAGTGATTTTTTTTTTTACCAGTCTGCTTTTCCATGGAGTTCCCTTCAGGAAGATCTGGAGCTTCACTCGTCGTCGGATGAATGTCGTGTTCTTCAGGAACCAGCGAGTCGTTTTGTTCTAAACCTTCGTCGTCCATCGGCTCCGTCTGATCGTCCGTTTTAACTTCACTGACTTCCGCTTCATCGTCGGGCTCAGGAGGTTCTTGAACCCTCGCAGATGAACATTTGGGCGTTTTTGTTCCCAGAGGTAAAACTTTTGGGACACGTTTCCCTTTGTTGGTTCCTTTCTGTTTGTGTGGTTCAGTTGATTCACTGGTCAATACTGCAGAGTCGGAGGATTTTCTGTTAAAAAAAAATAGTAAAACGTGTCAGAAATGTAAGTTTTTTTCAGTTTGAAGGAATAACTTGACATTAAGCTGCACATTCAGACTATCGCTCACATCACTCCAGTCCTCAGCTCTTAAATGTCTATACTACACAAAACCAACTTTTTTGAGCTTTTAAGTGTATTGGTGGGATTTTGATCCAATCACATATTTCTGAGCCTTCCTCTAAAAACCTGCGCTCTGAGCACCAGCCCCTTCCAAACCCACGAAAGGGAGCAGGTCCTCACGAGCTGATGTCACAGAGTGAGAACATGGTTGTTGAAATCTATAAAACTTGCGAAAGCAGTGATTTTATGTTAATTAACTTTATTTATTTATTTATTTTTTAGCAAGGAAACTGCTGACTCATTCTAACCAATGATATATCAAGTAGTGGGCGGGGCTAAGATGTTTGAACTTTTCCTTAAAAAAAATGCTGCAACCCAATTACAAATTTTGACTGATTTTGCTGTTAATCCGCCCAGTGGCATTTTGGGATATGTGACCGTAGTCAAACATTTTCTTTGTTCTTTTTGAAAACTTAAAGCTAAAACAAAGAACAGAAAAACCACTTACTGATGACAAGTCGGTTTCTGCTCCCATGAAGAAGCTGGAGAACTCTGAAGATCATCGTCCTTGAATTAGAAAAAAGTTTGAATGGATAATTAAACCTTTATCTTCACTACAAAGAAAATATCACTTCACGTTTTACAGGACACAAAATGACATTCATGCTAATTTTTATGACACTTCGGAGTCTGTAGATTCACTTGAAACAAATACAATCCAACCAAGACGATACTCAATGAAAGTTAAAGTAGTTTGTGGAAAACCTGAACACCAACCTTGGTTTTAGTGGATGAAAGCGGCTCAGGATCAGGATTTCTGTTCCCGCTTTTCTGTTTCTTTGCTTCATAAGAGCTGCAGGAAGACTTGATCTTTCTGAACTCAGTGAGGAGGAGAGGAATGAGAGTTTTCAGCATCTCCTCCAGGCTTGGCAGCTCCAGCAGAGACTGGACGTCTGGACAGACGGTTAAAAAATAAAAAAAGAAAAAGTGTTTTAATCATTGTGTTAAAGTGTGAATAAATTAAGACTCAAAGAGATGGCAGATTCATGTATAACTAAGAGAATATTGAGAAAAGTTTCAGTATAACGTGTTGGTCAAACACTAATATATTACCATTTCACTTAGATTTTTAATTCTTTAAATTTAATAATTATTGTTCACAAAATACATTTTGTTGCAGAAAAATCCAACGATGAAACTAGATGGGTTCGCTGGTTAATCAGCTAATTAACTCAAAACCTCTGATAAGAATCATTAAAAATCACATGAAATAAAAGTCTACTATATTTCAATGTGTAAGGATTCAGGATAAAACACAAGGTTTACATTATACTAATTGAATTTTCAGAGATTAGCGTTCATTTGATGGGAAAATGTTTTTCTAAAATATTTTCTTCTTCTTCTGCGTTTCCAACCTGGCGTTTCCAGCAGTTTCTTGGTCAGTTTCTCCACCGTTCTGGACGTCTTCCTTTTCCCGGACGACCTTTGACGTTTGGAAAACGAACGCTGCTTCTTCTGTCCGCTCCTGGACGAGGATTGTCCCTTCACACGTGGTTGATGAGAGGAGGTGGAGGGGCAGTTGTAGAGAGGGGATCCAGAACGAGACCTGAGGAAAGGAAATCGACAAGAAAAAGTAAAATATCGAAAGATTTTTCTGTCATAAATGATTTAAATTATTGACGGTTTCTGAAAACTTCATTTATAAAAATTAACTCAAATTAATAGCCATTTTTTCCATAATGTGGATGCCGCCATGTTGTAGCCAATCAGTGAGCCTGTCTGAGTTTCTATGGTAACCACTCCCACCAATCGGGGGTGAGTTTGCAGTAAGGCCACACCCCAACTACTTGAAAGTGGAATACACAAAAGAACATTTTGAACTTGGGAACCAGAAGACTCCACCTACTTTTAAATCGAGGCATCTGATTGGTCAGTTTATAACTTGAACGACAGACATTTATTTTAACCTTCAATTTTACCAGGAGGATCAATTGAGAACAAATTCTCATTTTCAATGATGACTTGGAAAAAATAAAAATGTATCAGAACAAGAATGGCTATTCTGACTGAATATAGCGGTTTCTTTCTTTATAGACGTCTAAGGGATTTTGGCTTCTTGGAGCCAGCAGGTACTTCCTGTTAGGAACATGAGGGGGAGGAGCTTCAACTTAACGAATCCAACAGCTTTCATCACCTTAGAATCTCCACGGTTCACTGCAGCCAGTCCTGTTCTTTCTATAAGGTTGAAAGCTTGAACCAAAATGTTCATTTCACCCTTTGGTTCAATAACTTGGAATTCTAGAAGTATCCGAACCTTGACAAATGTTGAGATCTTCGAACTCCTAAGTCTTCGTCCAGAAGCGGACTCTTCGAGGGAGAACGGGAACTGGATCTATCCCGGCTTTGTGGGATCTCTCGCCTGGATTTTGGTCTTAGATTCTGGGAGGTCTGAGGAGGTTTTGGAGCCAAGTGTCTGTCTGGGTAACTGTCAGGAAGGAACAAATATAAATACTACAGAAAATCCGGGCTGATCACCAGCTGTTCCTACAAATTACCTTTGGAGAAGTGGGACTTTACCGTCCCATGCCGGATATCTGAGGAAATAAAGGGACAAATAGATAAAGACGTTACATAAGGACACAAGAGTGGAATATAGAGATTAGAAGAATAATGGATGAGAGAAATACTGACTGTTGTCTGAGTAGTTTGCAGTTCTCCAGGTGGCGGTTGCTGTTCTGGTGGTAGATCCAATCCTAGTTGGACAAAAGTAACCACAAATTACACATCTGTAGTCCTGGACTACAAAGACTGGTTCAATTTCGCAATTCTGCGCCTTTAAATGGAAATGTTTTCCCACCACAAACTCAAAAACGATCATATATTTGCACACACCTAGTACAAACTGTTGACATATAGTGAACAACAACCCCCCCCACACCAACACTCCATAAAGGATGTCAGGGAAATACATTGCAAGTCTTTAAATTATTGTGTGATGGCTTAAATAGCTTGGCGGCCATTTTGTGGCAAAGTGTGAAACAGAAAAGTGTTGGGACTGTGCAATACCATGAGGTCTGACGGCATTATTCCTCTCTGTAATACTCACATATCGTCTTGTATTTTCTTTTATATATGGTTATGGTTTTAAAATTTGTCTTCTGTGCCTCCTTGTAACAATCCCGACTTGAGAGGCGCCAAAGAAAACGTCCAATGTACTTGTTCCCTTAACATGCACAAATGTTAATAAACTCTCTTTAAACTTTATCTTTAAAATTAAAAAATTTGGCAATTTTCCAATAATGTTTGTTAAGTTTGTTTGAGCGTTCTACCAAATTTCACACAGCTACCACCAGCTTAATTCTAAAACCACACTAAAAATTGCATTGACCTTTGACCCCAGGAAGAGAACAAAACTCCCTTCAGCAAATTATACAAATTTAAGATCTTTTATCCATCGCCGCTCAACTTCTTGAGCACCTTTAGGAGGCCATGATGGAAAAATGTTGGAATTAAAAGTAATACATTTTCAATAGCGTTAGCAAGCAAGCTATTTTGTTGCTAGCAAGTTTTTACGGGAATATTTTGAAAATTGAATACATTAATCATTTGAACAGGCAACAATATGACGCACAATATGAACTTATTATGAATGTGGGTGTGGTTAACAATAAACTCTCAGTTGATAAGGAAATGAAAAAGTTTACTTTTCCCAATTCTAATAAAATTACATAGACATGTTCATCACCCACAGGCAACCAGAAAATAAAATGGTTTCTATGGAGATAAAACCAACAAAAAAACGTTTTTTCACGGGGCAGAGGGGAAGCACACTCGTTTCTATAATTTCTAAGGTCCAAAAAATTGGGACATTCCCGGACTGCAGTGAATGCCAAAACTCAAGACAAGTCTTAAAATCCCTGTTAAAAATTCTACAAAAAAAACAGCAACAAAAAAATAACTTTCAGAGTAGTGATGGAAAGATCAACAGTCTTACCCAATTCCTTCATTGGACAAGCTTTGACAGCAAAGGAAAACGATCAGTACTTATCAGATAAATATCAGATCAAACTCACCTCCATGTGGGCAGTCGGTGTGTTACAGAGGCAGCACGTGTGTGGAAAGCTTCTTGGTGGTGTTGCAGCGTATTCCTGCATCATGGACGGTGCTGGGACACCCCTATAGAACATCTCCTGAAGGTTTGTGCTGGAATACCGCTCCCAGAAGTCCATGCAGCCCAGCTGACTCTGATAAGGCACAGCTGGAGGAACGTTGGCGGTCTGTAGATCGTCATAGCAGGGAGGGACTGATGTCACAGAGGACCAAAGCTTGTCACCGTTGGGTTGCGTGAACATTGGTTTCCTCTGGACTTTTTCTTGACTTTGTTTTGGCAGATGCTTGGAAATCTTTGACAATCGTGCATTGCTTTGACCGTTTCCCTGCAGTTCAGATGCTGATGTTGACGTGGAATCTGATGCTGGTTCTTTAGGAACAACAGACTTGGACACTTCTGAACTGAGCTGTCTAATGTTCTTCTGAAAAGAGGTGTTCGATTTAGAAATGTGCTTTCCTTGGGCTTGCAGATCCCCAGTTGGAATTGCAGAGGTTCTCAACGAGTTCAGAGAACTCCTCTGGTCGGGCAAGCTAGGTGAGCCGCCATTTTTCACCTGCTCCTCACAATGGAGACCTTTATTCAATCTGTCCATACTTGATGTACCCCCATCATCTGGAATGGACTCACTTCCAGCCCCCATTCTAGGAGAAACAGTCAGCAATCCTTCATCTTGGTGCATCTTCACCCCTGTTTCATCCTTCCTGAATATTTCGGTAAAGCCCTGAAGATCAGAGCAGTTTTCTGAGGGAACTTGTGCTTTCTGCATCTTCTCCATGGAAATTTGCTTCAAGATGAGAGGCAAATTCTCTACATGCATCTGCTCCTCAGGGTACGACAGGAGGTGACTCAAGTCGTCCTTGTCGAGCCCATAATGGAGAAGTATCTTGTTGGCCTGCTCTGGCGTAAACTTAGGAGCTCTGTGCTGCTCTGGAGCTCCATCTCCAGATTCTTTTAAATCAGATTGGACTGCAGCTTCTGGTTGAATAGAAACACTACCTGCACCATCCCTGCTGCCTGGGTAACCAGGAACAACAGACGGAGGCAAGTCCACAGAGTTACCCTCAGGAAGTCTCTTGTTGACGGACAAGACATCCAAGCAACTGCTGTCCTGCGGAACCTCTAGGGGTTTATGCTTTTGAAAGATTGCAGATGTCTGCAAGGTCATCCATCTGCTCGAGGGGACGATGTCATTTGTTTGACGAGTCAAAGTGAACTGGGCGCCATGGTTCTTGTCTCTTGTTCTGGGTACAGGCCAATCTGTATCATCTTCTGCTTGGATGTTTTTGGGGTTGCAGCTCAAAGGCAGTGAAGATGCAACACCTTCGAGTACTGAAGGAGAAGCCGTGGTGGATGCAAAGCTGCTATCAACGCCACTCGTCTCTGACCGAACAGAAAACCCTCCTCTCCGCTCTGTGGTCATGACTTGATCGTCAAAGACGCCTTGTGATTGAATCGTTAATGCTCCACCGGTTGACCTGAAAGGTTGAAGATGGAACTGTTCACCTGTGGGTTGCCAAGTTTGCAGCTTTTTCAACAAAAATCAGGATTTAGCAGTTTACAAAGAAAGCTGAAAAATTACAATGAAGTTCCACAATTGGTTTATGGAAATGGCTCCCAGTAAGACCCAGTCCAATAAGAAAAATAGGTAGTTTAAGCATTTTCTTGTAGCCTTTTTTTCATGATGGACAACATATATCAAATATTTTGAGATTTAAACTGCATTCCTAAATCCTGTTGGGTCAGGAGCAGATGAAAACCGTGGCTTGAAAATAGTTGAATTTGTGACACTTCAACTGCCAAAAGCAGGTCAAAGTCTCCTTACTCCTCTACAATTTTGAAGCATCCACTTGTAGACAAATAGATCCATTAATTTTCCTCCTCTGAGCTCCTATCTGGCTCAAAACTGTGCAGCTGGATAGCGCACTGCTTTTTTTTGCTACGCTAACATTAGCTTGGGCTTCTGAGGTACCATAAGCTAGCAGGAAAAAGTGTAAAGAAAGTGCTGATGGGAAATTAGCAGAGAGTAACTTTTGTGTTGACTTTGAAGAAAAAATATAATTTTTTATACTATAAAAATAATTTGATCGTACTGGGAGAAAAAAAAAAAAAAAAAAAAAAACAACCTGGCAAAAAACTGTAATTTACCCAGGCTGGGGACAGGCACATGTACCCCGTCCCGGGCCCCCTAGGTAGGCAGACGGGTCTTGCCCAAGGACCCACATTGACTTGCAATTTCTTTAAAAGGTTAAATCAAATAAAAATATATTTAGAATATAAAATTTGGTGTAACTATTGGATTTGTATAATTTATATTTAAAATACAAGCCTTTTTAGTATGTTAGATTACATTTATTTACATTTTTAAAGCAAGCTAGGTGCGTGTTTTCAGTAAAATTACAAGCAGGTGGATGTTACAAAACAGAAAGAAAAATGGCTAAAATCAAAACCTCAAAACATGACGTCATAACAAATCTCCACGTTCTTTTGTTTTAGGGAAAACAAATGGATACTGAAGAAAAAAAGGAATAGGAAACAAACGGTCAAACTTTAACAGTAGTGAGTAAATCACTTTAAATTAAAGTATAAAATTACTTAAAAAGAAAAAAAAAAAACTTTATTTAAACCCCCACCACCTACAGGACTTACCATCAGCCATTAAGTTGTTTTTAGGGTCAAACTGGCCAAAAAAAAAAACGAGGTAGGAAAATAAATTAAAGTTAATCTAATAACTAATATCCAACAGTTCTCATTTTCGTGACTAGTTAGTTTAGCATTTGTAAATTATAAGTAAAAACAGCTGCGCGCCTAAAAGACGAGGGGAACGAAGCTAACTACTTCCGGTTACAAAATCCTTTTCCGGTTTCAAAGTAAAAGCATTCCCTTTCTAGGTTTTTTTTTTCTTCAAAGTTCTCTACTAACTCAAACTCAAACTTTATTCATTTGTATAGCGCCTTTCATTCCAAGAAGCCCAAAGCGCTTAACATAAAATCAAATAAAATACATTAAAAACACAGTGTGTTAAAAGGTAAATACATAAAAAGTAGTAGGCTCGGATGATTGAATAAAACAATTTTATTAAATAAAATCCGTGCTAAATTAAAAGAAAATGTTTTAAAACTTTATTCTTTACAAAATAGATTTTATTTGACCAGCACCTTGTCCCATAGGCTTCAGAATCTCCCATATCCAAAATAATTTACCTTACAAGTGGACATTTTTATTTCCACTTGGAATTCTTATTGTAAAATTATTTGTAATAAAATAGATTTAAAAAATCTAATTTGGAGGGGATATATTTGATCAAAGCACAGCAAATTTAATAGAAGCCAAGATTGTGGAGATTTTAATTTTTTTTATAGCTAACTACACTTTATATTTAACTTAAACATTATTTATTTAAAAGGTTAATATTTTATAAAAATGTTTTTTGGTTTAGATGAAATAACTCATTCCGACTTGTCCCGTTTTCTTAGCTGGGATATTAAGATGTTAACTTTTCCTTTTACAAGTTTAAAGTTGTAAAACCTTGAAAGCCAAAATTCTGCACATTTAAGACTGAATTCTACATGGTTGAATACTATAGTACCAAGTACCATAACAGATTAAAATGTTTAACTTCTAGAAAAAAAAGGTCAAGTTTTGAATGAGTCACTTAAAGGTAAAATAAGACAAACTTTTTTAAAATGAAATTTATTCAAAAACAATCTTTGACAAAAAGAAATGAACATCTCTGGACAAAAAAATGGTAAACACCGAAATAAAAATCACAAACATTTTCATTTATAGCAAACGGCTGACACAATAAAGTCATGTCAGCTTTGATTTCACTTCATTTATTAATATCCAGAATAAAAAGAAAAACAACAACTTTATAAAACTTTGTTTTGCATGAAAAACTGTAGAAAAAAAGTTTTTTTTTTGGCTAAAAATGCCCAAACATCGCTTAATACAAACCAAACTAACTTCACAATAAAGCAAAGGAACAATAACATTCTAGATTTGCTGTCAGGACATGTTTCACATTCTATAGAAGTCGGTGTTTATTCTCCTGAAAGAAGAGATGACGTCTTCAGCTGGTCTGGTTGGTCTGGTGATACTTCTGAAAACAAAAGAAAATCAAAGTTTGTGAGTTAGATTCCCATCTGGAAAAAAATCCTTAAAAAACAAATCAACTTTCTATGAAATATCAACAAAAAATGTAATTTGAAAATTATTTGAGAAGAATAACAGTGAGATGTTTGAGTTTGTGGCTTTTAATCCCAACAACCTCCATGAAATTTACCAAAATAAAAGCCTGATGTTCTGAATGAAGCCAGTGGATCCTATCTGTTCAATTAAGATCATCTGTGCAGCTTTCTGATCATTAAAATAGATTAAAAATATCTATTTAAAAGCATGCTACATTAATAGTAACCTCTTTTTTACATTTTAGACTAATCTCTGAATTATTTAAGATATTGTGGTTATAAATGTTGATTTCTTTGGTTTCCTTCTCTAGAAAATCTATTCTGATCCAAAAGTTTGACTATTTTTATATTTTAAACTTTATTTTAAACTATAAAATAACCACTAATATTTGATACTGAATATTTTCTGTTGTGTGTTTCATAGTGTGTACCTGCAGGTTGTCGTAGTGCTCCTTGGAGCTGCAGTGTCGTTCGTTGAGCAGGAATGGAACGGAGCAGAGTTTACAGAAGAACCCCCACTTTGACTCCACGAACTGCTGACCTGCAGAGGAGAACCCACATGAGACAAACGACAAATCCGCTTCCGTCAAAGTCTTTCGGAGAACCCTCTCACCCAGCGGCGTCTTGGGGTCGTACGGCGGCAGCTCGTGGTCGGAGGCGGGACTGGGGGAACGAGGTGGAGGAGGGTTCTGCTCGGGTTCTTCAGCTTCACCTGCAGCCGAAAAACAATTCAAGTTATGAAAAATATTTTAAAAACTCATAGTTACACTTGATCACAGAATTTAAACATTTTTGGTGATAATTATGACACTTTACTGTCAAATATGATATTAGTATCATTGGTTATTATTTTATTATAAGACGATCACAAATATAAACAGATCAGAACTTCGTCCTGAACGGATCCAAGTTGCCAGTTTACAGTTTAAGTTAGAAAAACTTCTCTTTGTCATGCTATCTTGTGATTTGTCCTTTAAAATTTTTTAAAATTAAAATGTTTTGATCTCGTTTTTATTTATTTAGTTTTTTTTACTTCAAATTTTTATTTTAAACTGAAAAAAAGTTATTTGTAATTTTTTGTGAATATATTAATTATTTTTTACTTTTTTGTGTTTTTTAGAGTATACATTTATTTATTACATTTTTTGTGTATATTTTTTATTTATTTATTTTTTTGTATTTTTTGGCATATTTATCTAGTTACTTTTTTACATATTTTTCTTACATTTTTAGTGTATACAATTTTTTTGTAGTTTTTGGTTTAACTAATAGTTATTACAATTTTTTTTTCATTTTTTGGCGTATATTTATAATTGATATATTTTTTCATTTTTTGGTGTATATATTAATTTATTATTTAATTTTTTTCTTTATATATTTTGGGTGATTATATTAATTTCTATTTTTAACAAACATTTTTAGGGAATAGATTGTTTTTTTTACATATTTTAGCTTTTGTGTATACACATTTATTTGCTTTTTACATATTCTTTTTGTTTTTAGCGTACATATTTATAAATTTTTTTGTATTTATATTTATTCATTTTTTCACTTTCAGAAAACAAACATTTATTTATAACATTGAATAAAGATTTTTTTTTTGCATTTTTTGTTTATATATATTTTTTACACTGAAACAATTTTTATTATTTTTTTTCTATTTAGGTATCTATTTATTAATTCTATTGGAATTTTTAAACACTTTCATGACTATAATTAAATGGTTTTTTTTTATTTAAATAAATGTCTTTAAATGAAACGGTCTGGACTCAAACGCAGCTTGAACTGGACTTTAACCCGCCTCAGTGGGATTTGAACCTTCAGCTGGTTCTGGTTGTGAAGCGGCTGGAGTCCAGGTTTCAGAGCTCCTGGTCTTACCTGCTGCTGCTCTCGCTCTCTTCCGTGGACGTCCTCTGGTTCTGGCCGGTGTCGGGGTCTCCTCCTTCTTCCCGTCTTCGGCTCCACTGGACGGCCTCTTTCTGCTCGCTGGCGTTTTCCTGATGGGCGTCGTCGTTCCTTTTCCCTGGTTGGAGGTTTTCTCTGACATTCTCCTGGTGCTGCTTCTGGTGGAAATGCTGGACGCTTCTCTGACCATCACCTTCTCCTCCTGGATCCGTCTGGAGCTTCTTCTTCTGCCGGACCGTTCAGGTTCGTGTTCCTGAGGAACATCCTCCTGGGATCTCTGCTCTTCCAGCTCGGGGCTTTCAACCTCTTTAATATTTTGGGGATCAGGTGAATTCGAGGTTTTATGGTCATCCTTTTCTTCTTCTTCTGGGTTTTTCTTCATCAACCCAGCCTCTAAACTCTGTGTTTGGCTCTCCATTTCTGAACTTTTGTCCAGCTTCAGGAGGTTCTTCCCCTCAGATAAGCTGTTGGGATTTGGATCAGGAGAAGAAGTTTGGACCGGCTCTGAAGGGTTCCTGTGAGCCTCGGTGAGCCGAGACGGTGAAGAACAGGAAGACTCCGAGACGGTGGAGTCTTCGTCAAGCTTTGCTGAAACCTCATTTGCGACCACGGGCGCGTCAACAGTTTGAGACGTCTGCGTAGACGAGGAGGAGCTTTCAGCCGCCGCCGTGTCCTGAACTTCAACAGGACAAGAGACGTCGGATGAGGAATCTTTGGAGGAGTCCTCGGGAGTCTGACAGGAAATATGAAAAAAATTATATGAAACAAAACATCAAGTTGACTTTAACTTCACTAAAGAAACACTAAATGTTGAACGTCAGATAATAAACTCAAACTGATCAGAAGTCAAACAATGAGCTTAAAAACGGTTGGTGAGTCAAAGACGACAGAACGGATCTGAACTCAAAGGAATTAAACTATTTCAAAGCCTTTCAAATAAAGAAATGGTGTATAGTAACAATAAACAGTAATATAAAACTACTACTGTAAAGTATAACACTTTACTACTGTAAAATATAACATTAACTACTGTAAAATATGACACTTTACTATTTTAATATACAACATTACAATTGTAAAGTATAACACTTTACTATTGTAAAATATAATATTAACTACTGTAAAATATGACACTTTACTTTTGTAAAATATAATATTACTACTACAAAGTATAACAATTTACTTTTGTAAAATATAACATTAACTACAGTAAAATATGACACTTTACTATTTTAATATATAACATTACTACTGTAAAGTATAACACTTTACTATTGTAAAATATAACATAAACTACTGTAAAGTATAACACTTTACTTTTGTAAAATATAATATTACTACTACAAAGTATAACACTTTACTATTGTAAAATATAACATAAACTACTGTAAAGTATAACACTTTACTTTTGTAAAATATAATATTACTACTACAAAGTATAACAATTTACTATTGTAAAATATAACATTAACTACAGTAAAGTATAACACTTTACTATTTTAATATATAACATTACTACTGTAAAGTATAACACTTTACTATTGTAAAATATAACATAAACTACTGTAAAGTATAACACTTTACTTTTGTAAAATATAACATAAACTACTGTAAAGTATAACACTTTACTTTTGTAAAATATAATATTACTACTACAAAGTATAACAATTTACTATTGTAAAATATAACATTAACTACAGTAAAATATGACATTTTACTATTTTAATATATAACATTACTACTGTAAAGTATAACACTTTACTTTTGTAAAATATAACATTACTACTACAAAGTATAACACTTTACTATTGTAAAATAAAACTAACTACTGTACAATATGACACTTTACTACTGTAAAATATAACATTACTACTGTAAATTATGGAACTTTACTGTTGTAAAATATAACATTACTACTGTAAAGTATAACCCTCGAGAGTAGTTACGTGTTAAACATTACAGTACTAAAGTGTTAAACTTTACAGCATTAATGTCAAATTTTAAAGTACTCTAGGGTTACAGTTTACTACTATAAACTGTAACACTTAACAGAAACAAAGCATAACACTTCACTACTGTAAACAATAACCCTCACAAGTAGTGAAGATTAAATTTTACAGTAGTAAACGATTTCACCGTATAGTAACAAAGTATAAAACTTTGAAGTATTTAGACAATTCCTATGAACTAGCTGATGCTGACACAGAAACAAACAAGTTTTGTTCCACCGTGGAAAGACACTTTTCTCAGCTCAAGAATTTGTTGTATTTATACAATAAACTTGTTAACAAATAAAGTTAGAGTAGTCGCTAGTAACTTTCTCTGGTGTTAAAAAGACAAATTCTGCAGATGAGAACAAAAAGAAAAAACACTATGTATTCTGAATATTTGTACAGTAAAGATCTGATTATTGTTTATCCTAATTTCATATAAAATGTAATGTATCTTGTTTAGTAATACATCAGGTACAAGCTTCTACTTTTGTCTGAAGTGTGGTTTAAGCCAGAGTTTGGTTGTAGAGGTACCTTGTTTTTGTTTTGTTTGTAAAACTGAACAGCAGCTTTGATCGCGCTGAAACTCTTCTCATCCATGGGGGGAACATCATGCTTCACAGTCTGGACCCCGCTGTCCTCCTCTGTCTCCACGTTGCTGCTTTCTCCCTGAGGAGAGGAGGAGGCGAGGAGTTCGGAGGCTCCGGCGGATGCTGCTGTTGCCACGGAAACAGAGCTGCTGCTGCTCTGTGGTTCTTTGACCACAGCGGGAGGCTGTGGGGGGAACTGCGCCGACAGATGTGAGGCGTCGTCAACGTTCACAGGGATTCCCTCGCAGCCTTTTAGACGCTCTTTTCGACTCTTTACTCTGAAATGACAGCAGGTTGTTAGCTGTCTGAAGAGAAAAGAAAGAAAACGTGTGTTGAGGAAATACTCACGACTCGATGAGGAGAATCCTCTTCCTGTTGGACCAAGAAGAACAGTCGATCAACACTAAGAAGGATTGTTATGAGAAGCCACATTTCTATTTGACAGAGCAGTGGATGCAGTTGATTTTTTTCGCTAAGCCCTTTTCTGTAATCGTCCTGGACATTACGCCCCATTTACACAGGACGCGAAAGCGCCGCAAAGCGTTACGGAACGGAGTCCGCTTCCATTCGGCGCCCTTGTTATCCTATGGCGTCGTTCACACAAGGCGCGGAGGGCCCGCGCGGTGCAGCGGATCGTTTCCGCGTCTGACCTATTTTGTCCGCGAGCCGCGAGCGTTCCGCGTCAATTCTGGCCGGAAGTTGCATCAAGACACATGAGAAAATCCGGTTTCTTTTCAAAGTATAACCAGTTTTTCACAATAAAACGCCGCGATTGACAAATGTGATCATGTTTTTGTGTCTAAGCAGACTGTAGATATGGATATAAACATATCGTCAACACGCACGCACACACATGCGCACGTGAGCACAGAGACACACAAAACAGACAGACACGCACACTTTTTTTTTTTTTTTGGACATGCAGACACGCAGATCAACGTGAGCAGACTCCGGTGCGGGGTGAAGGGTTTTGGGGAGAAAAAAAAGAGATGAAGAGCAGCTCCTCTTAGCAGAAACATGGGTTAATAATTTTGATTAATTTAATTAATTTACCCACACACACACACACACACACACACACACCTGCGAGCGCGTGCGCACAGACGCACACAAGCGCGCACACAGATCAATACAGTGGGCCGACAGAGCGGGTGGGCGGGGTTTGAAACAACAGCAGAGAGCAGTTCTTAGCAGAAACATGGGTTAATGTCTTTAGGTTATGAAATTATCAACCATGATGGTAAAGACAAAAAAAGCTCTAGCAGAAGCGCCTGTGGACCGCCGCGGAAAAATGCACGTCTGGTGTGAACTAAAGAGCGGAGCGGAAGCGGCGCGGACTCCACTCCGCTCCGCTTCCGCGTCCAGTGTGACCCCGGCGTTACTGTCTGGCTCGGTGATGTAATCTATTACATGCTTTGAACCATCATAACTCTTCAATCATTTTACACAATTAACACAATTCCATCAAATTCTGAAGCAGAGGAAAAGTAGTTTTGTGTTATTATGTTATACTTTACTGTAGTAAAGTGTTATACTTTGCAGTAGAAGTACTAGATTTTACAAAAGTAAAGTGAAATACATAAAGTGTAATGCTTTGACTTACACTAATGTGAGGTGTAAGAACTTTACAGTATAAAGTGTTTTACTTTACTACGGTAAAAATATAACACTATACCATTTTTAAGTATTACACTTTACTACCGTAAAGTATAAAAAACACTTTACTACTGTAAAGAACAATACTTTACTATTGTAAATAATAGCATTATACTATTTTTAAGTATAACACTTTATTACTGTAAATTTTAGTTCACTACTGCTGAGGGTTATACTTTGCATAGTACTATGTTCTACTTTACTGTAGTAGTGTTATATTTTAGTAGTAAAGTATAAGTAGTAAAGTCTTTTACTTTACTTTTGTAAAGTTAAACACTTGACAGTGATAATAAAATATAACACTTTACAGTATTTAAGTGTAACAATTAACAGTAATAATAAAGTATAAAACTTTACAGTCGTAAAGTGTTTTACTTGAATACTGTGAAGTATAACACTTTATAGTATTAAGGTGTTACACTTTACAGTAATCATAAAATATAACACTTTACAGTAATAATGAAGTATAAAAGTTTACTTCTTTAAAGTAAAACAGTCGTAAAATATAACAATTTAAAGTGTTATATTTTACTCCTGTTAAGTATTAAACTTTACTTCTGTAAAGTTAAACACTTTACAGTGATAGAAAAAATATAAAACTTGACAGTAGTTAAGTGTAGCACTTTAAAGTAATGCTGAAGTATTTTGTATTACTTTGTCTGGCCTCTTACTTTCCTTAAATGTGATCCGATACTGGTTCTGACCCGACTGGAAATGCAGAGCAGCAACAAGGTGTACATTTATAGCCATCAGTACTTACGTCTTATCCTCCTGGATAAACGTTGGCGTTTTCTTCAGGACCTCCTCGGCTGCGTTGGAGTCAACCATCTCAACATAAATCTGTGGCAAACATTCAGAAACCAAAAATTTACCTCAATGATAAATGTTTTTTTTTTGTGTAAATTACAGAAATCTTCTCGGCTTCTCGGCTTCTCGGCTAGTTAAATACAATGATAATGACTTAAAATTACCAGAATTAGTTATCTCTTTCTTTAAACTTTCAATGAATAAGATTTTCTCCAAAATATACAAACTCTTATGCAACCTAGATAATAATATTTCAATTCCAACAACCAAATGGGATGCAGACCTGAGTAGCAGCACAGATCAAAGCTTCTGGACAGAAATGTGTCTGAACACCTTTAAACTGACTAAAAGCCCAAACTTACAACTAATCCAATTCAAAACTCTCCATAGAATTTATTATACTGGTCAGAGGATGTTCAAGATGGGTCTCAGAAGCTCAGACATATGTGAGCACTGCGATGGTAACTTACCTGACAGTTACATGCATGCACTGTGGTTCTGCACACCTGTCCAGGCTCTCTGGCAACAGGTTTGTGCGGATCTATCAGTCTGGCTTAATGTTTCTATCACTGCTTCACCGTCACTTTGTGTGCTTGGTGACATGAGTGCCATCGATATAGAAGGAGGATTAGTATCTGTAATCTTCATAACTCTTTGTATAGCAAAAAAACTATTTTGTTAAATTGGAAAAACAAGAAAAACATCAACGTTAATCAGTACAGGAATCTGCTTTTTGATCATATCAGTTTGGAAAAAACATCAGCTAAAAGTTCAAGTAATTTGAAAAGAATTCAGTCTCTCTGGTCTCCCATAGCTGATTCCATGATTTAGGGTGGGGGGAGCTTGGGCTGTCGCTGCGCCTTGATTGTCTGCTGGGGCTGTCGGGTGGTGGCCGGGGCCTCCTGGTGCCTGGCTGGGACGTGGGGGGGGCGCTGCTGGTTGGGGGGTCCGGTCTGGCGTCTGGATGGGGGCGGCGGGGGCGCCGGGTGGCCTCCTGGTCCCGGGTGTAGGTGGTATGGGGTGCTCGGCTGGGTGGGGTCTGGCGCGGCCGGGGTGGGGTGGTCCGCCTGCTTGTGCTGGGGGGCTGGCGTGGGGCCCCTTCCTGGGGGGGGCCCGCCTCCGTCGGGGGGGCGGCTCGCCTACGCCTGGGGCCGGGATCACTCCCTCTCTGGCTCTGGGGCGGGTTGGAGTAACCCCCTTGGGCCCGCCCTGGCTCCGGGCGGCGCCTGTCCTTGCGGCGGGGTCTTGGGGGTGGCGGGGGGGTGGGCGGTCTGGCCCCGTCTTGTGGGGGGGTGTCTGTGGGAGCGGGGGTCCCATTAGATACGGGACCTGGGGGGTCTGGCTTGTCGGGTTCTCCGCTGAGAAATCGGTGGGGGCCGCGGCCGGTCTGGCTGCCTAGGTCCCGTTGGTGCCTGACCAGTACACCCACAGGGGAGGCTCTTGGGGGCGGGGACTCGGATTTGTCCCTGGGACTGGCTCCTTCTTGGCTCCTCCCTCCTTGTGGGGGGTGGCGGGTGCGCCTGGCGGGTCGGCTCTCGGGGGGTGGGACGCCTGGGCTGGGGAACTTGGGCCCAACGCGGGGGGGGGCGGGGGGACAGGGGTCTGCCATCGGGGTCAGTCTGCCAACTGACCCCAACATATCCCTTCCTCATACAAACATGCAATAGGGAGAAGGGGAGGGTGTCTGTATTGCGGTGCGCTGCGGGGGGTGGACTACCTGCCAGTGGCCCTCCTCCTGTGGCCGCTGCAAGGATTTGCCCCTCCCCTCGATTTTATTTGCACCTTAGACATTTAGGACCCTTGGTGGGGGGTGCTTGGACATCACTGCCAGCAAACAGTCGATGTCCTTTCAGTGCCCCTTCCGCCAATTTTAACCGCACCATAGACATGTAGGGCCGCTGGTGGGAGGGTGACGGGGCATCTCTGCGAGAAATCAGGAGATGCCCTGTTAAGGCCTTCTCACCAATTTTAACCGCACCCCTTTAGTACACACACCTCTAACACCACAAACATACACTCTAACAAGCAAACACGCACGCATCACACAAGGAAGGTGGGACCTTCGACCTTCTGTCCCCTACCCCATCCCTGGCGGGGTGCGGGGAACCTCGGCCTGGTGGTCTAGTCTCTTGGGTGCCGGTCTCCTGGGCCCGGCAGTCTCCTCCCCACGCCGGGAGTGGGATCCCCGAGATTTAGCAGGGGATCAATCTACATCGGAGCCGGGGTGTCCAGGTCTCGGTGGTGCGGGATCCGGTCCCTGCTTTCGAGAACTAGTCCTCTCCTTAACTCCATCAGTGGGTGTGCCTGGTCGGGCCTTGTTTTGTACATCACTCCTTGGGGCCTCTGTTTCTCTTGGGTTCTCTTCTGCTCGCGGGGTGGGCGGCCTCTGCCCTGCTTCTCCGCTGGACCTTCGCGGTGGGGGCAGGCGGTTGTCTGGAGTGTGGGGTGGGTTGCCCTTGGGGGGCCCTGGCTCGTACCTGGGGTGGGGCGGGGGGTCCTCTGCGCCACTGGGTGGTGGTGGGCTGCTCCTCGGGGGTTGGGGGGCTCTCCGGGGTGGGGTCCCGCGTTGGCCCTCCTGGCGGGGTGGGGGGGCTGCTCCTCTGGCTGGGCTGGGGCCTGCACTCTCCGTGTTCCTGTGCCTTCCTGCTCTTGGGTGTGGGGGGCCTCTGCGGCGGTCCGCGTGCCCCGGTCTGGGTGCTCGGCGGGATTGCCCGGCGGGCGGTCTCTCTCCGCGGCTCCACGGCGGGTGTTGGGGGATCTTGGCTGCAGCTGCTGCCCCGGCGGGGGGGTCTTGGCATGGGGATGGCCGGGCGCTCTCCCCCTGAGTACATTCCATCACCACCCACCTCAGTGAAACATAAACACTCACCTGAGCACTAACCGTTTGTGTGACAGAATGAAAGTCTTTATCTGAATGGGTTTGTATGATGGAGTGTGTGAGCTGCTGTTATAGCTGAATTGCGTACATGTGTAGTATATGTATAGTATATGTGAGTATGTTTAGTTTAAATGTAGAGACTATTTTGGCCAACAAGTGTGTGTGTAACTATAGAGCGTGTGTGTAGACAGGCCCCGCCCATTCTAGTTTATCACTTAGTCCTGGTTGTTTTATGATGTTGCTTCCCTCTGTTGCCATCTTATCTCCCCCCCCCACCCCTCCCCCACCCTCTTCCCTTTTTCCGTCCGGTCCAACGACAAAGAAAAATAAATAAATAAAATAAAACATAATCAATATAAATAAAGTTTAGCATTAAATACAACAGGAGTTTATACTCAATAAATCCCTGTTGTGACAGTAACATCTGCCCAACACAAGAAGCTCTCAGCCCACATCTGTTGGCTCAGCTGTTGGACAGGACAAGTTAAAAAAAAAAAAAAAAAAAAAAAGAAATCTTCTCGGCACAATGCGGCGTCCGTACCCTGTTGCCGAGCGGAAGGGCGTTAACGAAAGGAGCGACTCTCGCCACTCGCGTCAGAACAGCTTTGGTGAGGTCGGCGGTCGTCGCCGTGACCCCCACACACAGGAGCCGCTCCTCCAGGGACGCCGTCTCCGTCACGTGCTGAGAAACGACCAATAGCAGCTCTTAAAACACGGAGACCGCCGCTTGAACGTGAAGACGAGGAGGAGGGAGGACTTACAGCGTTGCTCCATTTCATCAGACTTCTGTACTGGTCCTCCTGGAGGCAGAACGAGTCACAGATCAGGTACAAGATTGAATACTAACCAATAGTTTAATGGTTTATAAAGAAGAGAAAATACTGAAGGTTTGTAATGATCTCATACCTCGCAGTTTCCAGGGTTCATGTCCACCAACACCAGGTGGACGCTGTAATTGCGCGTCTTGGATTGACTTTTGAAGTCACTGTTGACAAACCTGAGACATTCTTTCCAGCTGCTGAAAAAGATGAAAGCCTGGGAAGAAAAAAGAAAAAAAAAAAGACAAATGTTGTGTTTTATCCGAAACTAAACAACTGGAATCTGATATGAATGTGGAGCGGGTCAGTACCCTGCTCTGCAGAGGCAGAACCACCACTCTGTAGCTCAACGTGAAGAGGTTCTGTTCAGAGAAAAAACTCCAAACCAGCTGAAGAATTTCCTTTTGATGGATGCACAGAGCGCCGGTCAGCATGACGGTGGAGAACTGGGACGCCTTTGAGTACGCCTGCAGACCAAAAGGTTAAAAAACAAATCAGCTTTTACTTCAGAAAACACAAAAAAATTTATTTGAGTTAAGAAAAAAAAAATGGAGTTCTCACCTTAAAGTCAATTTTTTGGTTCAGAGTCCAAAAATCTAAAAGGGAACAGAAAAGCAAATTTAATCAGTTAGCTTAATCTGATTACAGCCAACCAAAAACAATATGGAGCAGGAAGAACTTTATCAAAAAGACAAAACTATTCTTAGTGAAGAACACTATGTCTCTTTTACAGTATAAGGGATGTCAGGCTAACAATACAGAAAATAAATAAAACACACAAACACCGATTACAATACAAATCTACCCTGAAACTGGAAGGTTGTAAGTTCAAATCCTGGCGAGTCACACCAAAGACTCCACAAATAGTCAGCATTAAGGGTTGGTTTGGGGGGTTAAAAACCACCAAATGGTTCACCCCACCTCCCGGGGACGGGTCAAATACGGAGAACAAATTTCACACACAGCAGTGCGAGATAACTAATGGATCTTTTTCATTTTTAAAATTTTGTTTATTAAAACAAACCTGTAAAAATACACGTATCTGTTAGAATACAAATAAACACACCTCTTAAAATAGACAAGTTAGAGCTGGAGGTAGGGCAAAAATATCGGTATCGCAATAATTCAACTCAAATTACCGGTCGTCTCTTTCCCTGATCGGCTTCTTACAATAATTCCAAAAAAAGTCCACCAGGGGGCGCTTTGCATGTGCAAGACAGTGAAATGTGGGGATGCTGTTGTAAAACTTTAATCAGTTTTTCCCGGACCGATACTGTTTAGCTTAAGTGCCTAAAAACATAGCAGCGTGGGTACAACTCGAACACAAAACGCACTTTCTTCACTGCTTTTCTGCATGCAGCTGGGAGGGAAGAGGCTCCTCACGCGCTCTCACCACAAACTTGGAAAACGGATGGCAGAGCGGCCGCGAGCAAAAAGGTCCAAGCTGTGTCTGTATTTTTCTAATAAACGCTCTGTTTCTAATGTAACATACACAGATTTTAATTGCGGTAACAGTTGTAATCTAACCAAACACGCCAAAATACACCAGATTCTAGCGGAGAGGTGTGCAGCGTCTGACCGTCTAAATGAAACATCCAGCGGCGTTATTGATTCCAACAGGCGTGTAAGCTAGCGGTACACATGTAGAGCACGTGAATAAATTGTTGATTATCAAAAAAAAACGGGCAGGAAGTTTGAATAAAAGGAGGGGGAATGAATATGAATACCAGTACTATAAAAGACAATGATTATTCAATATTAACAGGCTGAAAGTTCATATTGTCTCAATAATAACAAATTATCCAACATAAATTTTAATTTCTACATTTATTGCGCTTTGAAGTGAGAAGCACATTCCATATACTCTTCATTTTAGTTTTTAACTGGAGCTTCGTTCATTTGTTACCTTAAAATGTATATAATTATTGTAAAGACACATTAGTATTTATAAATACGTTTATTTTAGTGTTGGAGAGGGTATTAAAATTAACATATTATGCTTTACAATGTTCTAAAAGAAGGTTTTGAGGAAAAGAAAAATATTTTGCCAAATCGAGATTATGTCGGTATCGTGAGTCATTTATCGTGTATCATTTCGTATAGTGAGTTACCAGAGATTCCCAGCCCTAGTTAAAATACAACCAAATACACCAGTACAAATGAAAAAATAATGTATAGGAGTTTTTTTCTTAATTAAAGATGAACGCTTTTCTTGAAGTAATTCACTTAATTTTCTAAATCTGTGCTGAACCTCCATTAAAAAATAAAGTTGGAAAAGAAGTTCTGGTGTGCACCTCTCACCTGGGATATTGAACCACGGCGACAGAGTATTGAACACGTAAGGCTCGATGATCATGTTGATCCAGAACGGTGTAAGGCTGTTCACCGGAATGATCTCTTTTTTGTGAATGACAGTAACATCCCCCGTGGAGTCTGGAACAGCCTTCATCACTGGACATAGACCTGGACCTCGACTTGGACCTGTACATGGTGCAAATATCAGGATGATTGTGTTATGTATTGTATCATTTCCCAATACGATAAGTTTCCCGATACAAAACATTTCCCGATACAATACTCCTCCCAATACGTATTGTAACATACATAGATACATTTCCCGATACGATATGTACCCCAATACATATTGTATCGTATACAGATAAAATACATTTCCCAACACGTATCTCGATATGTCTCCCGATACGATACTTACCCCAATACATATTGTATTGTATAGGATACAATACATTTTCCGATACAATATGTATCGCGATACAATACTTATCCCAATACGTATTGTATTGTATACCGATACATTTCCCGATACGATACGTATCCCAATACGCATTGTATCGCATCCCAATACAATCCGTGATACGATACTTATCGTGATATATTCCAAGACTAAACCAGTGTGTGACTACACTTTACTATTCGTTTTGTCTTTTATTGTACAAAACGGATAAAATTATTCTGATTTAATGACAAACATTTAACACAAGCTGGTGTTTCGGTTGCTCAGAGAGGTTTAGTGTTCTGCTAACCAGTGGCCAGGGGTTTCAGTGGAAAACAAAAGTAAGACGCTAAAGGAAGCTCACAAATACATAATTAAATATTATCTTGTCAGCATTTTAAATCGATACAAGTATTACTAAACAAAATATCGCCAAATCAATTTACCCTACATCCCTAGTAAGGATGCCAAAAACCAGCTTATGTTTTTCGTTATAAAAGAAACATAACGTCCATGAAAAACACAGTAGAGTTTAGAGTAGAGACTTACGGAAAGAGGGTGAGCCCTCGCCAATCCTGATTACACTGTAGGGCTGGTGTTTCTTCTGGGAGGCAAACCAAACTCCAAGCAGGTCAACGTCAAACATTGATGCGCATTCAATTAAAACCTGTGACCGAAGATAGAAACTGTAGGAACAAGAAACTTCTAAAAAGCAGTGAAATGTGTACTTTTGCGTTTATTTGTACCTTGTTCAGCATTGGCAGGACGTTTCTCACAGAACAGACGCTCTTCACGGTTTTGATCAGATCGCTCCTGTCGCTGAGAGGAATGTTCTGGATGTAGACCATGCTCCATTTGTTGAACGATGAGCCCTAAATCAACAACAACTGCATTTGTGAGGCACAACTGCATTACTCCGAGTTAAAAGCTATTCATGGATTTCAGAGTCTTCCAGGGTTAGTTTTCAAATTACAATAATAAGATAGAAAAGATGAAACCTGTAATACATTTATTGAAATATACAATCAAATGCAGACTCTTTAAAAACATTTGAATATCATAGAAAAGTGTGTTCATTTCCATTACTCCATTCTGATATTTAAACGTTCATACAATATTGATTCAGGGTCACTGTTGAAACATAAATTGTTAGCATAAGTGCATGAGTGTGTGCAGTTCACACACTTTTGCATATAAACCCACACATGTAAAGCCTTTCATTCTGTCATACGTACTATTAGTGCAAAGGTGAACCAACACCTGTGCTCAGGTGAGTGTTCATGTTTTGCCAAGATGGATAACAATGGAATGTGCAAAGGGTGAGAGTGCCTGGCCATCCCCACACCCAGACCCCCGCCGAAGTGGCAGCATCAGCCAGGACCCCCCCCTACACCCGCCAAGGGGTCACGGAGGGAATTCACTCACTAGGCAATCCCACCAAGCCGGAGAAGCCCCCCACGTGCCGGAGAAGCCCCCCCCGCCAGGGAGCGGGAAGGCACAGGAGCACAGAGAGTGTAGGCCCCAGCCCAGCCAGAAGAGCACCCCCCCCCATCGCGCCAGGATGGCCAGTGCAAGGCCCCACCCCCGGACGAGCAGCCCACCGAGCAGGGGGATCAAGGCAGGGGCCGCCCACCCCCGCCCAGGAGAGAGACATCCAAGAGAAGCGGGGGCCCAGTCCAGTTCTCAAGAACAAGACCAGAACCTGCACCACCATGGACACCCCCAGGCTCTGATGTAATTTGATCCCCTGCTGATCTTAAATCATGGGTATCCCTCTCCCCCACGCAGAGAGGAGGCCGACAGGCCCAGGAGACCAGCACCCAAGCGACCAGGCCACCAGGCCGAGGGTCCCCGCACCCCCCGCCAGGGATGGGGTAGGGGACAGAGGGCTCCACCTTCCTTGTTTGATGTATGTGTGTTTGTTTGCTAGAGTGTATGTTTTGAGGTCCTACATGTCTAGGGTGCATTTAAAACCGAGGGGAGGGGCGAATCCATGCAGCGGCCACAAGAACGGGGCCACTGCCAAGTAGTCCACCCCCTGCAGTGCAACACAAGACGAACAGCCTCCCCCATCACCCTAATGCATGTTCGCATGAGGAAGGGGATAAGCCCGTGCGAGCGCCCCCCCCCCCATGGTTGGCCCGACCAGCCATGTAGAAACCACAACTCGATAGATCCCCTCGGCCTCCTGGAGCAAAGGCGGGCCCCAAGGGGGGTTGCCCCATAGAGAGTGATCCCATCCCCCAGGCCAGGGCCCCATGCCAGCGCCAGCAAAGGGTCCTACCCTCCAAGCCGAACCAGACCCCCCCAAATGCCAGGCGCCAGAGGGCCCGGACCCCCAACTAACTGCCCCTGCAGGTATTCAAGGCCCGGGAACGCCAAGCACCCTGCCCCCAAGTAATGGAGTCAGCTATGGGCGACGAGAGAGACTGAATTCTTTCGATATTACTTGAACTTTTAGCTGATGCCTTTTCCAAGCCGATATGATCAAAGAACAGATTACAGATACTAATCCTCCCTCTATACCGATAGAAATCATGTTACCAAGCACACAAAGTGACGGAGAAGCTGTGATAGAAACATTAAGCTAGATTGATAGATCAGCACAGACCTGCTGCCAGAGAGCCAGAATCTTTTTAGAATTTCTCTATGCAAACTAAAGTGTTTTTTTGGTTGGTTTGATTTGAATGAATGAAATATGTTAAAAACAGTCAAAAACATCCATTTCCTTCCAGTTTCATCAAACTTTTTAAGCCCCTTGCAACTTTATCTTAAATCGTTATCCTTCTGGTGTTGCCTCTAACATACGATGCTAATCCTGAATAATGCACAAATGAATTTTAAATAAAATTTAAAAAAAAAATTAAAATGGAAATTAAAGCTTTACTTACGAAACGGATTTTCGACATTATGCAAATATAAATTCCAAGCTGGAATAAAAGACAAAAGACAGTCAGTGATAACCTAACTGTGAAAAAGATGATTAAACCGTTCAAAGCGCGCACTCACCACAGAGTTCTTTATGGTCTTGTTTAATGCACAAGGATATAATCTGCGGTTTTTCAGCATAAGATTCCCATTTTTTTAGGACCCGAAAAAAGTTTTGAACCTCTTCAACACTTTCCAGGTAAACCAAGGCCTGTAAAGGGAAAAAAAACACATATATATATAGTGGCAAAATTCATCAAATATTTTAATTTCACAGAGGCCTACCAAGCGGGACTCCAAAAACACAAAGACGTCGTCCGTCCCACACTTCACGCCAAAGCCGTGCAGCATATTTACGATATCCAGTTCTGTGTAGCAGCAGTTCTCGTATATCGGCAGGTTAGCCAAACATAACACGTTGGAGCCATATTTTTTAAACTGCAAAAGCAGAAGTCAAAATTATTTGATCCTCAAAATGATTCATCACAATGAAAATCCATTTAACATTAGGCTCCCTTCATTACTGAGTAGACAAAAAAATGCAAAATGCATCATTTGAATATTTTTTAATGAAAATCATAAAAAACAGGGTTATATCTGAATTCCTTTAGTACTCCTTACTTTATAACCTCTTTGCTCACTGATGAGGTCCAGATGAGCCCACGCCTACATGGATGACAAAGGTGGACAAAGAATGGGATTTCATGTTCGTCACATCATTAAAAAGCAAAAAAAAAACTATAGCGAAAATTAAAAAAAATTATAGTAACATTCAGAAGGAATTATAGCAAAGATCAGAAGAAAATATAATGACAATTCATTAAAAATATAGTGATATTGAATAAATATATAACGACATTCATAGAAAAAATAAAAAAGGAAACATTCAGATCAAATATAACAACATTCAGAAAAAAAAAATAGCAATACTGAGAAAAAATATAGCGACGTTCAGAAAGAGTAATGGAAAAATTCAGATCCTTTCAGAATAAAAAAACTGAACATTCTGAAAAAAATATAGTGACATTCAAAACAACATTCAGAGAGAATGATAGCAAAAATCAGAAGAAAATGTAGTAATAATTACTAAAAAGTATGCAGACATTCAGAAAAATAATAGCAACATTTAGAAAAAATAAAACATAAAGAAAAATTATGACAAAAATCAGAAAATACATAGCGACATTCAGGAAAAAAATAGTCTGACATTTTAAAAAAAAATTTAGTAAAAATCAGAAAAAAATAGTGAGAGTCAGGAAAAAATAAAGTGATTTTCAGCAAAAAAAAACCACAAACAGAAATATGCAGAACAAAAACAGCAAAAATTAGAAAAAATATAGCGACATTCAGGAAAAAATAGTCCGACATTTAGAAAAAATTATAGCAAAAATCAGAAAAAATAATGAGTTGGGAAAAAATAAAGTGATTTTCAGACAAAAATATAAAAATATTCAGAAAAAATATAGCTAAGTTCAGGAAAAAACAGCGATATTCAGAAAAAAAAGTCTAGCAAAAATTAGAAAAAAAATAGAGCGAGATTTAGTGTTTTATGGTTTGAAAAGTGCAGAAAACTTAACAGGTGTACGTTTATTTTAAGACAATTTGCTTAATTTATTTTTGAAATGTTTAAAGGACAAACGGAGGACCAAAGAAAAACTTACCCTGGTTCTTAAAATGTTTTTCAGTGTATAACAGCCTGAAAAGGAGAGTAAAGAAATGTGATTAAAGGAGGAAGATTCATCTCTTCTAATAAACATTTCTGCTGTGTGATTTCTTACTCAACATCGCTGGGGTCAAATCGTGGAGGACCTGCTCCCCAGGAGTCAGACGGGTGGTGTGTGATGACGTGGATGCTGCCGTTACTGGGTTTGGGTCGGCTTTTTCTATGTTATCCATCAGAGAGAAATTTGAGGTTTTTCTAGAAGAACTAAAGGAAAATGAAGACATTTCTAATCAACATTTACCTTCCTCCTCTTTCTTGATCTCCACTCCGGTCTGCACGTGTGAGCTGGATTCTGGGTTTTCCTTCACGACTTCTAATGAGGTTTCGTCTGCCGTTTCCTGAGTTTTGGCATCAGCTGTCGCTCTCTGACGTTGGGATGGAGATGCTGCTTCGGTTGACTGAGGAGTGCTGCTGCCTTTCTCTGGTAAAACGTCTTTAGCGTTGGAGACAGAAGCTTCCACTTCCATGGGCTCCGTCTGTCCTCCTCTTAGTTTTCCAGATTCCTCCTTTTTGACAGTAATTCCTTCAGCGTTGCCTTCAGGGTTCACGTCTGCAGCGGTTTCAGACGGTTTGGTTTGGACGTCTCGTGACTTTGGAAGCTTCTGCTTCAAAGCTGTAGCAGATTTAGGAATGTCGTCTAATGTGACTTTGAGCTTTTCCTGCTTTTTTAAATGTTGCTTTAGACTCTTTGACCTGAAATAAGTGAGTTTGGTGTGAAAATTTGATCCATTAAAACATCAATACCTCACAAATTTGCTATTTCAACATCTTGAGGGTTTTTGACCTTAAACTGAAATGTTTTATATTTTAAATTTTCACTGTTTTTGTGTCAAAATAAAGAAAAAAAGTCACTTCAAAACACATACTTTACTTTTTTAATCACACTTTTTCCTGCCCCCAAATTCAAATTCACAATTAAATTTATTATTATCTGTCCACTCAATCTACCTTTTTTCAACAGATATTTAAAAAAAAATACAACTCTTGACAATAAGAAGTAGTTAAGAAGTGAATGACTCACGATTCAACGCTCTGAACTTTACACCTGGGTAAAAAAAAAAAAAAAAAAAAAAAAAGACGTAAAAAATAATGTTAAGTAAAATCATTTAAACTTAAAATTCTTAGAAAAACTGAGATTTTTTTTCACATGGTTTTTAATGAAACTTACCACTCTCCAACCTCCAACATGTTTGACATGTTTTTCACCACTTGTGTCACACCAGAGGCGTCAACCATCTCTATGCAGATCTGGAACAAAAACAAGGAAAACCGCTTTAAAGTCTACAGAAAAAAAATTTAAATAAGTTTATTTTAACCCAAAACATTGCTTAGAATATAGGCAAATTTATATTAAATTTAAATTAATTAAATGTAATTAAAAATATAATTATTATTTCAAATAAGAAATTAAAAATATATATTTTTAAATATTTTTCATTAATTTTATTAATTTTATGTAGTTTCTTTTATTTTTTAAAACATTTATTATTATGTGATAATTTATTATTATATATTTGTTAAATTTAAGAATATTTATTAATTATTTTCTGTCCTTTCTGGTTTGTAAATGACAAAATATTGGGATTTAGAGACGTCTAGTGATAAAGTCATAAACTATTATTTATTTCAAAATAAAAGTCAAGTTTGGGTGGATCCTTCAGAAATTTAAGCAGCGCTTGAAAGTGTACGTGTTCAGCAAGGATTTAGTAATAAAGTCTAATCTAAAAAATTTCAAGTCAATTTGACTTAAAATAACAACTTTTAACTGTTTTTAGACATAAACACTATAATAAAGAAGATGTATATTTATATAGAGATATGAAAGACTATCACTATGATTTGAAATGCATCTCATATTTTAACATCAAAGGCTGAACACCAACTACAACCCATCTAAAGAACAGTTCTTACCCTGTTTGCGAGTGGGAGGAAACTGACAAAAGGAGCGATGGCCGCCACGGTTTTCATGATCCAAATGATGAGTTGCACAGAGACTTCAGAGATGTGGACGCACAGAAGTCGCTCCTCCAGAGACTCCAACTCTGGAACGGGCTGGAAAAAAAAAGAAGAGACATGACGAGTTGTGGAGAAAATTCAGCTTTTTGTGGTTTTCTGCATAAATGTTAATGGACTCACAGAGTTGCTCCACTTCATCAAACTTGTGAACAAAGTCTCCTGCAAATTGATTAAAAAAAAAAGTTTAAATTAGGGATGTAGTGGTGTTTTCTGTGTGACGAACCGAGAAAAGAGAGTAAATTTAAAAAATAAATAAAAAAAGAGCACGGCTCCCGGTGAGGAGTCAGAAGGGAAAGTTGAGAAGCTACGTAGTCATCCATGAATCTTGTCACGGTAGATTAGTCAAAGTTGCAGTAAAGCTGCAATGAAAATGTAAAGTGGCAAGGGGAGTTGCGATCGTGTTTGTGTCGACATTTTACGCAATTTCGGTGATTTTTTTTTTCTTTACAAAATTCATACAATTTTTTGCCCATTTTGAAACCTATCCAATATGGATATCAAAACGTTCAGCGTGGTACGGACATTAATAGTATTAACGTTTGTTGTGGCTATTTGTGAGTTTAGCTAACATTTTAGCAATATGCTACATTTTTTGGATGAATTAGCATCTTTTTTTTGGGGGGGGCTAAATCTGGATCAAGCTAGTACTTTAGAAAATTATTAGCTTTTTTGGCTACTGAGGTTGTTTAGGCCAATTTTGAGTTACGCTAACATTTTAGCAATGTGTTAGCTTTTTTGGCTAATTTGTTATCTACTGAGGAGTTTTGGGCTAGTTTTGTGTTAAGCTAACATTTTAGCAACGTGTTACCTTTTTTGGCTAATTTGGCATCTACTCAAGTTTTTTGGTCTCATTAAGAGTTAAGCTAGTATGTTAGCGATGAGTTGGGTTTTATTGACTATTTTAGCATCTACTGAGGTTTTATTGGGCTAATTTTGAGTTTAGCAAGTATTTTAGCAACATATTTGCTTTTTTGGCTAATTTAGCATCTCCCAAGGTTTTTTGGGTTAGTTTAGAGCTAAGCTAGTATGTTAGCAATCTGCTAAAATTTTTGGCTATTATGGGATCAATTAAGGTTTTGGGTTAGTTCTAAGTTCATACCTTTAGCGCGGTTTAAATTTTTTTGCAATTTTTCAAGATATTCCTCAAATTATTTGTGCACTTTCTGCAATTTATGCAACTTTAAAGTCTTTTAGCAACTTGAGCATTGTGCAAATAGCTTTAGTCTTTTTAGCAAATCTCATTAGCAATTATAGTGAATTTCTTCAGCAATTTCAGCAAATAGCTTTAGCATCTTCAGCAACAACATTCAGCAAAAAAGCATTCACACAAGCATTATCGCGGGTAATGCAACTTTTCTAGTTTTTAGTTAGTTTAAAGCTAATGATGGTTAAGATGCGTGCTTTACATCCAGTTTGAAAATGACCCGATTAGTCGACTAATCTGAAAAAAAATATCGGTGATAAGTTGGACTTATGTGCAACTTTTAAATCCGAAGGAGCAGTGAAAATTTCCCAGCAGGGAAGCGCAGCTGAACAGCACTCTTTTTTTCTAATACTTCTTCTATTGGAATAAGGTGTACTGCTATAGCGCGATCGCCACCTAGTGGCCAAACTGAAACGCCCTCCAGGAGAAACAGGATAATGTTTACAATGTTAATGATCTGAACATTTTTGTTAGAACTTCTCCTTTAGAGAATCCATGGAACACCTTATTCCATTAATATTATTTCACTAGTAAATTTTACAATATGTGAATTGAATAAGATTATTATAAATATATTCAAAACATATAGTAGATTATTAACATATTTCTAAACAAATGTGTATAAATATCTAAACTCAATATTAAATTGAAGAATCAAAAGAATTAAAAAAAAAAAAAAATCAGAATCGAATCAATCCAGGCTCTTGTGAATCGAATCGGTTCTGCATATTATAAATGACACCCAACCCTAATTATACCACTTTCTTAAAACAGATTCTGGTCCTGTTAGACCTCAGCGCAGCCTTTGATACCATCGACCACAGCATCTTACTCCAGAGACTAGAGCATGACATAGGGATCAGAGGATCTGCCCTCCAGTGGTTTGAATCCTATTTATCTGATAGATACCAGTTCGTTAATGTAAATGGACAGTCTTCTCATATGTACTCCAGTTAGCTAACGGAGTTTCCTCAGGGCTCAGTTCTTGGGCCCATCCTGTTCAGAGGCTTTACATGCTGCCCTTAGGAAAACATAATTAGGAAACATAGCATTAATTTCCACTGTTATGCAGATGATACGCAGCTGTATTTATCCATTAGACCAGACCAGAATGACCACCTAGAGAAACTGAATTCCTGCATCAGAGACATTAAGTCCTGGATGACAATCAATGACCTCCTCCTAAACCCAGAAAAAACTGAGGTCATTATATTAGGACCTAAACACCTGAAAGATGCTCTCTCGGATCAGATAATCTCCTTGGATGGTGTAAATATTGCCTCCAATTCTACAGTTAGAAACTTGGGGGTTTTATTTGACCAGGATGCTGAAAAACTCATCCATGCATTTGTTACGTCTAGACTGGATTATTGTAACTCTTTACTAATAGCATGCCCAAAAAGTTTTTTAAAAAGTTTACAACTTGTTCAGAATGCAGCAGCCAGATTGTTAGCAGGAACTAGTAGAAGAGAACACATCACTCCTGTGTTAGCTTCACTCCACTGGCTCCCAGTTGAATCCAGGATTAAGTTCTAAATCCTCCTGTTAACCTATAAGGCTCTGAATGGTGTGGCCCCATTCTATATCAAACAGCTCTTGGTTCCTTACCAACCAATCAGAACACTTCGTTCACAAAATGCAGGACTGCTTGTAGTTCCTAGAATCTCTAATAGTACAGTTGGAGATAGAACCTTCAGTCACCAAGCCCCTGTTCTCTGGAATAAGCTCCCAGCTCATGTCAGAGAATATGCCCAATCATTCATATAAAAAGTCTAAACATGCATTTTTAAAACACTAAAGTTTCTCTATTCTTGGTATTAGTGATCACACAGGAAACGAAACGTCCGTCCTGTTAGAACCGCAGAGTCCGGTCCCCTCATACCTCACTGGATCCGATCTGAATCTTTTCCAGCACCAGGTGAAGGTTCAGCTTGCTGCGTTGGACACAAACCGGGGCGTTGCCGTGACTCTGGACAAACTTGCAGCAGGAACTCCAGTTCTCAAAAAACACAAAGGCCTGAAAGCGGACACAGAAGTTCAAACTGTACATTTAGAAACAAATTCACGGGGTAATACTGCTTCCTACTTACCCTCCTCTGCAGGGGCAGAACCACCACCTTGTAATTGATGGTCTGAAGGTTCTGGTCGGGGAAATAGTCCCACACCAGCTTGACTACGTCCCTGTGACTGTAGTTTCCTTCTGGTAAGTTGGTCAACATGACAGTGGAGAACTTCCAGGCTCGGATTTTAGCTTTCTGCAGAACAACCACAGCGGCAAAGTTACAGAACAGTTCTGCAAGGTTCTGATAAATCCTCGTTCTGTTGAGCCGCCGCCTGCCTTTTGGCTCCTCTCTTTGGTTCTTATTCACGAGTGAGACTCGTGGTTTATTTCTACACGCAGGGAAAAAAACATGCGAGACTACTCCATTAATCTATAACCACGTGTGAGGTGTTCACGTGCATGGGCCTGCTGTGATTTATTAAGTATCTCCCTTAGAAACCCTCAGTTAGGACTTTACAAGCACATGGGCAAAATCCACTGTAGGTCTGCCTACAACTATAGTCTGTTCATTTGTAGCGGAATAGAGAACATATGAGAGAGCTTCCTAAAAGTTCACGACAGTTTTAAGGCCTAAGTTTCATAATGGTGAATCAGGCTTTCCTGTCTGGTAGGATCTAGAAGACTATCTCTTTTTTTATGGTGTAAGGTTTTCAAATGAACGTAATAACTTTTTGCTAATGTTAATTTAAAGTCATTCTTAAATAAATAATTCTAATTAAACTAAAGTACTTAAAACTTAAAATTGTATAAATTATTATAGATTAAAGTTGTTTATTGCTAATTTGTAATAGAATTCGAATTTTTAAATATATATTGCCATTATTATGAGTGTTTTACCTTTTTACCTGACTATTGACAGACCAAATGGAAAATAAATAAAGATTGGAGAAATAATCTCAAGTGTCAGTCTGAGTAAATCAGCCTTTAATTTTGAATGCTTAGCCCTTTTCAAATGTGGAAAAAGTGCACAAAAAAATTATGTAACACTTGACAGAGGCTGTAAAACGTTATAGTCATCATTCTTTGGTGTGATGTTTCTTTGGAGGTAGATAACTGTAACCAATTTGAATTATTTAATTTTTGTTCTGTTGCTAACAGTAATTCTGTGGCATTGCTGATCATGTTTACTATTGTTAACATTGAATTTTACAAATAATTCCAATTCAATTGGTGTCAAAGTTATACTATTAGTGATTTTAGGCAACGTTAAACAAAAGTGTTTATAATTTGTTGCACAAAATAAGACATAAGTTGTTTATTATGATTGTGTTTAAGATTAAAAAAAATAAAATGGGGATATATTTCCCCCCAAAAAAGTGTTTTTCTATATAATATTAGTTATTAGAGAGGATTTTTACCATCTATCGCAGTTTCGTGATATTATCGATATCGTGAGCCATGTATCGCGTATCGTATCGTGAGGTACCCAGTGATTCCCAGCCCTAATACACATATTCCTTGAACACAAAAGAGAAGATATTTGTATTATTTTAATATGTCTCTCTCTAGCTAACCTTTTTTTTGAGCTGTCCTCAGATGGAAGAGATAAGAGAAAAATAGATTTGGGTATGTCAGCCCGTTTATTTAGGAAAAAAAACGAAATACAAACTTCATATTTTTCCCTTTATTCGCCAACGGGCGAATGAGGGGTACCCGTTATTTCCCTTTCAGGCTTTGTTTTATTATTTTATATTTCTACCCTTACGGGTTTTCTCCCGCTGATACGGGACAGAATAAAAAGGTGTCAGAGTTCCATACGAGGTGTTGCAGAGTTTCAGCAGTTCTTACCGTGACGTCTTTGATTCCGAAGACCGTCACGAAATCTAGGAGACGGAAACAGAAAATTTACTACGACTGCTTGATTTGAAGCTTTTAACATCTGACTTCTAATCCGGTACCTGGGATTTTGAACCAAGGAGACATGGTAGGGAACACATAGGGAGCGGTCGTCATGGTGACGGAGAATGGTGCGGTGCTTCCCAGCGGAACGCCACAGTTCGTTGCCAGGACGACGGCCCCGGGAACAACGTCCTTACGGTCTGGAAGAGCTTTGACGGCCAGCCGAGGCGCTGCAGAGATGAAAGAGAACGGACGTTCCAGAAGGAGTTTCCGACTGTCGGAGGGTGGAAAAGGGGCGGCGCCGTACGCAGGGACGTCTTGTCGCTTCGTGGTATCCTCAACCTGAAGATGCTGAAAGCGGGGCGGTTCTTCAGAAGGCTGTACCAAACTCCGAGCCGGTCCGCATCACGAATGGACTCGAACTCTACGAAAACCTGGAAGAGGATAAACGATGGAAGTGATGCTAGAAAGAGAAGAACCAAAACTTTCTGGCAGAACCGTGTGAGGAACCTTGTTGAGGAGAGGCAGGTAGTTTTTGACCGAGCCGATGTTCTGCAGAGCCGCCCGCAGGAACCGGGACTCACTGGGCGAGATGTTGTTGATGTAGATCGTGCTCGCACCGTCATCGATCACTTTCTGCTCAAAAGCAACATTTTTTGTTAACAAAATCAGAAATTTCTTCACTTAAAACTAACTGTGAGCAGATTTTATCTATAAAAAATTCATAGAATGTATTGAAAAAAAAAGTCGATTTTCAGTCAGAGTGAGACATCTTCCTTTTCTTTTCTTCTGCCATCCTTTTACATCTTTGATCACTCTTACTAACCAAGTCTCTAGTCATTACCTCAAGTTAAATTAAGTATTGGTTCACGAGCCAAGGTCAACTCTGAGCTCACTAATCCAAGTCCCAAGTCTTGGTTACACAGCACAATCTTTTAGTTTTTCAATTAGAAATACACTTCACTTGTACTAACCAAGTCACTAGTCCCCAAGTGCAGTTAACTCAAAGTCTCGAGTCAAAAGTAAAGGTCAACTCTGATTGCCAATTCAAGTCTAAAGTCTTTTTTTCTGCTGCTTACATTTTAATTGTTTTAATAAAAGGTAAGGTCAAGTCTCAAAATCTTTGACCACTTGAAGTAACCAAGTCTTTAGTCATCAACTGGAGTCAACTCAAGCCTCAGGTCACAAGTGAAGGTCAATTCTGATCAATAGTTCAAGTCTCTGATCTCAAATATTTTTCTGATGTTTTGAGTATTTCAAAAAATGTTATAAGTTAATCTCAAATCTTTGACCGGTCATATTGACCAAGTTTCTAGTCATCAACCCACGTTACCTCAAGTCTGGAGTCATAAGTCAAGGTCAACTAATTACCAATTCAAGTCTAAAGCTTTCTTTTTTTTCTGCTCAAGTTTTAATTGTTTTAATAAAAGGTAAGGTCAAGTCTCAAATCTTTGACCACTTGAACTAACCAAGTCTCTAGTCATCAACTGGAGTCAACTCGAGCCTCAGGTCAAAGGTGAAGGTCAACTCTGATCACAAATGCAAGTCTCCAGTCTAAGAACTCTTAATGTTCTAAGTGTTTGATTAAATATACAAGTCTTAAATCTTTAACCAGTTGATCCAACTCTAGTCATTAACCCAAGTTAAATCAGGTCTCAGTTTTAAAGTCAATGTAAATTTTGATCAATAAGTTTGCAATTTCAGTTCTCCTTTTAATGCTTTGAGTTTCTGATAAAAAAAATAAAAGTCAGTCCCAAATCCTTCACAATTGTACTAACCAAGTCTCTACTCATCAGCAACTATTAACTCAAGTCTCAGGTCACAAGTGAAGGTTAACTCTGATCACTAATCCAAGTCTTTAGTCTTGGTTTTGCTGTAAGTGTTTGATTACAGATACTAGTCTTAAATCTTTGACCACTCATTCCAAATGAGATTTTAGTCATCAATCCAAGTTAACTCAAGTGTCAGGTCACGAGTCAAGATCAAATGTGATCAGTAATCCAAGTTTCTGTGTTAAATTCTTAATTTTTTTTAACCAAATATACAAGTCATTTTACAGTCTTTGACCACTCGTACTAGCCAAGGCTCTAATCTTCAATACAAGTTAACCCAAGTCACAAGTCAAGGTCGACTCTGACCACAAATCAAAGTCTCAAGTCTTGGCTTTGCTGTTAAAGTTTTGTCCTTTTTTATCACAAACACAAGTCAAGTTTTAAGTCTTTGACTATACTCATACTAACCAAGTAACTAGTCGTCAACTCAAGTTAACTCAAGTCTCAGGGAAAAAGTCAAGGTCAATCCTGATTAATAACTCAAATCTCCAATCTCAGATGTCCTAACGTTTTGAGTTTTTGCTTAAATATATTAACGTATTCAAAATATTATTGCTTGTACTGGCCAAGTCTCTAGTCATGGTTCAAGTTCAAGTCAAGTTTCTAATCCACTTTTAAAATGTCTTCCTCAGTCAGAGAAACTCAACTGGTCCAAACCAATAAAGAAACGATTTTCCCCCAAACCCCAAAAGAACAGACGTGTACTTACGACTTTGATCAGCGCCATCACAGATTTATAAAACCCAAACTAAAGAGAAAAGCAACAATCAGCCCCACAATCCAAACACGAGTTTGATTTCTGAATGAACGGACGTTTCAAACTTGCTCACGGGACTCATTTGAATGTTACTGGTGACGACGTGCAGGTAGAGCCGACTCCCCAGGAGACTTAATGGCTTTGATTCGACTTCTTTCATGAGGTTTTTAACGCTCTGAAAGCTCGGCATCAAGACGAAAGCCTACAGAAAAAAAAAAAAAAAAAAACTTTATTTAAAAAGACGTGGCGGTCACAAACCTCCAAAGCCGGGGACTGATACCGAGTGGTATTTACAAGGTACTGTTTTGTGTTTACTGAGTACTTGGAGTATATTTACAGAGTACTTTTTAAATGGGACCTACTGGGTACTTGGATGGTACTTTTTTGTACCCACTGGATACTTACATGGTTCTTGCTGTGTATTTATGTGGTACTATTTGGTTCATACATATTTGGTACCTACGAGGTATTTATGCTGTACACACATAATGTGTTAGTGTGTCTTTTGTAGCACTAACCACATATAAGAAAAAAATAAGTACAAATAAAAGTACCTCGAATTTACTTCTTCACTTATTGTATGTTTCATGGTATTTACCATTTGTGACGAGATAGTACGAAAACTTAAAAGTACTGTGAAAAATGGCCCAGAATTTCCTTTCTAATTACCAAGCAAGTTTGTGAGGGTCTCAACAGCATATGTAAGGATTTGAGTAATTACATAGTACTTCTGCAGTTCCTTATTGTGTTTCTCATAGTACTTAATATTAATGAGAGCAGAGTAAGTACACAGAAAGTACCATTTATTGTGTGTGAATTATTTGTGGCACTTACCATTTAAAAGGATATAATACAATAAAACTGGATTGTAAAAGAAAATCGGCCCCATTTCCACTCTACTACATAGTACTTGCAGTGATACATGCTGAGTATTTTCAGATGAGTATTATTTGCTATTTATCCCTTAAGTAAGGAGCAACTGGACTATAAAAGAAAGTCAGCGCCATTTCCACTACTATGTACCATGGTCCAGTACCATTTAAGTACACAGTAGATACAAAAAAGTACCATGTAAATACCACTTAAATACCCTGTAAGTATTTTTTATTTTATTTTATTCATTAATAGAAAAAACATGCATTATAAAGTTGATTTGTAAACTCAAACATGATAAAAATAAATATGAAAAGGTGACAGAAAGAAGAAAAACTTTATTATTATATTAATCAATAAATCAAACAATAAAAAGAAAAATACAAAGCATTCTTCTGATTTAGTATAAACTCTTATTTGTACAAGATAGTGATTATACTAAGTAAGTACCGTTCTTTAAAAGGAAGCGTTACTTCAGCGTCGTCTGCGTAAATGTTTTCTGATCTTACCATACAGGACTGTGGAATCACATAGAGGTGTGTGTCTTCATACTGAAACCCAACGTTTCCCAGCAGGTTGGAGATGTCGGCCTCTGAGTAACCGCCGTCGTGGTGGAACTCTGGCAGGTTGGTGATCAGAATCAGCCTTCTCTGAATGGAAACATTCTGCTCGAAAACACAACGATCAACAGAAAGGTTTGATGGGATTAGATCTTTGGATTTGGAAATGGAACCGTAGTTTTGTTAGTATGGGGGGAAAAAGGGAAGAATGGTTTGAAGAATGTGCTAAAGTTCACGTCCTCGAGTCTACGACAGCTGGGACTTCTTCTTTCTTGACTGAATTTCGGACACTCGTTCTCGATTCCATCACTTCCTGTCATAGTTCCTCCTGATTCCATCAAAATATGTTCAGTAACATGAAAAAATGATTTATTTTCATCTTACCTCTGAGGTTTTGATGGAGTCCTCCTTCAGACAGGCTGTCGGGGAGAGCAGAGTGAAACATAAAAAACGTTAAAAGAGTGTTAAAGCTTGAATTTAAAAGCATCTTCAGGTCATAAGAGTCCTTACAGATTTGCTCTGGATGCAGAAGCGTTCCGATCTTTTCCCCGACGGTCAGAGGTAGATCGTCCGTGACTGCAAACGGGTTCGGGAACGGCGGTTTCTTGACTTGTGGAGACGGTTTGCTGCAGATCCCTTCAGACGTGGGATCTGGTTGATTCTTGCTGGCAGCAGCTGCAGGATCTTTAAAAGATGAAAGTTCGTTAAAGAATTTTGTCAGAGCAGAAGTCGTGTTTTTTTTTGGTATATTCAGATTCAACGCATTGAGTTTGTTTCCCCCGATAACGCCGAAGAAATTCCCCGTCTGAATTAGGGCTACCACCATTAGTCGACAAAATGACGAGTAATTTAATAGGCAGAGTGCAGTAAAGTAGAAAGTTATAATAGCGTTCTGCTACTTTTTTGGACAATTTTGGTAATTATTAAGGGTTTTTTTAGGCTATTTTGGAGTTTATATAATATTTCAACTACATACTAACTATTGTGGCTTATTTAGGATTTTTTTCAATTTTTTTTAATGCCAATTTGAAATTAATATTTCAGCTAATATTTCAGCTACAAGATAGATATTTCGGCTAATTTTTTAATTTTTTTTAAGGAAAATTTGGCTAATATTTCAGCTGCATGCTGACTATTTTGGCTATTTTTTTTTCCAATATTTTAGGCTAATTTGGCATTTAGCTAAAATTGTAGCTACATGCTAACTATTTTGGCTAATTTTAGATTTTTTTTCAATTTTTTTTATGTCAATTTGGAATTAATATTTCAGCTAATATTTCATCTACAAGATAGATATTTTGGCTATTTTTTTTTTTTAAATTTTGAAGGCAAATTTGGAATTTGGCTAATATTTCAGCTGCATGCTAACTATTTTGGCTATTTTTTTTTTTTATATTTTAGGCTAATTTGGAATTTAGCTTATATTTTAGCTACATGTTAGCTATTTTGGCTAATTTCGATTTTTAGGCTAATTTTGGAGTTTAGCGGATACTTAAGCTACTTGATAGCTATTTTGGTTACCTTAGGATACTTTGACATTTAACTAATATTTTAGCTGGCCATCAGCTTCAAGTGTTTTCTGCTATTAGCTTCAGCATTTTTAGATATCAATTTCAGCATTTTCAGCTATAACCATTAGCATTATCACAGGTAATTATATGTATCTAGTTTTTAGTTAGTTTAAAGCTAATGATGGTTAAGATTTCTTATTTATATGCTGTTTGCACATGACCCAATTAATCGACTAATCAGAAAAAATAATTGGTGATTAGTCGACTATTAAAATAATCATTTGTGGCAGCACTCGTCTGAATACGCCCAAGTAGACTCTGGTCTGGGACCAGGAACCTCTACCGGACCCACATTTCGAAGTGGTCTTGGTTTGTTTCCAATCGGATTAAGCTCCAGATCTCCCCAAGTTTTCTCATCTTGAATAGACTCCATGCTCAAAGTGGAACAACTGGACCACAAAGGCCACCATCGGTCAGCGAAATATGAAGTTCGAATGAGTCAACTATCCAGACAAGTGTTGCAAAGCAAAGGACTTCCATTATTCTTTCTCTAGCTGCTTTGCCCCGTCCTTGTAATTCCTGACTAATAACCGAAGACATCTTTAGTCATGTGGTTTTGCTTATAGGATTCAGTTCCAAGCAGAAAACTGCAACCTGAATGCAGACCAAACGCAAGGTTCAGGACTCGATACAGACTTAGTCCGAACCAACAGAGTTTTCTACTCTAAGAGGTGCAACTTATGTGATTTTAAGATAACAAATATAGTCAATATTTTGTTATTTTGTAGGTTTGAGTAAGGGTATTTGCAACTGACAGCAACACAAAAGAAGAGCCACTCAGTCGAACCAGCAGGTGGAGTCCAAAACAAACAGAGGAGAATGTGACCGTAGGATACGAAGTCGTCAATCTGAGATGGAAGTACCACTGAAAGCGTCCGTCAATCAGTAGATGGTGAAGCTCACTGTACCGGTGAATGATCTCATGAACCCAAAGATGATGACAGGATTACCAGTGTTTTTGTAGAGCTCTTAAAAATAATCGACATCTGTGCCTTCCATGCGTTGACCGTAAATGTGATATACAGTCAATGCTTCCATCTATCATTTACAAATTTATACGTATAAGCGACTTATAGTCCGAAAAATACAGTAACTTCTTCATTTGTTGTGATTGAAGAAAACCCGACATGTAAAGTATTTGATACTTTTATAGCAGATTGGCAGTATTTCCTGGTGTTAATGTGTAAATGTACTGAGTCAAACGTTGAGTCTGTCAGACCTTTTTCATGTGTTGATTCTCCTCCTGCAGGTGTTTGTTCGGCCTCCGAAGCATCAGCTGGGACTCCTGCAGCCTCCTGCTCCTTTTTCAAATCCCCTCCTTCAGTCTTTAGTCCTTCAGTAGGAGCCTGTGGTTCTGGAGGCGTGTCTTGCTGGACCGGATCTGGACCTGGAGTATTTACTGGCTGCTCGTCACTGCTCTGCTCCTTCTGGGGAGCAGCAGGAGCAGGAGGAGGAAGAGGAGGAGTATCGTCTGAGGAGAGGGTGGAGGTCTTCTCTTCAGCAGATTCAGGTCCAGCAGAACCAGCATCAGTGGGCTCAGAGACCGGTGGAAGAACTTCAGCGGTTCCAGCTGGAAGTTTAGCATCAGCAGCCGTGAGGTCCATCGGCTCTTCAACGGCGTCTTTCAAACGCTGCTTCAGGCTCCTCAAGCTACAAGACGGAACAGAGACAAACCAGATTACAGATGGTTCATAAATATATTTTATTTAAATTTAAAAATCATTTTAAGCTTATTACTTGATTATCATTCAAAAATTATCTATAATAAACATAATAAAAACATTTTACACAAACATATTTCGTTGTGTGTATTCTTAAAAATGTATAATACATTTGATGAATAATAAATTGAATGAAAATATACCAATTCTTTTTATAAACAAAACAGAATCTTTTTAAAAACACTCACGTCTCAATGCGTCCAACTTTACTCCTGCATGAAGAGAAATACATTCGTTAAACACAAAGCTACAATGACAAGATGACGATCACGCTTTTTCGAACCCGAGTCACTCGATTTTGTGCATCTGCCAAGTCCCGATTGGATACTTTTGTAACACATTTGAAACATGAACAAATTGAATAAACAGATAAACAGATTGTCCCTTATTTATATTTCATTAACCTTCTTTTATCATTAAAAACTTAAATAAAACACTTCCGTTAAGTAGCTTAAAAAAACATATAAAAAATAGAGCAAATATAAACTTAGAAATACTATTTTCTTGTTTATAAGTGATAATTATTTGTGAGAAATTTTAGTGACTTTAACTTTAATATCTTTCCTGTCCTCATTTAAAATTCTTTAAAATGAATGATGACTTTGTTCTAGCATGAATTTGATGCTAATGCATTTTTTTCCATTTAGCAGTCTAAGATTGATATGACATAAAAGAAGCTAGCTGAAGCAGAAACGTCGATAAACTAAAATCAAACCCATTTATCTGCTAAATGCGTCGTTGTTCGGCGCTAGTTTGGAAGGTTTAAGAAAATCTAATCGATTATTTGATTAATCGTGTCAACGCTACAGTGAAGTGTTGCACATCCGTGTAAAGCTGCTTTTCTTTCCCTCAGAATTTAGAGGAATTCTGTAAAACAGTTAAAAATGTTATGCTAGTCTGAAGCAGGGATCCCCAAACTACGGCCCACGGGCCGAATCCGGCCCTCCTCCACATTTGGCACGGCCCTCTAAACCGTTTTAGCTAAATGAGACATTTTTCCAGTTTTTTAGGCTAATTTGACATTTAGCTAATATTTCAGCTCCATGCTAGCTGTTTTAGCTAATTTAGGCTTTTTTCCGTTTTCAAAGCTAATTTGACATTTAGCTAATATTTCAGCTACATGTTAGCTGTTTTGGCTAATTTAGGCTTTTTTCCGTCTTCAAAGCTAATTTGGAGTTTAGCTAATATTTCAGATACATGCTAGCTGTTGTGGCTAATTTAGGCTTTTTTCTGTTATCAAATTTGACATTTAGCTAATATTTCAGCTCCATGTTAGCTGTTTTGGCTAATTTAGGCTTTTTTCCGTTTTCAAAGCTAATTTGACATTTAGCTAATATTTTAGCTACATGTTAGCTGTTTTGGCTAATTCAGGCTTTTTTTAGTTTTCAAAGCTAATTTGGAGTTTAGCTAATATTTCATTAGCTGTTTTGGCTAATTTAGTCTTTTTTCAGTTTTTTTATGTCTATTTTGAAGTTTAGCTAATATTTCAGCTATATGCTAGTTGTTTTGGCTGATTAGTCTTTTAAGATAACAATTGAAGCATCTTCAGCTGTTAATCTATCACAGGTAATGCTATATATCTAGTTTTTAAAATGTTTTAGCATTATTTTTTCTGTGAAGATTACATAAATTAATTATTTAAAATTGGCTAAGTGTGGCTTTCTGGAAAACCATAAATTTTTACATTTAGGCTGGTATTGCTATACTTTTTCTTTTAGTCTACAAACTCACCCGGCCCCCCATCAGAGAAGAAAACTGTTCTTTGGCCCTCACAAGAACACGTTTGAGGACCCCTCAATATTAAGAATGTAAACATTGGAGCCAAAGCTTTGCTGTCACAGGGTAAGCACATAACTTTCCAACTTTCAAAATGCAGCTTTCTATTAGAGAACATACCATAGCGTGTCTTTGAATAGCTCTTTCACTGACAAAAGCTTCTTCACCACCTTTTCAGCATCAGACGCTTCGACCATCTCAACCCAAATCTGCAGCAGAAAGACACCACCGAAAAACCGTCACAATACTGTTCGGGACACCTGAACCAGAACCGTGAATTTCAATAGACACCTTGTTGCCAAGTGGCAGGAAGTTGACAAAAGAAGCAGCGGACGCAACTTCCTTCATGACTTCTTTGATGAGGTCCAGCTTGACTTCAGAGACCTCCACACACAGCAGCTGATCTCCCAGATGATTGAGTTCTGGGACGTACTGGAGAGAAGACAATCTTCACTTTAAAACACTTAAAGAATCACGGTTTTGTTTTTTAATTTGTCAGGACGCTTAAAGTGTGACTTACAATATGGCTCAACTTCATCAACGTTTTGTAGACGAGATCCTGCAGGAACACATTTTGGATTAATTCAAATCAAAATGGTTCAGAAAATTGTAAACAGATGTTGCATTCTTGAAAAGATATTTGATGTTTGGAAGTTTATTGCATCCAACTTAAGAGAAAATGTCTGTTCTTCTCATTTTTTTGTTTATTCTATTCATTTTTTTGCGCTATTTTTGTTAGGTTCTACAAAAGGAAACAAAGAGGACCTGCAATTAAAAGTTTAAAAGCCACAATATAAACATGATCCATGTTGTGTTTGAGAAACTTTATGATTTTTGTTTAGATATTTTTATTCCAAATTTTTTATAAATATGATTTTCCATAAGTATTGCTTTGTTTTTCAAGAAAATGTATAAAACGAGTGAACTGTTGAGTAATTACCTTTCTATGACATTTCCTATGACCTGCATACACCCCCGCACTGCTATTTCTGTCTTTCTGAAAGATGCTGGCCTAACCGCAAAGCGTGTGCGCCTCAAAAAAACGCAGCTGAAGAGGGGAAGTGATCCGGAGTTTTGCACCGCGGCCTGATCTTCCTCTGAGCAGTCTCCCCCCCTTCACAAGTCATGTCTTTTTGTCTTTTTAAGATCTTGAACCTGACGATTCTATTTTGTTTTCTGTTACATTTCTTAAAATTATTTTTGATATAATTGTTTTGGGGGAACGTTTTTTTAATTGAATCGTTTGTTTTTTAGATTTTTTGGCAACACTTTAGATAAAGGGCTCTAACTAAATCTAATGTTGACAAAGATAGGTAAATACATTTGTCAAGCTTGTAAGCAGTTTATTCATTTGGCTTTTGTATATTAATAAATCTCACTAGGTATGTTTAGAAACCTAATTTGGCTCATTGCACTAACAAACGTCTTGCTAATACCCGATAAACACCTGAATGCTGTTTGTTAATGTGTTGATAAAGCTTGTTAAGGAATCTTATGAGGTTTTTCAGATTTTTTTCTTCATGTTTTTTTAAATATATTTTTCTCGTTTTATTCTGAATATTTTTTTTGAATAAAATGATTTTTTTGTTTTATTTTTTGCATTTTGAGATACATTTTAAATTATTTTCTATGTAATTGTTTTTTGGGAGGTGTTATTTCCAATTTTTTGATACAATGTTTTCTGTTACTTCAGATGTATATATTTATATATTTTGTTTTTAAATTATATATTTTTTATTTTTGGGATAATTTAACATGTTTTTTCATAATCATTTGTTTCTTGGGGGTCATTTTTCACTTTAAAATATTCATTTTTTCAAATTATTTTTAGATATTTTTTATTGTGGATAAAATGTTATTCTGATTTTTGGAATAATTAAAAAAAATATTTTAATATTCTTTATTTCTTTTATAATTTTTTCAATTTTTCTGTTTTTTTAGGTTACTTTTTCTTGCTTTTTGTTAAAATAATTTTTTGTTGTCTTTAGGTATATTTTTTAATTTTTTTGACTTTTTATTATTTTTGTGATTTATTTTTTGTTCTGTTTATCAATTGTGTTTTCCTAATTTTTTCCATGTTTTTCAAGATTTCTTTTTTATTGTTCTTCCGAGCTTATAATTTTCCAACTTCATCAGTCTTGGTTCTTAAGCATAAAGATAAGGAAACATCTAGAACTTGCATTATTCAAACACTCAAGGACACTAAGAAAAAACGTAATAATATCAGGAATTTCTGTAGTTTGTTTTAAAAAATACTGAATACTTGTGATATTTCTGAGATTATTCTTTGCTTTTCTAAAACATAATTAACAAACTATCAATATAAAATTATAATTTAAGTTCTATACGTTTGCTCAACTTCCTGGTCCTGCATTTTTGACATTTCTGTGAGCATTTAAAGCAAAAGCCCACAAACCTCACTGGATCCGAGCTGCAGGTCCTCTAAGACCAGGTGAAGCTGGAGTTTGCAGCCGTGGACAGAAACTGGGTTTTTGATGTGATCTTGGATGAAACTGCAGCAAACATCCCAGCTGCAGAAGCACACAAAGGCCTGCAGAACAGAAGTGGAGGAAACGTGTCAAAACATGGACACAAACTTCTCAGACCGATTGAGAAATCCTTCTGTAAAAGCCTTAAATTTAACATGAATCTTTGACAAATTCAAGCCGAACATTACTTTATATGAATCTCTATCACACTGAGAAGACTCATTCACTCACAACTACAGATTGGATCATTATTTAGGTGAGAAATGTTAATTTTTTGGGGTCCTTGGCAGCTGAAGCCACACAGGCAGATTGAAGAGCAGCCACTGTTTGAATAACAGCACAACAAAGGTCTCATCGTGGAGCTGTGAGGCCTGTGCTCTCCTCTATCAACAAAACTGTTCGTATATTTGAATTTCGCCTGGAAATGTATTTTGTATTTTCACTCAAAAAAATGTTGATTAGTTTATTGACAAATTTTGTTCGTGTTTGTTTTTAAATTACACCTAAAACTTTCATCCTATGTTGTAAAAACAGTTTGTTAAACATTTTTGGGGTTTCCACAGCAAAATGAAACTCATTTTTCCGACGGAATTTTCTGTTTTTGCATGATTTTATGTCTAGTGTGTGAATACAACATGAAGAAATGACAAACTGAAGGTAGTGTCATATATGAGAGGTTGTCCTGATTAAAACAGGTAAAAATTCAGGTTTATGTCCTCGGTTCCAAAGGGTTAAACTATCCTGACAATCTGCACATGTATCGCTTTCTTAAGCAAATGCAGTCAAGGTCAGCTGACACACCCCTGAGCCGACCTCATGTTATGTTTTAGTTGTCATGTTTCCATGGCAACGGAAACATGACAACAAAAGGGGCGGGAATTCATTGTGTTCAAAAGGTGTAGACATTTTTCTGTATTTGAAAAACATTTTAAGCAATAATAAACAAACAAAACAAATAAACAAACCAATTAATTAATTAATAAAATAAGTCCATGTTTGATGATGTCATCACATGACAGCACAAAAGTCTTTGATGTCATTGTTACCATGGCAACCAAGTCAAAGTGAATGATGTTGCACAGTGATGACATCATATGACATCATATGATGTAAGAACTACTCGTTATAAAATCTCTTAAATAGCGGTGGTTTCCACCTTCGGTTTAGTTTTTCCAAAAGCACCAAAAACCAAAGACACGAGGAGATCAAGCAAGAGTTTGTTCAACCTTGTTTAGATTTCACGTCTTGAACTTTGATACTGAAATTATAATCATCATGTCCGATAACACAAGAAAGACAGGCACCAACGGTCCAACCGAGATGAAGAGCGGAGAGGGTAAAAAGAGGAAGAACCTCTTCAAAAATGCTCCTAAACAAGTCTTCACCTTCATGTCAACAGGTGAGAGCAAAACTTTGATGGTTCCAGACTGGAGCCATCAAAAGCCGAAAAAGGAGAGATATCAGCCTCCTAAAAGGGAGGAATATCGGCCTCCTAAAAAAGTGGAGAAAGTGGAAAGTGAGAGCGACCTCCTCAACCAGATCCAGATCCTGAAAGAAAAACTTCAGAATAAGGAAGTTTTCATTCACCAGGAAGAACCGAGGAGTAAATCGGCTCAGAAAGATCTGGACTGGTACATCCAGTTACTGACACCGGTGGAAAAAGGGCTCCAGGATGAACGCAAACGCATGAAGATTTTGGATGAGGAAATCTCCAAATGTAAAGAAGTTCTTGGTGATTTTCAAGTAAATGAGGAAAGAAGGACAGAAAATGTGGTGTTTGAATGAGCTGGATGACTTTGGGGAAGTTGAAGATTTAAAAAATAAAAATCAACAACTTGAGGGGCTGACTCTATCCAATGTGGAGCTGGCAACCAAGTTGGAAAAACAGGAGAAGGAGAATGAACCTCTTCAACAGGAGGTCAATGAGCTCACCAAACAACTGGATGTTCTAATGGAAGCTGCCAAGGGTCAACTTCAGAAAGACTCTGGAAATCCAGTTTCTGAACAATCCAACGTCGGTGAACAACAGTGGACAAAGGTCAACAACAACAAAAAAGGCAAAAAGAAGAATAGGAGACATTGACCACCTGCACTGGACCCAAACCTTTCCGACCACTGAAAAACTTAGAATGTGAGTCTTCATGTGGTCGGATTCCAACAGTGCTGCGCCCCCTCTAAAAAAAAAAAAGAAATGTGGGTTTTCTCTGGGAGCTCCAGTTCACCCACACCGACCCGAACCGGGTCCAACGAGTTTTAGTTTTAGTTTTAATGTAGTAGGATTTATAAAAAAAATACATTAATTAAAAAAAAAAAAAAAAAAAAAAAACACAACACACACACCCCACCTCCACACCAAAAAAACAAAAAACACATACACACATGCTCATACATACATACACATAAACACACTCACACGCATACATATATACATACATACCACCCACACCACACTCACACCCCCACACACCCCACCATACACACCACACCCACACCACACCCACACACCCCCTCCTTCGACCGCCACCTTAACGTGGTGGAGGGGTTTGAGAGCTCGAATGATCTCTGGAGCTGAGCTGTCTGGGGTTTCTACCCCTGGTAGGGTTTCCCATGACAGAGAGTTCCTTGGTGACGAGCCAGACTAAGAGCGGTTCACAACCTCCTGTATAGGTAGTACACAAACACTCAACAAAAATATAAACGCATCATTCTTATTTTTGCTCCCATTTTTCATGAGATGGACTTAAAGATCTAAAATTCATTCCAAATACATAAAATTATATTGTAATTTACTGCTGCAGTAGAGGGATGGATTGAACAGGTTTAGTTTCACACGACATGGATGGAAGCTCCTCACCCTCCTCTGAAGTGGGAGAATCAGAGTTGTTTTGGAAAAGTGAGGCTCCAGCAGTTTAGCGACGTCCTGCTGCGTGTAGTTTCCTTCAGGTAAACCGGTCAACATGACGGTGGAAGACGCCGAGGCCTTGGTGGACGCTTTCTGCAGGACAGGATGTTCAAAAAGATCCAGTTGAAAAAGACAAACCAATTTTCAATAAATAGAACTTTTTGTGCAAAAATATATCAGAATAATTTCAGTTCTACTGTCCAAAAAGTGTTCTTACGTTCATGTCATCCAGATTTTGGACCGTCAGAAAATCTGAAATAAAACACGCACGATTAATAATATTAGCGTCTGTAACAGCAAACATATCCCAAAGCGACATTTTTTTTTCTTCCTCACCAGGGATACTGAACCAAGGACTAACGGTGGCGAAAACATAGGGACTGGTTGTCATGGTGACCCAGAATGGCGGAGTGCTGCCTGCTGGAACAGCGAAGGACTCGGGTACGATGATGGCGCCGTCAATGATGTCTTTGCTGTTTGGTAAAGCTTGCATCGGAAGTTTTGGTGCTAAAATCAAACAGGAAATTTTTAGAACAAACGAAAACATTTTAAAAAAAAGAGCCATATCACCCATTTTATTTATTTTATTTATTTATTTATTTAGTCGATGACAGATTTTATCTTTTTGTAATTTGATTCAGCTAATTACAACAAAGGTGATAAAGAAGAATAAAGTTTAAAGACGTGCTCCATGTACATAATAATACAAGTTTTTTGTTGGTTTCCCCAAATAAACAACACAAATCAAACAGGTGATGGAATTCCAGGTAATAAATAACGGCAGATTTCCTTTCACTCGTTTTTTTTTATATATTGAGAATTCAGTCAATGGGTGGCAGTTTTGGGATTTGAATGAATACTCCAGTAAAATCTGTTATTTTGTAATATAAATATGAATGCAGGCAAGCTAACTAGCAAACGCATTAACCCTTAAATGCTACATAAACACACAACAACGTTAGCTCAAGTGAGAGTCTATGTAAACGCCTGCAAAACTCTCGCATTCACGCATGTTCCGTTCTCCTTAGCTTGTTTACATTAAAAGTGGGGTCATCTGGACACCACAGGACAGTGCGCTGAACTTTTTTTTTTCACTGATTTCGGAGTTTCACTAATGTCCATGGCAGACATAAAATCCTGTCCCCCTTCGTCCACATTTGTCATGGAAGAAATCGCATAACAATATGTGGTTGGAGCCATCTGGACCCCAAGGAGAGCGGAAGGGTTAAGGCCGTTTTTGGGTTCTAGGTCTGAAACTCAGGGCCAAAAAAAACTCAGCTTCAGCACAGACATATTGGGTAGCGTCATTTTTTAGTCAAAGAAGTATTAGCCATTTTAAAATTGACTTTATCAGAAATCTTGGGATAAATCTAGCCAGCTGGTTTTATTGCACCTCATTACTTCTTTGTTTTTATTGTTTTATTGCTTATATTGTTTCTTTTCGTTGTTGTTTATTGATTTTATTTCTCTGTTCAGCACTTTGGCTGCGTCTGCTTTATAAGTGCTTTACAAATGATAAACTGATCGATGAAGGAGAAATTATTAATTGCCGTTTGTGTTTTTGAGGAAAAACGAGTCGAAGTAAAATGAAAAATCGGACTAAGTGCTCAGAATGGTCTGTTTATTTATGCATAAAGTCAGAGAATATTTCAGCGTAACCAGTCAGACTTTGTTGAAGAAGCCCCCGTTTCTCTGTTTTCTCTAGTCTATATACACGAGTGTAGATGACCAGAAGCACATCACACACCGCCTTCATTGGAACAACAATCGTTCTTTTGCAATCGTCCCCAAGGAACCTTCGTCAACACCAGGCGATCCAACGCCACATCTGTTTTCTGTCTTATCTTTCCTGGAGACCGTTGTTAAACCATTTATCTTGGACACTTGGCTGGACACCGAAATGTCACGGTGACCAAGTACCTCCTCCAACTCAAAGATTGGAACATTAGCTCATTCCTTGGACTAAATAGTCGAAAACATCATTAATTCTGGAGTTCACTTTTGGGTCATAGCTTTGCATCCAGGCTGAAATGGAGCGGCTCTTTTTCCTACAGTGTCAGGCCGAAATGACAGAACTCCAAGTCTTTTGTACATTAGAAAAAAAAACTTTGAAAGTTCTACTAGAACTATTGATTTATTTACTTTTTGCTTGTTTCTGTTTTTAATTGTAAAGCACTTCGAGCTGCAAAAGCATGATAAGCGCTCTTTTATAAATAAAGTTTGATTTGATTTAGTTAGTTCTGTTGGATCCTGTGAGGCGGTTCTCGCTAGTTCTGTTGGATCCTGTGAGGCGGTTCTCGCTAGCTCTGCTGGATCCTGTGAGGCGGTTCTCGCTAGCTCTGCTAGATCCTGTGAGGCGGTTCTCGCTAGCTCTGCTAGATCCTGTGAGGCGGTTCTCGCTAGCTCTGTTGGATCCTGTGAGGCGGTTCTTGCTAGCTCTGTTGGATCCTGTGAGGCGGTTCTCGCTAGCTCTGTTGGATCCTGTGAGGCGGTTCTCGCTAGCTCTGTTGGATCCTGTGAGGCGGTTCTTGCTAGCTCTGCTGGACCCTGTGAGGCGGTTCTCGCTAGCTCTGCTGGATACTGTGAGGCGGTTCTCGCTAACTCTCCAGGACCCTGTGAGGCGGTTCTCGCTAATTCTGCCAGACCGTGGGCAAGGGTGATCACTTGGTCTGCCGTATCCTGTGAGGCGGTTCTCGCTAGCTCTGCTGGACCCTGTGAGGCGGTTCTCGCTAGCTCTGTTGGATTCTGTGAGGCAGTTCTCGCTAGCTCTGTTGGATCCTGTGAGGCGGTTCTTGCTAGCTCTGCTGGATCCTGTGAGGCGGTTCTCGCTAGCTCTGTTGGATCCTGTGAGGCGGTTCTTGCTAGCTCTGCTGGATCCTGTGAGGCGGTTCTCGCTAGCTCTGCTGGACCCTGTGAGGCGGTTCTCGCTAGCTCTGTTGGATCCTGTGAGGCGGTTCTCGCTAGCTCTGCTGGATCCTGTGAGGCGGTTCTCGCTAGCTCTGCTGGATCCTGTGAGGCGGTTCTCGCTAGGTCTGCCGGAACCTGGGCGGCGGTGATTGTTTGCTCAAATTGCGCTGCAGGACCTTAAAGTTCATTGACTTCACATTTAAACTCAAGGTGCCTGCCGTGCGAATTGCGTCCGGTGTTAATACAGCCTTACAGCGAGTCTTTAGACTGTCAAGAATATAAACACTGGAGTTTTATTCTTTCAACTACCGTAACTCTTCAGCCTTGAATGCAAGAGCAGAAACACTTTACCATAATAAAGGGCTTATGCAATCCACACAAATAAACTGAGTCTTTCTCGGTAAAACCTGACTTTGTGCTGCTATGCAGGACTTTAATGTCAGTGTACCGGTGCAAGGCCATTCTCAAAGGCCAATTTTCTCCCCATCACAGTTAAAGATTTACGGTATTCTATAGAGCCAGTGTTGTCACCAGTGACCACTCAGAGTTCAAGGTTCATAGCAGTTTTCCATAACGCTGAATTTGAACAATTAAATATGAGGATTTGTAAGTTCTTACGTTGAGATGTTGAGGTGAAGCGCGGTGTTTTCAGCCTCCGTACTTTGTGGTTACGGCGCCTCTTCAGGAGGCTGTACCAGACTCCCAGCCGGTCAGCGTCATACATCGTCTCAAATTCAATGAAAATCTTTTTTGCAGATAAGAGAAAAAAAGATTAAAATCAGTAACGTTTCTTATCTTCAATGCATCTGTGGTACAGGCGCTCGTGTGGTTTTACCTTGTTCACAAGCTGCAGGTAGTTTTTTACAGGACCAGTTTTCTTCATAACTGTAAGGAGATCCTTTATTTCGCTGGGGGAGATTTCCTGGATGTAGACCACACTCTCGTCATCCTTTAGATGCTGTTTCAATCACAAAAGGTACATTTAGTTCTGCATTACTTACACAAAGCTCTGGATCTCTTCTAACTTGTAGAGGGAATCAGACCTGATGATGACTAAAAATGTACAATGTGAATCCTCTCCTGTCATGATTCTCTTGAGATGTTGGAGAGCTGCAGCTCCTCTCACAGAGAACTTATCAATAACTATAAACTTATGCAAAAAATGAATGATATAAAAAATGTTTTTATTTGTATAAGTGTATAAATATAAGTGTAATATGTTATTATTTTATTTTCTTCCCAGATAAAATGTACAAAATATATAATAAACAATTATTTACTGTTCAACTTTTAAAGTGAAACAACACAAAACACTGCAACCACAACACAAAATACTAATTATAATGTACAAAATAAAAAAGAAAAAAAATGAAGGTTTGTATATCATGGTAAAGGTATTTAGAAATAGCTAATATCTTATCTTTGTGAATCTGATTTGGTTTCTTATGTCAGTATTTGATCTGTTCTGGAGTCAGTTCTGTTTGAAATTATTTTCTTGCAGATTTTAAATCCTGTCTTCTTATGATCAATAACAATAAAATCCTTTCAGATTTTCTGTTCTTTTTTGAGTCACTCATTTTTTTACGTTTTTTTTTTTTTTTTTGTCACCGTTACACGTGCTCTCCTCTGACTCTCTCTCGTGCGCAAACCGCAACGAGCTTTGCACACACACACGTGCTCAGCGCACGGCTTCACGCTTTTATGATCTCTGCGCAAATGGTTTTGATCTGACGCCTGCGACTTAAAAGAAAAAAAATTATAAAAAAAGAGGATTCTGGACACAACTTGATAAATAAATACGAGCAGCTGGGAAACCGAAAGTGAAACTTATATTCTCTCGGTTATTGGGAGAGTTGCGTTATAAAACTAACTGTGGAGATGAAACCTGCAAATTAAGATTACAGATGTTAAACTCCTCATTACACACTATTTTTTAAAATCCAGGATTATAAACTAAAATCTAAGATCTGATCGCATCACAGAATTATGAGGGTCTCATTTCGGAGCTGCGTATTTCGGCGCATGGAAAAGATTGATTGACAAGGTCTCCAACCAATCAGGACGCAGAGAAAACTTCAGTGTGGAAGGAGAACTCTGTATTCTGTTCTGTTTGACGGGGATTTGGGAGAGTTCAGAGAGGACCAGATCGACAAAAAAAGAAATAAATAATGGATCTCTGATAGTGTTTGGGGGCCAGTCCAAATGCGGAGGCGGGCCGCATCCGGCCCGCGGGCCATAGTTTGGGGACCTCTGCTCTTAAAAAAAAAAAAAGGTTACTGTGACTACACTAGCTCCTAACCTTGTTAGTAGAATGCAAAAAAGAATGATACGCTACATGTTAGCCACGTTAGCGCATTAGCAATATGAAACCATGTTTGCAGTACATAAAACAACAGACTGATGCCACTCAAACAAACATTACTGTGGCTGCACCAACTCGCAAACTTGTAACATGTAAAAAAATAAAGCAAAAAAAAAAAGTTCTGATACTGCCATGATACAGCATATTTACAATAACACCAAACCTCGATTCAAATACATAAAAAACGCAATTACTTAACCACCGTATAATGTTACATGTCGGGGCAAAGTTCCTTTCCTCAACTTAAAAATCCATTGGAATTGCATCAATTACATAAACGGTTGAAGAGTTAGAGGAATCTCCAGAACGTTTTTTACTATAAATCCTTAATTTGATTTTTGTTGACCTTTTTTTTAAAATACATAAATAGTTTTGTCAAACGGGCAAAAAGCTGCATTGACAGCGATGCAGTTCCCCTTTTGTCCAAATAAGGGTGAAATAATGTGAAGACAATGGTATGTTAATAGTAGTAATATGTTAAAAGTTAATAATGTCTATAAAGTAAGCCAAAAATGGTTTGTGTGGGTGTGTAACTTACAAAGGGCATCAATTTTGACATGCAATTATAGAATCCAAGCTGAAAGAGAATATAGCACAGAAAACAACATCAATATTGCTGAACATTTTCTTCAACTTTGTAGTTGAATAATACACATGAATGACTATTCCAATTACTTTTGGGACTAATCTGTGCAGATTCAAAGTGTTTGTATTGAGTTTTGATTGCTCACCGGGGACATAAAAATGTACCCTGTCACAACAGAAGCAAGGAGTTGTCTTTTATTCAGGGTTAAGTTAAAGGAACGGGATGCTTTTAAGATGTCGTCCACCGTCCAGATATCTGGCATGAGGACCAAAGCCTGAAAGGAAACCAGAAACCACACATTTAGGTTAAATATTACAGATCGGCCCAAAGCTCACGATGCAGATTAAGACCAAAAGTTTAACCCGCTCACCATACACTTTTCAGGAAAGATGTAGATGTTGTCATCTTCATATTTGAATCCAAACTTGCAGAGAACATTAACGACATCTTTCTCAGTGTAAGGGCAGTCGCTTTGTCTTGGCAGGTTGGATATAAGCACCAGTGGGGAAGAAAAGGAAAGATCCTAGACAGAAAAAACAAGACCAGATTTAAAATGTGCGTTGGAAAATATTGCTCTTCAATTTATTTAAAAATCCCAGCTCTGACTGCAAAAACTTCCTTCCTTCCAGTTAATTGATAATTGTTTCACCACCATAAAACAGGAAATGTCCGGTATGCGGAAGACTAAAATATGACTGGTCAATATAAGGCAGATACAAAGCCCAAGCTTTAAAGCAAAAGGTGTACTAAAAACTAGATTTCTTGACTGCTGAAAGCTGAATGTTGCCGCTAAAGATGCAAGAGCTGTTACCTGAAAATGCTAAAGACTTGCTAAAATGTTAGCTAAATGCCAAATTAGCCAAGAAACTGGAAGCATGTCTATATTTGCCTAACACTGCTAGCACAATGCTAAAATGTTAACTAAACTCCAAATTTGCCAGACAGAAAAAAAAATTGGAAATATGTCTAAATTAGCTTAAACCTGGTAGTCAAAAGCTAAAATGTTAGTTAAACAAAAAATTAGATGGAAAAAAAGGAAATATGTCTACATTAGCCAAAAACTGCTAACATGATGCTAAAATGTTAGCTAAACTCCAAATTAGCCAAAAAACTGGAAATGTCTAAATTAGCCAAAAACTGCTAGCATGATGCTAAAATGTTAACTAAACTTCAAAGTAGCCAAAAAACTGGAAATGTCTAAATTAGCCAAAACTGCTAGCATAATGCTAAAATGTTAGCTAAACTTCAAAGTAGCCAAAAAACTGGAAATGTTTAAATTAGCCAAAAACAGCAAGCATAATGCTAAAAGTTAGCTAAACCTCAAATTAGCCAAAAAAAAATTGGACGTATGCCTAAACAATTCAAATAAAGTCAGCATAACTCAAAAACTTAGCTAAACTTTAAAATCTCTGTAGCTGCTGAACATTAAAAAGTTTGTCACTATCTGAAAGGATGCAGAAGTTCATGTTTCAAAGTGCACAAAATTTTTGAAAGATTTGAGAAATTTCTCATTCATTTCTTATCAGGCATATTTTGCTCAATATTTCCAAAATTATAAAATTTATGAAAACCAAAAGTACAAACAGTAGTGTCCTGAAAATGCTGAACGTTTAGCCGAGAAACGTACAGAAAGGATCAGGAGAATCACTATAGTGTGAATGCTGTATTATTGATGATGTACCTAACACACCCCTTTCAATAAATACTATAAATAATATAACACTTTTGATAATATTTTTGTTGCCCAACTCTCCTAAATTTGTCTCAGATCCCTTAAAATTCTCCCACATAAAGAAGCATGACCATTTTTATAGAAAAGTGGGTAAAAAAATAGAATCTAAAAGATAAGTATGAAATATTTACTACCCAAAAAGCTGCAAAAAAGACTACTGAAAATGAGCTAAGATGATTTAACTCATTATGGGGAAATTCCAATAGAAAAATTGAATAATAAAATTTGATGAACAAACTTGAATGAAATGGAAGCTCCACCAGCCAAAAGATTTTGAGAAAACTTACATCCGTAAAGTAATTCTGCTGCGGCTTGATGCGATCTGTGAGCCAAAGACAGAAAAATTAAAAAAACAGAAACACAGACATAGTAAAACTAAATTTGAACCGTAAATGGACTTCTTACTCAATTTTTGCACAGAAATGTATGTGCTAATGTTGTTTGCGTGTTGACAGGAGAGCGGCAGCGGATGTTTGCTCTCCGGGAGGGTTTTCTGAGTCTTCTTGGCATTTGCAGACACAGAAACTGATGTTGGGACCGCAGAGACATTCCCGGAGAGATCAGATGGACGAGTCTCCCGGATCTTTGCTGAAATTCAAAGATTTTCACATGTTTTAAAAGGAAATAGAAACAAATGAGTCTAAGGGTGTATTCAGACTGGAAAAATCATGTGATCTGGACAGTCTGCTTAATTTGTTCTGGATTGAGTCCTGAACCTTGTATTTGGTCTGTATTCAGACTATCATCAACTGGAACTTCTGTTCGAAACCAAAGCTTGTAAACAAACCGCATGACTAAAAACCTCTTTAGTCAGGTGGTTTTGGAATTACAAGGGTGGAACAAAGCAATGGCAGAGAAAATAAAGGAAGTTCAACGCTTTCAAATCCTTGTCAGCAACAAAAACAAGACTAAATTAGCCAAAATAGCTAACAGGTAGCTGAAATATTAGCTAAACTCCAAATTAGCCTAATAAACAAAAACAAAACTAAATTAGCCAAAATAGCTAACATGTAGCTGAAATATTAGCCAAACTCCAAATTAGCCTAAAAAACAAAAAAGCCTAAATCAGCCAAAATAGCTAGCATGTTGCTAAAATATTAGCTAAACTCCAAATTAGTCTAATAAACAAAAACAAGACTAAATTAGCCAAAACAGCTAGCATGGAGCTGAAATAGCTAAACTCCAAATTATGCTAAAAACACTGACTCTACACTCTGACTACATATAATATAAAGTAACGATTAATCAATTTGTTCTTCATGATCCATTTTCAATCAGTCTGAATTAAAAGGGGCCCCATCCATGTTTCACTACCATCGCTTGTCAAAGTTCAACTGGTTTAACTTTCAGTATGCATTCAATTGTTACACGTTTTCTACGTAAAGCCTAAAAAACGGACGTATAAACTTGCGTGAAAGAGAATTTTGAACGTGTATATGTTCACATTTAGATAGACTTTACATTGGAAACGGTCACTCAAACGGGCGGTTGAGAGCTCGGTGTGAACGTAGCATTTAATAAAAAGAAACTTTCCGATATCCAAGGAGACCGGACAATCTTCTATACTCTTTCAGTCGAAGACATTAAACAGAATATTAACCCTCGTACTATCCTTGGTATGTTGACGTTGGGCATGGGGTCATCTAGACCCCACAAGACAGTGTGTGGAACCATTTTTTTATTTATTTTTGATGTTCACTGGTGTCAGACATGAAATCCTGTCCACCTTCATCCACTTTTGTCATTGAAGTGATAACACATCAATGTAATGCTTGGGTCATCTGGACCCCAAAAGATAGAACAAGGGCTAAGGTTTAAAACACTAAATATGGAGTTGGTCATAAAAACTCTTAAAGTCTTCCAAAATACCTGTGTCGCATGTTTTTGTCTCTACTCCAACACTCGTCTTTGCATCTGAAGAAGTTTCAGCCGAGGCTCCAACTGAGCGGTTTCCACTGGATCCTGAAGCTGGTGTCTTTAATGCAGCTGCGACTGAAGTTCCAGGAGGTTTCTGCTGGTTGTCTTCTGGTTTCTTAAGTCGATCAGTTGAAGGCGTTTCAAGTTTGGTCTCAAGGGTACTGGTCAGTGGAGGACTTTGATTTGGTTTAGTTGGTAAAGTCTTTGGCTCAGTCTTGTTTTCAGAAGTTTTCTCTTTAAGTATCTCAGATTCTCGAGCTTTCTCTTCTTGTCCAGAGTCTGCAACACTTTTTGCTTCTACAACAACTTCAGGAGGCTCTTCATGATCTTTCATTTCAGAAGTTGGCATAGCCTCGGCTGTGTCTCTACCCTCTAAAACAGATTTCTGATCTTTAGTATCCATTGTTTCCTCCTGGACCACAGAGGGAACCGGTTGACGTTCAGACACAGTAGATTCAGACAATTCCTTTTTGGCGTTTCCTCCATCTTTTTCATTGCCGTGGGCTGGATGTAACTGTTTGCTCTCTGAGGTTTTTATCGGCAGCCTTCCAACAGATTTGGCAGGTTCCTCAAGCTTTTCATGTGTAGCTGTTGGGGTAATTTCAGCGTTGGAAGCAAGGAACTCTTTGCTTGGCTTGGAAAATATGAAATCTGCTGGTTTTTCAGTTTGGAGAGTTTCCTCAGCACTTTTCTGACTTTCTGTCAGTTCCTGTTTTGAGGCTTCAGTTTCTTGTCGCACTGATGGCTCTTTTTCAACCACAGCTGATTTAAAGGCTGCTTTGCCAGTTATGGCCTTTGTTTTTATAGATTTGACCGTCTTCTCGGTAGTGCCAACTTTCTCTTTGACAATGGAAGATTTAGCTTCTGTTAGAGGTTTGCCTGTTGAGCTGGTCTGGGGTTTCTCTGGCAAAGATAAAAGCTTTTTGAATGAAAGAACTGTTGTTGAGCTTGCCTGAGAAGTGGCCGGACTTAAATCTGAAGAGTTTCTGTAAAAGAGGATGTTCAAATTAGAAAACAGTGATAAATCTGTACTTTGAGCGACATAGAAGAACAGAACAAAAATAACTACTTTTAATAACAGTTGTCAAAAATAGTCATAAAGCAATTGTCGTGTGCACTTAAAAGCCTTATTTTTTAAATGACAGTGCAGATTATAATCAATAGTGTCTTGAATACGAATCGGTTGTGTTTACTGATGTCAATCTGTTTTTTGTAAGAGTTGCAAACAAGGTTGCATGTGAATATGCTAACGTGTAGCAGTGGTTGGACTGTTTTTTTTCTTTTTTAAATGTTACCAACACGTTTGTGTGTGGCGTGGTCTTAGTATTATTTGTTTCAGCGCTATTAGTCTGATTTTATACATGCTGTAAACAAGATTGGGAGTCACAGTCTCCTGAATACCCTAATACGGCTAACACCTCTAAAGTAGCTAACATGTAGAGTGTTGCAAGTTTTGGAGTTGCTGTGAACACCGTTAATAAACTCCAACTGATGGAGTCTAACCCACCTATTGTGCCCCATGATTTGGTGCGCCTTCTATGCGACATCAGCTCAAAAATATACGACGATCCACCTTGTAATCCAGTACGTCTAAATAACAGATAATTTAATTTTTTTTTCTTTTTACCATTTTCAGTTAGTTTTTGTCTTCTTTGTTAGATGTCACTGAATGTACTAAATCAAGACATGGCTAAGAAGTCTATTGAAAGTGAAGTTCATCTAAGGACCCTTTTGGGAGTTGCTGGAGCCTATCCTTTATCACTATTGGGCGATGGCGCGATTCCCTCCAGACCAGGGATGGGGAACGCCAAGTCTCGAGGGTCTGTGTGTTTGCATGATTTCCAGATATCCAAGCCCTACTTCATGACTGAATATCCGGTTCAGGTGTGTCAAGCCAATGGGAACATTCCAGAGCAGAGGATGTAGGAAAACATGCAGAAATGAGGCCCTCTAGGCCAGGTGTTGCCCATACCTGGCTTAAATAGTTCCCCAGTCTGTCACAAAACCACAATCATACACTCACGCTGACAATTTAGAATCTCCAATTGACCTATGCAGTGCAATGCACAAGGAGAACTTGCGAACCCCAAACAGAAAGGACTCAGTGGGGATTTAAAACTGGACCCTGGGAGAGGTGAGAGTTCTAAACACTACACTCCCCAATCTTTTTGGGGCTGGTGATTTTATACCGAACCGGCGCACGGTGCGTGGCATCATCCAAATCAAAAGATTTTCAGGATAAAAGATTGTTCAGTCATCATTATTTTTCCCTCATTTACAATCAAAAGGTGTAGCTGAGAGAAGCCGGTTGTTTTTTAAAAATATATATATTTCAAAATAAACGTTTAAACGTTAAAAAAAACTGGTATTAATTGGTGCTTCTGTATATAAATCTGCTTTTTTTTTTGGTTGTTTGTAACACTATATTATGCTCTTGCTCTTCCACTTAAGAAAAAAGGGCTTTTCTCGTAGGAGAAAAGCCCTTTTGTAACTTAAAAATATATTTTTTAGGCAATTTTTTGAGTTTTTTTTAAGCTGCTGGCATCAAATTTAGCCTTTTTGTTTGCTCCACTTGATAGATTTATGAAAAGTTTGGTATAGCTAGTTTAAGTTTTGACAAGATTCAATTAATATACTTATTTAATTTAAATTAAGGCTAAGAATATTCTTTATACATCTATATAAAAGATAAACCTCACAAAAACTTGACTTACTGCTGAGGATTTTTCTGCTCGAGTGTACTTGTTTGTGTTGGTCTTTCAAACGCGACATCCTGTAAAAGACATTACTGGTTAATAAATTCACTGTTATGGTATGAACACATTTCACCAAATTCTGGAGCGTATTTGTTCAAGAGAAAAGGCAGGACACAAGCACCTGTTCTGGAACAACAGTCACTGATACTCCTTTGATCTCAAAGTTCTTCGAGGCTTTAAGTTTCAAAGCAGCTTCCTCTTTTTCAAAACACACACGTGCCTACACAATCAAAGGATGCACACACATACATTTAGATTTCAATAAAGTCAAGGATTTATGCTCAAAATGATCACAAACTTACTTTTAGAATCTATTTTTAGGGGGTGAAAATATACATAGAAAACTTTAGGATTAAGTGAAAAATTCCAAGCTTTTAGATAAAAAAGGTATTCTAAATAAAGTGTTGAAATGAAAACAAAAGGAACTTTTAAAATAGCCAAATTTGTTATCTAAGATGTTTGTGAATGAGCTGTTAGTGAATCAACTAAACTTGTACTGATTTAGCTCAAAGTTACGCTGATGTTTTTCTTCCTGACATGTAACATTCACGTTATTAAGAATTACAAAACCCTATAGAAATTAATTTTATCTCTTATTTTATATTCCTTGCATACCCAACTTAATTTAGTCCAATAAAATCAAACGCAAATTATTTGTTTTGTATTGTAAGCTAGGTTTCACTTTACCTTTGAAACTATCAATTTACAATTTTACCGCTAAATAATGGCTATATTTTTGTTTGATCCAATATTTTTTAACTTAAGAAAAACATTAAACTTTGGATTTATGTTTCTAAAGATTTTTAGAGCACGAAAAGCTAATAAAGAAAAAAAATTATTGGTCTTGTCCAGGATCACAAACCAAAAACTGCATGATTATTTTTTTAACATAAATTTGAATTGTGCAGTTCCGTAATTAAATAAAAGCAAACAATGAATCAGAAAATATTACTTTTCAAATAGCAAATTTAAGAAAAGATTAAAGATTTGCAACCAAGGTTTCACTTCATTTCTGAAACCATCTATTTATAAACAATTTTATGATTCATATAATTATATTTTTGATTTATCCAATGTGTTTTTTTACTTTAGAAAAACATTACACTTAGGAATTTTTTTACAAGACTTTTAAAGCATAAAAATCAAAAGGGCATTAAACTTAGCTAAGCTAATAAAGAAAAAATATATCGGGGGTTTGTCCAGGATCAAAAGCCAGAAAATTGCTTTTTTTTAATATTTAAAAATTTAGTAGAATTACAAACAATAAATCTAAAAATTATTTGTTTTGAATTCAGTTATTTGCAAGTTAAATAACAAAAAAAAATAGATTAGAACAAGACAACTCTATGCAATACATATGCTTCTTTAATAATTTATGTCCTCTAAATGTACCGACCTCTTGCTTTGGCTTGAACAGAAGAACTGATTTGGTTTTTCCGAACATGTCCATTGCAGAAATCAAATCACTGTGACACAAAGTGTCAAAAGTTCCTTTGAGCTTTACCATGGTTGGAGGGGATGGTTTGTTGTACTAAAAAAAAGCCATGAACACAAATTTAGAACATATAGACACAAAAAGATTACCTCTGTGTTTTGGCAAAAACTAACCTTAGACTTTATTGGAGAACTATTCTCATTTGGACTTTTCTCCATCTTTACTGGGCTTGGAGAAGATGTGGAACCAGCTAATAAAAAACTACTTTCTCCGGATAAGGGAGAAGATGAGTCTTTCAATATTTTGGATGCAGATGTTGTTGATGCCAAAGATGATGAGGAACTCATTCTAGCAAGTTCCTCCAGGACAAAAGGAACCATAGTTTTGACCATGTCTTCCACACTTTGCCGTCCTGAAAGTGACTGGACCGCTGCAAATACAAAAGGCAAGAGAGAGAGGTTACGTTGTTTGAGGTCCTAGATCTACGCAAGTTCATGAAAATATGGGTTGAGTTGCAGACTCAAACCTGGTGTTTTAAGAAGTCTTTCGGTCAGGTTTTCAAGGGAACAGGGCTTCTTCTGTGGAGGCAATGACTTTTGCAGGGATGTCTTTCTCTTACAACTCTTTGTCAAAGATGACCGTTTCTCATTTTTCTTCAGTGGAGATAAACGAGAATTAGGGATACTCTTGAGCAAGGATCGTTCCTCCATTCTCTTAGGAGAAGGGGATTGTTCATGACTCAATCTTGGTGACAATCGTTTATCTCCCTTTGTCTTTGCTGAAGACCGTCCCTCTATGCTTCTTCTTGGTGAAGACCGTCGCTCTTTGCTGCTACTTGATGACGACACTCGCTTTATGATTCTCCTTGGTGAAGACCGTCCCTCTAAGCTTCTTCTTGGTGAAGACCGTCGCTCTCTGCTGCTACTTGATGACGACACTCGCTTTATGATTCTCCTTGGTGAAGACCGTCCCTCTAAGCTTCTTCTTGGTGAAGACCGTCCCTCTAAGCTTCTTCTTGGTGAAGACCTTCGCTCTAGGCTTCTTCTTGGTGAAGACCGTCGCTCTAAGCTTCTTCTTGGTGAAGACCGTCGCTCTCCGCTGCTACTTGATGAAGATAGTTGCTTTATAATTCTCCCTGGTGAAGACCATCGCTCTAGGCTTCTTCTTGGTGAAGACCGTCGCTCTAAGATTCTTTTGGGTGAAGACCGTCGCTCTCTGCTTCTTCTTGGGGAAAACCTCCGCTCTACAATTCTCCTTGGTGAAGACAGTCGCTCTCTGCTGCTACTTGATGATGACCATCGCTCTCTGCTTCTACTTGATGAAAACCGTCGCTCTATGCATATTCTTGGTGAAGACCATCGCTCTCTGCTTCTTCTTGGTGAAAACCGCCGCTCTATGATTCTCCTTGGTGAAGACGGTCGCTCTATGCTTCTACTTGAAGACCGTCGCTCTCTGCTTCTTCTTGGCGAAAACCGTCGCTCTACGATTCTCCTCGGTGAAGTCCGTCGCTCTACGATTCTCCCTGGTGAAAACCGCCGCTCTATGATTCTCCTTGGGGAAAACCTCCTTGGTGAAAACTTTCGCTCTCTGCTTCTCCCTGGTGAAAACCATCGCTCTTTGCTTCTCCTTGGTGACGATCTCCTTCGATCTCTTCTTTTCCTTGAACGCCCTCTCTCAAGGCTCCTTGAACGCGAACGATTATGGGAAGTAGCCGTCCAGTCATTTTGTGGGGACCAAGAACTAGAACGAGACCTAACAGAAAAATGTATTAGTGTTTGACTTAACCGGTTACCTTGAGAATCAAAAATAAAGGCATGGTTGTATTATTTAAAAATAATCTGGAAAAGGTTTAGCCACCAAGTAATTAATTGTGAGCAATTATTTCTATAAGTAGAAAGAATATATCTAGACTCTGTAGCTTTTGCAAAGTGTTTTGGGTATTTGACAGTAAATCAGAAATCTATGTGTTAGCTAAAGATCTGATTTGAAATTAGCCAAACAAAATTTCGTGGGTGAGATCTGCATAGAATTCAAACATAAATGTAAATAAAGGAGTGTGACAAAGAAGGAACCCATGTTCTTTGAAACCGTAAAGCCAGGACAAAAATGCTGGGAGTCAGTTTGCAATTTTTTCATTGAGTGGTCATTTCTACACACCTGCTAATGCGTCTGGGGCTGCGTTGTGACCTTGTTCTGCCACAGCGCTTCTCCTTTCCATCTTCAGAAACACGATAGCGGGTTGGGCTTTGTGAGTTTGAACGAGATTGACTTTTTGACCTTATTTTCTGAGGATTGGGCTTGGAAGATTGGACAGATCTTAAAGACTTTCTATAAACAGAATAAAAGAAAATCTCAGAATAAAAACACTTTAGGCCACAAGAGCAAATACTTATGTGGAAGATAATTGTGATCACCTCTGCAGTTGTGGTACTTTCCCATCCCACTTTGGATATCTATGAAAATGAAAATAGGGCCATTACTTACAAGAAACTGAGATGGGTCATCAGTAGTTTTTAACACAGGACAGTATTTAAGTTACAGCAGAATAAAAGCAAAAGTCCACCAAAAAAAAGAAATGGTTAATTATACTCTTTAAAATTACGTACACACCGCGGCACACGCAGGTTCTAAGCCCATCGTGTTCACACCGCTTTGTGTGAAATGTTTAAGTGGTGCAAATTTCACAAATTGGGCAAGAAACGGAAATAGTTGGGTTTACTACTCGTGCACTTGCAATGGTGGATGTGGATTACCATCAAGTCAGGAGAGTGGTCTTGGTTTATCTTTATTTGAAAAACAGACTTGTCACTGTGTCTGGGTTCACCAGATAAACCAGCTAAGCTCAGAGTTTGGCGAGTTTCCAAGTCTATGTTTGGTCACAATTTGACCTGGTTTAAATAGCGAAATGCACTCAATGGCAACGCTTTTTTTACGTTGAGTCTGAGCACTGTCATAGCTATGTCTTAGCTTTGTGTGAGCGAATCGTGTGTTTACTTAGACCTTTTGTTGGAAGTGGCCACTTAAATAAGCGTTGCCAAGGGTGGTGTGTGTGTGTAGCTTAAGAGTTATAATGCAAGTCAAAAAGTTACACAACTCGTCAATTAATACACATTGTATATTTTGCATAGATAAAAGTACATAGAGATCTTGCATAGACTGCAATCACATAGCAGAAGATAGATGGTCATGTCAGCTGGTCAAAAAATTGTGTTTACGAGCTAATGCTTCATAGCTTACATTGTGTTTAACATTCATTCAAAAACATTTCGAATACTAAATTCAAAAAATAGCACAAGGATTTTGAACTATATTAAAATATTTTAGGTGTTTACAGGTGAAATGTAGCAGGTATAGGTGAAGGAAAAGAAAAACACTGACTTTTCACGAAGGTCTTTGCAGTTCTTGAGATGAAGGCTTGTATATTTATGGGATTTCCATTCCTGGTTGTCAAAAGAACAAACAAATATTTAAGATATGTATCAGGATGTAATCATCTGCATACATGTGGAATTATGACAAATATATTACTGTTTCAAGGCATCACATTTATATAATGTATTGTAACAAACTATGAGGTAATCAAACATTTCTAGATTAGTTTATGGATTTCCAAAATCACTAAAACTTAAGAGCATTCATCAAAAGAAAAAAAACAATATATTAGCATATACTTTTGTACTGATTTCTACCTTTTTTAAAACCACAATCGCTTAAAAATCAAGAGCCTCGTTCCCCAAAAACACATTCACAAATTGATAGTAGCAGAACCGTCATGCAAGGGGTCAACCAGACTTCCAGAAGCAATATGGGGTTTAGTGTCTATTCCACTTTGCCACATGGGCAGCCAAAATAGAAACTAAAATTGTGACAGACAAAAAAGATTTTTACAAGAAAAAAATTCAAGAGCTAAATAATCTGCCCAAGATAAAAGTTTGGTGTTATCTTGTGCCGTGTGATATGGAAATAAATGTTTATCAGAATATAAAATATTTTATATCACGATATGATATATTACAATAAAGTATATTTTCAGTTATTCTCTGAAAAAATGCCCGACATTGCAGAAGCTTTTGTGACAAGTCGGGATAGATTGGTAAAGTTAAGGTGAAATATCGCGCGAAATCCTGGAGGGTCTGATTGACAAATTTGGTGTAATGATTGATCAAATTAGCTTAGCAACGATATAAATGATAGAGGAGAAATGCCACGATAGACGCCTGTCTATTGCCCACACGCTATATATCGTCTTACACCCAGCACTAGTGTTAGCCATTGCACCTTTTTCTTATTATTGTCTGGTATAAATGTTTCTTAGTATCCTGGAAAAATTAATCAGTACTCTTTTGGCAGGGTGTGTTTTTAACAAGAAATCATAAAATAACCAAAATCCACTACTCATAATAAGTTAGGGATATTGTGAAAAACTTATTGGGTATTGTATACAGTGTTTGTTTCACTTCATAGCTTTTCAGAAACGGGGACAATTGCATTGGGGTTATTGACACACCTCATTGAGTGATGTTGCACGTGAACTTGGAGTCACAAAATGTCATCTGCAAACTTGAGACAGAACTACTGGCAGAGTTTGTGATAAACCACAGACCACAACCAAGACCAGTGGCTCAGGACCGTGGTCCCCAACCACGGCCAATATGATGCCATTGACATTGAGTCATGACCCTGAACGCTTGCAGTGGGTGCTAGAACATCTGACCAGGACAATGCAGAAAAGGTCTACCATCCTGTTCTCTAATGTCAGATCACTTTGCATAGAAATGACGGTTGTCAGGATTGACGCAGAAGGCGAAGTGGGCGATAGGCCGAGGTCAACACGGTCCCTTAGGGTTGGCTTTGGTGGAGGAGAGCCAGTCTTTAAACCTTCATTTCTCTCCTACCCGGGCCAAACCTCCACCTGTCTAGATGTTCCTCTACCTCCTCCCTGCACTCACTACAGATTACAATGTCATCTGCAAATATTATGGCCCACAGAAATTCCTGTCTAACCTGTCCATCACCACAGCAAACAAGGAGCTCAAAGCTGATCCTTGTTAATATTAAGCAATTCATCTGTCCATCAAAGGGCCACACAAAGACAGACAATCATTCATATACACACCATGGGGGCAATTTAAAATCCCTAACTGACCTATTGAACGTGTTTTAGGACAGTACCAAGAACGTTTGGAGTTAATGCATGCATGAGAAGAACATGCATACTCACTCAGAAAGGACCCAGCCAGGATCCAAACCAGGGTTTTCTTGCTATGTGGCTGGAATGAAAACCACACCACCACCTTGCAACCTTTTCAGAAACACTTCTTACTCTTCTGTGACATGAAACAATACAGTTACTACCAAATGCTCCCTTCTGACTCAAGTCGAGCTTCTTCTACTCTTTCCCATGACTTCATCATGAGACTCGTTCACTTTATTCTCCAACCTTTTCTGCTCAGTGAGCTACTTTTACATACTGAAACAGCCGGAGAGCTACTCACGTTTGAAAACTTTTATTCACACTTAACAATTTAAAACATTAAAGTTAGAACAAAAAACATTTTGTTGTGAAAACTTTAACTTTCACATATGGTTCTGTCAGTGAGAATCCTGGGACTGCATAGATTCAACCAGAGAGCTGTAAGCAGAAGTGGATCCACTGATTGAGTCATTTAAATGCTCATCTGTCAGTCTGGTTCTGAACTTTGATTTTATGACATTCATGTCAGAAAAGGCAGATACACAAAGGTATGTCAACCCAAGTAATGCTGATATTTTCAGAGCAGCTTGGTGGAGATTTTTATAATTTTCTGGCTGCACTAAACTCCAGAAATGCTCAGAATGGTACCGGGATTTTAGCTGAACATCTTTGTGGAGATTTATGACCTCCATCTCTACAGGATTAACAGAGAACAGGTCAGCATCTGTCCTGAGAACTTACTGATGTCCATATCCAGAAAAGGTTCACAATATATGTCACACAAGGATCCAGTTTTTCAAAGTCACAGCATCTGTTTGAAAACTGATATCACAATATTTATGAAAATTGAGGAGCTTTTCTGCCGCTGAATCTGAATGAACTTCAAGCATCTTTGCAATTAGGGGAAGTGCTGATATTTTGTTTTTTTTTCTGTATGAATAAATCCAGCTTTATTTGAAGGGCTTCACAGCATTGATGATGTCAGATTTTTTTTTGCTTTGATCTTGTAATTGTTGGTTTCCCTAGGGATTGTCTGCATTAGAGCCACTTCCTCAGTTTCTGAGTTTGAATGCTGTTCCACATTAACTTGAGAGGAGGGTAAATAGGGAACCTTCATTGTTAATATAGTCTCTAAGAAAATAAGTCAAATATAAATCAGGAGAGTCGAGCATGGTGCCTGCGCCCCGCGCTCCATGCAGCGGGTGTCTGCGTCCCGGAGCTCGCGAGCTCCGCTGGCCCGGGAGTCCATCTGCAGTCAGTGAACCACCGCGCTGTGACAGGACCAAAGTTCCTGATGCGACGCAGCGAGCTTTCAAACTGATCTGCTATGAAATGCAGTCAGACATTCGTGCTCGCTCCTTCAGTTGCTTTATATGAGACCTCCCACTACCAACGGGATTGGCTGGAAGTCCAAAATACTGACTTGGTTGACATGTCCAAAAACCAATAGAAACTTGGCACTGAAATCCGGCACCGCTTGCAGCAGCTTCATTCGGTTTTGGTAAAACCGTGTGAAGTATAATGGCTCGTACTTGGAACCAAACTTCGGTGCCCAACTATAGTTGTCACCAAGTGACAAATCAAACTTGGTCATCTGTGTGGTATTGCCTTGAGCTACTCAAAAGTATCTCACGAGCCACTGCTCTGGAGTTTCCACAACTACACATTTCCCTTGTTCTTAAAAGAAATGCTTCCATTGCTCAGGCATCTTATCACTCTAAAAGTTCTTGTTAAACCCCATAGTCAGAAACTCTACTGACACCTCTCTTAAGCTCTTCCAATTTCCACAGGTATGTTTCCAGGATAAACTAACTTTCTACTCTTCATCTTCTTTAGTACCTTTCTTATTAGAGCAGAAACAAGTACCTGAGTACTTGGATACTCGCAATCTGCACCCAAAAATTTGAATATAAATATTCACGGTCAGGAGTCAGCACTCTGTCTCCCCCTCTGGTCACAGAGTACTGAATGAAGTTCCTAGATGCTGCTCAGCTGACACTCATTTGCTTATTACCCTCAGGACACTTGGGGACTGCACAGTTTATTTTTTTTGCACCCATTTGTCAAAGTCATTGACGTTGACAAAGACATTGTCTCTGAGGGTAAGCACCTCCCTTTTTTCTTAACATAGTCCATCTACCACACAGATGACAGAGAAGCCAGTCATTCAATTGGTCTATTTTAGGCCTAGCATAAACAACACCTACTCAAAATGTGTTTTACTGATATGGAGGGTGCAAGGAAAGGTCAAGCAACCAGTGATTAAGCATTTGCTTCTTTAGATAGTCAATCTGGTTGTTCATTGTGGCCTTATGTAGCATAAATCTCTCTTTCCTTGCTGTAGTTCTTATAAGGGCGTCTGAGGACAATACCTTCAAATGATGATATGGAATGTTTGTGTGGACGGGTGTGTGGAGGGATGGGGATGGGGTTTGAGGGTATGGTTTTTTGTTTTAAAATTTTATTATGTTTTATGTAAAGCACTTTGAATGAAAATGATCTTTTTTGAGAAGTGCTATACAAATAAAGTTTGATTTGAAATAAACTTAGAATGGGCTAACTTTCAAATGGCTTTTCAGGTTAGCCAACTTAATCTGAGGAGAAGTTGAGCAGTTCTCAAGTGTTCCAGGAAGTTTGAGTAAACAGCCAAAATACTTTACGTATCCAAAATGAAGACAGAGGTTTTTGTTATGACATTAGGAAAGATCTTATGTATGAAGGTGGTAAGTGGAGCCAATAAAAGTTTCAGGATGACACAAAATTGGAGGCTTTTTATTTGGACTTATTGCTAAATGCAAAAAAAGGTCTGTGTGTTTCTAGAATAAATAGACCCTTTAAGTATTAGTCTGTTCCTGTCAGAGTTCACTTTTCCTCCACGGTCTCTTTGTTAATGACTTTCTCATAACTTTTGAACATAAACACAACAAGTCCATCATTAGTCATTAATGACATGAAATGTGTTTTTGTATAAATACAGAATCCTGTGAGCCCCTGTATGAGAGGATTCCCTGTATGATAAGTAATTGCTAACAAAGGTTCAGATGGACTGCTTCACAACAAGTTTAAATTATGTGAGTGTTTGATACGATACAGGTTAAACACCAGCATGTTACGGTCACTGGAGTGGGCTCACAGCTTCTCACAAACATCAGGGAGCTGTTGTGTGTTCTTCCTCTTTAGCACTTTTCTATTCTTTATCAGACTTTCACAGGCAGACAAGGTTAGCTTAGAAAAACTGAACAATCTGCTGAGTCCTCGTATCAGTTGAGTGTTCAAGTGAGAAGACTGCTACAATGCCCATAGATCAGTGTACGTTTCTAGGTCATTTAGGATCAGAAGCTGACTCAGTTTTCAGTAGAAGAGAGGGTAACGAGTATTGAAAGCACAGACAATGCATCACACAATTCTTGATTTTGATGCTATTTTAACGTGATTTTCATTGTGGTGTGTGTCAGGTCAAAGCTCCATGACACCAAGTCTTTCATATATCAGAATAGAGCTTTAAAAGTAAAAGCCTGGAGAAAGAATCATCATTTGCACCATTTTGATATTTAATACCAAACCATTTTCCAAAGTTAGAAGTAATAAATTACTATAATTTAGTAACTTTTTTTTAGAGACATAGAGAGTCCTTGCATCATTTCTCACATTTTGTTGCTATGAAACCAACTATGACTAATAAAGAAAATTAACTAATTAATTATGTGTAATGAAATTACTGAGGTAAACTCCTGGTGGATGACAAGATGGAAGCTGAAAATTCTTAGCCAGAAATGGAAATAGCCCAACATCATTAGCCGGAAATGGGTATTTCAGAATTGTAGCCAATTTTATTAAAACTTTTTATGTAAATAAACTGTTTAGGTGTTCAGGATTAGCTTAAAATGTGTCAAAAGACGTTAAATGCTTTAATTAAAAAAAAGATGTTAACAAAAATGTTTAATTTTGTAAAACTGTGAAGACTTTTATATTGTAGCCAGTGTTTACTTTGATCCAGATTAACTTCAGCTCTTTACCCGATCAACATGAATCAGATTATTCTTTCATGGAGAAAAGTGTCTTTACACTGGAATATAACACTTTATATTAGTAAAGTCCTGCATACCAGTGAAAAGCTGGTTGGTTACCAACACAAAACCACTTTTCTCAGCAGATCAGGTAAGTTATATTGATTGTTTAAAGATGTCACAGCATTGTAGGTTTTGACAGAGACACCTTAAACGTAATTGTAACTGAGTGTCATCTGTTATGATACTGCTTTTCAAGCAAGTATTATGACAGCAAGTATTTTCCTACCAAAATGTGCGCCGGGGGCTTTGATATTCTGGTTCTGGACTTGGTCCGGCTAATGATCTTTAGCCCCCATCTTGTCAGCCACCAGGTCCCCCTTAAAAAAATCAGACTGAACTCGGGTAGCCTCAAGGTCAGGTTTCACCAAATGGCGGTCTACATCCGGACAGACAGACTGTTGTCTCTCGACCAGTGAGCTGGTATCCCTGGCTGAGGGAAAAAAAATTGCGCTTGAGGGGAAAAAATAATTAAATAAATAAATCAGCGGACAGAGGTGTGTAAACTATAACTGCCATAAATAGCGCAGCACAAAAACGAAGTGATTATGACAGTAGTCATCTTTTGCGGCACATGCACTGTGAGCAGCCGGTTACGGGAGGAACAAAACACTACCATAAAAAAAAAACAAAACAAAAAAACTAACTTGATTCTCCGCTGATTTTGAATAAATGAAAAATTTAGCTGGTCGTCCGGGTTATTACGAGTTTATGTCCAAACTAGGGGTATAACGGATCAAGGATAATCCGTGGTCCGTACGGATCAGAACGATTTGGCACACGTGTACAACGGACCATCCCAACCCCCACCCCCCGCGCGCACACACCTCAGACTAGCATAATTTAAATCGACTGTCCATTTACATTGAATGGAATACGCATCAAATTCATGCAAATCCTCTTTTCTGACAAGCGCTAAAGTAGTTGCTTCACGGCCATCTTAAAGTCTGTTCATCTGAAGTGGGGTCATCTGGACCCCACAAGACAGTGAACTTTTTTTTTTTCCTCAATGATTGTTGATCTTTACTGGTGTCCAATGACAGACATGAAGCCTTGTCCACCTTTGTCATGGAAGGGCTAACGCCTCAATGTATGGGTGGGGTCATCTGGACCCCATAAGAGAGCACGAGGGTCAAGAATACGCTGTCAGCAAATTCTTGAATGCATATCACATGTCCAGTGTCTACACAGCATTAGAGTACAGTTAAGTTTGTGGAACAAAGTATGAATTAATTTTCATAGGGGATCTCATAATTTGGCGTTAAAAAATGGCCATTTAGATCCTTGTAACATGGCACCATGCATCATCATGCTGCAGCATAGGGGGGAATTTGGAATCTCGGGATCTTGGTACTGTGTCTTGGTGATTTCAAAATCTCTTTAAAGCCATGCAGCTGTGCTCATCCATAACACACGCATGCATGTCCATAGAATAAATCCACCACCATACCACGTACTCTTAAAAATGGGATTCAATGACTCTCTGCTTGTCACCAATGCCTCATTTCCACTGAGCAGTCCAGACTAGACTGGTATGGTATTTTGAACGTTCCCATTCTAAAATGGACCTATTAGGCCAGACTGATACGTTCCAGTTTCTGTCCCCCATTGGCTGTTGGTTTTAGGTCCATAGAAAAATGGAACAGACCAGTTAGGGCGGAGCTACTGTTGTCATATGAATAAATCCATTCATTGGTGGAAAGGTGGAAAGACAACAGCAAGCGTCCAACCAGCACTCCTGACTCAAGAACCAAAACATAAGTTTTGTCCTCTTTTTGGCTATATTCTTCTTCAACTTCTGCAATCTTCTTTCAAAGAATATTGAATTCTTTGCATTCAGTATACCCCCCTTATTTGCAGGGGTTAGGGACCAGAGACACGCAGAATCTGTGAATACAGAGAACCGCTGTAGTCGCATCATTATTATGTAGTTACGTCCTTGTTCACCCCACATGCACCTTGACAGTCCATCACTCAATGGAAACGTTAATTTAAATTTCCCAGACCATTCTTAACCAGTCGGGAGCAGATCGGTCGGGTCCAGTCCACTCAGTGAAAATGAGGCATGAGTGTTAGGGCTTGGATTGAGGGGTTAAACCATCAAATGGTTCCCCAGTGTCTGCAGCTCACTGGGGGGACGGGTCAAATGTGGAGAACAAATTTCACGCCCCTAGGCGCACAACAACTAATGGAACTTTGATTACTAGGATTTAACTGTGAAGAGATCTCTCCTCCAAAGCACCAGATGTCATGAAATGTGAAAAATGATTCAACTACAAGTCAGTTACAACAAACTGCTTAAGACTGAAACCACAATGGAGACGTCAAGAGCACAAATTCTTTGAAGACACAAGTCAACTGTTGATGCAGCTGTCCTGGTGGCAGGTCTCAGACGCTTGTGAAGATGAAGATGTTGAACACACAAGGTCCGGGGCTGGTGCAGTTACGTGTCCGTGGCAGTAAAGCCAACTGGATGCATTGCAAACTTTTTAAAAATAAAAAAAAAACAACTTTGAGTGGGACACACAAGTGAAATGAAAATTCAGTAGTTTTGGACATTCCTGTAGTCAGACTATTAATTATACAAGCCCTCAAATATTGAATTTAGGGCACTGAGCTAAAACAAGAGTGTCCAACTCTAGGCTTCAAGAGACTATCTCCAACTGGATTTTAAGAAATCCAGTCGCATCTCCCGCTGATTTAAGGATCAGGTGCGTTCAGCCATTAAGGAGAATCAATGGCAGGTTAGTTGGAGGTCATGTTGGACAGCGACCCTTGAGGCCTGGAGTTGGAGACCTCGCCTCTTAAAGATTAGAGTTGCCTTTTGTTCTGGTCAGCCAAGAAAAATGCTTGTGCAATGATCACGTGATCCTATAGAGAAACAGGCTTTTCACAAATATGAAATTTGAATTTAAAAATCCCTCCCTACACCAAGGCTGTCCAACCCCGGTTCTCTAGATCTACCTCATCTCCAGCTCTCCCCGACCTTATTGCTGTTAGATTACTTAGATCAGGGGTGTTCACTTCATCAGAATAGGTATACACCCAGGCTGTAAGTATAAGCCCTTCCTCTTCTCGTACCCCTGAGCTGGGTATAGCTTTGTCTTCGCATGCAGCAAGCCTCGACCTTTGCCACTCTCTGACCGAGGGTCAATTCATAGACCACAAAAAAAAAAAAAGACTGCCGAGTCAACAGCTGCTGACTGCATCTTAGTTGGTTGCTCAAGCAGAAACTACAGTATTTCCTGGTTCTGCATGTGCATCCACTCTTGGCTGCTTTCATAGTTTATAACATGGTTACATGCAGGAGAGGAATAAGCAAGGAAACACCAAAAAGGGTAGGGTAGAGCTTGAAGACCAGGGTTGGGCAGCTCTGCCCTACAGGTTTGTGTCTGACTTGTAGAAAGCTTTCCCTATCTCCAAAACAACTGGACCAGGTAACCTCAACCTAAACACTACACCAAATATTAACAAGGACCAGCATAAGTCCTTTTTATTGCACTGTCACTCCATTTCCTGTGCACTTAGTGCTCAATACGTGTTGGCTTATTTGGCTGCCTCTTGGCTTTTTTTGTTCCTAGTATTTCAGTTTCTTAAATGCATCTAAAAGTTTCCAGTTTGCCCAAGAAAACCAAGAACTTTGTGTATCCTGCTTATATGGGCGCATAAAAGAACTTTTTACAGTTAGTTACTATACTTCTATTAATAATTGATTTAAAAGGGAACAAAGGACCTATGACTTCACCACTTACAAATATGAAAGAATAAATTGATATAAATTAAATCAAATCAATGTAAAAAAAAAAACCCAAACAGAAAATCTTAGAGTGTCAAGTATTTTGTCAGTGCATCAGTATATTTATATATCAATAAAAACACAACAAAAACAAATAGTTCAGAGTAAAAAAAAAAAGAAAATCGTTTTGTCATCTTGTCCTTACAAATAGAAATAATAATACAAAAAGACTTACTGCTGATAAGAGTATTAACAGTCAGTCACATCAGAAAAGCCATAACCACCATCACCACTTACCATGAAAATCTTCAAACTCCACTTTTGTCTGATTGACCAAAAGTTGGTCATAATGATGGCAGCATTGCAAAGGCTTGTGGGAGGAGGTTTGGCTGTTGTGGCTGAATGTTGTTAATGAGTACAATATTTTAATTTTTACATTTTTGAAAGTTATCATTGTAATCATAGTCATCTGTAAGTAACCCCTGTCACCTCAATTGTAGATAATCATTACCAAACAAAAACTACTGTATATCCTTTAATGCAGTTTTTTATACCGTGACTGTCCCCCTTTCTTTGTCTTTCATCTAATTCAGATCAGTATTTCCACAGAAACTTTATGGTAAACCATAGAAACTAAAATCTGATGTGCTAGAAACATTGATAAGGATATGCAAACAGAATGCCAGTATCAATCCAAAACTCTTACGTAATGGTGCACTCTTTCTCGAACACCTCCTTCATATTGCTTAAGTCCATGCACTTAAGCAGTTTTACAAATACAAAATCTAATTCTGATGCCGTATTTTTGCTTCAACATTTGGAAAATAAAATTTAATTCTGAACGTTGTTGGTTTGATAAATCCAGTCATAGAACTCCGGGTCCTTCCAAAGCCAATCATAACAAATCTTTCTGAATTAAACTTGAATTATTTTTATTAGTGCTTTCATATTTCATTCGTGCATTTTAAAAATCATATATTTTTAACCTAATAATTGCCGTAAAAAGCTTCATTTTCAGAAATTTGTGACTGTGTCAGATTAAAAAAAAAATCAAATTGCAACTTTAAAAGTTACTTTATGAAGTTTTCCTAATATAACACACTTCCAGCATTTACTTTTATACCAACAAGAAGTATTTTCTCTTCCAATCTTGAATAATTAAGAAAAAACAGAACAAAAAACAATAATCAAACATTCAGTTCAGAGTCCTCAAATTTAACACAAAAGCAGTAAGAAAGTCTTGAATCTATGTAAATTCAAACAAGTCCAAATAATACATTCATATGAGTATACAGTTGGACCTTGTTTTTTATATTTGAGATCACAACAATAGTTGTAGATTGAAATTAGATGTGTGATTAAAAAATTGTTGCTAATTTGTGATTATTTAAATGCAACAAACGTCATAATCTGACGTCTTTAGTTTTTATGCAAAACGAGTTCATGAAATACCACTGTAGTTCAGCTGTACTGTCTACAGCAGTATGTCTCTGACCTGACTGTAACAATAAATGCAAGCCCACTTTTCATCTTGTTGAGTCTATTACATAAATTTGCCAATCTGCCTTTTCAACAAGATGTTTACAGCCAGTCTAGAAGGCGTCCTTTCCTCACATCAAGAAATGGGCCATGGGGTCCTTCCTATTGGCAGTAACTGAATAATTAGTGCCACTGTGTATACTGCCAAATTTAGTGACCATTTCTATTTTAACTTTTGCAATGTTTTATCTGTACCTTGCAGTTAATATGATTTATTAGCATTTAAGAAATGTGTATGAATTTGTGTTCTGGCCAATTTCTAAGCTAACATGACTCATGATGCAAAGTCTTTAAAGTACATCATGACCTATTGGCCTCGTCTTTTTTTTTTAAACCTTAGAATTTTCCCTTTCCTTCCTCAAGTATCACAAGTCGAATTAATCTTACAGCAAAGGTGTCAACTCCAGGGCTTGATGGTAGCATCCTGCTAACCTTTTAAACATTCCTCCCCTAACTGCAGCTGATCATCTGAATCAGGTTAGTTTTGCCAGGCAGGGCAGGGTTAGAAAAAAGTTTAACACAAACCCTTGAGCTGTGTTACACCTGTGCCTTAATGAAAATAGTAAATGGCACATTCTTGCATAAGCCCTTTTCTACCTAATTCAACAGTATTACAGTAAATGTAAATTGTATTTTAGTGTACTAGCATCAAATCATCTTTTGTATAAACCAAGCTAGAACAGAAAAAGAGGAAGTTGGACTGGTTTTGTTGAGGTAAGACTCAGCAGACATTTGACCATTCCTGTCCAAGACTGTTCTAGTCAAAAATAGAACATATCTAGAATGTGCTTTTCTCTCCCTTGTTTACTAGGAAAAAAAAGTGGATGCTGTTCTATTGTTTGCATTTTCCTCCCTAAAAGTCATGTAACATAACGGCCATATTTCCTGGCTTTAGCAATTTAAGTACTGTCACTTTACAATAAATCTAATAAAGACAGAATGTTTAACAAGGACACGGTGCCCTAAAGAGCAGAGTGTGTTTTCCACTCACCTTCATTTGAGAACATGTTTTCTTACACAAAGAACAGGTATGAGAAAACTTTCTTGGTGTGATCCCTGCAAAATCATGCATCATGGTCCGTGATGGCAGACCCTTGGGAGTAGGCTTCTTCTCTTGAGATGGCTTTTTGTTGGTTTTGGCTGGATCCAATACTTGCTGAGGGAAAAGATTTAGAGTCAATAGTGGGAGAGGAGTGTCATTCCCTGCAGGAGGGTTCAAACCAAGCAAAGGCATTGGTTTGCCAGCAGGAACAATTTTAGATCCTTCAGTCTGTCCCATGTGTGGCTTGAGTAGCTGTTGAATTGGTGCCGTTTGATCCATAGTCTTCTCTGTGAACTTTGGCGCTTCACCTTGAATTTCCATTTGACCAGAGCTTATGTCATTGCCCTTCACTGATGCAAAGTCAGATTTGGGAATTATTCCAGTAAGCAAACCACAAGCAGGTGCAGCTTCTACTATGGGCATAACACTTCCCAACATAGAGGATTTTGAGACTTCCGGTTTAGAATCCGTTAAACTCCTGTTTGGTTCATTCTGTGGTAGTTTGACTGAACCACTGCCTGGAGTCGTCTCAGGGTTCCCTTTCAAATTAACACTGGTGATACACACACTCTGTTGACTTGAGAATAATTTTAAAATACTGCTTTTCAAAGCCATTATACCTTCTTGTGGGGATTGATTACTTTTAACCGAACTGTCGGTAACATCTAAAGTTTTGTCCACCGCTGCGGTGTGTATCTCAAGATGTTGAAAGTCAACCACTTTGCTGTGTTGACCAGTAGTTGGAGGCACTACAACCTGACCTGTTCCGACTCCTGCAGGAGCACTCACAGCATTCAGCCCAGAATCTCTTGTGGAAGAATGAGTTTCACTGCCAAGTGTTGACTTGTTTGTGGTTGCAGCTCTCATCGCTTTTTTCATGCGTATTTTCCAAAGGGTGCGTGGTAGGTTCTGAGCAGTAGTCTGTTCAGTGGGACATGATATAAGCTCCTCCAGGTCCTCTTTTTCAAGTCCATAATCCATAAGGATATTGGCAGCTACTTGTCGAGTGATTGCAAGGTCGCTCAAGTCTGGCTGGTCCATGATGTTAGTGTCACCAACCTTCAAATCTTCAATGGATTTTGAAGAATCAGACTGAGCATCGTTTTTATGGCTTGATGACAAATCAAACAGCCTTTTGTCACAGTCAATGTCAGAATGTCTCTGTCCGCAAGAGGCCGAAAAAAACTCTGCACTTGAGGAATAAAATCCAACACTTGCATAATTCAAGTTTGAAGCAGACCTCGTTTCAGCCAACCCGGCCGTTTTGTTTTCGGACTCATGAGTCACTGATTGAGCTAATCCCACACTTTTCAGAGAGGTAGTTCCGGAGGAGTAAAGGCAGGGTCCAGATTGAAAATGAGGTAATCCCCTCCACAGGTCGCTCTGTGGTAGTTCATTGGGAGGCACCTGCTCTCCTTGGATAGAACTTGATTGTCCAAAGAGGTTGTATGGTGGATTGGACATCTTTACTCTCAGGTCTCTGAACTTGGCAGAAAAGGTGGCTTTGTGTTGGGAATCTGGTGTCGAGGGCACAGGTCAGCCACAGTTAGCAGGAACTGTGTCAGTTAGCATCACGGCTTTTTAGGCCTCCGATGCCAACCGCACAAAAAGCCAACCAAACAGCAGGTTAGGGGTTCGCTCAGGACTCTGGGACAGGAATGGAGATCCAACACTCCAAAATCGCAGAAAAGCTGAAAGCAGATGTAAATGAGAAAGTTAAATATTAAATTAATTTAGTTGTACATTTTTTAATTAATCTCTTCACGCCTGTTTGCATTAATAGGTGTCAAGGTGCTAATAAGCCATTAGTTGTCTGAGAGCAATCCAGACTAAAAGGACAATATCAGAAATCCCTTTTTTCCTCTGATACAACACAGAAATACAATAAAAGACAACTTTCAACAACTTACATTTAAACTACGGCAGTTTTTTAGAAAACATGTATTTATATATTTATATTGTGACAAAATATTCCAGAACGTGGACTATTGCAGAGAAGGCTCACATTTATTTCAGAACGCAAGTAAAACAGAAGGTTGACAGTGTTCGCAAGTAAAAAGTGTGGAATCGACCTTTATTCAAAGATGGGGGGGGGACGCAATCTCACCCATCAAACAGAACATTTCATGTCACTAGTCAAAATTCAAGGTAGATTTTGTATGAGAGGTAGAGGTTAAAAGCTTTACGAGTCAAGAGATAAAGATTTTAGCAAAACTTTACGCATTTAAATAAATTTCGAACAGTTTCTGAAACTATTATCCTGCACTTAAATGTAAAAAGTTGTGTGTTGTTTGCCGTTGTCAAACCCACTCTATAGATCGCTGGACAGCTCAACCCCTCCCACTTCATGTTACAAACAGGAAATACCTCCGGGCTCCAAGAAGCCAAAATCCCATAGACTTCTATGAGAACTAAACAGTTATTACTCAGTTATTCTGTTAGTCAAAATCACCATTCTTTGTCAAATCCTAATTTTTCTCTCATGATTTTTTCCCCACCTCGAACATTTGACCAAGCTTCTTCTTTTTCAGTAGATGGGATTTGGACTTCAAACAAGCTCATGATTGGTGACTGTAGTTGTCCTATAAAACGTGACTAAGACTGACTTGGACCAATCAAAGTCATCTGGCTCCAAAATTGTGGCGCTCATAATGTGGAAAAGTCAAGATATATGGCCTTATTCCACGAGAGCCGGAAGTAAGTCATTTTTTATGGGTGACGTCTCACCCCACTTTGTTCAGTTTAGATATAAGTCTGTCTGCGAAAGAAAAAAAATTCTTGCTGTGATTTAAGTGGTTTTTCGTAAGTCTTTGAGTTCTAGTGAGTCAATGTAGAATTTCAAAAGTCTTTTAAGTCACAAATGAGATTTCATTCAAAGAAATGATCCCAAACAAGTGACGATAAACAGTTTAAGCAGGAAATACACAGACAAACTCAAAAGTAATCAACTAATTATACTCTGGACTCCAAGAGTTAAATGTTCATCTTGTGCATTTTTACGCAAGCCGTCAGCTGCGTGTCAAAATGTCTCATCTTGATACTAATTTAAATCTTATTTTTCTTGATGTGTTCAGTTCACAGTTGAGGGAATTTCCGGTTTTTGCTGAAGACATGGTTCTGAAACTTTCATTCACTTGTAACTGAAAGTTTTTGACACCAGCACTGCAATCCTCACCCCATCACAGAAATCATCTAGGTTGAAGTTTGTGAAGAGACAGCATTTTCTCCCTTAATATACAACCCTGAGTCACCTAAATTTTAGACAAAGGTGAAAAAATGGGGTAAAAACAAAGTTTTCATTAATATACTAAATACAAAGTAAGTATAGGAAAGAAATCCAAATCCATATTTGGTGATTCTATAATTCTAGATTCACTAGTATAGTTTGTGAAGAAAAAATTGTTTCCGGTGATTTTTTTTAATATGAAGTTTTTTCCCCAAATCAGAAAGCCTTTGTTGCTTTTTAGGACATATTTTATGCAGAAGCCTATTAGAAAGACAATTCTGGGTTGTGGGTAGGACTGTTGGCACAGAGTAACCCCTCCTCCACCCCTCGCTAACAGTTCTGTTGCGTGCTCATGCGCAAGTTTATAGCCTTAAGCTAACATTGGCAGCACAAGAATAACGAGAAATTTTGGATCAATCCAGTCAGTTATACAGTTTTTAACCAGAATTGCAATTCGCGTGATCAAATGCTTATCAAGTCTCTCACACCTAGGCGTGAGCGGGCCAGGGTGCTCACTGAGGAAGCGGAAACTTTGGCAAGCTCATTTCAGTAGCTGTGTCAGTAGTCTGAGCTTTTTATAGTTAGTTTTAACTGTGAATTAATTTGTACTGGTCATTTATAATGAGAAAAATACAACAAGAACATGTTAACACAAAAGACGATCTTTTATAGACTTTGGATCATTGTCCTGTATCAGGATCAAACAATTAAGGAACCCCCCACCATATGTTGCTGTTGCTTGCAGATGCTCATTATTGCACTATGAACAAACTCCCTTTCCTGAAACCAAATATTTCAAATTTTGACTCATCAGTCCAGAACAGCTGCTGCGGTTTCCAACTACCCAGCTCCTGTTTCTTCACGCATCCTTGAGCCTCTTGCTTTCGTCTACATGTCGTTTCCTTTCTGGCTGCAACTTTTCCATGAAGAAACTTCAACTGGATTGACCTCTATGGACAGTAAATATGTATTTGATCCTCAATGTTAGCTTGAACGTCTCCTTTGAGATCTTTGTCTGATGCAGTCGTCCTATCGTGTGTCTGACATGAAGCCGTCTTTCACAGCCTCACCTTAGTAGCAGTTTGGCTGTTCCTCACCCAGTTTGAAGCCTAAACATCCGTTTGTCTCCTTTTATGATTAGGTTTCAACCTATCATGTGATGTTGATAAGCATCAGCACCTGTGCAGAACAAGTTAGTCAAACCTCAAACTTTCAAACATAATCCCCGATTTAGTGCAAGTGAACCTAAATGTATAGATGCTGCTTCGAAGAAGAAAGAAGAAACAAAATATTCATTTGGACTTGTCTTTTGTTCACTCCATGAAAGAGTGTCAAACTCATGCGCACAAGGGGCCAAAATTCAAAACACACCTTAGGTCGTGGGCCGAACGCAAACATATATTGAACACTCAAACAAAATTTTTATAACCGTAACTTTTTAACATAATTATGAACTAGATAAAGGATTACCTGCGATAATGCTACTGTGAATGCTGTAAGCTGAAATGCTATTAGCCTAAAAAACTTAACACAAAAAACGCTCAGGTTAGCCAAAGCAGCTAGCATGTAAATATTAGCCTAACTCCAAAAAATTTAACTTAAAAAGAAAAGCCTAAATTAACCAAAACAGCTAGCATATCACTGAAATATTAGCTAAACTCCAAAACAGCTTAAAAAATTAAAAAGAAAATAAATAACCAAATCAGTATGTAGCTGAAATATTAAAATACTAAAATAGTCCAAAAAGCTAGCATAATTCCAAGTTTTTTTTTTTTACTTTAAAACCGTAACTTTTTAACATAATTTTGAATAATAAAAAAGAAATATTATTGCAGAATAAATCAACTTGGACCTTAAAGAAACTTCAATCTTTGACTTTACATAAAAACATTGCCAAAATGATACAAGTTAGAAATAAGGGAAACATAACATCAGGCCGTTAATAATAAAATAAAATGATCTGGAGGGCCGGATCCAAGCCTCGACTTTGACACATGCTCTTAACTAGAAATGGGTACTGAACCAAAAATCGGTGCCAAGTTGGTAGCGGTACCATATAAACACGAAGATTTCGGTGCATTGTGACTCATGAAAGACCGAGTAAGATTAGTCGCACCCTATGGGCACCCCGCAGAGCTCCAGTCACGACGCAAAAGACGAAGCAAACAAAAAAGCTGCTGAAATAAACAGCAAACGATTCATATTCAGCATCCAGATCAAACAGATGTACAATGCTTTGAAAAAAGGCCGTCGTCATGGTGATGAGCGATGCAACGCGCTTTTACTTCCACCTGTATTAAAAACTGAGATGCAGGGAGCCTGGAAGAATGAAATAAAGCATCTTATTCAAGTGCTCCTTCAGCCTGTGGCGCGGCTTCACCACACTGAACCATTTCTGGAAAGCACCTGCTCACCTGATCCTTTTAGCAGTACCGGTTGAGCTACATAGCCGTTACAAACCAAGCACGTCATTTTCGGTTAAGACATTTAATCTTTGTTTTTTTTTTAATTTTCCTATGCTGAAAATCAATTTAGTTGTGAAAATCTGACAAAGTTCAGTGTTGAAAAAATAAGCAAATTAAAGGAAAGCATCATGAATTCGCTCAGTTAAAAGCAACTAGTATATGGGATTATTTTGATAGTCAACTAATCCAAGATAATTTTTTTTGGATTACTTAAGTAATTTGATCGTGCGTTGACTGGATGTAAAAAAATAAATCTTAACCATCATTAGCTTTAAACTTTAAATGTTTAAGCTATATACTATCTAAAAATAAAGACAAGCTTATCAAGTCTTCAATGAATCATGGAGCTTTTCTCTTTGTTATTTCTGGCTTTAAAACAAAATTAAATCAAATGAGGTTGATTATCTGAATCAACTACAAAAAACTAAAAAACCTGTAATTATTTTTTGAACCTTCAATACATATATTTAATGAAACTTGCATAAAATATTTCAAAACCTGTAGACACATAAACGCACTCAAAATATTTGCTCACTGAGGCCTATTTATGAAATCAAAACAATGTCTTTGAACTCAGAGTATTAATATACATAAATAATGCCTAAGGATTCCCATCTAAACAAAGAGCTTTGAGACATCGTATCTTAAAAAAGTGGAGAAATGTATATTTTTTTAAAAAGCGGGAAAATCATGGGATGTTAGAATGTACTACAGTACTTTCATTCTGTCACTACCTACATATACTGCAGACCGAAAATACTTTTCAGTTTGGCAAACCGCCCATAAATCTGTGCTACTTTTTTAATGTTGTGGTTACATCAGACACTTGTTATTTTTTCTACATTTTTGAGCTCCGCTAGCATGTTGTTATGATACTCCAGCCTATCCAGAACTTCCTGCGACGCCCCGTACTGACCCGGATTAGCACATTTGCATTAGAAAGTGCACACCGTAGTTGAGATAAAAATGAGGGAAAAAAAAAAAATGTTGATGCTTCAACTACCAAACTAGTCGTCGACCATTGTAATAGTCGACGTAGTTGCGACTAATCGTGGCAGCCCTAATATTAGATCCAGTTGCAGTGCTTCAGGTTCTGACCATTGAAAAATGTAAATAAAAATATATTTAAAAATGTATTCATGTAAAAGCAGAGGTGAGCAATATGGCAAAAAAATCTAATCCCCGATTTTTTTCATTCCAAATTTGATTTTCTGAAAGGAGCCCCACGTCTAAAGTAACAAACAGTTAGCTGTTTGAGCTGGAATTTATTAAAGACAGAACACAACTGGAAGATGTACGGTATTCTGCATCTAAAATTGAAGTTTTTTGCTGATCACTGCTAGCTCTATAGAGAAATTGGGTGTTTGTGTTAGTCTGGGGGCGGGGCTGTCAGAGCAGACTCTTCCTGAAAGGGGTCAGATCGTGAGGACCCGCTCTGTTTTTTTTCTTCAAATTTACCAAGTGGTTTTTCAGATTTGACCCATAGCATCACTTTGTATTTTGTAAATCTAAATTCAAATTTCGTCAGAATTGATAAAACTTTTAAAAGTGTTGCACAGTTCTGTATTCATGTTTTCCGTGATAACAGACTGTGTGAAAAAAACATCCGACTGTCCACATCCCTGTAACATTGATACTTCTAACTCCAACCGTCCAAAAGAAAAGATGACAGACGTGTTTCATCAGTATCTGTACACAGTAGTTGCTCGCAATAATGCAGTTTACCGTTCGCGGTCTTGCAAATTTTTGCACTACATGCTTATTTTTTTTTATTTTAAGGTGCATTGTGTTCTACGTCCTGATTGGCTGTCGTCAATGAATGTCTTGTCCCTTGTACAGAATGCGTTCAGTTTACTAAATCTACATTAATCTTTAGTCGCAATCAAATCTTTGTTTTCATCGTGTAATACTAAACTTATTTTTCTCTAAAAGTTTGAACGTTGAGGGTTTACAAATACAATAAAGTATGAAAATGATTAAATCACAGAAATAGACATTAGTAACATACAACTCTATAGTTTTCAAACACATGTGGATACAAACCACAGAGACTGCAGGTCAGTTAGTTGAGCTCATGCAGCTTCTTTCTTTGTAGAGATAAGAGTCCAGACGTTTGAATAATGCCTGACGTGACCTTGTGTTTGGATAAGAACTACGAAACCTTGAAGATGAGGCAACATTTTTCATCAACTTTTCTTCTGTGTTTACTCTGTAATGGTCAAAATAAAAGCCATCTGACTCCAGGAAGAATGAAAAACATACCGAAGAGCGCGGACAGAACACCAACTGATTTCCACTCACCATCTCTTAAAAAAAAAACGAGGAATTACCAAACATTTCTTTTAATCTCTTCAAGAAGCAAACGAGAGTTTGATACCACTAACTGTAGAAGAAAAAGAAGGAGGGGGTGGTATTAAAGTTCTTCAAAACATAGAGCCCAAAAACTGTCGTAAAAACTTGCGTAGTTACTTTTGAACATGGTGAGTTTTGAACAAAATGTGCATTACATCATCTGTGTCTTCAATACATTGATTGGATAAGATTAGAGCTGGGTATTGATTATTATTTCCAGAAAGTATTTGATTTGATTCACAAGAGCCTGAATCGATTTTATTCAAATTTTTTTCGATTCTTCAATTCAATTTTGAGTTTACACATTTAGACACATGATTAGAAATACATTAATAAGCTACAATATGTTTTGAATATATTTATATTAATCTGATCCAATCCAATAATAAGATTGGCAATATCATCCAGTGTTACACGGATTCCCTAAAGGAGAAGCTCTAACAAAAATGATCATTAACATTGTAAACATCGTTCTTCTTCTCTTGGAAAGCGTTGCATTTTGGCCACTAGGTGGCAATGACGCTATAGCATTACACCTTATTCCAAGAGAAGAAGAATCTGTGAGTAAAAAACTGTTTTAGACCACAAATAGTTACTTTAAAAAATATTTCCTTATACAAGTTTGGAAAATCTATACCTGTGAGTTTATAAAGACGTTCATTTAGTCCAGCAATATATGTTTAAGTCGACTGAGCGTTAGCATTAGCCGTCCTATGGGAGATTTAATTAGTTATCAAGCTAGCAGACTTTAGCTTTATGTGCTAAAACAATTATTGATCTTTTAAGCTTAAATAAGTTAATTGATTTTATCAAGCCAGATCTATATTCTACATTAGTCATTTTTATTGATCTATAGTCAAATGATGTAATCTAAAGTCACTTTACTCATAATTTATATTGTTTATTTATTTATTATTACCAAAATAGTCACTATGTTGCTATGAGATCTATAAAGTTTTTATCTTATTTAATATGCATCATTTAACATATACGCTGATATAATCTTGAGTTATTTTGGGTAGAAAACATGTTTGATCATGCCTCCAGACAATGAATGGGGGAGTGCACAAAGAGGAACGGCCTCTGGCCTCCAGTCGGCTGATGGAGTTAAGGCAGAAAACCCAAACAGTTGGATCGTAAGTATTTGGAGTAAGGGTGCTGGGCAATCCTGTTAACACTTATTCCATCAGTGAGTGAAATAAATTCATTTCTGTTTCTAAGTTGTTTCTATTGGCTAATTTAAATGGACATAAAGCTGAGACAGAAAATAAAAAACATTAGCCAAGATAAAATGATTGTGTGATTAAGACAAGACATCTGGTACATTTATAGAAAACTAAAGTTTTCTATAAAAGCAAATTTTGAATCTGAATATACCCAAGCGGACCAAATGTGTCCAGTCAGAATGCAACCTTAGAGGTGATGAGTATGAACTATAAACTGGACTACAAAAACAAAAAGGTTGCCTCAACATGCTGTGGAAACTGACAGGTCTTATCGTTTATGTAAGGAACTTTTATAGACCATTGGTATGAAATGGTCCCTTTGTTTATCACTGGAATCTCGTGCAAAATCTCCAAAATAGTCAACTTTACAATATTTCTAGATATTTAAAAAGTATGAAACTCATCGCTAAATTCTGGTTTAATAGAACAAAAAAGATCTCATTGCGAAAAAATATTTAAGTAGATTTGGCTAATTCTGTACAGGAGAATCGACACAGATGAGATTGACGATCTATAACTAATCAGAACGGTGAAATTACGAAAGTGGAACTGTATTATGGCAGGATAAAGGTGTACTGTATGGACCTCAGTCGCTTCTGATACGTAACACACATTACACATACTGGTTTGGTTATGGTTCATGAAAGCTATCACTTTAACTTAATGTTTACGATTTTTTTAAAGTGCAAAATAAAGTAAGATTCTTTATTCCTACTTTTGCTTTAGTGCACTTTTAAATCTAAATATATATATATGCAGATGATTCCACATTGTATTTGTTCATGGCATATAGGGCTGCCACAAACGATTATTTTAATAGTCGACTAATCACCGATTATTTTTTCCGATTAGTCGACTAATCGGGTCATGCGCAAACTGGATGTAAAGACGCTGAGGTTGATAACCAGCTGAAATATTAATTAAATGCCAAATTAGCCTAAAAAATAAAAAGAGCCAAAGTTAACCAAAATAGCTAGCATACTGCTGAAATATTAGCTAAACTCAAAATTAGCCTAAAAAAAACCAGAAAAATCCTAAATTAACCAAAATAGCTATGTCGCTGAAATATTAGTTAAACTTAAAAATAGCTTAAAAAACTAAAAAATGTAACCTTAAGTTAGCCAAAACAGCTAGCATGTAGATTAAATATTAGCTAAACTCCATAAAAGGCCAAAGAAACTTATTAAATGCCAAAATAGTCTAAAAAGCTAGCAGAATGCTATTATAACTTTTAACTTTACTACACTATGACTTCATACAATATAAAGTAACGACTAATCGACTATTAAATTAGTTGTCGACTATTTTAATAGTCGATTAGTCATCGATTAGTCGACTAATCGTGGCAGCCCTAATGGCATAAACGAAAACATTTCCACATAAAAGTAAAAGTAATAAAATTAATATTTTTCTAATGATGACTCACTTTTGTTGATAAAAGACAAACCTTAAAAGACACCGGGCATAAAAAGAAAAAATATAAAATATATCTTTAATTTTACAGATAATTATGGGTAAATTTGACAGTAAAATTTGTTTTTTGTTTTAAAAAATCCATAAAAATTTGTACAAATATTTTCTAATTTGTCCTCAAACAGATGCTATAAACATTTCACCAACATCTTGTGCTTTTTTTTTTTAATGGCTAAAGTTCTCGTTGATGACGCTGCTAAATTTTGAACATATTTGTAGCAACCGAAACTTAAAAGATAAAACGAAACTAAACTTTTCCATTAAAGTTTACAATATACAACAATTTTAAATCGTCTTTAATGACATTTAATGCTTAAGAAAGTTTTCAAATTTGAAAATATGTATTTTTATTAAAAGAAAAATGCGTAAATATTTTGTTTTGGGGGCGCTCGTGCCTTGCTCCGATTGGGGAGGTAGAGTTGCAAACAACTCATGGAGTTTCCGTTTCTCTCCTGGCATTTTCGCGGCAACAAACTGGTGCCAAGGAGCGCGTGCAAGTTTCCTCGCGTCTCTCGTAAAAATCTAAAAGAGGACAAAGGTGCCACGGTGAACGACCGACGGCAACATTTAAACGACTGCGTGGACTTTTACCCGCCTTTGGTCACGTACCTGTCACTCCCCACGCTGCACGCGCTTCTGTAATCAGAACCAGCCGCTGCAGCTGAGTTTACTGAGAGGGGAGGGGAGGGGCGGAGTTCTTATGCTGTTTTTAATGGCGGCAGGAAATCAACGTTTGAGCGCGCTACTGCCCCCTAGTGTCCAGGAAGAAGGAATAAAAATAAATGCAAGAAAAGGCGGTAAAAGTTACGGAAGTGCAAATAAATGTACTTTGAAAATTTTACATAGCTGATAGAAAACTCTAAAACATTTTTGAAGACTACTTATTTCACAGTGTTATGATTATGAAAAATGTGGAAGCTTTATTTAAAAATAAATAAATAACATGAAAAGTTGTTCAAATGTGGTTTATATGCATAGTGTTTTATATTAGCCAACCTATAGCTAGTATTTTTGCTACCTGATCTGATCGGGTAAAGACAGGCACCAATGCATTCTAATTTTTTTTTTTTTAAATGCTTCTGGGAAATTTCCAGGGCACTTACCTTAGAGCTCTAACCTATGTCCGAATCCCCCCGTCCCCAACTATATAGTGCACTATAGGGCGTTCATCGATTTCTAATGCTGTCCAAATCTACTAATTCCAAAATCGAGTGCGCTAAAAATGTCCCAGAAGCCTTTGCGAAAAACTAGCGTGCATCGATGCTCAATAGATTAATGAATATAGACTACATACAATGCATTGCGGTCAAAAAAAAAAAAAAAACATCTTCAAATGTCATTTTAGAATAAACTATCCACATTTTCACCATCAGATCACAGGGGAGCCGTAAATTAATATTGTGAAATGTTCGAATCGATTCGATTTTTACTACATGAAAATCAGTGACATCATATCTGGCGTTTAGAAAAACAGTAGAGAAATAATGCCTTTGAAATCCAGGGCACTGAATAGTACCCAATAAAAATGTTTTTTAGTAGTTAGGGAGGGGATTCGGACACCATCCTTGATTGGAAGACCTATCAGTGACTATATAAAGAACTGGACAGAGCGAGTGAGACAATACGTGTAGAAAATTACTTTCTTCTGGTTCCAAACAAAGGAAGTCTATTCAGCAATATGTCTGTCGCCATGTTGGAACCAGACGTCCTCAGTAAGTCGTGATTGGTCTGTGTCAGTCTGAGTCTACATTTCCAGCATGTTATAAGGCCACACCCCTTCCACTGAACCGAACACAAAAAATAAAAATAAAGAAAATAAATAGAAACATAAAAAATAAATATTTTTAAATTGAAAAGGAACATTTAAATACAGTGGCCAACTGTGGGTTCGACAGAGTAAAAAAAAAAGAAGACAAAAAATGATTATTCTCCCTGCGAGCTTCGCCATTGGTCGAGCCTGCTGGCAATCACTCTTAGTCTCCGCCCTCCGTCATGTGACAGATGTTTTCGTTGAGTCGCTTCCGCGTCCACAGCTTTTTCGCTCTGTCACGTGTGTGTCCGGAAGTCAGGTGAACCGAGTCAAAGAGTAAACGTCTTAACCGACTCCAGCGATCTCCAGCGGGCCGTCTGAAGCCTCCCGCCGCCTGACAGCGTCCTCTTTGCGGGGTAGTTTGAGAAGGCTCCGGCGGCTGCTGCGGCGGCGGCCATGGCGGACGGAGAACGGTCGCCGCTCCTGTCCGACCAGCACGACGGGCACAACGGCTTCTCTCCCAGCGAAACCCCCCCGGGATTCCGGTCGAAACCACAAAGTAGGTCCTCCGCTCTCTTCCACACTAAAACTCGAACACTAAAACTCATCCGCCAGTTTTCTGCTTGATGATTTAAAAAGTGTAAACAAACACGAGCTCACTGAATGCCGGGAAAGAGGCGGGGTTTATGACACCTGTAAGGGATTAAACTGGTACTTTAAACGCGTTTAAAGATGAATATAACGACAAAAGTATTTTATTTATTCTAATCGTTTAATCAAGAACAGACGAAAAAAAAATCCAGTTTTGAGAAAGCTTGTAGGTGTGACGTAGGTGCTCCATTTTGATGCATCCACTTCCTGACACGTAGATCCACGAACGTCTTTGTTTTCCTTGTCCGAGCTGGCTCAAGACTGGACGAATGAATAGCTCCGAAATTGCTCGCCATTCTTGTTGCAACGCTAATGTTAGCTTGGTGTAGTGAGGAGCTATAGGCTAGCGGGAAAGAGTGTAAACAAATGGATGATGGAAAGTGAGGGCAGACTTACTCCGCACTACGGCTGCCATAATGAGGTGATTAGTAACATAACTATTAAAATAGTCGACATATACGTTTCCATATATATAGTCATATATTACCTTTTGTCAAATAAAAAAATATAAATAGGATTTTTGTTAACGCTTTTTAAATTTATTTCATGATTACATTTATTTAATTTTTTAATCAGCAATAAATACCTTTGTACGTTGCTTTGAGTTGAACGACGGTAGATGAAAGGCTCCAGGAATTACATCAATTATCTTTAAGAAGAAAAAAAAGAAAAACAGCAAAATTTTGGCAAAAGAGCTAGCATAATGCTTAAATATTAGCTTAACTAATAAGCCTACAACACTGGAAAAATTAATAAATTAGCCAAAAACAGCTTGCGTGTTGCTAAAATGAAAGCTTCACTCCAAATTACACTTAAAAAACTGGAAAATATTTCAAATTTTGTCAAAACTGCTAGCATAACGTTAACGTATTAGCTACACTCTAAATTATCCTAAAAAAAACTATTGTGCGCAAAGTTTTTGAACAATTTCTCATTCCATTCCATTCCATTCATATTTTGCTCAATATTTTCAATAACTATAAAGTTATTGAGTTACTATAAAGTTACTTAAGCAGTAAAGTCCTTAACAAGCTGAATATTTTGATACAATTATTGCTGAAATCACTGAAAGTGTGCGTTTTATTAAAACAATGATTGAAAAATAAATGTGGGTAGTGGAATAAGCTTTTTATAGTCCATTATTTTTTATTGAAACGTGTATTTAAGTTGATTTCTGCCAAGAAATTAACAATAAATGAGTTTTTTAATTGTATTGTAACCATTACCGATTTTATTTCAACGTATCGTTTAATCAGGAATTGTGTCTTCATGTAGGATTCTGTGTATCCAGTAGGGCTGCCACAAACGATTATTTTAATGGTTGACTAATCACCGATTATTTTTTCAGATTAGTCGACTAATCTGTTCATGGCCAAAGTGGATGTAAAGATGCTGAAGTTGATAACCAGCTAAAATATTAGTTAAATGCCAAATTTACCAAAAAATAAAAAGAGCCAAAGTTAGCCTAAATAGCTAGCATGCTGCTGAAATATTAGCTAAATTCCAAATTAGCCTTAAAAAAACGGAAAAATCCTATATTAGCCAAAACAGCTAGCATATAGCTGAAATATAACCTAAACTCAAAAATTGCCTAAAAAAACTTAAAAAAGCTTAAGTTAACCAAAATAGCTAGCATGCTGCTGAAATATTTGCTAAACTCCAAATTAGCCTTAAAAAAATGGAAAAATCCTATATTAGCCAAAACAGCTAGCATATAGCTGAAATATAAGTTTAACTCAAAAGTTGCCTAAAAAACGTAAAAAAGCTAAAGTTAGCCGAAATAGCTAGCATGCTGCTGAAATATTAGCTAAACTCCAAAATAGCCTAAAAAACCTTAATACTGTAAATGCCAAAATATTCCAAAAAGCTAGCAGAATGCTATTATAACTTTCAACTTTACTACAATCTGACTTCATACAATATAAAGTAACGACTAATTAAATTAGTTGTCGATTATTTTAATAGTCGATTAGTCATCGATTAGTCGACTAATCGTGGCAGCCCTAGTATCCAGTAAAAAAGTAGAATAAACTCTCATTGATAATACTACTGTAGTGTTGCATCCTGGGAATTTATCCATGAGGACAGTGTTATTTTTGTAGATGTGACGTCAGAGTTGACTTTGATGTCTCAGATCAAAGCACATGAAAGTTTCTAAGGAATGTCGCAGTCACTCTCAGGAGTTTTGTGGTTGTTTCCGTAAATGCTCAACCACAGGTTTTTTTTTTTCCTCATTTTACAAATATTTGTTCAAGTTCTTCCTGCTTTTCTTGGCCCGTCAGGTTTAGCGCCTTTCCCCGGCTCTGTGGTGTCCGGAGAGCCTCCCCCTCCGTACTCGCCTCAGGGCAGCCCGGACAGCGGCACGGCGGCGTTCATCAGCTGCCGGGTCTGTCAGAGCTCCATATCCGTGGAGGGCAAGGCGCACCAACACGTGGTGAAGTGCAACATCTGCAGTGAAGCTACGGTGAGCCGCACAGCCACAGCAGCTTCAGGTGGAGCTGACTAATTCCTGGTTTAAAAAGTCTGGTTGGGATCCGTTCGCAGCCGATCAAGAACGCTCCCGTTGGGAAGAAGTACGTCCGCTGTCCGTGCAACTGCCTGCTGATCTGTAAAGTCACGTCGCAGAGGATCGCCTGTCCGAGGCCGTACTGGTGAGGCGCTGTCCTGCTTCAGCTTCTGTTGGAACTAGGACTGCCACGAGTAGTTGACCAATCGACTATTGAAGTAGTCAATAACTAATTTAATAGTTGATTAGTCGTTACTTTATATTATATGGAGTCAGAGTGTTGTAAAGTTAAAAGTTGTAATGAGATTCTGCTAGCTTTTGGGACTACTTTTATTATTATTTTTAGGCTAATTTGGAGTTTAGCTAATATTTGAGCTACACAGTAGCTACTTTGGCTAATTCAGGCTTTATTGGTTTGTTTTTTAAGCTTGTTTCAGTTTTTTTAAAATATTTTTTAAGTTATGCTATTTTTCTTAGCTACATGCTAGCCATTTTGACCAACTAAAGCTTTTTTTTTATTTTTTTAGGCTATTTTTGGAATTTAACTAATATTTCCACTATATCCTAGCTTATTTTTATTATTTATTTTTGCTAATTTAAGCTTTTTTTTTTTTTTTTTTTTTTTTTTTTAGGCTAATTTGGAGTTTAGCTAATATTTGAGCTACACAGTAGCTATTTTGGCTAATTCAGACTTTTTTTGGGTTGTTTTTTAAAGCTTTTTCAGTTTTTTAGAATATTTTTGAAGTTTATTCTATTTTTTTTTAACTAACATGCTAGCTGTTTTGGCAAACTAAAGCTTTTTTTTTTTTTTTTAGGCTATTTTGGAATTTAATATTTCCATTATATCCTATCTTATTTTTATTTATTTATTTTTGCTAATTTAAGTTTTTTGGGTTTTTTAAAGGCAAATTTGGAGTTTATCTAATATTTCAGCTAGTCTAGCTGTTTTGGCTAATTCAGGCTTTTTGTTTGTTTGTTTTTAAGCTTTTTCAGTTTTTTTAGAATATTTTTAAGTTAAACTTTTTTTTTTTTTCAGCTACATGCTTGCTGTTTTGTCAAACTTAAGTTTTTTTTGTTTTTTTTTTTAGCCTAATTTGGAATTTAGCCAATATTTTTGCAATATCCTAGCTTATTTTTATTTATTTATCTATGCTAATTTAGGTTTTAAGTGACTTTTTTGAAGTTTAGCTAATATTTCAGTTACATCCTAGCTAATATGGTTAACTTAAGCCCATTTTCCCCGTTTTTTTTAGGGAATTTTGGAATTAAGCTAATAATTCAGCTATATGCTAGCTGTTTTGGCTAATTTAGGATTTGTCATTTTTTTTAGGTTAATTTAGAGTTTAGCTGATATTTCAGCTGCATGCTAGCTGTTTAGGCTAACTTAGGCTTCTTTAGGCTAATTTAGCATCTAACTAATATTTTAGCTGGCTATCAGCTTCAGCCCTTTCAGGGCGGCAAAATTCAGCTGACATTATTGCGATAATGCTAGTGTGAATATATCTAGTTTTAGTTCGTTTAAAGCTAATGACGGTTAAGTTGTGTGTTTTACATCCAGTTTGTGAATGATCCGATTAGTCGTCTAAAAATACTCAGAAAAAATAATCGGGGATTTGTCGACTATTAAAATAATTCGCCAACCTGTTCCTTGTTTTGTGGGCAGCAAGCGCATCATCAACCTGGGACCGGTTCACGTCGGCCGGGACAGTCCTGAGCCGCAGCATCAGCCCGTCGGCATCCGGGTCACCTGTGGCCACTGCTACAACACCTTCCTGGTACCGAAATGCAATCTTTTCAGCTTTGTATTGTCAATAGTTGTGATGTTTAGCTGTTTTTTTTTTTTTTTTTTTAGTGGGCGGAGTTTTCAGACCGGACCCTGGCCCGATGCCCCCACTGCAGAAAAGTGTAATGCCTCTCTCATGACTCAAAAAAAACCAGACGTAACTTTGAGATGCTGAGCTTTTCCCGCTTTGACCCTCAGCTCTTCCATTGGACGTCGGTACCCCAGGAGGAGGAGCTGGCTCTGCTTCCTGCTGTTCGTCATCATCGCAGCTTCCACAGCAGGACTGCTGGTGGGTCAATGCTCCTCAGAGCTGCTGAAATCCCTACATACAGTTTTATTATCTTTTTACTGCTCTAACATTAGAACATCACCAAAAAGTTCCCATTAACAGGTCAAAATTGTTTTCCTCAAGTCCAGTCATGTCTGTCTCTGTAAAAAAATAAAATAATTTATATTTTAACACTATTACAGAATCATAGCAACGTGACCACTTTTTTCTGCATTTTGAATTACCAGGTCAATTATAAAATTTACATAAATACATGTTCTAGATCCAGTTTAGATCTGTTACGCCAGTTTCTCCCATTTTATGCAGATGATATTTTCCTTTTCGTGTGCTGACGGTATAGATGAAAAGGTGGATGGAATGGGGATAGATGAGTGCATGAATAGTAGGGCTGCCACGATTAGTCGACTAATCGATGACTAATCGACTGTTAAAATAGTCGACAACTAATTTAATAGTCGATTAGTCATTACTTTATAATATATGGAGTCAGGCTGTAGTGAAGTTGAAAGTTATGACATTCTGCTAGCTTTTTAGACTATTTTGGCATTTATTAAGGGTTTTCAGGCTATTTTGGAGTTTAGCTAATATTTTAGCTTCATGCTAGCTATTTTGGCTAATTTAGGCTTTTTCAGTAGGCTAATTTGGAATTAAGATAATATTTCAGCTACATATTAGCTCTTTTGGCTAATTTAGGATTTTTTCAGTTTTGTTGGCAAATTTGGAGTTTAGCTAATATTTCATTTACATGTTAGCTAGCTAATTCTAAATGTTTACAGTTTTTTAGACTAATTTGGAGTTTTTCTATTATTCCAGCTACATGCTACCTATTTTGGCTAATTTGGGATTTTTACAGTTTTTTAGGCTAATTTGAAGTTTTGCTATCTCTTCAGCTATATGCTAGCGATTTTAGCTTATTTAGGATTTTTTAGTTTTAAAGCTAATCATATTTCAGATTTTCTTTACATCCACTTTGTCCATGATCCGATTAGTCGACTAATCGGAAAAATTAATCGATGATTAGTCGACTATTAAAATAATCGTTTGTGGCAGCCCTAATGAATAGATGGAAGGATGGATGAATTGAGAGATGGATACATGAATAGAACTTTGTGTTAATTTTGAAGACATATTAGTAGCAAAGCGGAAGATATAACAGTCAGTGCAATGGAATTCCATGTAGAGCAGGATTTTCTAAAGATCACGTTTACATTATTCATGCTGGTCTAAACAGGTTTGTTATCAGATTTAGATAGTGGTGGTATGTAGAAGACGGTGCTTTGGGGGCAGGGTGGTGGTGTTACAGATGCTAATGTGGAGAATACAAAGACTGGCCCTGCTTGGAGTGACCTTCCTCAGTCAGTTAACCCTTTATCCCCACAGTTGTAGCTACAGTGTTGACATTTTTTATTTACTTTCTTAATTCTACAACCATTTATGCCTCATGTGTCAAAGTCAAGGCCCGGGGGCCGGATCCGGCCCTCCAGATCACTTTACTTTATTGTTATTAATGGCCCGATGTTATCTTCCCCTTAGTTCTGATTTTGACAAAACATATTTTCATGATGAGTAATATTGAAAGTTATTTAAAGTTTAAGTTGATTTACTCTGGAGTAATATTCCTGCCTTTTTATAATTAAGTTAAAAAGTTACAGTTTTAAAGTTTTAAAATTTTAAAATTGGTAACTTTTGGGACTATTTTTGCCTTTACTAAGATGTTTTTGGCTATATTGGAGTCTAGCTAATAATTCAGCTACATGCTAGCTGTTTTGGCAAATGTAGGCTTTTTAAAATGTTTTGGAGTTGGGCTAATATTTACATGCTAGCTGTTTTGGCTACTTTTGAAGTTTAGCTGTTTTTTATTTTGTTTTTTTTTTTGGCTACATGCTAGCTGTTTTAGCTAACCTAAGTTGGAGTGGGACTGTAAGAACTCTTACCCCGGGTTCACACCGCTAGCTAGCGTTACGGCTCCGATGCGAGCGGCACAGTCTTTACATAACTTTAAAAGAGCGAGAGGAAATCCCTTCAGGCGTTTCACGTCCTGCGGCGCTGCAAATCCGTTTCGGTTGGTTCAAATTTTCACCGGACGACGGAATTTTACTAGGTCAACAGCAGAGGCCGTGACTTCAGCCAACCTGTAGCTAATGAGCTGTCGGTTGTGGCTAGACCACTCCCACATCGCACCCGAGCTGTAACGCTAGCGGTGTTAGCGCGGGGTTAAGGTACGAGCTATTACCTGTGACGTCTTCCTTTGTACTACATCAGGAAGAGACGGCCGTTCCCTTGGATACGCAGTGACTTCAGTCTCCTGCAAACACATACAGATATAAAAATACTAAATATTTTTGGATAAATGTGAGGAAATATCGGCTTCTTGAGGGAGAAATCTACATTATTGGACAATGTCTGTTCTGCTGATTTCCTTTCCTTTCATAGATTCTAACTTTTGATATATTCTAAATCCTTTCACTATTTGGCTCTTGCTGTATTCCTTTGTCTTTTCAACAAAGCACCTTCCCCCCTGCAGGACAGTCTAAAAGGTCTTCTCGACCCCCCCCTGCTGTTCACAAACGAGGTCCTTCAGGCTCTCCTGCTGGGTCTCACTGGGTTCCTGTGGTAATCTTGCCCCACCTCCTATGAAAATGGATTGTCTTTGAACTGCTGGGGGGGTTAAGTGAGATGGTGCCAGAGTTCCTGTGTGGGGGAGGAGAAGTGTCTTTGTCCACTTCTCTAGTGTTAGCATACAGAAGGTCTGTGTGTATTGTTATTAGTACCCACGGTCAATATATACCTGTTGCAGTTCCTCAAACCGCCACTAGAGGCTGGTTTCAATTTTTTTTTTTGTTAAATTCAAATTTGTGCTATTTTTATTTGATTGGCAGGTGGTTGTGTGGGTCTTGCAGAAATCCCCTTTCCCCCATATTACCAATTTTCAACAAGTTACTGATGTGGGTGGAGCAAACTCAAGTCAAGATGGCCGCCACTCGTAAGGGCTTCAGAATCCCGTGGTGTCGAGTCTAGTGTTTATGTGTCTCTAAGGGTATGGAGTGGCGGCGAGTATCAACGGTTGGGTCAGGATGTAAACACTTCCTTATGCTAACTGCTAGCTTAAGCGTTAATCACCGTGTAGACGTAGCAAGATGATGTTAAATTACTTTTTTTTCTACGGGTATGCTGCGGGTGACAGGTCGGAACAAAGATTTACATACAGGTTAGAGTCGTTACGCTAGCTTGTGTAGCGACTGTGAAATTATGTGAAGTTGGACGCCATCTTGGAAGGGGCAAGATGGCTGTTTACTGCTGTTACAATTACATGAGCTGGAAAAACAAGAATGTGATTTTTCACTTAAAAATTATTACAATCAGCTGATAAAGGAGAACTTCTAGAAAACATTTTAACAAGATCTGAATGAGTTTAAGTCGATCTTGTTGCCCATTCAAAGATAAGGCTCCAAAAAGGCCTAATAAACTTTGAAAAAGCCTAAATTAGCCAAAATAGCTAGCATATAGCTAAAATATTAGCTAAATTCCAAAATAGCTTAAAAAAAACGTTGATAAATGCCAAAATAGTCCAGAATGTCATTATAACTTTTACATTCTGACATAATATAATATAAAGTAACGACTAATCAACTATTAAATTAGTCGTCAACTATTTTAATGTCGATTAGTCGTCGATTAGTCGACTAATCGTGGCAGCTCTACTTGGAAGTTAGGCATTATGGTATTGAACCCAGCGAACTCCGTCCTGGTGATGAATTTGGAATGAACGTTTCAATCTGGATTGTTAGCTTAATACGTCATCCTTTATTAGCTTACAATGCTAGCGTCATTTTACCGCTGAAGGTTGAGGAGAAAAATCCTCAAACTGGCCTCACTTTGCTCTGTATTAGCCTCCATATTGACGACCAGAGTGATTCCGTTACTAAAGCTAACTGTCAATCATGGATACAAACCACACCTACCCCGCTCAGCCCCGCCCCTCCCCTGAGAGAGGATTCTGCCTCCAAGTGTCCTTTAAGAATTCACATGGAAAGGTCCATCAGGCCCACGAAAAATAGGAAACGCTGAAGGGATTAACGTGAAGGAACGTTCTTTTTTCACGGCAGGTTGGAACCTGGAAGCAGGCCCGGGTCTCCAGAGGCATCTACGCGGCGTGGGTTGTGTCCATCGCGTTCTGTCTGCTGGCTCTGATGAGGACCATCTACTGGAGCTGCCTGAAGATCAGCGACCCCATCAGCAACGTGACGTAGAGACGGAGATGCAGAAGGAACAGTCTGGAAGATTTTTAAACCTAAAATCCAACAACAGAGCAAAAAAAAAAAAAAAACTAGATTTGTTAATAATCAATCATAGAAATGTCATATTTTTAGTTTTTCAGAAGCTTCCGTCTTGATCATTTTTGCCAAAAAATGGCTAAATCTTGTGGACAGAACCGCCATCTTGACAAAGGTTAAATAGGATTTCCATCTAAGATGCTCGCCGTGTAAATAAATGTTCTCATAGGAGTGTAAATAAGATGAAATTATACAAATGGAGGAAAACTTGAACATGATCAATGGAGGAAAATGGAATTAGTTCTTCTTTTATGTCAATATTGAGGTAATCTCAGTCGGGATTAAAATAAATCACTGGATTATTCAGTTTTAAAGAACTGCTTTATCTGATTTAATCAAACTAAATCTCATAATTGAATGTTTTGTCAACATTTTCACTGTTGTTGAGTTTTCGTCCCCCTAGTGGCCGATCCTTGTAATTACCCGCCGACTGTGAAGTAAGTTGCACTAAAGATGTAAAAATGTTTGTTTGGTTTCGTCAATATTTTTCTGGTGGATGGATTTTTCTGTATATTGTGGAAGAAAGTTGTACTTTTAATATGAATTGTGAGTCACGTGTTTTTTTTTTTTTTTTTTTTTTTAGAAGGTTGGACTAAATTTGTAAATATTTAATTTTTTTGTTTTCCTAAGGAAAATACATTATTGAAGTAAAAAAAAAAATCTAAATCAAACAAAAAAATAAAAAACTTAATTTGCTTAATTGAAACAAATATTGCCTTAATATTTGGCAATACGATTAAAATCCTAAAAAAAGGAAAATATTCAAATATTTCTGAATAAAATATAAATGTAAAATATAAATCCAGATTTCATATCATTTATCATTTTAATTAACAACATATTAACACATGAAAGTTCTTCATAAATCCTAAACTTAAAGTTTATGAAGTTGAAAACACAATTTATTCACTGAAAATGACATATTTTGAAAAACTGTTATTTATGAAAAATAATTTTTTGAAGCAACAATTTATAAATAAATTTGAATTATTTAAAAAACTAATTCTGTTTGGTTGAAGATGAATACAAATATTGCCTTAATATTTGGCAATAAGATTAAAGTCCTAAAAAATGAAAATATTTATATTAATAATAGAATATAAATGTAATATATAAATCCTGATTTTATATCATCCATTATTTTAATTAACCACACATTAACACTTGAAAGTTCTTCATAAACCCTAAACTAAAAATGTTTTAAGTTAATAACACAATTTACTGATTATTTTTTTTTATTTAGAAAAAAATGCAATTTATTAAAAAAAAAAAAAAAAACAATTTTCTACTAAAAAACTTTAACAAAAAAGTATTAAAACATGATCTGTCAGTCTAATGCATGAGTTTCTTCTTTAATCTAAACTGGAAAATCAGAAAAATAAAAAAATCTATTATAATAATTATGCTTTGCGTTTTCCTCTTTGTTTTCTTTATTTGTTTATTTATAAAAAGGGTTCCAGTGCCAAGAAAACATAAGATTTACCTAATTTCAATTTTCAAAATAAAAATTTCATGACTTTAGGATTTAAATTGAACAATAAACATTATTTTTTTTCCCCATTATCATGTCAGGCCTCAGCTGTGGTGATTTTATCCTGAATCTGATCATTTCTGTGTTTTTAGCATCACTAAAGCGTGTTTAAATAACAATAATAATGGCTAATTGCATTTCTGAGACACATTTCATTCATACTTTCATCTCTTAAAAGCAGTTTGTGAGAAAATCTGCCTTCAGTTTGAGTTCGACCCGTTTCCAGCTGTGCTGCACTGACCTCTCACCACCAGCAGAGGGCAGCACCTCTGAAGTCATGACTCCTGCTGATTCCACACTGAAGATTCAGTTCGTTTTTTTTTCTCCACATAATCTGAGTCTGATATTTGATTTTGAAAAACATCCGTCAGTCAAACTCGCATCACAAATTGTAAAACATTTAGATAAGTTACTTTTAAACAAATTTGACGGCTTTCTACAAGACAAGTCACCAACTTTTTATTGAACGACGTACCTCCAACACCTTTTGTTTTTAACAGAAACACAAAAAAAGATAAATTGCAGGGGAAAAAGGGAAAGATAGGCTCCAGCAACCTGTAATCTTTGCTGGGATTCAGAGGGTTAAGAAGAATTAGTGAGAAGGCTGGAAAATCTCCACGGAGCTTCTTAGTGTGACCACGGAAATGTGAACGGCGGCTCATTTGACCGGAAAGGATTGCAAATCAATGAAAGAGCATTTGGATGTTAGCTTTCATTATTTTCTGAATGGATTGATCACAGACATTGGAGAATGAGCTATAAGAGTCTTTGGTGAACTGGAAGGAGAAAGAATCAGGATTTTGGAGGAAGTTCTGTCCATGAAGATCTCAGCTGACATCCGGATCAGAACCAGACGGCTGGACATTACCCAGATTGATGGATGCTTTTATGAAGATTTATAGATAGATAGATAGACCTTTATTGTCATCATCGAAAGGACAATGAAATTGCAGCAACCGTTCCAGTGCAAGAAGTAGCATAAAAAAATACAAGACATAATGTAAAATACGATATAAGTTTAAAAAATATGTAGAAAAAATTATATAGAAAAATTATATACAATGAACTGAACCTGTAAATGTTGTCCCTTTTAGTTTCCAGACTATATTATGCCAGCGAGACACAGAGCTGTCATAATCAGACAGTAGGATCAAAAGCCACGCCCCCTCAGAGGAGATTTTGGAAACAGAGGCTTTAAAACAACATGAAAAATGTATTTTTAAGACATCTATGTTGCAGGACTCTGGTTAAAAACTCCATAATCATAATTAAAACAATACTGGGAACTTTAAAAAAAAAACATCATAGGAAGACTTCAAAAATATCTGAGCACGACAGCTTTTGTTTTGGTCCCTGTTAAACCTAAGAAAAGTCCCCTTGTGGACTCTAAACATCATCTTTTGTTCTGTTCTTTACTTGATACGACTCAGCATCCAAAGATTCAGCTTCGACTTCCTCAGTTTTACAGAAAAATAGCTTAAATTGCCTCCTTATTTAGTGAGGAAGCTGACTCCCAGCTACGGATACATTGAAATTTTACTGATTTATTAAAAAACTGAAGGAAAATTGAGGTAAAAAGCAGCAGAAAAACCTAAAAAAAACCAGTCAACATGACTTTGATAAATGACACAAAGCATATCGATTGATATTTTTTAATAAATTTACACTTTAAATCAAAAACATAGTTTGAAATTCAGTTCTATAGGTTATTATAAATGCTGGAGGTGTCGCTTGTAATGTTGGGAGACTCTATTTTTAGTTGAACTTGTCTAACATGCTTCCTTTTTGCTCCCCCCCCCTCCAGCTGCTGGCTCGGGGGGTAGAGCGGGCTTCCTCCGCTCTCCCTTCAGTCTCTCCGATCAAATCCCATCAAGCCGCGATCGCCTCCGTTCCTCTGGGAGCCTCCGGGAACCCAAAACTCCCCAAAATAAGACTTTTACTTTGAAAAACCCAGCATGCAAAGACAATCAGGAGTTGATGTGTGGCTTCAGTGAACAAATGAGACTCTTGGATTTGTTCAGTACGTATCTGGTTTCCGTTGATGTGTCTTTGGACATGTTGGAGGACAAGAAAGTCTCGGATTCTCCACCGCGCGGCAGCAGCATCAACAAGGCCGGTCAGAGCTGGAGGCTTAAAGAACCCGACGTAACCAAGGGCAACGCCGTCGACCCCGCGCCACGGTGAGAGCCGCAGAGCCACGATGCATGTGTGGCGCTCGGATTGAGCCGAGGCTTCCCAGCGGATTACTGCCGGTATGTGAGCCTCAGAAGGTTTGCCGGTCAAACGCCGGTTCATTCAGCGGCTTACGTACTTCAAGCAAACAAATTCATCATAATTATCAAAAAGTTCTGTATATTTTTAAAAATTAAATTCAAGAAAATCGGGTTTCTATCTGTAACTCCTTAATTTTTCATTCATGTTCATGGAAACTCTCCACTCTGAAGTTCTATATGTTAATGCTATAAGTCTCTAGTAGAAAACGAGTTTCAAGGTCAAAAGCTTTCCAGGTTCCGTAGTTGCTAACACATTATTACACTCCCGCCCCCGTGCTTTTTTAAAATTTTGCTTTCAATGTTTGATTTTGCTGTTCGTAAGGGAAAACATTTGAGCTTAGTCGCAACGGTCAAAAGTACGCAACATGCTAACACATTCTCACTCCTGATTTGCCACATATGGGGCGTATGGTTGGGGCCCCCCTCTGCGCCATTTTTTTTGACATTTTGACATTGTCGATTTTTGATGTGCTGACTGTTTTTATTAAATCAGGAGTCCCCAACCACCGGGCCGCAAAAAAGTTAACAGACTAAGCGCCTCTTGGTACTGGGCCACCAATGTGTTCGCCAGTTAGGGGTCCACAACCTTCAGGATGCACACCAGACCACCATCGGTACCCTAACCTGGAACCCAGTACTGGTACTCTAACACAGTATTGGTACCATAAGTCACTACCCAGGGGTCCCCAAACTACAGCCCTCACATTTGACCCGGCCCCCCAAACACTATTATCGAAGCATCATTTTTTTTTTGCTTTTTCGTAAATGTTTCCGTTCGAGATCCACATAGAATGTGACTTTTTGCAGTTTGAACCATGACGGGAGAGAAAAGAATTTTTGTTGGTTTCATTGATTTACTTTTTTTTTAATTTTTCCTCTGCGTGTTTCTTGGACATCCAAAGCTCTTCAGCTCTTTTAGCTATCAAAATATTCAGCTCTTTCAATGCTAGCTTTTTAAACAGCTTTGGCAGTTACTAAGGATTTCTAGGCTATTTTGGGGTTAAGCTAATATTTCAGCTAACCTGTTTTGGCTAATTGAGGCTTTTTTCAGCTATATAGGCTAATTTGGATTTTAGTTAATATTTCTGCTACATGCTAGTTGTTTAGGCTACATTAAGCTTGTTTTGCTTTTTAAAGCTAATTTGGAATTTAGCTAATATTTTAGCTTTATGTTAGTTTTTTTGTGGCTAATTTAGACTTTTTTCAGTTTTTAGACTACTTTGGAGTTTAGCTAATATTTCTGCTACATCCTAGCTGCTTAGGCTAATTTAGGCCAATTTTAGATTGTGGCTAAAATTTTAGCTTTATGCTAGCTTTTTTGGCTAATTTAGGCATTTTTCATGTATTTAGGCTAATTTTGAGGTTAACTAAAATTTCTGCTACATGCTAGTTATTTAGGCTACATAGGTTTTTTATATTTTTTTGGCCAATTTGGAGTTCAGCTAAGAATTTTAGCTTTATGCTAGCTTTTTTGGCTAATCTAAGCTTTTTTCTGTTTTTTAAGCTGCTCTTCAAGTTTAGCTAATATATCAGCTATATGTTAGCTGTTTAGATTTTTTTAAAAATTTAATTTGACACTTCGCTAATGTTTTAGCTTGCTCAAAATAGTGGACTGGACCATTACCATTACTTGGTTAGACCAGTACGAACCAGACGTGGTACTGGACGCAAACAGGTACTATGTTAAAGTTAAGGTACCGGTACTGGACGTGTCTCAAGGACCGGTGCATGTCCGGTACGGCGTCCCGAGGGTTGCAGACCCCTTGATTTCACGAACTGTCAACACGTCAAAAACGTCCAGTTGGTTACACCCAAAGCGTCAGACAGTGAAGGGTTCTTAACCAAACGTCAATATGTGATGACTTGGAGACTAGAATGTGTTCCTGAAAAAGCATCCAGAGAGGTCTCTAGAGCTCTGCCCTCAAAGAAAAGTCTGTTCTTTTTTATTAGGATACATAACTCCTGCTAGCAGTGCAGCTTTGTAGGCAGACAGGTACGGATGCAGCAGAACCTAATGTGGCGGAACCGAAACCAGTCACATGATCATTGTTACTCAACAGTCTTAAGAAGCATTTCCAGTGAATACCTTCATGGCTGAACGAACGTAGAAAAACAGAAACTTGCAAATTTAGTAAAAACAGGAACTTATGGTCTGAGGACTCTGACATGAATGCTCAATACATAGCATTAGCATAAAACATAATAAAGAAATTAAATATAATCTCCATTGCTTTAACCCTTTATCGCCAGTGTTTATGTTCTTTGATTTACTGTAACGTTTTGACCATTAAGTCTAACCATTTTATTTATTCTGTAATTTATTTGATAGACAATGTGCAAAAACATTAAAGATGCTTCCCACCAGATTATAGCCGAGGCTAGTTTCCACGTGTCAATCACTAATTGTGCAGAAATTTGAGTTCTGATTAAAACAAAATAATTTTTTTTTTCAAATTGTATTTCCCGACTGTATTGAATAGAAACTACAACCAATTTCTTTATCAAATAGTCTAAAAATGTTTTAATTACTGACTAATTAACTCGGTAGACTCTGATAAATTCCTCTCTTCTGAAGCCAGCCTCTGGTGGTCTTTAGAGGAACTGCAACTTTTGGGACTAGGAATGGAAAGTTGGGGCGTACTAAAACAACCAACACGGTGGGACAAATTAAAAAAAAAAAAATCCCATATGACTGCAATTTAAAAAAATATATCAGTAATTGTGCTAATATTTGAGTTCTAATAAAATTAGAAAATATTTTTAAAAGTTCTTTATTACAGCTTTCTTGAAGGGAAAATGTGACAAAACCAACAAATTGAGCTATAAAACCAGTTTGTAAAAAACACTTTTGGTGTAAATCTTGGCTTTTTCCACATAAAAGTGGCTAAGAAATGACTCCCTTCTGAAACCAGCCTCTAGTGGTCTTTAGCGGAACTGCAATATCTGGTATGTGGAATGGAAAGTTGGGGCGTGTCAAAACAACCGACTGGGTGGAACAAATAAATGAGTGTCCATCCACTTAATAATCAAAAGCCGCTTTACTAAATGTGTAGAAATTTGAGTTCTAATAAAATATTTAACTAATTATTTATAAAGAGTCTCACCACAAAAAAAAAACAACAAATTAAGTTATAAAACCAATTGGTAAAAAATATTTCAGGTATAAATTTTGACATTTTTAGCAAAAAGAAATGTTTCCCTTCTGAAACCACCCTCTGGTGGTCATTAGAGGAACTGCAACATTTGGTACTTCCAGGTTTGCATCCTATTCTGAAAAAAAGGTGGAGGTTTAAACGACTCAGTTTGACATGAGAAAGATTTTGAGGGCTGTACCACAATAGTCTATTGTTAATTGATCCTTTAACACCCGAGGCGTCACCGGTGACGCTTAAACACAAAATGTTTAACATAACGACGAGCCGCTTTTTTTTTTCAAAATCTGCTGGAATTATTGCGTTCACGGTTGAAAAGTTCCAGCAAATCAAAGAACATAAACGCTGGAGCACCGGTGTTAAAGGGCTAAGAAGCATGGTAGCGATGTAGCATACTAAGCTAACGTTAGCTTGTTCAATCTTCTTCTGGGATTTGCAGAAAAACATAATACGCCTTTAAGCGTTGGTGGTATTTTTTTTATTTTAGTTGAGGTTTAAAATACTAACAGATCAAACAGGAAGTGGATTTCATTCCATTTGTCAATTTGATAGCGATGTAGCATGCTAAGCTAATGTTAGCTTGTTCAATCTTCTTCTGGGCTTTGCAGAAAAACGTAATACGCCTTTAAGCGTTGGTGTTATTTTAATTTTAGTTGAGGTTTTACATACTAACAGATCAAACAGGAAGTGGATTTCATTCCATTTGTCAATTTGGTAGCGATGTAGCATGCTACGCTAACGTTAGCTTGTTCAATCTTCTGGGCTTTGCAGAAAAACATAATACGCCTTTAAGCGTTGGTGGTATTTTAATTTTAGTTGAGGTTTTACATACTAACAGATCAAACAGGAAGTGGATTTCATTCCATTTGTCAATTTGGTAGCGATGTTGCTAAGCATGCTTAATATCAATCTTCTTCTGGGCTTTGCAGAAAAACATAATACGCCTTTAAGCGTTGGTGGTATTTTAATTTTAGTTGAGGTTTTACATACTAACAGGTCAAACAGGAAGTGGATTTTATTCCATTTGTCAATTTGGTAGCGAGATTTGCTAGCGTTAGCTAATCTTCTTCTGGGCTTTGCAGTAAACGTAATACGCCTTTAAGCGTTGGGTGGTATTTTTTTTATTTTAGTTGAGGTTTTACATACTAACAGATCAAATAGGAAGTGGATTTTATTCCATTCGTCAATTTGGTAGCGATGTAGCATGCTAAGCTAACATTAGCTTGTTCAATCTTCTTCTGGACTTTGCAGAAAAACATAATACGCCTTTAAGCGTTGGTAGTATTTTAATTTTAGTTGAGGTTTTACATACTAACAGGTCAAACAGGAAGTGGATTTTATTTCATTCGTCAATTTGGTAGCGATGTAGCATGCTAAGCTAACATTAGCTTGTTCAATCTTCTTCTGGACTTTGCAGAAAAATGTAATACACCTTTAAATGTTGGTTGTGTTTTAATTTTAGTTGAGGTTTTACATACTAACAGGTCAAACAGGAAGTGGATTTTATTCCATTTGTCAATTTATTTTTTGGAATCTACCAACTCCAGTTGAGTTATATAAGTTAAATAGGAAAAATCTCTTACTTGTAAGCCAATCTGTGTAAAATGGTGAAGGTACTAATTCCTCCTTCAGCTTAGAGCGCGCTGACCTTGTAACGTTGCACCATTTGGCCGTCACACTCAACATATGGCCGCCCGCCTCGTAAATGTCTTTTTTTTTTTGCGTTTAATCTTACATTTTCTTTCTGATATGAAGTTTCGTCTCCGGTTAATCCTCGTCTCTCGTTGTTTGAACTCGCCACTTTTTCTCCTTAACTGACACGAACACTCTGTGCAGTTCACACCTTTGTATGTTTTCTCTTTTTTTTCAACGTCCCGCTCTCCGGCCGCTTTGCTCTCTGACACCTGTTGACTGTTAACACTTTAACATGGCGTTCCTGGCGATCTCCACGCGGCCGGCCAGATTTTGCAGGTTACGCCGGTTTAAGTTTAGCTTCACACTCGGGAGACAGGAAAAAACTTTTCTGGTCAGCTGGTTGATTTGCTCTGTGTGTGAAATTTAAAAAGGGTGAGGTAAGTTTATAGTTTTATTTGTGTTCTATTTAAATAAGAAATGCAAATTTACCATAGATACAGCTGAAATAAAACACGTTTTACTGTAATATTTTTATGATTTTGTTTCTTGAGTGGGTTGTTTCCTCTTGTGCAAAAAAAAAAGAAATAATTTTTAAAAAATGTCGAACATAAATTATTTTTCTGCATTAATTCATTTTAATTTTATTTATGAGTCCCAATTACACAATAAAGTTGTCTAAAATCAGTCTTAAAACATAAGCAATGCTTTATCCAATTAAGGCTGAGGGACAGGTGGGGGCCCAAGTCGAGCCAGAGGCGAGGTCCACGGCCAAGAACAGGAACACAGACCGCCCCCTGGAATCTGTAATCTCTCCCGCTTCCCCGGAGGATAGTGGGAACGAGGGATTATATGTTCATCATGTGTCAAAGTCAAGGCCCGGGGGCCGCATCCGGCCCTCCGGGTAATTATATTCGGACCTCCAAATAATTTTATTTTTATTAATTGTATAATTTTGACAACATATTTGTATGGAGATTAAAATATTTAAAGTTATTTAAGGTTTAAGTTAATATTCCTTCCTTTTTATTACTCATAATTATGTTGAAAAAGTTCCAGTTTTAAAGTTAAAAAATGGGCGTTCTGCTAGCTTTTTGGACTACTTTGGCATTTACTAAGATTTTTCTAGGCTCTTTTGGAGTTTAGCTAATATTTAGGCTACATGCTAGCTGTTTTGGCTAATTTAGGCTTCTTTTTAGTTTTTAGGCTGTTTTGAAGTTTAGCTATTTTTTAGCTACATGCTAGCTGTTTTGGCTAACCCAAGGTGTTTTTTTTTGTTTGTTTTTCAGGCTGATTTGACATTTAGCTAATATTTTAGTGGCTATCAGCTTTAGCATTTTCAGTTTTCAGCTTCAGTGTTTTTACCTATCAATTTCAGCTATCAGCTTCAGCATTTTCAGTTATCAGCTTCAGTATTTTTAGCTATCAATTTCAGCATTTTCAGCTATCAGCTTCAGCGTTTTTACCTATTATTTTCAGCTATTAGCTTCAGCGTTTTTACCTATTATTTTCAGCTATTAGCTTCAGCGTTTTTAGCTATCATTTTCAGCATTTTCAGTTATCGGTTTCAGTGTTTTTAGCTATCATTTCAGCTGATTTTTCAGTTATCTTCAGCATTTTCAATATCAGACAAAGGAGTCCTCCGGTAGCGTAGAGCAATCTTGAGGTTAATCGTGAGGATTGGTTTTAGTTTGTGAACAGAGAAATCTTCTGACAGGCAGGTCACTTCGTCTCAGACGTCACTTGTTCATCCACTTGTGAAAAGCGTTTCTGGGTCAACCAACCGAAGCCATGGAGTGTGGAGCAGGAAGTTAGGCCGGGACGTGACAGCACACTGCACTGACTTGGTGACAGGACTTCACAAACCACTTATATCTTCAAGAAAGGCAGTTGCAGACTTTTTCACTTGCAAGTACTTTGTTTTCCTTGTGATAGTTAATCAAAACTCCCACATTTTGGCAAAAACGTCAGAAAAAATTGTTTTTTATTTCTTTTTATTACTGGAGAAACCCATGCATGTATGAGGGAAGGTCCCAGCTGGAATATGAACCAGCTCCTCCTTATTATGAGACGGGAGCGCTAACCACTCCACCCTACAGCCACAGATGAGGGAAACTGCCATAGCAACCATGCTACGTTATATTATACGTTAATATTAGTTTGAACTGTATGAGTACCTGTGGTAGAGCGGTCAACCTCTGATCGGAAGGTCTCAGGTTCAGGTCTCAGTCAAAGTAGAAGGTGGGGTTTTCCTTTTGTGTGTGTGTGGACAAATTAGACTTTATAAGGATATACATTATTATTCATTATATCAAGATGGGAAATATATGTTAAAAAAATAATTGAAACACAAAACTGCTTTAACCAGGGAGGTGTCGCCAATGACACCTAAATAGCCCATACTCTTTGGCATACCATAACAGTTCAACATGTTACGCAATCACAGTGAATCAGCTGATTCTGAAGCGAAGGAAACCAACTTTTTATATTGGCTTTGCCTTGATATGTAACTAGTGTTGAACTAGTAGTGCAATCACGTGGATGAATCATTTAACCCATTTGGAGTACGCAATGAAGGAGTTCATGTTAAGACCTGTTGACCAAAATTCTCAACAAACTTCTACTCACATTGACAAATGATGAACTCAAGAAACACTTATGAATGACATATATCAAGAATCACAAAAGAGAAAAACTATATAAATGAACAATGTGAAGATGGTACGTAGGGGCTGTGAGACGCGGCTCCGGTTAAACTGAAACAAGTCAGACTCCGCCCTTCACATTCTAGTGAATATAAAGCTTTAAAAAGATAATCAAAGGATTATCATTCCTTATATATATCATTCACTTTCTTTCAGTGCTCCGCTATTGGTCAAAATTAGAAAAAAATGAATCAATACCCATAGTCCTTTGCTGTAAATGAACTTCAACCTGTTCTGCAGGTAAGTCCTCCTTCCTGTAGAGCAGGGGTTCCCAAACTTTTTCTTGTACGGACCACATTACTTTTTTCTTCTCTGATGTAGGTTTGTAAGCTAACAGAAAAAAAAATGTAACAATCAGTCTGAAGGTAAAGATTTATTGTTTTCCAGAAAGCCACACATACCAGAATTTTAAATAATTAATTTCTGTAATGTATACACAAAAAAAAAATAGACAAGTTGCATTACCTGCGATAATGCTGGTGCGAATGCTTTTATTGAAAATAGTCACTAAAGATGCTGAAGCTCTTTGCTGAAAATGATGCAATTTACTTTAATTGCTGAAAGAGTTTCCTGAAAATGCAAAAGCTATTTGCAAAATGTTAAGTTTGCTAAAAGACTAGAAATGGCCTGGTCCCACAGATTTTTTAAAAATCTGCCACATGCGCTTAGACGCGCTAACTTTATGCATGTTTGTGGAATAGCAGTGATACAGATCATGGAGTCCATTCCACTGCCAGAGCACTCCTTAATCACACTCAGCAGGTAAACAGACGCTGTAAGCAGTGGTACAGACGCAGACTGGCAGGGGAAACGATGCTACAGCCGTGCACGAACGCAAAATCCATGTGCCGGCATTCCCTCCACCGTCAAATCTTGCACTGGCACTGCTGTTGCACTGCTGTTCCACAGCCATTGCACAGCTGTACCACTGGTACCAGACGCAGTCACCCGCCGTCTAAATTTTTGTCCAGTTCAAAAATTATTTTTGAGTGTAACGACGGACAATTTATGTACGCGTCTATCCCGTGGTCATATCTTGGCCGTTGCACTGCCAGTCCACTGCTAACAGCGTCTTTACCACAGGAATGAAATTTTTTCTTCGCTCCTGCCGTGACATGACCGTGAAAGCCAGAGGGAGCGGGCCTTTAAAGAACTATGAAAGAGCGCTGAAGTTGATCTAAATTTCTGAAAAGTTTGTAGTGTTTGCTTAAAAATACATGCCAATTTTGCTAAAATATTTAGTGTGTTGCTTAAAATGAGCAAAATTCTAAATTAGCTTGAAAGAACTTAGATTTTAAATTAACCAAAAAAGCTAACTTTTAGCTTTAAAACTAGCTAAAGTAAAAAATGGCCTAAAATTCCTCAGTAAACTAAACTAGCTTTAAAAAGTTAGCCTATTGCTAAAATGGAAGCTATTATCCAAATTAGTCTATATAATCTTAGTAAATAACAAATTAGCCTTAAACGTGAGCATGTTGGCAAAATATTAGCTAAACTCCAAATTAGCATAAAAAACGCAGTAGATGCCAAATTAGCCACAAAGAAGAAGAAGCTAGTACATTGCTTACCTACTAGCTAAACTCCAAATCTGCCTAAAACTCTTCAGTAAAGTAAATTAGATCTTAAGATAGATATTAAAGTAAAGTAAATCGCTAAAATATTGGGTAAACTCCAAATTTTTCCAAAATTATTATAAAAGATGAAAACATAGCCCATGAATATGTTTAAAGGTTTGTTGATAATTTACTCTACTTCTCATTCATTTCATATGTGTTAATATTTTGCCCAATATTTCTAAAATTGTAAAATTTATGAATACCAAGAATACTAGCATTAATGTCCAAGATTGCTGAAAGTATGATTGAGTTTTTATATGCCAGAATATTGTGAATTCTTACTAGCATTTACAAAATAATACTAAAAAATTAAACCAATATATATTCTATCCTCTCCATGGTTCAGACTGCAGAAAGCTGGAATAAAAAGTCATTGTGGGTCTCGATTGATAAAAATATGGTTGATGATGAGGTGTATTTTTTGCAGAGCAATCCGTTCCCACATTGATGCATCTTTTGGAATTTGTCAGAATGAAGTCTCTTCATTCATGCCTCCAACTCCTCAAAATAGCCTGAGAATCACTCACCGGATCAGCTGAGTGTGCATGTGTCGGCGGCATGATGGCACCTTCAGGTGACGAAAAGTCTCGTCTTAAATGAAGCGGCGATGTCATGATGTAACTGTACGCACACCACTTGATATCTTCCTCATTTTCCATGGTCTTTTACAGTTTGTCTCACAAGTCAAATAATGAAAATGTACTTTTTGTTGGTTAAATAGCGTGTCAATAAATCTGTATGGAGGACGGTGAACACATACATGTAAGAACTCACGTCTCTCCAATAAGTTTGTTAAATAAACTAGAGCATGTACGTCAAAGTCAAGGCCCAGGGGCCGCATCCGGCCCTCCAGATCATTTTATTTTACTGTGATTAATGCCCCGATGTTATCTTTGCGTTTATTTCTAACTTGCATAATTGTGACAAAATATATTTTTTATGGAGAGTAAAATATTTAAAGTGATTTAAGGTTTAAGTTGATTTATTTTGGAATAATATTCCTGAATTTTTATTATTTGTAATTATGTTAAAAAGTTAATGTTTTAAAGTTGTAAAAATTGACATTCTGCTAGTTTTTTAGACTATTTCAGGATTTACTAAAAGTTAATATGATATTTGAGCTACATGCTAGCTGTTTTGGCTAATTTAAGCTTTTTTCGTTTTTTAGGATAATTTGGAGTTTAGCTAGAATTTCAGCAACGCACTAGCTGTTTTGGCTAAGTGAGGCTTTTTTCTGATTTTTAGGCTATTTTGAAGTTTAACTATTTTTTCAGCGTTTTTTGTTTTGTTTTTTAGGCTAATTTGGTATTTAGCTAATCTTTCAGCCAGCTATCAACTTCAGCGATTTCAGCTATCAGCAATTTCATCTATCAGCTTCAGCGTTTTTAGCCATCAATTTCAGCATCTTCAGCTATCAGCACTATCTTCAGCGGCCAAATTCAGCTTACAGCATTCCCATAAGAATTATCGCGGGTAATGTGGTTCATAATTAAGATAAAAAAGTTACGGTTTTAAAAATTTGGCTTCAGAGTGTTCAATAAATATTTATCCTGTTCGGCCCGCGATCTAGGGTGTGTTTTGGATTTTGCCCCCTTGTGCAATTGAGTTTGACACCCCTGAACTAGAGTACATAGTGTACAGAAGTGATCTGAGTTTGTATCTGTAAGGTACTGACTCTGTCAGAGTCAGATTCCCAAATATTTTTACCAACATGTGAACCCAATATATTTGCAAACTACTGGTTGTGGTTCAAATCTCATTTCAGCATTTCATCCATCATCATCACAGGTATATATTGGGCCAAAGAAGAATGTAATATGTGTAGTGGTTCACTATGACTCCTAAAATATACCAAGATAGATGATACAAATACACACACTGGTGTAACCTTTACTTGAAAATGAAGAGAAGTCTCCCAATCTCAACATAAATGTGTTGATCCAGCATTGGTTGTCCATTATTTATTACTTTTATTCACGTTTGATTGAAAGTCCAACTTTGAGACATCTTTTAGTGACATCGTTTGAGGCAGCTGTGTGGTGCAGAGGTAGAGCGGTCGCCCTCTGATCGAAAGATCGCAGGTTCGGTTACCGCTCTGCGTGTCGAAGTGTCCCTGGCAAGACGCTGAACCCCACATTGCTCGTGGTGATTATAGGTTGGCGCCCGTGTTCGGAGGCGGAGCCATTATCAATGTGTGAATGGATGAATGGGTCTGTGACTGGGAAGAGCTTTGGGCTTTAGTGTGTAACTTATCATTACATAATTAATTAAGAAATCCATACTTTCTACTGCGGTTAGCAACTAGCTAAAGCACTGGTTGTCTCTTTTATTCAATTTTTGTTGTAAAAAGACACTCTTCACTTGCAAGGCCAGAGTGTCCGCCCTGAGATTGGAAGGTCGTGGGTTCAAATCTGTGCCGAGTCATACCAAAGACCCAATGCCTTCCTGCTTGACACTCAGCATTAAGGGGTTGGATTGGGGGGGTTAAACCAGCAAATGGTTCCCGAACGCGGCTTTGTATGCAGCTCACCCCTCCCCCACAGGATGGCTCAAATGCAGAGAACAAATTTCACACACCTAGGTGTGTTTTACTCTTCATAAAAATATATTTTGTCAAAATTAAGAAGTTAGAAAGAAGCACAAGTTAACATCGGGCCGTTAATGACAATTAAATATAATTACCCAGAGGGCCCCCGGATCTTGACTTTGACACGTGTGCTACCCATTAGCCACTTTAGCGTGTTTACATTACCTGTAACTCCCAATCTTGTTCATAGCACATAAAAAAAAGAACATGCTACACGTTAGCTACTTTAGCGTGTTTACATTACCTGTAACTTCCAATCTTGTTCATAGCACATAAAAAAAGAACATGCTACACATTAGCTACTTTAGCGTGTTTACATTACCTGTAACTCCCAATTTTGTTCATAGCACATAAAAAAAGTGACACGCTACACGTTAGCGTCGCCTATGTTAGCGCATAGGTCCTAGCGCTCTGAAAATACATAAAAACATCAATTTTATAACGTTAAAAAAGTCATGCTTAAACAATAACTCAATATTTACGTCTCTACTTGTTTACGACACACAAAAACCACTTAAACAATTGTTGCTGTAACTATGTTAGTAATTTAAAAAAAAAAAATCACAATCTGACACCAGTACATGTTAGCTACATTGAAGTTAAGCTTTTTAATCATTAAAAAGTCCAACGTTCCAAGATGAACTGACATTACATTATAATGTAAATGTTTTTCCATGAATGTTGGTTGAAGTCAAAGGACAAACAAACAGCTTCTCGGGGTTAAGACTCACATGTCCAGACCTCATGCTGGCTCACTGCAGCTCTCCATGTGAGCCAGCACAGATTTATTTTCATCAACACTCATTTGATCCTCTGAGAGGATGGCTGGTGTATATGACAGATACAAGCACGTACAGCGTTCAGCACCAGGTATCGGGTTTATTTGACATCATCTGTCACAAATATGAAGTGTAACAAAGTGAAACCGGCGGAGCCGCAAAGTGATTTACAGCCCGGCGGAGTTCGGCTGTCTTAGGTTACCGCATATTAATTTAAATCTGTCGTTCTGTTGCTGAGCGCGTCGCAGAGGGGCAGGGACCCCCGAGAAATGCTGAGGTAACCCCATACCCTTATCACATGACGGTCAAGCTGTCCGTCAGAGCGGGGCATACTCGCCGAGGGCTGGCAGCTGAGAGGGGTAATTAATGATGGAGGCACACACACTGACAAAAGCATCAGCGGAGGACAGAAGGGATCGCTTTAATAAGCCGGAATTATAAAAGGCAATGGATAAAATATTAGAATGCTGGATCATATGTGTGAAAACAAAGGAGATTGCAACATTACTAATGAAACAAGAACATTCCTCACCACCACGCTGAAGAAACAAGAGCTAGGGTTGTTTTTTTTTCCTCCTGAGTTGAAGACAGATACTAATTTCACATGGCCTGTCAGTCTTGGCAGCACCGCCTGTCTGTTGTCACCGATACTGGGTCGGTTACTTACAGTCGGAATTGTTCAGATCATTAGAGAGGATCTGTTCTGGTCACATAGACCGGGAGGGTAAATGCCGCAGATGGATGACGAGACATGGGTAATGTTAGCTAGCAGGAGGGCCTGGATTTATCTGGAAGGAAAATCGAACACAGTTTTGTGTCAGTTTTTAATTGTTTTTCCCTCTCTTTTGTATCTAGCTTTTCCAAAATGACGCACTACTTTATTTAGTGCACTATATAAGGTCGGGGGGTCTAAATCCACGATTCCAAAATCCAATGCGACAACGCTATGGTGAATGCTGTAAGATAAATGTGGCCACTGAGGATGCTACTGCTAATAGCTGAAGTTGCTGAAATTGATAGCTAAATATGCAGAAGTTGACAGCTGAAAACGGTAATAGCTAAAATCGCTGAATTTAATAGCTGAAAAACCATGAAGCTGCATGATAGTCAACTAAAATATTACCTGAATGCCAAATGAGCCTAAAACAAAAAAAAAAAGTTGGGTTGGCCAAAACAGATAACATGTAGCTGAAAAAAAAGCTAAAAAACTAAAAAAAAAAAAAAAAAAAAAGCTTAAATTAGCCTAAACAGCTAGCATGTAAATATTAGCTTTACTCCAAAACAGCATAAAAGACTTTTTAAAAAGCCTCAATTTTCGAAAGCATGTAGCTGAAATATTAGCCAAACTACAAAACAGCCAAAAAAAACAACAAAAAAAAAAAAAAGCCAAAATTAGCCAAAACAACTACCATGTAGCTGAAAAATAGCTAAACTTCAAAATAGCCTAAAAAAAAATCTTAAATTAGCCTAAACAGTTAGCATGTAAATATAAGCCTTACTCCAAAACAGCATAAAAAACTTTTTAAAAAGCCTCAATTTTCTAAAGCATGTAGCTGAAATATTAGCTAAACGGCAAAACAGCCACAAAAATAAAGAAAAAACAACAAAAAAAGCCTAAATTAGCCAAAACAGCTAACATGTAGCAGATATATTAGCTAAACTCCAAAATAGCCTAAAAAATCTTAATAAATCCCGAAACAGTCCAAAAAGCTAGCAAAATGCCAATTTCAAAAACTATAAAACCGTAACTTTTTAACATAATTATGAATAATAAAAATGCCAGAATATTATTCCAGAATAAATTAGTTTAAACCTTAAATAACTTTCAATATTTTACTCTCTATAAAACGGTATTATGTCAAACTTATACAAGGTCGCAAGATAACATCGGGACATTAATATAATAAAATAAAATGATCTGAGGGCCGGATAGAATTGCAGTAGAAGGCCCCCGGGCCTTTACTTTGTCACATGATATAGACCAAGGGGCTACTATTGGAAGATACACGGTATGTGTGTTTTGGGTTTCACGCAAGTTTTGAAGTCTGTTTTGGGGCGTGGCAATGGAACGCACAACAAAAGTTAAACCTCTTGAATTTTGACCAATCACGTCCTTGGATTTTGCGGTGTCATATATGTGTAGTGTCCTTTTTAAATCATGCAAATAACAATAAGTTGAAAAGCGATCATGAAGGAGAAAATAAGTGTTGTTTGGCCTGGTTAGAAATATATAACATTGAGTTTTTCACATGTCGGAAGAGAGCTGTGAAGGAAATTACCTGGAGCAACATTAACCAAATTTATTCACCATGTTCTTTAATGTGCCACATGTGTACTTAGCATTAGACTGCTGATTTGTCACAAGTGTGTGAATGTGTATGCACGGGTGAATGGAGAACTTTTGGCCTTCAAAGAAGGTAGTACGCCATTAACCCTTTCCTGAAATGTATATAATAAACTCGAGTCTTCGTACCAAAGATTTTCTCTACAGCAACTTTTTGAATTTGCCCAAGAAATTATAACTATTCAACTCCTTATTTAGTCAAAAATATGTATTTTGTAAAGCAGGGGTGGGCAATTGTTTTGACTCGAGGGCCACAAAGGGTTCTAAAATTTGGCATAAGGGCCGGACAAGGAGCAGATGGAAGAAGAGATTGGGTAATCAACCTCATAAACTAAAAAAATAATATGGAATTTAGAGAAAAACATGCTTTAATTTGGATTCAAATTCACATATATTCATTTAAAAACAGAAAATTTGGGAGTTTTAATTTCTAAATTTTGATTTTTGTTCTCTTTTGGGTGATCCAATGGGTTGATGTTCTTCAGAGGAAAATGCGAACTCAAAGAAATGCTGCATTTATGTGGTGTAGGAATAATCCGAAAGATCACCATCTGACTCAGAAAGGAACACACACGAACGTCAGAGAAACAACACCATTCATGGGAAGAAACCAGAAATACAATGAAAATAAAACAATAATCAGGATTTTTGATTCAATGTATTTTAATTTGGAGGGCCACATTAAGTAGTTTAAGGGGCCGCATCTGGCCCCCGGGCCGTAGTTTGCCCACCCCTGCTGTAAAGTCTACCATGGATTATGAAGTTTTTAACCAAAATCCCACAATTTAAACGTCTTAAAAAGCCAATTTTCATGCTGATCTGAAGCCTCTGTTTCCACGATCACCTCTGAGAGGTCGTGGCATTTGGAGCAGCCCCGCCCCTGTGTGATTATGACAGCTCTGTGTCTCGCTAGCGTAAATCTTCATAAAAACATCCATCAGTCTGGGTAATGTCTATGGTGTCAGCTCAGATCTTCATGGACTGAACTTCCTCCAAAATCCTGATTCTTTCTCCTTCCAGTTCACCAAAGACTCTTTTAGCTCATTCTTCGTGGAGATTTTCCAGTGATAAGATCATGTCTTATAGGAAGAGTAAACCCGGGATATTAGTTCTATCCATTCAGAGAGCTGGACTCACGAAACTTGATGACAGGAGTGTGGAGGAATGCATGCATGGCACGGACGTCTTAAGCTGCAGTTAACATGCAAACACATTTGTCTGTCCCCCATATGTCTCCACAGATGTATGTTCATATTCATGCCTGGGGCTGAGGTCATGTGACGATTAAATTTAAACTCTTCGCAGTTAAAATTTCTCCTTCCAGACTCGCGCACGGCGGCATACGGAAACCCCACAGCAACACACACTCCCGGAGTCGTGCCAGTCAGCTGTCGCTCCGTGGACGGGCGCTAAGCCCTGTGGTCCGGGGTGGGGGGATCAAGGGGATATATTGTTAATGTGCCGCCGAAGCCAAAAGAGAATGATCCTTTAATGAAAATTTTCGTCATCACCTTTTGATGAACTGTTGACTCAACAGTCTGTAAAATCAACAGCCATTCATTATCAGAGACTTTGAGCTCCTAAGGGGGATCTGAGTTTCTGGTCGTGTGTTGCCAGACCTTTTTGAGGAACAGGGAAGCGACTGAGGACAAAATATGAGCAACTTAGATTATATAGAGCGGGGAATCCTCAACTGAAAGAGATTTAAGTTAATTAACTCTTCTATTTCCGGGGGGGAGGCCTGTTGAAATCTTTTTAGGCTTTGACTTTATCTCTGAGTCGCTTAATATAGTTGCATCAGTTGCAGCTTATGATAATAATAATTTTTCTACAATACTTTTTTTTGTCTTCCTTGGATCTTGGATCATTTTTAGTCATTTTGCCATCGTTTAGCAAAAGAAACAGCCCCCCCGACCGGGTTAAGGTTATATTTTTAATGCTAGGGAAAATGAAAATCATAAAATACAATTTTAAAAATACTTTATTTTCCATGTAAAATACAATGGAGGACTAAATGAGACAATTTGATGCACATGTGCTTGTAAACAATAGAAAAAGAAGAAGAAGCCCCTCCCTGCTTGTCCAGTGTGAATAAAAACATGTGTTCTTAAATGTGCGTCAAATGTGTACACTGCTGTATAGTGTTATATAAATGCATTGAAGTCCTCCATAAATCACAATAAACACTTACATGAAATATAAATGGCAAAAAGCAACAGAACAGCAGTATTTCATGGAAGACAAATGAGCCAATTTGTAACTAATTTATTCATCATTAAAAAATGAATAAATGTGTCATTAATAATTTAAAATTGGCAAAAAAGTAGAAATCAATAAATACATGTTTAAATATATGTGGCATTAAATTATTAGAATGGTTTTAAAAGTACATTTAATAGCTAAAACATGTAATTATTTCATGGTCAGTGCAGACAAAAAGATACAAATAAAATAAATATAAAAACCATTAAATTATTAAATAAATCTGTCATTAATTATTAAAAATTGCCATAAAAAATGAATTACACATTTCTTAGATAATTTCATATTAAATATATTTTGTCAATTTCTCTCTCTTATCCCTTACTGGACCATGAAATAAATGTGTCATATTTAAATGTGATTTTTAATGTTCAAATATATCCAGTGACATAAATGTCCGTGGCTTTGACTCATAATTGACTTGTTGCCAACTGATGTACACACTTGATGGATGTTTTACTTCCAGGAAGCTTAAAAAGTATTTATAACCCCACTTTACTGTAAAAATTTTGAGATTTGGGAAAGGAGTCTCTTATTTTGAAAATTAATATCAAATAAGGAAAATGTTTCCTTTTTTTCCACCAGCTAACTTTCTCCACAAAGATGCACAAATAAATCCTCTGCAAGGAAGAAGGCCCAGTACAAATGTAAACACTACAGAACAGTCCCGCTCATTCTCACAGCTGCTATTGAAGACACTTCTTTAGGTTATTGTAAGAATCTTGCTGAGATTTCTGTTTCGGAAATATTAAATATGTTCAGTCATAGTTCATTTTTCCAACATGTCTCAAAATCTTGGCTTTTAAGTTTGTTTATCACTTGTTACTTTTATTTTGGCATCCTTTTATTGGCTTCCATTTGGTTTTAGGGATTATTTTAAAACATTTATGCTATTTAATGGTTTTATTCTCTTTTTTTGGAAAAACAATTTTATAGACAATGTAAATAAAACCGCTGGAAGTCAAATTTTCAAAATAAAAATAGTAGAGAAGATTTTTTGTTATTAGCTGGTCGTTAGAGTATTCTATGGTTCCATTATAATCTAAATTAAAACATTTACTTACATGCCATCTTTTTGTACTGTGATACATTGTCTATTATAATTATCATACAAATTGCATTATTAATATTTTAGATTTTTATTTAAATTTTTTCCTTTTTTTTAAGCTCGTTGGTATTATTTTTGTGTAAATTGATAGAAAAATAAAGCTTTATTTGCTTATTTATGGATTTTCCATTATCCTTCGTGCTTTTACTTTGAAATTATGTAAACCGGAAGACTTTTATTTTGGTACTCCAAATCCGCTAGCTGACGGGGTTTCATGCTAACCACCGGGAGAGAAAAAAAAAGCTAACGCTGGAAGTGAAAGCAATGATTTCTCGTCACCGTGACAACGTTTGAAGTTTTTGGGACTGTTGGAGGTTCAGGCATAAAGAGCGGTACGTAACTAAACACCACAAATATCGACGTCACTCCAAGTTTGAGGTGTGTTTTTTTCTCCTCTTGACCTCCTTCGACGTTTGAGGAAACGGGCCTCGCGGGTGCAAAAGCTTGTAGCCATTAAAACGAACACAACCCGGTTATTCCTGCTGAATGTGCTCTTTTAAATGCATTTGATGACGTCAGTTTTACTAAAACCACATGTGGACACAGAGCTCCACATTTCCTGCAGCTACGAGAGGCAAATCCCGGCCTTCCTCCTCCTCCTCCTCCTCCTTCATCTTCAGGAAGGATCTGTGGCCGCGTGCTCACTAGAACTGTCCTTTACCGTGATCGACAGCAGTGTGGTCCAAATTAGCCCTGGTTCCGTCAGCAGTGGGTCCCGATCCAGGCCGATTGCAGAACCGGATCTGCTGCCAAAGGCTCTGCAGCAGAGATGCAAGGATCGGATCAGATCAGATCAGCGCGAGAGTTCATGCCCTCAGCTCTTTCATCGACATTTATTCTGTTTGTTGCAATGTTATTATCACTGTAAGGTCGTGTTGACTCTGTTTGGAGGGCCTGAAAAGTTCAGAGGCAAAGTTAAAACTTGTAAAGCAACATTGAAATTTGTTTTGAAAATCAAAATACAAGCTACTTCTGGAAGGCAAGCTTCAAACTTATTTTGAAAGTTAAACTTGAACCTTTTTTTTAATAATTAGAAATGTGAAAGGCAAAATTAAAGCTTTTTCTGAAAGGCAAATTTGGCATTTATTTGAAAAGCTAGCTTAAAATTTATGTTAAATAACAACCTTTTAACTTTGTGTCAAAGGCAAACTTAAATCTTATGTTGAAAGAGAGACTCAAAACTTATTAAAAAGAAAACTTGAAATCTCTTTTCTTCAGGCAAACTTCATTATTTTAAAAGCCAAACTTGAATCATATTTTAATAAGCAAACTCAAAATCTTGTTTCTCCTGGCAAACTTAAAATAATTTCTTAAGGAAAATGTGAAACCTATTTTTGGGTGCCATCTTGAATCTCATTTTGAAACTTTTTTTTTCCTTAAAATTTATTTTAAAAGGCAAGCTTGACATTTTTTCTTTACTCTTATTTTGAAAGGTAAACTTAAATCTTGTTTTGAAAGTTTGTCTCAAAGGCAAGCGTGAAACTTTTTTTCTTAAAACTTATTTTGAAAGTTGAGCTTGACATTTTTTTCCCCTCAAAACTTATTTTGAAAGGCATACTTGAATCTTATTTTGAAAGGCAAACTTGAATCCTATTTTGAAAGGTAGAAGAATTTTTTTTACCAAATCTTATTTTGAAAGGCAAACTTGAATATAATTTTGAAACTTGGTCTCAAAAGCAAGCTTTGAACTTGATTTCCTAAAACTTATTTTGAAAGGCATACTTGAATCCTATTTGTACTATTTGTCTGGGACAGAGCAGCTCCTCCCAGCTCCAAAAGCCACACCCCCACAGAGAATATTTTTTAGGGGAAGGAACGTTTTTTTTTTCTAATAAAAAACGTTAAAGGAAAACTTGAAACTTTGTCCTAAAACGTCTTTTTTTTCTAACTTTTAATCTGAAAGGCAATTCAAACTCAATGGAAAACTTGATTTTTTTTTTCTGAATCTTATTTTGAAAAGCAAACATAAATCTTATTTTAATTGGCACACTTGGATTCTATTTTGATAATCAAACTTGAATCTTATTTTGAAAGGCATACTTGAAACTTACAGGGTTTGTTGGTGTCAAAACTAAACGTTGAGCTTTCACGGTTCATCCTGAAATGCTTTACTTGCAAACGTTCCGTTTTCTGTCACACAAAAGTCGACTTGTCATGTTTGTGAGTTTCTCTTTCACTGAATTTCAAATTCAGAACATTGTGAGCATAAGGAAAAGCAGGTGAGATCCACAGGTGGTGATGGAGATGACTAGACGTGTAAGCCAAGTCTATGGAGATTCACCAGAACCGAGGCCTTCCTGAGAAGCAGTCTGAGTGTGGATGAAGATCCTGAAGGACAGCGCGTGGCTTTATTTGTTCCCTTACAGGTTCACCTATTGATCATGTTTGCCATTGTTTCTTACAGGGAGAGGTTTACTTAAGTAAACTTCAGAGAGTCTGTTTTAAGCAGCAAAGTTTAGGTTCAGTTCAGTTTTATCACATTTCTGTATTTCATTTTTATATATTCTTTAACCGATTTATTCTCTGGATAGTTGTGATGCACCTTACTGAAATTTCAGAGATGCAAAAAAAAATCACGCCGTCGCTGTCCTTTGAAAATATTTAAATATTCATTTTTTTACCACAAACACCAATTCATCTTTAGTCAAAATGAGGATAAAACATTTGACTTATTTCAGTGCCACGTTTCAAGCTCAAATTTTCCGTTCTATGTGTATTTGTTTGCTGTTTTTTAGGAAATAAATACTTGTGTGAGGTTTTATTTTACCTGTGGTGACCTTTCATTACTGTCTGATCCTTCTGGACCGCCCATGGTGCTGGAGAACCTGAAGAGTTGGGTCGTTCAGTTGTGATTCCACTCGTCAGAAACGCTTTGGTCCAACTCAAATAACACTTTGTGTGTTTGTTTGTTTTTTTCTTTTTTTTGTCTCTTGTCGTTTTCTTAACTTCCAGCATTTCTTTGCTATCGGAGCATTGCACCCCTCCCCCCGGTCCAGGACCCCTGACTGGCCCTTTCGTCGGAGGGCTTCCAGGGAACTGGCTCCTGACAGGACGGCGGACTGCGCCCTTGCAGGTCGCCCCGTTTAAGGCGCCGTTGGGACCGACTCACATCAACAACGTTCTCGCTGGTGGCGGTCGAGCTCCAGCTTTGACGTCAAGCTCCAACACTCATAAGCCACACACCTCCACAGCGCCGCCCTCTCCAACTGCTGTGGCCATCAACCTCCTGAACGTTTTAAAGATTGTGAACGCCATGTCCCACCCCTTGTATAACCCCTACACCCCTGGGAAACAGAACTCCTCCCAGGGCCAGTATGGAGTACCCGGTGGACAGGCAGACCTTCGGATGCCATCGCCTCACCTGAGACCTGGATCCAACTTCAACTCTCCAGGAGCTCCTGTCAATCTTGGAAGTTCTGTCGGATCGATACCATCGCTCCTCAACCTGCCAAACTACAGACCCGAGACGAGGGCCAAACTGGATGAAGACATAGAAAGATCTGTCAACCTGCACATTAGCCAAGCCAGAGAGGGAGTCAAACATCAGAATCCGGTCCAGAGGCCGTGCTATCCAGGCCCTTCAAGAAATGAGTTGCCTTCCCCTGTATCAGGAGGAACTTCCTATCAGCCGCCTCCAACCTTTCAAGGACAAAGACTCTCCAACATTGGAAATCCCAACAGCAGCATGGACTGGTTACCAACGTACAATAAAGTCAACACGGACAGTTCTAAAATGTTTTCTTCTCCTTCCTCTAGCTTTGTGGTTAGTGGTGATGGGAGGTATAACTCCACCAATGAAGAAAGGCGAGACACGCAGTCTATTCCAGGTTTAGGAGATTTTGACCAGACTATGAAAAGCAAGCTCACGCCACCTTCTGAGCCAAGTCACCCCAAGTACACTTCAGAATCTGCCATCAGCATCCTTATGAACTTCGGGCTTGAAAAGGAAGACTTGGAGCATCTCATCTCCTACCCGGAAAGCCAGATCACTCCAGAAAACCTGCCTTTCATCCTGAGAGAAATTCGGATCAAGAAGACCAAGAGCGCTTCGGCTGTGGTTCAGCCAGAACCCTACCCAAAACTGCACCCCACCGCAAGCAGGAGCATAGTGGACAAATTAGGAGATTCCCAAGGGTCCGAGATGAACCTGGATTCTGTGTCTGCGTCAATTCTCAAACCAAGCAAAGTGATTGACTATGGACATACCGGCAAATACAACGCAGGTGTTGAAGTGGGAAAGATTGGTGAAAGTAGCGCCACCTCTAACCCCAAGGCCGGAATATTACGCATGGACAAAGTTAGTGGTGGAAGCCACAGTCAAGACCTGCAGCAAAGAACTCTGACCGAAGTAAAAGTGAGCACCAGTTCTGTGGCTTCTTGTCATGAACAGATCGGTTCCTCCTCCGTTGGCTCACTGAGGAGCTCTCTGGCTCCTTCGAGTAGTGCTTCAACTCCGATAGCCCCGACCCAATCGAGCCAATACTTGTTTAACATGTTTAATTTCCCAAAGAAAGACACAGACATGAGGCAGCTCAATCCTGACACCCCAAAGTCTCTCCCTCAGAATCTTCCCAAAACGCCGAAACCGTCGACGGTAACCACCAACCCACCCAAGATACTGACCAGAGGGGTACATCCACAGCGCCCCGGCCTCGTGGTATTCGACAGCAAGTGCAAAGTCCCCAAAGCTGTGGAGAGTGAAAAACAGCCGCCGCCAAACTGCCCGCCGCCCAATAATCCGCCCAACACCCTGCAGCCCACACAGCAGCAGATCAACCAAATGCAGCAACCGGAGCCGATCCCGCCACAGCGGCGGACTTTCTCTGCGGTGAAGACATTACCTCCACAGCCGGTCAAACCTGGAGGTGTCCCTGTTGCTGCTGCTGCTGCCGTTCCGGTGACACATCAACAGATCCCAACCCTCGTCAAAGGGGTGCCCCAGACGCCCACCACCAGCATGCCGCCGAGCCAGATGAAGGTGCCCACGTGTGGGCTCACAGAAGCCATGATCCGGGACTACGCCGCCGCCACACCCAAAGTATTTCCTCATACCTGTACTCTTTGTAAGAAAGAAAGTGCACATTTGAAGGTAAGTGAATGACTGAACTGTGTTCTGTGTACCTCCCTACCCCACCCCCCCATGTCTCATTTATCTGTGCGGCACTTTTGTTTGGAATCTCCCAATAATTACTTCACGACTGACAGATTAACATGTATCTACTGTCAAACAATTCCCGTTAATCCAGTGATGTAAAATGTAATTTCAATGTTCTTTAAAGTAAATCAGTATTTCTGAAATATTTTTTGCGTTTTTGATCTTTAATGGGATCCACTGGGAATGTTTGATGATTGTGTTTAAGACTGAAAAGCTTATTTCACAAAAACAACATGATGAAGAATTGCCAACTCCCGAGAGGTGGAGCATCGGACGATGGAGTTTTTTTTTTTGCTTCTTGTTGTCCAGAAGAGACAAAAGAAATCGGGAGGACTTTTATGTTCCTTCCCTTCCTATTTCATTTTTCTGCAACGTAGTGTTTTTTTTTTTTTTTTAAATATCCTTTTTTCACATTGTAATGCAAGAAGAAAGATGCAGAGTTGGCGGTCTTGATCATCACAGACGGGTTGGTCCATCGTCATGAAGAGAAGACTGCTGCTGGGAGTGTTGTTCCAGACGCTATGCTTACAAATCCACTTGAACCGTTTGTGTTGAACTCTATGATCCATTTTCCAATACATATAGATATTTTTTGGCTTTGAAACCAAACCTGGTTGTGAACAAGATGGTATCTCGAAAACTAAAAGTCCAAGAATTCTATCGTTTTTTTGTTGTTTATAAATGTCACAGATTGTGAAGCGACCTGGAACTGAGCAGCCCACAGTTTAAACTGCAAATTCTAATTAAAAATATTTTTGATTTTGTCATTTTAATGTTAATATTTGTCCTCAAAGCTGCTTCTTTAATGTGCGCAGCAGTTTTTTTAAAAGAATTTCTTCTTTTTTTGTCCTTTACTTCAGTTCTCCTGCAGTCAAGGACTTTGCTGAAACAGTTTTGGAAAACTTTCTCTGTGTTCTGTTTTCAGGACTGGATCTCTCACCATAATACCACCCTTCACCTTGAGAACTGCAGACTTCTTCGGACACGGTAAGTCTTTTTTTTTTTAAACACTTTTTAAGCAACACTCATCAATTTCTGGCTTTTTAGCTACAGTAGTTAAACTGTTTTCAATGTTGACATTTTTTCAAATACCGCAACTCTCCAACCGTTAACCGATTAATGTCATTCCAGCGGATTCTGGAGAGAAGAAAAGATGCCTTGCGCTGATATGCAGCACTGTAGGGCAACCGAGTGCTTAAGCAATCAACATGAATTGACTGATTCTGTCTCAGAAAAAAGCGCCGGCATTGGTGCAAAGTGAATAAAGAATAACCTCTTGTCAGAATAACCTGATTCATGGTGATCGCATAAACAGTCGAGGAGTTACGGTGTTAAATGATGCTGGTGTTGCAGCTTCATTTTGTAAATTCAAATGTTTTTTTGCAATAATAAATCTTTATTTATTTTTCTTTCAGATTTCCAAAGTGGGAGGGTCCGGTGTTTCTGCCTCCCAGGTAAGATTTTCTGAGAAGCTAAAGTAGAAGCATTACACAAATGTAAAGAAAACTTGTTTTAAAGAGAAAAAAAGATCTAATTTTCACATTTTTTACGGAACCTGGAACAAAGTTCTAAAAGAAAAAATCCCTTTGTGATCGTTTTTTTCTCGTTCGATTTCAGTGATGCGAGTAAAGATTCCAAACAGACTCCTTCAACCTCCGCCCTGACCTCCCAGAGCCAGTCCAAGGACAGCAAGTGGAGCAGCTGCTCGCCATCACGCAGCCCACGCCGCCAGCGGGGACCGGAAAGAGACCGGTCTCGCTCCAGCAGGTCACGGTCCCACAGTCCGCGGCGCCGCTACAGCTCCGACAACCGTGACAAACGCGGCAGCCGTTCCAACTCCAGGAGTCCTCATCGCCGCTCCGATAGCCGGAGGGAGAAGCGCAGCAGATCCCGCTTGTCGAGTCCTCATCGCCACTCCGATAGTCGGAGAGAGAAGCGCAGCAGATCCCGCTCGCTGAGTCCTCATCGCCGCTCCGATAGCAGGAGGGAGAAGCGCAGCAGGTCCCGCTCGCTGAGTCCTCAACGCCGCTCCGATATCCGGAGAGAAAAGCGCAGCAGATCCCGCTCGCCGAGTCCTCATCGCCGCTCCGAGAGCCGGAGGGAGAAGCGCAGCAGATCCCGCTCGCCGAGTCCTCATCGCCGCTCCGAGAGCCGGAGGGAGAAGCGCAGCAGATCCTGCTCACCACGTTCCAGACACAACAGGCGGTGTGTAGACACTTACCCAAAAATATCAAACAAACATTTAATTGTCTTTAAATTTATTCAGGTTATTAACAGGATCTCCAGAGTTAAGGATCCATAAGTAAGAAAACGAAAAAAGTTTTTCTGAGTTGTCCTGACTCATCAAGGAAGGAGAATAGAGGTAGTCCCTTCAGTCCAGGGTTAGACATGTATTCAACTTTAAAGATGTTAAGCTATTAAGTTAGGTAAATGATAGACCATCTATTCCAACTAATTGATTCTCAAAGCTCTTTTAACTTAAAGCCGTAGCTATATTAAAAGCATAACTCGCTGTCTGAGCATCTTAGCCCAATAGTTAGCCGTCTGCTAGCTAGCAGCCCCTTTAAGTTACGTAGCTGTCTTAATTTAAACCATAGCCATATTAAAAACATAGCTTGCAGTAACGGTCTTTTAACATAAAACCATAACTATGTTAAAACATAGCAGCGGGCTTTTAACAGTCTTTTAATACAAACCATAACTATGCTGAAAACATGTTAGAAATTTGGCTAATGAACCATAGCTATATTTAAAAACATAGCTAACGGTCTTTTTAACCTGAAACCATAGCTATATTAAAAACATAGCTCGCTGTCTGAGCCCTTAGCCCAATAGCTAGCGGTCCACTGGCTAGCAGCCGCTTTAGGTTATGTAATTGTCTTTTAATTTAAACCATATCTGTTAGAAACATACCTAGCTGTCTTTTAACCTAAAACCATAGCTATGTTTAAAACATTGCTATCTGTCTTTTAACGATCTTTTACCCTAAAACCATGTTATAAACTTAGCTAGCGGTCTTTTAATCGTCTTTTAATTTAAAGCCATAGCTAGGTTAAAAAAAAATTTCTAACTGTCTTTTACCCCAAAACCATTGCCAGCGGTCCTCTAGTTAGCAGCTACTTTAGGTTGCGTACCGGTCTTTTAATTTAAACCAAAGCTATGTTAAAACATAACTAGCAGTTTTTCAACTGTCTTTTAACTTAAAACTACAGCTATACTAAAAACATAGTTAGCGATCTTTTAACAGTCTTCTAACTTAAAAACCATAGCTATGTTGAAACATCTAAATGTCAGACAAATACTGATACTGGCACAGACGTATCGTTCATCCCTAGTTTGTATTATGAAAAAATGGCGACTGAATTGACTTTATTCCATTGGAAGTTAAACATTTTCAATGGCTTGCTCAGTCAACTTATCAGATATAGTCGATAGTTTTGGAGTCCCGGCAGAGCTCAAAAGAGTAACTACTGTAGTTATAGTTGGATTTTAAATGATAAAAGTTTCACTCTAAAATTTTTTAAAAACATTATTGTTGATCATGTTTCCGTTAGGTCTCGGACTCGCTCTCGCTCAAACTCCCCGTGGTACAGCCGCAACGCCTCCTCCCGTTACCGGTCTCGCTCGAGGAGTCGCGAGAGACGCTCTTCACCGAGGAGGAAAGATGAGAAAAGGTCACCAAGGAGGAGCCGCGAGAGGCGGTCGTCCACAGAGAGGTCGAGCAGCACCGAGAGGCTGGCCAAGAAACTTCTGGAAAAAACAGGTTCGACCAAAGCGTGGCGTTAGCGCCCCCACGATCTGGTTCCAGGTAACATCTCTGTGTGTTCGTCTTCCAGCTGTCCAGTCTCTGTCCAAACACTCTGACCTAGAAGCCATGGTCAAAACCCTGGCTCCGGCCCTGTTAGCGGAATTGGCTAAAATGAAGTCGTTAGCTTCGTCCTCTTCGGCTCCGTCTTCTTCTTCTTCAACAAAAAAGGAGTCTGCTGCCAAGCCGACCAAAGTGATGTCCAGCACCAAGAAAAGTGAGAGCAGCTCTCCTGGAAAGCCTGAGGTTGGTGTTGGATCACAGTTGATGTAAATATTAAATGTTATAAATGGTATAACTGTTTGGTGATCAAAAAGAAATCCCAAACCATGATGCCTCTACCTATGTGCTTGATAATTTGGATGATTTATTTGCTTCAAAAGTTTCATTGCAACTTTTTTGTTTTTCTCAGCATCTTCAAAATGTTTTTTTTAAGAATTAAGTGTTGAATTAGGAACGTGTGAAGGATGAAAATCTCCTCTCACGAGCTTGTGGATGTTTTTTTTTTTTTTCTTCCCTCCTCTGTCCTCTGTGCAGGGTAAATCCTCTCCTCCCACCATGGTGACCCTGACGGGGATCACAAAGCTCATCTCACACAACGACGTGATCTCTGCTGTTGCCAAAATTGGAAAAACCAAATCGGTGGTCATTATCAGATCTGAATCAGAGGTAGGTACACTACAAAAACATAAAATCTAAAAAAGACTTTAGGAAAAATATTTCAAGATTTAAAATTAATCAAGGCTTCTGGCTCCAAACTGGATTTCTCGCCATTTTTGTTGCAACTGTAGTGTTGGGTTGGGGGTGTGAGGGGCTGTAATCTAGCAGAAACAGTTAGATGACAGGAAGTGGGGGCAGGCTTACTTTGTATAAACTTAAAGGGGAATTTATAACTAATTCCTGCAGAAGCTGTCCAAAAAAACGACACAGGTTGTAGTAAAAACCATAAAAACGCTTTAAAATGGATCAAGAAATGCTTTAAACACTAACTTCTTATCCTGTTGTTCTCCACACAGGCAGTGGTGTGTTTTGAGAAAGCAGAGGATGCAGAGAAGCTGAGGAAAATGAAATGTCTTGAGGTTAGAGGAAACAAAGTCTTTGTTTCCTCTAAAAAGGTAACGTATTTTCCCTGTTCCTATGTAATGTTTGAGATTCATTTTTAATTCTGATTTCATTACAACAACCCTAATATCTGAAAAATCTCCATTGATAGAAAAATGATGCCAAGGAGACAAAAACGCAGAATCCTGCTAAGTAAGTCGTTTTCTCCTCCTTTGCAGTGATGCTCTCATTACGTTTTAAATGGAGGTGATACTGAAATTCCGGCATTGACGTATACATATATATTGACGTATATATTTTTTTTCCTTTTTGAAGCACCGGTTCAATCATAGTTTATAGATAGATAAAATCCAACCAGTACCCTTCCTTACTTCTGATTGTATTGTTGTGGTTAGTTTGTGGTGTTTGGAAGAAGAATGGCAGAACAAAACAAAAACATCAGTCCTGTAGGGCTGGTTTTTTGTCTGATTTTAAGATTTACCCGTACTTTATCGCTGTTGATCTGGTTGATTGATTTTGATTGCTAGATAAAAGACCAGTTGAGATTAAGATCTCGTTTACAAGGCCAAGAAATGCATGTCATAATGAGGTGATATCCAGATGAAATTAAAAAGGCAGAGCCTCAGAAAGAGAATAATACAGATATCATGTTACATATAGCAGTGGTTCATGTTTGCTGCTGGGTTATTTAGAAATCAAACAGGCTACCAGGCCATAGTTGTTCCCACACTCCTTAATAATAACGCATAATATTAAACAAAGGGCTAACGTTACGAGGATGGTAATGTTTTCAACTCTATGATTTTAGACTAGGATTTCAGGAATTAAACAAGTTTATTTTAAATTGTCAAAAATGTGGCAAAGACCGATAGACAGCAATTCTAAAGCCAAAAAAGGCTGATTTAGTATTTGGTTACCCTTAAAATCCTAGTGAACAAAGTTTAAAGCTGCTGTAAATATTTTATAGATGAAGATAAACTTAACCCTTAAAAGTGAAGGGAATCTGGAGGCTAAAGAAAAAGACTGGTCCATGAAAGTATAGTCAGACATTAAACAAGTCCGTGGCCTCACAAAAGGTTAGAAACCACTGATGTAAAAGAGAAATTCTTTGTTGATGATGAAGTTATTTACATTTACAGATCATTTCAGTCTAAGAATTTTCTAAGGCATAATCTTTTATTCTGTAGCTGTGTTTCCATTGACTATGAAATTTTGATAATTGGATTTGCGATAAAAAATTTGCCTAATGGAAATGTGACAATTTGGAAAAAACTTATATTTATGCAAAAAAAAGGTTTTTGCGCTTGGAGGAGGTGGTTTATGATGCGTTTTGAAATTGACATTTTCCAAAACTGCGATTGAAACACTTTTTCGAAACAAATGAGTCACATGACCAACAACCGGATACCACGCTTAGCTAGCGGGCACAACAAGAGGTCCCACTGCATGACATCTCATCAAAAATTGAGCGCATCTCGTGGAATTGTTTGATCGCAGCTCGTCTGTAAAATCACCAACAACCATTTCCTAAAATCTCTTCATCAGTAGCCGCTCCCACTGAATAAGACGCTGACATCTCCTTTGATAGAAAATGATCTCCCAATAACTCCTGAAGTGATGATTCTAAAGATTTTGTGAAAGTTTTTAAGTAAAATTTCTCCACTGTAACCCTATCTGGTTCTGTACCTTGCAGTAAATCTTCATCCTCCAGTGAAAGTACAGCCCAGACCTCCAAATCAGCTGGAAAAGGAAAAGAGCCTGCTGCTGCTGCTGGATCCGAAAGCAAAAAACCCACAACTGCAAAGCCTGCAGCCAAAGCTAAAGTGGCAGTTCCTAAAGCAACTGCCGCCTCCACCAATAAGGCTGTGAAGAAAGAGACAGAAAATCCAGATAAAAAAGCCCCAGTGAAGACGACCAAAGCCAAGAAAGATGCTCCAGAGCCGTCGGGACCAAAAAAGAACAAGGTCGAAGCAAAGACACCAGCTGGTGACGCAAAAAAACCTGTTGTGCAGAAAAAGACTGGAAAAGTGGCCAAACCCTTAGCGACGACTGCAGCCAAAGCAACTGCAAGCAAAACTGCTGAAGCAAAGGTCCCAGCTAAAACTCCACAGACGCCTAAAACTGCGTCTCAGAGCTCTGCTGGAGCGAAGAAGACGATGGAAGAAACGCAGGAAGCTGAGACTGCACAACCTGAAACTGCAGGAAGTCCTTCAGGTGGTGCTAAGACCATCAAGTCAGAGACTGCATCTGCGGAGAATCCAACAGCAAAACCAGCTGCAGGCTCTGACAAGACAGAAGACGCAGACCTCCACAAAGTCTGTGCTAATCCTGTGGAGCCTCATGAAGTGAAACAAGAACCACCCATGGAGGTCGAAGTGTCTCCTGGTATCAAAGAGGTTCAAGGCACTCCACCCCAATCCACAGATAAATCCACACCGGATGAACCTCCAAAAGCAGACGCCCCCTCGACCCAAAAGCCAGAGAAAGCTTGTGCAGAGGTCCATCAAAGTCCAGATCCACCTAAAGAATCCCTTCCACATGGACCGGAAACTGAAGCTGCAGAGGTTAAAAAGGAACCAAAGCAGGCTGATGGTGAAGGTTTGTTCAAGACATCCCAACTTTAAATCTAATTTGATACATTTAACCATTTTTTCTTTGAAGACCTTTGATTGATTTTACTCTCTCCACTGAAGATGCTCCGCTTGTTGAAAAGACACAGAAAAATGACTCGAAAGCTGACGGCGACGCTTCAGCTGTGACGGCTGAAGCTGCTGAAGCGACACCTGAAACGACAGCAGGACGCGAGGAGACCAAAGCGGATCCTGCAGCTGCTGTAGACGACGTTCATGGGGAAAGCGCATCAAAGGTACGTTTCTTCCCTTTATGTTAAAATGCACTAATTTCCACCAACCTTGTTTCTGTCTTTTTGTTTTATATAAAAATAACAAAAACTGTTTGCAATTAAATAAATGAATAGTTTCTTCTACAAAGTTTCTCCACTTTTTTTCCCACTAGTTGACAACCAGTAAGAATGAGAATACAGAAAAGAAAGAGGCGTCACCCAAAGCGTCCACAAGTTCACTGATGTCTGAAGACAAGATCATTCATATCGATGAGAACTTGTACCAGGCCTTCACCGCTGCACTGCGAGAACACAAACTCAAAAAGGTGATTTCTGACTCTGAATCCCACCCATCGACACAATTCAGTCCAATCCCATCCTGTAAATTCTGTCTCACTTTCAGAAAAAAAGCTCTGAAAACGAGGAAGAAAAAAAGCAAGAAAAAGTAAAAACAAACATTTTTACATCTTTGTATTCCTTAGGTTCATTTTTTTTTTTTTTAGCTTTGAAAGAATAATCAAACCAAACACAATACCAATGTGTTTTCTTTTGTTTTCCAGGTTGACGATAAAGAGGACGGACTTTCGTCTTCCGCTTTTGATGAGCAGAATTTCAACCTTGAGGACTTCGTCACCCTTGATGAGATTGCAGAAGATGTGGACGACACGGATAAAACTGAAAAGCAGAGCGGAGATGAGGCATCTGCAGCCAAAAAGAGTTCCCCCTCCAAGTCCAGCTCGAAGTCGACTAAAAATCAGAAAGACTCCTCTGAGTCTTCCAAACCTTCCAGCTCTTCTAAAGCCAGTAAAACCTTACCCTCCTCTTCCTCACAGTCTGATTCTCAACCAAATAAGACATCTTCGTCCAAACCGTCACCCTCTCCTACGGGTCGGACCACAAGGTCGTCAGCAGCCGCCAGAAAGGCAGAAGAAACGTCCCAGAAGCAAAAAATGGAAACGAGAGCTGCAAAGAGCGCAGCGGCGAAGTCTGACCACAGCGTGTCAGCAGAGAGCTCTGCTGTGAAAACTGTTGAGTCAGAGACTAAATTAGAATCCGCATCAGAGGTGGATTCCAAAGCCCAGATGCAGAGAAAAGAGGATGATGGTGAAAAGAGGGAGAACCTTGATGTCCAGAAAGATGCCAGCCAACCAAGCAGCAACGAAGCTCCGATACCTGAAGACATTCAAGTCCCAGAAATGATCAGAAAGGAAAACAAGACTGAAAGCGATGCTGAAATCCAAAGGCAAGGAGGTTTTACTGAAAACCAAACATCTGCAGCCGATGATGACAATCGTCTAGAACAAACGCTGCTTCCTGAAGGAGACGGAACTCCATCTGATAAACCAACAGCTGGAAATGAAATTGATCCAGACAACAAGGAAGCCAATCAAACTGCAAGTAGCGTAGAGGGTGAAGGGAACGTCAAACCGACTGACACCAGAATGGGAGAGTCCTCAGAAACTTCTGCAGATTCAGAGCAAACTTCTGCTGATAAAGAGCAGCCTATGGATCCAGATGCTGTCAAAGAAGTCGAAACTCTCAGTCAGCAACAAGCAAAAGCAGAGGATGTAGCCACAGAAGAGGAGGATGAGGAGTACCATGTGATCGATGCTATCGATGATCTGCCGACAACTACAGAGTCAGAGACCGACATTAATGAAGAAGAAAGGAAGGAGGTCTGTGCTGGTGGAGATGGAGCAACAAGAAAGAGCGGCCAGAAGAGCAAAGCATCATCTGATGAGAAGGAAGAGTCGCCAAAAAAACGGGACAGAAAAGCTAAAAAAGCTGAACCACAAATCCAGAAGAAGCCCGAAAAGCAAGATGAAAAGATAGAGGAGGACACAGAGGATGACCCGGAGGACATGATCTTTGAGGTGTTGGACTCTGTTGAAGATGAATCGGTTCTGGAAGTTTCAACCGTAGGAAAGCTGGAGGAGAAGACACCTAGTGAAAAAGAATCACCTAAAAGTCCTAAAGAGGAAGAGGATCCTGAGAAGGAACGGAGCATCTCGACTAGATCAACCAGAGGACGAAAAGCAGCGAACCAGGACAGAGTAAAGAAAGACGACATCTCCTCCAGGAGGAGTACGCCCACTAGACAGTCACTAAGACAAAAGGAAAAAGTTCCCAAAACCGAAGAAGAAGCTCCTCTAAAAGAAAGCCCGTCCACAGAAAAGAGTGGCGATGTGACGAAAGACGCAAGCGAGGAGGATCCAGCTTCCACCGAAGATCAGCCACCGGTGCAAGAAAAACCAAGACGAGGAAGACCCAAGAAGAACACCAAGAGGGGTAAGAAACAAGTGGCAGCTCCAAAGAAAGTCGAGTCTCCCGTTAAAGAGGTAGAAGAGGACGAAGATGAATTTCAGATCATCGATTCAGTTGAGGGGGAAGCGGTTGACGCTTCAGCCTCGGTGGACCAAACTGAAAGTGCAGGAACATCAAGTTCTAAAGATGAGGAGAAAACATCGGAGACTACTACAGGTTTGCTTTTGAATGAGGAAGAGGAGCCTTTGTATCAGATTCTAGATTCTGTGGAAGATGATGCTCCTCAAGAGGAGCTAACCTCCACGGAACTGTCCAATGTGGAGGTTGAGGAAGACGCAAAAGAGAAGAGTCCGATTGAAACCGAAGACGCCACGGCCTCTGAGTACCAGAGTAAGTGCCAGCTCCAGTCAGCCGACGGTGTTGACGGTCCCTCCACAGAGGATACAACGCCGAAGACCGGCGCCCAGACAGAGGAAGAACCTCCAAGTTCATCACAGAGCGGTGAAGCAGTATCAGCTGAAAACGACACGACCACGTCAAAAAACGCCCTCAAAAACCTCGACGAAGTGAGCGAGGAGGAGGAAGATTACCCCGACGACACGGCCGAGGAAGAGGAGCTGAACAAAAGACTGGCTGCGGCGAAGGAGCGAGAGAGGGAACGGGAGGAGAAGAGGGCGCAAGACCGAGAACGGGAGCGAAAGAGTCGAAGCCGCAGCAGAGGAAGGAGCCATATGAGTCCGGAGAAGGAGAAGGTGGATCTGGAGACTCAGGAGCTGGTGACTCTGGATGAGGTGGGGGCCGATGACGCCGGCGAGCCAGACTTTGAAGGTTTGGACAGTGCGGTTATGGATGGAGAGCTGCAGGACCTCGTCACTCTGGATGAAATTATGGAAGAAGAGGAGGAGGAGGGAAAAGAGAGCCGAACACACGAGACCCAGCCACTAATCCAGGACGGCCAATCAGAAGCGCCAGAGGTTTGTCAAGTTCACTGTCTTCCTTTGCTGCAGTTAAAGCAGGTTTTAATCTTCTTTACTCCTCTTTTTAGGCTTCAGCAGGTCCTGAAGAACCTATCATCACTGATGACCAGAAACCAGATGTGGACATTTCCACGGCCCCCCCAGAGAAAGAAGCAGCAGAGAAATCACCAACAACTGCTAAAAGAAAACACGAGGAAGATGCAGGTCTGTAGTCTGTAACATCCAATTTTTTTAACTCCTTCGAAGTCCACCCTCGTTCGCTGAATTATCTAGATCTGAAAGCTATGTCAAACTTGTGGTCCTTGACAACACTTCAAAAACAGGCCCCCTCTTTAAGTAAAAAAAAAAAAAAGTAAAATATTCTGTCACCTCTTACGACCTTAGCTATTATTTGAGCTAACCCCAAAGATACGTAGTTATAGGGCCCCAGTTAATCAGAATCAACTACTGTGGTAACGTAACCCAAAATGTGATGTCCATTTCTTATGAGGTTAAATTAGCAGAAAATCTGCCAATGGGAAAATAATTCTTATTTAAGCAATAATTCTGTCACAAAAACACATTTTCTTCTACAAATATTTCCTTGCTACTGAAAACTTTCTTGATAAGATTAGTTTTCTTGCAAGACTGAAAATAAGACGATTTTTCTTGAATCAAGGGTCAAGATTCAGTTCCTGTTTTTCCAACAGATTGTGTTCTGCGCCCTGATTGGTTGTATACCGTTGTCAATCATTCTCCTTTACAGATTGTGTTCAGTTTGCAAAATTTACAAAAGTCTTTGGTGACGATCAGATTTTTTTTTTATTCTGTAAAACTGGACTCATTTTTCTCTCAAGTTTTGACCTTTGAAAGTTTAAACAAGTGAGAAAAATGTGATCATTTTTGTCTGAGAAAATTGTGCAATATAATTGTACAAAATAAAGACATGAGTTTTTTAGAACATAACTCCTGTGATTAACAAGTGTCTAGCAATCAAATGAACATGATTATCGGGTTCCTAAAGTTTTAATTGTATTCTATGTAGTCTGATACAAATATTTTTGAGCTAAAATGTGAACAGAAAATTCATCTTTTTTTGTTCTTTTAGAAGAGAGTTCCAACCTCAGCGTTGTCGATGATCTGGAGAAAGCTGAAGATGAAGTAAAGACAGTAACAACACCCAGACTGAGAGGCCGAGCCAAGAAGAAAGGCAGACAAACTGGTGAACCGACAACATGTATATGTGCTGCGTGATCGCTGCAGTATGTTTAGGGATTAACCTAAAGTCTCTTTTTATTTTATTCTTTTTCCAGCAGTGAGAAAATCGACCAGAGGAAAGGAGTCGAGCACAGAAGACGAGAAAAAAGATGAGGAACTAGAGTCACTCGATTCCTCCTCAACAGCGGATAAAGAGACTTCTGGGTCATTAGGTGACGACAAAGCAGAGATCCAGAAGCCTGAGGAGGTCATGAGTCCGCCTGATGTCCAAACGACCTCTACAGAGCAGCAGCTACAACCTGAGAAAACTGATAAAGGGATGCAGGAAGACTTAGTGATGGAGAATGATCAGGATGAACACGCGACTGAGCTCAAAGGTAACGGAAAAAGCTATTTAACTCGTATCAAAAATGGAAAAAAAATAAGTACAAAGTGTACATGTTGTTATCTATCATCAAATGTCATTTAACCCTGTAACACAAGAACTTCAACTCCAGTGTTAACATAGTTTGAAATACTGGAACTTTTCAGTTGTTAAGGCAATAAATTGAATTCAACTGCAGTTTTGCGCCAATCGGTTATGGCCAGAGGAAGTCCGTTGGCATTTAAATTGTGTAAACAATTAAAGAGTTACGGTAGTTTAGAGCGTAGTGTTTCCTGTCACCAGTAAAGGCAAAAAACTGCTTTTCCCCGCGTCAGAACCCAGTCAGCAAGGGCAGGTGGGCCCTCCATAAGATGCATCGCTATGCTAGCCAGCCGCCGTCGGACTCTGGGCGGCGGAGCACACTGTGCTACCAGTGTGGGCAAATACCGGTGGACAAACCCAATTGGGGCCCACATTCTCGGCCCACTTGGTCTTGCTAGCTGGGAAACAAATTGTTAGAATTAAATGATTGAAGAGTTACATTAGGTGTTTAGTGTTGTTTTTCCCCGTCACCGGCGACAGTATTAATGACTCAAAACTGTTTTTTTCCATAATTCAGAAGCAGCTGGAAATGCGTTGAAATTGAAATTGCTTCACATGTGTAATAGTTATGGTAGTTTTAATAACAAAGGGTTAAAGATAAAATTCTTCTCCCCTTCTTTTTTTTATTTTCCAGGTAATAAGCGGCACCAGGAGCTCATCGGACCAGAATCAAAGCGAGCTCGTTCCGAGTCTCCTACTGTCTCAACAAAATTCCTACTGCCCCCATACAACCCTAAAAGCCCCATCGGTATGAAAAACCACAAACTCATTCACCCTGGAGTTGTCAATCAGTTCCTACAACATTTCTCATGCATTTTTCCCCCCGCAGGTCAAGAGCATGTGGTTCCAAAATCAGGATTTTTCTGTAATATCTGCTCTATTTTTTACCTGACTGAGAAAGCAGCAAAAGACGTCCACTGCAGCAGCCAGAGGCACTATGAAAACCTTCAGGTGTGACTAATGCAAAATGCGCCACAACTAAAGACATATATGTCATGTTTATGTCGTTCTTTTTCCCCCCCAGAAACATTACAAGAAACTCCAGTGGAAATCCTGCAGAACACAAAGTTCACAAGGTTCTCTCTCCGACTGACTTGAACCAGAAAGAACCGGAAGGAAAGACGCATCTTTGTATAATGAGCCAGTTTTAGTTAACACCAAATCCACTTCAATTTATGTAAATTTCCCAATTATGACGGTAAATGTTTGCACATGTTATCAAAACCTCTCCCATTTATATCCTTTTTTTTAAAGCAAACTGAAAAAAAATGCTTTTGTTCAAGTGGAAGAAATCACCAGAAAATGTTTAGTTTTTTATTTATTCAGTGACGCACGTGACAAATGTTAATACAGGCTCAGAAAGAAGGTATACTGTTGGATTTTTTTTGTTTGATATTTCTTCTATTTCTTTTCCTGATTCTGCTGCTTTCATATAAATAAACATTTCTGTGACAAAATAAAGTGGTTTCTTACTTCTGAAAGTGTTTATTGCTTTAAAGCTCCAAATATTCTTTTCTGGGACAAAGAATCATTAAAAAAAAAAAAAGCCAGCTAAACTTTGTGATACATTTGTCAGTTTTTACCCGTTTCAAGACGTTAATTTCATTCTATAAATGATCAAATTTCACATTTAATTTGTGTAGGGGTAGAAAGTTCATTTTACTTTTTATATCTGGTAAAGAATGTAAGAGCATTAAACATGATTAGAGGCTTAAATCAACTAATTGTGGCAAATTTAATGATAGCTTATGTCATCCTTGTGTGAATATTATTTTTTTTCATGCATGAAAAATATGAAATTGGGAAAATATTTTGCATCTAAATGAGCTTTAGTATAAAATGATAATAAAAGTTAATAATGTAATTATGACGTTCTGTAGTGGTTTTTTTTAAAAGAACTTTTAACTTTTGCTGAAGCCATTAAAAAGTATTAATATTAGAAAAATCAAATAAATATAATCTTTAACTATATTTTGAATTCTTTCGCAAGTTTTTAAGTACTTAAAATATTTAAAAACTTACATTTGGCAGCTGGTACTGCTGTCGTTTCCCTCCTCCTCGTGTAACATGGTTTGCAGTAGATCTGGGGACGTTACTTTTGGTAGTAATATTCAAATTTTTACCCACAACAAAATAATTTAGCTTAGCTTGCGTTGTTTATTTGTCCACGAGTCACGAGCGCAAAGTCACGCGGGGCTTCTTACGTAGTTTTAGCTAACTTGTTTTAGCCCCCCAAAAATATATATCTAAAGAAAAACTAATGATTCTTTCAGTCATTTCTGAATCAAGATTAAATGTGGTTTGATGTTTGTTTCACAATACTTTCTTTTGAAATAGAGTCTTGATTTCTGTAATAAAGTTTTAGCTAGCCCCGTTTTTATTATTGAGCCCTGTCGGCGTGACCAGGAAACCCCGCAACATTTTTCTGTCGAGGATGTTCTAAATTTGTCTCTTCCCGCTAATAAATCCACGCAATTTAGATATTTACCAACTAAACTACAGACGCTGGAGATATTCACCCTCAAAAGAGAAGAGCAGTAATGAGGTGAGGTAAAGTGTTCGTTTTTACCCCTTTATTGTATATTTCTTGTGACTATTTGTTTTTATGTTGGCAGAAATGTGGATCAAACAAGCATCAAAGTATTAATGATGTCTTGCGGTTGTTCTTGTTGGATTTAGTTATATTAAATACAAGGACTTTCTATTACAAGTTTCTGGGTCAAAGTGCTATCATAAGCATTTTTACATTAAAAGTGGGGTTGACCCAACAAGACAGCGCGGTTATTTATTTATTTATTTTTTCATGGATTTTTTTTTAATCTTGTGTAGTGGTAGACAAAAAAATCCTTTCTACCTTTTTCATAGAAGGGATAACACATCAATATAACACATCAATATAAGGGTGGGGTCATCTGGGCCATAAGAGAGCATGAGGGTTAAATACAAAGTTTCATTTCCTGTTGCTGGTCTATTGAACACCAGAGAAAAAGAAGAAAAAATACAAAAAACTCAAGAAGAAAAACTAGGGAGTTTGGTTGTACTTTTTTCAACACTTGGCCTGATTCCAGTGTTCTGCTTTGTCAATTAATGATTTTTTTTAAGTTAACAATTATCCTTTAAGGTTTGTTTTTTTATTCTTACAGAATTCTGAGGTTTGTTTTTAAAACTCTTTTTTTAAAAATCTAGATTCATTTTCTGTCTATTTTATTTCTTTCTTTTTAAAACCCAGCTACTGGTATATGTTGTTCTATGTTTCTATATTTTTTGATTTTCAAACAGAAGTTTATCTCTAATGTAGCTTGAACCTCTGATTTGTAATTTTTTTTTATTGAGTTTAATTTTATCATCATTTTTCACATTTTAGGGGTTTAGTTTAATGTGACAGAAAATCACACAGCAACTACTTTTCTATTTTGAGATGTTTAAGGCAGACTAATTTATCACAAAGATTTTTTTCTGCTTGGTTACTTTTGATTGCGTCTTCTTCTAGACCTCTTGCCTAGCAGTTCTAGACTCTGAATCCTTCTGCCAATATCTTCTCAGTCTGGCCCCTCTGAGGGACACATTCCTGATCCTATCCATCCTGGTCACTACAAAAAAGAACCTCAGCATCACTCATTTCCACCTGGCTTCTTTACTTCTGTTCCACTCTGTCCTTTATTCTGGACTGTTGACCCTAGCTAGATCAGGGGTGTCCTAATCCAGGCCTCAAGGGCCAGCTACCTTGATCAGGTGTGTTTAGCCAATATGGAGCTTCAACAGCAGTTTGGTTGGAAAACAAGTAGGACAACGGCCCTCAAGGCCTGGAATTGGACACCCCTCTTGTAGATACTGAGAATCTTTCACCTTCTTTATCTCTTCTCCTTGTAACCTCACTCTTCCACTTCACAAGCATGTAGATAACATTCATTTATTTCCTTTACAGGACAAACTTTTACCTCTCCAGCTTCACCTTCACCTGCTTCCTCCTCTTGCTACAAATCACAACATCGTCTGCAAACATCATAATCCATGAAACTAATTTGTCGACCTATCAAGAACAGTTTTAGTCCTAAAAAATTTGTGGAATTTAAAGACTCTTAAACACTCTAACAAATATGGGTGTGTTGAGCTGAAATAAATAAATCAGTCAACGGGAAATATTTTTCTTTCCTCCCAGATATACTATAAACCAATAAACTCTTTCATTCCCCTTCTACTGCAAACAAATTTTTTTACAAGTGTTTTGTTTTTTGTCTCACATCTGAAACTTGAGACTTTAGGCCAGAGCTGTCAAACTCAATCACACAAGGGGCCAAAATCCAAATTTCACATTAGCTGAATAGAATAAACATCTATTGAACACTCTAATACTAACATTTTAAATACTAACATTTTAAAACGTTAAAACCATGATTTTTCAACATAATTACGAACTAGGTATGTTGCATTATCTGCGATAATGCTAGCGTTAATTCCCGTAAGCTTAATTTGGCCGCTGAAGATGCTGAAATTGATAGCTGAAAATACTGAAGTTGATAGCTGAAATCACTGAAGCTAATTGCTGAAAATGCTAAGCTGATAGCTAGCTAAAATATTAGCTAAATGCCAAATTAGCCTAAAAACTGAAAAAATCTTAGGTTGGCAAAAACACCTAGCATATAGCTAAAAAATTGCTAAAGTTCAAAATAGCCTAAAAAAACTGTAAAAAGTCCAAATTAGCCAAAACAGCTAGCGTGTAAATATTAGCATAGCTCCAAAACAGCCTAAAAAAACATAAAAAGAAAATCCTAAATTATCTGAAACAGCTTGCATGTAGTATAAATTAGGGGTGTAACGGATTACTAATAATCCAGAGCTCTGAAGGTTACAAGTTTTTGGTAAAGAATAAAATAATTAAATTGGTTAGTGTTTTTTTAACAATTCTTTTCACTTAAACTTGCATACTTACTGCATCTTGTAATGGTGTTTTTGCTAATGTCATTAAAACATATATTAGGGTTTTACCAAACTGACTTGCTCCCACAGTTTATCAAGCAGCACTTTATATCACTCCAGTGTGCGATGCGTCATTGTGACTGTCGGACTGAGTGAGTCACCTCCCCTCAAATGTTTTGTTGATGTCTTGAACGATAAGCTTCCTTTTAAACGAGTTATTTCCTGTTTACTTCTGCATGAACACAAGCCCCTCCACCTGTAAACACAACAAGCGCTCCGACCCAAAGCGTCATCGTGACCGAACAAACGACCTTTGAGACCGTTCAGGCGTCACACGTGGCTCCATCACCAACCGATACATCCACCGTTACAACTCATTTGACCACAACAACACCTGCAGGAAATACCTGTAAGCACCACTGTTTTCTTATGTCTTGTTCTTATCTGTAGCGATAAGGTTCCTTTTGTTACTTCTGCATGAAAACAAGCTCCTCCACCTGTAAATATAACAAGCGATCCGATTCAAAGCATCACTGTGACTAAACAAACTACGGCACCAACCCATGAATCCACCGTCTCAACACAGTTGATCCCTGCAGGAAAAAACTGTAAGAACCACCGTCTATATGTTCTAATAAAGACATTTCATAGCTTATATCCGTAAAGTGAAGTCTGCTCCGGTTCATGATGTTCGTCTTTGTGGTTCCAGTTGTCGTTGCTCTGTCCATTGGGATTTCCACCAACTTACCATGGGAAGACATCAAAGATGAATTCCTGTCTCTGGTGAGTCACTTGCGCAACCAAACCAGTTGGAGTTTTAGATAAACAGTTTTCTTTTTATTGGTATGTTTGGAAGAAGAAGTTTTGTAGTGTTTACTTGACCAACAGTGTTCTTTGAATTTCTGTAATTCCTCGACCTTTGACGCAATTAACGTAATTCCGTAAGACAAAAGCAGCTTTTCATTTTTGTAAAATGCCCCAATATTCAACACTTTACTGTCTAGTAAAATGCACCGGGGAGGAAAACATTGATGTCCATTGGGTAAACAGCTGAAAAGCCGTGGTTATTGATTTTAAAGAGTAAAGCTTTAGTTCAAAGAAGCCAAAAAAAACACCCGTGTGTTTCTGTTCTTTTACACGAACTGTTAGGAGTAACTCCTGACTGTTGATAAGATTGTATCTCAGCAGCATCTTGTTTATTTTTTCAGCTAAAAGCGGAATTTGTAAGACGTGGACTGCCACCAGACCTCAGTCTACGGATCCTGCAGAGTCGAAGAGTTTAGATACTGTCACCATCATCCCAAAGCAGCCGAAGCTCAACCGAACAACCTGTCCAAAGTTTCTTTTTAAAACAATTTCGCTACGTCATATTTTTGTGCAATTTTGCCATCTGTGTGAGCTAAAAATGATGCTTGCATTTGATACCCCAACAGACATTACAGTATGATTTATCAAGAATGTGTATCGTTAAAGTATTCATATGGATAATATTGTTGTAAGCTGTCCTTATGCCACATCCTAGTCATTAGTAGGGTGCGAGTTTTGGCCCCTTAATGACTGCGCACAAATATAGCACTCATGCAGTGTGCACGGGACACGCAAGTGCCCGTTGGAGGCCTGGATGGCCCCCAAAAGCAGGACGGCGCCTTCTCGACCCAAGAACTAGAAAAAAGCTTTTATAGAGGTCCAACAAGGTCCAGATCCACATAAAGAATCCCTTGTCGCCTGAAGCTGCTAAAGCAGAACCTGATTCTTTAACCAGGAGGTCAGGAGATCAAAGCCGATCCTGCTGCTGTCGTCCCACAAACTGAGGCGAGGAAGGTGGAACAGCACCAAGAAGGTAAGAAGTCCAGAATCTTCATGGAAGCTGAACTCGTAATTATGTTTGATTTCATGTCTCTAATATGTTTTTTGCAGATGGCATTTATGGGAAAAACAGATCAAAGTTTTTAAATGTATTTACTTTGTTTTCCTGGTTGACAATTTATCGATGGATCTTCATTCCAATACATGACCGAGATCCCAACTACAAGCGCCTGAAAGCTTACTCTGTAGGGTGGCAGGGCACTCCCTTAAAAATAGGGTGAGAAGCTCAATCGCCCTCAGAGAGGAGCTTGTTGAGGTGGCTCGGGAATCTGGTCCGGATGCCTCCTTGACGCCTCCCTGGAGAGGCGTTCCGGGCATGTCCCGCTGGGTGGAGGCCCCAGGGAAGATCCAGACTGGAGAGTCTCTCGGCTGGCCTGTGAACGTCTCGGAGGAGCTGGAGGGAGTGGTCGGGGAGAGGGAAGTCTGGGCATCTCTGCTGCCCCCGCGACCCGGATGAGTGGAAGGAGAGCTGCAAGGAGCGCAGTGGCACCGTCTGACCACAGCGTGTCAGTAGAGAGCTCTGCTGTGAAAACTGTTGAGTCAAAGACAAAAATAGAATCAGCTTCAGAGGTGGATCACAAACACCAGATGCAGAGTCTGAGGACTGATGTCAAAGATGAGAAGTAGAAAGACATGAAAAGAGAGGTAGGTGTTGAAAAAGAAGAGCCTTGATGTCCACAGATACCATCCATCCAAGCTCTGACACCTGAAGACCTTCAAGCTCCAGAAATTATTGAAAAAGGAAAACAAGACTGAAAGCTATGCTGAAATCCAAAGGCAAGGAGCGTTTACGGAAAAGCAAACATCTGGAGCAGTGATGAGAATAATCTTAAATCCTTCCTGAAGGAGACGGAACTCAATCCCATAAACCAACAGCTGGAACTGAAATTGATCCAGAGAACAAGGAAGCCAATCAAACTCCTCGTAGAGTAGAGAGTGAAGGGAACGTCAAACCGACGGAGAGGAGGAGCCAAACTAGCTAAATTTGAATTTAAAAAAGTGCTCAATAATATGTCATAATTGTTAAAATGTAAATGTTTGGAAACAATTACTTCAATAAAGATAAATTGCGAAAACTACTTTTGCAGTTAAACGATGACTTAAAAAGTCTTGGACTTTCATTTATTTGAAACAAGGCCAAAGAAAAACCTTAAATTGTCTTAAATTCCAGGTGAATAGGTCTTTATTTTTTTCTTTAATAAATAAGACGAGCATTTAGGTTAAAGTTTGATCGCCTGTGTGGTCAATGATGACTAGCAGCGCTAATGTTCCAACAGGTGTGCATATGGAAACAAACCTTACATAAATATTTGTTCCTTCCTGAAAACCTTTTAAGCAATAAGCGATTTTTGACCTTCAACTTTAAATCAAAAGTTTCTGTTTACTGATAAACAGTATTTTGCGTCACACCTGAAATTTGACACTTCCGAAAATTTTTTAACTCTACAGTTTGTTCTAATAAAAGATTTTTAATTTATTTGGCTGCAAACTACCGCTTAAGAAATATTCCAATTGACAGATACTGAGATACGGACCTCTTTCTTATTTTCCGCTGTGTGGCGTTTCCTCATTCCTCAAGCGTCCCTGTGGTTCAGTGGGATTTTTCTGGGTTGGAATCCTCTCTAAGAGGAGGAGGAGGAGCAGAGAGGTTCACGTATTTCAGGTGCTGCTGCCTCTGGTGGAATTCAGTGTGGAGAAGCATTCAGCATGTTGCTCTCGGTGCTGCTTCTGCTGCTGGTCGGCTGCACACATGCCAGTCACTTTTACGGCACGATGATGACGTACAACCCGAAGGAAATACAAGGAAGTGACTTGATCGTACGTACAGAATCTTTGAAAACATATTTTTGAAACGTGCTTTGATTTGACTTCTATTCATGTTTTAATCTGCAGGTGGTGGTCCGCTACAAGCTCAGCTTCCGCTCGTGCACAGACGGCGACACGTGGAGCTGCTCTGGAAATTGTGGGTCTCTGGTTGGGACTCCACAGATAGTTCTGGAAGCCTCCAATGAGCTGTGGTGTCAGAGAGAAGCTGTGTGGACGTGGCGGCTTTCCAGCAACGCTCCATCATCACTCACGTGGGTTCGATTCTGCTTTCCACACATTGAATATTTTCTCCTGAATTACATAGACTAAAAACATTTAGAGTAATCTCAGCACAGACACATTACATGGATTTATCTGTATCGTTTGTTTCCATCTGCAGACTGTCCGGTGGAAACTGGATTTCTGGAATCAAAAATAGTGTTATTTTGTGGAAGGCTGTGACTCAGGTGGAGTTGAGGAACCGGTCTGACACCGGCAGACCCAACGCCTCACCGCAGACCACTATCATGCCATCTTTGAGGCGAGTTCACTTACAATTCGGGTTTTATTTCTGCACATAGTGCAGAATCAGCTTCACTGACAATAAATATGTCCAATGAGAGGCAAAGCTTCAACCCTTAAACTGCTAACTAAAGCAAATGGTGGGGAACATTCAGAAAACATGTTTTTAAAGACATTGATTGTGTGTTTGGTATGGAGCCCCTGAAGGGACAGAAGAAAAAAAATTATCTCCTAAAAATAATAATTTTTACTTAAATTTTTGGAAAAAAACGTTTCTTTTTTTCAGTTACTATCTGGTGCACACCATTTACTAACCAGGTTATTTTATTTACTAAAGATTGAAGTAAAAAAAAAAAAAATCTGGTTAATTGTCCATGTATTTTTAGGCCCCTTTAACAATGTCTATTGGGGTCCAATAATTCAATGTCTCTTTAGGGGGTCCATACCACGGCAATAAGCAGCAGAAAAATTATATATTTTTTTGGTGATTTTAAAGCTTCAAAGCCACGTTAATGAAATGCATTACATTGATTATTCTCAATAGTGTCAAACTCTGTGTTTAATAGTTCCTTAAACTTCGCTGTGACTTATACTTTATCTGAGAATGGTGCTCCCTCATTTATGATGGGATGTATGTTCTAAGAATAGGTCAAATCTGGATTGTAGTCAACTTTTATTTTTTACAATAATTATAAGTCTTTTAAGGTTTTCATAGAAGACTAAGTCCAGTACACAGTGATCTGCTCGCGATATAAAATTCATGGAAAATTGGTAAACTGGACACATTCTGTACCAGAGACTTAGAAGAGATTGACCGACAATGATCTACAGACTATCAGCCACAGTGACACAGAAAAAACATTTTATTTCTTCTCCTGTTTGTTTATTTTTTTCTGTTTTAAATTGGACTTTTAAGGTTTCGTTCTTGAATTTATGATATAGTCTCTATGGTTTCTAAAAAGTGTAAAATATTTAAAGATTGTTTACTGTAAGATTTCTGGTGCAAAGGCATAAAAAGGGCAGTGGAGCCAGATGATGTTCTTAAAGGAAAAGAGAGGTTCTTCACTGGAAATCTTGAGTCATTCGTTTCTGGAAAAGGAAACATCTTAAGATCCAGAAGATCCAGTCATCCGTCATGACGCAATGGCCTCTGACAGCTTCGTTTAGGATCGTCATCAAAAAGTATCTCATCAAAAATTAGAAAGACAAAGAATGAGGAAAAAAACTGAGGTTGTTAAAAATAAAATGTCCAAACACCTGGAGGTAACTCTAGATCAGACATTTAGTTTTAAAGACCGTGTCAAAAAAGTTGCTAATACTAAAAAAATCATCTATCAAATTTTAGATGAAATTCATTAAGTTCATTTTTAAATGTAATGATCATTTCCCATTTTTTGTACAACATCACACTCTAGTCTCACAGTTAAAAACAACTTGAATCGTGGTGTCTTGAAGATCCATGTTAAAACTACCACCACTGTCATGTACTTTATCATATACTCACATCATCAGTGTGTTAACTTCATTAAATTATTTGTAGTGCTTCTGCTTCCCCTGTGAAAAAGTTTGTAAAACTCTGTTCTCATGACATGATACTGTACGAGTAACTCGATCTGTCACATGGAACATTCCAAGACGTAAAACTATGTTGCAGTCAGTCATGTTTGGTCATGAGTCAGTGGTATGCCCCTCCCACAGTATTATGTACAAACTGCCATGCATTGTCATGCTTATCAAAGGGCTGGTTCTTGAGTTGGCAAGCTACGTTACGAGACTTTCTGTTTGTATGTATATGTGATAATTAATAAATGTGGTAGTACTCTTTCTATGGTTGTTAGTGAAAGCGTGATAAAAAAAAAGAGGAAAACGTGCTGGGCTGTGCATTTTCTTAATTCGAATGCTCTCCTATCTATTTCTGTGTTTGCTTTTTTTTTTTTTTTTATGATTTTATTTGTTTCGCTTTTACTTGTTACTTTCCTAGGGGCTATGAGTGGAAATTAACAAAATATTCTGTAACCTAGCACAACACATTTTGTCATGTTTCATGTTATCAATGTTATTTTGTTCACTGTCATTTAACTAATTTCCCTCAGGATTAATAAAGTACCTACCTATTATCCAACCAACCGACCAACCAAGGCCACCGACCGACGCCTTCCGATAACAGGTCCGCGAAGCACAGCCAAGCTACCAACAAACCCACCAACCAACCTAAGTTCCTACTAACCAACCGACCCACTGACTACCAACCTACCAACTGACCAACCGACTGACCTACAGACCAACGGATCGAGGACAACGGACCAACACCACCCCGACTAACTGCCAGACAGCCGATGCATGATACCGAACCACCAACCACACCAACCCACCAACAACCAACTCTACCATACCATACCAACCAACCACCCAGTGACTGCTGCACTACGACCAACTACCTACCAACTGACCAACCGACTACCAACCTACCGACGTATCAACCAACCAACCTTCCAACCAATCTACCGACCAACCCACCCACCGACCTACCAACCCACCAACCAACCTACCAATCAACCTACCAACTGACCTACCAATCAACCAACCAACCAAAAACCAACCTGCCTAACTACCAATCTACCAACTAATATACCAACTAACCAACCCACTTACTTCAATTACATAAACGGTTGAAAAACGTAAAAATCCAAAGCCTTCAAACAAAGACTCATGTAAAACTCAACTAAAGATAAACTCTACTTTGGTTTCACCACATTCACTAGATTTATTTGTTCTTGTCTGTCATCAGAGTCCCTTCAAACTGTCGGAGAGATTATGACCTGCTGGCTTTCGATCCAGATGGAGATGAGGTTCAGTGCAGATATGGAATGCTATCGGAGTGTAACCCCTGTAATGACCCGACCGTCCTCTCCTTGTCAGACGTGAGTCAACAAGTCTGAGACGATCTTTGATCTACTTCTCTTTCTGTTAATGGAATTGAACTTTTATTTGTATTACTCGTTGGCTTGAAAGAGACTATACATTCCCCGTCGTAGTGTGCCTTCAGGTCAGTGGTAGGAAGTTGTCGCAGATGAAGGAGAGTCTTCAAGTGTCATCATCAGACACATCAAGACACAGAACTACTTTCAGACTTTGTGACAGACCCAGGAGTGGAGCCCCCGCCGGTGATAGACCTCACCCATGACTTACAGACTTATGGACTTAGATATGGTTTTCAAACGGCCCACAGCTGGAGGCCCATTTACCAGATGTGAGGGGTACTAGGGTTTCCTCACTAACTTTTCAACTCCACCGCTTTGACTTGAGTGCCAGACGATGACACCAAGACACCACCGTTGACATTTGTAGTGGATCCGAGACCCCTTTTTTCACTGGTCGGGCCGCCTTGCACAGAAACGATGGTCATCAGTGTTGCAGGGGACGGCGATATGAGCGACACGCCGACATAGTCTTTAGGGTTTATTTTGGTGGAGGAGGCACAACAGTCCATCATCAGTTGGCAATGACCTCTGACCTGAACACCACAGACCGCGTCTAAAGCAGAGAATTATTGGTAGCACCCCAACCCCGAGTGACCCGGTAGAGCTCCATGTCTTTATCGTCTTAAATTTTGGAGGGAACTTTTACATATTTCTTTTTAATTTAGACCAAATAGAAAAAGCACTCATCTAAATAACAATATCCCTAACTTATTGTGAGTAGTGTGTTTTGACTTAAAAGACATTTGACCATTTTTATGTCGTCTTGCAGAATTGCACTCTGTCATTCAGTCCTACCAGCAGCGCCAATGAAGGTCCGTATGCAGTGCAGATGATGATGGAGGACTTTCCCCGGCAGACCATCACACTCACTCAAACTGATGGTTCATTTGTGGTGAAAAATCCCTTCCAGGACCTCAGCAAGATCCCTGTCCAGTTTGTCCTTAAAGGTACGGTCCACAAACACCTGAAGAACTTGAGCGGGATTGGAGGTTTGATCAAGAACCGACTGGTTCTTGTTGTAAACCAGCAGTTGAATGGACTTTTGGGTCTGGGTCAAAGGGATGCACTAGTCATCGTTTTCTTTTTTTTTTTTCTGCAAAACTGAGGGTTGAATTCTGTTTCGCTCCAGTGGATCCTGCGGTAGCGTCCTGCACGGAGGGAGTCTTTTTGCCCAAGTTTCTCCCCCCAACTCCAGCCAACAAAGATCGGCTGTATGCGGATGTCGATCAGACGCTGAAAATCCTCGTCAGGGCGGAGGCCGCCAACTCCACGTAAGAGAAGACAAATAAATAAGTCTTACATGAGAAAATATTATAAAGCTACTGACAGGTTTCTTACGACTATAGCCTTGGTGAGGTTATTAATTAGAATAATTTAACTGGAGGGTGTTGAACCTATTCCCAATAAATTATTCTACTTTTTACTAAACAATTTCCAGTTCAGTTTGGGAAAGACCGCTGAAAATCTCACATGACCTCTGAACTTCCTTGTGCTGAAGGATCACCACCCTGCTGTTCAGCGGCCCACACGGTGTCGCCCAGGTCGGTGACGGATCAGGAAACTTCAACCTGACGTGGACGCCGTCTGACAGCCACAACAACGAAAGCCATCCCATCTGTTTTGTTGTCCAGGCGGTTTCAAGGTTACATCACTAAAAACTTCAATTTTTTGAGTTAGACACAAGTTCGGGACACAAAGAGGATTATGCTTTAGAAAAACTACTTTTTATTTAGATCTGACGAAGGATGAACTCTGTTTTTTGTATGTGTACGACTATTAAAATAGTCGACGACTAATTTATTAGTCGATTAGTCACTACTTTATGTTATATGGAGTCAGAGTGGAGTAAAGTTGAAAGTTATAATGACATTCTGCTAGTTTTTGGACTATTTTGGCATCTAATAAGGTTTTTTAGGCTAATTTGGAGTTTAGCTAATATTTCAGCTATATGCTAGCTGTTTTGTCTAGTTTAGGTTTTCAGATTTTTTGGCTAATTTGGATATTAGCCATATTAGCTATTTTTTTACTGTTGAGTTGCATGTCAGCTCAAATTCTGCTTAAGAGATCCATGTTCTTCAGTATTTTCAGATCAAATATAGTCTTGTTTCATTTTCTAGGGGTGTTTCTGCTAATTTAATAAAAAAAAATGTCATAGCTTTACAAGAAAACAAAGATAAATAACAAACTGACTTGCTTCCACAGTTCATCCAGCAGCACTTTGTATCACTCCGATTTGCGATGCATCATTGTGACTGTCGGAGGAAGTGAGTCACTTTCTGTCACATCGGTTTGTTGTTGAAGATTCATTTTACATCAGTTTGTTCCTGTTTACTTCTGCATGGACACAAGCTCCTCCACCTGCAAATATAACGATCACTCCGACTCAAACCGTCACTGAGACTAAACAAACGACCCCAGAGCCGTCGACCCCAGAGCCGTTGACCCCAGAGCCGTCGACTCCATCACCGACCGATGAATCCACCCTCTCTACACAGTTGATCCCTGTAGGAAATAACTGTAAGAACCACAGTCTTTATTTGTGCTCCAATAAAGACATTTCATGGCTCATATCCGTAAAGTGAAGTCTGCTCCTCGTCATGATGTTCATCTTTGTGGTTCCAGTTGTTGTTGCCATGTCTATTGGGATTTCCACCAACTTACCATGGGAAGACATCAAAGATGAATTCCTAACCCAGGTGAGTCACTTGTGTTTTAGTTGTTTGGTATGTTTGGCAGAAGAAATCTTGTTGTGTTTAATTTAACCCTTTAACACTAGAACTTCAGCTTCAGTTGTGACGTTCTTTAAATTTCTATAACTGCCGTTTACGCAATTTTCATCATTCCAGCGGACTCTAAAATGGGCAAAAGCAGCTTTTCACTGATATGCAACACTTTATAGTCGTAAAATTCCCACATTTAGTTCAAATTAAATGGAATTCCTTGAATTGCAAGTGTTACAGTCATTCAAATAGGATGTTATTTAGTGTCACCACTCACACCTCTATTGTCAAAGGCTTAAGATAAACTCATGTTCTTCTTTTGTCCTGACTGAGCACAGTCAGCAGTTTTGATAAGATCATATCTCAGCTTTATCTTGTTTATTTTTCCAGCTGAAAGCTGAATTTGTAAGACGTGGACTTCCACCAGATCTCAGTCTACAGATCCTGAAGAGCCAAAGAGTTTAGATACCGTCATTGTCATCCAAAGTGTCCAAACCTGAACCAACCAGAAATTTCCTGATTCATGCTGTATGTCCCTGAAATTTTGTTTAAATTTATTTTTTTATTTTTGTACTAGTTGTAACTAAATTTACAAAGTTTTGCAATCTATGTTTAGACAGTGTAACTTAATTAGTGTAAAGCTGATCAAGAAATAAAGGAGGAATACCCTTGAATATTAAACGTGGGAGATAAAGGATTTTTCATCTAAAACTGTTCTCCACCATTGATGTGATTGAGGTCAAACTGCGAGTTTTAGAAAAAGACAAAAATATTGATTATTTATCGGCAGCTGCAGATGAGACTAGGTAAAGACCCAGTCCGATTGAAAATTGTGTTTTTAACACGTTCTTGTAGCATTTTCTAGCAACTAAATAACTAATAATTTGACTATGTGCCGGATTGGCACCTGGGAAATTAGAGCACAATGTTTCATCCAATGTGGGTCCTTGGGCAAGACCCCTCATGCTATTGCCTAACTATGTAGCCTCAGGTGGATCCGGGTCTGGGTCCCCATGTGCTGGTCCCTAGCCCGGATGAAATGTGGTGTCAGAAGGGACGAATTCTCTCTGCCAAACCACCTGGGAAAATCAGTGAAAGCTGATTCGCTGTGGCGACCCCTGAGGAGATGTGCCGTAAGGTGACCTTGTAGAATTTTTATCACAATGGCAGACATTAGTAAAGAAATTAAGATTAATACTGCATTTTTGAGTATTCATTCAAATAGTTGTTAATCAGGAACAGACGAAAAAATGCTGAACGATAAAAAACTAGTCACGAGTTTCCTGCTCTGCTCCATTCTGATGCCTCCACATGTAGACGACCAGATCCATGTTTTAATTTTCCTCATCTGAACTGAAATCGGATTCAAAACTGTTGAATTTAGGTTAATAGTGTTAGGTTGGAGTTACGAGGGGCTGTAAGCTAACAGGAGTGGATGTAAACAAGGGGATGATGGGAAATGGGCATGGGCTTCACAACACAAGGCTGTTTGCAATCCAGCATGATATGCCTCAGGTAATCGATCGCCAAAGGTCAAAATAAGACCAGGTTTGTAAATATAATCAATCATGAAATGCTCAATTATGTGAATATAAATGTTTAACTCTATAGCTTTCTTTTTAAAATTGTCACTTGCTGGTGTTAGTTTCTATTGATTTAAAAAGTTGTATAGTGGTAATTGCATCTGACTAATTCTGTTGATTTAAGATTTGTATGCATGATCTTAAAGATATTACTTATATAACATTTAATGTTTATTAAGGGTAAAGAGGATATTATTATATATATTATATGTCAAAAAATTGACATTTAATAAATGAAATACTTTAAGGTTGTTTGTGATTTAATAGTAAATTAATATAATGTTGTTAATGCTAATAAGAGAAAGTTGTAATGAGACTTGTAACTAAGTATACTGACTATGTTTTGGTCAAAGTACTGCATTAATCTAAACTACACAATACCTATGGAATAAAAATTCAAACAAACCAAGAAAAGTTGACAGGATTCTGATTGAGTCCTAAAATATCTTAACAGACTTGGATCCAAAACAACAGTTGTTTTTCAGTCTAACAACAAGACGACTTGAATGACACGTTAGAATCTGTGATGTGTTTGTTTTTATAGAACCAGAATCTCATTTCTAAATCAGGAGCGTAAGAACAGGAGTGCATCAGTGTGAACCCTATACCTATGCCCCTATACCTTCAATTCATGTTCAATACTTTTTTACAAACTGGTGAAACGATGGAGGATTTACGGTAAGTCAAAGAATGTCAACGTACATCTTCAGTGTTAAAAAAAGATGTGGGGAAAGAGTTCAGGTTAAGAGGTGGAGATTTCAAGACTCAAGTTAACACAAGTGACTCACGCTTATTTGATGAAAGAAGCTACTTTGTTTAAACAAAGGATCGACCACGAAGTGAAAATCTGACAAGATTAGAATCAGAGTTTCAGCAGGACACAATATATCTGAGTGATTACGGAGAACAAGAGAGATACACATCTAAGACTGTATGCAATAACAAACATGTTTGACAAAAGCAAAACTTCACAAGCGTTGAAAAATCTGATAGTCCAGCGGATGAGAACTTATCAAAACAATCAAGTTTGGTGGTAAAGCAGAGATGCGACTCTGATAACTCTTCCAGTTACGAGGCAGTTGTTCCTGCTGCAGCATTCCTTCAAACCCTCACAGGGCGCTCACCTGTTGGCATTGGACCATCGTGACGATGTCATGACATGCAGACATGCAGTCTTACCGGAGGGTTTCGCCTGCAACCATTGAACGTCAACACCATGACAGAAGTCAGGAACTACTGTAAAGCCATTTTTCACAGGTATGTGGCCCAACCAGACAGTGACCTGAGTCAAAAATAAAACATTTTTTACACCATTTAAAAATCTCAAATGTAACTTCATTTTTTTTTTCTTTTTTTCAAGGATCAATTCATCTCTGTTCATTCTGTTTCTGGCAGGTAAGACTGTACCTTTAAGTCCATGTGGTTCATAAAGAAAGTCTACATAAACCCACCAGCCGCTTGATTAATGCAGATTTCTAATCGACCAATCACATGGCAGCAACTCAATGCATTTGGGGATCTAGACATGGTTTGGACAATCTGCTGGTGTTCAAATGAGGAAGAAAGGGGATCGAAGTGACTTTCAACGTGGGATGGTTGTTGGTGCCGGTCTGAGGATTGCAGAAACTGCTGGGATTTTCACCCGCAGCCATCTTTTACAAAGAACGGTCAGATAAAGAGAAAATATCCAGTGAGCTGCACTTCTGTGGACAGAAGAGGAGAATGGCCAGACGGATTCTAGCTGATAGAATGTGCCCTTAAATAACCACTGGTTACAACTGAAGTCTGCTGAAGATCATGTCTGAATGCGCAACATCTCCAACCTGGAGACAAATGGACCGCAGCGTCAGAGGAACACACCAGGTACCACGTCTGTTAGCTAAGAACAGGAAACTGAGGCTAATACAAACTCACCAAAACTGAACAATAGAAGATTGGAAAAAAGTTTTCTGGTCCAACGAGTCTTCATTTCTGCTCCCACATTTGGACGGTTGGGTCAGAAACCCTGGATCCATCTTGCTTTTTACCAACGGTTCAGACTGGTGGTGTAATGGTGTGGGGGGTATTCTCTTTGGACACTTTAGGCCCTCAGAACCAATTGTTCATGGTTCCAACACCATTGTCTACCTGAGTATTGTTACTGGCCGTGTCAATCCCTTTATGACCACAGTGTACCATATTCTGATGCTACTTCCACCATGTCATAAGGGTTCATCTCAGACTGGTTTCTAGAACATGACAATGAGTTCACTGGACTCTAATGGTCTCCACAGTCCCCAGAACCCAATAGAACCTTTGGGATGTGGTGCAACAACTTTACCATCATGCCATTATAGACCAAACTCTCTGATGGATGTTTCCCTGTTGAATCCACGCCAACAACGATGAAGGCGGTTCTGAAGGCAAAAGGGGGTCCAACCTGGAACTAGCAAGATGTACCTAATAAAGTGTCCATTGAGCGTACATAGGTTCTTGTCTGACAGAGAGATAAAGTCATGATTGAAGGTTTAGTAAGGCAAAGTCTTCAGAGCTGAAACACATGTATGTCATTACATTTGTCTGACAGTAAAAATAACCCGTCAAATGAAAGTATGACCACATTCTTTGAGTTGACGCATCCTTTCGCTTTCTGAGTCTCTGCTGTGATTTCTTACCAAGGCAGAGAATTGATGAAATCTCACTAAACTTAGTCAACCAAACATATTTTTTGCCTCTTTAACTTTACTAACAGATGAAAGAACTGAATTTTATTTTCCTTTTTTCTAGAGTTACAATGTATTGTTGTCTACCTGTGAATGTTTTACTCTTCTTTTGTTATGCAGTCAACAGCTTCCTGGCTAAACAAATATGTACTTGACTTCTGGTTTTTCTTGTAGTTTGAAAATGATTTATCTCTAAAGACAATGTTGCACTTAAGCATTTTACAATCTAAACATTCTTTAGTTTGTTTCACTACAGCTTAATTTTTATTTTTTATTTTTTCTATGACTTACCTCTACAGGTTCAGTCCCACCAGCAGTAGTGGTGAAGGACTTTCCCATGCAGAACATTACACTCTTAGATCCCTCCAGAGATATGGTCCATGTTGTGAATTATCAGCAAAAAGCCATGTTAGCCTCTAATCTATCCCATCTGTTATTTAAAATGTCTTAATATTTAGTGAATGGTCCGAAAACAGAAAAAAGGAATTCAGCCAATAATTAAGTTCATCGCTAACTCTGTATTTACATTCTGTTCTCACAGCTGATTATGGTTCAAATGAAAACACTCATCTGTCATAAGTTCAACTCTGTTAGCGTCACTCTTTTCCAGTCAGAAACTGTGCGTCTACTGTTGGTTCTCCAGGGTTGTCTAAACCCTTTAGGACACGTGACAAAGCAAAGTCAAGGCCCACGGGCCGGATCTGGCCCTCTAGGTAATTCTATCTGGACCTTATTTTATTATTATTAATGTCCTGATGTTATCTAGCGCTTATTTCTGTCAGGGTGTGTAGACAGATCCCAGCGCAGAGCCAGACTGAATGTTAAATCATTGAATATTTATTGAAGTCACAACAGCAGCAAACAAAAGAAGCAGTCTGGAGGTGGAGGCAGGAGGCTAGACCACAGACAGCTAATACAGGAATCAGGAAGAGGCCACATGGAAGGGTAATAACCTGGCAGGCTGGAGGAGCCAGGGAGAGGCTTTTAAAGGTTGATAGTTGAATTTATTGCAGGTGTGCAGTGTCACCAATTAGGGAAAGCTGCACCTCCTGCCCCACGCCACCTTGCAGGAGCACCAAGGAGACAAAACATAAGTACAAGAACACAACACTACAAAACCAAATAAAGAAAACACCAAACCGTAACAATTTCTAAATTGGATAATTTTGATAAAATATATTTTAATGGAGAGTGAAATACTAAAAGTTATTTATTTTTTTTAAAAGTTTATTTTCGAACAAGAACAACGATACAAACAGAAAGAAATGAAAAGAGCAAAACAAACAAACAAGAAACAAAGTAAACAAAGCAATTTCTCTCACAATCATTCTTGAATGCAACAAGAGATGTTCATAGTTCGAAAAAGGGCTTTGGATGAAGCTAATAGCTTATCAACTCCAAGCCCCTTTGACCTCTTTTTTTTTTTTTTTTTCTTTTTCAGTCCAAATTAAATATACAATTTCTCCTTCACTATGAGCTACATGAAAAAAAAATAGATTAAATTTCAGTAATGAAAAGAACAGCGAAAACAATCACAACATTTATATATACTAATATTCATATAAAATTCAACATATCTTTACCATTGTCTTCATATTTTTTAATTTTATTACATTTGATGAGTATTTTTAATTTATGTAAAGTTTGACTACTTTTAATATCTTCCCTACAATTATTCCATAACTGCACCCCCCTTGTGGAGATGCAGTGGAGTTTAATGTTTGTTCTTACAGGTGATTTGACATAAATATATTTAAGGTTTAAGTTGATTTATTTTGGAATAATATTCCTGCCTTTTTATTTTATATAATTATATTAAAAAGTTAGTTTTAAAAATTGACATTCCTCTACGTTTTAGACTACTTCGGCCGAAACTACGGAGTTTAGGTATTTTTTCAGCTACATGCTAGCTGTTTTGATTAATTCAGGCTTTTTAGGCTGTTTTGGAGTTATGGTAATATTTACACATTAGCTCTTTTGGCTGATTTAGGCTTTTTTCAGATCTTTTTAGAATATTTTGAAGTTTAGGTATTTTTTCAGCTCCATGCTTGCTATTTTGACTAACCTAAGTTTGTTTTTTTTATTTGGCATTTAGCTAATATTTTAGCTGGCTATCAGCTTCAGCATTTTCAGCTATCACCTTCAGTGATTTTAATTATCAATTTTAGCATCTTCAGCGGCCAAATATAGCTAACAGCATTCACACTAGCATTATCACATTTAATGCTATATATATATCGAGTTCATAAATGTAAAAAAGTTTTCAAGTTTTAAAAATGTAGTTTTAGAGAGTTCAATAAATGTCTTTCCTGTCCGACTTGAGGTGCGTTTTGGATTTTGGCCCCTTGTGCGATTGATACCCCTGCTTCAGGAGGTGAAGAATCTGGCAGTTGGTTTTAGCCGTGACACTTCCAAAAAAAAAAACCCAACATTCTTTCATTTTTCCAACGTTTCTGTTTTGCTTTCAACTCTGGAAGTTTTGTCAGCAGATAGAAACAATAGTCACCAAGGAGATGTTGGAAGATTGCACCTCCGGCTAGAGTCTTAGTCACAACCTGACTGTGAGGAATGAGGACATTAAACTATCGTTCGTGTGAACATCCTACAGGCATTCTACGTGTCGCCTATCGTACGTATCACCAGTTCTCACTCTCACTAACAACTAGAGCAGAGCTATCAGAATACAGGCCTTGAAGGTTGGTGTCCAATATGTTTTCCAGTCAACGTCCTTAGGCACCTGATCCAGGTAATCAGCTGCAGATAAGTCAGGGTTTCTGTAAAACCAGCAGGAGGAACTAGAGTGTGGTGTAAGGACACTATGGCTTATGTCTCTCATGACTGAACGGTCCAGTATCCATTATAAAATGAAGCCATTAACCCTTCCGTTCTCCTTAGCTTGTTTACATTAAAAGTGGGGTCATCTGGACACCACAGGACAGTGCGTTGAACTTTTTTTTTTCACTGATTTCGGAGTTTCACTAATGTCCATGGCAGACATAAAATCCTGTCCCCCTTCGTCCACATTTGTCATGGAAAAAATCGCATAACAATATGTGGTTGGAGCCATCTGGACCCCAAGGAGAGCGGAAGGGTTAAGCCTGACTGAACGGTACCATTATTGGACCCCCGTTGGTTGTAGGTCCATAGAAAAAAATGGAAAGCTGTCTTAGAACCAGTGAAGTTACGTACGTTCTTCTTACACTTTTAGGATAAGTCTATCGCTTCTTGATTCTAGCACGTGTACTCACAGTTGGAAGAGGTTTGGTGCAAATATCACAAATCTTTCTCCAGACTTGTTTTTTTCACATAAAAGACTTGGTGCGTAGAATTCCAGCGACCACAATTATTAAATTCTCCAGGATCAATGAAAAGGACGCTACCCATACCGAATCCCTAAATGGATCCTGACACACACCAGCAGGTAAGATTAGATGATTAGATTAGATCACACATTCACTCAGATGAGCACTGACAGGGAAAATCGTTGTCTTTAATCACAGGCAGTTTTTCCTGATGAGTTGATGGGAACACGAGCGCCTCGCCATCTCTAATGAACAAAGTCCTCGTCTTCATCAGTGAAGCAGCACAAACGATGTGTTGGAATACAGTTGTGTGTGAACTGCCTGTTTTTAAACTCGATGCTTTACTTATGAAGTCTGACACGTTTGTGTTGTGCAGTTTTTTTGGTTTTCTATCTATGAAAAACTATTCCTGTCATCCAGTCATGACAGGGTGGAGGCGGAGGAATCTTGACAGAAGGGGATCTTCTAGTTTTCTGCGCGCACGCACACAGACGACCTGACGGGAAGGCTCAGTCGACTTCTCAGCTTTCGGGAAATTTGGCCTCAATGTTAAAAAAAGACTGGTTTGACAGGAGACGCCCTGGAGGTACAAGTTTGTTTCACGGATGACTTTAGAAAAGAAATTTACTCCATGGCTCCTTGGCGGGTGTTGGGGGCCCGGGCTGCTGCTGCCGTTCGTTTGGGGGGGCCTTGGCGTGGGGATGGCCGGGCTCTCTCTCCCTCTATACATTCCATCAACATCCACATCATCAAAACATAAACACTCACCTGAGCACAGGTGTCAGCTCACCTCGCACTAACAGAATGTGTGATGGAATGAAAGGCTTTATTTGTGTCAGCTTCTATGATTGTGTGTGAGCTGCAGTGGTATTGTGTACATTTTTGACAACTAAAGGTAAAGATTATTCTAGCCAAAAGGTATGTGTGTAACTGAGTGTGTGTGTAGACAGGCCCCGCCCATTCCAGATTGTTATTTAGACCTGGTTGTTATAGGATGTTGCTACTCTGTGTTACCTTCTTTGTTCTCTTAACCCCACTCTTCTACCCCCCCCCCCCCCTTTGTTTCTGTCCGGTCCAACAAAAAAAGAAAAAGATACAACATAATTAAAATAAAAAAAAGTTTAGCATGAAATACAACAGGGGTTTATACTTAATAAACCCCTGTTGGGACATTAAAATCTGTCCAACGCAAGAGGCTCTCAGCCCGTATCTGCTTGCTCAGCTGTTGGACAGGACAAGTTAAAAAGAGAAAAAAAAAAAGAACAAATTATATAGAAGGGATCTTATAGCTGAATTTATAGTAAATCTTATTAATTGATTTGTAGCTGTTATTGTGCAAGATCATCCCTCAAATTCAGATTTTTAGTCAAAAGCTTTACTGACCATAGAGACGAATCGAGTTTAAATGTGTTACAGCAGCGACCTCTACTGGCTGATTCTAAAAAAAAAAAAATATGAGTCTCAAAGTTTATTTCAGATAATTGTTTTTCAAAATTATTGATTGTATCGGTTTGATGTGGCATAGCAGCTTTTGACAAAAAATCTCCATTAATTTCTATAAATTAGACCTAAGTATTTAAGTAAAAAAGAGGAAATTTTCATTTTTTTGTTTTGAAATATTACATTTTGAAACGATTAAAACAAAAAATATAAATATAATAATATACGAAAACATGTGATTCTGCATTAAATATAAAATTATTTGTATAATACATTTGAAATGTTTTTAGTTTTTTGAACAGATAGAAGTATTTGATTTTTAAAAAACAATTTCAAAGAATTGAGTAATATAAAAAAAGTTTGTGTTCAATTTTTTTTAAGTTTTTATTTGGATTTTTTTTTTTATATTTGGCATTAAAAGAGTTTAAGCTAGCAGCTAGCATAATCATCTTTTCAACTGAAAAACATGAACTCCATTCGTGTGCTTTGTCTCCCTCTGCTGGTTACAGAAGGCCTTACATTAAGCAATCGTTTGATTTTGCTCATGCCTGGAAGGTTTTGCAGCTTTTTTTTCCCTTTTAGATGAACTTTCATGTGTTTTTATAATAAAACAAAAATGCTCTGCTTTAATTGAAAGTCTTCATGTGCAGTTTTCTGGAGTCGGCGTGTTTTTGATCAGCGTTTCGTTGATGCTTGTCTGGTCCTGCAGGGAGCAGCCTTCATGATATTTAACACTCTCAGTTCCTCCAGTGGAGCTTTTATCACAAACATGATCAGTTATAACACAGAGACGTGGATATATCATAACCTTAACTAAATACCAACTTTTTCTGGCGAGAACCTGATGTTTACCACATTTTAAAAACTTCTTTAGACTACTTAAGCATCAGAATTTAAATTCTCCACATGGTAACAATAACACTGAATTTAAATCGAAGACTCACTCAAATTAAAGTAGTCTTTTTTATGTTTTTTTAACATTTTCCTGTTGACTTTTTCTTATAATAGATGACCTATGTAAAATAATTTACAATTAAAACCCAATTTTCTGAGTATTAATTGTATCAGAAAACTGGATGCTCGAAAAAGCTCCAACTAATGACGCATTTACTAAAATGGGCGTTCCAGAGTCTCCTCTGCCACTGAGACTGGACTGATCCAATATTGCTCGCCATTAATTTAAGCTAGCTAATGCTAGCCGAGGCTATGAGATAAACAGAGCCCTTAGCGACCGGGAGGGGGGGGGGCGGGTCGCTTTCTGCCGACAGCCCCGCCCACAACCCAGAATTGTATTTCCAAAGAGCTGCTGGGCACAGAATATGACTTAAATAAATGACAAAAGTTTTTGATTATGACTAAAAACTTCATAATTATAATTAAAAGATTACTAAATATGATATAAAAAATAAGAATGAGTTTGAATCAAACTGCTGTTATGACTCTATTTTAGTCATAAAAGGTAACTTTCTTAACTAAAAGTGACATAACCCTGTATTTTATCCAGGCTGGGGACAGGTACCTAGATTTAGGCCCTCTTGGGGCAACATAGTCTCATCAAAAGACCCACACTGGATAAAGCTCACTGCAAACTCTGATTTTCAATCCCACATGCAGCCAAAAATGACATATTAGGATGTTAAAATATGTATTTTTTTAAATCTTTTTTTTTTTTACTTTAACCTTTTAACACTGGAGACCTCAGTGTTTATGTTCTTATGTAACTTTTTAACCGTTAACACGATAATTCCAGTAGATTCTGAAGGAGAAAAGCCTAGTTTCGCTCCAAGTTAGCTTCGCTGTTCTTGTTTTGTTATCAACCAATTTTAACAAACACGGACGTTTTTGGTTTGTTTGTTTTTTTTTTTTTTAACAACAAATGAGTGGAGCGGCATGCCTGCTGCTCCTTTTTGGGGCTTTTTTCTCCACCCCTTCTGGGGCTGAAACTATCCGCCGCTGCATTGCACTGACTTCCTGTCCCTCCATTTGGAAGGTCGGATTTAAAAAATACATTTCCCAGACTCCACTTGTACTAAAACTGGCCCCTTCGAACGGAGGGGGAAAGGGAGGAATCTGGATTGGGTCGTAGATGGCTCTATCATGATCAGTTTTATTATTATTTTCATTTTTATTCATCAACACACGTACGGTTTACTTTGAAACCTGAGCTTCCGACTCACGACAATTAGAGAAACAAAAATGAAATGAAACTGTTGGAAGTTTCGCCCACAATCTGATCCCAGTTTGAGCTTCTAGTCTGATCAGATTCTGAACGTTTCAGCTTCTTTATTACATCAAAAAAGTAATCCATTACTTTTGTAATCGATTCCCTCTCTTCTCTCTCAGTATAAACTGAACACAAACATGTTCACATTTAAGGAGGAACTTCATCAGTTGAAGCTGCGGTTTGACTTTTTCTCCGTCAAACTCGTTTGGAATGAAACAAACAAAAAAAAAAAAAACAACCGGGCGGCATAACTTTTCTTTTGTTAGAGCGTTTCCTCATTCCAGGAGCTTAAGCTCGCAGAGACGGCGCTCGGCTCTCGGACTGCGAGGATGCTGGGCCTTCTGCTGCTCCTGTCGCTGGTCAGCGCCGTGACCCCGGACTATTTCATGGGGACGGTCGTGACGCACCACCCCGTCCGCACCGACGCGGACGGATCCGTGACGGTACGTCCCGGTTCTGAAGGCCGAAACGTTCACAGGTTTAGAGTTAAAGCTGAAACAGTGAAGTCGGGGAAATGGTTTTCTCTAAGATAAATGACCTACTTTTAATTTAAGATGAGTTAGAAATGTTTATCTTAAGGGTTTTGACTTTTTAACTGAACTTTTCATTTCACAAGAGATTTTTTGGAGTTTTAATGGTCATATTTTTTTTTATTTTACATTTTTATTGGCGTCTGGATTTGTTTTGTTTTACATTATTTGTGTTTTTAGGTACCAATAGTTTGTATTTTTAAATCAACTGTGTTTTACATTGTCTTTATTTCTATTGTCTCTATTTTTATATAATTCTTATTTATATATCGTTTGTATTTTAATATCATATATATTTTGAAATCTTCCTTATTTCTGTATCATCTCTTTTTTTTAAATATCATTCTTATTTCTATGTCGTCTATATTTTTATATCATCCTTATTTTTATATTGTCTGTATTTATATATTATCCTTATTTTAACATTGTATTTTTAAAATCTTCTATATATTTTTGTTGACCTGTATTTTAATTTTTTTTATTATACTTGGCCCGTTTTTAATACCGTTAAAATTCAGAAGCTAAATTATAGAAAATGAATTTTTTTTTTTTTTTAATTGTTTGTCAGTTTTTTTTTAAGTTAAATAAAAATCTATGTTCATCAACAATTACAATAGCCAGTTACACTTTTAGATTCTTTAACATGAATGTGATCATGTGACTCTGTTTCTGAAAAAAACCTTAATCCAGGGGTAATCAGATTACATGTCAGATTAATTTCCAACAATTCCTAAAATATTCTTCAGTTTTTTTTTTTTTCTTTTCACTGTAGATGAAACAGTTAACTGTGAATTAGGTACATATTGTGTGAAAGGGTTACTTCAGGTAAAAAGAGAATGTTTCAGAGAACCAGAAAAACCAACTTTAATCTATTTATAGTTGACTTTCACACATAACAGCCGAACACGACGCCTTCTCCGTTTCCAGGTGCTCCTGCGCTCTAAGATGAACTTCCAGGCGTGCAGAGATGTCGGGTGGCGGTGTTCGGACGGGGACTGCGGGGCGGAGCACGTGGAGGTCAACCCAGCGAGCGTGCTCGGCGGCGAGGAGGGCTGTCAGACGGAGGCCGTCTCCACCCGGACGCTGCCCAGCAACGCGCCGTTCCAGCTGCAGTGAGACGTCCACGCCGGTTTCAGATGTGACGATTAGAGATGTTTAGATAAATAAAAAAAGAATCTGATATGAAAAAGATTCAGAGCACTTGAAGCATTTTCAACATCAAAATGTGTTAAAAATGTCTTTTTTAGGGGAAAATGTATATAAATTTTAAAAAGCGTTTATCTTTGATGATGTAAAATATCAAATAATTTGATTATTTTTATTTGATGATTGGACTTTTTTTTTTTTTTTTTACAGATTTCAGTTTGCAAGTTTCTTTGAGAGCAAAAAAAGTGCTTTTATTTTGATGGATCCGCAGATCACTTCCTGTGTTTTCATGCATGTTTGGACTGAAAATATATATTTTTATGACTAGGAGAAAGAATTTCTCAAAAGCCGACGTTCTGCTGCAGGTTGGATGCCGGCGAGTGGATCAGTCAGGCTAAAAACGGCGTCCGTGCTGCTCGCGCTTTGACCCTGGTGGACCTCAGAACCCGGTCCGACACGCGGGGACCCAACGTTTCACCTCAAACCACCTTCCTGCCGGCTGTGAGGTAAACCCGTCGCCCCTGACGACGGCGGCGGCGCCGCCTCGCTCTGCCGCCAAAATAGAAAGAATGACGAGTCAGACGAGAACCTGTCGGACGGGTGGCACTCCTTTAAAGTTCCTTTCTTCCTGTTCCAGAGTTCCTTCAAACTGTCACAGAGATTTGAAGCTGCTGGCTTTCGATCCGGACGGGGACGAGGTCCGGTGCAGATACGCGGCGGCGCCGGAGTGTGTGGACTGCACGCCGCCGTCCGTCCTCAGCCTCTCCTCTGTGGGTCTCTGAAGGCAGAACCGGCAAAAAGAAGAAAACCTCAAAGCGCAGGCGCAGTTATGCGTTTCCTCTTGTCTTCGCAGTCGTGCACTCTGTCGGTCGGACCCGCCAGCGCCGGGGCGGAAGGTCCGTACGTGGTGCAGCTGATGATGGAGGACTTCCCCAGGCAGAACGTCACGCTGACCCACACCGACGGGTCGCAGGAGGTCAAAACCAGCAAACACGCCATCAGCAAAGTGCCAGTCCAGTTTGTTCTTTGGGGTGAGGCGTCCAGTGGGGTCCTCTCTAGTTGGGCCACCCAAAGTATCAAGCACAGTTGTGACTAAGGCTTTACTGTTCCAGTGGATCCTCCGGCGCCGGAGTGCACAGAGGGAGTCTACGTCCCCCAGTACCTCCCCCCGACCCCGGCTGACGGCGCCGAGCTGTACATCCCCGCCAACAAGGAGCTGGAGATCACCGTCACGGCACGGGCGCAAACCTCCACGTGGGTCAAAGGGTGCGGGGCCGGTTGACCTGTAGTTTCCACGGATCTGACCCCTGTGACTCCTCAACAGCATCTCCGAGCTGCTGCTCAGCGGACCGCACGGCTCCACCAGCACCGGTCAGGACGCCACGCGACCGGGAGTCTTCGTCCTGAGGTGGACCCCATCGGAGAGAGAAACCGGAACAAGCCACCCCTTCTGTTATTCTGTCAGAGCACTTTACAAGTCAGTGTGACCAAAAATCCCAACTCTCCGGAGTATACACCAAGAACTAGTATTTGACCAAAAATGTACATTTTAAAGTTCATATTGAACCAATATTTTCTATTCTTGTCTACCAAGTCCAATACGTCCTCTCTCCTAACTCTCCATATATGGACAAATGGTTTGGGCCCCCTTCTGCTCCACCGTTTGATGTTTTGGGTGTCCCCAACTTGTTATTTTTTTATGTGCTAACTGTTCTTATTCAATAAAGGATCTCAAACCTCCAAGCCACAAACCGGTATCAGTCTGGGACCATTTGGTACCAGGCCAAAGATAGTGAAAAAATGTATACGCTAATCAGGGGTCCCCAACCCTCCGGGGTGGTGATCTGATATATTTACTGTAGTATCTGTGCACTACATGCATTTGATTTTATACTTTTTAAGGAAAGACAGAAATACCTGGGAGGGGTATCTAACCCATTCTCACTTGTCATATATAAATGTATGGTTTGGGCCCCCTCTTTGCCACTTTTTGATGTTTTGAGTTTCCCCAACTTATTATTTTCTGGGAGTGGGTGCCTGCCCGTTCCCAGAAAATCAGGGTTACCCAACCGGTACCAGTCTGAGGACCACTTGGTACCAGGCCAAAGACAATGAAAAAGTGCATATGCTAATCAGGGGTCCCCAACCCTCCGGGGTGGTGATCTGATATATTTACTGTAGTATCTGTGCACTACATGCATTTGATTTTATACTTTTTAAGGAAAGACGGAATACACCAGGGAGGGGTATCTAACCCATTCTCACTTGTCATATATAAATGTATGGTTTGGGCCCCCTCTTTGCCACTTTTTGATGTTTTGAGTGTCCCCAACCTATTATTTTCTGGGACCGGGTGCCTGCCCGTTCCCATAAAATCAGGGTTACCCAACCGGTACCAGTCTGAGGACCACTTGGTACCAGGCCAAAGACAATGAAAAAATGCATATGCAAATCAGAGGTCCCCAACCCTCCGGGGTGGTGATCTGATATATTTACTGTAGTATCTGTGCACTGCATGCATTTGATTTTATACTTTTTAAGGAAAGACAGAAATACCTGGGAGGGGTATCTAACCCATTCTCACTTTTCATATATAAATGTATGGTTTCGGCCCTCTCTTTGCCACTTTTTGATGTTTTGAGTTTCCCCAACTTATTATTTTCTGGGAGCGGGTGCCCAGAAAATCAGGGTTACCCAACCGATACCGGTCCGAGGACCACCTGGTACCAGGCCAAAGATAGTGAAAAAGTGCATATGCTAATCAGGGAGTCCCCAACCCTCGGGGCGTAGACTGGACTGGACCAGTACCCTAACCTGGTGTCGGTTCCACGCCACGTCCTGATGTTTGGGGACCCGTTAGTTAATAAGAGCAGTGAGCACGTCAAAACAATGATGAGTTGTAGACACCGAAAACATTAAAAAGTTCTGCGGAGAGGGCCCAAACCATACGCCCACATATGACAAGTTTGAAGTGAGAATGTGTAGTGAAGTCATGTACCACATACGACATGTTTGGGGTTACATATTTCAAACCAACCCTGCTTTCATTTTTTTTTTTCTTGTTTCTTCAGGGGAGCCCGGTTTGAGTCCAAACAACAGTGCGTTGTTGTGAACGTCGGTGAGTAAAAGCTTCAAACGGCCGCGTTTTTCCCTTTCCTGGATGTGGTTTAGTCTAACTTGATGTTCTGATTGTGTTCTTCTCCACCTGCAGTTCCACCTGCGGAGCACCGCATTGCTCCACGAGCCATTGACGTTCAAATATCCCAAGTTCAAAGTTCCATTCCGCTTCGTAAGCGAACCGATGTCGGATAACAAGTTCATAGAGACAGTTCAGATTAACTCAAGATTTCAGTCCAGAATTTGACATCTTTGATTGATTGATTGATTGATTGATTGGTTTATTTCAAGCATAGCATAGATTGAAATTACAGGACAAAACACACAATTAATTCAAACTCATTACAGAAACAATAAGATGCATTGATTAGAAAATAGAAAACAAACAAAAATAAAATACACTTATGTCACATTTGGTTCATTCATTCTTTGTGATTATTAACTAAAGTCAGTAGAGTTTGATTGATTGCTTGAAAGGGAGTGGGAAGAAGCGAACTTATATAATCCCACCCCTACTTGATTACTTCATTTAACTGTTTTGCATAATTATGTCTTCCGGTTGTTTTTTTTTTTTTTTTTTTCTCAATACATTCCCAATAGTAAAATAAAGTGCATGTTGATTATTGATTAATCTCGTAAAACATTATTTCAGTAGACAGTAACATCAATCATACATCATGTAACAGATATGTAATACTCATTGATTATCATCAAAATACAATGTCAATGTCATGTCTATGCAGAAAAATAATAACATATTGAAATCAAGTTTTCAAGTAACATTAGAGCTTATTGATTATTCTCTGAAAGAATTCTTGCATATTTTCAATAAACATTAATGATTTACACAATATGTAATAATCATTGATTATCAGTAGAAACACATAATTACATGAATCATTGCTACATATTTAGGATCAAGAAAGGAAAATTAGTGCCATTGTGATTGTAAACTTATCAGTAATCATTACTGCATATTACATAACATAAAACTCTTTGATTGCATTAAAAAAAAAAAAAAAAAAAAAAGAAAAAAATTTTTTTCATTATTTTATCACATTCAAGTTCAGACATTTGGAATTATTCAAACACAGGTTGATCTTTAACTCGTCTTATCTTCATATTGTAAAATTAGAGTTTCTTTATACATTTTCTTGAATTGATAAATACTTGAACATAGTTTGAGTTCATTACTTAACTTGTTCCAGAGTTTAGTTCCACACACAGAAACACAGAAACTTTTCTTTGTGGTTCTTATCAATCTGACCTTGAAGTTCCTGCATCCTCTCAGTTTATATCCTCCTTCATGTTCTACAAACTGTTTTTGGATATTGGATGGTAATGTTTTACCACTAGCTCTGTATAGATATTGCGCAGTGTAAAAATCAACAAGGTCATACAGTTTTAAAATTCTGGATTGATAAAATAAAATGTTAGTGTGATCAAGATAACCGGCTTTATGTATAATTCTGATGGCTCGTTTCTGAAGCAAAAAGAGAGGATGCAGTGAACTCTTGTAATTATTACCCCAAATTTCTATACAGTAGGTGAAATATGGTAATACTAAAGAGCAGTACAATAAATATCTACAGTTGTATTCTAATATATATTTTGATTTATTTATAATTGAAATACTTTTTGAAACTTTAGTTTGTATGTGTCTGATGTGTGGCTTCCAACTCAGTTTGTTATCAATAACAATCCCTAAGAATTTAATTTCTGTAACACTTTCGATTAAGTCATTGTTAACTTTAATTGAGAGCTCTGTATTGGCTTTGTAATTACCAAAAAACATCACTTTGGATTTGTCTAAATTCAAGGACAGTTTGTTGTAATCCATCCATGATTTTATTTTGATTAACTCTGTGTTCAACACATTGATAAGTTCCCTTTGATTGTCTGTAGAATAGAATATATTTGTGTCATCAGCAAATAAAATGAGTTTTAAAAGTTTTGAAACACTGAATATATCATTGATGTAAATATTGAACAGCAGCGGGCCCAGAATTGATCCTTGAGGGACACCACAACTTATCTCTTTGGCCTCTGATGATCTTAAAATGTGACGGAAGTTCTTTGAACTACCGTAACTCTTGAATCGTTAAACGCGACGTAATTATGTTGATTGGAGTAACAGTCAAGAAGTTCTGGTAGTTCAAAGAACCGGTGTTGTTCTGTTGTCACCGCCGACAACGCCAGTGTCAAAAGGTTAACTAGAGAGATTTCATTCCAGACTGAATCTTTTCTTCTCATGTTTTAGAAATTTTTGGAGTGAAAGTGAGAGTGGAGACTCCTGGTGCACTGAAGCAATCCGACTTGGATTCAGCCCTTCAGCAGGTTAGAGACTCTGTGTGTTCTTACAGACTATAAAAACATTTGACATGGTACAGTCTACTTTTAGGTTAAGGGTATTCCCTGGAAGCCCTCAGATCATTCTGGGTTTAACAAGTCAGTGCTGCCTTCCGGCTTCAAAAACTCTTGGTTTTATTGTTTTTTCCACCAAATAGAAAAAGAAAACACATCAGAACCTGAAATATACTCATTTGTTTAGAGATATGAGGGAGTTCTATTCACACTGGAGGATTGTAAACCACAGAGAAGCAAAATTTCTGGATCAGTATAGTGATGTAAATAAAAAAAAAAATCGGTTTGCTAATTTTGTTTCATGGATCGTGATACATATCATATCGTGAGACATGTTTCGCAATATGCATTATATTGTGATCCATGTCTCACAACACATATCATATCGTGGGACATGGATCGTGATACGTACCATATCGTGAGACATGGATCATATCATGAGACATGGCTCGTGATATGTATCATTTCATGAATCATGGATTGCGATATGTATCATATCGTGACATATGTTTTGTAATATGTATCATATCGTGATACGTACCATATCGTGAGAAATGGATTATATTGTGAAACATGGAATGTGATATGTATCATATCATGAATCATGGATTGCGATATGTATCATATCGTGACATATGTTTTGTAATATGTATCATATCGTGAGAAATGGATTATATTGTGAAACATGGAATGTGATATGTATCATATCATGAATCATGGATTGCGATATGTATCATATCGTGACATATGTTTTGTAATATGTACCATATCGTGAGAAATGGATTATATTGTGAAACATGGAATGTGATATGCATCATATCATGAGACATGGATCATATCATGAGACATAGATTGGGATACATATATCGTGACATATGTTTTGTAATATGTATCATATCGTGATACGTACCATATCGTGAGACATGGATCATATCATGAGACATGGCTCGTGATATGTATCATATCATGAATCATGGATTGCGATATGTATCATATCGTGACATATGTTTTGTAATATGTATCATATCGTGATACGTACCATATCGTGAGAAATGGATCATATTGTGAAACATGGAATGTGATATGCATCATATCATGAGACATGGATCATATCATGAGACATAGATTGGGTAATATCAGCTTATAAAAAGCACCTTTTGGCGGAGCTGAAAACATATTCCAAGCTAGCTTAGCGGTGAGTCCATTACCTATTTCCTGTCAATTATAGAATCCTGCTCTAACACGGTTACCCTTCAATCCAGATCCAAACTGTGCCAGAGTCCAGCTTCGTTATGGCTCACTTAAACGTATCCGGTCACAGAACCGAGCCATCAAAGCAGCTCCTGTTAGGCCAAGAGTACTCGAGTACAGATTGCTATGTTTGGCCATAATGTTGAGACAATACCGGTCAGACCTTTTTACACAACTTTGACAGCTTGACAAGAAAAGAAGAATCTGCTGGAATGACGTTGATCATGTTAACAGTTGAAAAGTTACAGCATGTTAAAGATTTTGGCGACGCCCCAGGTGTTAAAGGGTTACAGCTAAATGTAAAAGTGACACAATTGTATCTCTAAATCATTTTCAGGCTCAAAATTTGCTGAAAACCTATGGTTACCTGCCGTCTGGCGCCTCTGTGAGCTTCGTGAGCAGCTCTCCATCCATTTAAAGTGAAGCAGACTCTTTGGTTCTCCTCTTCTGTGCTCATCGTCTCTGCTGCAACAACTGTAATCCTAAAAACTTTGATTAAAGTGCTCTCAAAACTTTCTGATTTGACTCGTCTTCACTGGTGCTTTTAGGTGTTTTGGACCTTCCGGTGCTTTAAAGACATTTTCTTTTTGAGAAAGAAAGCAGTGTCATTTATGTTTTGTACTAATTTATTGTAATGAAATGTTAAGCTCAATATTAGAATTGAATAAACAAATGAAACAGAAGACGTCCTACAAAAACACCAACGGGTTTAAATCAGAATCATCCTTACATTTTTTCCACAAACTCTAGAAACTTTAATCTAAGATATAAATTATTGTTAACTATATTGACACATTAAGAAGTATATATGAAATTTTAAACACATTTAATTTTCAGAAAAGTAATGAAAATGATTAATTTCTTTCTCCTTTAAAGGTGATTAATTAAGTTTTGCATGTAGATGAAGATCTGAGAAGAAAAAGTTCATGTGGAGTTCCTCAGGGCTGTATTCCGGGGCCCCTTTACTTTTTAACATCGACCCAAAACGAAGGACAGACTTTAGAATCGATTGGACACAGAGGTAAGGAGGATCTGCATCAGGTTAGGAACTTTTAAGAGCTGATGAATGAGAAACATGTAGAGAAGATACAGAAAAGGATTTATTTCTGGCTCCAACCGAAAGAAGTCAGGTCAGTTACCCTTTTTTTTTCCCGGGATACAGACGGCGCCATGTTGGAGCCAGAGGACGTAAATAAGCAGCGATTGGTCCAAGTGGGTTTGGGTCAATGTTTCTATGGCAACCACTCTCACCAATCAGAAGTGAGCTTGTTGGAAGTCCACACTTCTACCACTTTAAACCGGAATACACAGTCTTTTTGATGCAAGACCACCTACTTTTACTGAGGCATCTGATTTATAACTAGCATAATTTGCATTTCTAATGCCGCTGTGCTTAACATATTTCTGAAAAAAAACAAAAAAGGCTTTTTGATTTTGGCTAAAATCTTCATAACCATAATTTAAAGATCACTGGGAAAATTTTTACAAATGAAAAAAATATGGATGGAAAATTTAGGCATCTATTTTAGCCACATGCTAAAGTTTTTTGACTAATTTAGTCTACGAAAGAATTGTAAGCTAATTTGGAGTTTAGCTAATATTCTAGTAAAATGCTAATGTTTTCAGCTAATTTGTTATCTACTGAAATTTTCTTTTGATCATTTTGAATTTAGCTTCTATTTTAGCAACATGCTAACGTTTTTGACTAAATTAGTTTACTGAGAAATTTTATGCTGATTTGGAGTTTAGCTAGTAATTAAGCAACAAGTTAGCTAATTTTTTTATGCTAATCTGGACTTTAGCTACTATTTTAGCAATTTGATAACATGTTAGCTCATTTGTTATCTACTATAATAAATAAATAATAATACATTTTATTTATATGGCGCCTTTCTCGGCACTCAAGGTCGCCTTACAGACACAGATAAAAACATAAAACACAATTATAGTTTAAAACACATCAATAAAAGACAAAAGTAAATCAACAATAAAATTACAGGTGGGTGTCAGGTTTGGAATGCACTGCGGAAGAGGTGAGTTTTCAGATGTTTAGTGAATTGTGCAAGAGAGGTCATGTTCTGTAGTTCAGAGGGGAGGGAGTTCCAGAGTTGTGGGGCAGAGGTGCTGAAGGCTCTACCCCCCATGGTGATGAGACGTGGTCGAGGGGGAACCAGGCGGAGGGAGGAGGAGGACCTGAGGGAGCGGGTGGGAGCAGCAACAGTTATGAGTTCTGAGAGATACGGAGGGGCGAGATTGTGGAGGGCTTTAAAAGTTAAAATGAGGATTTTGTATGTGATCCGGTGAGGTACTGGTAACCAGTGAAGCTGCTGTAGGATGGGCGTGATATGATGACTGGAGGGGGTTTGGGTTATTATTCGGGCAGCTGAGTTTTGAACCAGTTGAAGCTTACGGAGGGTTTTTTGAGGAAGTCCAGAAAGAAGAGAATTGCAGTAATCAATCCGGGAGGTGATGAGGCTATGGACCAGGACAGCTGTGGAGTGAGGGGTGAGGGAGGGACGGAGTCGTCGGATGTTGCGGAGGTGGAAGTAGGCAGAGCGGGTGATGTTGTTTATATGGGCAGAGAAGGACAAAGTGCTGTCGAGGATGACACCCAGACTCTTAACCTGAGGGGAGGGAAATATGGAAGAGTTATCGAGGGAGAGAGAGTAATTACTGCTTTTACTGAGGGAGGATTTTGTGCCAACAACAAGAAGTTCAGTTTTATTACAATTTAACTTTAGGAAATTTGCAGTGAACCAAGACTTGACTTCACAAAGACATTCAGAGAGGGAGGAAGGTGGAAAAGTGGAGCCAGGTTTGGAGGAGATATAGAGCTGGGTGTCATCCGCGTAGCAATGAAACTGAACATTATGTTTCCGAAAAATGTAACCGAGGGGGAGAAGGTAGATAATGAAGAGCAGGGGCCCCAGGACAGAGCCCTGAGGCACGCCCGTGGTGATGGGAGCAACAGGAGAGGTGAATGATTTTAACTGGATAAACTGGGTGCGATTTGAGAGGTAGGAATGGAACCAGCTGAGGGGTAGGTTGGTGATGCCAATATTAGATAGTCTGTCCAGAAGGATGGGGTGAGAGATGGTGTCGAAAGCCGCACTCCTGGGGGTTTTAGGCTAATTTTGAGTTTTGCTTTTATTTCAGCAGCAAGCAAAAGTTTTTGGCTGATTTAATTTACAGAGAAATGTTATGCTAATTTGAAGTTCAGCTAGTAATTAAGCAACAAGCTAGCTTTTTTGGTACTAAAGTTATAAAAGGTAAAATAAATTACTTTTTTGAGAGATATTAGTTTATTTTTATATATTAAAAGCTATATATATTATATATATTATAGCCTATATATATTATTAAAAGCTTATAAATGCAAATTCAAATTTCCTAAAGGCTAACGTAAGTCAATGTGGTTCCTTCCAGGTTTGGATCAGTAGAAAATGAGCACAAATGGCTCTTTTACTGTTAAAGGTTGCCGACCCCCGCTCTAGAATAATGTTCTTAATTAAAATAAAATGAATGAATATGTAAAAACTCAGAAAAGAAACTTGAAGAGAAACAGATTAGAAGACATCAGTTTTTACTTCACGCTCAATGAGAGACAGCAGCATGTCAAGAGGAAAACAAACACATTTCAAGATTCAAACATAAACAAACAAACATCACTTTGTTGTAAACTTGTTTCCAATTTGGCTGATTAATCAAGAACTTCATCGGTTTTGGACACTGTGACGCGTCAAAGGTCGGCTCAACTTTTTCAGTCAGAGTGGTTTTAAAAACATTTTTCACAATAAAAGCCATCTGTCTGGTTTCAAAAACAAAAGATTAATTAAAACAACTTTCTTCATTAATTTGAACAGAAAAAACAAACAATTCCTGTCTTACAAAACATTCTTCTTTGCTGTCTTGACCCATAAAAAACACATTTTCTTTAAATTTTATTTTATAAAAATCTCCTCTTTGTGATTTTAACTGACAGTTTAGTGGTTTAGTCATCAGTCAACAGAGGTAAATAAACACAAGTGGGGAAAAAAAAGTCCATTTTGCAATGTTATTTCAAGTATCTTGTCAGGATTGCTCTTGCAGTTCGAAATAAATAACTATCACGAACTCATGTTTACACTAATGAAAAAATCTGGAATAGGGATGTATGGAAAAAAAATCGTTTTAGCAATATATTGCGATATTTAATTTGGCGATATTTGTATCGACTTAAAATGGTGACGATATTTTATTTATGAGCGTCCTTCAGTGTTTTACTTTCTTTCGACCTAAACTTCGACCTCTAGTTGGCAGCACACTGAGCCTCTTTGAGCAGCTCTATGCTGCGACCAAAACAACAGCAAAATCTCTCGAGAACCAGCTTATGTTAAATGTTCAGTCAGTCTCGCGAGTACTTTTTAGTTTTTACTTGGGATGGGTGCCGAAATGAAACTCTGTGCTACGTTGCTGCTCATATCTCATATAAACGCAGATATTCTGGTGTGGTCCTGGAATAGATCGCGATACGTATTGTAAGACACATATCGGGATATGTACCGTATCAAGAGACGAGAATTGTGTAACGTGAGACGCATATGGGGATGTGTATCGTATCATGAGACGCATATCGAGATACATATCGTGTCGTGAGATGCGCATCGGGATACGTATCGTACCCTGAGACGTGTATCAGGATACGGATCGTGAGACACATATCGGGACACATATCGTATCCTGAGACGTGTATCAAGATACGGATTGTGACATGCGTATCGTGACACACATATTGGGATACATATCGTATCGTGAGACGCGTATCGGGATACGTATCGAATTGTGACTTGTGAATCGGGATATGTATCGTACCATTAGATGCGTATTGGGATGGGTATCGTGACACGCGTATCGGGATACGCATCATATCGTGACACGTGTATCGGGATATGTATCGTTTCATGAGACCCATATTGGGATACATATTGGGGGATGCGTATCGGGATATGTATTGTATCGTGAGACAAGTATCGGGATACGTATCATATCGTGAGATGCGTATCTGGATACATATTGTATCGTGAGATGTGTATCGGGATGTGTATCGTATTATGAGACACGTATCGGGATATGTATTGCATTGCCAGACTCTCTTGCCAGTACATAACTCTGTATTACACGATTTTAGAAACAAAACATTTCAAACATGGACTTTTTTTTTCCCAGATTGTGAAATAAAGCAAAAATATTTCAGTAACTTTCCCTTCATGGAAATTGTACATCATCAGCAAAATAAACAACTTTGTATGTAAACAATTTAATCAAAGTTGAGTCATAAATGTCTCTGTTAGAGCGTAAAGAGCAGCAACGAGTCGTTCCATCAAATAAATTATTGCTCCAACAAATAAAAAAAAATCTTTTAATATTTATGTGCACCTCAAATAAGAATAGATAGATACAGTAATGTAGATTTAAGATAAGTATTTAACTTTTTTAAATAATGGTAAAAATGAACGTTTATATTGTGTTTAGAAAAGGATATAAAGTTTTGAAAGCCTGCTCTTTGTGTGGTCACTAACGAGGAAAGGAGCGTTAGCAGTTTTATGCTAGGTTCCCAACGAACCTAGCATAAAACACAAATTTATGACGCAATACACTGTAGCTAAAGAAACGTGTTGCAGGACCTCTCGTGTGCTGACTTAACGTTTAAACTGGATTCACGGATCGCGTTGGGTGTGAACGTAGCGTAAAGGACACACACGTTTATTCCGTTTTTGCTGCATTTTTGAGTTTGAACAAGTTTAGAGAAACCAATTCCAAACGTTTTTTATGCTTTAATCGCATCTTATTGCATTTCGGTGGGAACACATTATTGTTACGCAAAAACTGAAGCCCTTTCACTGAGTTATCTTCGTCTAACACTTTCTGTTCGTCCTTTTTCGTTCGTCCATTTTACCAAAAATTAGCAGAATTTACCTTTGAGGAGCTACAAATGTTTACTGAAAAAAAAGGTAAGATCTTCTAATGACTGCTCTCCAACATCACAGCTAGCATCTTTTTACCAAAAAAATAAAAACATTTTGTAATAAAAAGGCAGTCCAACCATCAGTTCCCGCATTTGTGTCCTTTCATGATTTATCTTCACTTTTTTTTTTTGATGGATTGTACAATTAAAGCACTTGCATATTGAGAATTACAGTTGAGCCCTGGTTGGAAAAATAATTCAAATAAATAATATTTATTCACACAAACTCAAACACAGGATGTTTAAAACTGCCTCTTTGAGCTTTCTTATCATTTTGACCTAAATATCTACATTTTTCCTCTTTTTTTAAACTTTTTTTAAAACAAATGAAATGTTAAAATGCCTCGTTTTTAGTTTAAAAGGTTTAAAAAAAAAGTACTCAAAAAAACACAAATATGATTCTAGTCGAGGTGCAAAAGGTACAAATATAAACACAAATAAATAAAAAATGACGAAACCAGTGACTGGAAGTTTGCTGGATATGTAACTGAGCGTTAGCTAGCTAGCTAGGGTAGCCTTTATTTCAGGTTATTATTGTGCTGAGTATGAAAGAGTTTGAAAGAGTTTGCTCTTCAAAAACTGTCATTTTACAACAACTTTGCATCTTTTCATCATTTGTAATAAATAGGGCTAGTAAAGTATTAGCATAAAGAAGCTAGTTAGCAAAAAAGCTAGTTTAGAAAGGCTAGCTTACAACTGAGAATTACTGGTAGTGTAGTTTAGGTATTATGGTACAAAAGATGCTAACTTTGAAATAATGTAAAATAATGAGTTAATGTGCAAAAAGGAAGATAAAGTAAAGAAATGATGCTAGCTAGATAATGTTTTGTTTGTTATCTCTTAGTTTAGGAATATGTGTAATTAAATATTTTGTAGTGGCTAAAAATTGATTTAAATGTCTAAAAAAATTGCATGATCGATCCCAAGTTCATATTGCAAAAAAATTGTTTAATTTGAATAAGAATTGCGCTAAAGATCCTAAGCTAGCATCAGTGTTTTCCTTAAAAAAGTTAGAAATGCTAAGCTAGCATCTGTATTATACCTATAAAAGGTAAAAATGCTAAGCTAGCATCTGTGTTAGACTTATAAAAGGTAAAAATGCTAAGCTAGCATGATTGTTATCCCTATAAAAGCTAAAAACGCTGAGCTAGCATTAGTGTTATAAAAGCTAAAAATGCTAGTGTCTTGAATTTATTTGTTTTTATAGTTTTATGAAGTTGTTTGGCAAAAGCTCCAGTGAACTGGTAATTTCTTCTCTTAATTAGGTATTAGAAATGCTAATAGCTAGCTAAAAACTAATTTTTCTACTTTTGAGAATTAAAGAATTGCACAATTGAGACAAAGTGGCAATCTACCCTGCCCAAAAGTGTTTGGGATAGGCTCCAGCAACCCTGGAAGGAGTTAAACGTGATTGGAAGATGGATTAATGTAACTAGCATAATAGCGTTTAACGTATGTTTGGTACTAGTGATATTCCTAGTAACTAAAAGACGTTTTACATGATTAATGGTAATAAAACTAAACAAAGCGAAGAGATCACTGGAAACGCACCAATTAACAACTGATAATTAAAAGCAATAGATGTCTGGAAATGAATGAAACGAATCATTATTGGATTTTTTTTCTTCAATTCAGTTAAATATCCAGCAAGTTCTTTTAGTCTTTGCTTGTTAATACATTTTGTAAACATTTCTTCCTCTTTTTAAAGCTAAAATAAACATTTTAGAGAAGCTTAAAGAGGCAGCTTTACTTAACACTTAAAAATACACAAATACTGGTAGATTCAACTCAATCTGGAAGCTACAAACAATAAATAACTTACACGTCCCTTCTTGAATACGGCAAAATACTGACCATTTTTTTGTGTTTTCAAGCAAATGTCACAGAGAAGTTGAGGTGATACAAAAGGTCAAGATATTTTTCCACGAAACGTTCCGTTTTAGGTTTATAAAATCCTAACCGGCTGTCTTTGAAATGAGTGTAAAATCAGCTGGTGGATGTGGAGGCCCTTGGTAGAAAACTTAAAGAAAATGTATGAAAAAGCAATAAGTAGTTCCAGTTTCTAAGACCTGTTTGTATCTTGGATTATAAAGTTAAACATCGAAACACTTTGAACAGTTATTTGGTTTGGTTTGGACCCTTTGACCGTCATCGTTTGGGTCGGAAATGGTCAGATATTCCACCCAGAGGTCCGTGATGAAGGTCAATACTGCTATGACATCAGTCGAGTGATCCGACGGAACCGTAGAAACTGCTTCGTAAAGCTTTGTCGAGTTCACTGGGATTTGACTGATGCCGACCAAAACCTGAGCTGGTTCGTGTAACGTCGCTACGGCAACGAGGACGCTAGAAAGTTACGATTTCTGTATGGTCAAATTTGAGATCAAAGATTTTCTCTTTAGCGTTGACTAGATGTGTATTCATAGGTGTACTTTTGGGATTACTTACTATTTTAAGGATCATAATTGTGAATAACTGCAAAGAAACTACTACGGTTTTACATTGAGTCACTGTTTTTATATGAAATAATATTAAATTAAAAGAAAGAAAGATAAAAAAATCGATTTTAGCCTAATAGATAAATAATCGATTCATCAAAATATAAATCGATTTAGCACATAAAGCTAAAGAACGCTAGCTTGATGCTAACGTGTAATGGGATATCCCATAGGATGGCTAATGCTAACGCTCGGTCGACATAAACATACATTACTGACTAAATTAACATCTTTATATACAAGAATTTTCCAAACTATTTTAAGGAAATATTTTTTAAGACACAATTTGTGGCGAATTCTTTCTTCTTCTTCTCAAAAAAGTGTACTGCTATAGCGTGATCGCCACCTAGTGGTCAAACAGAAACGCCCTCCAGGAGAAGCAGAACAATGTTTACAATGTTATTTAATAATACATTTTTAAAGTATGTGAACTGGATTAGATTAATATCAATATATTCTAAACATATTGTAGATTATTAATGTATTTTAAAACAAATTGAAATAAATAAAATTGAACTTAGTGAATTGAAAGAATTAAATAAATTTAATTTTTATTTTTTCTTATTGATACTTAGAAAAATCATTTAACAATCCGTGAGACTTTAAGCCAAATTTTCACTTACAATTATGTCTTTTTATGTCCCTTTTAAGATAAAAACTGGACATGTTGAACATAATTGTATATTTTCTTAGTCGTAATGATCAAATTTGTTTTAGGAGTTTGATCTACCCTTTGTTTTCTATTCTTAATAGAATGACATTTTCATGAATCCATATCAATGTATTTTAATTTAAGTGGGTGTGTTTTCTATTTACTTCCATTATGTAAACAGATCTATTTGAGGTATTTTGACATTTTTTGCTTTTAGGGTCTAAAACCGTTTATTATAAAAACTATTGGAAAACGAATCAGTCAAATTCCAGTGAGTACGACGAGCTGCAAATATATCAAAGTAACTGCTGGTAAGAGGAGTACAGATCAGGACTGTCGGCGAGCTTTTCCCGGGAAAAGACAGGAACTTAGTGAGTCTGATATCAAAGTCATTCACTCGTTCATAAATACACACACTCTCCTCAGTCACCGTTCGCTTCATCTGGTCTCCTTCCCCTCCGATTTAAGGTAAGACACTGTTCCACAGCAGCTCAGACGTCGTAGTTGGGCAGGGCGGAGTAGCTGATTCCTCCAACAGATGGGGGGCTGTGGTGGAGCGGAAGCAGCCAGCAGAAAACTGAACCTGGACAGACACAGACTCCGATTCAGTGACGGCTTTAGAGCAGGAAGGGCTGAAAACGCGAGTCCCACCTCTACCGAAGACCTCCCGCAGGAGGGCGAGTTTGGGTTTGCGGGTGTGCGGGGGGTGGTGGGACGGCTGTGAGGACATGGAGGATGACGATGAAGAGTTCCTGTCCCTGATCATCAACCTGTTCTTCATCTGCTCGATGGGAGTCTCGTCTGTGATGATGGAGACCAGCTGAAGGAAGACCAGACTTTGTTACGTTCCGATGATGACGGAGCTACCGCGCTAGTCGCTAACCAAACCAATGTGGGGTATACTGCCCTGCTCATTAACACTTGGAGTTTAGCTAATATTTTAGCAACATGCTAACGTTTTTGGCTAATTTGTCGTCTTCTTGTTTTTTTTTAATAATTTAGAGTCTAGCTTCTTCTTTAGCAACATGCTAACGTTTTTGACTAATTTAGTTTACTGAAGAATTTTAGGCAAATTTGGAGTTTAGCTAGTAATTAGATAGCATGTTAGCTCTTTTGGATAATTTGTCATCTACTGAGGTTTTTATGCTAGTTTGGAGTTTAGCTAATATTTTAGCACAATTCTAATGGTTTTGACTAATTTGTTATTTACTGAAGTTTTTATAGGCTAATTTAGAGTCTAGCTTCTTCTTTAGCAACACGCTAATGTTTTTGACGAATTTAGTTTACTGAAGAATTTTAGGCAAATTTGGAGTTTAGCTAGTAATTAGATAGCATGTTAGCTCTTTTGGATAATTTGTCATCTGCTGAGGTTTTTATGCTAGTTTGGAGTTTAGCTAATATTTTAGCACAATTCTAATGGTTTTGACTAATTTGTTATTTACTGAAGTTTTTATAGGCTAATTTAGAGTCTAGCTTCTTCTTTAGCAACATGCTAACGTTTTTGACTAATTTAGTTTACTAAAGAAATTAAGGCAGATTTAATTTAGCTATTAATTAGATAGCGTGTTAGCTTTTTTGGATAGCATGGCATCTACTGGAGTTTTTTGCTAGTTTGGAGTTAAGCTAATATTTTAGCAACATGCTAACGTTTTTGGCTAATTTGTTATCTACTGAAGTTTTTATAGGCTAATTTAGAGTTTAGCTTCTTCTTTAGCAACACGCTAACACGTTTTTGACAAATTTAGTTTACTGAAGAATTTTAGGCAAATTTGGAGTTTAGCTCGTAATTAGATAGCGTGTTAGCTCTTTTGGATAATTTGTCATCTACTGAGGTTTTTATGCTAGTTTGGAGTTTAGCTAATATTTTAGCACAATTCTAATGGTTTTGACTAATTTGTTATTTACTGAAGTTTTTATAGGCTAATTTAGAGTTTAGCTTCTATTTTAGCAACACGCTAACGTTTTTGACTAATTTAGTTTACTAAGGAATTTTAAGCTATTTGGAGCTTGTAATTAGTGCGTTAGTTTTATTTTATAATTTGGCATCTACAGAGATTTTTATGCTAGTTTGGAGTTAGGCTAATATTTTAGCACAATTCTAATATTTTTGTATAATTTGTTATTTACTGAGGTTTTCATAGGCTAATTTAGAGTTTAGCTTCTACATTAGCAACACGCTAACGTTTTTGACTCATTTAGTTTACTAAAGAAATTTAGGCAAATTTAGTTTAGCTAGCAATTAGACAACGTCTTGTCTAATTACTAGCTAACTTGTTAATACTTGTTGTCAAAGAAAAATAAACGCAAAATTATTTTTTTCCGTATTTGTTAGCATGCTAATCTGTGATATTTCATTAGGCTAGGTTTGCTTGCAAAACATTATTACTGTTCATGATTAATAAAAAAAAAAAAAAAAAAGATCTTTAAAGAAACATAAAGATAAATGTTGTTTGTTTATTCTTGCTATTTAGCAAAGACAAGTTAGCTAAATTTTCTGTCATCAGCACCGTTTCTGCTCTTCTATTACGTCTAGTTTGAAATCAATTTTTCCAAAACAAATCTAATGAGCGCTGATAAAGAATTCTTAAAACTTTATAACCGTAAAACAACAACCAGCTTTCATCTATTTTTAGCATGCTAGCATTTAGCTAAGGATTTTTTTTTACTGCAGATTATGATGTATCGTATAAAAACAACGATTTAAGAATATTTACTACATAACATTTCCATCACAAAGGAAATTATCTGAGATTTGACAGTTTTCATCCGTTAGCCCACTGTTTTTTTTTTTTAATCTCCGTTAATACAGTGGAAGTTAAAAGATTGATAAACAACTCAAGTTAGAATATTTCTGAGTTTTGAGAGGAAGAATTAAATTACATCTTTCAATTTCTATTATGCTCTGTTTCATTTATAGAAATAATATTTAACACTTCTGTTTATTCTGTTTTGCCTTTGAAGTGGGATATATGCAGAGATATTGACATAGTACTAGCTCAAAAGTATGTAGTTTCAAATATGATGAGGCACCTATAAGCCATTAACAAATATTTCAAATATTTTGTGTTTTTCTATGTTTCATTTTAAAGAAACGTCTTAATTTGATCATATTACTAAGAAAATATGCTAACTTGTATTTTTTATGTTATATAAAGATGAAAGTTATTGAGAAAGTACAGCTATGCTCCAAACAGATTTATGATATATATTATTGTAATTATCTGTAGTATATATAGTGTATATTTTTCTCTTCCACAGATCGCTCTGCAGAAATGTTTTTCAGTTTTTGAAGCTCATAAAAGTTTTCTGAAGAAGCAGCTAATAATTAACCCAATAAAATCTTTCTAAAAAATATGAAGGAACGTTTTTCCCGGAGTTTATAAAGTTAAAGGATTTTATCTAGAAACAATAAATGTCTTTCTATGTTGTAAAGTTTCTTCATAACTTCTCTATAAAGAGTTTAAAACTTTATTTTTTGACGGTTTGCTCCATTGCAGTTATTGTAGAAGAAAATATGGTTGGTTGTCTGAAAACAAATGAACAGTTTGGTTTTCAAGAGAATCCTGTAGTTTCTTCATGGACAGAACATTGTGATATTTTTGAAGAAGAAAACAAACCTGATCGTAGAAGATGACCATGACGAACACTCCGAACAACACGGACTCCACCAGGAGGATGATGTAATGAGCTCTGAGAAGAAGAGAACACAAGGAAAAAAAAATGCATATTTTATGATGGATTTAAAGAAAAAAAACCCCTCTTTACTCACACTATCAGGTGTTTGCTGGGCGTCTCCTCTCCTTCTTTTTCAGCCCCGCCTTCTCTCTCGTTGCGTATCCGCCACACCCACGCCCAACCACCACCAGCACCATCGAGTACAGGCTGGCCATGCCTGCGGAGAGGTGGAGTCCCGAGTTCAAAGGGAATATGACGGAAGTTACCAACTGAAAGCTACGCTTTTGTTCTGAAGGATCAAAGGAGATATTTTACACTTTTTATTAAATTATGCACAACGAACACAGCTCTGCATCAGCTGGTTTTAGAGGCGGAGCTTAGGGAAAGTTCTTTATCATGAGAAGACTGTTTATTAGCTTTAGTTATAGTTTATATCACTACAAACTTAATTAGAATCTAAAAACAAAAAAAATTCCTTAACATCGGGCAATTTCTTATAAACTTCCTTCAAATGTTTGAATTTTTCAATGTTTCAGTCCATGGTTTAGCTTTAGCATGCTACATCAGCCCCAGCTACAACAAAAGAAACGTGATTAGAATTTACGACTTAATAAAGCTACTTTAGGTTGGAGACTTCCTCATAAACGTAACTTTATCGCGGGGAAAAAACTGTTTATAACATAAGCAGACTCCATCCTTAGCTTAGCTTTAGCATGCTACATTAGCTCAAGCAACAACAAAATAAACCTGATTTATATCTACAACCAAATAAAGTCACTTAAAGTTGGGCACTTCCTCATAAACATATCTTTATTCATATTTTAGAAAATTATATTTTTTTATGTTAACAGATTACGAGCATAGTTTAGCTTTAGCATGCTACATTAGCTCCAGCTACAGCAAAAGAAATGTGATTAGAATATACGGCTTAAAAAAGTTACTTTATGTTGGGATTTCCTCAGAAACAATAACGCAGTATTTATAACAGGCAGACTCCATTCTTAGCTTAGCATTAGCATGCTATATTAGCTCCAGCAACAACAAAAGAAACCCGTTTTAAATCTACAACCAAATAAAGTCCCTTAAAGTTGGGCATGTCCTCGTAAACAAAGCTTTATTCATATTTTAGAAAGAAGGATTTTTTTTAACGTAAACAGATTCCAAGCATAGCTTAGCATGCTACATTAGCTCAAGCTACAACAAAAGAAATGTGATTAGAATAAACGACTAAATAAAGCTTATGTTGGGGATTTCTTTAAAATTTTACTTATCGAAGGAAAAACATTTGTATAACGTAAACAGAATCTGTTCATAGTTTAGCTTTAGCCTGCTACATCAGCTCCAGCTACAACTAAAGAAATGTGATTAGAATTTACGACTTAATAAAGCTACTTTAGGTTGGAGACTTCCTCATAAACGTAACTTTATCGCGGTGAAAAAACTATTTATAACATAAGCAGACTCCATTCTTAGCTTAGCTTTAGCATGCTACATTAGCTCAAGCAACAACAAAATAAACCTGATTTATATCTACAACCAAATAAAGTCACTTAAAGTTGGGCACTTCCTCATAAACATATCTTTATTCATATTTTAGAAAATTATATTTTTTTATGTTAACAGATTACGAGCATAGTTTAGCTTTAGCATGCTACATTAGCTCCAGCTACAGCAAAAGAAATGTGATTAGAATATACGGCTTAAAAAAGTTACTTTATGTTGGGGATTTCCTCAGAAACAATACTTTCACGCGGTGAAAAAAGTATTTATAACAGGCAGACTCCATTCTTAGCTTAGCATTAGCATGCTATATTAGCTCCAGCAACAACAAAAGAAACCCGATTTAAATCTACAACCAAATAAAGTCCCTTAAAGTTGGGCATGTCCTCGTAAACAAAGCTTTATTCATATTTTAGAAAGAAGGATTTTTTTTTTACGTAAACAGATTCCAAGCATAGCTTAGCATGCTACATTAGCTCAAGCTACAACAAAAGAAATGTGATTAGAATAAACGACTAAATAAAGCTACTTGATGTTGGGGATTTCCTTATAAATTTTACTTTATCGAAGGAAAAACATTTGTATAACGTAATCAGAATCTGTTCATAGTTTAGCTTTAGCCTGCTACATCAGCTCCAGCTACAACTAAAGAAATGTTATTAGAATTTACGACTTAATAAAGCTACTTTAGGTTGGAGACTTCCTCATAAACGTAACTTTATCGCGGTGAAAAAACTATTTATAACATAAGCAGACTCCATTCTTAGCTTAGCTTTACCATGCTACATTAGCTCAAGCAACAACAAAATAAACCTGATTTATATCTACAACCAAATAAAGTCACTTAAAGTTGGGCACTTCCTCAAAAATCTCTTTATTCATATTTTTATAAAAATAATATATTTTTATGATAGTACAATTACGAGCATATTTAGCTATAGCATGCTACATTATCCCTCAGCTACAACATAAGAAATGTGATTAGAATATACGGCTTAATAAAGTTACTTTATGTTGTATTTCCTCAGAAACTAATACTTTAATGGGGTGAAAAAGTATATTTAATAACAGGCAGACCCATTCTTAGCTTAGCATTAGCATGCTATATTAGCTCCAGCAACAACAAAAGAAACCAGATTTAATTCTACAACCAAATAAAGTCACTTAAATTTGGGCACTTCCTCATAAACAAAGCTTTATTCATATTTTAAAAAAAAGTTTTTTTTTAAAGTAAACATATTCCAAACATTGTTTAGCTTTAGCATGCTACATTAGCTCAAGCTACAACAAAAGAAATGTGATTAGAATTTACGACTTAATAAAGCTACTTGATGTTGGAGACTTCCTCATAAACGTAACTTTATCGCGGTGAAAAAACTATTTATAACATAAGCAGACTCCATTCTTAGCTTAGCTTTAGCATGCTACATTAGCTCAAGCAAAACAAAATAAACCTGATTTATATCTACAACCAAATAAAGTCATTTAAAGTTGGGCACTTCCTCATAAACATATCTTTATTCATATTTTAGAAAATTATATTTTTTTATGTTAACAGATTACGAGCATAGTTTAGCTATAGCATGCTACATTAGCTCCAGCTACAACATAAGAAATGTGATTAGAATATACGGCTTAATAAAGTTACTTTATGTTGGGGATTTCCTCAGAAAGAATACTTTAATAGGGTGAAAAAAGTATTTATAACAGGCAGACTCCATTCTTAGCTTAGCATTAGCATGCTATATTAGCTCCAGCAACAACAAAAGAAACCCGATTTAAATCTACAACCAAATAAAGTCCCTTAAAGTTGGGCACTTCCTCATAAACAAAGCTTTATTCATATTTTAGAAAAAAGTTTTTTTTTAAAGTAAACATATTCCAAGCATAGTTTAGCTTTAGCATGCTACATTAGCTCAAGCTACAACAAAAGAAATGTGATTAGAATATACGGCTTAATAAAGTTACTCGATGTTGGGGATTTCCTTATAAATTTTACTTTATCGAAGGAAAAAACATTTGTGTAACGTAATCAGAATCTGTTCATAGTTTAGCTTTAGCCTGCTACATCAGCTCCAGCTACAACTAAAGAAATATGATAAGAATCTACAACCAAAGAAATTCACTTAAGGTTGGGAACTTTTGCATAAACATAGTTTCACCTTCAAGAAAAAAAAATGTTTTGAAGTAGGCAGCCTTCATTAATTAGCTTTGCTAACTTTTGCAGTTGTAGCATGGAGCATAAGTTTAGCTAACACGTTGATTCTCAAGCTAGCGCAGTCTTCCTCACTCTATCGTTTGATTAGTTTATAAGCTAAAAAAATATAATCCAGAGGCAGTTTTTTTAACTCACCAGTATAGAAAAGGAACTGGATGAAATACTTCTGGTTTAGTTCCCCGACACAATTATTGATCCTAAAAAAAACAATCAGAGGACAACATAAACAAACAAATAAATAAATGAGGCATTACAGAAAACAAACAGCAGTTCATTCAGGAGTTTTTATAATATTTACTGTTTCAACTGATTAATTTTAGCACAACGCAATTAAAAAAAAAAAAGATTTTTTAACAATTGTATTTCAGTGCATTAGCTAAAATTCTAATAATTCTGAAATAGTAGAGGCGGTAAACTCTTTGGGGTTCCTCACCAGGGGCAGTGATGGTCCATGCGGCGGATGCACCTCTGGCACACGCGGCAGTGGTGCGCTCTGGGAGGTCTGTAGGTTTCACAGCGGCTACACACCGTCCAGCCCTCGCAGCCCTGAAATCAGTCCACGACTACAGATGGGCTTAAAAATATCCATTTATCAATCGTCCATTAAAAAAGAAATAAAAAACAATCTTTGCGTATCCTTTAAAGCAATCCGGCCCTCTGGGTAATTCAATCCGGCCCTCCAGATTATTTTATTTTATTGTTATAAATGGCCCGATGTTAACTTGTGCTCATTTTTAACTTGTATAATTTTTAATTTGATTAAATTTATAGTAAAATTCAGAAATGTATTTATGGTTTGAGTTTATTTATTCTTGCCGATTTTTCAAAATTATCTGAAAAGTACCGTTTTAACGTGAAAAAAATTTTTGCATTACGCTTTTTGTACTAGCTAAATTTTTTAGGCTATTTTGAAGTTTAGCTAATATTTCAGTTACATGCTAGCTGTTTTGGCTAATTTAGGACTTTTTCAGTTTTTTATGCTATTTTGACATTTAGCTAATATTTCAGTTACATGTTAGTTGTTTTTTTTTAGATATTTTGAAGTTTAGCTAATATTTCAGTAACATGCTAGCTGTTTTGGCTAATTCAGGACTTTTTCAGTATTTGAGGCTATTTTGAAGTTTAGCTATTTTTTTAGCAATATGCTAGCTGTTTCGGCTAACTTTTTTTTTTTTTGTATTTTTAGACTAATTTGGCATTTAGCTAATATTTGAGCTGGCTAGGTTAAAAAGTTACAGTTTTAAACATTTTGTTTTAAAGTGCTCAATAAATGTTTATTCTGTTCGGCCTGCGACCTAGGGTGTGTTTTTTTTAATTTTGGCCCCTTATGCGATTGATTTTGATCCCCTTGCTTTAAAGCTAGTGCTATTATACTTTACTGACAGAAAACTTGTTTTTTTGATACTTTTTATTGAAAGTTTTACTAACTTTAGTACCAAATGTTAATTTTTGTTTAGTTTGATAAGTAAAGTAAATAAAAGTTTACCTAATTGTGACGTCAACAACTCCTATTGAAATTTAAACTAAATTAAACTACGATTTTTTTTTTTTTTGCAGTAATAGAGAGTCTGATCCTAAACGACATTATAGGTGCAGCCATTCAAAGGTTTTAAATGTAGCTTTACACAAATAAACCTAAAGTTCTATTGAGATAAAGTTTTGGACTGTTTATCAACCGATTGATGATAAAGAAGTTCAGCTGTTAGGGTTTAAATCCTGATATTCTGAGATCATTTTAAGATGATAATTTTGAAGTTTAACCCTGGAGAATCAAAGTAAAATTTTTGTCTGAGATTTTAAAGTTACTTAAATAGTTCATTTTGGGTAGCACCAATTAGCAGCGGCCAAAACAGTAAAAATGCATTTTTAATGAAAAAAATTTTAATTAAAAAGAGAAAAGTGCCAAGGTTATGATTCTGTTTATCATTTGCATCTAAATTAAACTAACCCATAGTGATTAGAATGAGTTTAGACTTTATGAACAAAAACTTCAAAAATCTAAGAAAGTTAATTTGTTCATTTTCTGCACTTAGATATCAGGAGTGAGTGTTGGTTGTGTGACGTCGCGGCGGTTCTCTGGTTCTGGCACCCGTACGCAGCAGAAACCAGGGTTGGATTACAGCCGCAGACGTCTGACGATTCGGTTACTTTGCAGAAACGCTCCTGAAGGGAGGATTGTTCTCCTCCAGAGGAGGTTTCGGTCCAGGGAGGACAGGAACTGACCCGCTCGTTGATCCGAGACGACTGGGAGCGCAGGTCCGAGAAGTCGATGGCCGTCTCAGGCAGAGGCACCATGCCTGCGAACGAAAGCAGCGCCACAAAAACGATGTTTTTCTCTCTTTACACAACAGCAGGAGGAGATTTGACTGCGCACAGATACTCGGTAATATAAATACTGATAAAAACAAACGCCTGTGAGGACAAATCCAGTTTATCAGGTTCTTTACTGAGCTGTCAGAACAAGTTTAACCCCAAATTTATGAGCTTTTTACACTCGAACGATGAGGGTTCAGCAGCTAATAAACACATTCCTCTGAAATAGAATGAAAAAACAGACGAATTCCTCAGAATACTTGGAAACAAACTTCAAAAGGAGTCAATTCAAGAGCTGTGACGCATTCAGGAACCACAAAAACAAAGCCCTCTGAAAGGGTTCCAGTCTCTCTTCTATTTAAGGAGAACTGGACCGACTGGATGTTAAAGCCTCTTCAGAGTTTACTCACCGGGATCTGAGAAGACGGCTTTGGAGTGGCAGGCCAGCAGCAGCAGCAGAATCAGGTTAAAGAAGGAACCGTGGAGGGTACACCACACACTGTCGGGGAGAACACACACTTTAGCACCAAGAGACCCACAAACACACTCTGGAACGACGCAAACATGTGACTCCAACCTGAGCACGCTCAGTTGGGACGACTTTCATTTTGACTTTCAGTGTAAAAATGCGTCTTTAGATTAAACACGTCAAAGTTGGAGCAAAATAACAACAAATAAACAAAAAATACACACAATAAAAGATATAATATAATAACAAATTACGATAATACATTCTAGAAAGAAATAAAAGCCATAAAAATGGTATTTCTAGCTAAATGCTAAAGCTGTTCACTTAAATCTTCATAGTTAAGAACTAAAGTATAATGTATGCATAACAAAATGATTATTAGAAAAATAAATGTATTATATTTTAAATATTAATATATTTACTATCATGTTTTAGTTACATGGTAAATCCCAAACATGTTAAACAGACAAAAAAAGCTTAAATATGTAATTAGAAATTATAAAATGACCTTAAACACTGAAATGCTTAAAATTAATTTGAAAAAAACCACAGGAAGCCAAAAAAAAAAAGAAAAAGAAAGAAAGAAGCTGAAAAAGATAAAAAAAGAAAAAAAAAGTCTTAAAAATTCTATCAACCTACTAAAACTGCTAGTCAGACGAATGAGTAACAGGTTCATTTTTCAGACTGAACTAAAGTAAAAAAAAAAAATTTGTATACGAAACATGATAAAAGTGCCAAAAGTAAAAAAATTTAAATTTAAAAAAATTGTCTAAATTAGCTTAAAATACCAAAAATTGGCATAAATTAGCTTGTTACCGGGCAGAATTTGTAATCTTACTATCACAAACTGCCTAGATGATGTCATCACTTCTTATCTTTTGATGTCACAAGTGGAACTGTTTTCTCGAACCTCAACGATACAAAGTTTTTGACCTTTAAAAAAAATCCCGTTTAAAAAAAAAAAAAAATCGAATCATTTTATGATCTATTTTTAAAGTGTTTAATTACAATGACGTCATTTTTTGCCAACAATTTTTCTAACATAATTTCTGTGGAGCAACAGTAGCTCATTGGAAATTGAGTTGTAGGTGTCTCATTTCCCATCATGCCCTTGCTTGCACTCTCTCCAGCTAGCTTACAGCTCCTCACAACCTCAAGCTAATATTAGCGAATCAGCAAAAATGGCATTATTGGAGCCATACGCTTGTACAATTCTGATCAAAATCTAAAATCTAAATTGATCTATTTGTCAACAACTTTATCGGAATGGAGCGGAAGAGAAAGCTAGCTTGTTGTTAGCTGTACGTAACAACTTCGATCTTTTTCTAGAAGCGTTTTTTAAAATAAATAAGTACCCAGATAATGATTTATTATTATTATTATTATTTTTTATATATTTGTACTCCATCACGAGATTAATGTTACAAAAACACAATAAAAACACAAAAAAGACGATTTTTATTGAACTTTTTTAGCTAAAATATGTCAAAACTGCGCGGAGGAATCTGATCTGAACAAAAACAGACTTTTAACTCGAGTATTCATTGATTATATGACTGATTTAAGCTTAAAAAATAACAAACTCGTTACATGTTTGTCTGATTACTTACAATACAGTATTTTTATGACCCGTAAATGATGATAATTTGTAAAAAAAATCCCCGGATCTATAACGAAACCGTGAATTTTCGCATCCGCGAGGGACTATTTACATCTAGATCCGCACGTAAACAAAGCGCACGCGCACTGACACAACGAAGCAAAGCAGATCCACAAACAAATTTGAAGGTTTTCATGGGGAAGATCATTTTGATGACGGATGCTGTCAAATGAATGAAGCTCTGCCTCGAACCGACGACAGATCGCTGTTTTCGGGGCTCCGAGGAGCCGCGGCCGGCGTCGCACTGACCTGTCAGAGTAGGTGGGGATGAGGACATACTGGATAACCACGTAGTCTGCGTAAAACACGCTGAAATAAGTTAAAATAAGGCAAATTACGCCGCACGGGTCCCGTTTACACCGCAGGAACGCCATCTTTTGTAGGGCTCCGCCCCCTTCTGCCCGCTTCCTGTTGACGTCAGAGAAAACCTGATGGTGCTTTCACGGACCGTCAAAAACGGCGTCAGTAATTCAAAACATAAAAAATGTAAATGCTGCTTTCAAGTGAAATAGTAATTATAAAATTTTAACTTACTAAGCATTAAAAGTAATGAACTGGCAAATATAAAGTTTACAGTTTTGTTGGATATATATATATATATAAAGTTAATAAAGTCTAAATAAAAACAGATATAAAGTTTACAGTTTATTTATTTAGCAAATATAAAGTTTACAGTTTTGTTCGATACATATATATATATATATATATATATATATATATATATATATATATATATATAATATATATATATTATATAATATATATATATATTTTTTTTTTTTTTGCGTGAGTTTCAAATGTTCAGCGTCTGGCAGGAAGTCACGACACACGAGAAAATCTGGCCAATTTTCAAAAAATAACCAATTTTTCCACAATAAAATACTTCGATTGACAAATGTGATCATATTATTGTGTATAAATAGACTAAAATAAACACACAAAAAAACAGACTGAGACACACAGATCAATGGGCTGACTACAGAGCGCGGGTGTGGTTTGGGAGTCGGATGATGGCAAAAAAAAAAAGCTCTAAATAACCACAGTTGGGTTGAAGTGTCTGTGTTGACTGTCGCGGAAAAATATTTGTCTGGTGTGAACTGGAGGTTAACTGGATACCGTGCGTTCAGTGTGGACCAGGCGTAAGTATGTGATTGACATACATGAAGAACAACTTTGGTCTGAACACTAACCCTTGGGGTACACCACAGGTTTAAAAAAAAACTCAAACTAATACAGGATTCCCTTTAATTAATTCAAATTAAGCTAATGGCTAGCTAACTCCCTTAATATTTTACAAAACGTTTTGTAGTCAACTTCAAAATGAGATGTTAAAAACACGATTTTGTTAATTTATTCTTAAATTTGTATTTTTCTTTTAAGAAAGTAAAGAAAGGAAGAAAAAATCTACTATAATCGGACATTAATTTAATTAATTTTATTTTTTTCCTTTTTGTTAGCTGCCATCAAACTTTTTTAAATTAGAGCTAAAAAGGTGTAAATACTATCGGACATATCTGACGTTCTGGATGAAACTCTGAGTTTCGGAGGTAGCTACTTGAACCTGAAAGCACCACGAGATGTACTTCAGGTAGGCAGGAACACAGGGAGGCTGTAAAAAAAAAAAAAAAAATCCTCCGGCTCAGGTTGACGTCCGCCGCCGAGGCTCCGCCCCCAGAGTGGGCGGGAACCACCTCGTCATTCTTCTGATTTGCTCGAGACTCTTTTTCTCCTGACTCTGTCACTCTTTTCGTGCTCGCGCGTCGTTCGCTTAAGCCCGTCGTAAAGAGTCCGTCTTCCAACGCTTTTTTACTCGAACTTCACCTCCGAATCGTTTCGGTCGAGGGTTCGAGACGAAGAGCGGATTACAGAGAGGAGATAAAGGAGAGAACCCTGGAGGAAGTAAAGGGACTTCAAACGTCGAAGTAACCATGGAGGTTCCTGGTATGCAGGTGAGTCGGAAGGTGCACGCGCGCCTTCGCCTCGCGAAGAAACTTAAGCAAAACGACGATTAAAGTATTAGCCAAACTTCTCTGTTGCGTTTATGGTCCCCTCAGTGTAAACGTAACCTCGTGGAAACGAACCGTGCGGGAACGGAAAGTTTCCAGAAAAAGGTTCCTCAAAACTGAACCAAACACTTCGCTTCTGGGTATTTTTCGACTAAATAAAAAACACTTAAAAAAAAAAAGTTTGCATTAAAACCGTGAATATTATCCGTGTTTCTTGCAGATTTTCTCTTATTTAGTACTTTTAAAACATAAAACTAAATATATTCGGTTGAATTTAAAGCCTTCATGTCTCTTTAAGGACCAATTACCTAAAATAATTACTATTTTACTTTAACCCTTTTGTTGCATTTGAGTCAATATTGACCCCTTTTGACACTTGAAAAGGGTCAATTTTGACCCGAACACAATATAAGGTTTAAATAACATTTTATTTTGAATGCATCGGAGTCTTAATGAAACTAATGATATTAAAAGAATTGTAATTGTACTTTAACCTTATGTCTTAATGTCAAAATTGACCTTTTTGACAATTTTAAAGTGGGTCAATTTTGACCCGAACACAATATAAGTTTTAAATAAAATTTTATTTTGAATGTATCAGAGTCTTAATGAAACTAATGATATTAAAATAATTGTAATTGTACTTTAACCTTATGTCTTAATGTCAAAATTGACCTTTTTGACAATTTTAAAGTGGGTCAAAATTGACCCGAACACAATATAAGTGTTAAATAACATTTGATTTTAAGTGTCCAAGACTTTTGGAATCAGTAATATTAAAATTATTTCTAATTGACCGTAACTCTTAAATTGTGTAAATGTCAAAGTCAACGTCAATCGACCCTTTATGACTCTTTAAATCCGGGTCGATTTTGACCCGAACACAATATTAATGTTAAGTTATTAAATCAGTAACATTAAAAGAATTACAAATTTTCCTTAATCCTTATATTGTGTTTGAGTCTAATTGACCCCTTTTCACACTTGAGAATGGGTCATTTTTGACCCGAACACAATAAAAGGGTTAAATAAGATTAGATTTTAACTGTATAAGTCTAAAAAGGAAATCATAAGATTAAAAGTATTACAAATATACTTTAACCCTTATATCCGTTTGAATCCAAATTGACCCATTTTCACTCTTGAAAATGGATCAATTTTGACCCCAACACAATTTAAAAAGATTAATTTGAATTTTTTATGTTATAGTCTAAATAGAATCAATAATATTAAAAGAATGACTAATTTACTCTAATCTTTATATTGTGTTTTAGTCCAAATTGACACATTTTGACACTCTAAATACGGGTCAATTTTGACCCAAACACAATATTAGGGTTAAATAATGTTGGATTTTAGTTATTTAAGTGTTAATTAAACCAGTAATATGACAATAATTGCTAATTTAGTTGACCACCTCTGATGCGTTTGAGTCAAAATTGACTCTTAAAACACTTTAAATGCAGGTCAATATTGACCTGAACACATTATGAGTTAAATAAGATTTGATTTTAAGTTTTTAAGTCTTAATCAAATCAATTATATTAAAAGAATTATAGATTTACATAAACCCTTATATGTGTTTGAATCCAAATTGACCCCTTTTGACCCTTTAAATGCGCGTCAATTTGAACTCAAAGGCAATATTAGAGTTAAGTGATGTTTGATTTTAGGTGTTTGAGCCTAAATGAAATTATCAATATTGTAAACACGATGCTCCAAATTGACGATTCAAATTAGCTGTTACAATACTTTGTATTATTTGTTACTTTATAAACGAAAACATCTCCGCATTCTGACGTATATTAAAATTTAGAGCATTTCTTCCTGTTTGTTTCTGCAACTGCTGAAAGAAACTACAGTTAAAATATTTGATGTATTCAAATGTCTAAATTCATTTTAAATGTATTTTCAATGCAGTTTATTATTTATTTTTCAATAGTTTCTTGGATTTTTGTTGTTTTAACCTCCCTGGGTGTTTCTCTGTAATCTGGATCCAGGCTTGTTTTTTTTTTTTTTTTTTTTTTTTTTGTGAAACCAAAACTTTCTCTGTGGTGCCTTTAAATGCCGGGCACGGCTCCTCCTTCAGCCTCAAGATGTTTCTTATCTGCAGGCTGTGTGCTTCTGATATCCCGTCTTTCTATTGAGGTGACCTAATGGCACCTTTTTACCACCCAAGTGTTTCCATAGTGACTCACTGTGTTCTAACAGAGTATTTTTAGCTGTGGATATTTTATTTACTGGATTTTATAGGTTACAGATATGAAACTGGGTGTGACTGAGGTCAGGCAGGAGCAATTATTTTTGCTTTTTTTTTTTTTTTTTTGCGACCTTGTTGCCCGGCAGCATTAGTAAATATTTTTATTGGACTTTCTGGGATTTTACAGCGCGGTCTCTCTTATAGCTGGAACATATGCCAGGGGCCATAAAATGCAGTCGAGGATTGGCTCTCTGCGAGCTCTGCCGTTAAGACAGGTGTGTTAGAAGAATGCCGAGGCCTCTGTTTGCCTGGCTTTCAGGTGTGTCTACCTGTGGGACCTGCTCCCTCCGCTTGCTGTTAGTCCCGGGTGGGCGGGCCGGATGTGTCGACGCAAACACACCCGGCAGCTGCTGTTGCACCTTCCAGTGCTCGTTGCTTCCAGGCCGCTGACATAAGTTTCAATACATATTTTGAGGTTAAAAAGAGAATAATTCCTGTCCAATGTGGATAAAAAGTATTTTTTTAGGTCAGTAGGTGCTTCATTGCAGTTTCAATATTTAGGCTAATTAATTGACTAATTGGTTTCTGTTATCTTGCATAATGAATAACGAAATAATAATGATTTCGTGCGTTCGTTATGCAAAAATCCACTTTTCCATAGACTTCAATAAGAAATTATGCAGTGAGCTTGATGCAAATATCAAGGAAACACCAGGAAGTGCACTCACTAAAGCACAGAATGATGCAACTCTTTACAGAAAATTCAAATTGTTTGCTGTAAACATAGTTTGCTCTGTGAGGTAAAACGCTTCACAGAACAAACACAGGTGTAGAATTTGTAATAGTTCTGATATCAATTATTATGAACTACGTCTTAATAATTTTAAGACATTTTATTATTTTTTATTAAATTAGTCTTCAATCTCCAAGGCAAACAATTTAAAGCTTTTTTTCCAAAAGATACTGAAAAATTTTTTACTTCAAGAGAAAGTGGATTTTCTAAAATGTTTCACTCGCTCAAAAATGCACAAATTCTGTTTGTGAGTTGGTTGTTATCAAGATATCACCATGGTAACAATTTAAAGGTTTTTTTTTTCTTTTTAAAGATTTTGGAAAATGTTAAATTTGCCCTAAAAAGCGTAAATTGCTTCGCTAACTCGGCTCGTTACAGGACATCACCATGACAACCATTTGATGTTGTTTTTTTTTTTTTCTCAAAAGGATTTTGGAAAAAATTTCGCCTTCTCAAAAATGTGTAAAGTTTGTCGCTAAAAATGCATGAATTGCGTTGCTAACTCGGTTCTTAGCAAGATGTAACCATTAGGGCTGCCACAAATGATTATTTTAATAGTCGACTAATCACTGATTATTTTTTCCGATTATTCGACTAATCGGGTCATGCGCAAACTGGATGTAAAGATGCTGAAGTTGATAACCAGCTGAAATATTAATTAAATGCCAAATTAGCCTAAAAAATAAAAAGGGCCAAAGTTAACCAAAATAGCTAGCATACTGCTGAAATATTAGCTAAACTCAAAATTAGCCTAAAAAAAACAGAAAAATCCTAAATTAACCAAAATAGCTATGTCGCTGAAATATTAGTTAAACTTAAAAATAGCTTAAAAAACTAAAAAAAGAAACCTTAAGTTAGCCAAAACAGCTAGCATGTAGATTAAATATTAGCTAAACTCCATAAAAGGCCAAAGAAACTTATTAAATGCCAAAATAGTCCAAAAAGCTGCAGAATGCTATTATAACTTTTAACTTTACTACACTCTGACTTCATACAATATAAAGTAACGATTAATCGACTATTAAATTAGTTGTCGACTATTTTAATAGTCGATTAGTCATCGATTAGTCGACTAATCGTGGCAGCCCTAGTAACCATAGCAAAAATTCAAAGTTTTCTTTTTGTTTTTTTCCAGTGGATATTGGAGCATTTTTCACCTGCCTAAAAAAAGCGTAAATTGCTTGGCTAACTCAGTTTTTTGCAGGACATCACCATGGTAACCACATTAAGTTTCTTTTTTTTTTTTCCTGAAGGATTTTGAGAAAAGTTTCACTTGCCCAAAAATGCATAAAGTGAGTCGTTAACACGGCTATTGGCAGGATATCGCCATGGCAACAATTTAAAGTTTGGTTTTTTTCCCCCCACATGATTTTGGGACATTTTTCACTCGGCCAAAACTGCGTAAATTGCGTTGCTGACCAGGCTTTTGGCAGGATTTTACCATAGCAACCATATTACGAGTTTTTTTTTTTTTTTTAAAGGATTTTGTAAAATTTTTCACTTGCCCCCAAAACACGTAGATTGCGTTACATCTTTGCCATATCAAGACATCCAAAAACCTTTATTGGGGAGAAACGTTTCCACCAAGTGTCATCCTTTACCAAAGATTCTTTATTTAGCGTGCCCTAACTATATCAGATTGCCTTGGTTTTTGTTCACTTTGGTCCAGCTGTTTTTTTGTTTTTTTTTCTTGGTTAATGATTGCTTTCAAATTTAGACACGCCCCTTTTTTGATTGAAAGGCCTTAATAAAATTATAAAATTGTGAACCCGTAAAGCCCGTCCTAACCTAAACACCACTCAGTTAATGCTAATTTTGTAGGAATGGACTAGAGAAAACATTGGTGGAAAATATTAAATATTTCTATAATTTTTGTTTTGAAATTATGCTTCATTAGAAGTTTGTTTTATATTTGTTGGAACTCAGCAGAACTTTATTTATTGGTCAAAATAAACTTTATAAAATACAAAATAAAGGTGTGGCTTCAAACGTTCGTGGATGAGTAACTGAAGCTTCTTTCCTTCCTCTTGGATACCGTTGTGAAACCTCCGCTGCAGTTTCTCAAAGCTCGTGTTGTTGTTTTTCACAGCCGTGACGGATGCTGCGCTCTGGATTACATAACCCTGCTGAAAATGATCCCTGTTTAATATCTGAACTGTGACATTTTCGCACAAGTTTCCCAGCTGACTCCATTATTTACAATGCCCATGTGCGGCGCTATAATGAAGCTCATTGTTGGACTGTAACATTTGCTGCCTGCAGCCACATTTCCTTGTATCAGCTCATTCAGGGGCTCTCACAGCATGTTCATGTGCTGCAGTTGCCTTTTTTTGATGCACAACATGAAGAGTGAAATGAAGACGAAAACTTACGGTGGCCCTGAGGGGTCACAAAAGAACACTTTAGGGCAGGGGTGGGCAAACTTTTTGATTTGTGGGCCAGAAAGGGTTCTAAAATTTGGCTTAAGGGCCGGACAAGGAGCAGATGGAAGGAGTGATTTGGTAATGAACCTCATAAACTAAAAAGATTACATGGATTTTAGAGAAAAACATGCTTTAATTTGGATTAAAATTCACATATATTCATTTAAAAACAGAAAATTTGAGAATTTTAATTTCTACATTTTGATTTTTGTTCTCTTTTTGGTGATCCAATGGGTTGATGTCCTTCAGAGGAAAATGCGAACTCAAAGAAATCTGAAAAATCACCTTCTGACTCAGAAAAAAACTCACACAAACGCCAGAGAAACAACACCATTCATGAGAGGAAACCAGAAATACAATGAAAATAAAACAATAATTAGGATTTTTGATTCAATGTATTTTAATATGGAGATGTATTTTAATTTGGAGGGCCAGATTAAGTAGCTTAAGGGACCGCATGTGGCCCCCGGGCCGTAGTTTGCCCACCCCTGCTTTAGGGTCACAATGCCACACTTTAGGGTCACAAAACTTTAGGGTCACAATGCCACACTTTAGGGTCACAACACCACACTTTAGGGTCAGAAGACTTTAGGGTCACAACACTTTAGGGTCACAATGCCACACTTAAGTAACAACACTTTAGGTTCACAACACTTTAGGTTCACAACACTTTAGGTTCACAACGCCACACTTTAGGGTCACAAGACTTTAGGGTCACAATGCCACACTTTAGGGTCACAACACTTTAGGGTCACAATGCCACACTTAAGTAACAACACTTTAGGTTCACAACACTTTAGGTTCACAACGCCACACTTTAGGGTCACAAGACTTTAAGGTCACAATGCCACACTTAAGTCACAACACTTTAGGGTCACAAGACTTTAGGGTCACAACTCCACACTTTAGAGTCACAAGACTTTAAGGTCACAACGCCACACTTTAGGGTCACAAGACTTTAGGGTCACAACTCCACACTCAAGAGTCACAACACTTTAGGGTCACAAGACTTTAGGTTCGCAACACCCCAGTTGATACCCCAACCTAATAGCTTTGTATTTACTTTGTGATTTTTCAGCTTGCTTTATGCTTTAAACTTTGCATTTGCGATTGTTGTTGGATCTGTCATTAGAAAAATCCTTAGCAGCAGTTGCTATTGTCGTTTGCTCATTTCATTTTACAGGACACGCATAAAGCTATTGCTTAGTGGTACATAAACATGAACAAATGTTAAATAAACTTGTTCAGTAGACATAGACAATGGAGCAAAGATTTAGACAGTGGACGCAAAAACCTGTTTTTTTGTCACAAATGGAACTACATACGGCCCAGACTCTGCCTTCATTGGCCCTAAGATAAGTTGAGTTTGAGACCCCTGGTCTAAATCATTTCTGTCTGAAACGTGTCACACGCCAAACACAAGCTTTGTCATCACAACCACACGGACAAAAATACAGACCCAGAGGTCTCAAACTGTTTCAGCTTTTTTGGTTCATATGTGGGCACATGATTACTGGAGCGCCGCTTCCAACAGACGGCGGATTCTGCCACAGACGACCTCATGACAACCATGTAGTCATGATGAAATACCAATTACTGTTTTAAAAAAAACACACAATGCTTTTTAGATCGTAGACCAATTCATTCCAATAATTTATATATATTTTTAGTCTGTTTTTTTGAAGAATCGAGGTGTTGTCTGTACATCCTTCTTTCTGCTTATTCAGCCCAACTGATGAGCTCTTTTATAAATATGTTCATCATTAGTCTTAACGTTTTGTTTAAAGAAACTTTCTAGAAAAAGAGTTTCCTTTGTTTTTCACTACCACCAGCCATCGTCTTCCTACAGTCTTTACCATAAATACTATTATATTATGGGCTGTTCTGTATCTGAGCAGGAACTTGGTTAAACGCCTCTTTTATACATGAATTTACCTGAGGCCATTTTAGCATCATACCAACTCCACGCCTTCTTAAGATTTACTAGATTATCAACAAAAAGAAACATTTTTGTGCAACCAGATTGCTTGTGTGTCCATATTGTTGCACAACCGGAGAAAAACCCAATCAGTGGGACAGTCTAATATTTTCACATGGGTCAGACCTAAATGTCTTTAATCATAATCATTGCCTGATGCTACAACCATTCTGATTGGCTAGAAACCCCAAATTACAATGTTTCGCAAATAGAACCGGAAACTTGCAAGAATATCTGGACTTCAGCCAATCAGAAATGTTCTTGCACCTTTTGCAATATCAGATTGGGCCAAACCACAATGTGGCCTTGATGTGTGTCTGTTGTTGCACAAATCACAGAGGTCGGGTTTATTTTGAAGAGTTCTATTAAAGTAACTGTAATCACGTCTCCATGTCTGGGTTCATGAGATCATTCAAAGATGTGCTGAGCTTCACCATCAACTGCAAGAGCTGTGTTTGAATTACGGACGCTTTCAGCGGTACTTCTGTCTCTCTGTGACCCAGTTTGACGACCTGCTGTTCCGCATTGGTCAGAGGAGGGAAAAATAAGAATAAAATTATAGGAACTTTTTGTTATTGTCTTGATGAAAAAAAGAAAAGTATCATAAAGTTCAGGAGTAGAACGATCAGGTTCTTCTCCATATTGGATTTGAACTCCACCCGATGATCACGTCAACACGTCATGGGCCAAAAATAGTCCCTGATTGGTTGACGCAATGCAAATTCTTTGCTAAATTTCCTATATATGTTGTACCCTGGCACTCAAATTGCACCGCAGGATCTTTGATCACGTCTGTGTGTTGACTTAACATTGAAACTGGACGCGTCTGACATGTGAATCGTGTTTGCAGTGAACTCAACTTTTAAGGCTCAAGTTGTTTAGAAATGTAATTTTCATATTTTGTACATGTCTTAGTGATACTAATTGAAAAACCTCAGACTCTATGAGTTTCTGTAAACATTTCTTCTTTAAATTGCTAAAATTGAATAGAAGAACAGCTTTTGTTTCTCTGAACCAGCAGGTTTCTATGCCCTAAAGCTCTAATGAAAACTCCCAGCATGTGTGAATCTGTCGAATCATGAACAAAAACAAATCAGAAATGAAAATAGAAATTTTAATTTCATTTAGTAAATGATTTTAATTTACTAATTAAAATCATTACACTCGAAGGCACTCAAATGGAGCGGAGGGTTTCTATTTCCTTAGAGATATAAGGAAATATGATGATGATGTGATGTTTTATAGTTTTATTGATGGAGGAACTGCTGATGGAGAAAGATGACCTACATTATCATCTGCTGAGATAATGGGGGACATCTTTATTGAGGCTATGAAGTTATAGTAGTTGTTTGTACAAACCATGGTTTCCTCAGTAAACATTAGTTTATATTTGCTTGGTTTTGTCCCAAATTTTTCACCTCAGTACCACAAATTTATGTATAAAACAATTGTTGGAATAAATGATGTATTTTACAAAAGTTTGAAATTCAGCAGTATTTAATGTAGAATTTTTTAGTACTTTAATACACTTTTAAAATTGAATTGTATATGAGTGGTGGCATTTGTACGTGGGAGACGGCAGTGGGAAGGTTTTAAGAAAAAGTTATAATTTTATGGCAACCAGAAGATATTTCTGTAAAAGTTGACATTGGTCCAATGGTCTTCCCGGCACATTTCGCAGTAGCAGTCCAGTGACACATTATGCAGCTCTGATTGGATGATGCATAAATGTGTAAATGTCTCTGGACAATGCCAATCAAGTGCCACCACCCAGTAACTCGGGTGGTGGCACATCATCTGGCTATTCTGGATGACTGTCCTTTGATTGCCACCTGACTGCCAGCTGACTGCCTCCTGCCTGCCACCACAATAATGATCACACGATTTCTTTTTTTTAAAAAATCAGGTGACATGAAATCTTGAAGATTCTTCCGGTGGCAGTTGTATTTGTGACCGTGTCCTAATTGGGTTCACGTTTGTTAGCTAAACAACCATGTTATTAAATATTTACATATTTGTAAATTATCATTTTAGATCTCTTTTTTTGGAGATTTTTATTCTCTTTTTCATCGATTTAATTCATTTTCATGATTATTTTTTTTCTGTTTTACAAATGAAATGATGTTCTCCCATTGTTCTTGGTAAATTTACATAGTCTTTTTTTGTTTTTGATGGGTTTATAGGTCATAATGTTGTTTTTTTTAATCAATATTCATAAATGTATCTTAATTGATCATTTTCCGTATATAAATACACATCTTTTGATTGATATTTCTGTATTTCCATACAATCTCTGTCTTTTTGGTGCAGAGTTTCTGACCCGACTTAATGGAGGCCGGTCTGACTTCCTGTGAACCTCCTGCAGAGTTTGGCTCTTGGCTTTCAGCTAAACTTTCCCGCGCTCTCGTGATGAACCTTGCAGTCGTAATCCGGTCCGAGTCCTCCCGTCGGACAGACCGTGTGAGAACATTTGCAGATGGATCAAATAGCCAACCTTTCTTTTGCTTCTTTTCATCGTTGTAGCCACACCTTTCTCGTTCCAAACCTGAGTGGACAGAAACCTGAAAGTCTGAGAGAAATTCTTGGTTTTCTCAGCGCGTCTGACTCTTGATCTTCTGCGGTTTCTCGCTCGTGTTGTGTAAACTGCAGCACACGCTGTTCCAGCGACTGGTAACTTTTGAGGTAAACGGACTCAGCAGAGATTTGGATCTCAGGTTTCCCTGCAGCTCTGTGTTGAAATAAAACCTGTTTGATCACAAACAGGGGAACAACACAAACCTCTGCAGCCCAAAGAAGAAGCAGAGATTTAGGTCAGCCGACAAACTGCCGAGTCATCTCAACCGCACAAGTCATGTCGCTTTGCATCCAGGATTTATGCATGAATATAAAAAAAAAATCTGTGAATCTAACTGACCAAATGTTGTATTTCAAATTAAATTCATACTGTTTCAGTTATTTATTTATATATTTTTATACATAAAGAGCTAAATCTGAAGGGCTTAAGGTGGTTTTTTTTTTTGTAAAACTTTACATCTCTCCAATTACTTTCAAGTCATTTTTTTTCAGGTCAGAAAAGCTGACTTAAAATAAAATTACATTGTTTTCTCATTATTTTCTAAATCTTTTAAATTGATTTAATTTCTAACTAATAATAATAATCATCAAAAATCATTTTGATTTCCTTTTATTTTAGTTTTCATTAAAAAAAAACTTCAAAGTAAAATGTTATAATTTTTAGAATTTAGACATTAAGTCCATTTGATTAGATTTTAGCTCAACTTGCTTACTTCTTCATATAATCCTCACCAAGCAACAAAACCTAGCTTTTTTCTTTTTACATTTATTTTTATTGGGTTTTCAGGAAACTTTAGTACTTTTTATAAAGGTATTTTTTTGATAAATAGAATAAGGAAGACCCTTATAGAAATGATTTGTTAGCCCACCTGTTAACACAGGTAGCTACTTAGAGAAAAATAAGAAAATAAATCAAACGTATTTAAGTAAGTCAATTTTGTACAAAGTTTCATCTTTGTTTGTTGTGAAATTATAATATTAGAGCTTAAAGGACCCGTTTCTAAATCTAAAATGGTTCAAAGAACATTTTATTCAGAGTTTAGATGAGTAAATAGTGCGCAAAACTTTATCAAAATTCTATAAATTTGTGGAAAAAAAAAAAGATTTTGTAATCACGCCATTTCCATTGAATCATAATTATGCCAATAAACAAACCAACACGGATATGACGATGAATTCTTTGATTTACAGCAGATGTATTCAAATTTCTGCCACTGAACTAGAAGCACTCATCTATCAAAGGAGACGTCGGCGTTTTATTCAGGGAATGGAGCGGCGAGCTACATGGTAACGGCTATCGATGAAGAGATTTTGGGAAATGATGGTTGGTTTTACAGAGGATCTGTGGATCAAAAAATTCCATGACACACTCAACTTTTAAAGGGCTTGTGGGGCCTGCTAGCTTACGTGGTATCCGATTGGTTGCCACGTGATTCATTTAATTAAAAGTGTTTGCATTGCAGTTTTATGAAATGTCTGTTTCAATATGCCTCAAAAACCACCTCTTTCAAGTGCCAAAATGTTTTTTGATAAAAACGATTTTTTTTCAAAATTGACGTGTTTTCATTAGGCCAATTCTTTAGTGCAAATCCAATTTTTGAATTTTCATAGTCAATGGAAATTGAGCCAGTGTGTTCACTTCAAGTCGGAGGTCTTCTCGCACTATGTCTGTGAGAACAAAACGACATTTATTTAAATATGTCCCGCCCACCTGAGTTGAACTTTCGTCTCAACCATCCTTCTAGATCTATTTCGGTTAAATTCAAAAATAGTCTTAATTTTTTTTCTATATCTCCAAAGGGAAATAAGAAATGAGTTCAGATAGCTGGAGTACCTCAGGGAATTGTCTAATGAAAGCGACGATTCGACCTGGATCTTGAGTTCATCTGTGCTCACTCTTTTATCATTTCTTCAGCATTTGCAAAAAAAAGTCACGTCTTCCAGTTTCACTGTTCCACGTTATTATTTTTCTAATCCTAAAGTTGATTTTAAATCAATTTTCTGTGGATCCCATAAAAACAAGAATACCTCTGTCTTTGCTGTAGGAACAGCTTTCCCTTTAAATCAGTCTGGTGTTAATCCAGGCGAGCAGACTTTTAATGATCAGTGTGTACCAACCCTGTTCCCAAAGTTAACTTGTGACTCGTTCCAACCCAACAGATGCTGTTTTTCACTTTATAATTGCAGTCTGGCAGCTCCTTATTGGCCAATAAAAGTAGATTGTTGGGCTATAAATAAAGGAATCAGGCTATTGGTGTAAAAACTTTACATTTACATCAAAAAGACAGTTCTATATGCTCGACATCGTCATTGAACTAATATTTTGTTTTATGGGGGATGGTACGAGTACATATAAAAATCTACAGGAGTGTTTGTTCTTTATTAGTTGGAGTTAAGTGCTAAACTCTGAGACGTTTCCAGAATTTCCAGATTCTGTCTTTATTAAACAACTCTAACAATGAGGTCATTGTTCAGATTCAGGCTCTGAATTCACTCCTAAAAGTCGGGCGTCTGGTCCGCCGATGTTTTGGTGCTGGGTTCAACAGAAACAGGAAGTGCGAAAGAGTGATGAGATTTTCACATGATGGCGCTCCGCAGAGGTCATATCTGAGAATACTGTGTGGACTTCCTCCTCCAGCAGCTGTGACCTTCAATCTCTCTCACACACCAACACTCGCATTCTTGTCTTTCTGTGGTCGTGCGGGTTTTCTGTTGACACACCACATTCGCTCATCTGTCACTCTAAGTCAACCGTCCCAACCCCAAAACAAAGTCCTCACGCTTCAGAAGAGCTCTGAGGGTGCAGAAAACCAGCTGAAGGTTTTTCTCCTGTTCTGTGCCGTACTTGGACTTCTTAGTAAAACTTTGATGTCTCTAGATCTTCGGGACATGGAGTTTCCACACTGTGCTCCAAGTTTTCCATCAGCTGATTCCTGTTTTTGTTTCACGGACCAGTTTCACGGAGCTCTAAAATCAAAGTAGATCTTTGCTGCTACTGGTAATCTCTGACCTGAATCGATGTCGTCTATAGACACCAACCCTGATATTTATTTGATCAAAAGCATGGAACGTTCCAGAACCAACACGCAGAATGAACAAAGATGTTTGAAACATCTCCTCACAAATAGTCGGTCTAGATTAAAAAAAAAAAAAGTACATAAATTCAGATTCTTCTATGTGTTTTTGTTTCACCATTTTTAGCCCAGTAACAATGGATCTTTATAGTAATACAGTACAATAGAGTACAAAACAATAGTGTATAATAGAGTACTGTACACTAAAATAGTGTACAGTCCAATAAAGAACAGTACAGTACATTAGAGTGCAGTAAAATAAAATAGTGTACAGTACAACAGAGTACTATAAAGAACAGTACTGGGACAGTACAATAGAGTACAATACAGTAAAATGCAATAGTGTACAGAGCAGTATAGTACAATAGAGTTCAGTACAATAAAATAGTGTACAATACAAGCATTGAATATTTTTGTAACAACTAAGTCTACGGCGGACATCTTTACAAATGTCCGCCATTTTGAATTTTTCTCTTAGCTAACAGGCTTTCCTGAAAGAGGGGATCCTAGGGTACATCCATGGCTAATGTGGCGCTTATACCACAAAATATACAATTTGTCTAAAATATCAACCTAACCGGCTCAGCTAATGGTCAATCTAGATAAAATAAGTCATAAAAAATAAAAGCTGCTTCTAATTCTTCAATGTGGTTTGGATTCAGCTTTTAACCCTATAACATCAGAGCTTTAGCTAAAGCTTACATTAATCGCATTGCGCTAGTCCAAAGAACGTGTTATTTTGCTTTTTCCTGCGACATTTCTGTTGCTAAAAGGCTAGTCAGGCATCAAATCATGTTTCTCCCTCTGAACCCAGTTATTAACATTTAGTTTTGCTTTGTTTTTTAAATGTCAAGCTAATTTACGCTATTCTATTTGAGTGCTAATAATTTTAGAATACTCACAGCTACAAAGATCATTCACGCTTTTTATATTTTTCTTGGCATTAAGTTCTCTACCTGTTTCTATATTCAGTGTTAGATGATAAAGAGTTTAGTTTTTTTAAGGGGTTTCCTAATGGAATGTTCAGAGGTTTAGAGGTGATGACATCATCAGTCAGAATTCCGCCCGGCAACTGGATCTATAATTACTTTATGAGCACACGTTAGTGTGTTTCACAGTTTTATTGCATTGCATCATTAGAAATGATTAGAACTCAAGGTAGGGACTTACATAAAATACATTTATCATTTTATAATTTTTTTAAATTCATTTTATAACTTTACTTTTTTTTTTACTTTATTGAAATTGATTTAAGAATTAAGCATTATTCCAATTATTTTTAGCTGTTCTCCCTGTATCATTTGCTTTTAATAATTTAGTTTATTCATCAAATGATGGAAACTTTTTATTGATCACTTTAGTAATTTATTTTCTAATTGCATTTAAAAATTTCTCCAGATTTTGGCATTAAAACAAAGAGTATTGCAGCAAATGTTTCTAGTTTTTCTACATACATTGGAACAAGTCTATAATTAATTTAGTGTATTTTGATAAACTTTTGTGTCTTGATCTATAAAAAACTTACTTAAAACTATGTTTAAGTTTGTAGGTTTAGTTTGTATTAACTCCAAATATTCGTTTTGGTTTGATCCAGTTGATGTTTTTATGTATTATTTCTCTTTAAAAGATATATAAATTCAGCCACATTTTTAAAGAATATTTCATAACACTAGTCATAAACACATCAGGGTCATACGGTTTTAAAAACCTCTTTAAGGACAGCGGGGAGATTCCAGGACAAACTTTTATTAGATGACTAACATCTGAAGTCCCTCATGACTCCTTCTTCCTTAAACCTGGAACATGTTGAAAGACCTGAACTGGGTTTGTTTGTGTTTGGGTTTTTCTCGCCGTTTTTCCTGAAGGAAACGAATCAAAGGACAAATGAGAACTCCCAGACTGCGTAACCAGCCGTGAATCACAGACCGGAATCGTTGAAAATGTTTGTCTTTTAGCAGAAAGTGTGTTCATTGTGTCAAAGCTTTAATATGTAGAACATTTCTTCTGTCTCGACTCGACGGATTGTAGTACTTTAGCTTCCACAGAACAGGAAGTGTTAACCAGTAACCTCAGCTTTACCCATTACTGTTTGACATTGAAATGTTTTTCTTTGTTTCTAATCTGAAGGTTATTATTATATTTGTGTGTTTACTCTGATCTGGTATGGATCCAAGTGTTGCTTGATGAATATTCAGTTAATTAAGTTGGTAATAAATGGTTTTGTTTCGCTTTTGGTGGTAAAATCTATCAGAACCTCAAGAAAACGTATGAAAAGCTTATAGCAAAAATAAACAATTTTGGTTGTAAAAGTTTATATTTGTCAAATTGTGTTAGGCCAAATATCTTCTTTTTATCTTTTATTTTACTCCACTTTTTAACAAAAGCTCTTTTTAAAAAAAGAAGTGTCTTTATGTCTACAGATCATTATCAGATTTCTGATGTAACGTGTGAACATGAAAATCTAATAGCTCTATATTATGTCTAGGAACCAATATCTACTATTTCCAATAAACTAAATTCGTAGTTTTACATCAAAGAAGCATACTAACAATTTTTTTTTAATTATCGTCAAATACTTTTTCCCAATTTTGCATCAAAGGATGAATTTGCATTTTTTTTCTCTAGAATTGACTAGTTTTTTGTAGTTTTACATCACAGCATACAAACTTTTCAATTTTTTTCACTAGTATCGAATACTTTTTTGTAGTTCTTCTTTCAAGCATGCATACTTTCAATAATTTCGCTAGTTCTGAGTACTTTTTCTCAATTTTGCATCAGAGCGTGGATACTTTCCATGTTTTCATTAGTATTGACTACTTTTTTGTAGTTTTTCTTTAAAGCATGCATAGTTTCAAAAAGCTTTTTTGTGGTTTTGCATCAAACTACAATCGATTCATTAATGTTGTTCTATAGAGGACCTATGGAGAGAACTGAAGCTCAGAGTTAAAGACCTAAAAAAACATCAAATATTGCATACAAATGTTTTTTAAGAATTTTTTTTTTAAATAAGACACATTTTGAAGCAAGTGTTGTTGAGATTTTTAAGTTTTCTATACTGGTAATTTTATGTCATTGTTTTCATTGGCTCTCATGCTTTGATTATCATGAGTGTCTTTTTATTTTATTCTTTTTAAGTCTTTTATCTGTTATGTCTTTGCGGTAAATGGACCTTGAGTCTGTAATAAAGTATCTTAAACATCGGCCACTAAATCTGAACGATTAAGAAGTCATCTGCAAAGAAAAGTAGACCAACAATTCTTGCCACAATTTGCAGAAACCTGGTCATCGACTGCAAGAAACGTCTGATCAGAGTTTTGCCACAAAGTACCCGGGGTTCAAATACTTATTTCCCTTAATGAAATGAAAGTAAATTTATATAATTTCATTGAAGTGGATTTTTTTTATTTGTTTTTATGATTTTTCTATCTCTCTCTGTTCAAATGAAGTTACCCTGAGAGGAAAATCAAAGCTGACAAAGTGAAAATAAGATTTGAGGCTAAAGTAAACTCCAGATTGTGCAGAAAGCGCCCGTTTGATGGTTATCGCGGCGTTTCACTGCGACTCAAATCCGAACAGTTGCTTTCAGAGCTTCCTTAATGCCTGAGGGGAAATCTAAGACTAACGAGCACATTCTGTCTGAATGACTAAAGCACAAGGTCGCTTACTGTAAAAGAGGAGCATTTAAAGTAAAACGTGTTACCAAGGAAAAGCATGTTCTGTTTATTTACATCAAGTCCATAGATACATGTGCTCATATTTGGTTTTTCATTATATTTTCAATAAAACAGTAAAGCTATTGATGAAGGAAAATAAAATGCAGAATAAAGTTATAAAATGATTGTTCTCCAAATTCGTCCAAAAACTGGAGACATTTAGACATGTGAATGCTGTAAAGCATCCACACAGCTACGGTTCGGGCGGTTCCATTCGTCGTAATATTGACCCTTTAACCTCTGGAGCTGTATTTACAGTATTGACCCCTGAATATTCGGAACTCTTCCAACATTTGTCGCAATTAATTCCAACTGATTCTAACGATGAGAAAAGCCAGCTTTGCGTTGATATGCAACATTGTTCTGTAGGTAAGGGTTTACGGAAAAGATGTAAACCAACTGATTATGAATTGGAAAAAGTAGCTTCGTGCCATTTTGCAAGATTTACCATTAGCAAATCTGTTTGGATTATGTTAATTGTGCAAGGGGTCAAAGAGTTATGGTAGTTCAAATATTATGTCATCCCATATTTAAAGGCTTCTTAGACCATGGTCAAATTCACAACCCTATTTTAATTTATTTTATCTGGACCTTAAATTCTATAATAGAACATGCAAAAATCTGAAAAAAATTTTAACATGTTCAAAAAACTGCATATTTTTGAACTTTTTTGGGTTTACACATATATTTTGTAACCCCCTGGTCTGTTGATGTTGTTGTGCCAGTTGCACTGTACTTGTAGTGTTTTCTGTTATCTATTGTTAAAAAAAATGCACAGCTGAATGTGAATTTGTAAATTGAAAAAATGTTCGATAAAGTTTTGGAGAAAAAAATAAAGGCTTAGACCATACTACGGACCGTGGGCCACACGCGACTCCTCAAGCTAATTGGCCTATCAAACTGTCTGGAATAAATTATATTGAAAACCTTTTTCAATTTTTTCTTTCCTCCCCATAGATGGAGCACTTCAAATAAACTGACCTTTGAGTGGGCGCAGAAAGTTATTGGTTGTATTTTAGACGGACAGTCTTTTTTTCCAATCATGCCACACCACATTAACGCAGTATTTCTGTAAGTTTGTGTTTTTTTCCTTAAGGACATCAACTCATCTCTGCAATGAACTCCAAGATGTTTTGTTTTAAAATATATACATTTATTTAAAATCAAAATGTTTGTGTCCACATTCCATGTTATTTTTTCTTTTAAGAGGTGGAATTACTAAATCACGGCATGGATTTGCTCCTGGTCTGGCCTTTCTGTCAATTTGAGAACCCTTTGTGGTCCAAAAGTCAAAAAGTTTGCCCACCTGGTTAGCTTTCATTTCCCAAAGTCCTACTGCACAACGACCACAATGGAAGTTTTACACGCTGCAAGATGTTGTTGAAAAGTTGAAATTTCATGGTGACCAGACAGTTTTTCTCTAAAAGTTGGCACATTTTGAGGTGGCATGGTGCCCTGATATGTCGCCATCCGGAGACGTCTAGGCATCTTTCAATCTGGCTGCCACGCTCTGTGGCCTCCTAGCTATCATCCAATCCCTCTCCTGATTACCTGCACCCACTCACAATTTTCAAAAAAGTGGCACAAAATCTTTAAGATTCTACCGACACGTTACCATCGCGCAGTAGTAGTTGTATTTGTGACCCTACCATTAACAACTGTGAATTGGCATTAAAGAAAGAGTATGAAGTTCTTCTGACTTCTCAATGGAAATTTCTGTCTGCGTTCGTCTGTAGAACAGTCGGTTTATTGCATAACGAACGAGAACAAGTTGGGTCAAAGTGCAAGTTTTGACAAGACGTCTTTGTCTGAGTTTGTCTGTGAGGGTTTTAATCACAGGAATGAGACTTCACAGTCTGACTTTGATCACATCAAACCACGTTTGAGCTCGTTTCCACTCTTGGGCTCCACTTTTGTTTGGCAAATCAAGCAGGAAGTCATGGAAACAAGTCCATTAGTGAGTCTGGGTGGAGGAAGGCTCCTTAGTAATCCAGAGGACGACAACGAATTTGTTTTATTTTAGCTTTCATTTGCGATTTGAGATCTAAGGCTATATTTAGTACTCAAATCTTTCTGCTCTCCATTTATTGGCTGATGATAAACTGCTGTTTTAGTTTGCTCAATGTACAGATCATTAAACTCCACTAAGACGACACAAACAAGCTGCACCCATCTCAATGAAAAAGTTCTGCTCCTTTTAATGTGACTGGGATCATAGACAAACTTTACTTTGATGTCTTAGATCAAACATGTTTAGAGTAAACTTTGGTTTAAATCCATGAAATTGTGTCTTTCTGTTTACACTGGTGTCTGAATTTTTGATATCCTGGGGTTGTGCAGAAGTAGAGTGGTGGACCTCTAATTGGGAGATTAAAGGTCGCTCATGTATTGAAGCACGTATTGCTCCTGGTGGTTATAGGTTGGCGCCAGTGTTGAGAAGCATGTGTGTATGGGTAATTGGTGCTTTGGGTTTTCTAATAAGGTAGTAAAAACATTAATTTACAGCTTATCAACATGTACTGAAGTGGTAAACTTTTAGCTTTTTTGTCAATGTTGTTTTAGGCCTGACTCCAGTCCAGTGTCCTACGTACTTTCCGTGTCCCGTCTTTAGAACAAAACCCGCCTGATTCAGATAATCTGCAGCAGCTAGGGCTAAGCTTCTGAAAAACCAACTGGATGATGGTCCTAGAAGCCTGGAGTCCGACACCCTAGAGTTGAAGGATTAACCTATTGATACTGGACTTGTCACTGGCGATAGCAAAATAGCATGCACTCTTTGAATTACCGTAACTCTTTGACCCTTTACGGCAGGGGTGTCCAAGTCCAGGCCTCGAGGGCCGGCCTCCTGGTGGTTTTCCAGAAACCCTGCTTTATCAGGCCGTCAAGAAAGCATTAGTTTGTCTTTTTTGTTAACGGTCATTACGCAAAATGACGTAAGCTCTTTGAACTATTGTAACTCTTTGACCTTTTTCAGTTTAATGTAATTCCAATAGATTTTGATGCCGAGAAAAGCTTCTTTGCTCCGATGTACAACCCTTCAGGTTCATAAAGCCGCTTTTCTCTGCGTCAGAGTTGGTTGGTTGTCGTTCTTTGCGTAATCTGTTGAAGAGTTGTCAAAATAACAGTCTTTAGACCACTGTAACTCTTTGACCGTTTACACAATTAACATTATTCTAACGGGTTCTGACGCTGAGAAAAGCGGCTTTGCACCAACGTGCATCCCAAGTTAATAAAGCAGCTTTTCTCAGCATCAGAGTTGATTGGTTTTCATTGATTGCGTAAACTGTCAAAAGGCTATCTTTGTCAGCTAGCTTTAACAATATTCTAACGGGTTCTGGCCTGGAGAAAAGCGGCTTTGCTGCGTTATTGACTGGAGTCAATTGATTTACGTCAACACGTCACGACTGGACAGTGTTGATATCGGTGCTAAACTGCTTTTCTCAGCTTCAGGGTTGGTTGTGGAAATGGTTGAAAGGTTACTATAAATCATTCAATTAACACTGCTAAAACCATGGTGTTAAAGGGTTAATGGGGTCTAGGCATTTGTCCAAAGAATTGTCAAACCTGCAATTTGAACCCCAGATTATCTAAGCTACAGCCATACCCTACTTTGTTTGGAACTACAGAAAGAACTCTACATGTGTAACTCTGAAAAGTCTCACATTACGTCGTGTTGTTTTAGTCTTTTCAATGGTCTTCTCAATCTATTTTTGGTTGAAGGTTTCCCCTTTAAAATAAGCCGGAACAGCTGGAAAGTCTTCAGTCTTTGCTGTAACTGTACACCGCGTTGGTCGTCACCATCAGGCCTCACTTTTCCACACTGGGTCTCTGTGTTCCTTCGCCCTCATCTTTTCCTTCACCTCTGCGCCGGGAGCCGAACCAGCAGACAGTGACGGCTGTGTTTGCTCTCAGGGCGTGGCAGCTTTGTGGGTTCTGCATGTGTTCTTTTTATAGCTCGCAGAGGAAACCCAAGCAGCATCACAGGAGTATCAGAAGCTTCTTTTTCACCCGTTTGTTTGAGTTTAGGGACTGAATGTTGAGTGTTGGAGTGAGGCGATTCAACCACTGCAGCTTCAGAAGTCCGAAAGTCTTAAACGTCGCTCTGAGTTTGTGCCAAATCTCACCAAATGTCTAAATCTACGTTCAAGAACTCTTTTCATTAGTCTTTCTTTTCTTTAGCGCATGTCCGCCACCTCGAATTGGAAAAATGCGTCATAAATTCTCCTGCTGGTCACATTATTGATAATGATTTTTCCTTGATGATCAATTATCAAATTTTTAGCACTACCAGATCTGAGTCCTCATTGGTCAAAGTTTAACCTGGTTTACCTTTCAGTGTGTGTTCTTGTACGTAGAAATGTCCATGGCTAAAGGTGTACGCGAAAGCCTGAAATGCATAGACCTTTCATTGAGTGTTGTCTCTACGTGTTGCACAGGCCATGTAAACATAGATTTTTCAATTATCTTTAACAGTTTGTGGTTAATTTGACTCTAGAAAATCCTGCATAGTGCGGACGAAACGACAAGAACCAGAACTGAGCACTTCTGCCAACTGAAAAGGGTTCTTGACATTAATGAAAATGTTCGCTGGTTTTTATTATGAATTTTTCAGCTCGTGTTACTGATGTGATGGCAGGTTTTCCAAGCTCAACAGGGACGTTCTCCTGAAGTCACTTCGTGTTCCTGTCTGTTAAAAAAAAAGAAAAAAATGCTGCTTTTTCACAACCACTGCAGCGCTGGTGTTTAGGAAATGAGTCTAATCCTCTGAGATAAATGTGTGTGAGTTCAGTTCCTGTTATCTCCAACTGTCACGCTTGTTTCCTTCTCCAGTTTATGACTTTTCGCTTGTGACAATTTTTTTTTTCTTTTTGTGGCTTGTTGTGTTTACGTTTTAGTCGGGAGGAAGTCTGTTAAACTTTATGGAAACAGTTTTTTTTTTTTTTTTTTTGTACTTTTGAAATTCCTCAAAATTAACAATCATTTTTTTAAATCTAAACTTTATCTTTTATTTTTATTTTGTCTGCTTCACCAGCAAAATCCACTTCATGTGTTGTAACATCACTTAAACATTTAGATTGGTTCTCCTGCAGAGTTTGGAACATTGATTATATTTCTGAACTTTCGGTTTTATTAAGTCCTAGAGATGCAAAGGTGTATATGTTTTTGAACAAAGACTTTGAGAGCAAGAACAAACGTCTTTCTTTGTCAGAGCAAAAATGTACACCTTTCATTGCAACATTTGAAACGGGAAAACTTTTGAATACAAAAACAAGAACAAATGTTTACTTTTTCTTGGGGAAAAAAAAAGTTATGGAAGAGCAAGAATATCTTTTCATGGGAACAAAAGCACATCTTTAATGCAAGAAAAAAGCTGGATGTTTTTATGTTTGAAAAAAAAAAAGCTTTCTACATGTATGAGATTAAGAACAAATGTCTTAATATGCAACGTCTTTCAATAGATAAAAAAATTCTTTCAATAGGTAAATAAGAAAAAATCTCTTCAAATAAGTAAAAAGAAAAAAAAACGTCTTTCAGTAGGTAAAAAAATCTTTTAATAGGTAAACAAGAACAAACGTCTTTCAATAGGTAAAAAATGTCTTTCAAAAGGTAGAGAAGAACAAACGTCTTTTAATAGGTAAACAAATGTCTTAAAAGGTAAACAAGAAAATTCTTTCAATAAGTAAACAAGAAAAAATATCTTTCAATAGGTAAACAAGAACAAATGTCTTTCAACGAGTAAATAAAAGTTTAATTTTTAAATAAGAACGAATTTATTTTAATTGCGAAACAAGAACAAATGTGTTAATGTATAAAGAAGTATAAGAATCTTTTAATGGGTAAATTAGAACAAATGTATTTGTATTTAACAGCAATAAATGTCTGTGAGAACAAGAATAAATGTCTTTTTAATGGATAAGCTAGAACAAATGTCTTCAGTGGGTAAACAAGTCGTTGAATAAATAAATAACAAATGTCTTTGCATTCAATAAAAATTTCTGTGTGAGAACAGCAATAATTGTCTTCATAAAAAACAAAACCAAACATCTTTTAATGCAAACAAAAAATAAATACAACATTTTTTTCCATTTGAAAGAACAAATGTTTTGTCATGCAAGAATAAATGTCTCTAAGGACAAACTTAAGATATTCTGGTATGTAAAACTACATCAGAAGTACTGCAGCGTTGACAAAAATTACATTTTAAGAGTTGAAGAAAGAGTGAGTGAAGTGTGTCAAATGAAAATGAAGTATTTCTGATCCTATAAGTGGTTACCTGGGGAATAAGGAGAAGTGAGTGAAAACATTTTTTAGTTTAGGGTCAGATCATAAAGCTCAGCCTGTCGTTGGTCTTTTTTGTTCCTCTTAGCACAAAACTTTCCAGCCCCTTTGAATATCTGTCACAATAGTTTCCCCACAGATGAGTGACACAACAACACAGCAGTTTGATTTCATTAATATGTTGGGAAAAAAGCAGCAGAAGCATCAAAGTTCAGCAAGAACGAGCATTTTGTCTCGCAGCCCTGTGTGCAAGAACAAACGTCTTCCTTCGTCTGAGAGATAAATAAAGCTGAAACACAAAAGAGAGGAAGAGATGAGCTGGATTTTAAATTCTGCTCTGTCATATAACCAAACAAAATGAAGCTTTTAGGATTTGTCAAAAAAAAATTATAAAGCTGAACTACAGAAATTAATCAGAATCTTTTTTTTTTCTTTTTACCCAGAGTTCTCAAATTGATCCAGAAGAACTTTTCACTAAATTGGATCGAATTGGAAAAGGATCATTTGGAGAGGTGAGCACATACTCAAATTAAACTTTCTTTTTAATGAAGCTAGTTTTCTCTGGACCCGCGTTAATTTATTTTGAAATCTTTTCAATAAAGTTTCATCAATCTTTTGTGTTTGACCTGTTTTTGTCTTCTGTTCTGTCGTAGTCTTAGTTTGTTTTTATGCTGATGAAACTCTTCTATTAGTTTATTCAATATTTCAAAATTTCTAAATATTAGTAACTTTAAATTTTAGGTTTAAAAACAAAAAAAAATATTTTCTTTGAAATTGCTTCTTGTTGCTTTGTTTGTACCTTCGTCCAGACTAGTGCTGCTAAAAAACAATTATTTTAAAAGTCGACTAATCACAGATTATTTTTTTCAGATTAATCAATTTATCGGGTCGTGTATGAACTGGATGTAAAGCACACATCTTAACCATCATTAGCTTTAAACTAACTAAAACTTATATATATATATATATATAGCATTACCTGCAATAATGCTAGTGTGAATGCTATAAGCTGAATTTGGCCGCTGAAGATGCTAGTATTGATTAGCTGAAGATGCTGAAATTGATTGCTAAAAACGCTGAAGCTGATAGCTGAAATCACTGAAACTTATAGCTGAAATTGCTGAAGCTAAAGTAGCTAAAATATTAGTTAAATGCAAAATTAGCCTAAAAAACTGGAAAAAGCCTAAATTACCTAAGACAGCTAGCATGTAGCAGCAATATTAGCTACATTTCAAAATAGCCTAAAAACTGAAAAAAATCCTAAATTAGCCAAAATGGCTAGTATGTAGCTGAAATATTTGCTAAACTCCAAATGAGCCTAAAAACCGAAAAAAGCCTGAAGTAGCCAAGACAGCTGGCATGCAGCTGAAATATTAGCTAAACTTCAAAATAGCCTAAAAATTGAAAAAAAATCCTAAATTTACCAAAATTGCTAGCATATAGCTGAAATATTTGCTAAACTCCAAATTATCCTAAAAAACTGGAAAAAAGCCTAAATTAGCCAAGACAGCTAGCATGTAGCTGCAATATTGGCTAAAATTCAAAATATCCTAAAAATCGAAAAAATCCTAAATTAACCACAATAGCTAGCATGTAGCTGAAATAGTAGCTAAACTTCAAATTGGCCTAAAAAACAAAGAATATAAAATTAACCGAAATAGCTAGCATGTAGCTGAAATATTAGCTAAACTCCAAATTAGCCTAGAAACTGAAAAAATCCTAAATCAGCCGAAATAGCTAGCTTGTAGCTGAATTTGCTAACATTAGATCTAAAATTGAAAAAAAAAAATCCTAAATTTAAATGGCTGATGTAGCTGAAAATATTAGCTAACTGCAAATTAGCCTAAATGGACAAAATATCCTAATTGACAAAGTAGCTGCATTGTAGTCTGAATTTAGTCTAAATCTCCAAATTGCAAAAAATCTTAATCTTAATAAATACCAAAATAGTAAAAAAAGTGAGCATAATGCCATTATAACTTTCAACTTTAATTAGTCTTTAATTAGTCTACTTAATAGTCTATTAGTTGTTGATTTATCCTGGCAGCCTTGTTCAGACAGTTCTTTTTAAATAAAGTTTGTTCAAACGTTGAGCTCCTCTTCCGTCCAGGTGTTCAAAGGCATCGATAACCGCAGTCAGAGCGTGGTCGCCATCAAGACGATCGACCTGGAGGAGGCGGAGGATGAGATCGAGGACATCCAGCAGGAGATCACGGTGCTCAGTCAGTGCGACAGCCCGTACATCACCAAGTACTTCGGCTCCTACCTGAAGGTAAGGGGGCGCCGCCGCAGTTCGGGCCGTACCATCACCGATTCTCAACAGCCTAAAGCCGACTTCCCTTCCAGGGCAGCAAACTGTGGATCATCATGGAGTATCTGGGTGGAGGTTCGGCGCTGGACTTGGTGAGTGTTCAGACGCCGCTTGGCTTCTTGGTGTCTGAGGCCACGCCCTCTTTTGAGCCTTTGATCTTTGTTTACAAATGCAGCTGCGGGCGGGGCCCTTCGACGAGTCTCAGATCGCCACCATGCTGAAGGAGATCCTGAAGGGTCTGGACTACCTGCACTCGGAGAAGAAGATCCACCGAGACATCAAAGGTGCAGAGCAACACCTGAGCTTCAAACGCAGAGATTCAGGAAAACGTGACGGCAGGAAGTTAAACATTTAAACCATAAACATAACGTAATGAATCGGACTTATGGTTGATTCATTCTAAACAAACTCTGTTGTGTTTTATTATTTTTTTAAAGTTAATGTTTCTATTTTTGCCAAAAAAACCAACAAATATTAGGATCATATGGTTTCTTTTCATTCCTGCAGTTTGAAATTTGTGTTCAAATCCCTCCCGAAATTTTCACTTTTATGTTCAAATTTATAATATTACAGTGTAATTTATATATAAAGTTCCAGTTCATTAATAATGATAATTAAAAAACAGAATACTTGTCAAGAAATGGATAATATGGGTCAAAGTGTACAAAGAAATGCTTACAAAGTTCAATAAATAAAACAAAATATCACATACGTTTCATAAAAGAAAGTAAATTAAGGTGCAACACAGAAATGTAAAAACATATATTTTTTTAGCTTAACAGATTTTCAATTCCTAATTAACTGTTTTTGTGTTTTTGCTATTATTTAACCCCTTAACGCCTAAACCAAATTAGCTATAAAGTTGACCAAGTAGCATTTATTTTAAAGCAAAAACATAAGTAAAAATCATTTTTTCATAGCTGGGAATACATTCAGGTGTTAAGGGGTTAACAGCTTCATAAGCTGCATAAAATAATACTTTTTAAATCAAAATTAACCGATTAAATTCATCCATTTAATTTGCTGTGTTCATTCGTCTCCATGGAAATAATAAAAAGCTAAAAAAAAAGTTTAAAAAAATATTTAAATTTCATCTTAAAGACGTGAAAAATGCATGTTTTTTCTTGTTACTTCACTCATCACAAGTTAATAAGTTCAGAATATGAACTTTTATTCTATATAGTTTTTTTTTTTAAATTAATAAATAATTGGCAAAGAAATTTGAAAATTTAAGTCGATTTAAACCTCTTCATTTTCATGATGAGGAAGACTTGATGAACCAGAAGACTGCATGACTCGGCAAAAGCTCCAACTTTTATTTTGAAAACTTCCATCATTACTGCAATATCATGTATTTTTGGAACAAGTGAGGACTTTAGGATTGGAAGATTCTCACTAATATATATATATATTTATTATTCCATTTAAAAAAAATAAAGTTAATGTACTTATTTTGTTGCATTTTTCATATTTATTGTTTCAGGAAAAAAAGTTGTTCTCATTTTTTTGAAATGATTCAACACATCATATATTTTTTTAAAATAATTTAGTGATGTGTAGATGATTATTTTACTTAATTTAAGAAAAAATGATTTTTTTTAATTGGAAATGTTGGATTCTGATTTTTTTTTTTTTTTGTGAAAAACTATTTTTTGGTCAAAATAATCAGTTTCAATAAACTGCAGCTGAAACTTACTCAGAAATGTCATAAAAAGTGGATATTTTTGTTTAAAAACAACATGTACATGTTCTTTTGGTGCTTTTATTTTCATTTATGGGAGACTTTTTAACAAAAATACTGATGTAAAAAACAAGTTGTGTCGTTCAGAAAACCTTCTGTGACCTTTGACCTCTGGAATCTAACAGGAACTGCAGATGTTTGACCACAGATGTTTTTCCTGATCCAACACGGTCTAACTTCTCCCCCCCTCCCCCACCCACCACAGCTGCAAACGTCCTGCTGTCCGAACACGGTCAGGTGAAGCTGGCCGACTTCGGCGTGGCGGGTCAGCTGACGGACACGCAGATCAAGCGGGAAACCTTCGTGGGAACGCCGTTCTGGATGGCGCCTGAAGTCATCCAGCAGTCGGCCTACGACTCAAAGGTCAGACACCCTTTTACTTTACACATGGCGAGCACCTCCCCCCATGCGGGATGATGCCCAAAAAAAGAAAAAACCCAAATACAGCAGAAGTTTCTGACTCAACGGGAGCCTCCATTTCCCAGAAAGCACTGGGCCACATCTGCTAGATCACATTCTGGATCTGTTTGACATTTGAACAGAAAAGGGGAAGAAATCTGCATTTTTTAAATTACAAATCGTATCTGTTCTAAACATGCAAACTCCTCTTGGTTTGGGGAAGTTTAGTCAAGTGATTTCTTGATTGTGATTGGCTAAAATCTGTGGCTACATCGTCGCGGCTCTGTGTCGATATCTACCTCATTCCTGTGTTGACTGGAAACGAACAGATGATCTTATCAGAAGATCTTGAGCGTTTCCATTATAAAATAGAACCATTAATCCGGATTGACCCGTACCGTTTTGGAAACCTGCTGCTTAAAGGTCCGTGAAAGAATGTAAGAGTCCAGTTTGGGGGCAAAGTTGTGGCCCGGGGGCCGGATCTGGCCCTCCAAGTAATTCTATCCGGCCCTCCAGATCATTTAATTTTATTGTTATTAATGGACCGGTGTTATATTGCGCTCATTTCTAATTTGTATAATTTTGATAAAATATATTTTTATGGAGAGTAAAATATTGAAAGTGTTTTCAGGTTTATTTATTCTGGAATAATATTCCTGCATTCGTATTATCCGTAATTATGTTAAAAAGTTACGGTTTTAAAAATTGTCTTTCTGCTAACTTTTTGGAGAATTTTGGCATTTACTATGATTTCTTTTTTTTTTTTAATTTTATTTATTTTTTTTTTTAGACTACTTTGGAGTTCAGCTAATATTTCAGCTACATGCTAGCTGTTTTGGCTAACCTTGTTTTTTTTTTTTTTTCCAGTTCTTTAGACTAATTTGGCATTTAGCTTATATTTTAGCTAGCTATCAGCTTCAGCGTTTTCAGCTATCAATTTCAGTTTCTTCAGCAGCCACGTTCAGCTTAGAGTGTCCAAAAAATGTTTTTCCTGTACGGCCCTCGACCTCAGGTGTGTTTTGGATTTCGGCCCCCTGTGCGATTGAGTTTGGCACCCCTGGGTTAGGGTGTAGCTACAGTTGAAACTCATTGATTGATTGATTTCTGATTGGTAGCTGCGTTTCCATTGACTATAAAGTTACACAAATTGGATTTTTGATAACAAATTTGCCTGATGGAAACATAACACTTAAAAAAAAAAATTGCATTTATTGAAAGCATATTTTTGTGCTTGTAGGAGATGGTTTTTGAGGCGTATCGAAATGGACATATTTCACCAAACTGCAATGAATTAAATGAGTCACATGACCGCCATGTCCCCAAATCTCTCAATCCTTAAACCGCTCCCACGTAGCTCGCCGCTCCAAACCTGAAGACGCTGACGTCTCCTTTGATGGATGATGTTGAGCGCTGGAGGCGTGACAGAAATCTAATGGATCTGTTGTAAATTGAAGTATTGTTCACATCCGACGCCCTGTCTTTGAATGACTTTGTGTTTATTTGCATAATTATGATTTAATGGAAACAGTTTAATTGCTATTTTTTTTTTTCCTGGATATTTTTAAAATGTAAACAAAGTTTTGAGCACATGGAAGCACCGCTATCGACGGTCTCAAAGAACTGACTGACTGAGAGTGACGTCAACCATAGAAAACTCTCGACTTCCAGCTCCAACCAGATGAAGCCAATTCAGTCCCCATTTTTTCATAATACGGTCGCCGCCATCTTGGAACCAGATGTCATCAGTAAGCAGTGATTGGTCAGAATCGGTCTGAGTTTACGTTTTTATTGAAGCCGCTCTCACCAATCGGGTTAGCTTGTCAGCAGGCCACACCCCTATTGCTTAAAAAGACGACTAAACAATAGTTTTAAACGTTCGACAAAAGACCGCATACTTTTATTTTATTGAGGCATCTGATTGGCCAGTTCATAGCTTTAAGAACTAAAGCAAACATTTGAACAACAATTTAAAAAATCAATTTAAAGAAAAAACTGAAATGAAATCTGCACAAAAAGGAAGTAGAAATAGTAAACACCAGGCTTTACCTATAAGAACTGAAAATAATTCAGATCTACATTTCTAAAAGGAAAATAGGCAATTTTATTTACAGTTGGATTTAATAAAACAGTCTTTTGGAGAGAGTTTATCAGCTGTTGTGCAGAAAAGTTTAAACCTGAGAAATAAAAACCTTTGATTCTTAGTGAAACACCTTAAGGAAAAGATTAAAAAAATATGCAAGAAACATCCAACAAAGTCCTATAGGTGCTAAAATTTAAAGCCTAAATGTTACTTTTGTTGATAATAAATTGGATGTATTTGTTTGAAAATGTTTATAATTTTTATAATATATTGTTTGATCATAAAAACACAAATTAATGCAAAAATATGTAATCCACCTGTAATTCATTCAAATAATAAAGAATATTTTATTTAAAAATTTAGGAAATTTGTATTTTTTGTTATTTTTTAACTTCTAAAAAAGTTTTTGATAATTTTCTTTTCTATAAAATAAATGCTCAAATATAAATGCTTTAGGATGACACATGTATGTGCAAATAGTATGTAAATAATGATATATATTTTTTAAATAATTCTAAAAATAGCTTTTATAACAGACTTGTTTGTTCCTACAAACGTAGACTCCTCGTCTGCAGCGCTGCAGTTCCGAGGAAATCGATTCATTTTCGGCTCCTCCTTGGTTTGCATGTCACCATGGCAACCATTTGGGCCTGCAGTTGCTCCAGCCTTTGAGGCGGTTTGCGTTAAATACTCTCAGCCTCATTTGCATGAGGAAGGCGGCCCCGCCCTGTGACGTGCCGCAGGCAGATGGCGAGCAACAGGTTTTTCCCGTCGGCTGGGATTCCCTCCGCCGTCTCTCTGTCTCAGTATTTTTAGCTGGTCGTTTGTGTTTTTTGTTTGTTCTAGGAGCCAGCAGCAACACTGAAGTTGCTGATGTTTTGACGTCATTACTGATCCGTTGATGGTGATTGTTTTGAACCATTTTCTCATCAATTAGAATTAAAAAAAAAACTAAAACATGGAATCAGAGTCAGATAATAATTTACAGAATCGATTTAATTTGATTCCTCAGAGTCTTATTTTCTTAATCCAATTTTTGTTTCTATTCCTTCGATCCTCTCAATAATGAGATTGTTAATATCATGGACTCTCAAATGGAGAAGCTCCAATAATTGTTCGGTCTCTCCTGGAGGGCGTTTCAGTTTGGCCTCTAGGTGGCGATCGCGTTATAGCATCACACCTTATTCCAGAAGAAGAAGAAACTATGAAGAAAAAACTGTTTTAGACCATAAATGGTTACTTAAAAAAATATTTCCGAGAGTTTGGAAACTTTATGCCGTTCTATGAGAAATCCCATTATATGTTAGCATTAAGCTATCCGACTTTAGCATTATGATTTAGATCGATCTCTACTTTTATAGATTGATTATTAAAATACTAAGCTAAAATTAATTCAAATAGATTTGATCAACACAACCCTACGAGTCAGATCAATCAACTAGTTTGTGTTCATTTAGATCTCAGTTATTAAAACTAGACAAATTACATTTTTTTACTATAATAAATGTGTGAAGGTCACTGAGTACACAAAAGAATGATAAAGTGAACTAAAGAAACACTGAAAAAACACAAAACCACTTCATTTATTTCCACCTGAACATAAATGATATTCTTCAGTTGTTTTTTTCCACTCATGTTGATGCTAGCTAGCTTAAACGGTAAGCTGCAACATTGACTACAAACGTGTAATTTTTTTTATGTTAAAATAAATTTACACTTTTATTTAGTGATACAAAAACCAAAAAGAAAATGGTTAAAAATGTGTGAAATCTTTTAACCATGAATTTGACGGCTGTTTAGCTAGCTTAACGTATGCGAATGTTTGTAGTTTTAAAGAAACCAATGAAATGTTGTAGTTGTAGCTTTTTTCTCATGATGGCGGACATTTGTAAAAAATGTAAATTTTTTTAAAGTATTTTTTTAGTCAAATCGGATCAGTACATGAAAACCAGCGGCTTGAAAAAGCTCGGGTTTGTGACGCAGCGACTGCTATGGGCGGGGCTAAAGTCTCCCTTCTCCCCTACAATTCTAAATCCTCCAACAAATTGATCCATTAACGTTTTGTTTTCCTCATATGCTAATGTTAGCTTGGAGTCGTGAGGGTTTGTAAGCATATGGGAGAGAGTGTAAACAAAAGAATGCTGGGAAATCGATGTAGGCTAACCTCTGCGCCCACAGTCCCGCCCACAACTCGGAGGAGAAATTCTGACGAACTTCTCATCCAAAGTGGAGCCATTTTACAAATATCTTGACTTGGAGCCGATCTTGATTGTGTAATAGACTACCTAGCAACTAGCTGGTGAACTGGCCCGGCTCCAGTTTCAAACCAGCTTCAAACAGGAAGTGCGCTCTGTTCCGTGCTCTCTCATTCCCAGCATGTCAATCTCTTTCGTTTTGTGATCTTTCATTTTTATTAGTAAATCAGACTCATTGATCACAAAATATTTCTTTTGTGTGTGTTGACTTTTCACGCCTCTTTTTTTGAGTCCGTTTATTTGGATCCGTGCGTTTGTACAATAAAGTTTTAGGTAGAAAATCCTGACAACGATAGTTATTTTCAACAGGGAACAGGATAACTTCCTGTGACTGTTTTCATTTGCATACATGCAGAAAATTGTATGTAGCATGTATGTATAAAAGGAAGTTTAGAAAATTCAAATATTTATGACGTAAACAAACAAAACAGATCTGGATTATTTATAATTTTTTGATAGTTTTGGCTTCAAATTCTTTTTTTTTTTTTCCCAAACTTTGTCAATTTTAACAGTTGTTACATTTAGTTATTCATTTAGTTATCAAGTTCTATTAAATCCTTTTTTCTAAGCAGTTTGGAGATCATTCTGAGATGTTTCATACTCCAACACAGTTGCTAGTGTTAAAAGATGTTTTTTAATAAGAGATTACTGAGGTCCCAGTTAGACGTCTAATTAGCTAGTCTTCGAAAAAAATATTTTAAAAAAAGTGTGTGTAGATAGATGGATAGGAACAATGAAAGGATCTTCTGGGTAAAGGGTCCTACTTGTATGTAGCAAATGCCGCCGCTCAGAATTCAGCCGAGCTAGCCAACGCCGCCGCCCATAGTCTGGCCGAGCTAGCCAACGCCGTCGCCGCTGAGCTAGCCGCTGAGCTAGCGGCTGGCGCCCGGGGCTGGTGGAGCAATCAAGCGTGGTGGTTGGCCGAGACGAGGAGCCATCATAGTGATTACTGGAGCTCCATGAGCTCATGATGTTTTTCTTCTTTTTATTGAGACAATAATGTAAACATCCTTCAGTTTAATTGATATTTTTCTTCACTCTGAGATTGACCTCAGAGTGAGGAAAATCTGAGGCACGTCAAATTCACGCCTCCTGGCTCTCTTTTGAGTCGCATCTGGCGTGAGTGCAGCTTAAAAGGACGATTTTAACGTTTTAGTTTCATGTTTGACGTCATTTTGGTAGAAAGGTTTCCTGATCCTTCAGATGGTCTCCATGAGGAAGACCTCTGACCTGATCCAACAATCAACAACTACACTCAACCAGCTGGCTGTTCAGAGTGCTGGATCCATGCATGTCGACTGAGAATGGAATAAAAGAAAATGTTTTAGGGAAAAAGGTGCAGAGAATTTGGAGGAACATGTCAATCATAGACTAGACATGCACTCCAAATCTGAACCAGAAACAAAGAACTGAACTGAAGCACAAAAGACCAGTCTGTCTTTTTTGGATTAGAATATATTTTGCATTTTATTTATAACTCTAAACCCCAGAGTCTGGTAGAGGACAGGAGGGTTTTGGTGTTAACTCGGTTTTCTGAAGTCTACAGTCACAGCAGACGATTACCAGTAGACTCCAGACATCTTCATGCTGCTCTCTGCTGGGACACTGGACTAACCGGTTTTCTTTTCTCACACAAAGGAACCAAAAGCTACTTCAGTGACTGTGATCTGACTGAAAATAGATTCAAACTCTCCAAACCTGATAGAAGACCATGTAGTAGATGAAGAGGATCTGCTTTCAGAAGAACCTGGAAATTCATTTAGTTTGTAGAAACGTTTTGATTTACTTCAGTTTAGAAGTTAGAAACACCATAAAAGGCCAGAATCCCCGTCAGTCTTTTCCACCACCTGACGGATTCCAGTGTCAATATTTAGTTGGAGCTTCATTGTAACTGTGTTTCCATGGATGGTCTCAGTTCAGGTCTTTGTTTGACTTTCCACCACCAGAGGTGCAGGTCAGGCTCACAATAGGAACATCTGATGATGTCACGTCCACGCCAAACTGGGTTCTGGGTAAACGGAGGGCGACGGCCCAGTCTGTCTACTTCATCTGAGGCCGCTCACTAAGGACGGATAGACTAGGAACCGTGTATGGCTTCAACAGAAGCTTCATGGTTTCTAACAGCTTTAAATATTTGAAGATGGAAGAAATTGATTTATCAGTTCTGGCTGTTGTAGTTTTTTCTTTAAAAAGTGTAGAAAGTTGTGAATTTTTTCCCAAATTCTGGAAACTTTTACAACTTCTTCATGTTTTTAGAGCTCAGATATGATTCATGATCTGTATAAATATAATAGGGTGTAGTTAAAACATACTTGAAAATAGTGTTGTATTTTAGGTATATAAACTAAACCAACAGAATTCATAAAGTATCAGTGAAGGTTTGCATTTTGACGACCAAGTATCAGGGCTAGTTTACAAGCAAAAAAGTGTTTAAATTACGATTTGAAATCTCTAAAGTTTTTGAGAAACCAATAAATTACAAGAATAAAGTCGTATATTTAAGACTTTGAAAGTCATTGTCTAAATATGTGACTTTTTTTCCTCTAAATTTATATATTTAAAAGTCGCAAATTTATCACTTTAAAAGTTGTAATATTCCCTTTTTTTCTGGTGGAGCTAATACTCTGTCGTACATTTTCAATTAAAACTAATTAAAAAATAAATAAATAAAAGTATGGGACTCAAGCTCAGTTCATTGAAATACGTTATCAGAAACTATTTTTTTCAAATAAAGGTTGACAATTTGAATTAATAAAATATATTAATTATGAAATAATCTTTTGATCCGTTATGACATCATATGATCGTCTGCTAGCTTGTTTCGTGTACTGTTGAAGTTAACCAGGAAGTCGACAGAAAAACTTTAGTGTGTGATGTTGTTTGAAGTGATAAATGTCATTTTTCTTTCTAAATCTTTGTTTTTAGCTGTTTTGTTGATTCTGATCTCCTGTTCTAAATAAACGTGTAAACGGTGCTGATTTAAGGGATATTATTTTAATTCTCTTAGATTCAGTAAACAGGAAAAACATATAAGCATTCAAACCTATTGTATTAAATAATAAGAATGGTGGTTTGATCTTTTAATCGAATCGTTAATATACATCTGGATTTAGTTTCCATCATACTTTATCAGTTAAAAGGCAAAGTAAACAAACAATAGTACCAGTGGTTTTTTTATTTTTGTTTCTGTGAATTTGCTTGTTTTCCAAACACATGATCCCAATAGTTTGTGTGTGTTCAGCTACATGCCGCCATATGGTCGACGTGTCGCTGTAATAGATCTGCAGAGTTACCCGTCTAACAGTAACCGAGCGTCCTGTGACTCAGCCCCGTGCTGTGAGTGTGAGAGGTGCCACCGTTACACAACTGTCGGCGTTGAGAGGACTCTCTTTGTTCTAGACTCTCAGGTGTTGATGAGACATTTTAGGGCTATTGGCTTGAGTCTGGCCATACTGTGCTTCTTTTGATAATTTAGGAGATTGTATCAACACTCTATGCTGTCTGTTTCTGTAACGAAACACAACCAAAAAAAGAAGCTAACTGAGTTTTCTGCTCTATAGAGCACACCAGATTTAAAGGTCCATCATCAATGAATGGTCTATGGAAGCTCTGAACTATAACCTGCATTAAGCGAAACAAGAGTCAGAGATGAGTCCATCAGAATGCGTTCACAGGAACTCTAAAACTTGTTTGTAGCATGCTACACGTTGGCAACATAAGATACGTGAGCCACGTTAGATATGTTAGCCGCATGAGGCACATTAGATAGGTTAGACATGATAGATACTTTGCCACGTTTGATAGTTAAGGCACGTTAGCCACGTTGGATAGGTTAGCCACGTTAGATTTTTTGGGCACGTTAGCCACATTGAATAGGTTAGGCACGTTGGATAGGTTAGCCACATTAAATACGTGAGCCACATTAAATACGTTAGCCACATTGGATAGGTTAGCCATGTTGGACAGGTTAGCCACATTGGATAGGTTAGCCACGTTAAATACGTTAACCACGTTAGATACTTTGGGCACATTAGCCACGTTAGGTTATCCACATTGGATAGGTTAGCCATGTTAAATACGTTAACCACGTTAGATACTTCGGGCACATTAGCCACGTTAGGTTATCCACATTGGATAGGTTAGCCATGTTGGATAGGTTAGCCATGTTAAATACGTTAGCCACGTTAGATACTTTGGGCACGTTAGCCACATTGGATAGGTTAGGCACGTTGGATAGGTTAGCCACATTAAATACGTGAGCCACATTGGATAGGTTAGCCACATTGGATAGGTTAGCCACGTTAAATACGTTAGCCACGTTAGATACTTTGGGCACGTTAGCCACATTGGATAGGTTAGGCACGTTGGATAGGTTAGCCACATTAAATACGTGAGCCACATTGGATAGGTTAGCCACATTGGATAGGTTAGCCACGTTACATACGTTAACCACGTTAGATACTTTGGGCACGTTAGCCACGTTAGGTTATCCACATTGGATAGGTTGGCCACGTTGGATACTTTGGGCACGTTAGCCACATTAGCGACGTTGGGTAGGTTAGCCACATTAGCGACGTTGGGTAGGTTAGCCACATTAGCGACGTTGGGTAGGTTAGCCACGTTAGATACTTTGGGCACATTAGATACTTCAGAGGCGTTAGACACGTTATGCATGCTAGGCACGTTAGCCGTGTTAGATTCGTTATCCACGGTAGATATGCTAACCACGTTAGATACTTTACATACGTTATCCTCATTAGTGTATTTACATTACTTTTAGCTCCCAAACTTGTTTGCAACATAGAAAAAGAACAGGCTGATTCTGCTGAACCAAATGTTACATTTATTATGCTATCTCCTATCCTTTTTTAAAAATACCTAAAGCAGTCCAACACTGCTACACGTTAGCATAAATGTTAGCCAAGTTTGAAGCATTAGCCAAGTTGGCGTATTCACAACACCTGTAACGCCCCACCTCGGATGCAACGCATGAAAAACAAACTGATGTTGCTAAAACAAAATTGTGACCACTCTAACTCCCAGCCTTGTTGATGACAAAAAAAAAACACCACAACACATTAGCATACATGCTAGCCACATTGGAAGCATCAGCAGCATTAGCGTATTCACAATGCCTGTAACTTCCAACCTGCATGCATAAAAAAAAAAAAATCAGATTGAAAATACAAAACTTGCCTTACCTTTCTAGTAACACTTAAAAAACCCAGTCTGACACTACATGTTAGCTTAAATGTTCTTCCGTACTACAAATAGATGAACAATCTGCATATTTCAGTTAAACCGAGTTGCATAGGTGTCATTTAGCTGCGAGGCTAAAGAGTAAACATCAACTGCTAGTCGGTTCTCCTGAGATGTTTTAGTCCTGAGCTACTGGAAGATGCTTGAATGTATTAAAACATGTTTTTTTAAATTGATGTCAGTATTTCCAAATAAAAAATTGCATTATTTTACAGAATTGATCCATTTCCCACGTCCCGTTCTCTGCAAAAGCCTCAATTTTCCAGATTTACTGACATGATCCGGCTCCCGCGTGTCTCCACAGGCAGACATCTGGTCTCTGGGCATCACGGCCATCGAGCTCGCCAAAGGGGAACCGCCAAACTCAGACATGCACCCCATGCGCGTCCTCTTCCACATCCCCAAGTCTCCTCCTCCGACGCTGAGCGGAGACTTCTCCAAGAGCTTCAAAGAGTTCACCGAGGCGTGCCTCAACAAAGACCCCGCCTTCGTACGAGTCTTTATCTCATCCAAGTTACCTTCAAACAAATAGATGCTCAATGATGCTTTTGTTTTGATAAAAATTGCTGTTTTTAAAAGTCTTCTAACTTATTTTTAAATAATACAATTTCTAGATGTTTTAAAATAAATGAAAGTATACATTTTTTCTCTAAAAAAAGATATTTCTCTTTTAAAATAATTCCAGACTCTTGTGTGGAGTTTTTCAGTCGTTTTATTGCATTTTGCTGCCATCTAGTGGAAACTTGAGGCCAAACATTTTCAACAGTTTTTCTTTAATTTTTTCTGCCTCTTAATTTGAAAAAAAAAATGGAATTTCCTCTTTTTTATTAACTTTTTTCCTCGTCTGGCTTCACTTCTGCAGCGGCCGACCGCCAAAGAGCTGCTCAAGCACAAGTTCATCGCCAAGAACTGTAAAAAGACGTCTTACCTGAGCGAGCTGATCGACAGGTACAGGAGGTGGAAGGAGGAGGGGCACAGCGGCAGCAGCTCCGACGACTCCGACAGGTGACCGCAGGGCTTTCCGCCGCCGCGTCTGCGTGTCCGTTCAGCACTAACGGCCGTTTGTTTGTGTGTTTGTGTGAGAAGCGAGTCGAGCAACAAAGAAAACGACGTGCACCCCGAGTGGTCCTTCACCACCGTCCGGAAGAAGACGACAGAGGGCAGGAAGGTCCTCAACGGGACGGTGAGTCGCCCCGTCAGGAAGCTTCAGTCTGAAGAGCTCGACGTCCTTTTAGGTTGAAGCAGAAATGTGTTTTTTGTCTTTAGACTCCAGAGCAGCTGAGTAAATCTGCCAGCCTCAGCACGGTCTCTCCCCGGTCTTTTCTGAGGTCAGTTTCACTTTTACATAACTTCAGTTTAAGGAAATATGACAACTTTTTTGTGACATTTTCTGCCGCAAATGATTAATTTAATAGTCGATTAATCACCCATTATTTATTGCTATTAGTCGAATAATCGCGTCATTCGCGTACTGGATGTAAAACACGCATCTTAACCATCACTAGCTTACAAATAACAAAAATTCGTGTGAACGCTGTAAGCTGCTAATGCTGATAGCTGAAGATGCTGACATGATTGCTAAAATCACTGAAGCTGAAAGCCAGCTAAAATATTGGTTAAATGCTAAATTGGCCTAAAAAACTGTTAAAAAAAAAAAAAACCTAAGTTAGCCAAAACAGCTAGCTTGCTCCTGAAGCATTAGCTGAACTTCAAATAGCCTGAAAAACAGAAAGCCTAACTTAGCCAAAGCAGCTAGCATGTAGCTGAAATATGAGCTAAACTCCAAGTTAGCCTAAAAAACTGGAAAAAAATGCTAAATTTGCCAAAATAGCTAGCATGTAGCTGATATATTGGCTAAACTCCAAAATGACCTAAAAAAATTAAAAAAAGCCTAAATTAGCCAAAATAGCTAGCATGGAGCTAAAATATTAGATAAACTCCAAAATAGCCCAAAAAAACTTTAATAAATTCCAAAATAGTAAAAAAAAAAAAAGCTAGCAGAATGTAACGACTAATCGACTATTAGTTTTCGATTAGTCGACTAATCGTGGCAGCCCTACTTAAATATTCTTTTATTTCTGATTATTTTTACAAATATATTTAGACACTTCGTATAAATAACTCTGAATTAGATACAATTAAATAATAAAAGCAAAATTGACCAGATTGATTTTATTCATAATATTGTTTTTGCATATTTTACAATGTTTTTTATCTTGTTTGTTTTTTTTTCTGTTGTGTAATTCCCATTTTTGTTGTGAATTAACACAAAACAGCTGTATTGATGCAAATGTGCATCAAACCACTTTTAATGAGTTTTGACACAATGAAATGCACGAAGCTTTTATACATTTGAGGCACAATCTGGTTTTACAATCATAAATGTTAAAAAAAAAAAAAAAAACGCCTTTTCAGCAATCGGAAAAAAAATCCGAAACTTTATTTTGGTAAATCCATCATTAATCTAAATGCTTTCCAGGTGTGACCTTAGCTAACTGGCCTTTAGCTCTCTGAGCTTTAGCTAGTCAGCGTTAAGCTAGTCTGCCTTTAGTTGAATGGCCTTAAACATGCTAGCCTTAAGCTAGCGGGCATTTAGCTGGATGGTCTCTCGCTAGCTGGCCTTAAGATAGTTGGTATTAAACTAGTCAGCCTTAAGCTAGCCGGTCTTTAAGATAGCCAGTCTTTAAGATAGCCAGGCTTCAGCTAGTTGGCGTTAAACTAGTCGGCCTTAAGCTAACTGGCCTTTCAGTTTTTCAGCCTTAAGCTAGCTGGCCTTGAGCTAGATGGCCCTTAGTTAGCTGGCCTTAAACTAGCAGGTCTTTAGCTAGATGGCCTTAAACTAGCCAACCTTAAGCTACATGACCGCCTTTAGCTAGCTGTGCTTTAATCAACCACCCTTAAGCTATCCGCCCTTAAACTAGCTGACCTTTAGCTAGCTGACCTTTAACTAGCTGGCGTTGAACTTGCTGGCCTTAAGCTGTCTGACGTTTAGCTCGCTGACTTTAAGATAGCTTGCCTTTAGCTATCTGAAATGTAGCTATTTGGCATTTAACTTTAAACCTTTAACCACAGAGCTTTAGCTACAGTGTTTACATTCTTTTAACTACTGTAATTCTTCAATTGTTTACACAATCAATGTAAACTCTGCTAATTCTGTATTGGAAAAAAGCAGCTTTTCACGGTTATGAACCACTTTACTAATGTAAAACTTGACGTCCAAAGCCACTTTACTCTGTATCAGAAATGACTGATTCAAGTTGCATAAAAAAGATTTCCAGGATGTCGAAGATCGTGTGTTATGTAGGTGTTAAACGGCTACGCTAGCAAACCTTAAGCTAGCTGACCTCTCTAATGATCTCCTTGTCTGAGAAAACGACTGACTTTTTTTTTTTTTTTTTGTGTTAATCTTCTTGCAGTTGAAGCAGCTACACAAGGAACATTCTATGCAGCGACTGGCCATCGAGCAGCTGGAGCACAACATCCTGCTGGCTGAAGACGTTTGTCCGGGCATCACAGACAAGATGGTGACGCATATCATCGCCCGGTGCCAGAAGTAAGTCCACCATCGCTCAGCTTTGAAAGGCGCCGTTTGGTTTTCTTTCTCGTCGTTTCTATGACAACCACTCTGGCTAATCGGGAGTGAGCTCGTTGGAAGGCCACACCCTGTTTATTTCTCTATAGAAGTCTATGGGGTTTTGGGGTCCACTTCCTGTTTGGAATGTAAGGGGGGCGGGGCTACAGAGTCCCAATTCTTATAGACTGCCAACAGTTGTCAACATTTAAAAAAACTTTATTTAGGCGTTTTTGGTTTTTTTTTTAATGAAATGTGTTCTTTTTCTACAGATTCACGACAAACTGAAGACCAGACGAGCGGAAGATAAAATCCAAGAAAGTCTTCATACTGTCACCCCCGCTGGAAAACAGAGGAGATTTGCTGTGCAATGAATCCTCTCAACACTCAGACTTAAACCTACAAATGTATAAATATTCAGCACACACTAATAAAGTAATATGTACACTATTTTTTCCTCACTGCTGCTGGAGGAGGAAACCTTTCTGTCTTTGAGTCGAATCAAAATCTGTCAGAAATCATTAAAAAAAACATAATGTGCCTTAACTTCTCCATTTTTTAAAAATGTATTGTTACAGCAAGGTTTCTCTCTCCTGCAGCAGTGGTCGCCTTTAGTTTGGTGTCATGACTCGCCCCGAGTCCGTCTGTCTGTTCAGCAGCACTTGAAATACTTTCAATCTTATATTTGTGTAGTTTTTGTTTTTACGTTTTAAAACTTCCAGGTCAGGATGTCCCTTCAAAGCACAACATATGGGGTTAAACTTTATCGCGACAGAAGAGATTCCTCAGTGTTGGCTAAAGATTAGCATAGCATATTTTTTGCGTGGGGAATTGGTGAACCTGTTTAGAAATCTCCCAAAGTGAATCCAGACCAAACTTTTGAGTCACTTTTGACTTGGCTAACTTAATCTGGCTAGTCTAAGAGTTACTAGTTTGCTAACCAACAAGCTAACTATGGAACTTTTAAGTCAGCTAGCTTAACCGGACTATGGTAGGAGTTACTAGTTCGTTAGCCATCTGGTTACCTATGGAACTTTTGAGTTAGCAAGCTTAAATTGACACGTCTAGGTGTTGCTACTTTGTTAGCCAACTGACTAGCTAGAACACTTTTGGGTAAGTTAGCTGAACAGGACTGGTCTAAGAGTTACTCGCTTACTAACGAACAGGCTAGCTAAGAAACTGTTGAGTCCATTTTGAGTCGGCTAGTTTAACCGGACTAGTCGATGCGTTTCTAGCTTAATGACCAACTTGCTAGCTATGAAACCTTTTAGTCCATTTTGAGTTTGCTAGCTTAACCAATCTAGTCTGCGCGTTACTAATTGGCTATTCGACATGGTAGCAAGGAATCTTTTGAGTCTGCTAGCTTAATCGAAGTAGGGTAGGAGTCACTAGCTTGCTAACCAAAATCCCAGTGAGTAATCTTTTGATCCTGCTAGCTTAACCGGACTAGGCTAGGCATTACTCGCTTGCTAACCTACACGCTAGCTAGAACTCTTTTTGAGCCTCTGCATAATTTAACTAAATTAGAGAGAACTACGTGGAGGATGTAAGGATGTTTTGATCACTTGTTCGGCTTTTCTTTTGGATTGTTAAATTGAATTTTCGCAAAGTTTCCATCGCTTTCCTGGCACATGTTCAAGTTTTTGTTTTTATCGTGATTGAAAGTCCTGGAGGTTTTGAAAGGCCTTCAGGGTTTTTGTTTTGTTTTGTTTTATTTTCTAATTCAAGAACTATGGGAACTTTTGCTGTCGGCCTTCAAATGTCCAAAAGCTGAATTTAAACCAAATGATTGTTTTAAAAAACCTCGTACTGAAACGCAGCAAAAGCTGTTTTCAGGACAAAGTTGGGAGCTGTATTTCAGTACAGTGCTAGTTTGTACCAAAGACACTATAAGACTTGGTCAATGTATATTTTTGTTTTTTTATATATGTTATAAGGGATACGAGAGTGGCTGTAAAAGGGGAGTTCGTCAAATGAAAGATGTACGATTTTACAATAACATACTTTTTTTTGTAGCGGGACTTAGAGTTTTATGAATAAATATTTATGTATGATTGTGACCTTTTTGTTGTTTGTTGTTTATTTTACTAGAATATTTAAAATTTTCTTCATCTACTAATATTCGATCAACATTTTTTTTTGTTTTTTGGGCCAAAGCAACAGGAAATCTACTCAAAACTTCCCATTTTCCCCTTTATTTCTTTAACTAAACTTTTGAGTTTACTACCATAAAGTTTGAACCAACATTGGTCCCTTTTTGGGAAAAAATACTTTATTTTTAACTGTGAAGCACAGCGGCGGAAAGGTCATGATGAGGTGATGGTTTGGTTCTCTTATACAAGGCATTGAGGTGTTTCCCCAACAGGTGCATTAATGTTTTTGATGTCGTCTTCACATTACGTCTACAGGTCCTCAGTCAGTGAAGTGTTTACGATATCCTCTGTCTTATTGAAAACCATGACTTGCTCAACCCAACAGAAGTCAACTTTTAAAGCTTCTAAATTTCCGTTTTAATAGATTTGATGAGAAGCTCAGTCCACAGACAGGAATTCTGCCTTTAAGTTTAATGAGAGAAATACTCCCAGAGTCGATTATTTTCAGCCTGAACAGATGGATTCTACTCGCTGAAGACTAAATTACAGACATTAGGAGCGGAGAACAGGCTGCAATTGAAGGCAGCTGCAGCCTGAAGAGGGAAAGCGTCTGCTGATGAGACTTCCGGATGTCATCGCCAGCGTTCCCAGCACAAGGGTTGGGGTTTGACCTGAAAAGCTCTCATTGTGGAAAATTTGAGTGGCCAAGCTTCAGTTCTTTCAGTGGGAGCTGGAACTGTTGATTGGGCTATCGAAAGCTGGGGGTTCAAATCCCTGACTTAAAAGAAACGTTGGTCAAAAAGTATTTGCAAACATGCATGCAACCACCCGACCATGCATCCAACCAACCAACCACCCACCCGACCAACCACCCAACCAATCATGCATCCAACCACCCAACCACGCATGCAACCACCCAACCATACATCCAACCAACGACCAACCAACCACGCATCCAACCAACCACCCACCCGACTGACCAACCAACCACGCATCCAACCAACCACCCACCCGACCGACCAACCAACCACGCATCCAACCACCCACCCACCCAACCAACCAACCACCCAGCCAACCAACCACCCACCCACCCAATCAACCAACCAACCAACCAACCACCCAGCCAACCAACCACCCACCCGACCGACCGACCAACCAACCACGCGTCCAACCACCCAACCAACCATGCATCTAATCAGCCAACCATCCAACCCACCATGCATCCAACGGACCACCCAACCAACCAACCATTCAACCCACCCGACTGACCAACCAATCACACATCCAATCAGCCAACCACCCAATCAACCATCAAACTAACCAATCACGCAACCACCCACCCACCCGACCGACCACCCACCCAACCAACCACGCATCCAACCACCCAACCGACCATCACCCACCCAACCAATCGCGCATCTAATCAGCCAACCATCCAACCAAACCATTCAACCCTCCCGACTGACCAACCAATCACCCATCCAATCAGCCAACCATTCAACCCATCACACATCCAACGGGTCATGGGGGCAGCAGTCTAAGCAAAGATGCCCAGACTTCCCTCTCCCCGGTCACTTCCTCCAGCTCCTCTGGGGGGACCCTGAGGCATTCCCAAATCAGCCGAGAAACTTCTCTAGGTCTTCCCCGGGGCCTCCACCCAGTGGAACATGCCCGGCGCACCTCCCCAGGGAAGTGTCCAGGAGGCATCCGGGCCAGACACCAGAGCCACCTCAACTTCTTCCTTAATAGGACATCATCGTCTGCAAAGAGCAGAGAGGAGATTCTGTGATCACCAAACTAGACCCCATGTGGTTTGGTGATCACAGGATTTGATCAGGAATGGGTCCGGCTTGCTGGCAAAGCTCCTGCTATGGTCATGAGGTATGTAATGATTTTTTAAAAAGTCACGAGGTAAAACTGCATTCGGACTTAAAGTGGCGCTCTCCTTGAATAACCTCATAAATCTTCTTTAAGCCACGTAGACACTGGTTGTGAGTGGCGCGTCCAAGAAACGAGCATTCTTGCCTATGCTTTTAGCATATTTGACACTAGACTGTCGCTACCTACTGCTAGCACATGTACCTACAGTTTGGTTCAAAGTGTAAAAATCTCATGAATCTTGCTCCAGGCTTTTTCTTTCACCGCTCTATTCCAATACATGAAAGACTTGCCGTCATAAAATTTTGGTCGGGCAGAAACCACAAATTAGTCATTTTTACTCTGTGATCAAAGTACATTTGTGTTATGTTGTATTAAGTCAGGGGAGGCCTCACCAAGGCAGGCAGGGAGCAGAGGAGCATGCTGGGTAACATTTGGGTTTTACTTTGAGTTGTTCTACAGCTAGGTTTTGTTATTTTAGTTGGGGGTTGGATCTTGGTAGTTTTGATTTGCTGGCTTTGTTTATTTGTTTTCTTTAGGTAGATTTGGTTAGGCAACCATTGGCAGGGAGCTGCTGACTGGATTATTTTATGTTTGGCCGAGGTCCCAATTCCCTTTGCTTTGTCTTTTTTGTTTGAACCATTTCATTTTGTTCTTTCACTTCAGGACACTGCTCAAATTTGCATTTCCAAGCCTGGAAATGTCTTGATTTTTAGAATTATATGTTAAGATTTGCCCAACTGTAGCTTTTTATTGACAAAAATGTTGCACGGTTGCCTCGACGACCAAAAGTAACAAAGAAAATCGCTCACCAGTGAACAAACCCTTAAACAGGAAACCAAAAGTTATTCTTCTTGTATTTGTATCGTCACAATCTCAGATTTATCAGGTGGAAAATGAGACAAAAAAACTAAACATGAACCAAACTTTAGAATTTGTTTTACTAAAACAAGGCAACAGTACAGTTTATTTCCCAGCACACATAAGCGAAATCCTTCAGTCAGACCTAAATCTCTGCCTTTCTTAAGTCTCTAGACCTCATCCATTGTGTTTGTGGTGAAGCTCCTCCTCTACAGAGTGACCTGGGTAACCTTGGCTGCTCCTTTCTCCTCCTCCCCCTCGTGGCTCCTCCCAGTCTTTTCCTGTTCACTCTTCTCTTTCTTTGCTGCTACTTTTGCCCTTTCTTCCTCCTCTACTTCCTCTTCTTCGTCCAGTTGAAGGCTTCCAGAGGAAAACCTCATCCTGGCAAGTCCGGCCGACCTCGTCATCTTCCCCACCGGAGGCGGCGGGGGGCAGTAGTACGGGTAGAAGACCTCTGGATCGGAGTCGCTGTAGCTGCCAGAGGCGCCACCGAACATGCAGACGGAGGTGGGGCGCTCGGGGAGAGGGGAGGAGTTAAGCGGGAGGTAGGTTGGTCTTGAAGGCCGGGATAGGTGGGGGTAGTAGCCAAGTGGGCGGAACTCGGAGGCGGGATTGAAGGCGGGGTTAGCGCTCCTGGACAGATGGAACTTGACGTCTGGTTGGCTGGCAGCGCGGCGAGGCAGCCCCGGCAGGAAGTTGGAGTCGTCGCTGTAATGCCCCGCCTCCACGTGTCTCACGCCCAGGTGGCGAGCTCCGTTGCTCCCCGGCTGGTAAAGTCGCGCCGATCCCAGCCCGTCGGAACCGGATGGGCGGAAGTTCCTCCGAATCGGAGAAAACGGTGGCGAGTCCTGACTTAACGGGTAGAACGCCGGCCGTGACGCGCTGTCCACGGGGACGTAGTCCTGCCTCCTCATGTGTGGGAAACGCTCCAATGAGGACACCGTAACATAGTCCGCCAAGAAGGGGGGTCGGTGGAGAGGCGAGGAGCTGGTGAAGGGGAAGGAGGGCAGGACGGGGTGATACTGGTACGCGGGGCTGTTGGGATAGAGGAGCACCAGCTGCTGCGCGGCATCCGGGTGCGGCTGGGGGTTGTGCCGGCGCCGGGACCTGTTGCCGTAGACGCCGGCTAGCCTCTGGGCCTGGCGCTGGGCTCCGTTCCGACCCCCTGCCATGGGAGGAGTGGAGGCGTGTCGTAGCTTGGGTGAGGGGGTGGAGCGGTGGGGAGACAGAGAGAGGGGAGTGACCTGGCAAAAGGGTTGAGTCCTGCGGGCGACCTCGACAGAGGAGTGGCTGCGTTTGGCTCCTCCCTCTGCGTCGTCATCTCCCCGCCGTCGGGGATCCGATTCATCCTGGCTGTGAACCTCCAAAGCTCGCCTGGCCCGCGGGAACGGCCGGGCGTGTTCGTACAGCTGAAGAGAAAACAAGGAAATGTCGGAGAATCTGAAATAATGACTTGATTTTTTTTTGTTTCGTAAAAAAATTTTGGTGTAAAATAATTCAGTTGGTTATAAATGACAATCAGAACATATTCAGAGATCTGGTACCTCCTTGGAAACATCAGTGAGGAGATCAGGGGAAGATCGGCACTGTCTGGGGTCATAGTCGGACTGACGGAAGGTTCTGGATAAACATAAAGGACCGTTTTAGATTTCCAAACACAAAGCTGATTTCAACAATCTTCGTTTTCCCCTCTGAGGACATTTCTCCTCGTACCTCTCGGAGCGCAAAGCCTTCTTCTCCCCTGATCCCAAGCATTCCAGTAGCTGTTTCTGAGTCCTCCCGCTGCAATAAAAGAACAATAAAAGTGTCTCATGACTTTGCAGAGTCAGAACAATACCAGACTAAAATCAAACCAAATGTGCACTAAAAGAAAAGACAGTTTCACAGACTTCCTAAGACATTTGTCCGTTTTTTTATCTTTTACATGTTTGTTTTACCCAATAGTAACTGGGATAGGCTCCTGCAACCTCATGACCCTGAAAGGGATTAAACCAGTTCAGAATAGTTTTACGTATACTGTAAACCAACTTAATCTTTGGTTCCAGAATCTTTCTTTAACTTGAACTACTTCTGGTGTTTAGTAACTCAAGTGTCCGAAAGTCTGGCTGAAAACTGAGGAGAGGGAGTCGCGGGGGGTTTGGTCACAGTCCTTTAGAACTGCCCTTGTTCCTCTTTCCCGTTTGGGTTAGCAACTCCAGTCCTTGAGGACTGGTGTGTCTGCATGATTTCCAGATACCCAAGTCCTACTCGAGACCAATAACCTTGTTCATATTCCATCTATCACACTAAAAGATCTAAGCTGGTGTTCAGACACCCTGATGTGAGATTGTATCAGGGATGCAACAATGCTCAACACAATTGAACCATACAATACGTCCTCCATGGTTCAATATCATTTTCTAAACAAAAGGTAAAACAATTTTACTATTAAGTTTCTCAGTCTCTTTGCAGATGATGTTGTCCTATTGGCTTCATCAAGACAGAACCTCCAGCATGCATTGGGGTGGTTTGTGTCTGGGATCTGAGACCATGCTTCTTGACCAGAGGAAGGTAGTTTTCCCTCTCTCGGTGGGTAGAGTGCTCCTGCTTCAGGAGGAGTTTAAGTACTTTGGGGTCTTGTTCATGAGTGAGAGATCCACAAGCAGATTAGAGTGGTGTCCACTGCTGTGAGGTCGCTGTACTGGTCCATTGTGGTGAAGAGAGCTGAGCTGGTCAATCTTTGTTCTCCAATACTTATCTATGGTCTTGAGGTCTCTGTTGTGACCTAAAGAACGAGGTCCTAACTACAAGTACCTAAAATGAGCTTCCTCCGTGGGGTGGCTGGGGATGTTCTGGGCATGTCCCACTCGGTTGAGGTCCTGGGGAAGACTCTGGACTCACTGGAGAGACTATGTCTCTTGGTTGGCCTGTGAACATCTTGGGAGCCCCCCAGGAGAGGGACCTGGTTGCGGGCAAGATGGCGCCCAAACACAATGTTGAACTCATCATTAGCCGAAAGAGGAAATGACATAACTGTAACTGGAAGCTGAATTTGTGCATCTATACAAGAAGATTCCAAACCCTAACCGTATCCCTTATCCCTTATCCTAATCGTATCCCGTATCCCTTATCCCGTATCCCTTATCCTGACCATATCCCGTATCCCTTACCCATAAGAGGGTAGGATCCGAACACCTGTTCTTCTAACCCTTTGGCCCAACCCAATATCCTAACCTAACCGTATCCCTTACCCTTTCCCTTACACCTAATGTAACCTGGTTTGAACTTCGGTCAAGGACTTCCACCTAATGATACTCTGGCGCCATCTTCGGGCCATGTTGTTTTCTGCACCCAGGTCCTGTTGCCCCCAGAGAAAGCTGGAGGAAGTGATCGGGAGAGAGAAGTTTAGTAATTAATCTTTGCCTAAACTGCTGCCCCCGCAACCCGGTCCTAATGACGGATGGATAATTATTCGCTTCTCTGTGATGTTTTTTGCTTGTTTGCAAGGTTATATAGAATCCAGGACTTTTAATTTAACATCATCTTGCACGAAAGACACCAATTGTATTGTTGCATCCCTAGATTGTACCAGGAAGAAATTGTTCACAAAAGACAAAAGACTGGAAAGGGGTCCAACCCTACACCCCAAAAGCTGGATAAGTAGAAGTTGGTGAAGAGGAGCAGCAGTGTGGGGACATCAGGGTTACGTTGCAGAATTCCTCCGAAATTTTTTGGATGCTGAAAGCGGAATCTGATGCTAGAAGTCTTGAGTGGATGTTTCTGGACGGCATCTCAGAGGAGCCAGAATTAATCCACCCGCAGGAGACCAGAGGAGTTTCTCACAACGCCATTGGAATGAACTGAATCCTCAGAGATCACGGCCTCTCTGATTCTCGTTTTCTTTTTGGACGATCTGTGTCGACTTGGCTTTTGGTCACAAGTCTGTCTTTTTGTTTTGAATGTCTTAAAGACTTTTCTGTCGAAACATAAAACCCATCTCTATCATTGATGTATCCAAGAAACCAAGTGACGGAGTTCATCTGCACCACAGGGGACTACACCGTGATAGGATTGACGTTGGTGTGTCTGAGGTTTTCTGTGTACATTTCATAGTGTTGATGTGTGTTTTACCTGTATCTAAACCTGGAGCCCTTACAGGACAGCAGAGTTTTATGTACCGCCTTCGGTTCCTCAGAGAGCCTGAAGAAAGCGTGATACTCCACACACGTCTTCCAGAAGGACTTGCAGACATCTCGACTCGCCATTGCGAACTCTAGAGTGTCCTTACACGACTGCTGGAAGGACAAACAACATTTGAAATAAAACCAAAATTTATGACTATATCGCACCAAAGTAGCTCTGAGGAGTTCAAGCTGACTGCCATGTACACACCAGGACACTGGACTGTTGCTACCTGATGCTAGTACACATTCTCAGAACAGGCTTGTGCACATTTTGCTCCAGTCTTTTTCTTCAACAGCTCTATTCCCATATATTTACATCTCCTCCATTATCAATTCTCAAACGGTTGGCACTTCTTAGTTATGTCACTACCAAATATGAGTCCCTGATTGGTTTAGCTCTGTATGTGGAGTCCAAAAGAGCATAGCGATGCACCAACGTGGGAGTTTTGAATGCTGAGGCCTGAAACGTGTGCTTATACAGACTTTTTAATTAAAGTAGTCACTTGAACATTCGTTTCCAAGCCTGGTGTAAACATGGCAAACTATCAAGGTCGTAGACAACCTGGCAAACCCATAGCGCCAGAAACATTTTTCCTAAGGGCGTGCTATGAGAATACTTCTACAACTTGTAAGAGTGAAGTAGGCGAGACACAGGGGTATCTTACAGATTTTTCTTTTTTCAACACCCCAAAATGCTGTGGATTCCCCCATTGGTCCCGTTCAGGTCAAAAGTTTTTGACTTATCCGACATACATCGGCACAAATCTAGATACATATATAGGTGCTTTTCTCTAGAGTGTCCATTGGAATTATGTTATGTTAAAGGGTTATAGTACAGACTGTTTTAAGTTTCCATCATCTATTCATACTGGAATAGCTGCCTCCACGTCTCCCATGTGTTCTTGTAAAACAGCTGTAAATGCTTTGCTCTTTTTCTTTGAGTAAACTTTCTAAATTCCTGAGTCTTCGTAAGAGTTTTGCATGTTAACATTTAAACATACAGGAAACAGTCTTTGCGTATTCGGTCAGATTCTCACCCCAATCTTGTCGTGAAGTTTGATCAGGAAATGTCTGCGCTTGAAGCTCAGCTTCCGGATTTTTGCCCAGCTAAACGTATTGATTTTGGTGTTTCCCTGAAACAGAAGAGCAGCGATGGCCACTTGAAGACGTAGAAATCGGGACTTCCTTGTGTAAAACAAAACCTATTTCTAAATGTCATGTCTTTCCAATTTTAATAGCCACTTCTCTTACATTCCAGTGTAATGGAGGATCAGTTACATAAACAGGAAATATATTCTAAAATGCTCTTCTCTGTGACCTTTAAACGAAGACCAAGGAGCCCTAGACTCCATTCCAGACCGATCTAAAGCCACTAGAGCCAAACCTGAAAGACCAGTACTCCAGAGTGTGTGACAGCCAAGTTTATTCTCAGCCCCTCTCCGTCGTGGGCAGGGTGGGGTCTGATGCCGTACATGTCCAACTTCCTCGCTACCTCCAGCAGGTGGACATCAGAGTCTGCAGGAGAGATTCCTCTGAGGAGACAAATAAAGACAACTGGATCGGTCGGATTTCCAACGATTCCATTGACACCTACAGTTCTTCAGTCCATCCATTTTCTAAACCCGTTTATCCCTTATGGGGTCACAGAACTATCTGAGGCTAACCCAGCTACTGTTGGGCGCAGGCGGGCATACACTGGACAGATCGCCAGTCTGTCTATGGGCCAATAAATTATATTTAATTCATTTTGGCAGCAAATTTCAACCATCGACTGATCCCTGAGATCCCAGACACTTCATTTACAGAAATAGAAAAATGTAGTTAGCTTTGCAATCTCCCCATAAAGTAGGTTTAAGCTCTATTTATTACTGGATTCTACTGTGTTGATATAAACACTGAAACCTTTAAATTAGGTAACTTTATCAAACAACACAGCATAAAAGTTTCACCTTACGTTGATGATACTCAACTTTTTGTATTTATAGATAAATCAACTATGGCTGCTGGGATCCTTTTAAGTTTTGACAAATTCTAATTTTCTGTTTTAACAAAGCTGAAATGGTTCATTTTGACTAGAATAATGAATCCCAAAAAGCTCAGATTCATCTCATACCTGTGTCTCTTATGAAATTTCATGATCTTGTGGTCCAGGTACTCCTGGTTGGGCACATAATGCTTCATCTCCAAATGTTGATAATCCAGCTCCTCGTCATAATCCCCTATTTCTGCTGTTACACAAACAAACGTGGTAAAAGTTTTTCATCCTCTCAGTCTATCGGAGAGCTCAAAAGCATCAGTTCAACATTCAACTGACTGTTCTGATTGAGTATTTTGTGTACTTTTGCGAGCTTACACTGCAAAATGTGGGAGATGAGCAAGGCAGCGCTATTGTCGTTACATGTTAGACTGCCGTTCGACAAATCCTGTTTTATCTGTAAGGCAAAAAGATACCTGCAAATACAAAATAATTACCAAAAATTAAAACGTCAAACGATTTGTGAAGTTCATGAGTGGAAAAACAAACAAATTTATATGGCATTTCTACAGCATTGACAAAAATATAATGTAAAATAAAAAATAAATACTAAAAATGTCAAACTACCTGGTGAGGCCTCTCTTTAGCTGTCCTGGGTCAGGTGGAAAAAACTTGACTATAAATCTGAAGAATAAATCACTGGTATCTGATAAATAGAAAATGAAAGCAAATTAGGTAAATACATTAAAGTTAAAAATAGACCAAAAAAATGTCTACATTTTTTAGTGCACTTTAAAATCACAAAAACAAAAAGGCAAGATTGTAGCCAAATGTTAGCTTTGCATGACATTGTAGCCCAAAGTTGGCTTGTAATGACATCATAGCCTATTGTTAGCCTGTTATGACATCATAGAATAAAGGTGGCTTGTTATGGTATCTGAGCCTTATGTTAGCTTGCTTTGAGATCGTAGTCTAATGTTAGCTTGTTAGGAAATCTTAGCCAATGCTAACCTGTTATGACATCATGGTCTAAAGTTAACTTGTTATAAGAGTGTAGCCTAAAGTTAGCTTGTTAGAATATTGTAGCCTAAAATTAGCTTGTTATGAGATCATAGCTTACACCTAACACCTACCCAATCCATCCAAGTATTCAAAGTTAAAAATACTAAAACAACAAAAAATACACAATATGCGAGTAAACCTAAATCACATTGCCTAATTTTCATATGTTTGTCATAAAGAAGAAGTGATGTAATATTTGCACATGCATGGATGGATTGGGTAGCAGTTAAATGTCACATTGCGACATAGCCTAATGTTAGCTTGATACAAGATCATAGCCTAATGTTGGCTTGTTATGAGATCTTAGCCTAACGTTAGCTTCACACAAGATTTTAGCCTAATTTTCACTTGTTACGAGATTTTAGCCTAATGTTAGCTTGTTACAATATATTATAGCCTAATGCTAGTTTGTTGCAAGATCATAGCCTTATTCTAGCTTCATACAAGATTGTAGCCCAATGTTGACTTGTAATAAAATTGTCGTCTTATATTCGCTTCTTTCAAGATCATAGCCTAACGTTACCTTTTTACATGATCATAGCTTAATGTTACCTTATTACGTTATCGTAGCCAAATGTTAGCTTGTTATGAGATTGTAGCTTAATGTTAGCTTGTTATGAGATTGTAGCCTTATATTAGCTTGTTACAAGATCGTACCCTAATGTTAACTTTTTACATGATCGTAGCTTAATGTTAGCTTGTTACAAAATCGTAGCCCAATGTTAGCTTGTTACAAGATTGTAGCCTAATGTTAGCTTATTATGAGATTGTAGCCTACTGTTAGCGTGTTAGCTAGCTTGGTAGCCAAGTTTGTAGCTTTGTAGTCTGGATAAACTACAGTTATATTGCTTATTATTTAAGTTCCCATATAACTGACGAGGACCAGGGGGCGGGAGCATATTACACCAGTTTTAAAATCGCTGCATTGGCTCCCTGTGCGTTTCAGGATTGATTTTAAGATTCTTTTAATGGTTTATAAATGTTTTTATGGTCTTGGGCCTTCTTATTTGAGTGATTTGCTTTTAAAGTATGAACCCTCGCGGACCCTGAGGTCTTCCGGCACCGGCCTTTTAGTTGTTCCTAGGGTGAGGACCAAAACTTATGGTGAGGCTTCATTTCATCATTGTGGTCCTCGCCTCTGGAACAGCCTGCCGGAGAACCTCAGGGCCGCAGAGACCGTAGAGTTTTTAAGAAGAGGCTCAAGACCCACCTTTTTAACCTGGCTTTTACATGACTTTTCTAGTGATTGCATTTTATTGTAATTTTATTTATTTTATTTTTTTTTCTATGAGAATCATTTTATAGTTATTTTTATGACTATTTTTATCTGCTAACAATGTTTTATTACTATATTTATTTTTTTATGCATTCTTTTATTTTTATCTTCTTTTATTGCTTTTTATTGTTTTAAAATCCAGTGTTTTCCTCACGGGGATTCTCTTTCTGGGGCTCCGCCTGCCGGCGGGGGCTATTTGCTGCGTGCCTGTTCTCTTTGGGCGGCTGGGGTCCCAGCTCGGTAGAGCGGGTCCTGCGCTGCCGTGCTGGGGCGGGCCGCAGCGGCGATGCCCCCTGTGGTCAGGGGGGTTCTTGAATTAGGGGATCCTCGTAATATCGTTCTACACAGTCGTACCAAGCCAGATTATTTCCTTACATCTGCAGTTTTTATAGCTTTGTTCAGTTTACTGACAAGGGTCTTATTGGGGGGACTTGGGGGGTGGGGTGGGGGACTTAGGGAGAGAGAGATGTTTGTTTTGTGTCTTGTGTAAGAGTTGTTTTTAAACACTTTGTTTTTTGTGTTTTTTAATATGTATTTCATTTGCTTTTATGTTAAGCGCCTTGTGTTTCGCCAGAAGAAAAGGCGCTATATAAATAAATAAACTCTAACTTTAACTTTAACTTTAACTGATTTTCCGATTAGGACATTTGCCAAAATCACATAATTTAAGAAAAAAAATGTTTTTACAAACTTTTTACAAAATACAAATAATACAAAAAAAAAGTCCTAATTCATTCTATTTTAATAGAACTGACCAGAAATTAACCTTTAAGTTAAAAAAAAATTATAAAAGTTAAAAAAATGGGTTGTTTATAACAAGTTGAAGAATTTTTTGTTGGAAAATTTGATGTATGTAAATCAGATCAGATCATTAGAGTTGATTAAGTAGTCTACAAAAAAAAACATGTTAACAGAGAAAACCTTCTTACATTTAATCTGTTTGATGAGTGGCTTCATCATCTCCAACCAAACCTGCAACAGAAACACGTTTCAACAGACAGAAGAACCTAAAAATCTCACACACGACTCGGTAGGTCACTCTTACGTAATGGCCGCTGTGGTGCCTGAACTCCAGACCAAAGTACTCTTTCTCCAGAAGTTTCAGATGACCGCAGACTTTGTTAAAGAAATCGGCGCCTAAAACGTTTTGCTGAAAACGAAAATGTAAAGACAAATGAAAGTGAGGCGTTCATGAAAGGAATGGATTAAACTTTTTAATTGAGAAGCTTTTAAAACATACTTTTTGGTAATTCTCTAGAGACAACGGAATTATGTTTTAGAGCTTAGTTTCTCTGCTGAAGAGCTTAGTTTAATGAGTTGAAGGGGAATTTAACTTTACAAGAAGTGAAACCTTCTCAACCTTAAATCAGTCAAAAATAAAATGCTTTGTAAAAAATATTCATGATTTAGTACGTAGAAATTTAAAAGAAAGTAGTTCAGGATCAACTTTGGAGTTTTAAAAGAGACAAAATAAAATAAATACATACACAATTAAATAAATAAATGTCATTAATTATTTAAAATTGGCATTAAATAAATGAAACACGTTTATTTTATATTTTCTCGTTAAATACATTTATTTCAATCTCTCTCTTCCAGCCCACACTGAGCCAAAAAAATAATTAAATATGTCATTAAATATTAAAATGTGTCTTTTAATTGCTATTTAAGTATTTTAATGCCATTTATATTTAAACATTTATTTATCTGTTACAACTTTAATTTATTTAATGCCAATTTTGAATAATAAATGAAAAATTTAATGATTTCATATTTAATGTATTTATTTCGATTTGTCTCTTTTAGCCCTTACCGGCCCATGAAATATTTAAATATGTCATGAAATATTTAAATGTGATATTTTAATATTTTAATGCCACATATATTTCAACATTTTATTAATTTCTACTTTTGTTTATTTAATGTCAATTTTAAATAATAAATGACACATTTATTTAATAATTTGTGTATATATTTATTCCATTTTGGCTCTTTTAAAACTCGATACTAATAAGAAATGTAACTAAAAAAATATATTAAGAACCATAGTTTTTTTCTTCTATTGCTAGCATGTGTTATAAATCAGACTTTTGCACTAAAATCTATCAGTGTACTTAATTTTGACTCAAAATTTCAATTAATAATTAAAAAATGTATTTATGAAAGTTTTTTTAACTTTATTTTTTATTTTATGTTCATATTTATTTTTCGCTGTAGAACATTATTTTATTTTTCAGTTTATACTTAATTTTAATGTATTTAAAAGTATCTCCCCCTTTTTTCCCAGAATGCATCTGTGCATTTTCATTAGCTTGTTTTTAATTGCTTGCTGTCTGCTAGCCGGTGTTTAGCGCTGTGTCCCGAGTCGCGGGACGACCTTCATTAACTTGTCATGAAGAAGAGGAGGAAGAGGAGGAGAGCAGCTGCTCCACACTGATAATTACAGATGAATTAAAAAGTTCAGTCCAACAACTGCTAGCAAGAGTAAAAATACTTCCCACGGTTAGCAGGGGGTATTTGAAGGAAAAAAACAAATTTTTTTAATCTTTGTACAATAATAAAATGAAGGTTGCTTTGAAAACATGCTTGGAGGTGAAATCAATATGTTAATTATGTTTAGCTTTCTCTTATTTTTATTTCAATAACAACCATTTATGTAAATCTGATTCTGTTCCTTTCAGGAAATGTGAACTTCCTGGCGTCCTCCTCCTCCATCGTTTTCCTCCTTTCTTCTTCTCCGCAGCCTCGCTGATCATTAATTGGAGATTTGCCCTGAAGGTTGGAGGATTAGGGTCAGAGGAGAAAACCTCTTTTCCTTTCTCTACACCGATGTCCACCATTGTGAGGACTCTGTATCCTTTAAACCCAATTCAGTTGAATAAATGATTTTATCAGTCTTCGGAGGGTTGGAAGCTCAAATATTGTTAGGAAGTAAAATTCAGAAAGACTGATGTGACGCGAGAGTTCTTTAATATGAAATTCTACAGACTAATTACTAGTTCTGCTTAAAGACGCGCTAAATTTATCCCAGTTTATTTTTACTTCTCCCCTTCTGTCCGTCCGTCCATCCCCACTTTCTTTTCTTTCTACATCTTCCTCCTCTTACAGAAATGCTACAAATGTCCCAGAGGCCACTGGGAATCCGACAAGAAAGAAAGCATGAGCGGGAAAGTGGAGCTACTTTAGTAACACAATACTGCGAGCTACAGACACACAAACTCTTTACAAATTGTACTGCTGCCTTGCAGGCGATGCCACTGTGTTGAAAACACGTCACCACCTCTGCTGACCTGGATAGAAGAGCACATGACAGCTAGCTAACATCTGAGGGTGCTGTTCCTCATATGACCTCATTGCTAACAAAAAAGGTAGAGTCATATGAGAAGTCGTATACTCTCTTCTCGCCATCTGCGGGGGGTTTGCCACCCAAGGCTTGGGATCTTGAGGGTCTTGTATAGTATCTTTTGTTCCTGGCACTATTTTTGACTGAGATGTCTGAGGTTTTTCCAGGAATCTCTTGTAGCCACTCCTCTAGTTTGGAGGTTACAGCCCCGAGTGCTCCAATTACCACGGCCACCATTACCATCCGGTCCGTCTGGATCTGGAAGTCCCACAGGATCTTTGCTCTCTCATTCTCAACCACTTTCAGAGGTGTTTCCCATTTTGTCTTTGGAGTTTCCGTCCATATTCAGTACACATGTTTCTGTAAAGTATTCCAGCTACTTGGTTGTGGCGTTCCATGTATGTTTTCCCTACCATCATCTTACACTCTGCACTCATGTCCTGGATTGTTTCAGGCGCCTCTTTGAACAGCCTACACCTTGGGTCTTGTCTGGTGTGGTAGACCTGAGACTCTATAACTCTGGTACTCAGGGCTTGTTCCTGAGCTGCCAGGATGAGTGCTTCTGTGGTGTCATTGGTAGGACAACTTAATATCAGCCCCTTCAGTTATTGTCCAGTGGTACATCCCATGTAGGGGCCTGTCCTCCCATGAGGATATGTCTTCTAGCATCTCATCTTCTGCTCTCCATTGCCTGAGTCATTCAAGTACACAGTCAATTGGGGACTTGATCTTGAAGTATTCATGCAACTTGGATGTTTCACCCTGGATAGTGCTTCCCCGCTTACTAGTCCTTGGCCTCCTTCCTTGTGGCTAGCATACAGCATACAGTCTCAAGGTGCTGGATTTAGAATGGAAACTTCTATGAATGGTGAAGAACTTCTGTGTCTTACCATACGTGGTCCGTAGATCTTCCTTTGACCATTTTTTCATTCCTGCAGGATATCTGATGACTGGCAGTGCGTAACTGTTTATTGCCCAAGTCCTGTTTTTACCTTTGAGCTTGCTTCTCAAGACTTGCCTTACTCATTGAAGGTATTTGGTCATCGTGACTTTCCTTGTTACAAGTTCCAGGTTGCTATTTGTCTGTTCTATTCCAGGGTCCTCAATGTCTGTGACTATATCTTCTGAAAACAAGAACCCTTCAGTGATCCATGTATGTGGCATTGAGTCATAGGAACTCTTGGAATCAATCCAGGCAGTGCACAAGTTAGTATATCTAGACCTGTAGTCCTGAACAACTACTCTGTTAATCAGGTGTTTCCGTTCCCTGGGATCTCTACCAATGTGGTCAAGGAAGTTACTGTTCAGTATCAAGCTTTGCCGCTAAGAGTAGACTTTTGCAAGTTGAGTTGCAAACAGCCTTTTATCCGTCTGGCTCCATTGTCTCTTGTGTACTTCTTGAGCTGGCTGGTCAATGCAAGGAGTCTTTGTTTGGCAGTTTCCAGTGCTTAAGATATGGCTGTATCCCTTGGGTACTTCCTTTTTCATTGCACCTTTCTGGGCCTCTGTCAGTTGATTGACTTCTCTCTGAGCTAATCCAAGACATTGGAACAGGGTGTAAAATGCTAGCTATTGGAGATAAATGTAATGCCATGTAGGTAGCATTCTGTTCATAAACTTGTGTTTCAAGTATGAATTGAAAGTCCCAAGGTCAAGATGGGAAACAACAAGCTAAGATCCTTTGGGACTTCCGGATACAGACAGGTAAAACGGTAATGCTAACACAGCGGACAGTAGTGGTGGACAAGAAGGACCAGAAGGTTATAGCGATAGATGCAAGGGATGGAAACATCAAGGAGAAGGAACACGAGTATCCTAAAGAAATGCTAAGGTCCAAGTGAAGATCTAGAACTGCATTCGAGATGTTTGCCCAGAAAAGAACAGTCCTAGGAACAGCTAAGATACAGCTAAGATGCAGAGGACCCTCCAGGTCCCACCCTCTGGCAGAACTCTCAAAGTTGAAGGAATATCTTGAATCAAAACTGATTCAATATGTCAACAAAGCAATAAATTTTTGTTAAGAGGAGAAAAAACTTGTTTCCCTGATGCAACCCACTAGATTCTGCTTTTCTAATAGAAAGACTAAAGCACAACCGGGACATTGACTTGAATTTACTCCGCCCAACTCAGACGTTCAAAAAACCTCAAAGAAGTAAAGTTTGAAGTTCTGTTGAGTTTACTTAAGAGTCCACTCACCAGTTAAACAACAAACACATCCCTAAAACTGTACAAATTCAATAAAAACAACTGACATAAATAAAAATCGCCCTCACAGCAGGTGTCGAGAATAATAAATTGATTAATGACGAGTACAGGTGTTCATTTTTAGTGTTAAGTTGGGCAAATTAACTTATCAAAGGGAAAATTCTCCTTTTGAAACCAGCCTCTAGTGGTTAGATGAGGAACTACAACATGTATCACTTCCTGGTCAGTTTTAGAAAAAGAGTTGACGCATTGTTACTGTTTGAATATACAGTAGAGATACTGTAAAAATGTAGAATGCTTTTCCTTTGAAAGCGTTTTTTTTATAGCTAAGAAACAAAGCTACTTACAACTTTAGCAAAAACAGTTTTAGCTAATCTTTACCTAGCGCGTCTTTAAGCATAATTTGAAAAAAAGTTAATTTATCATAATAGTCTTATAAAAAAATTTTGTGTTTAAAAAAATAATAATATTTACAATTTCAAATGTCATGGTCATCTGGTTCTTGGCTAAACGGACCTAACTGCTAGCAGAAAATAAAAGGTTTTTGATGTACAGTTTTGTACCTTTTATTTTATTTTTTTTTTATTAATGACGCTTAGGATGGTGTTATGATTTAAAATGCAATGTTTTATGTGTCAGTCATTCTGATCATATTTTGCTTTCACCCCTTTAAGTGACACGCTGATGTTAGCATCAATGTTAGGTTTTCAAAATAAACTACCAAAGAGCTCGATAACTGATCCACTTTCAGACATCATCATGTTGTTGGGTGGAATGCAACCACGAGGGGGCACAATCTGTGCTTCTGTCCCAAGTCCGACTATAAGAAAAAGGATACAACATAAAACAGAGCAACCCCGCCCCCTTTACCCTCCCCACTGCTGAGGGCTAGAGTTTTAGCTTACAGCGCCTCACAACCCTTGGCTAACATCAGCAGTGGGATGAAAATGCCAAATATTGGAACTTCATAAATATTCCAGCTCAGATGAAGAAAATGAAGATCTACATGGATCTATTTGTTTAAGATTGAATACATAAGAATGGAGGGAAAGGACGTGGTTTATACTACATCAGAAATACAATCTTTTTAAGATGCAGTTTTTGGTTTTCTTGATTCACAACAACTTGAACAGAGAAATCCTCAGAAATTAGTTTTCTTTATATTTGTTCTCTATCCTGAGGAAATATACATTTTTTATTGGAATTATTTTGAACACAATTAATTACAATTATAGATAGAAAATGTTTTTGTCATTTTAGTAATTAAGAAATCCTTATTAACATGTATTATCCAATTATTAGTCTCAGTAATGCTTACACTTAAAAAAAAATGTTTTTCAAAATAAGACATTTTACTCTAAATGTAATAAATTTTAGTTTCAGAAGCAGGAGGATTTTTTTTTTTGTAAAGGAGCTTGAAGTGTAAAACATAGCCAAGATGATTTGATTAAAAATATATACAGTTTTAAGGCAAAAAATGTAAAATAACTTGATGTCAGGATTAACTAAAAAAAATCATTAATCAACTTTAATTGACAAAAAAAAAACTGTTTTATAAATTTAAAATTGTGTAAATTTTATTCACTCAATATAATTTTTGCTTTTTTAATTAATTATTTTATTTTATTAAGCGCGTTTTTAAACTGCGTAGGACTAACAAATACACATATATTTTCCAGGAATATAAGAAGTTTTATTTTGAAGGCTCACCTCCACCTCAAACGTTCGCTCGCTGTCGTCCAGCAGTAGAACCCGCAGCCGCAGCTTGCTCTCCTTACGGACCCGGCTCTGGCTCCTGAGGCTCGCGGGAGTCCGGTTCCGACGGTGTCGGTCCTCCATCCTCCCGCCCGCCTATCCGCCCGCGTGCGTCCGTCCGTTACGAGCAGCTTCCCGCGCGCGCTGGTCCCGCGCGGGAGCAGCCTCCACGTCGCCTCAGCGCCATGACGCTGCTGAGCTCCTGCTGCTCCTCAGAGCTCCTCCGCAGCAGGAGGAAGGAGGACGCCGCACCTCCATCAGTGTTTGCTTCAGTAAGTCTGCTCGCATCGTTTTCCCGCTCTTTTCTATCTCTAAAAATGCACTTCGAAATAAAATAATTAGTGACATTTTTAGCAAATGTTTTCACTGAGTTCCTTAAATTCACAAAATCAACTTAAAAAAATTAAATTACAAAAATAAATAAAAAAAAAACAAAAACATTTTTAAATTTGTTTTTAGCTTTTAAAAAAAAAAAAAAAACATAAAACATTTTAATCAACATTTTATCAAACAGTTATGTTTTTGGTGTAGATGTCAGTCTTAAATTTTTACATTTCAGATAAAAAAAAACGTATCACTAAACTCAATTTAATATTATAAATTTCATCACACAATATAATTTTTTCAACATTTTTATAAAAAATATGCACATAAAAAAGTATGTGTGGAGGTCTCCTCTTTGACTGTATCAGAGAACTGGAGCGAGTCAGTGTGACGTCATCCAAGGTCAGTTCAGTCGCCTTTTTTTTTTTCAAAAAGGACTTTCCCATGTTGAAACCAGACGTAATAAGGAACCAGCGATTAGTCCGAGTTGGTCTGAGATGTTTTGATGAAACTTATAAAGCCCACAAACATGAACGAACAAGAACCAAAAAGCCGTTTTGTGAGGATGTACCAGATTTGCGTGTCTCATTTTTTTCATCAAAATGGGAGATTATCATGGCTACGTCTCAAAACGTTCCTCCTTTTAGCCTCTCAAATCTGATATGAGGCTGCAGAGTTCTTTATACAACTTGTGCTAGCGTTAGCACTTTTTGTTTTAATGCCTGCACAAAAATACAACAAAACAATGTACAATACTAGCTAATAAAATGTTTTAGCTAGCATGCTAACACATGCTTGTTTTGAAGGTGCTTCACGCTGGTGGAGACGAATGTCTGCATATTCGGGGCGCCAAATTTCCCTTATAAACAAAAACTTATGCTAAGATTAGCATGCTAGCTATTCTTCATTTAAGATAAGTTTGTTCAATTTACATATATTTTTTTTCTTAAAATTTGTCAAAAATACAGAAAAGTTAAATAGTCCCTATTTTACTTTATTATGAGCGTCTGAAGGGGAATTTCTGTTGGAGATCCGCTGATACATCCCATAATACCCCATCAGTTTACATGTGAAGAAACCAGTATTTTCCATAAACTCGTTCAGTCATGAATTCTGTACACTGAGCTGACATTTAGGAGATTTGTCACAGAGGTTAGCGTCTAATGTTAGCTAGTGCTAAATACTAGCATGCTAAGATTAGCATGCTAGTATTTTAACATTAAAAATGTTAAAACTAATTTTAAATATTTTACCCGAGATGTTCTTTCATCATTTTAATGACGATATACGAAACAAAGTAGAAACGTTTAGCAAAACATGCTATGCTAACGTATCGAGTCATCTACACTGACTATGAAGTTGTTTAACTAGAAAGACGAATTAAACCCTTTACAAAGGCAAGAGTGGGTTAGTTAGTTAGTTTTGAATACTTTGTGTTTTTGTCATGAATGTGATTATATGTGAGTTAAATAATTTATAAAAATAAATTTCTTAACTTCCAAATTATATAAAGAATTACAAATATGTCCAAATTTGTTGAAAAATGCAAATTTTTACAACATTTTGGAAAAAAACGTTACCAAAGAATGTTAAGAAAAACTTACAGAATACACAATTTATTGCACTTTTTAGCTGTTATTTTGTGTAAAAGACTTTAAAAATAAACTCCATAGAAAGCGGGTGTAAGAAAACTTTACTATTATCATAATGTCTAAATCTTTTATTAATTTCACAGCTCTGCAAAAAGCAAGAATATGTTATTTTAGTCTTAATTTGACACTAAATCTGGTTTTGACATAAAAATATACTTGAATGTTTTAAAGTTTCTTCTTCTTTTTCCCCTTCAGAGCGTGAAGGAAGTGTCTCCATTTAGGAAAGATGAGTTCTGGCTGCTTTCAGGGAACTGACCTGTCATAAAGTAGGCTAGTGGTTCAATGTCTCGACCGCCTGCAGCACCGGCCGAGCGCCTAATGCGCACGCATTTGTTTGTGCGTGCGCGCGCTTGTGTGTTCATTTGTTTGCGCAGCTGACCTGCATTCGCCGCTTCTAGATTTTATCCATTAAACCCGCTTCACCGTAAGACTGTAAGAAATGATTTTCTTCTGTATGTCGAGCACACATGTGTACAGCAGGAAATCACAACTTCTCTACATTTATGAGGATTATTATTGATTGATTATGGACTTCCTGCAACAATTTTGTCTGAAAAAATCTAAGTAAATGAACCATTTTGGGTTAGATTTCTCTTTACAAAATTATGAGTTAGAATATTTAATAATTTTAAATAAAAGTGAAATAAAAATAAAAAAAAATGAAGTAATTCCTAACCATCTTAAAATAATTGTTTCGGAGGATTTGTGAATTTTATTTTGAAAAAACTTAATTTTTTTTTTAAATTTTGGTTTTCAAAACATTGCAACCTTTAACTTAAAAAAAGTTAGTGTAGCTATTTATAAAGTTTATTCTTAAATTCTCAAAATGTAAAAAAATATATTAGTTTCTTTTAACTGTACCTGTCTAATTATAGCAAGTATGCTATGATGGTGTACATGTAGTGTAAGACGTTTACTACCTGAATACTTCTTAGAGTAAACTTTCTTACTCGTGTGTCACTAAAAGTTCATAAATTTGACAGATGGCCGGACCAGGAGCAGATCTGTGGCGAATTTTGGTAAATTTACCTTGTAAGAAAAAGAAATGATGCCAGATCTGAACAAAATCATGCCTTAATCTTGATTAAAAATGACTTAAAAACCGAACCTTTAAGAGCTTTTATTTTAAAACTGTGGTTTTCGTTCTCGTTTTAGTGCCATTTTTTACCAAAGAGTTGAAGTTGCTCCGGGAAAAACTCAATTTCAGGGAAACTTTGTGTTGTAATAATCGGAAAAAATACTTTACAATTTGGAATTAACACATGAATATTGGAAAAAACAAAAACCTTTAATCACTACATGAATACAGATTAACTTTCTGCACCTGAACAAAGAGAATTTATTTGTAGTGCGCCATCTATGGGGAGTCACCTGAACTACAACAAAAATGAAGCATTAATACGGGTTTTCTAAATCGTTAATTCCAGTTTAGGTGGGGGCAGATAAAATAGTTTTTTTTTTTTTTTTTTTTTTTATGGCTCCTGGGCCGAAGTTTGCCCACCCCTGGTTTAGCGTATATATTTATATATATATATATATATATATATATATATATGTGTGTAGTATATAAAAAGTAAACTTTGAGTTTACATCCTTACTTTTAGTGTGCTTGTTGTAAACTTAAATATTTGATAAAGTATTCTTTACTTATTAAAATTATTACTTTTTTTTATGTCCTTGCATTAAAAAAAGTTTTTTTTTTTTTTGTAAATAAAAAGGTGTGGTTGCTGTATGTTGATGGTGAGGCCAGAATAACAATTTTATCAAAAAGTTTTCTCAGTAAAAGTAGATTCTTTTAGACGACTGTAATTATAATATTTTTTTCAAGCAGGGGTGTAAAAAGTTTTTGTGGGGCCCTAGGCATTTGGATTCTGGGGGCCCCCCAACCCGAACTTTTTTACTGCAAAATTTTCAAGATTACAAAGTTTATAAAAAGAGAGTGCCATCTGTAGGGAGACACCTGAATTACACGGAAAATAAAAAGTTAATGTAGATAATCAAAATATTTTATCCAAATATAGGGGGCAGACAAAGTAAAAAGTAAACTTCTTGTTTACTGCTTTACTTTTAGTTTTCTTGTTGTAACAGTATTTTGTAAAGTATTTAAACTTTGTTTTAAAAACATAATTTCAAAAACTTATTTTAGCGTTTTAGCTGATATTTTAACATATTTTTTTTATTTCAAACTTTATTTAACTTTTATGTGTAAGGGACTTTTTTCACATAAATAAGTTCAGGGTTTACAAAATAAAACCATTTTAACTAAAAACATTAAAAAGCAGAAATTGAAAACTTAAATATGATATGAAATCGCTTCACATCAATCTGAAAACTTTATTCCTTCTGAATTTTGACAGTTTAAAAAGGAAGTTGAGTTTTCTTGATTGTTGATTTTACTAGTTTACCTAAATGTTTTCATCTGATTACTTTAGACATTTAAACTGTATTTGTTACAATTCCATCATGTTTAGTCATACTTTTCTATTGCATTTTATTAGCGCTTTTATTTTGTAACTTTCTCAACTTATTATTTTCTTTTTTGAGTTGTGTTCAGTTTGTTTCTCTTGCTGACAAAGAAAATATTTGGTGAACGTGTGTTGATGTTTCCTTCAACTTTAAAAACATTCATGTTCATATTTACACGCATGAACTTTGTGGGCTGTAAGTTAAGAATTTGTCTCAAATGTTTTTATTTTTGTATCTTATTTGACAGAAACATTATTTATGAAAAAGCAAAAGCATCAAAGGTTGCTAAAAGTTTGTCGATGGTCCATTTATTTCCATAGAACAAAGTAAAAGTAAAACACAATGTAAATATAAATGAAAATTAAATACATATTTAATGATTGAAGGATGGTAAAACAATTTATTTTAAAAATAGGAAAACCCAAAATATTATGGAAAAAAATAACAATAAAAATACTGTTTTTTTTATATATCAAGCAACATGGGAAAAAATAAAGAGAAAAAATAAAAAAAAAAAGAAATTAATTTTATTACAGAATAACTTAGAGAACAATCAGGAAAAAAACAACAGAATATAACAGGAAATATGAAAAAAGATGCATAGAAACTAGTAAAAATTACGTTTGTTTCAATTACAGATAAATGATGGGGAAAAAAAAACAATTGTAAAAAACAAATGTACAAAAATTGTAAAAATAACAGGAAAAATTAAAAAAAAATACTGCAAAAATATTTACAGACTAAAAAACATACAAGCAACTACAAAAAACATTAGATTTTTGATTGAAGAATGGTAAAACAATTTATTTTAGCTAAAGTATTGAAAAACTTCCAGGTTTTCTCCTTTCATTTGTCAATATTCCAGTTTGACCACTAGATGGAGCTAAAGCTCTAAAGATCATCCTCATTCTCCTCCATCACATCTGGAGGTTTCCAGGAAACTCTTCATCTGAACCTGATTCCAAACGGAAACATTCATCTTCGATTCTTGAAACTTTTTTTTTTCTCCCGACTCGCTTTAAACTAACAGGAAAAATCTCGAGTGAAAAAGAAGATGACAAATACTGATATTTAGGTGAAGAGAATGTGCTGTTTCTAACTGAAAAAAACTTAAATATGGTGAGTTTGGATGATAAACGTTGACACAAGCTTTATTTAAATCACAGGAAATGACAGAAATCAAACCTTTAGGTTGTTTAAAACTCAAAAAATCAATTAGAATAAAAATCTAAACGTATAAAAGGGTTATAATTGACACAACTTCAAAGCTAAAACAGAATAAATCCAGATGTTGTTTCTTTTTTTCAGAATAAAATGTCTGAACTCCTTATAAAGTTTTTTCTTTTATTAAAAAATCACAAAAAATCCAAACTATCAGGACTGAAAAAGAGCTTAGAATGTCCTTCAAAGATGAAGAGTTTTCAAAAAGGAATAAAAAGTTGAAAAAAGTTGGAGGCTGGAGGACGGAAACGGTGAAATCTGAGGGATGAATTGGATGAAGAAATGAGCTCCTCATCCGGAAAATCCAAATGTAAACCGTCAAACTCCAGATTACAGTCGAGAAGCTTCTGCAGAAGACGAAGCCAACAAAATCTGAGGAGGAAGATGCAGACATTATCTTTACTGTTAAATCAAATTATCATTTCAATAAAATACTCAGAATTTTGTAGTCAAGAATGATGGTTTTCACATAAAAGTAGGTGCCTTTGGATGGAAATAATCTTTTTTTTTTATAGCAGGGGTGTTATAAAGTTTTTCAGGGCCCTGGGCATTTGGATTTGGGGGCCCCCCTCACCACACCTGGTAACAAAAAAAAAACTCCAAAATTATGAAGATGTAAACAGAACAGCAAAAACTTAAAGAGAAACGATAGAAAATAAAGAATTTTTTTTATTTTGCTGTCTTTTTTATCTCCCGACAGGAAGTAACTTTATTTTTTTAACTTAAGTATCGTTTTTTCTGAGATTTTAGTTAGTTTGGATTTTTTTTTTGTTAGATCATTTTTGGTACCAACTACAAACATCAGCCAGAAAAAAAAAATGCTAAAAAAAATTAAAAATGTGAAAAAACAAACAAAAGAAGCGAGTAAATTTGACCCTATAGGGATTCTTTGGGATTAAAACTGGCATTTTTAAAAATAGACTAAGAAGGAACATGTTGCTGTGTTACTGATTAAAACAGATTATTTATTTACTTATTTTGTGTTTAGTTATTTATTTATATTACCTGTTGGTTTGTATATTTTTCCTTTTTGAGTCACTTCAAATTCTCTGATTTATTTGCATTTATTTTACCTATTTTAAACATATTTTGAAAGACTTTATTCCTGTTTTCTCTATTTCTAATAAAGAAGTGTACGTTATTATGTCTATAAAAACGCAGAATATATTTATATAAAACAATAGGAAAAAACAACAAGATAAAAGCCTAAAATTACTATTTTTAAAGAGCTTTAAAACACATTTTTAAGAAAATCTGCGGTACACGTGTGGGCCGAACTGTGGCTATTGATCTGTTCGGATAATCCGTAATCCGTTACCCCCCTACCAGGAAAAGAGTCGACTGTAAATTAAATAGCACCGCGCCACACCAGGGGGCCCACCCTCGTATAGCCCCCTAACCCCAGGTACTAGCCAGGGACAAACACACACACACGTCTAGGAGAGTGGCCCCTCCCCCGCTCACGAAGCGTTATTATTAAAGAAATGTTCCGCAAAAGCTCATTAATGTGCAACAAAGTAACCACAAAGATAAAAACATGTTTGTTTATTGTCGTAAATAAGAAATAACTGACTTTGTGAGCGGCCCCGGCGCCACTTTAGTTTTTTAAAGGGTTTCAAACCGGAAGTCTCGTTGTTGGCGTTCACTCGTTGGGTTTAATCTACAGGAGAAGAGACGTTTTCAGCCATTCAAGGTTGTTAAAGTTCATTTGTCATATTCATTTTAGTTTATTTGTTTGCTTACATGTCACAGCCGTCCAGCCGCGTGTTCGATACCCTTCCCTCTGTTTCCAGTGTTAATTACAGGAGAGATGGTGATGCATTCTGGGTAACATCAGAGTTAGTTTTGATGATTGACGTGAGCAGAAACTCATGAATAGAATTTGATCAAAGATGATTTAAATCAGAATATTGATTCCAGCTTTTCCCCCCCAGAATCTACAGAATGGAGTCAGAACTGAAAGAGATGAAGCCGATTGGGTCCAAACTGCAGGCGAAGGTAAAGAGACACGCCGCCGTGAGCATCTGATCCTGCAACATGACCCCGCCTCTCCCCGCTCGCCATCTGCCGCACACTTTTCACTTTCTCCCGCCTCCCCTCCTCACCCGTCTCACTTTCTCCCCCTCGTGCTCGGCTAACCCGACCGACGCCGGAGCATCTGGCGTCCCCCTGGCCGCCGCCTCCCTCCGGAGACGCTCCCGCCGTCCTGACGGCCGCTCGGCGGGTCCGGTTACACCACCGCCACCAGAACTTCCAGCTTCAGGCCCGCGTGGAGCTGCTCCACGCTCCGGTTTGTGTTCGGTTCTCCTCTGGGGTGTCACTCACAGCCGTTGCTATGGCAACAGCACAGGTGGGATTTCTCGGGTCTCCTCAAAGATTCTATCACAGCAGAGGGAGAACCTGGAAGAGAGAGCGGGTTCTACTGCAGGTTCAGGGTCAGAACTGACGGACTCTGAGGTTCTTCTGGTTCTCTATGAAAACATCGACCACGTTTTGTGGTCCATGAACAATCCTGAGCATGGATAAATGTCTGAGACTGCAGCAACGCTTGGGCTCATTTAGAGATTTTATGAAGAAAAATAAAATAAAGGAAAAAACAAACAAAAAAAGTTGGAAACAGTGAAAGAAAAATACAAAAAAAACATTTAACCAAAATTTACATAAAAATTGTAAAAATAGAGAAAAGTTTACAGCAAAAAATAAAGAAGAAATTAAATTAAAAAAATGAAAGAAACAAACAAATTATATATATATATATATATATATATATATATTCTATATAAAAATATAGAAACAAAATTAAAGAATTCCAAAGATATGAAGAAAGTCAAAGAAAACAAGCAGAAATACTAGAAAAAAACCAGGAAATACCAAAATATTACAGAAAAAGATGCAAAATAACAGTATTTTTAAATATAAGAAAATATGGAAAAAATACAAAGAAAAAAAAAGTTTAAATATTATAGATATGTCTTTTAATTACAGAAAAAGGAGAAAATAACAGGAAACATGAAAAGAAAAATTCATAGATCTAGTAAAAGGACATTTGTTTCAATTAGTGAAAAAAACAGAAATATTTAAAAGAAATCTATAGAAAATGAAAAAAAAACAACAGCAGGAAAAATGTAAAAAAAAAAAATAAAAATACTGCAAAAATATTTATAGACTGAAAAAAGATTTGTTAAGCTTCTTCAAACCAAAGTTCTGATATTTGGGTGTTCAGGACCACTGACTGTATGTAGAGAACTGAATTAACTTCCGGCTGGAATGAAGTCGATTAATTCACCATTCTTTCACAATATGGAGGTCGCCATGTTGGAGCCAAAAACTCTTCAGTCAATAGTGATTGATTCAAGTCCACAAATATCCATTGCAAGTGCTCTGGCCAATCAGGAGTGAGCTTTTTCTGCATTAAGAACCAATGATTGTATATAGAGAACCGGACTCACTCCCCGCTGTAATGACGTCAATTCATTCACTATTATTTCACAATACCAAGGCTGCCATGTTGGAACCAGAAATCAACAGTTAATAGTGATTGATTCAAGTCCATGTTTCCATGGCAACCATTCTAGCCAAACAGAGGTGAGCTTTTAGTTTATTTAGAACCACTAACTGTATATAGAGGACTGGACTCCAACTATAATGAAGTCAATTTAGTCGCCATTTTTTTCACAATACAGAGGCCGCCATTTTGGAACCAGAAATCGTCCGTCAATAGTGATTGAAGCGAGCCCACGTTTCCATGGCAACTGCCCTGGTCAGTCAGGACTGAGCTTTATCTGTGTTCACAGCCATTCATTGTATAAAGAGAACTGGACTCTCACTCCTGACTGCAATGACATCAATTCAGTGCCATTTTTTTCACAAAATGAAGGCCGCCATATTGGAACCAGAAATCGTCAGTCAATAGTGATTGATTCGACTCATGTTTCCATTGGAACCATTCTCGCCAAACAGGGGTGAGCTTTTAGTTTATTTATAACCACTAACTGTATATAGAGGACTGGACTCCAACTGTAATAATGTCAATTCAGTCGCCATTTTTTTCACAATTCGAAGGCCGCCATGTTGGAGCCAGATATTGCCAGTAAACAGCGATTGGTTTGAGTCCATGTTTTCATGGCAACTATTCTGGCCAATCAAGAGTGAGTTTGTCAAAAAGGCCACACCCACTTTAAAGTGGGTTTCACAAACTTCTCTGCAGAAGTCGATGGGATTTTGGCTTCTTGGACCCAGCAGGGACTTCCTGTTTGGAGCTCCTGCTTCCTGTCATCAGATCTTCCTGGTGAACGTTCATATTCCCATTTATTCATACGGAGGTGAATCCGGGACTTGAACCCTGAAAACTGACTTGAGTGAATAACCGACTAACAGAAAGTCTGAGTCACACGGCGGAATCTGACTGTGGGAAATGCGTTTCTGATGTTTCAGACTGAGAGATTACACATCCGACAGCGAAAACAATCTTTTGTTATGAAGTGCCGTCGCAGAACTTATCGTGTTCTGCTGGCAGTGATGGACGAGGCTCGCCGTGTGAACCGTTCTGGATGGGGGGGGCGGAGCCTTCCCCAAAAACGTCTGCGGCAGGCGGACTGGAGGACTGGAGGTTCAGGGCCTGGACGAAGGTGGAAGAAGTCAGAGTTTCCAGTTGAGTTAATGGGAGATAATGAGGGTCTGATTGTAATGTGCAGCAGGACGGGCTTGATGTGGGAAACGTGGAAGGAAGCTGATGACAGAGATGCTATCTGCTGGGAAAAAAGCAGCCAGCTGCACCGCCATTCATTCGTTCTGCTTTCTTTCTTTGCATCCTCACTTCTGCAGCCTTTATGAATATCACAACAACTTTTGTTGAAAATTTATTTGTCTTTAGAAATCAATTTTTATTGAAAAAAAAAAAAAAGTGTCATTCTTAAGCAGTGCAGTGTTATTTAAGTATTAAAGTTAATATATTACACAGTTTTTCATTAAATTTAGTGAGTTTTATTTGTTCACTGTTTAAGTCTTTGAGATTTAGACTTAGTCTATGGTTGTGTTTGTGCATGCATGTGGGTGTGTGAGTCTGTGCATCTATATGTGTGTCTGTTTCTGTGTGCGTGACTGCGTTTATGTGTGTTGTTCTAGCGTTGTGTTTATCTGTCTCTTCCATATGTGTGTTTTTGTGCTTAAATGTCTGTTTATGTAAGATATGTGTGTCTAGGTGCGCGTGTGTGTTTTTTTTGTGTGTACATGCATGTGTGTTTCCACGTGATTGTGTATTTGTGTTTATATGTGTGTAAATATATTTTTTTGTGTGTAAATGTGTGGGTCTGATTATAGGTGCGTGTGTGTGTATTCGTCTTTATGTGTGTTTTTCTAGTATCTGTGTGGTTCTATATGTGTATGTGTCTACATGTGTTGTGTGTCTATATGTATGTATGTGTGTTGTATGTTAATATGTGTATGTGTGTCATTATATGTGTAGGGGTTTGTCTGTGTTGTGTGTCTACATTTGTGTGTGTGTCTGTGTCTACATGTGGGAAGGTGTGTTTGTGTAAGTGTACATGTGTGTGTGGTTCTACATGTGGGTGTGGTTCTATATGTGTTTGTGTTTCTATGTGTGTGTGTCTGTGTCTACATGTGCGTGTGTGAGTCTATGTGTGTGTGGTTCTATATGTGTTGTGTGTCTACATTTGTGTGTGTGTCTGTGTCTACATGTGGGAAGATGTGTTTGTGTAAGTGTATATGTGGGTGTGGTTCTATGTGTGTTTGTGTCTATGTGTTTGTGTGTGAGTCTACATGTGTGGTTCTATATGTGTTTGTGTGTCTATGTGTGTGTGCGTGAGTCTACATGTGTGTGTGTGAGTCGACGTGTGTGGTTCTATATGTGTTGTGTGTCTACATTTGCGTGTGTCTGTGTGTATATGTGTTTGAGTGTCATATGTGGGGGTGTGTCTACATGTGTGTGGTTTTATATGTGTTGTGTGTGTATCTGTGTAGGTCTGTACATGTATGCATGTCATTGTGTTAATATGTGAGTATGTGTGTCTATATGAGTCTATATGTGTGTGTACATGTGTATAAATGTGTGTGTTTGTTAGTGTAACCTTCCTCCAGGAGCTCAGCTCCGCGTTCCAGCAGGACGTCTGTAAGTGGGTCTGTCCGACCGCGGAGTCCTCTTCACGCTGAGAGAACAGGAGTCGGTGTGAATCTTCTGTTCGGGGTTTCTCTCCGACAAACGCTCAGATTAAAGGTAAAGCTTTAAACTCCGTCGAGCGTTTTTCCACCTTCCTGCCGAGCGGATGTTTCGTCGAAGCCTTTGTGTCAGAACAGACAAGCGCGGACTCTGTGATGACGGCGTGATGGTGGGATCTTCTTGTAGAAGAGGCCAGCGCTTTGTTGCCGCCGTGGCTGAGGCGCCAGATTGGGCGGCTCTCTGTCCAACTGGCCTAGTTTCTATTTAAATGGGTTGTCATGAGACTTTTCCCAACATTTGTGTCTGAGTCATAAAACAGATTTGGAAACCAAACAGACTCTGGACCTGAAATATGTGACCCACATAGTGGAATTGACTTCTGCTCCGCGGACAATAATAACTGGGACTGACACACAGGCGGACATGAATGTGGACAAAAAAAAAAAGGTCTCTGCCAACTTATGGTGCTATCAAACAATAGTCACACTCAGTTAGGGATATTATGAAAAGTTAGTGAATGTTTCCTTCACTTTAAAGATTTTTAAGATAGAGATACAATTGTATTGGGGTGATAGACACGCCTCATTGTGGCTTAAATTCTAACATTCTGTGGCTGTAAAAGCTGATTTTGTCAAAAAGTCATTCCAAGATTATCAGCCATAAAGACACAACGTTACTTCATGCACTATCTGCACCACCTGGCCATAGCTCCTTCAGGTTGGTAGTAGTCAGTTCCAGGTGAACTCGGAGAGTCTCAAAGTGTCAACAACAGACTTGAATCAAGAAACAGAACTACTATCAACTAAGAACTAATACTGAGTGGCCCACCAGTGACAGACCTCAATATAAGTATTGGTCCTTAGGTACTGGTACTAGGGTTTCCAGACAAGCCCTTCACAACCGACTTGAAGGCTACACGACGGATGCAGGTGACTCTACTGATACCAATACACCACTGTGAGCATTTGCAATGGGCACTGGACCATGTGACGAGTGCTTGGGGCACAGAAATGATCAAGGTCATCATGGTCCCTAGGGTTCACTTTGGTGGAGTAGTAGTTATCAGCAGTGCAAGCCTGATTTGTAGATGACCCAGTTACTGGAGGTTCTTACCTCAGAGACGTCATAGAACCATCATTCTCTCCCAATTTCACCAGAACACCCCAACTTTCTGGTCATGGGTGGTGACGCTCCACCACACGGTCCCAGAATTGTCACAGCTGAGCTTCAGTAGGGTTGGGCTTCGAGATTTGGTTCGAAGAAGGAACCGTTATGATCCATGGTTACTGTTGTCATCTACGATAATTTTGATGCCCATTTTCAGTGAGGGTCTATTTTTCTTTGGACATGTCAATCCCTTCTATTCTGTTCAGTACTTCTACCTTACCTGCGATAGTGGGCGGGCTCATATAAGACCAATGATGGGACAAGCATGCACAGCGCTAGAATGTCTGGCTGAGTTTGACAGGTCGCTGCGTCGCATCAGCCAATCAAGAACTCAACTTTGGGCACGTGACTTTTTCAGTGACCCGATAAAATACTAATCCAATACAAGTGCTTATTTATTTTCTTAAATCGCTGGACTTACCAAAGCATATGGCAGACTGTCACAGCGTCTGACAGACAGCCGCTGCGGGGAGCGCAGGCAGCCTGTTCGGGTCTCCCGAACTGTGATATTTTATTTATTTATGTCGAGACAATAATAAAAAAAAAGGCACCCCCCACCCCAGGTTAATGCGGGACATCTGTCAAACTCAGTCTCAGATCTCTTATTTAATAGGAACAGCCACCACGTCAAAAAACGACGACACCTAAAATGTCCATTTTTGACTTGGAGGTCTTAACCATGTGTCAATGTGTGATGACTTGGGAAAGAGAATCTGTTGATTTGGGAAGATGTAGGCATTATTTTTTACTACTAAAGTACCAAAATTAGCACTGATTAGGAACCGGAACCAAAGCACCACTTTGGCACCGGAACCAAAAAAAATCCAATCAGTGCCCAGCGCTAAATTTCAGTGCCTTATGATATGACCAGCAATGACCCCTGATCTGAACCCCATAGAGCAGTGTTTTTCCACCTTTTTTGGGCCAAGATACATGTTGTCCTAGAAAAAAATCATGAGGCACATCAGCATCCAAAAAATCTAAAAAAGGAGAAACCAGATTTGAAAACCGTGTTAAAACAGAGTGTTTGCTGTGTGCTACAATGATGCTTGCATCGTGGACGATGTAGTGTTTTGTTTGTATTTTTTCCTGCGAGAAGCTACACTGCTAAGCTCGAGCTTTAGCTGGTATTTTTGCTGAAACTGAGACTATATGAGCTAAATCGGAACAAGGAAGTAAGAACGTTAAACACTTCTGATTGGTCAAATGGATGACGTGATTAAACCACCAAGAATGGTTGGTGGAGACATTTGAAGGGGCGGGACTTTTCTAGAAGCAAAGCTAGCGGCTGGATCGCGAAACGGCTATTCTTGTGAAATAGTCTTTTATAGGATCAAGTAGACTCAAATAAATAAAGTATTTTATATTCCAGTCAACTAAGTGTGTCCCATATGGTAAATTGCTGTTATTTGTGAGAATTTAATATATATCAAACTAATGAAAATAGTGTTTCTTCTCATTCACTAGCAGTAATATCAAAGGGAATTCTGATGTTTTATTCAAATTAAGACCCAATAGGAAAAGTCTTCAAGTACACAACAATATCCCTAACTTATTGTGAGTAGTGTTTTTCCAGGACCACTTCCTGACTCATTTATCACCGCCATTTTTGGTTTTGAACCAACACTTTCAGCCCTTAAATATAGTTACGATTTCCATCTTCACACCAAGTTTGGTCCAATTCTGACTGGAAACGCTCGTTCTCCCCTCCGCCAAACACACTCGTCTCTGCAGCAAACAGCAGAGTTATGACTCTTTCATCCAGCTACTGAATTAATGTCAAAAATTTATGACCCTTACATGTCAATTTATTCATCCATTTCCTATGGCCGCTTCATCCAACTCAGGGTCACGCGGGGGGGGTGGAGCCTATCTCAGCTGTCATTGGGTAGGAGATCGGGGACACTTTGGGTGAGACATCCATCCATCACAGGCAGTTTTATCATTTGGTGGGATTTTTTTTTTTCTTCAGGTCTGTACTATGAAAGAGTCTTTGTCTTTAATGTTGTTTTGATAAAGAAACGTCCAAATGTTTGAGGAGATCTTTGAGTCCTGCAGATGTTTGATCCTGGTGTCTCAACAAACCAAAGGCGTGAAGATTGTTGCATTTGATCTCTTTTGTGATTTATAGAAACATTTTGGAAGGTTTTTAGGGGATGTTTGTTTGTTAACGTTGGTAAAAATGGTTGCTTTATATCACAGCTCCTCTTAAAAGTGGAAACGCAAAAATCATTTTTTAAGGCAAACCGCCAGATTAACCACAATTTATGGAGTCCTGCAATTCTTTTCTTACAAGTTCCAGCAAAATACTGAACATAAATGGAAGTAAATAAGAAAATAAATTGATGGATATATAATTAATTTTGAATTTAAAACAGATCTATGGCAGAGGTCGGCAACCTTTCACAGTAAAAGAGCCATTTGGGCTTGTTTTCTACTGATCAAAACTAGAGGGAGCCGCATTGACTTACATTATTGGATTTGCATTCATTACCTTATTTATTTATTTTTTAATAAATATGAATAATGTATTTTTTTGGAAAAAGAAAAAATTAAAGAGAAACTTGCATCTCTCACAAAGAGATTTTTTTTTAACGTTTTTAACTTTAGTAGCAAAAAAGCAAGCTCGCTGCTTAATTACTAGCTGAACTTCAAATGAGCAAAACATTCGTAACAATCAGCCAAAAAATTTTAGCATTTTGCCGAAATAAAAGCTAAACTCAAAATTAGCCTTGAAACCCCAGTAGATAATAAATCAGCTAAAAATATTAGCATATTGTTAAAACATTAGCATAAAAAACTAATTGGAGGCCAAATCTGCCAAAAAAGATAGATTGTTGTTTAATTACTAGCTGAACTCCAAAATAGCATAAATCAGTCAAAATCGTTAGCACATTGCTAAAATAGAAGCTAAGACGCTAAATTAGCCTAAAAACCCCACTAGAAAACAAATTAGCCAATAGCTAATAGCAATAGCTAATCTCCAATTTTTTCAAATGACTATTATTTTATTTTTCTTCAGCCAGAGAGCCACTATGGAGAGATAAAAGAGCCACATGTGGCTCTGGAGCCACAGGTTGCTGACCCCTGATCTATGGCATCAGCAGGCGGCCATTGCTGATCGTTGATATTTTCCTTTCTATGTGGAGTTTGTTCTCTCCATGCAGTTTCTCCAGGGACACCGGCTTCCTCCCATTGTCCAAAAACATGCCACATAGGTTAATTGGTTACTTTAAATTGCTCCTAGGTATGAATGTGAATGTGCCTTAATGTTACTGAAAACGGGTCAAAGTTGATCCTGAAGGTCATTGTAATATTAATTGAGTTGGATCTGAACCAGTTGGGGTCCAGTAGAGCAACAGTTCTCACACACAGCCTTTACATCTGCACATTTATTTTTAACCAAAAACCTTTATTTCTTTAACTATTAATTTTCGCAAAAGAAAGTTTTTTTTCTACAAAATTTTGTGAAAGAATGAGTCATAGTACAGCAACCTCAATAATATTAGTTGCATTTTCCTTGTGAAAAATAAGAAAATGAATCGTATGACTTTTTGCCATAAACTACGTCTACAACAACAGACACAAAATATACAGCTTCTCTTATCCAATATGTGATACTGTCACAGCAGTCCTTAACAAAAAAATTGTAATCTGAAGTCATAAAATTCTAAAATCAAAAATCTGTTGGATCATCTGTTTGGTCTAGATTTTTAATATAGGTAAAGGGTCTTCAAATTTCCTCAATGAGGTTTTGTGGATATACACCTTTCTATGTTCATTTTCCGTATGAATCTCATTCTGTCCGTGGTCTCTAAGGTTGTGCTTTAGCCAAAGACCGACTGAACCGCTGAGACAGGACAGGAGTGTCCTCGAGGGCTGGCCTCCTCATATTTTCCCAGAATCCTTATCTGTTGTTGATAACCAATAATCAGGCGTGTTTGGCCAATAAGGAGCTTCAATGGCAGGTAACATATAGGACACTGGTCCTCCAGAACTAAGACTTTGGAGTGGATGGACCACGCTTTCAAAACTGGACAATTTGGGAACAATTTGTTTGGTTATTTGTTTGGCCTTTGTAAAGATAAAGTTTGCTTTTTTTCTCTATGAACTCTTAAAAACACACAATGAGGACAGTTTGAGGTAAAGAGTGACACATTGTTTGGACTGATCCACTCTTTGGACTGGAATAAGACCCAGTCTGCACTTGATTCCTCACATCAACATGTAGTAAAATCCTCAAACCGAGCCTCAGCTGAAGGTAAATCACCAACGTTGTCTCTTTAGGAGCAGTTTCTCATGTTTTACAGTGTGTGAAAGCCTCTATTCATTCTGGAGCAGAAAGGACAGAAAAGGGCGTAAAATAAGGAGCTCGGATCTTTTTCTTTAAGGGCAGAAAACACGATTTGCCTTGAAATCAGTGGAGAAGAGTTTTAAGCCAGTTAAGAGTTTACAGTAGCTTATTTCACACTGAGAAAATAGAGTCACATTCATAGCAGAACCTAAAAGATCGAAGAGAAAAGAACCCTAATAACGTTGGTGCGACACTTGATTTAATTCACACATTATTTCGGATTTTTTTTTTTCTTTTGAAAGCCGACAAGAAAAGACAGCAAAGACTAATCTGCGATTGAGTCATAAGCCAGTTAGAGGAATCAAACGGCCGATTTCACACTCAGGAAATGAGACTTCTTTGAGCCGTTTAGCTTTGATGTTCCGGACAACGTCGGATTTCACACAAGCCGTTCTCATTGTTACGTTTTGGCGGATTTCAGCTCCTTTTTCTGTGTTTTTCTTTCAAATGAAGGCCAAATATGTCCAGATGAAATCAGAATCTACAGAACCAGAACGGGTCGGCTGAGCAGCTGTTTGGACTGGAGATGGTTTGACATAAAGGCTGACGTTCTGCTGCTTTTTTGGCCTCTGTTTTCAAAAAAATCTGTTTATGGTGCTGAAGAAGATCTAATTCTCTGAATTACTACTGACCAGTGGCGGGCCGTGCATTTCACACCTAGGCCTTCAGTAGTGCTCCGTCTGAATCAATCCAACCCTCACAGCTGCGACACACTTCTGCCTTATTTCTACCGAGTGGTCCAGAGCGGACTGGATCGGGCCGGACCGGACTTTATAGCCTTTATGCTACAAAATGGACCCGGCAAGCAGGTCCAATTAAGGCAAATTTTCAACCCGGTCTCATTGGAAAACGGAATGGACCCGAGAGGGCGGAGCCTCTGTCGTCACACGATGTAACCCATTGATTTTACGACAACAGGAAGCGTCCGACCAGAGCTTTTCCCAACTCAAGATCAAAATTGAAAGTTCTGTCCTCTTTTCGGCTGGATTTTTCTTTGCCGCGGTGTTACTTTCTGCTTTGATTCCCGACCGTGTTCGGGGGACGCAGGGGAGATTTTCTCCATCCGAAGAACTGCTCTTCCTCTGGGATTCTCCTCCATATTCTGAGCTTCAGAACATGTGGAGCGTTTGAAACCAAAGAACCAGTCTCAGATCTTAGAAGAACTTTTTATTGTTACTTTTCCTTGCACTGCCAATTGACAACAACAGTCGGCACGCTAACGCGCTGCCTTATTTTCTTTCTCTTCTCGCAGCGCACGCTGCGTCCCTCATGCACGCGCGCATGCACTCTTTCCCCGCCCTCTCCTTCACTGAGGAGCTAAAACGTACAGGTTGAAGCACGCACACTCATTTCACAACACCTGCGATCTTCTTGCAGAGAATAATAAATTCTTTCCATACAATATTTTCCTTTATTCGCGGGGGTTGAGGACCGGAGAAACGTGCGCGCGCGCAAACACACACACACACACACCAGTTCCCGTCTCTGTGTTTTCTCGACCCCCGCGGATGAAGAATGTCCGGTACAATCCAAACTCATCAAAAACACTTCTGATCTGCTTAAAAAACATTTATTGAAGAACATTGGAGTGTCGATCAACATGAAGAGATTTTTTTTCCTTTATAATTCAGAACAATAGACTGTTCTGCAGAGCAGCACCAGATTATAACGATCCTCCGCGGTCATCTTTTTCATTTTCACTGCGTTTCTGAGTCAGCTGTTACAGCTTCTCGTTCACTGTTTTGACACGCAGCTACGTCATCAGTCTACACCCGTATGGGCTTTCATGGTCCAATCCTCAGAAATGCTCACTCAAAATGCCAGGAATTTTCGAGTCCGATCCAGTCCGCTATGGACCGCTCGGTAGAAATAAGGCAATAGTTTGTGTTTGTTGATCCAGCGCTCTCATCATGTCCCCGAAATGAAAGTTCCTGCTTGCCCAATAAAAATGAGTCTATCATTTTTTCAAGATGTCCATATTTTTTCTTCACCTTTTCGTTGTGCAGCTCCGTTTCCCTGCGCGCGTCCTCGCTCAGCTGTAGATCTCTGGTTTCCCCAAAGTTTTGGAGAGCACCGTTGCTTGTAAATGTCCGGTGGTGCGCTGATGCCTCGTTGCTGCCTTGGTAAGGCAAAACAAATCCAGTATGGCTCCAAACACCATGTCGATCAGTGGCAAATAACAAGCACTCCCAGAAATACAATTTACAGCGTTCCTGGGAGCCTGTGAGCCAGGAGTACCGCTCGTAGTTAGTGGACTGAAAGTGGCGGACAAATCCTTTCCCCGGTTGTGACAGGCTTGCTAGCTTCGGAGTTGCCCGACCTTGTTCAACAATTTCCAGCTTTTCTTGAAAAGTCCGTCTTGAAAATAGTTTTGACAGCAAGTCTGCCACCAAATCAATTTCTTCTCCTCCTTCATCCATTGTGGGTTGACAAAACAGCTATTAAATCCTCTATTTGTTCGTACAGCTCGCTACAGATTCAGTTTGCTAGCTCTGGCTAGTACGCTCTCTGACTATCCAATCAACGCGTGTAAAAATGCTGACGTTTCTGTACGCCTGCTAGAGGGCCTTGGTGTCGCCAACTCCAACTCTGATTGGTTGAATCAACAGTTTGCTCAACATTTATTTTATGCTACAGGGCCCGCAGAATTGATTGTGAAGGCCTCCAGGCAGATTTCTTTGACCCTAGCAACAAATAGTGCTGAAATGTGATTGGCTAAATGCTTACATATGAAAATACACGTGTGGAAGCAGCGCAACCAGGGGGCTAGCAATGAAAGGAAGCGGACAGACAATTTGGAATTATTGAATACTTATTCATGGACAAAATATCATTAATATCAGTCTGTGATTCAGATATTTTTAGGCCAGCAGAGAAGGCCTTGCAGGCCCTGACGGCCCACCACTGCTACTGACATATGATTTTCATCTTAACCAGAATCTGTCAATACTTTCTATGGGAAACCTTTAGGACATAAAAGTATCCAGTATAGGAACCTCTGTGATTTACTGAGTGAGATTCTTGTTCCATCCATACAACGAAAGGAGTTTGACACTGAATCAATAATTTATACAGTATAGGGAAATGTAAATAAATTGTTTTAAATAAAGTTTTTTGTTTCAATTTGGAAACAAATTGTTTTCGGTTTATTATTTTTAGTAATGTAGGGCAAAGTAGGAATAAAAACTTTAACAAAAGTTTATTAAGTAAATAAAATGTGAAATAGAGCTTATACTTTTTAAAAAGAAAATGTATGTTTGAATGTGTGTGTATATATATATATTATATTATATATATATATATATATATATATATTATATATATATATATATATATATATATATACACACAGTATATACACACAGTATATATATATATACACACACAGTATTTATATATATGTGTGTGAGTATAACATATTTATATATACATGTATTTACACAAACAGTATATATATATATACATATATATATATATATATATATATATATTATATATATATATATATATATATATATATATATATATATATACACACACACACACACACAGGATAATATATAAATACTGTGTGTATATATATATATATATATACACACCACACACAGTATACATATATATTATACTGTGTGTGAGTATGATATATTTATATTTATATATACATGTATTTACACAAACACAGTATATATATATATATATATATATATATATACACACACACACAGGATAATATATATATACTGTGTGTAAGTATAATATATTTATATATACATGTATTTACACACACACAGTATATATATATATATATATATATATATATATATATATACATACACATAGACGGTATACATACACATGTAAACATACAAAGTTATATATGTATATATGTATACGTGTGTATCCCCCTAATGTTTTTGAAATCTCCAATAACTATAGCCAAGCATTCCCAGTTAGATACATTTGTGTATAGATATTTGTTTTGTTTGTCTGCTTTAGTTTTTTTTGTCTTTGTAACTTCATTTTAAATCAATTCTAGAAATCCTCCTACACGTAGAGACAGACCTTTGTGGGGGTTTCATTCTGATTTTGATCTTAATGTAATTCTTTAGCGGTGGGACAATCAAAACGGTTGTGAAAGTTTGACTGTTCCACACCGTTGACCTCGTTCCCGCGACTTTTCGCTTGATCTTGTGACCGGGAAACGCGTCTGTGTCCCCGCAGTGTGAGTGACGCCGCCTCCTCGCACACAGCAGATGAAGTGATCGGAGCTCACAGAATTCACACGTCTGACCTTAAATTTACACGCTGAAAAGAAATCCTGGATTCAAGTGTGTGTGAAGGATGTGCTAAAAGGATTGCAGCAGATCTCATTATTTCAGGGAAGAGTTTAATCATAGTATTCTAGATGGTGTTTTCCACTTGGTTAACTCTCTGTCTCTCTCATTTTGCAAATTACACGTTAGCTGTGAAGTCTTCGCTGCACTTTTCTATGATCCGTTCATTTAGTCTTTTACTCTTTTTTTTCCTGTTTCTTCTTCCATTACTTTTTCTTCTCTGTCTGCACCTGCGTTGGTTTGTCACTTCTACTTCTTTGAGTTATTTGACAGCTGTAGACTCATTTGTTTTTCTAATTTTTATTTTTTCAACTCTTTAACATCTGAAGTTTAACTCCAATTTGATGTTCTTCGCCTTCGCCTAAATAACCTAAATAACCAACGCACATAGAACTACTGCAACTATTCAAACATTTACACACATATCCAAGTTCCAACAGAACAAGTGAGAAAAAAAACTTTGTGTTGATATACAACCCTTTGCAATAGACAAAATCTACACACATATATATATATCTACAATATACACTGTAAAATAGTTGTTGTAGATTTTACAGCAATTTATTGGCAGGCTGATGACTTTAATTATTGTTAAGCATTTTAAAGCTTTAATACTGTAAAATGAAATTGAGTAGTTCTTAGTTCATTGCAACAACCTTTCCAGTTACTTATAGCCAAGGCCATGTTGATTGAGTTCTTAGATCCCCAGAAAGAGATACAATCCTTTTATTTACTTTATTTTAACGACTGAGTAATAGTTCTTTATTTCTCTAAAGAAGTCTATCGGAATATGGTTTTCTGGGACAGTGAGTACTTTCTATTTCTCTCTATATACTGTCTATAGTCTGTAGCTTTGTGGTTAACATGTAACCCTCATAGCTCATCCCTGCATTATACACACTGCATGCCAGTCTCATTGTGTTCAGAAGTCATATAACAAAATATCATTATAATGTGATTGTAGAAAGTATGAACGCTGGTTGCTAAGGAACATTGGGAAATTTACTTTGAGTTAGAGATGTGAAAATTTCTGCACAGATTCATCAGGTCCAGACATGAAGAAAATCAAATGGTTGCTATGGACCAAACAGCTTCATGGAGTCTATATACTCTTTATGGTCCGTAACTTAATGGTTACCATGTAACCTTGATAACTAATACCTGCATTGCCCACATTGCATGCCAGTGTCATTGTCTTCACAAGTCATAAAGCAAAATAATATTAGGATGTGACTGTAGAAAGAATGAACGTTGGTTGCTAAGGAACATTGGAAAATTTACTTTGAATTAGAGATGTGAAAATTTCTACACAGATTCATCAGGTCCAGACATGAAAAAAATCAAAAGGTTGCTATGGGCCAAACGGCTTCATGGAGTCTCCAGCTTCTAATCAAAAGTGGAATGTCAAAACTATTTTATCGATGACTGAATTAGTGAACAGTGCTCACAGCAGGGACGTCCACTGCACCAGAGTCCTAGTTTACAGTCCCGTTCCAATCATCTTTTGATCTTTTCAAAGCGTTGCAACTTATCTTTTAATTATATAACTGCCTTTAAAAATAAAAATAAAACTGCCTTTTCTGGGATATAGTTTTTGACAGAAGTTCATTAGAAGTTAGTTTTTGAGTTGTGGGCGGGACCGTTGGTGTGGAACAGCCCCGCCCCCTCTTCTCTTCACTGTTGCAGCTTTTTTTTATATGTCACAAATACACTTTTTTTTCGAACTGTATTTTTCGTCTAATCCTAATTCACCGCAAATTGACCAAAAAATACTCAGAAATCAGAAAAATGCCACAAGAACATGCAATAGACACGATCTTCATCAGAGTGGGTTTTTAAGGACATCTATTTGTCTGTTTCCATCTCAACATGTGTGGATCTTGGTCAACAGGTACAGCCACCTTTGTTACAGCCTTCATCCATGTCTAATCCTTCCCACAAATGTTCCGGGAGTGGAATAACTGCGCTACGTAGGTTGGCATACCTTTAGAGAGGCAAACATTCCTGCTTCTTTCAGAAAAGAAGGAATTGTTGGTCTGTTTCAGATCCATCATCTGTCATCGTTTGGGTTGAGGTTCTTACTTCTGGTTTGTAAAGCAACGTTCAACACATTTCAGCCTCAACAACAGCGTTGGTTTTCAGCGCTCCCTTTGATCTAAATTAGAAGAAGCAGGTCATAGTTCTCCCTCTGTCCCCTGACAGTCTACCACAGGCGGATTGAAGGACGGTAGGATCCTCCATCAGTTTGTTTAGAAGCGATTTCCCGTTTGATGGTGTAAACACAAACTTATCAGCAGCTTTTTATTTTTAGCGGTAATAAATCCCAAACCCAGCGAGAGAATTTTACCAGAGATTGCTCCTCCATCGCGTTTTTGTCTTCTTGTTTTTAGAAAAACGAGATGAAATAGGTAGGAAGAAAAAACTTTGAGGATTTTGACATCAGATCAGCAACACTGCTGGTAGATTAACATCAACTTCAGGAATATAGACTTTAAAAAAAAAAGGGATTAAGTGGAAGTTTTAGCTTGGTTCAGCATTGTGTCACTTTCAGCCGCGTGTGCGATCATTAAAGATGCAAAGTGTGTGTGTGTGTCTTCGCCTTTTACCCAGCATCTTAATGACGCCCCCGCTGAATCAGCAAAACAGTGTTAGGAGGATGAAAGACGGAAAGATGGGACGCAGGGGAGGGAGGGAGGCAGCGATGGACGGGAGACAGAAAAGTAGGACCAAGAAAAATGGAGATGAAGCAGAAAAGATGAGCGAAAAACGCCCATTCTGACTGGAAATGTGATAAAGAGACAGTGACCTTTACTGAGAATGAGAGTCAAAGTGTCTGAATCGGTTTGTTTTTAATGCAAAATTGCTTATTGCACGCTTGGTTGTGAACGTTTCCTTGCATGTCCTGCATGCACGATTGCACACACTCGTTGCCTGTTTGTGTGTGTGCATGTGTGCGCGCCAGCCTCTGTGTGTGTGTAAACAATAGAGTTGATTAGGCGTTGCGTGGCAGTGACAGCACTGAGGGGAGATGATTAATGATTCTCTGTTTAATGTGATTAGTCCATTAATACCTCCTGTGATGGCTCAGATTCACTAAAACTGGGGAAAGGTCAGTACTCAAACACACACACATACGCGCACACACACACACCCGGGCATTATAGATCAGTATAGAAAATAGTTAAAAATTATGTAAAACAAATTGTATCACTTTTTTGTTTGTATATATATATATATATATATATTGTTGTATATATATATATATATATATATATATATATATATAATATATATATATATATATATTATATTATATATATATATATATATATATATTACATACATATATCTGTAATGTATAGACTTACCATATATATACATATATGCATACAGTATATATGCTGTATTTAAAATGTTTATAATGTAATTTTATTCTTTAATGACAAAAAGTATCTCAAATTTATTTTTTAATAATGTTATTAAAATTCACATAATTTTATCCAACAGTTTCTTTAAATAATGAAAACTGTAAGTTTTGTTAATTTAAGTATTTAAGAAGACTTAGCTTTAACAGTAGATTCTTAAGTTAAAACAAAAAAAGAAGAAAATACGTATATGTCAAAGAACAAAACAAGGTGTTTTTCTTCTCTACAAACCTCTCAATGAGCAATTACAAAAATATCTCTTCTGCTAGTATTTAATAGTAAATGTGAGCCGAATCCAAAAAAACAAAAAGTCTTCAAAATCGTTCTATCTCAACAGGAATTGTCGGGTAATTAAGTGAAATTATTTACAGTACTCCATGTATGATGGGAGATGGAGAGATCTAATTTTATAGAAAGATTTATTTCGGTATATGTAGAAATCTAAAGATGCATCATTCAATCATTGAAAATAAAGAACTTACAATATAGAATTATATTTATTAAATTAAGAATTGAAACGTGTTTTTTATTTTAATTTTGGAAATTAGAAGCACTTTATGCATGTTTAAAAATATAAGAAACAGATTGTTTTTTATGTTAAAAATGAAAACATTAAACCATATTCTGCCTTGTTTTTCCCAACATTTTGTGATTTTTTTTTAAATTCTTTTTGTTATTTTAAACCCAAACAAAATAAAGAAAAGTGTTAACTTTTGTTCAACTTTTTAGGGTATTTCTCCGCTAATAACACGCTAAATGTTAGCATCAAATTACCTTTTCATTTTTATTTTTGTTTCCTTGGTGTTTTCACACAGCAAACTTTTTTTGGCTTTGGTGCAGAGCTCTTAGTTGGATTTTTTTTTTTTTTGTTACTGAAGTGTGGAAAAATTCTTCTTTCTAGTCGACTCCAGCAATGGACAGAGTGTGTAAGAAAAGCCCCTCAAAAGCCTTTCCTGGCAGGTTTGAGGAGGAAACCCTGCAGCTGTGCCAGTTCCTTTCCATGGGAATCCTGACCCAACAAAAGATCAGCTCCAAAAACACCTTTGATTTGTAGATTTGATTTTGGTCTGTACATTTTTTAGGAGAGAGTTTGCACCTGCACGTATCTATCATTGGGCGTTGCTCTTCATGTGGCCTATTTTTTAATCACATAGACTGTGTGTTTTATGCAGCAAATTTGTTTATATTGTTTACATCTTTGACTGTTAAACTAAATTAGGTGTGATCAATAATAGCGTATCGGTATTTTGATTAAATTCGGCTGTGCCGGCATGTGTGTGTGACACACAGCGTGTTAATCTAAACAGTATAGTTAATATGTTGTTCTCATACTCTATTAGCCACTGCTGACAGCTGATGATTGATCTTCTCATCAGTTTTCCCTCAACACCCTGCGGTGAGTGTTTGTGGGAGCCTGAGTTTGTGTGTCTGCAAAGATGATTTCATGTTTGCTTTTGTTCCAAATTTCTCCACCTAATTTGCTAACCTTCAGTATTTAAAAACCTCGTTTGAAGTAAGTTGATTAGAAGTAATAACTAAAGACCGATAAAGGGCGATGATGATGTCACGAGATTGCAAGAGTTTGGGAGACAACGAGGTGTGTTGCCAACAAACAAATACATATTTCTGCTTCTTGCTGTTTGCTAAAATGTGACCAAAGCTTTGCAAAAATGTCCCCACACGATAGCTTAGGCGTTACCCAGCTGGAAGTGGTCTACTATAGTTATTATAGTTCAATCGTCGCTGACATATTGCTTTCCAAGAAAAAAAGAACATGTTTCTCTAACTAAACCAGAAGTTAGAACCTCATTGGTTGAAAAGCATACAGGTGTGGTTATGTTAAGGAGCAGCTCAAACTTTCCAAGGAGTCTAACAACCAAATCGCCTTCCAGCCTTACAACCACCTCAAGGGAAGTCATGAAAATGGAGCACGCCATTGTGGTAAGTGTATCGTGAAGTATTTCTAAAGAAGTTGCACACACTGCTGTCGTACAGTATCCCTACGCCACACTAGTAGTCAGTACGACAGATAAACTCTGTTGAGTGTTTTAAAGGTCAGGTCAAGACGTTTTCATTCAAAAGAGCTTTTAGGTAATTTTATTTTTGTCTTTTATGGTTTTTTATCTTGCTTTTACGGTCTTTTATGTTATTATATCTGCAATATATGTATTACTTGTTGTAAAAGTACAGATACTTTACCGTAACCATTACTCCATTACAAGTTACAAGTCACCAATTCCAATAATACTTGAGTGTAGACTCAAAGAAGTTGCTCAGTGGCCTTGTGGTAGAGTGTCCGCCCTGAGATTGGAAGGTCATGGGTTCAAGTCCAGGCCGAGTCATACCAAAGACTGTAAAAATGGGACCCAGTGCCTCCCTGCTTGGCACTCAGCATTAAGGGGTTGGATTGGGGGGGTTAAACCACCAAATGGTTCCCGAGCGCGGCTGTGTCTGCAGCTCACCGCTCCCCCAGGGGATGGGTCAAATGTGGAGAGCAAATTTCGCACACCTAGGTGTGTGACAACTAATGGGACTTTAAAATGTGAAGAACATAAAACTGTTTATTTATTTTTGAAGGTTTGATTTCCTGACACAAGAAATGAATGAGTGAAACAAAAAATGAAATTTAATACCTCAATGTTTCAAAATGGCTGAACATAATAAAAAAATAAACAAAAAGTCAAACAAATTTTCACACACACAAAAAAAGAACTTTTTAAAATGTAGTAAATTTACAATCAGAGCTGACTTAGATGTGAGTCATCTCTCAGGTTGTGTCTGAAATCTCTCCTTAACCACTAACTACTAAAAAAAAAACTATATAGTGCGGAAATATATAGTGGCCTAGATTACAGGCAATTCACTACTTTTTTTTTGTTTTTCTAACCGCCGGTAATAACGTCACCAATTTCACAAAGTCAAAATTAATGCGAACATTTTACATTGTTTATTTGTGACTACTGTGTTCTAATGCCCAAAATCGGGATGGTTATTAAAAAACACATTTTTTTTGTTCAAAATTGTTCAACCGCAAGCTTATATTTTTGAGACTCAGTTCAAGTACAAAGTAACCAAAAAGTACTTAAGAAAGTAATAATGTCCATTTACTCAAGTACTTTCCACCACTGATCCTAACTTGTCAGATATTGACATCGTTGTTTTTTAAGGTGCTGGCTGTTCCCAATATATAATGGGTCCCCAACTTCTGGGCCGCAAACGGGAACCAATCCAGTACAAGGACACGAAGCACACCAGTTACCCTAATCTGGCACCGGTTTAAATTTGGGTCCGGTACCGCATCAGGCACCGGGTATCGGTACCCTAACCCAGCATGTTCCCCAACAGGTCCCCAATCTCCGGTCCACGAGTCAGAACCAGTCCAGTACTGGGATGCAGAGCACACCTGTATCCTAACCCAATAACCGGTATCCTTATCTCGGTACTGCGTCTGGTACTAGTTTGGGTCCGGTACCCTGTCTGGTACCACATCCGGGTTAGGGTACCAGTACTGGATGCGTCCAGAGGACCAACTTGTACCGCATCCGGTATTGTGTCCCAAGTGTTGGGGACACCGAAAATGACCATTTTTGACGCAGAGGGGTCCTTAACCAAACGACTACACATGATGACGGGGATGAAGGTTTGAGTCCAGGCTGCGTGGGAATGCTGCATGTACGTTATGTGATAGCCTGTAGGACATCCATAGAAGGGATCCATCCATATAGGGGGATTGAAAAAGGAGAATCAGTCGACACACCTGAGCCTCACCTACTTTACCCTTATTTGTTGCATAAGTGTTTACTATGACTTTTCGCCCGCACCATGCTTGTAGGAAAAGAAGTACAAGAGCCTTCTTGCTCTACAGGTTCACCAAGTGGTCTATGACCATGATATTTAACGCATACTGCCAGCGTGATCTGTACAGGTTTGACCGTTTTACACCCGTATCAACCTGCTTTATAGACAAAACAAGAAAAGAAAAAAATGAAACATTTTGGCTTTAAAATACACAAGTTAAATATTTTAAAAGAAAAAAACTAATTTAACAGATTCTTACCAAGAAGGAACTGTACTCATTCTACTTGTACTTTGAGAACATTGGGTTTGACCTGTTCGTGAAAATGTTTTCATATATAAATAAAAAAAAAGAATATATATTAAAATAAAGGTACTTCCTGTACCAAAACACAAACCACTTGTTCACCTGCTTTACAACCATTCAGGTGGTCCATAGTCGTGTCATCAAACATCATCGCCTGGAATGCGTGTGGGCTCAGTTCTGGGACAAAGAGGGTTTTTAATCACCTGAAGGACCTAAACGCAGATGCAGTTTTACAGCAGGAGACCCACTTATCTCACTCAGCAGGTCATCTTCTCTCCTCTGCAGTTTCCCTCCATAAACTCAGCGCGGCAGAGATCCAAATAGGGAGGAGTGACTGTTCTAATGAATGAAAACTGGAAGTGTACAAACAAAGACACAGGTACTGACCCGCAGGGTAGACTTTTAATGATCTACATAGAATTTCAGAACAGTCATTTTTGCAAAGGTAGCAAATGTTGATGGCTCCTCCTCCTTTCACTCACTTTAGGCAGGAGATCACAGGAGGGAACTTCAACCTGGTACTTGATCCAGACTCAGATTACATGAATAATTTGTGTGTCTGTGATACTTTGTTGTCTTGTCAGTCAAACATTGATGGCGTCACCATTTTCTCAGTAGTTTTTTACTCAACTTTTGACTATTTATTGTTCAGTAAACCTTAAAGGAAGTTTGGTAACCATAACAGCAAGGAAAATTGTTTAATACTTCTATGTCCGTCTTTAAATCTACACTGTAAAAAAGGACACATTGGATCAATTTTTAGTTTTTGTCAAAATCAAATTTTGGGTTGATAGTCTTAGACTGCTGGGTTTTGTTATTTTAGTTGGAGCTTGGTAGTCTTGGTTTACGTGCTTTGTTTGTTTGTTTTCTTCATGTAGTTTTGGTTAGGCAGACATTAGCAGAGACCTGCTGACTCGATAGTCGACATGGTTGGGTCAGCAGTCTCCCTGACTTATTTAATGTTTGGCCAATTCCCTTTATTTTGTCTTTTTGTTTTAACCAGCACACTAATTGTTTTTCCCCTTTGCTTTTCAGGACACAGTTTCTTTGTTTCCCTGTGTTCCTTTTTCTCACCGGTGTCCAGTTTTTGTTATGGTCCCATTTTTGGCAAGGTCTGCCCATTGGGGCCATCAGATAACATAACACACATGAGAACAGCGTCTAGATCCCAAGAATGGACGTTTCATGTAGAAAAACACCTTAAAAATATTTAAGAACTCCAATAAATCTGCAAATAATGTATAAACTGTGAACAAATCCATTATTTGATCTATTTTGATTAATTAACACATTTAAAGATTTTCACAAACATTTAAACTTCTATCACAGATTCATCCATCAGTAGTTTTTAGAATCTTAAAAGTTTCAAACTCAGAGTCTCTAATCTCAGCTGAACTTCATGAGGTTCTGCTGCTTAACAGCAGACCTCCAGGGCCTGATGGAGTCCTGCTGGCTTCTATAATGAGTTCTTATGGAATTATGAACCACCTCCTAAAAACCTAAACATGCTGTGGTACCTCAGAGACGTCTGACTTTCACAACAATTTTCTCTCAGATAGATTATAGTACGTTTTTTAAAATGTTTAAAAAGATCCGTAAACTCATTTGAAATGTAAAATAATATACGAGTCGATAATTTTCATCATAATTCAGAGAGACAGAAATAATCCAGGAAATTATATGGTTTGATTTTAAAAAAATGTATTTATTTTATGTTGATATAAATGGTTAAAGAGTTAAGTTCTGTCAAATACCGTGTGTCTTTAGGTGTAATTGTGAAAGAATGAGTTTAAAAAAATGTTTGAAAATAAGCTATTTAAAAAAACCCTCTTAAGTCTTAAAAAATAAATAACATTAAAAAACATACACGCAAGAAATTATGTTAATTCATTATACATAATTATGTGAATTGATGAAACACTACATTAGAAATCTGTTTCATCTTTTTATTTGCTGTTTTTCTTGACAGGATCAGTGGCAGCATTTCCGTATAGTTGTGCCTTGATTTAAAGAGCTTTCTAGTAAATATTTTTTTACTTTTGAAGTTTAAAAAAAGTTTAAAACATAAATGTATAAATGATTACAACAAATACATGTAAAAAGATTTAATTTACTTGTATGTGTCTCTAAACTGTTTTTTATTGTATCTATATCTTTGTTAATCAGCATAGATATCGTTTAGTTTTCAAGGAAAGGCATTGAATAAGCTTAATAAGCTTCTGCCTATTCCTGTTTTTGAATTGTTTTTATTGTATATTGTGTTAACTGTATAAATGGGAAACTAAACCAATAAACTTGAACATTGAACATCAATTCAAATAAATCTTTGAAAACATTATTTAAAAAAAAATGGCATAAAAAAACTTTCATACAAGAAAGTGTCTGAAAAAGAAATCTCACAATTAAAAGAAACATACAAAAAAAAAAAACAATTAAAGTCTGAAAATAATCAA